>CM066195.1:15660450-18060450 GCA_033675215.1 Rhodiola kirilowii | reverse complement strand
CCCCTTATTTTTATATGTCATACCCCCTTAATTTCATAAGGCATTACCCCCTTAATTTCATAAGGCATTGCCCTCTTGTTTCATAAGGCAGTACCCCCTTAATTTCATAAGGCATTACCCCCTTATTTCATAAGGCAGTACCCCCTTATTTCACATGTCATACCCCCATATTCTATAAGTCATTACCCCCTTATTACCCCCTTATTTAATATGTAATACCACCTTATTTCACAAGTCATGACCCCCTTAACTTAGTACCCATTACCCCTTTAATTCATAAGGCATTACCCCCTTATTTTTATGTCATACCCCCATATTCTATAAATCATTACCCCTTAACAATATGCAGAAACGACATACCCTGAAGATCTCGTGTTCCATAACCCTAGAAGCTTTACATATGTGTTATGAAATAAGGGGTAATGAACTTAGCCACATTACATATAAAACAATCAATACAAACTTCATAGCTTTTACAACCCAATTGTTATTATTTATACAAAACTCGAACATAAAAGTATATACATCGCTGTTACAACCCAATTTTACTGTACATACGTTTTCTTACAAATACAATATTCAATGATATATGATTTTTATATCATTGAATACATTATATGATTTTTACAAATACATTTTCTATGCCGCGGCAAGTGTGAAACTAGATTTGCCGCTTCAAGTCTTTGGTGGTTCGCTTCAGGCATGGTGCCATGAGGGCATCTCTAACAAAGAAAGTGATCTATCATGTGCTGTATAATATCCGCACCATCAATATGGGCTGACTCGTCTTTGACCTGCAAAATGTTTTGTTCAGAATAGCCTGATGAAGAAATATGCATTTATATGCAAAAGTTGAATGAACTAAAATCAATCATCAATTGACGACCAGTACTCATCAAACATCAATCATCAATTCATCAATCGAAGCAATCAAGTAAAACCATTACAAAACACAAAATACACTGATACACAACGCAAGTATCGTCAGTTAGTCACTTACCTCCAGGCTCCAACTCCTTCAATCATTCGACATTCGAGCTCTGCGCAACTGCCCCTCGGCCGGATTCGGACGTGGCTGCCTCTGTCGGAATCTGGAAGATTGGGATGGCGCACGGTCGAACGGTCGCACTCGGATCTCGGAAGTCGGACGCCGCTGCCTCGCTACTCGCTCTACTCGGAAATCGGACGTCGCATAATTTCATAAGCTGTCTGCAGACCTCCGCAACCAAATCAATGTCTGATGTCTGCTGACCTCCGCGAGGAATGATCTATTAGTCCTAAACCACAACAATGTTTTCCTCAAAATTAAATAATTATGAAATCAACATCTCCGGAAAATGCTTAACATCATTCTAATCCAATCTGTCAAACACACACCAAAGCTTCCAGTTGCTGAAAAATCTAAAATATCAAACACAAATTACACCACATTCTAACTTCAAATCCCTAATCCTAAACACAAACCACAACCAATTGAATAAGAAAATAAAAAGTTATCATTTAGAGCATAAACCACTAGAAACCGTGACAACATCGGAGCCAAAACTTCAGAACACATACATGTTCTACAACTCACAGATATTGGAAAAGAACTCACATATATTGGAAAAGAACTCACAGAATGGTAAGCATATGGGGATTTTCCTTGGCGCTCAGTAACTGAGAGTCCGAACCTTTCCAGTGTCACATATGAGCTCAGTTCCAACAGGGTAAGCAGCATAGAATTGATAATCTCTTGAATACCCAGCTCGAGTTCTGCAAAAATAAACGAAAGCTCGAGTTCTGTAAATTGAATCCAGAAAACTTTACAATAAATGGTCCAAACAGCTCAAGACTTGCATGCATCCTGTGAAGACCCTTCTCCAAAACATGGTGATGATAATAAGAGCAGCAATTTTCAACACAAACCCAGTTCAACAAAGAACAATTCGGACTGAAATACAAATGTAGCAATCAGCCATCTTCACAAACCACATTAAGTTAACGACAACAACTAAAGTTGAACTAAAAGCATATAAAAGAAAATGCATCAGAGTAAAAGAAAATGAACTAAAAATGCTCGGGTTGGTCTCTAATGGACAATATCTCAAGGAGGCAATCCCAGGAAACTAAAGCTTGTAAATCCAAGCGATCAAACAAGTATGTGCTGAAAATGAGCAAGTACCAATACACTTCCTAGTGTAGAGTCCAGCTCAACAAGGACCAGTTTTATTAAAAAATAGGCAAAACAGATATCTCAAACTCATTTAAAAAATAGACCCAAATGGGTTATTTGGAATAAAAACTTTGATTTTCCTTAGCACCACTGTTTCTTACACTTGTTCTGAGCTGCCGGCCAGTGACCTTGATGCTGAGATGAAACTTCTAAAGAGTCAGAGGATGCATTAAAAACGTCATCCAGACATTCCGCCTTCTAACTTTTTCATCCTGATGACAAAATATAATATAAGTTCGGCTCTGCATCAGGCTTCATGATTCTGATAAAAGAATGTCTACTGTTTACAAAAGTGAATGAATGACTCGAACACGTACTATATTCAACATTATTTAAACGCAGCATTCACAAATCAATTTTTCCATTCACATAATACCAACAACCCTTTCTACCTGTACCACTACATCAACCATCCATCAATTGCATTATTAACAGATAACGTTGGTTAAAAAAACTAGGTTCATACGTTGAATCTAATGCAATTGAAAAAGTTGTATACTATCACAAATTCAGTATTTGAAACAATATTTCATCACACATCATGACCAAATCAGTTCACTACTCGAGTTCACCAAATACGAACAACTTGCCTGGGAACAAATCGAGTTGCTTTTATCCATATTTTCGCTCTATGGTCTGTCGAACCGCGGAATAGCCCTAGAATGAAAAATCGAAGGTGTCAAAATTGCAAAATTGAAGTTGTCGCCATAGCTAATCGTCCGGAAGTAGTCAAGGCGAGAGATTACCTGGTGAATACGATCGATTTCGTTGAGAGATTCCGGTGTATTGGAAAGCTTCTTAAAAACGAGTAGGGTTTTTGATGGGTAGGGTTTTGATGGTCGGCGGGGAAACAAACTCAGTAAATTCAACGAGAGAGATGAGATATCATAAAAAAACGAGAGAGATGAGGTGAGATGAGAGAGAATTGATGCGATAGTGTATATTATATGAGATAAAGTCCAAAATGCCCTTCTCAAATGAAATTATAATGAATTTGCTTTTAGAAAATAATAAAAAAATGTTTGTGTAGTGGGGCAGGTGTCAACATATGATTGGATGGATAAAGATGAGGTGTATGAATGAGTGGTTGAGAGGTTGCCTCACTGCCTCATTTTACTGTAGCGTGCCTCATTTGAACGCTCCTCTATATATTAATTACTATATATAGCCTCAAAGTGCAGAAACGTCACGTGTCATTCAATCATAATGCACGTTAGTTTCTCATATGGATTTAATTCTGGACCCGCGAGAGAGTTAAAAGATTAGACTGATGACTTGTGGGTGGCTTCTTGTGGCAGCCTTATCTAAGGGAGCTAGGCGATATGAGAGGCTGCTGATGGTAAATCTTCCCGCGTGGTTGGAATATAAGCTGAGCGATCAAGATGAATTTAATTAGCATCAAAGACACTACTAATAGAATCACGTAATACATACTTAATAATTAGAGGTGGTGAAGTTATCCATTATCCGTCCGTTAATCATCCGCGAAAATTCATCCATTATCCATACAATTAGTTAATGGATTGAATTGATCCAAAACCATGAACAATCCATTAACCAACCATTAATAAAAAAAATTCTTTCTAAAACTGACAAAGTTAAACAACGCACGAAGCCGAAGTCAAAGCCGACTCGGCGACTCCCGAAGCCAAAACTTCCCTCCGCATCTCCTCGCTCCAGGGTCGTTCCTGTGATTTTCGGGGCCTTTGGGCAAAATCAAAATGTGGGCCCGTATTTAAATAAAAATACACATGGTTAAATATAATTTTTAAATTTAAACTTCATGATTTTAGATGAACTGAAGCGAAAAGTAATGATTTGGTCATATCAATGAACATTTAGCTAAATCACTAAATAATAAAATTAGAAATTGGAAAAGGCCATATTACCCTTGACATTTGTCTTGATTTTATGTGGTTTATAGGTTATATAATAAAAAGATAGGGTTTATCTGTTTTCCATAATCAATATCATGAAATATATTTTTCAAAGTTAGTTTATTATCTTCTACAATTTTCTTTACACTTATTAATCAAGTTTATTAACTCATTATAAGCTATTTTTATGTCTAATATAATATCGATAGTGAAATGACATACATCTCAACATTAAATTTAGATATAAAACGTCAAGACTATTCATAATCAGAAAATATTGTACCCAAATGGCTAATGACTTTCATCTAAGGTTAAAAGTTTGAGATCATTGAGTAAGTGAAGTAGAGCATTGTCATACTGATGAGCCTCCACATAGAATGGGCCCCCACATAGAATGGGCCTTGGGCGGATGCCCCACTTGCCCATACTACAGGCACGACCCTGCCTCGCTTCGACCTCGACAGTCAACATGCAGCGACCTCGCCGGCAATTTCGGTTTATTGATTCTTCAGAGGTTGAAATTGGATCCGTGGATTAGGTATTATTATTAATTGTTGACCTGATTGGATTTGGTTGTAGACTTTGAGATTGAGATCTTGTATTGGTTGTTTGCAGGATTGCGAGCAGTAGGTCAAATTGAGAAGCCTCATCCACAAGCACGGTGGCAGACTTGAACTAATGTACATTCAATTCAATAGCCTTTTGGACAGTATGATGCACTGCTGCAGTCGATAAGCATGTATAAATTTTATGGGGTTGTTTTGGTTGTATAGATTTTGTCTTTAAATTGATTATTAGTCAATTGTGTTTACCCGTATCTTGTTGATTATAGTTTGAAATGAAAGTTTTCTTTATTATATGTCCTGAAAATGTCAAGTGAATTGTATTGAGCTCATTAGCATCTGTGTGGTTATATGTAAGTTTACATAATACTGTTTAATCTTTGGGAGTTGGATACAACAATGGGTTGAAGTAATCATAGGTCCTAGGCATGTGAGTCTCTGCATCTTAGTTATTTTGGCACCAGCATTTTCATGTTTGTAGTTCTGTTGAAGCTTGTTTATAACACATGGTGTGTGATCAGTGATGTTTAGGCAACGGCAACCTCAACTGGTCTACATAAGTTTTGGGTAAACTATCATGTTGTTTAGTTTAGCCATGTCAAGATGCTTAGGCCATCATTTACAATGATCTTTAAAAAAAAGATCATCCACTATTCACAACACAATTTTACTGTCCCACAATTTTATTTTATAAATTCATCTTAACAATGATCAATAAAAAAAAGATCATCCCCCACTCTTATACTTTATATTTTATAAAAGTAGGAAAAATAATATATTCAAAATATAACAAAATGAGTGTCTAATTAAAGGTATTAAAAAAACAAATTTATTGGTAATTGTTATAAAAATATTTGATTGTTATTTTTTTGTATGCAATATTAATAAATTTTGAAATTCTCATATTATAGACCCATAATGACAAACTTTATTTCTGGCCAATAAAACCTTGACACATGTCAAGTTGATCTCAGAATTGGATCGTCAGTTTGATCGTCCCATAACAAATTTCTACAAACTTTCATCACACGATCTTTTTATTTCAACCTATTAAGGACTACAACTAAAAGGTTGCATCTATAATCTTAAAAAAGTCTACCTATTAATTAGGATGCCCTTAGTATCAACTATCAAGCAAATCATTATATCTGATCCCTTGATCAAATTCAGACCGTTTTAACTTCTGCAATATGTTAGTTTGCACTTACAGAGTTATCTTATTGTACTGAACTATATGAAAAAAACATGGTTGCTTCAGTTAGGTAAACATATCTGTTGACATTTCTCAAGGTATCTATGGTAAATTTCAGAAGAGGGACAATGTGGAAAGTCAAGATATGGCGACAAGTCAACAATCAATTCAAAGTACAAAAAAAAGAAATAAGACTTCTCGTTGTTGGCAATCATTTGAAGAATTGCCGATTGGTCCTGATGGGAAGACATATGTAAAGTGCAAGAAGTGTGGCGAAGAGTTTAATCATGACTCTACTTCGTGAACTGCAAATCTTGTGCGTCACCATGATACTTGTGCATCTTCAGGCATTTCACCACATTCGGCTACACGTTCATCTACTTTTAAGCATGAAAAGTTCTCCGAGTTGATTATTGAAGCCATAGTAAAGCATGACTTACCTTTCAGCTTCGTGGAATATGAAGGAATAAGAATGGTTTTTGATTATGTGTCTCCAGAGCTCAGGTTACCGTGTAGAAATATGGTTAAGAGTTACGTTACAAAGATATATAAAAGTGAGAAGGTTAAAGTGCATGAGCTTTTAAATAGGGTCAAAGGAAGAATTTGTTTAACTTCTGATCTTTGGAGTTCTCACACATTTGATGGATACTTGGCACTCACAACTCGCTTTCTTGATGGTTATTGGAATCTACAGAAGAAAATCCGAAGTTTTTGTCACATGCCTCCCCCACATACTGGGAATGCTTTGGCTGAAAAAATCAACTCCCTCATATGTAATTGGGGGATTGACCAGAACTTGTTTTCCATCTCTTTGGACAATTGACGCGCGTCGTCTGACGCGTCAAATTTAATATTTATAATTCTCCTGCTAAAAGCTAGTGTAGCGGCAAGCAGGGTCGAACCCAAGGGAGCTGGTGTTATTGAAGCTGTCTGAAAATAAATAAGAAAAAAGGGAGTTTGAGTGATTTTGAGAGTGCAAAAGAGAGAATAGTAAGAAAAATTCAATAAGAGAGAACATTCAGCTTAGGGTTTCTATTGTGACATGTTCAAACTAGTTCAAGAGATCATGTGAATGAAGGATGCTCATATTCTAGAGATGAAGATACATTATTTCAGGTACAAATTATGTTTACTTTTATTTTCATGACAAACTAGAGTTATAAAATTAATGTTAGTTGAAGTTGTGTTATATTTATTCATACTCTGAAAAATGATAATTTGCTCGTGTAGGATTTTGACTCTTCATACAATAATGCCACTAGTTCAAGTGTTAGAAATGAATTGCAAATCTACTTGGATGAGCAAAGGTTAGATAGAAAGATGGAGCTAGATGTGTTGAGTTGGTGGACGAAAGAGGAGTTTAGGTACCCCATTCTTTCTCGTTTGGCGGGTGTCATGTTGATGATACCTATTTCAACGGTTGCATCTAAGTCTGCGTTTAGCACTAGAGTACTTGATCAGTACCATAGTTCATTGCTACCTGAAATCGTGCAGGCATTATTGTGCTCTAGAGATTGGTTATTTAGCAAGAAAGGTAAAAAGTTGTAACTGTTTTCTATATTTATTTTATTAACTAAAAGAATAATCTAATTTTATTTTAATTTCTTTTCAGTTCAAGACTCGTCAGTTGTGCACTCACTCCTTGAAGATGTTTTGGATTTGACTATTGATCGAGGAAACGAATGTGGATGATGTCCTGGAGGGAATCAAGTGGTTCATTTTACATATCTTACAATTACTTTTTGTGAGTGATTTGTATCGAAGAATTATTTACTTCACAGTTTTAATGCTACTATTCATGAGAGGATGATCTTTGTGGTTATACATGTCAAAGAACGAATACATGAGATGATGATCTTTATCCCTCACACCATTCATAAAAAAATTTGACTCACATTTAAAGTAAACGAGTTAACTGAACTAAATGGGTTAAATAGATTAAATGGATCAAATGGATTAAATGCATCAAATGGATCAAATGGATTTATCCGTTAATCCGTCAACTGTTAGTGATCCGTCCGTTTAATCCATTAACACTAATGGATGGTAACGGATTGGATCCGTTTAATCCGCTAACCGTTTCATCCGTCCATTAACCCATCCGTCCGTTCATTTTGCCGGGTCTAATAATAATAATTTCAAACAATCACTATCCCATTTTGTTTTATGAAGTGAGACAAATTTTGACGTTGCCGTATAACTAGAGATAGAAGTGGGTTACGAAACCCGTGAGTTGACCCGCGTGGGTTGTGGGTTGACCCGACCCAGCCCGATCCGAGTGATCCAATTCGTGGGTCCTGGATAGTGGGTTCAGCACATGGATTGGTTTGGGTTGGGTATGGTTGGGTTGGTGACAGATGCCTTGTCGCGAGGCAAATGCAAAAGATAAATTTATAAGTCCGCTACTCGTGACTTCACTATTGGGTAGTAAAGCGGTAAGTAGGGGTCGAACCCAAGGGAATTAGTGGATAGTTGTTCTTTGAGGAATTTTGTACAGAAATTTAATTGCAATTGGGGTTGGTTGTGGTTTTAGTACTGAAAAGTAAATGACTGAAAGTAAGGAAAGTAAATACAGAACTGAAAGTAAATACTGAAAAGTAAAGTGCTGGAACAGTCGAGTTCAATATTAACCAAGCAACATACTTTTGGCACTGTCCGCACGCTATATTTCAAGCGCAATGCGTGCCAAAGTTATGTTGAATTGATGTTGAACAAGTCTGTAGTAAGCGTACGGAAATGTAAAGACTGAAAATAAAGTGCATAAAGTAAAGTGCGTAAAAGTAAAGACTGAAAGTAAATTGCGTAAAGTAAAGTGTTGAAATGTAAAGTGCTGAAAATAAAGTGCGTAAAAGTAAAGTGCGTTAAAGTAAAGTTAGTTGCGGAATGTAAAAGTACTGAATGTAAAGTTAGTTGTGGAATGTAAAAGTTAGTTGCAGAATGTAAAGGTTAGTTGCAGAATGTAAAGTACTGAAAGTAAATGGTACTGAAAGTAAACAGTTGATATTGAGACTGAAAGTAAAATGACAAGTGATATTTTGATTGAGAGAAGGATTCGGTTTTAGGGGCCTTGTATCATAGTCCGTTCATCATTGACCTCTAATGATCGTTCTAAGTGTTCAAAGATGTATCAAGGCCATTTCTAGCACTCGACTTGCCACACCGTCTAGTCCTTTTCAAGACATAGAACACTTGTTCTATTTAGGCTAATTCCTCCTTTCGAAGTATCTTAGCTTATGTGCATCCACTTGATCAATCATTTCCGATCAACCAAGTGGTGTTAAAAAGAGGTTGAACTCCATGGAAAAGCTTTGCTCTTTCGAGCCTCCACTAAACCATGTATGTTCACGAACCCCATGGAAGAGCTTTGCTCTTTCGAGCCTCCACTCAACCATGTATGTTCTAACCTAATATATGGCACATAGAACAAGTTTGAACATAATAGAAGCGTTAAGAAAAGGGTCTAAAACGTTTGCATGATACAAGCACACCCCTTCAACCGAATGAAGGGTTTAGCTACGAATTTCCATAGAAGTGGATACCATAGCTAGTGCTAGAAAAGTAAATAGTTTTGACAGCAAAGACAAAAAAAAGTAAAGGTTTTGAAAGCAAAGACAAGAAAAGTAAAGGTTTTGGAAAGTAAAATTCAAGAATAACAAGAATACTCAAGAACAAACAAGAGTAAACTCAAGAACACTCAAGAACCAACAAGAGTATTCAAGATCAAGAGAGAAGGTAGAGCTTTTGATATCAAAATACAAGTGTTTACAAGGATTTGTGAGATGGATTTGTGAGAACTTCTCTATCTAAGTAACAAGGGACATTGATTCAAGGAGGGGAAGCCCTCCTTTTATAGCCAAATGTGGCGGTGGAGGAGAGGTAGTGGAGTAGGATATTTCCTCCTCCAACCGCCTCCAGTCCGCCCATAAGTCCGGTTGAGCTTGGTTGGCCTTCGGTTGGACTTGTTTGACACCAAAGGGTACACTTGCCTTGCACATGGGCGGCTGAGGTGTGAGTGAGCCAAGAGACATACCCCTTGGTCATTAGATCTTTATTGAGGCTTGGAACAAGTCATTGGACTTAGTTTGAGGCTAGTTCCTTCTCAAAGGACAACCGTAGTAAATAGTAAGGCCAATCGGGAGAAGTACTAGTTTGGATTTGGTTGAACTTCGCCGGGGTGTGGCCGGAGTAACAAATGACCGGAGCATGGTGGTGGTTGGATTTGGCTTGATCGGAGCATCACCGGAAGCTCGCCGGAGCATGGCTGGAAAGTGGCCGGAAGTTGGCCGGAGCTGCCGAAATCTTGGCCGGAGTAGGTTGGGTGTTGGACCATGGATTTGGAATGTTGAGACGATTCTAAGACTGATCCATGAAGGATGTTTGGCCAGATTCTGCCCGGAGCATGGTCATGGCCCGGGGTTGAAGTTTTCCTCGGGCACTTGGTCGGCCGGGCTCGGGCGCTGCTCTCGGCGCGGTCCTGGTTTTCTCGGACTCGGCTCTCGGCGCTCTTGGACGTGGGTCTCGGCGCTCTCGGATGTGGGTCTCGGCGCTCTCGGATGTGGGTTTCGGCACGGGCGCTCGGCTCTCTCGGCACGGGTGCTCGGCTCTCTCGGCACGGGTGCTGGGATGCGGCCTGGGACCTCTCGGCGCTGGGAACTCGGCACTCAGGACTCGGGACTTGGTTCCCGGCACTCTCGGTACTTGGGCCCGACACCTCTCGGTAGGGACCTGAGGTTCTCGGTACTGGGCCTGGGTACCCGGCTGGGGTCCTCGGTCCTCGACTGGGGTCCTCGGTCCTCGACTGGGGTCCGACTTGACTTGTAATCCATTTTTGATTTAAGAACCCCCTTTTTAGCTCGTTTCTTCTCTAAACCTCGAATAGCATGTACAACAAAAATGGAACTAACAAGTAAACGTTGTTAAGACAAAGTGTCTAATTTGGGGGTTTAACTATCTTAATGAATCATATAAATATGGTCCATCAGTTGGGTTGAGTTGAGTTTTGATGAACCTAGCCCGATCCACGGGTTTGAGCCGCGGGTTCGATCCATGGGTTGGACCCATAAATCGAAATTAATAATAAATCAATCCATGGGTTCGACCTACGAGTTTAACCCGTCAGTTTGACCCACTCGTTCAACCCACGAGCCAAAGATTCAAATTTATAACCGTTTGAAATCTAAGTATAGCCGTTAGAATGATTATTCACTACCATTATCTCACTTTTCGAGTATCTTTCATGGGCCATTGACTAGGACCCTGCTTATTATGTCCGTTAGAATTAACTTTAGGCTTGTATAGTTGAACTATTTATAAAGTTTCAACATAGAGTTTGTGTCAAGCTTTCGCCTATATGTGTAATGCGTCCGAGTCATGCATTTTGGCTACCGTTTAATTTTAAATTAAAATATTACATTTTTTACTTAGATAATAATTCCTTTTAAATATAATTAACATAAATATTATTAATAAATTGAGTATTTTATAATATTAAATAAAAATAATACTTTATGGGTCCAACACATAAGTCAAACCCGTGGGTTGGACCCAACTTACCGACTTAGCTCGACCCATCCCATTTATGATGGGTCTACTTACAACCCGTGTGTTGGGTTGGGTCCAAAAATTTTTCATCAACCCGACCCGTGGGTCGACTCATTACTGTTTGGACCCAGCCCGAACCCACGAAAATTACACTGTTTCGACCCACCCCGACCCACTTCTATCTCTACGTATAACATTACACATTAATAGATCTTATGGGACAGAGTTTGATAATTATCAGTTTATCGCATATGAAGGTATATATATACTATGTTAGGATCGAAAGCAGTAAAGGAAGAAAATAACATATGGACATAAGAATTGTTTATCCAATTCTCCGCAAATTGTGACTACGTCATAGATCATATGGACAGAGTTTGATAATTATCATTTTGTCGCATACGAAGGTATATACACTGTTAGGATCGAAAGCAGTAACAGAAGAAAATAACATAAGAACATAAGAATTGTTTATCCAGTTCTCCGCAAATTGTGACTACGTCATAGATCCTATGGGACATATTTTGATAATTATCATTTTGTCGCATATGAAGGTATACACACTATGTTAGTATCGAAAGCAGTAATGGAAGAAAATGACATAAGAACATAAGAATTGTTTATCCAGTTCTCCGCAAATTGTGACTAAGTCTGGGGGCACTATCAAGCCAAGAGATTTTCCACTATGTTGATGAGATGCGATTACAATGCTCAAAACATGTATAAGTAGGGTAAAGTTCGAAACCCCAATGGAAACCCTAGTTCTGTTGCGCAGCTGAAACATCTAGGCTTTTGGTTATCAGGCTCCATAGCCCAACAGTCTCCCACCTAGAGACTGATTCCAATCATAAACGCCGTCATCTTCACATTCGAGTGTTGGTAGCGCCAGACCTTCACCTTAAGTACCAAGGCCAGTTGAAGCCATGCATAGCTTCGACTTCTCTAAGGTTACAACCCTAGTTAGCATGTCAGCATGATTTTTTACTTCCATTAATCCTCCGAGTTTTTTTTTCAAAATGAACCATTTCAGTTTCAATATATCTAAAATGGCCCATTTGAGTTGGCATTTCAGTTTTGGCCTATTTTTAATAAAACCGTATCCACAGGATCTGATTTTATGTGCAAACGAGAAGACGTGGATTTCTCTCATTCACTCGCCCTTTCGTTTGCACCTAAAACCGGATCATGGCCATCCAGTTTTGTTAAAAATGTAGAAAATCGGATCCCTAGGATCCGATTTTGTTAAAAACATACCAAAACTCAAATGTCAAACTCATTTGGGTTATTTTGGATATGTTGAAACTCAAACAGGTCATTTTGAAAAGAAAAAAACTCCAATCTTCCTTAGTTGTAAGATCTTCTTCTCCAATAGATGGCGTATATTGTGATACTTCACCTCTATGTGCTTAGCCCTCAAATGAAATGCAAGGTTTTCTTGGCCAAGTGGATGTCACTCTGACTATCACTGTAAAGAGTACTACCCCATTGCTCATTTCCCAATTCACGTAAGAGATTTTGCAGTCACACCATCTCCTTACTAGCCTCAGTCACTGCAACATATTCATCTTCAACTGTAGACAAGGCAACAATCTTCTACAACTTTGAAGCCCAAGAGATAGCACTACCACCCAATGTAAAGACATATCAGGTTGTACTTCTCCTCTTGTCAAGGTCACTTGATGTTAAATCTGCATCAACGTATCCTGCTAACTCAACTTGTTTGCCTTCAAAACACAAGGCATGCTCAGTTGTCCCCTTCAAGTACCTCATGATCCATTTTATTGCTCCCTAATACTTTTTCCCCGGATTGCCCATGCACCGACTCACTACTCCCACCGCATGTGCAATGTCTGGCCTCGTACACACCATCGCATACATCAAGCTACCAATTACTGAGGCATATGGAGTCTTCTGCATGTAGTCACGCTCTTCTTGATATGTCGGAGAGTCTCTAATTGAAAGTGTGATCCGATTACCCTATGGTACCTTAGCCTACTTTGCATCATGCATGTTGAACTTCTCCAGAATCTTCTTTATGTACTCAGCTTGCGAGAGATGCAACTTTCCTGCCTCTCTGTCACGTTCAATTCGCATTCCTAAAATCTGCTTCTCCCAGATCTGTCATGGCAAACAACTTGGACAACTGCTTCTTCAGCTTACTCATCTCCTAAGCATTTGATCCTGCTATCAGCATGTCATCAAATTATAATAGCAGTATGATATAGCCGTCGTCCAACTTCTTAATATAACAACAATTGTTAGCCTCACTTCTCACGAACTTAACTTCTTGCATGAATCCATCAAACTTCTGGTACCACTGCCTGAGAGCTTGTTTCAAATCGTACAAGCTCTTCTTAAATTTACACACTAGTAACCGATTACCCTCTGACAATTAGCGTTCTGGTCGCTTCATATAAATATCTTCTTCCAAGTTACCATGAAGAAAAATTGTTTTCACTTTTAGCTGCTATGATGTTCCCATGAATGGCATGGACTTGGCAAAACAGCTTTAAACAGTTCAAGCTGGAGTTCAACCACACACTGGAACAGAAGTACAGCGTACAGCAGACGCAAGGATTTGCATATCCAAAAGATCGATGAGATTATCTGATTGGGATCAATTGACGAGTCATCATTAAAGATCAGATATTCAAATGAATATCTTCAGAGTGGATTCGAGAATATTAGATGACTTGGCACGGAAGTAATCTCCATAGATTGGATATGGAAGAGATTGAATATCTATCAAATATGTAGGAGTATCTCTGAAATATTTGACAAGAATATTTCGATCTGATTGGAGTCGGCCAGCTAGGAATTCTAAGATTCAGATATTCAAACAAATATCTACACATCAGATTAAAGGCGGCATGGCTGACTTGGGAAGGAAGTTTTCGAATATACTTCCTAAAGATTGGAGAAAGATATACATCGAATATTTAGGAATATATCCTAAATATTTGATGGGATTATCTTGAGCAGATTTGGATGGCATCCGAGCATATAAATACAATGTTAGGGCATCCATAATCGCGTCGCTTCCTGAGAGAAGATAAACACGAGAGCTCGTGAGATTGGAGGAGGAGCGACCACCGGCTGATTATTCCTCACCGGAATATCAACGGAGAAGAAGCAGCCTGTTCAGTGTGCTGTTCAGACTGCTCTTGGAGAACTATCAAGCGCACACACACACGGTGATAAAGACACGTCTTTGAGAGAAGGCGACTGGACTTCCAAAAAGTCCAATACTAGGCCGAGAGGGAAGTCTCGTCCTACCCATAGGGGATCGAGGGGAGTTGCGACGAACCGAGATTGCAAATCCGAGAGACGGAGTGTTAGTGGTGAGGCCATTACAAACGAGGAGTTGTGTAAGAGTAAGACCTCTTGTAACCCTAAACTCGTAATAAGATTTGTGTCCCTTTTTCGGGTGTGGGAAACCCCCCCAGAGTAGGCGGAGCCGAACTGGGTTATCATATCGTGTGTGCTCCTATTTTGTGCTGTTTATGTTCTGTCTGCTAAGGTGTTCCAGACTCTGTTTGAACACAACCTGAAACTGTCCAACAAGTGTTTGAGACGCAGTTCGAACACCATCTGGAACTCATCTTGACTAAGACAAGTAGATTTCAATTGGTATCAAAGCAGGCACTCGACATACAGAGTGTGATCCGGCGACAGTTCAAGATGAGTTTGAAGGAAGGACAGAGCACTAACCGACCACCGTGGCTTGAAGAGCCGAATTATGCCTATTGGAAACCCAGGATGAAAGCCTTTCTGAAATCCCTCGATGAAAAGGCATGGAGAGCCGTGATGATAGGATGGACAGAACCCATGATGGCCAACCCTGAAGGAGCTGTTATGCCAAAACCCGAAGCCCTGTGGTCTGAAGTAGATGATGTAGCGGCTGTTGGGAATTCAAAGGCCCTGAATGCAATATTCTATGGAGTGGACGAGAACGTGTTCAAACTGATTGCTGAATGTGAGGTGGCCAAGGAAGCATGGGATATTCTCAGAATAGCATATGAGGGTCCAGAAAGTGAAACTAACGATGAGGAAGAAGAACATGAGAATGTCAATCTCGTCGGACATGTAGTCACTATTAAAGACGGCAGTGAGACAAGTGAAAATCCATATTCTAGTACACTGTCTGAACAGCCCATTGACGACGCTTCAAGCAGTAATGACGAAGGACTTGCTCATGAGACCTCGGCCGAGACGTACAAGGAACTCTATGAGAAGTGCCTATTGGTGATTGGCCTGAACAAGAAGCTCATAGAAATAGTGGCAAGCCTGACAGAAGAAGAAGATAAACAGTGGCAGGAGGTTGAACTTCTCGTTGCCCAGAAGGTGGAGCACCAAGAGGAAATATCTGCTTTGAAGCACGAGATGATTGGAATGAATCAAGAACCCTCATCACTTCTTGGACAGAAGGTGAAACTGCTAGACACCGTATCGGTTCTGAAAGCTGAGATGGAGAAAAAGAGAGAAACACATCATGCATGCTTGATGGGGCTAAGGAGAAAGAATGCTGAGTTGCACATCCGCAAAGAAGTTCATCTCAATATGACAGGTAATCCTCGATATCTCATCATTGTTAAATCTATTTGCAAGCTTCAGCTTGTCACTTTTGGAGATGGAGGGAAGGGCCAGGTGATCGGCTGTGGGACATTGAAGGTTCCGGATCTACCTGTGCTCGAGGATATCCTCCTAGTGGATGGGTTAAAGGTGAACCTGATCAGTATCAGTAGATTGTGTGATGAAGGACAGTCTATTACTTTCACTCGTGATTCGTGTCAAGTACTGGATAGGAATGGAGACACACTGTTGGAAGGAAGTAAGTCAATAAACAATAGCTACTGTATAGGCTCAGTTGGAACAGGAGCTGCCACTATCTGTCCGATAAACACGATACATGAAATGGAATTGCAAGGGACAGGTATGGTGTCCTCTTCTGGAAAGGTGAAAGACGATGTTGCCCCCAACTCAGTTCTAGGAGATAAAATTCCAGAGGAAGGTCTAGCCGATGAAGCCACACCTACTCCAGCTGGGACACTTGACGATGCACCTGCGCTGCAACCCTCATGGAGAATTAAGAGTCGAGCAAATGAGATCAAGTGTCGAGAGCTGGCTGCCTGTTCATCTAGTCCGAAGAATGTCATCAAAACATTTATTGATGAGACTTGGGTGGTGGCCATTCACGTGGAACTGGGAGAGTTCACCAGATCTAAAGCATGGATGTCATATCATCTTGTGCATAGTCACGAACTGAAGAAGACTATGTACGGACCCACACAAGCGCCCAGAGCATGGTACGAGACGTTCCTCATCGACCATGGCTATGAACGAGGGGGAGTAGAGCGTATGTTCGTCACGAGTACACAGAAGCTACTTGGACAGTTTGTGAGACTCAGGGAAAAGGAGATGAAACACCTTCCTAGAACACACGTTGACCAGATGCTGGGAGAGCAGGAGAGCATCGCTGCATGCTGCACTCAGTTCCTATGGATGAAGCAGAATCTGTCTGAACACGGAGTGGAACGGGTGAAGAAGTTTCTGCCCAAGAACCCATTACAACACTCCATTAGCAGATATCACTTCATTAGAGAGATGGTGGAGAAGAAGGTCATCACATCGAAACACATGACCACTATAACTGTCGTCCTCACCATGCCACTAGACGCCGCTCAGTTCGACACACTTAGATCCTCTCTGGGTCTGTGTGTTATCGCCAACTAAGTGTTCCAGACGGAGGTCAGCCAAGAGCAGAGCCCCAGCAAATCAGATGGGCTGACCTACCAAAGAAGAGGGCTGGAACAGATGGTACGTGGTTGGAGCTGATTACTAAGTTCAACATATTTGCAGCTTTATGAGGCGATATCAAGGAGGAGAGAGGTGATTGGACAAATATCTCAAGAGATATTCACATAACCGTTTTTGGCAAGTGGAGGAGTCCAAATTTTTGAGAAATCAAAAAGGCAGTTGAATCGAAGTCGGATGAGGATACAATATCAGCAAACCCTAAGATCGGAGAAGGGAAAAAGAAGGGAGAAGAGGCGGCTGTGACAGAACTTAAAGAAGCTACTTCAAAGGCGTCAAAGGCTGATCCTAATCCAACTAAAGGGAGTGTGCAGACTGTGAAGGAATATCACGCGATGGCTGAACCACTTCTCAATGAGGTAATCCCTTGTTCTCACTCTCAAGCTATTGCTCTCAATTTTGTTGATGAGGAAGTATGGGCGATTGGTAAAGATTCAGTGAGTCATAAGGGTGACAAAGCGGTTAATGGGAAGCCGAAGGGTTTGAAACCTGTTGTAGATTCTGTGGCCGATGCTGCAGAAGAAGGTGAAGCCAGTAGGGCTAAGATTGTGGTTCGGATATCAGAAGCTGTTGAATGCAAAGGTAGATGCCACTGGCTTCGTGCTGAAGAAGACAGGAATCTGCATGAAAGTCGGCCTTGGAAGGAATGGAACTCCCAGGAAATACGCTGCACGAATTAGTGCTGTAAGGGGGAGAAAACTTGCTATGTTAGACTCTGAGATTGAGCAGGTTGCTGGGCCTTATAGTAAGAGAAGTCTGGTATCAGATGAAGAGTCGGATGAATGTTTAGCAGAAAAGACTACTGAGGTAGTCGATGAAGAGAAGGTGACAGAGAGTGAAGCTGTTCGTATGAAGGCTGATGATGTGAAGCAACAAGAGACTGAAGATGTTGTCTCTGATGAGTCAGACCGACCTGAAAATCAGACGGAGACAGAACAAGTAGAAGAGCAAGTTGTTATTGAACCTGTCATCTAGAAGAAGGAAAAGCAGTCAGATGTCCAAGAAGTAATCATGACTGAAGCAGAACATGGTGCTGGTAATCATGCACAGAGAGCTGGTCAAAATCCCAGATCATTAGCTGAATTAAAAGAGAAGCAGAAGGAAGGGACTAACTCAAGAAGGAGGTGAGCCTGTTAAGTCTGCAAAGAAGTCAGAGACAGACAAGGCTGCTGAGAAAGTGTATGTTGAACCAGATGTTTCGAGGGAGTTAGAACAGCCAGCTATCCCAGATGTAGAGATGCATAAAGCTGATCTAGAGAGACCAGATAATGGAGATTGTAAGGACAATCGGGACTCGGTTTCATTGGTTGAGCTCAAGAAGTCTGAAAAGGAGAAACCAAAGAAGGAATTGACCATCCAAGCATGCTCGACTGGAGTAACTACCAAGAAGGATGGTTAGAGAACAGATGCAGGGGGAGCAAGTGCATCCAAGAAAAAGAAGAGGAGTATTCCAGGTTCTGTTCCACCTAGTGTACCAACTGGAGTGACTAAGCATACAGTATGGTGTGCCAGTACAGAAGCAGCAGCCAAGTGGAAGGCAGTGCAGAAAAGAAAGATCATGCCTGAAAGGCTGCTTAATGAGAAGACAGTTCCATCCCAATTGCAGATCTGACTCTATTCTTCTCGATGTTGTTCTTCATCACCATAGTCAATTGGAAGCCTACATCTCATAGAACCACGATCAACAAGGAGATGGGACAGCTGCTCTACCAGATTGGAAACAGGATGCTCATTGACATGGGAAGAATTATGTTCGACCAGATTGCAGAACACGTCTTTCTACAAAGTCTCTGCACCAGATAATCTTCCCATCACTTATTTATGAGCTGATCATCAACCAGCATCCAGATTTGAAGACAGACCAGGACAGACTGTCAAGTGGTCCATTGAAGTTGGTAGTTGATCACAAGATGTTCAAGGGTCGACATAAGAATGATCTGAAGGACCCCGGGGTGAACAGGAAGGATGCACCTGAGTCTTCCATAAAGAGAGCTACTGGTGAGAAGTTGTCCCGAGCTGAACGCGGACAACTATTGAGGTCATACAGGCGTAGAGGACAAGAATCGATCAATTGGTGCGCGCTCTGCAATATCCCAGTGATGATAAAGAAGACAGAGAGAGTTGATGTCCTGATTGAAGAAAAGACATGCTGCCATGAGCCAAAGAGAGATATGTCTGGAGATGGACTACCACGGGGCAGTACAGGACGAGCTGAATCATTTCAAGCAATCAGTGAAGATGATAATCTCTGGATCAAAATACCTAGATACAATTTTGAAGTCCCAGAGATTTATTGGAGGATGTAGAGGCATTGGCTACACTGATTGGAGCAATTCAGGAACCTATCAGTTGTTGACCCGTGGTCGAACAGCTGCTGAGACACCATGGTCCGACAGACTCACAGCATGTGTCACTATCCCAGGCTATGTTCGAGGGGGAGTTGACAAGATTCCAGTTGCCGAAGAGACCAGGTTGCTCGATTGGACCCCTTGCCAGTTTGTGGCAAAAAGGGGGAGTGGTTTGAGGTAACTGTTCTGGTTCCTCAAGGTGCGTCTAAAGCGTAGATTTGGTTTTGCCAAAATGCCAAGGGGGAGATTGATGTTCCCATGAATGGCATGGACTTGGCAAAACAGCTTTAGACAGTTCAAGATGGAGTTCAACCACACACTGGAACAGAAGTACAGCGTACAGCAGACGCAAGGATTTGCATATCCAAAAGATCGATGAGATTATCTGATTGGGATCAATTGATGAGTCATCATTAAAGATCAGATATTCAAATGAATATCTTCAGAGTCGATTCGAGAATATTAGATGACTTGGCACGGAAGTAATCTCCAAAGATTGGATATGGAAGAGATTGAATATCTATCAAATATGTAGGAGTATCTCTGAAATATTTGACAAGAATATTTCGATCTGATTGGAGTCGGCCAGCTAGGAATTCGAAGATTCAGATATTCAAACGAATATCTACACATCAGATTAAAGGCGGCATGGCTGACTTGGGAAGGAAGTTTTCGAATATACTTTCTAAAGATTGGAGAAAGATATACATCGAATATTTAGGAATATTTCCTAAATATTTGATGGGATTATCTTGAGCAGATTTGGATGGCATCCGAGCATATAAATACAATGTTAGGGCATCCATAATTGCGTCGCTTCCTGAGAGAAAAGATAAACACGAGAGCTCGTGAGATTGGAGGAGGAGCGACCACCGGCTGATTATTCCTCACCGGAATATCAACGGAGAAGAAGCAGTCTGTTCAGTGTGCTGTTCAGACTGCTCTTGGAGAACTATCAAGCGCACACACACACGGTGATAAAGACACGTCTTTGAGAGAAGGCGACTAGACTTTCAAAAAGTCCAAGACTAGGCCGAGAGGGAAGTCTCGTCCTACCCATAGGGGATCGAGGGGAGTTGCGACGAACCGAGATTGCAAATCCGAGAGATGGAGTGTTAGTGGTGAGGCCATTACAAACGAGGAGTTGTGTAAGAGTAAGACCTCTTGTAACCCTAAACTCGTAATAAGATTTGTGTCCCTTTTTCGGGTGTGGGAAACCCCCTAGAGTAGGCGGAGCCGAACTGGGTTATCATATCGCGTGTGCTCCTATTTTTTGCTGTTTATGTTCTGTCTGCTAAGGTGTTCCAGACTCTGTTTGAACACAACCTGAAACTGTCCAACAAGTGTTCGAGATGCAGTTCGAACACCAACTGGAACTCGTCTTGACTAAGACAAGTAGATTTCATGCTATAACTCATGATCTTCAACTGCAACCATACTCAATACAAGTTGTATAATTATTCATATTTACAACAATAGTGAAAAAATTAGTGTAATCTATACCGTATTTGTGCTGAAATTCTTTCACAACCAGTCTTGTCTTGTAACACTTACTTCCATCTGCCTCCTCCTTGATTCTGTAAACCCACTTGTTATGTAGTGCCTTTTTGTCTCTCGGAAGCTCAACTAGCTCCTATGTCTCATTTGCAAGCAATGATTCCGTCTCATCATCCAATTCAATCTTCCACTAATTCACATGTTTGCCCTGAGAAGCTTCTGCAAAACATTATGGTTCACCAGTATCAGTTAATAACATGTAGAAATTAGAAGGCAAATATCTATCTGGTGAGTTGTGGTCTCTAGTGGATCATCGCAACTGAGCTTCTCGTGTAATAGGTTCATCCTCCTCATCCTCCTCATGGTCATCTGGAACCGTCAAACTCCCAAGTGAGAAATATCTAACTCCACCACCTCTGTTTCTGAGCTGCCAGCTTCTGATGCGCCTGCCATGTCTTTGTATAGTACCTGCTCATAAAACACAACATCTCGACTATGAATAATTTTCTTATTCTACTCATCCCAGAGCCAATATCCGAAGTCATCACCACTATATCCAATGAATGTACACTTAACAGATTTGCATGCAACATACTTCTTTCAGTAGCAGGTATGTGAACATATGCAACACATCCAAAAATATGAAAAAAGGACAGATTTACCTCCTTGCCACTCCAAGCCTCCTCTGGAATCCCATTCTTCAATGGAGCTGATGGTCCTCAGTTAATCAGGTAAGCTGTAGTGTTACACCGCTTCTGCCCAGAACATCTTCGAAAGTCCACACTTCGACCTCATGCTCATAGCCATTCGTTCAGAGTTCTGTTCATCCGTTCAGCCAAGCCATCTTGCTGAGGGATTCCCTTCAAGGTCTTTTCCATACGAACTCCATTCGCTGCACAAAACTCCTTGAACTATTACAACTCATACTCTCCACCATTATCGGAGCTCAGCTGCTTCATTTTAAGACTTGTCTAAGTCTCTACCAGAGCTTTCCTTTTTCTGAAAACATCAAACGCATCAGACTTATTTTTTAGAAAATAAACACACATCTTCCTTATGTAGTCGTCAATGACGGTCATGTAATATGATGCTCCACCAAGAGATGCAACAAGTGCTGGCCCCATAAGTCGCTATGGACCAACTCCAATATCTGCTTTCTCAAGGTCCAGCCACCTATTGAGAACCCGACTCTCTTCTACTTCCTGAAGACGCAGATCTGACATACTCTAAATTCAACAGACTTGAGACCAGGTAGAAGACCATTTGTGCATAACACCTTCATCCCTTTCTCACTCTTGTGACCGAGATGAGAATGCCACATATCTGCACCACCTTTCAAACTTGCAACAACGATGCTTTCTTGGTTGTTGCTCGTCATATACAACGTCCCTTCTTTCTTGCCTCGAGCTATCAACTTAGATCCCTTGGCTATCTTCCAAAAAGTACAACCGAAGGTTATTGCATAGCCCTCATCATCCAACAGGCTAACAGATAATAAACTTATCTTCCAGTCCGAAATATGTCTGACATCATGCATGTGCAACATTGACCCGTTTGATGCTGCTATCTAGACATCTCTTTTTCCCACGACTTCCAACGGTTCATCATTAGCGAGGTAAACCTTCCCAAAATCTTTAGATCTGTAATGCTTCATTATGTCAGCATTACTACATGAATGGAATGATGCCCCAGAATCTAACACGCATGACTCCGATGGACTGCTTACTCTCGGAATCAGTGCTTCCACAATTTCTTCAGTGGTTGCGTTTACTGATAGTGCCTTGCACTCACTCCTGTAGTGACCCACTCCAGCACACTTCTAGGACTTAACCTTGCTTTTATCACTGGTCTGTTTGTCCTCCCCTCTAGAATTTGACCTGCCACGTTACCGTCGAACTGAACTCTATTATGTCTCTATTTCAGCATTCAAAGCTAGACTTGAACTAAAGCCTGACTCCCTTCGACAAATCTCTTCACTAACGATCAAGTCTCTGAGTTCATCCAGCTTAAGGTTTACCTTCCCAGCTAAAGCACTAATGACTATAACCGTCCCGCTCCGATCCAAATTTTTGGTAACGAGGATAGAAGAATCTGAGCTTTTATTTCATCGTCGCACTCGATTTTAACGGAGCTTAATGTACGATGGTCATGTTGAAATCGCTCAAGTGTTTTTCAACAATCATTTTCTTTTTGCCATTTTAAGGTTGAATAACCATCGCATCAGATGGACTTTGTTTGATGCTAATGGTTTCTTAACAACGCCGACAGAGTCTCAATAATCTACTTCATCGTTTTTGACTTCACTGTATGATGTGCAACTTTTCTGGACAGTGACAACCAGACCGCACTCATTGGTTTATTGTCCAACAACTTCCATTTTCAACCTTCACGTCTTTCAGTTTTTCATCCAGAGGTTGATGCAGATCTTTACCATATAAGTAGTCTTCGATTTGCATCTTCTAGAATCCAAAATCCGATCCATTAAATTTCTCCACTGGTTGTCTTACATCTCCCATCGCGACTGCTAGAACCTCAACTCTTGATACCAATTGTTAGGACAGAAAACAGTAACAGAAGAAAACAACAAAGAACACAAGAATTGTTTACTCAGTTCGCCACAAATTGTGACTACCGGGGACACTACCAAGCCAGGAGATTTTTCACTATGTTGATGAGATGCGATTACAATACTCAGAACATGTATTAGTAGGGTAAGGTTTGAAATTCTAATGGAAACTCTATTTCTGTTACGCAGCTGAAACGTCTGGGTTTTTGGTTATGAGGCTCCATAACCCAACACACTATACCTATTTACACCTTGTGTACCTGAGTTTGAGTCGTTCACATAAAGACTAGTCGCATAAGTACCCTTGAGTGACTGAGAATAACTAATGCCTAGCATAAGGAAATTTATGCGACTAGTCCTTCGTAACAAACCAAAGTTTGTGACACAAGTATCCTTATGCGACTATGTCTTATGTCATATACCGAAGTTGGTCGCATTACTTCCCTTATGCGATTACGCCTTATGTCACATACTAAAGTTGGCCGCATCAGTTTCCTTATACGACTAATCTTATGTAACAAATCAAAGTTTGTCCCATAAGGATCCTTATGCGACAGGTTTTGATGGCACATCAAAGTTAGTCGTACAAGAAATTGTTGAAGATGCCATGCCAGCTTACAAAATTTCAAAAATGTTGACCACAATACAGTTGCATTGAAGGTGACCAGTACACCAACCATCTACTTACGTGACTAAAATGATTTAACTCTGTCGCATAAGGAGAGAGCATTAAATTAAAAAACATAATGAACTCCACCCACCTTTCTTCCTCCCCTGCTGCTCCCCTTCTCTCCCCCATGGCTGAGAATGCAACCCTAGTAGCTCTGATGCATGTAACAGACATATGTAAGACTATGACATTGATAAGTTGAGTTTTTGACTTATTAATAGCCATTTTTTACTATAGCTTTGGTTCGTTTCCGATGATATTTTGATGTCATTTGACCTCTTACCCTACATTTCAGTTAGAGAACAAGTCCTACTCAAAGTCGAGGCCTAGATACGAAAAATTGGGGAAAAATCAAAAAACAGAGAAAAATGTGGGCAAAGAGGACTCCCAGCCGACCGGTTCGAAAATTACCCTGAACCAGCCAGTCGGCTGGATGAAAAGGCAGACTTGAGAGCAACTACCCACATTGAGTTGGTCGGTGGACTCACCAGCCGACCGGTTGGAAAAAGACCTCAGAATGCTCATAACCGCTCAAATTGAGTCAGTCGGCTGGAGAAGAGTTATCAAAATGCTTGCATAAGCACATATTCAACTGATCGATTGGACCCAGCAGCCGACCGGTTGGAAAAAGACTTCAGAATGCTCACAACTGCTCACTTCGAGTCGGTCGATTGGCTAATCCAACCGGTCGGCTGGACAATCATAATAGAAGCAGGCTGGGATTTTGGCCACCAGCCGACCGGCTGGACCTGTTACTTCAGGATTTTTACCCGAGCCTATAAATAGAAAGAGGAAGGTTTGACCTAGGGTGCTGAGTTCTTGGGGCCAAAATTTCCAGTGAAAGAGGCTCAATCAAGGTCACCAACAAGGATTCAACCAAGGGGAAGAGAAGATCAAAAGGGAGATTCTAAGATTAACCATCCTACTTCCTCTACAGCTTTTCCATTCTCTTTCTTGTTGCTATAAACCCTACTTACACCATATTGTCTTACATGATGTGTGAGTAGTCACCTTGTGTTTTGAGGGTCTAACAATCCTCCTTGGTACTGTATGATCATGTACACACATTTGATTACATAATACATGGTGTTAAATTCATATTCACTAAGTGCTCATTTATGACTTGTTATCAAGTGTTTGATGTAATGCCTAAGTAACATGTTAGTCTTAAAACTTGATCTAGGTAATGAAAAAGCTTAGTGATAGCTTGGATGTGGTGAAAATGATCATATCTAGTGTTTATGAGAGTAAATGCATGGATGTGAGGTTAACTAGAGCTTAATGCTCAAAGCATTTATTACCTTGGGAGATGTTCCAAGGATATTAGTGGCTATAGAGTGAACCAATATATTGATGAAGTGAGGTTCTAATTAAGATGGCTTGACTGGGAATAGATTCACATGAGAATTGGTCTATCTTTGTCTAAGCTAGGTTCAAATCATTCGACACCTTGAAATGGCTTAACTCTTGTGTATGTGATCAATGGGAAATGCCAAGGAGGGGAGTTACCCCTCGAAATGCCTCTTTAATTGAAGTTTAATCCCTCAAAACTCTTGCATTGTTAGTTTTTAATTTGAAATCACCTCATACTTGAATGATAGGAATGGCCAAGTGGAAAATTTGATAATCTTAGCGTACAATCCAATTGCTCCCCTGGAATCGACTTGGTCTTACCAAAAATATAAATTCTTTTGAACTAGATTTTTATGGCATTTATTTGCATGAGAAAAACTACAACATCAAAATGGCGGCGTTGCCGGGGAGCAATGGCTAGATTGTCCCTAGGACGAATCATTTAGAACTTCGACTATTGCATGTTTTTCTTTTGTTGTTTGCTTTTAATAACATTGGTTCTTAAGTTCATTCCACTACCCTCACTTGGTTGCTTGAGTTTCTCTTGTAGGTGCCATTGTTTGATGCCACCAAAATCAAAGAAATCAAACGAGATTGTTGATAAGGGCCTTAATCCAACTATCAACGAGTTTGACCCTCATTTTACAAGGAGGAAGGCAACCAATGTTAAAGGATCAACATCAAACACTCAAGAAACCACTACTCAAACCATGGTCGAAAGACCTCCTCCTCCTCAACTTCCCCAAGCCCTTTTCAACACATACCTCAATCTCCTCATGCACAAAGACTTCTTAAGGACTATGTAACTCCCAAATGCCTATGGATACCGCTCTCCTATTCTCGTTCCCAAGGTGGAAAACCATGATTTTGACTTGAAGACTTCTACAATCCAAATGGTTCAATCGAACCAATTCTCGGGAAGAGAGAACGAGGATCCCAATTCCCATTTGACCTCATTCCTTGAGATGTGTGATACTTTTAGGATAAATGGAGCTTCGAAGGATGTGATGAGTAAAATTCTTGACTCATTTATCTATCCATTTACGAAGAGTTTTGGTCCATTCTCGATGCTCTTTCGATGCCATTTGACCCACTTGGTTGCTATTTCAGGTTAGATACCGACCTTACGGTCCCCGGGCTCAAAAATATCAACTCTCGAAGAAAACCAAAGTTTCGGAGCAAAAATATGGAGTTTCGGCCAAAACGGGACAAACCGACCTTTGGGGCTTATTCTGAGCGCACAGATCTCATACGATGTCCAAATGAGTTGATCTTTGGCTTGTTAGAAAGGTAACTCAAGGGGCTACAACTCTTCAGTTTAATACAATACCAAAATCTGACGTGAAGACTTCGAAAAAGCCCCAGGAAGTCAGAACAGTTCCCGCGCATGGATCACACGAGAAATCCCCCGAGCTCGCCCGAGCTCCATCAAGCTCGCCCGAGCCTTCGCCAGCCTATTGAACCTGCCAAATTATGCTCGACCAAGCTCCCATTAGCTCGCCCGAGCTCCGAAGGCTTGGGGGCATACTCAAATCGGGCTTGGAAAGGCTCGGTCGAGCCTTGATCCGATCCAAAGGCCACTGCCCAAATAAGCTCGACCGAGCTCCCATAGGCTCGCCCAAGCTTGTCCATTGGTCTATAAATAGAAAGCTAAAAATCTGATTTTAAGGGGGATTCGAGCTAGGGTTTTTGGGGCACAAAATTGAGGGTTTCTAGAGAGAACAAGCTATCAAGGCTTCAAGGGAGGATCATCCATTGAAGATTGAAGATTCAAAGGGTGGAAGAAGACTATCTACACTAGATTGGTTCACTCTTTCCATTGTATCTTCATCTATGTACTCAATACAATTTGTGTTTGTCTATGAACATGATTTGTGAGTAGTGTTTTGTATTCTAGGGTCCTATGGACCTCATGTGTGTTAATACTCCTAATCTATAATGAATCAATGGTAGAATAACATGTTTGGATGATTGTGAATCTAGTTGGATGTAATGTCAATTCTATTCCCACCAAGTGTTTGATAAAATGCCTAAGTGGTCTAGAAACATGAATTTGAGGTTGAGTGTTCTAGCGAACGAGACTAAGAGTTCTAGAACGAAGTAGATTCACCCTTGTTAGGTGGTGATCACTAGAGTGACCCATCTTGGCATTGAGATAGGCTTGATCCTAAACCGCTCATTGGCTATTGATCATTCAACTAGCGTTGATGATTGAGAACCTTGAGTAGGACGTGAGCTAACAACATCTACCGATTGAAGCTCACGTGCGAGGTGCTTCTTCCTTAAATTAAGTAACAACATCTAGCGATTGAATTTGATTTAATAGTGGCACGCCTTAATCTAATCATCTAAAACAAGTATTTTGCATGAAATTGAACTCTTGGAGTCTAAAAACACACATGAGTGAAGTAGTTCCCTAGAGTACACCCTTTGCCTTGGTAGTGACATTATCTCTAGATTCCCTTAGTTTGTTTACATTGTTCATATTCATTTTCCTTAGTAACTTTACCAATCAAACCTTCCGCGATTAGGATAGACTTATCGGAATGAAATCGAATAGTGCTCATAAGTTTAAAATTGCTCCTTGGACGACCCGGTACTTACCGGTCAATATAAATGTTTTTGACTTTTACCTAAAAAATACAACGTTCAAAATGGCGCCGTTGCTGGGGAGCAATGAATTAACTAGAGCACTAGAGTAGATTTTGTGAGATTTGGACTATTCTTGTAGATATTTTTTTCCTTTTTCTTTTGTACATTCTTTGCACTCATATCCCTTGCTAACTTTTGTTCTATTGTTTTGCGAGGATGGATCACTATAACCAACAAGTCATGCACGATGGAGATTATTATGAAGATTTTTCCAATTATGCGACAAAAGATCAAGTTAGTGATTTGGACAAGATAGTGGATAGCATGATAAGTATGGTTAATGCCTTGATTGACAAAGGGAAGTACGAAGATGATGAGGATAGATATGAAGATGATCAACTGAATGCCCATTGTGAAGACTATTGGATGTACAACCACAACCAACAAGACTATTCTAATGAGGGATACTATCAAGAGGAGGAGCACATAAATTGTTGTTATCAAGAACATGGCTATCCGACAAGTTATAACACTCCGAATTGGGATGATAGCCAATGCTTTAAAGTTGGAGACTCCTACCCTGTAATTCTATCCCCTGTTCAAGCAAGTGTTCTAGGTTGTGTTTCAACAGACCTTGAACTCTTTCCACCACAGTGCAATAAGCAGTACGAACAGAACAGTAAAACAGGAGCACGCACAGATTGATAACCCAGTTCGGCTACGCCTACTCTGGGGGGTTTCCCACACCCGGAAAAAGGGACAACAAATCTTTATTACGAGTATAGAGCTTTCCACAGGGACTTACACTTACACAACCTCGGGTTTGTAATTGCCTAGCCTCTATTCCTCCGTCTCTCAGATTTGCAACCAAGGTTCGTCGCAACTCCCCTTGATCCCCTTCGTCCAGACCTTCTGTCCGAACGTTCTCGATCTTCTCCTAAAGCTCGGTCGCTTTCTCTCGAAAGCAGGTCATTCTGTTCGTGCGCTGAACGTGATAACTCAGGTCAGTCTGAATGGCACAGATCAGACTGAACTTACACCGATGTATTTCCAATGGGGAAAACACACTCGGTGGTCGCTTTCTTCTTCTCCAATCGGTAGGGTTTCCTCGTGTATATTTGATCTTGAAAGCGATACAGATTATGGACGTCCTACCCATGTATTTATATGTTAGGACGATCTCCAAAATCTGCTCTAGATATCTCATCAAATATTTAGGAAGATATTCCTAAATATTCGATGCATATCTTTATCCAATCGGTGAGAGGAATAACCGAAGACTTCCTCCCCAAGTCAGCCACGCCATCATCAGATCTGATATGTAGATATTCACTTGAATATTCGCTGGCCGACTTCAGTTTGAATCTAAAAGATCCTCGATCTTTAGAACCTTCCGGAAGATCTTTGCGTCTGCTCCACGCTGTACTGTAGTCCCAGAAAGTGTTCGAACTCCCCCTGAACTCCTGCTCGAACTGTCTAAGGCCATTTTGCAAATAGCATGCCATTCATGGGAACATCAATCTCCCCCTTGGCATTTTGGCAAAACCAAATCTATGCTTTAGACACAACTTGAGGTGCCAGAATGGTTACCTCAACATACTCCCCCTTTTTGCCACAAACTGGCAAGGGGTCCAATCGAGTTCGAACAGCAAATCAAACTTCATGCAGACGACTCATCATCAGTGTCGTCCTCAGAATCTGCATCACCAGATTCATCATCACTCGGGTAGCTGAGGGCACGAGCAAGATTTTGATGCGCCTGCGTTGTTCCTTATCAGCGGCAATGATGGCATTCAGATCTGTGAGCAGCTTGCTCCTCTCATCATGACCCATTCTGGCTCCCCCTTGACTCGATTCCGCAACATCTTGTCCTTTCTGGTTGACCTCCTTGAGGTCATTCACGTGACGGCCCTTATACAGCTTGTGGTCAAAGATGAACTTGTTGGGTGCCTTTGAGAGATGGTGAGTCAAGGCCTTCAAATCTGGAGCTTGATGGATGATCAGCTCATATATCAGAGACGGGAAGCAAAGCTGGTGCAGTGTTCTCGTCGAAGTGGCATGTTCAGCAATCTGTTTGAACATCACTCTGCCCAGGTTGAACTTCAGCTTATTCCCTATCTGATAAATCAGTTGGGCCATGTCCTTATTGACAGTAGAGCGATGAGTAGACAGCCTCCAGTTGGAAACAGCAATGAAAAACAGCATCGAACTGACTCAGGCCTCCACCGAACAGAGCCTGCATTGATGGTGCTCACTATGTTCTCAAAGCTTGATTCCTCTTCATCAACAGCTGGGTCGTCCATGGAACAGTATACATTGATCAGCTCAGGATCAATCTTGATCCTTCTTCCTCTAACAAAGAAGACCCCATAATCTGCTTCTCCAATGACCCCAAACCCAGGAGGAAGGTTTACCATGGCTTCACGCACCAATTTCTCGTTGAACGGCTTGCATCTGTCCAACGTCCAGAATAGATCAGATTCCTTGAGCACCTCAATCACTTCCTTTCCCTTGTATCGGGACTCATCTAGCAACCTCTCGGAAATGATTTTCCTTTTCAGCACACAGCTCCATTTCAATACAGCGTCTCTATTAATGAACCACACCCCTTTCTTGACCTTTCCCACTGGAACAGTCTCAGACTCAGGGCTGGGACTTCGCATCTCCTGGCATCTTCAAAGACGGGAACCGCAGCATCGTGCTTCCTTTTCTTAGAAGAGCCGACTCCCCCTGCACCAGTGCTGTCCTCAGCAACCTTCTGAACTGATCCCTTTGTAGTCTTTGCAAAAACTACCTTCTTCTTTTCCTTCTTTGTCCTTTTGAGATTGACAATAGGGATAAGGTCCTGGTCATCTTCCGAAAGAGTAACTTCCCTTGACACTGGCTTTGTAGACACCCCACGAACTGATGTATCATCCTCCTTCATATGACGATCACCTTGAATGTCTGCAGGTACAGCCCTTGTCTCCTTAGCCAGAACATCCTCTAGAGCTGGTGCAGTTTTAGCTTCAGTCTGAACACTCGGTTCCATAGTTGGAACATTTGCAACTTTCTCGGTAGCTGACTCTTCTGCCCCAACACTCTGGGCAAGCTGATCTTCCTCAGAACTTCCCATTCCCCAATCCTTCTCTTTTCCAAAATCTTCCATGACATTATCAATGTCTTTGAATAGCTCTTCCAACTCTTCATCCCTTTCAGTAGGATCAGATTCTTCTAGAATGGCCTTTTTGAACACATCTTTCTTCTCTGATGGATTAATCTCCTCTGTCATAGTCTCAGCAAAGCTCACCGATTTGTTCCCCCTCCGATACTCCAAGCTTCTCATCAGAGCCATCAACAGATGCTTCATCAATCACCACCTTCCTTTTTCTTGAGGAATCAAGACACTTTTCTGCCTCCTTATTAGAAATAGCAGAGAGCTTCCCTCTGCTTGAAATGATCTTGGCCAGACATTGTCTTGGAGAAACAACTAGGTGAGTCCCCTTCTTTCCAAGAAAACCTCCCGGACGAATATACCCAGAAGCATGGATTTTTGCCCTCCATACTCCTGATACACCAGCGCCTTTAAACACAGAAATACCGGGCTCTCCTTCTTTTATGGGCCCAGTGCCATCTTGACCAACATCAGCCCTACTGGCTTCACCACCCACATTCACAACTTCCTCCAACACAATATCTTCAACAGCAAAAATATTTGTGGAAGGAACAGTCTGAGATTTAGGGCATACCTCATACGGTAAAAGTACTTGTGTTGAACCAGCATCGATTAGTTTAGGCGTATCCACCATGTCCAACTGAGGGATTTCAGCGGTTGCTCCTCCGCCAGTCTTCTTTGCTACGGCCAAAGATTCGGTGTCAGATCGTAAAGACGATGCCTTTTTCGACTTCGGAGCCTTTGATTTCGGAATCTTAGGTTTTGCCGCCTGTGCCTTGGAAGTCTGCATGTTCTCCTTCTTCTCAAATATACTCCGCCTATTCCACTTTCCAAATCAGTCAACTCTCGTTCCAAATAACGGTATGAAAAATCTTCGAGAATATTCAAAAAATTCATCTTCAAGCATTGTGCCATCTGTTCCAGCTCTCCTTCCTTAGGTGGTCAGTCCAACTGTTCAGCTAGATTTTCGACTATGACTGACCACCGTTGGATGCATTCAGTGATCAACACCACAAAGACCCACAGAGGATCTGGGTGTTCCGAGCCGTGAGATGCCATATGAGTTGAGATGGGTCTTGATATATCTCTGAGTGACCATCTTCTGAGATCCTCCATATTCATCTCTCCTTGTGTGACTCCAGGCATGTTTCTGAAACTGTGTCACCTTCCGTTTCACCAGTTTCCTGGAACAGTTGTCAACATGGATTTGTGCGCAGCTCCAATCAGACCTTGTGTGTAGGGTCTTATCTAATCCCCCTCGCAGAAATCTATGTTTGACGTTTGCACAATGTGGAACCATCTGATGCTTTCCACAAGCTTGGACGTCCTTTGGACACGTTAGTCCCATCCCAATGAAGTAGCAGTTCTTGGCATCCCTTTTCCCTTTCATCAGTGTATTTCCATTCTTGTCGAGAACAAGGCATGAGTAGCTGGAGAATGACACATAATTTCCATCGTCGCACAGTTGACTGATGCTGATGAGGTTCATTGTCAGTCCTTTGACAGGAAGGGTGTTCTCAAGTGCAGGGAGATCCGGAACCATCAATGTCCCACAGCCGATCACCTGACCCTTTCCACCATCCCCGAAGGTGACAATCCACATCTTCTCAACAGGTCTAATATGTGTTAGATATTGAGAGTTACCTGTCATGTGGGCAGAGCATCCGCTGTCGAAATACCAACTGTCAAGCTCTGTGCAGCTTGAGAAGCACGCCATCATGCAAGCAGTTTGGTTTGCCTTTGGTGTCCAGACCTGATGTTGTCGGGGTTTGGTCCGTTGTTGGTATGTCCGTCGTTCAGCAAGAAACAGGCGACACTTCAATTTGATGTGTCCCATCTGGTGGCAATACCAGCAAGTGCGTGTGTCCATCCTACGCATTAAGGGTGAGTGATCATGACTTCGTGTGTGAGTCCTGCGCGGTTTTCCATCAGTCTTTCCGATATCAGCAATATTCTTTCCCTTAGACTGTTTAACCTTATGTTCAGCTGACGGTTCCGTCACTTGCTTTGCTTTAACAAATGTGGTGCCTTTTGTGGAACTTTCTTCAGTGAACCCCAAGCCACGATAACCAGACTCCATCCGTTGAGACTCTAAAGTATCATTAAGGTCATTAGTGCCAGAGTTCAACATTCTTACCGATCGTTTGAGATCGTTGAGCTCCTTCTTAGTATCCGAGTGATCCATCTTTTCTGACTCTAACTGAAGTTCCAGCTGTTCGGTCTTCCGCAGTTGGAACACTTCCTTGCGTCTCAGATCTGTGATGGTCATCCTTAGATCTGCCATGCCGACTGGATGAGTCTCCCGATCTTTCTCCATGTCGAGTTTCAGTGTTGAAACTGTACCCATGAGTTTCACATTTTTGGCAAGAAAGTTGGCCCTCTCTTGCTTCATCTCAGCCAGTTGAGTAGTCAGGGAGGCTACTGTGACTTCGAGTTCTATCTTCAGTGTGATTAGTGTCTCAGCCTCCTGCCAGATCTGGTCCTTGTCAATAGTGACACTTGCAACTGTGTCATTCAGCTTCTTGTTGACTTTGATCAGTAGTAGCCACTTCTCGGACAGATCCTTATATGTCTGAGCCAGAGACTCTTGCGTGAGTTCTTCATCATCACTGTCTGAGAGGTCATCACCCGGGAGTTCCAACTGAGTTGAAACAGTTTCACTGGAGTTGCTGCACTCTCCTAGTGTAGTGATGAAGGCCACAAAGTTGTTGGTCTCACTTCCCTCTTCATCTGACTCACTGTCGCTGAGGTTAGCCACCATTGCCTTCTTCTTTATGAGAGTGTTGGCGCATTGTGATTGAATGTGCCCAAAGCCTTTGCACTCATGGCACTGGATCTCCTCTTTTCTTTTGTCAGACAGCTCTTGTCTCATGTCACTAGATCTTGACCTACTGGATTTCCAGTTACGGAAATTGGTAGATGAGGACTGACCTTGTTCTGGACCGCGTCTGTTGATTTTCCTCACCATTCTGCCAAAGTTCTGATCCATCATTGTCAGTTGCTCAGTAGTGCATTCACCATCCGGTTTGTCTTCTGGTATGTCCACCTTCAGTGCTATTCCCTTTACTTCTCCGGTTAGGAAATTATGATTGATCTCGTAGGTTCTGAGGGAACCTGTCAGCTCGTCCAGCTTTAACTTGGAGATGTCATGCATTTCCTCAATGGCCGTCACCTTCATGGCAAATCTCGGAGGGAGTGATCTCAGGACTTTGCTCACCAATCTTTCCTCGTCTATGGGTTTCCAGGTGGCAAAGTTTGATCCATCTAGCAGCGGAGGTCTGGTGATGCTTTGCCCTTCCTTCAGAGTCATCTTAAACAGTTCAGGATCTCACTCAGTGTGTCGAGTGTTTGCTCTGATACCAATTGTAATTCTATCCCCTGTTCAAGCAAGTGTTCTAGGTTGTGTTTCAACAGACCTTGAACTCTTTCCACCACAGTGCAATAAGCAGTACGAACAGAACAGTAAAACAGGAGCACGCACAGATTGATAACCCAGTTCGGAAACGCCTACTCTGGGGGTTTCCCACACCCGGAAAAAGGGACAACAAATCTTTATTACGAGTATAGAGCTTTCCATAGGGACTTACACTTACACAACCTCGGGTTTGTAATTGCCTAGCCTCTATTCCTCCGTCTCTCAGATTTGCAACCAAGGTTCGTCGCAACTCCCCTTGATCCCCTTCGTCCAGACCTTCTGTCCGAACGTGCTCGATCTTCTCCTGAAGCTCGGTCGCTTTCTCTCGAAAGCAGGTCGTTCTGTTCGTGCACTGAACGTGATAACTCTGGTCAGTCTGAATGGCACAGATCAGACTGAACTTACACCGATGTATTTCCAGTGGGGAAAACACACTCGGCGGTCGCTTTCTTCTTCTCCAATCGGTAGGGTTTCCTCGTGTATATTTGATCTTGAAAGCGATACAGATTATGGACGTCCTACCCATGTATTTATATGTCAGGACGATCTCCAAAATCTGCTCTAGATATCTCATCAAATATTTAGGAAGATATTCCTAAATATTCGATGCATATCTTTATCCAATCGGTGAGAGGAATAACCGAAGACTTCCTCCCCAAGTCAGCCACGCCATCATCAGATCTGATATGTAGATATTCACTTGAATATTCGCTGGCCGACTTCAGTTTGAATCTAAAAGATCCTCGATCTTTAGAACCTTCCGGAAGATCTTTGCGTCTGCTCCACGCTGTACTGTAGTTCCAGAAAGTGTTCGAACTCCCCCTGAACTCCTGCTCGAACTGTCTAAGGCCGTTTTGCCAACAGCATGCCATTCATGGGAACATCATACCCTCCATACCCTCAACCTCCTCAACCTTCAAGTGAGCCCTCTAATATAAAAGCATTGCTTGCCACACTCCTTGCATCCCAAGAGAAGTCGAATAGAGACATGCTACAAAATTTCCAAGCTTTGAATCAACGTTTAGATGAACTTGATGCCCAAAGAAAAGTGTTGGAAAGCACATTAGCGCGACAAGCAATGGAAAATGGGGACTTGGATGATGAGGAAGAGGTTTCCGAAGGAGAAGTCCTTGAATCTAGTGATGATGAATTATCAAATGGCTCTTTTGAAAAGCTCGGCCAAGCTATCAAAGAGCTAGATGAAGATGATTCAAGTATAAAAGACTACACCCTCGGGACACCTTCACCTCCACCGATGCTTGGCGAGTTTGAAATTCTTGATGAGGATAAGATTGAGGAAGAGGATATTGAGCTACAAGAACTTCAAGGGTATAGAGACTTTGTTGAGGTTTTCATGGAAGAGACTAAGGAGTCACCTCGCATACAAGGAGACGAAAGTTTAATGAGCGATATTGAGGATTGGGCACCCATGGACGTCATTGAAAAACTAAAGGAAGGTGTGCCCATCAAGCTCGAGATAAGTTTTGAAGACCCTTTCTTCACTACTACGTCTCGAAACAAGTTTTGGAGCTTCTTGCCCTACTTCAAAAGCTTAATTGGAAAAAGCTCCCATGACCCCCTAGTTTTTAAGGGATGCACATTCTTAAAGAGGTCATGCTCCCAAAGGAAAGTCCATTGTAGACTTGATGGGAAGAAATTCAAATGGGATTTGAAGGTGGATTGACAAGCAACCATCCAAGGCCCGGTGAGAAGGGATCCTAGCAAGGGACTTCTCACGAGTGATTCTATGGGGCGCTTTGCTACGTCTTTGCCAAGACGGGAAAAACTAGGCCCTTAAGGGAGGTAACCCGATTTGTAAGTTTTTCATTCTCGTTCTTCATGATTAAGTGTTTGACATGATTTTGAGTGGCTTAGACTCTGAGTATAGAGTGTGATATTTATGATTAGTGGGTCAAATTTTAAGTGTGGAGTGAGTTCTACTCACTTCAATTCGACTTCACATTACCAAGCCCCTCCATTTTTCCCTTGATTTCTTAATGCATGATGATGTCGCCCCTTAGTGTTCACGTGCCTTCTTTGAGTTTACTAGACGAGGACTATCTTGTTATACAATGCTATTAGTCTAGTTTCGCATTTGGGGCACTTAGGAAACCTTGTGCATAATTTGGAGGATGTGATTTACCTTCCTTGTTTGAATTATATTAAACTTATGTCATGATGTTATCGTGTGACTTGTGATGTTATCTTGCTCATACTTGTATTACCTTGTATGTCACGTGTTACGTTTAACCTCTCATGTTCTCTTGTCATCAAGGAAAGTAGTCACATCATGCATGATAAAGCTTAGCACATTGGCGTCTCTATTATTCAAGGGGCACATCTACAAACGAAGGGAGTTTCTATGCGCCTTATCTCATTTTCTTTATTGTTTGCGCTTAGGGACTAAGCTAGATTTTAAGTGTGGAGTGGGTAATCGCATAGTTCACTCATATCATGTCATGCCTACCATGTCTGAATGAACACTTGCATCTTTTGCACCTTATCCCTAACATGAGAGTATTTTTAACCAAATAGGCTTGTGACTATCGATTCTAAATTCCTATAAACCACATCTAGCCTACTTTTCATTTTTATTGGATCTTAAACTTAGAACCGACCTAGTCCCACGAATGTGCATTCTTGGGAGTCAATATCATTGCTATCCCTTGTCTATCTAAATTTCTAAGTATTTTCGTTGAAATACCTTGGATTAAGTTTTGGCAAGCACTTTTAAAATTTTCGCGAAAAACATAGACCTTTTGTTTGCTCCTTGGTGACTTAAGTTTTCTAATTTAGTGCCATGCTTATGTTTGACCCCCCCACATTCCATACACTTTTTGAACAATATTGTCAAGTTTTAAGTGTGGAGTCAAAAGAGGGCGAAGCCCCATTCGAAAAAAAAATGTTTGCAGTCAAAGAGGGCAAAGCCCCGACTAAAAACTCTCTCAAGAGCTCGAGAAGTTTTGTGCAAAAATATACAAATGCCGGGGGTTAGGGAGGTAATTCCCCACTCGAAAGCATTTGTAGGCCAAAGGCCGTTTCAAAAAGAAAATAAGAAGCACTTAAAACTTGACTCCATGTTTTTTCCTCCATTCTTTATTTGTGCGGGATTCATCATTTGCATGTGTGCTAGTTGGAATGACTTTTGGACGACCCATGTGCTTGCACGGGAGTTATCATTTGGTCTTTGCTTGTTTTATAAGAACTCTCGTGTCGAACTCCTCTTCCCTTATGGATTACGGCTTAAGCGCCTAAAACTTGGGAACGAGTTCCATGTCGCAAACCCGTGGACTAGCCCTAGCTAGCATAGGCGAGCGATTGATGTTTTTTGTGCAAACTAAAAGCTGTACTTCTATTGTATTGCCTTGAAAATGAGTAGATCATTGGATTAGACATTTGAAAGCTCTAGTATTGATGATCTTGAATGCACAACCTCATGGGATACTTAAATGTTCGAAAGTTCTTTTGATGATATTGTGATGGTAGTCCTAGCTTGGGGTGAGGGATTGGTTTTGAGAAATCCTTGCCTTGGTTGAGCACTCTTAAATTCATTCTTATAAGATAGGTGCATATGAGATTTGTGAGTATTCCCTTTTCTGAAAACTCTCACGAGACTAAAACTCGTCCACTAGGGTAGCCTAGGGGTTTAAAGGCTTAGTGCATATGCTAAATGCACTCGTAACACCTACGAAAAGGAGTTAGGTTGTATATATGTGTTAGAGTAGTTAGAAATAAAAGTTTGAGACATTAAATGGATGATAGGAGCAAATGGGCGTGATGCTATACACTTGAGGCTATTTCCCTTCTCACTTAACGGGAAGCTAAAGATTGGTTTAGAAGTCAAACGCCGGTAAGTTTCATTACTTGGGAGGAACTTGCAACGACATTCATCAACAAGTATTTTCCTCCATCCAAGATGGCTCACATAAGAAGTCAAATTATGCAAATGGATGGAGAGGCGCTCTATGAAGCTTGGGAGAGATATAAGGAGTACCAAAGACTTTTCCCCCACCATAATTTAGATCGATGACTCTTGTTTCATACCTTCTACAATAGAATTGATGGCCCCTCACGGCTTGCCCTTGATACCGCCGTGGGAGGAGCCATAATGGAACTTGAACCTCCAGACGGATATGAAGTAATTGAAAAGATCACAAGGAACTACTTTATGTGGGCAAGTGAAAGAGGAAATCCGAGGAGCCAAGGAGGAAGACATGAAGTAAAATCAATAAGTGCAAGTGAATACGATTCTTTGACTAAGATGTTGGGAAGCCTTTCAGAAAAGGTTGATAGATTGCACCTCCCAACGAATAACCGCATGGCGACCCAAGGGTGTGACATTTACGAGGTGAACCAACTTGACACCGATTCTTGCCCTTTGGTTCAACCAAATAAAAGTGGATTTGGATATGAAGAAGCTAGTTTTGCGCGAGGAAATCAAGAAAGGAACTATGGAGTCAGGACTTCCTACAACCAAAACTCTAACCTCGCCTACCCCTCTTGGAAGAACCATCCTAACTCATCCTATAAGACCACTACTCCAATTCCTTCCGGCTTTGGCCCAAATCCTCCTCAAACTACCCAACCTTACCAACAAAGAAATCAATACTAAGGTCAAGGGCCAAATCTACTTCAAAGGAATCAATACCCTCAACCTCCTCAACCGTCAAATGAGCCCTCCGGTATTGAGGCAACGCTTGATACAATCCTTGCCCACCAAGAGAAGATGAGTAGAGACCAAGAGAAGAATGATAGACATAATCTGGAGATCAAACAAATCCTTCTAGCTCAACAACAAAGCTGTCAAGGCGTGCAAGCTCAAATAGAGAGATTAGAGACCCACAATAGGATGCTTGAAGCCCAACTGGCTCAACAACCCTCTACCTCTTCAAGGGCACAAGGAAAGCTACCGGCTCAACCCAATCCAAACCCTAGAGAGTATTTCAATGCCATCTTTATAGAAGATGAGGGATCATTTGAGGGAGATTTACTAAATGTTTATGGAGATGGAATTGAAGAGCTTGATGAAAGCTCATTCCCAAGGGCTCCCTACAAAGAATATTGTGAAGCGGTGACTCATAGAAATAGGAGACAACTAGAGGAAATTCAAACCAAGGAACCCACTCAATTTCCTCCAAAGACCACCGGCCAAGCTAGAGCTGAAGGAGAGAAATAAAAGATGTGACTCCCATCCCTTCAACCGACAAAGAAAAAGGAATTAAGAAGGAAAAAGAGAAATTGAAGCCTTACTCTCCACCTATTCCTTTTCCTCAAAGACTTGCAAAGCCCACAAAATTTAACAAAGAGTATGGGACCTTTGTGACAATCCTAAAAAGGCTATATGTTCACTTACCGTTTTGTGAGCTCATGAAAAAGGCCCTGCTCTACAATAAATTCTTGAAGGAGATATTGTCCAACAAAAGGACCATTGAGGAAGACGATCCTCATCCTCTCAACCATGAATGTAGTGCCCTCTTCTCGATGAATATTCCACAATAGGTAAAGGATCCGAGTAAATTCACTATTCCTTGCTCAATTGGTGCTATGAACTTCAAAATCCACTAGCCGATCTTGGGGCTATTGTGAGCGTCATGCCCCTAGCCACCTACGACAAGCTTGGATTGAAAGGGATAAAGTCCACTAAAATGACATTACAACTCGTGGATGGGATAATGAGACATCCCTTGGGGGTAGTTGAAAATGTTCCACTCAAAGTCGACAAGTTCTACATACCATGCGACTTTGTGGTGATCATTATAGGGGCAACTGCACTTCTTCCTTGATCCTTGGGAGCCCTTTCTTGGCCACCGCCGACTTCAAAATTGATATGGGAAGTGGAAAGTTGACCTTGAAGATTGGTGGCGAGAAGATGAGAATTCATAAACCTAGTGGTGAACAAGTGGCTCTCCTTGAAAATTGCGGTATGGAGGTGCAAGAAGGAATGAAAGAGGAAAGTGTTAAGGCCAAAAAGTTCACTAAGAAGAAGCTGCTCAAAATGCATGATCCCGACATAGATCCTCCCCTTGACTACCATGAGTCTTGCACACGTAATGATGAAGGAACAAGGAATGCCAACACAAAAGCGTCAAGGGATGAGAAGCAAAGTTCTCTTTGGAAAAAGGCTATTAAGAAAGTTGCATGCAACTCTTCAAAGAACCAGGATTGACTCCTCTAATATTCTACAAGTCTGCTTGGGGAGGGATCCTAGCAAAGGACTCCTCAAGTGTGTTTATTACATGGAGATCCGGCTCGGTCTTTGCCAAGACGTTAAACTAGGCCCTTACGGGAGGTATCCCGGTTTGTAAGTTGTCCATCTATTGCGCAAGTAAATCCATATATGTTGGCATGCGTTGTATTGAACTTTGAGTGTGAACTTGGGTGTTAGGATGATGGAAATGCATGATTAGATGTGCTTGGTGTGGAATGGTGCTTGCATGTAATTTCTAGATGGTGTGTGATGTCTTAAGTGTGAAGTGTATGATCCTAGCTTGCTTTTTGTTGAGAATCATATGTATGCTAGCGATTTCTTGGTGGTGGAGCATGCTTTGAGTATGTATGGAGTTTCTGGTTGTGAATCTTGAGTGGTGCTCGTTCATTTTGAGGAGTGAAAATTTAGGTGTGTAGTTGGGTTCATGGTAGAATCGAAAGATCTTGGAAATCAAAGTTTGAAAAATTGCCGAAACTCTATTCTCAGCCGGTCGGTTGGAAATTTGCATGTGTCCAACCGACAAGCTGGTCAATTCCGTTGAATTTCATTCCAATCGATCACTTTCAGTCGATTGGTTGGCCAAGCCAACCGACCGGCTTGCGCCTTCACTCAGATTGCTTTCAAACCGCTAAGCTTCAACCGCTCGGTCTAACCTTTGAAATTCTATCCCCTGTTCAAGCTTGTGTTCAAGGTACAGTTGAGACAGACCTTGAACTCCTTTCACAACAGTTCAGTCAACAGAACAAAAGTAGAGGGACGCACAGAATGATAACCCAGTTCGGCTATGCCTACTCTGGGGGGTTTCCCACACCCTAGAAGGGACAACACATCTTTATTATGAGTTTGGAGCTTACACGTGGACTTACGCTTAAACCTTGTAATTGCCTAGCCTCTAACACTGCGTCTCTCAGATTTGCAACCGAGGTTAACAACAGTTTGCCTCGATCCCCTTCGTCCGAACCTCCAGTCCGAACGTCCTCGACCTTCTCTTGAAGCTCGGTCGCTTTTTCTCAAAAGCGTGTTGTCCTTTGTTGTGTGCGGCAGTTGGATCGCTTCCAGGCAGTCTGAGTTGCACTTGATTAGACTGCTCTTGCACCGATGAGTTTCCAGTGGGAAACACAACCGGCCGTTGCTTTCTTCTTCTCCAATCGATAGGGTATACTCGTGTATGTTTGATATTGAAAGCGATGCTGATTATTGACACCCTAGCATTGTATTTGTATGCTCGGACGATATCCAAACCAGCTCAAGATAATCCCATCAAATATTTAGGAAATATTCCTAAATATTTGATGTATATCTTTGATGGACCATATTTATATGATTCATTAAGTCACATAAACCTACCAAATTAGACACTTTGTCTTATCAACTTTTACTTGTTAGTTCCATTTATGCTCTACAGGCTATTATGAGGTTTAGAGAAGAAACGAGCTGAAAAGGGGGTTCTTAAGCTAAAAAAGGATTGCCAAACATTTCTGGCCCGAAGAAAATCAACCGGGGACCGAGAACCCCAGTCGAGGATCGAGAGAGCTCAGCTGGGTACCCAGGCCCAGTACCGAGAACCTCAGGTCCCTGACCGAGAACTAGAACCGAGAAGACTGATGAGCCGTATTTATACGACTTGTCGAGTCATTAAATCCCACCATTTCATTCACTTTATTATGTGAACAGTTACTTTTTAGTGTTGTTTCGTGTTTCAGGTGATTTGGAAGCTCTAGGAGGAATCACGCTTAAAAGACGGCATTTTCATGCCAGAAACATCGCAATTGAAGATCAGACCAAAGGAGGGACATGAACAGTGTTTTTCGGCTCGTGAACAGTAACTCCGGCGTGAATAGTGATTCCGGCGTGAATAGTAACTCCGGCGTGAATAGTGATTCCGGCGTGAACAGTGCCCGATGAACAGTAATTCCGGCCCATGAACAGTACTTCGGAAAAAAAGTCCAAGTTCCAAAGTCCAGCAGCCGGCCCAATTTGTATGCGACGCTAGGGTTTCGTAGCTTTATGACCAAGTTAGGGTTTCTCAAACCCTATAAATAGAAGAGCAGTGCTGCCATCCCATCTCATATTCGAATACTATTCTCTTCACTTGGCCGTGCACCACCTGCTGCTCTCCATTCCTCCGCCGGATCTCAGCCTTGCTCAGCCGTACCCTCCTCCGTGCGCCGCCCATAGCCACCGTGCCTTGCTTTTGAAATCTCGATCTCATAGTGAAGTTCTTGTCCCTTTTATTTCCCTGCATTATTTAATTATGAATATGTGTAACTAAAACCCATATTCGGGTTAGGGTTAAATAATCGTGACTTATGTTTTTGAGATTTGAATCTTAATGCTTGTTTTATTATTCCATTAAACCTTGTGCTAATTATCTCGATTAATATTGTGAAACTGAGTTGATACCCGGAAAGGTTAGATTTAGTTGAACGATATAAATCCATTGTTTACTGTTTGTTTGATACTAGAGAGCTACAAACAAATAGAGCACTAATTTGATATATCTTGGAATGGAGTATTGAATTATTAGGTTTAAAAGAATTAGAAACATGATATTTAGAAATCAATGATAAAACCAAGTCACAATTGAATAATACCCTAACCTGAATATTCCTTTGATTGATAAATCCCTTGCACTTCTCGATTATTACACTAACCTCTACTTTCACATTAGTTTCTTGTTCTTTTTCTCTATTACAGAGCGAAGTAGTAACCATCTAGCTCCCTAGGGTTCGACCCTTACTCACCACTGTACTCACCCACAGCCAAGAGCGAGGAAAAATATAAATTGTTTTTGCACAGGTACGACGACAGCCTGTTCAAAATGGCGCCGTTGCCGGGGAGCTAAGCACGGTGAAATTTGTTCTTCCTTTAATTTTTCATTTCTTTTCTGTTTGCTTAATTCGAAATTCGCTATTCGGTGACTTCAATAATTCGAAAATCCCAACTGTTTGCTTTTTGTTTTCCATTCTTTTCGATTTCCGATTTCTAGCAGTTAGAGGGTTCTGTCACCAAGACTTACGAGTCTAAGGAAATTGGGTTTTAAGTGGGACCGCTGTGACCCCTCCAATTTCCTGGGGACCCTTTGCTGCTAGTCTGTTCTTGCTATCTCGGTGCTATGCTAGTTCGCACCTTTTTCTGATTCACCTGCAGATTCAACATGTCTTCCTACTATGGAAGTGAGCCGTGGAATTATGGGGAATACTATCCACCACCCTCCCTACGAGAAGTCCGAGAAATGATCATGCACCTTGAGCAATCCCGGGATGAAACTTTGGATGAGTACTTACGGTACTTTGATTCCCTTGTGATAAGCTGCCCGCACCATGGATTCACAGACTTATATCTTCTTCAAGTGTTTCTCGCCGGGATGTTACCACATGAGTGGAGTTGGCTCACTGAGGAGGCAGAATGCTCGGTCTATGACATGACCATAAGTGCTATTTGGGACTTGATAGACGATTTGGCCAAGAGATCTAAACCAATACAAGAGCAAACCAAATCACTAGAGGACATGGTAAGAGAGCTGGCAGCTAGCACCCAGCAGACAAGTGCATACCTGAACCAGTATATAGCCAACATCAATAAAGGCTCAGCCGAGTTAGCAGAAACAATATCCAAGTTGAGCAGAAATCAGAAGGAAGATGTCGGTACAAAAACAGGGGAGGACATGGCAGAGGATCTAATAGAGCCTATCTCGGAGCCCATAGAACCAGCAGAAGATGAGGACCAATGGTTGAAGGAAGAAGAGCTCAATTCGGACTACCCAAAATATTTGGAAGAAGACAGGCCACTAGCACCTCTAGAAGAGCCGACCGAGCCACTCGAGTCAGTCCCCATTACCGAGCTCTCCAAGATATGCACTGACCTCATTACGGATATGCCCGAGACAGAACCAGTCCTTACTATCGCAGCACCAGAGGCAGAGCAAGTCCTCACTGTCGAAGCAGTCAAAGAAAGTCTAGTGCCTGACACTCCTCTGCCAGTTCCTATACAGGTGATTGCTCCTAAGGACCACATGATCGACAAGGATAAGCTTGAAGGCAGAGTAGAAGCAAAGCATGAGCCAGAGAAGGCAACGATGGAGTACTCACTCATCACAGTTCGAGAAGAGCCGCCTGGAAAGCATGGTAGAAACATTGTTCCTCGAGCACTTATTCCTAGACAACCACTCATCTGTGCCAAGAAGAAGAAGATTGATATGGGCGCACACTTGATGTCTCTTGAAGATAAAGAACTGAACGTCCATGCTAATCACTCATACATAAAGAAACGACCGAGGCTTGGCACGTTTGAGTGGAGACCAGGATGGAGAAGCACTAGAGCACGACTCGATGGACCAATGACTATGATAAAGGTGGCCTCGCCAGCTCAGAAGGATGTAAAGGCGAATCCGCCTGATCTTTGGAAGGTAGAGCCGAATGGACAGCTAGAGGAGCAGTATGGACGAACAGAAGGAAAGGCCGAGAACAAATATGACCTCACACGCCCATGGGATCCTAACTTGTGATCCCTACAGGAGGTACTGTCGAGCCAACGACGTTAAACAAAGGCGCTCGCAGGGAGGCAGCCCTGCACGGTTTGCACGTTTTTTTTACATTTCAGTTTATTTATTTACTATGTTTATTTATGAGTCATTATTGTCACATTGTACTTGGGAAAGAAAATGATCTTCATGCAGGGACAGAGGCGAACGTATCAGAGATGTTAGCGACAGACTGTATCTAGCATGAGTAGTTCACACCTCGAATAAGTTGTGTCGAGAAACATGAGCGTTTAAAGATTCTGTCACAAAGACTTACGAGTCTAAGGAGGTTGGGTTTTAAGCGAGACCGCTGTGACTCCTCCAACCTCCTGGGAATCTTTTATTCGTCTTAATGTCATTGACGCAGACCTTTCGGTGTGCAACAAACTCACGCTGCGATGCAAGCTCCAATGGTGCTCTTCGAGGACTCACAGGAGAACTATCAGCCATCTCTCATTGTCACGCACGCACGAGGGAAGTGCCTGTCCTTACTCTATTCTTATTTCCCTTTGTTTTATTGCATGCATTGTGTGTCTTGATTTAAGTCGTACCGTGAGGACACGGCTCATTTCAAAAGTGTGGGGTGGGAGAGTCAGTTATCGAGTCAGCATGTTTGTTTCACGCCCACCACACAGAGTCAGCACGTTTCGAGTCATTTTTAAAATTTTTGTACATGATACTTCACTATTTCCTAGACTTGCAGTAGTGGATAATGATTGGGTGAAATAGATATAGCCGATTTTACATGCATGTCTTGGTGAAAATTGATTTGTGCGACTAGCATGTGATCTTAAAATTTTGCGTGCCTTTGTTAGTTGAGATAAACAGGGATGTGGAGTTGATAGCAATGCCCTAGAGAGACTTGACAGATCGTTCAAAGGCCGAACTCAGGATATGTGGTTATGTGGAGTTCGTGGAGGCTAGCACTTCGAGGCAACATAGTACGAGTCTGCTCCGCCGCTGCGGTACCCTTTGCGGTTGGTCGGGACGGGAAAACTTCACACCGTCCAAGCTCTAGTCCAAGTAGCCGAGAAAACAGGCAAGCGACCCTTGACTTGACCCGTGTCGAAAGGACGATGATGAGTAAGAGCAGGAAGGTTTCTAATCCGAGTAGCCGGGAAAATAGACGAGCGACCCTCGGCTTGACTCGCGTCAAAAGGAGGAGAAACCACGGTTCGATCAAATCACAATCCGCACTACAAAGCAACAAATTCACAACCATCGTGATAGTCCACACGTCTCATGTGACAGCATCATTGAAATTCCGAATCAGATGACACTATAGCTGACCGAAATCTCTCAACACTTTGGAGCTCGAATCAATCACGTGCAAGAAAAAGCGGCAAAGCATAACCACATAGCAGCGAGTTCGAGCCCGAGAATGAGGGTTCATGGGTCTAAACAGGGCTATCTCCAGATACATCCGAATTGATTTGCATCTCGACCCAAAGGTAACACGTATCTTTAACCCATGTTTTAGCACAAAGACATTAGTAGCGAGCATGCATAACAGGCGAGATCTAGAGTAATCGATTCATGTCCATGTAGCACGTCTAGGATGACCGAAGCTTTGTGATGTTCGTACTTCATTTTTTCCTCTTATGACCTAGTCCTTGTTCGGGACGAACAAGTTTAAGTGTGGGGTGGTTTGATGAGCCGTATTTATACGACTTGTCGAGTCATTAAATCCCACCATTTCATTCACTTTATTATGCGAACAGTTACTTTTTAGTGTTGTTTCGTGTTTCAGGTGATTTGGAAGCTCTAGGAGGAATCACGCTTAAAAGACGGCATTTTCATGCCAGAAACATCGCAATTGAAGATCAGACCAAAGGAGGGCCGTGAACAGTGTTTTTCGGCTCGTGAACAGTAACTCCGGCGTGAATAGTGATTCCGGCGTGAATAGTAACTCCGGCGTGAATAGTGATTCCGGCGTGAACAGTGCCCGATGAACAGTAATTCCGGCCCATGAACAGTACTTCGGAAAAAAAAGTCCAAGTTCCAAAGTCCAGCAGCCGGCCCAATTTGTATGCGACGCTAGGGTTTCGTAGCTTTATGACCAAGTTAGGGTTTCTCAAACCCTATAAATAGAAGAGCAGTGCTGCCATCCCATCTCATATTCGAATACTATTCTCTTCACTTGGCCGTGCACCACCTGCTGCTCTCCATTCCTCCGCCGGATCTCAGCCTTGCTCAGCCGTACCCTCCTCCGTGCGCCGCCCATAGCCACCGTGCCTTGCTTTTGAAATCTCGATCTCATAGTGAAGTTCTTGTCCCTTTTATTTCCCTGCATTATTTAATTATGAATATGTGTAACTAAAACCCATATTCGGGTTAGGGTTAAATAATCGTGACTTATGTTTTTGAGATTTGAATCTTAATGCTTGTTTTATTATTCCATTAAACCTTGTGCTAATTATCTCGATTAATATTGTGAAACTGAGTTGATACCCGGAAAGGTTAGATTTAGTTGAACGATATAAATCCATTGTTTACTGTTTGTTTGATACTAGAGAGCTACAAACAAATAGAGCACTAATTTGATATATCTTGGAATGGAGTATTGAATTATTAGGTTTAAAAGAATTAGAAACATGATATTTAGAAATCAATGATAAAACCAAGTCACAATTGAATAATACCCTAACCTGAATATTCCTTTGATTGATAAATCCCTTGCACTTCTCGATTATTACACTAACCTCTACTTTCACATTAGTTTCTTGTTCTTTTTCTCTATTACAGAGCGAAGTAGTAACCATCTAGCTCCCTAGGGTTCGACCCTTACTCACCACTGTACTCACCCACAGCCAAGAGCGAGGAAAAATATAAATTGTTTTTGCACAGGTACGACGACAGCCTGTTCAAAGACCAGGTCCCCGCCCAGGTCCCTAACCGAGAGCCAGCACCGAGAAGACCAGGCCCGCGTCCGGGAGTGCCGAGCCCCGCGTCCAAGAAACCAGGTCCCCGCCCAGGCATTGCCCAGGCCACGCCCCGCGCACCATCCGAGCCGCCTCGGGTCCAAAATCAAGTCGCTCGGGCAAACGAGCTGATCCGACGAATCCACCTCAAGCAAAGTGATCAAAATGGAAAATAAGGTGGACAATGTCGGAAAACCAAGAAGAATGCTCGGGCAGATTGGTAGTTGGCCAAGTTCCAAAGCAAAGGCCCCGCGCGCATAGGCACCAAAACCAAGTTACTCGACCAAACCATGGAATCTGGCAAATTTTGCTCAAACCAAGTTCCAACCGAAGAGCAACCGGAGACCAACCGAAGTTGAGGAAGAATCGGAGGCAAGTGGGAGGAAAATATCCTACTCCACTCACCTCCTCCCAACCGCCTCTTATGGCTATAAAAGGAGGAGCATCCCCCTTGAATCCACATCCATCCACAATCCATGTAATCTCTCTAGTTTGGATCTTTTGTTACTTCACTCACAAATCCTTGTAAACACTTGTATTTTGATATCAAAAGCTCCAACTTCTCTCTTGTTCTTGAGTACTCTTGTTTGTTCTTGAGTACTCTTGTTTGTTAAGTTTGTTCTTGGGTTTTACTTTCCAAAACCTTTACTTTCCTTGTCTTTCATTTTCCAAAACCCTTTACTTTCTTTTGCACTTAGCTATGGTATCCACTTCTATGGATACTCGTAGCTAAACCCTTCATTCGGTTGAAGGGGTGTGCTTGTATCATAAAACCGTTTTTAGACCCTTTTCTTAGTGCTTCTTCGTGTTCAAGCTTGTTCTATGTGCCTCATATTCGGGTAGAACATACATGGTTGAGTGGAGGCTCGAAAGAGCAAAGCTCTTCCATGGGGTTCGTGAACATACATGGTTAAGTGGAGGCTCGAAAGAGCAAAGCTTTTCCGTGGAGCTCAACCTCTTTTAAACACCACTTGGTTGATCGGAAATGATTGATCAAGTGGATGCACATAGGCTAAGATACTTCGAAAGGAGGAATTAGCCCAACTAGAACAAGTGCTCTATGTCTTGAAAAGGACTAGACGGTGTGGCAAGTGCTGGAAACGGCCTTGTTACATTTTTGAACACTTAGAACGATCATTAGAGGTCAATGATGAATGGAACTATGATACAAGGCCCCTAAAAAACCGAATCCTTTCCTTTGATAAAACACCAACTCTTCATTCTACTTTCAGTCCTATTATCAACTGCTTACTTTCAGTGCCCTTTACTTTCAGTACCCTTTACATTCAGTACTTTACATTCTGCAACTAACTTTTACTTTCAGTCACTAACTTTACTTTCAGTACCCAACTTTTACTTTCAGCACATTTACTTTTAGTCTTTATTTTCAGTACCTTTACTTTCAGTACATTTACTTTCCGCACTTACTTTCAGTACATTTACTTTCCGCACTTTACTTTCATTACAGACGTTTTCAACATCAATCCAACATAATATTTGGCACGTATTGCGCTTGAAACACAGCGTGCGACAAACCAAAAGTATGTTGTTTGGTTGATATTGAACTCGACTGTTCCCGTAATTTACTTTTCAGTATTACTTTCAGTACATTTACTTTCCGCACTTACTTTCAGTACATTTACTTTTCGCACTTTACTTTCATTACAGACATTTTCAACATCAATCCAACATAATATTTGGCACGTATTGCGCTTGAAACACAGCATGCGACAAACCAAAAGTATGTTGTTTGGTTGATATTGAACTTGACTGTTCCCGCAATTTACTTTTCAGTATTACTTTCAGTACTAAAACCACAACCAACCCCAATCGCACTTAATTTCTGTACAATTTCCTCAAAGAACAACTATCCACCAATTCCCTTGGGTTCAACCCCTACTTACCGCTTTACTACCCAATAGTGAAGTCACAAGTAGTGGACTTATAAATTGTATTTTTGCATTGCCTCGCGACGAGGCTTTGTCAATCTTTCTCAAATCAGTTGGAAGAATATTCGAAGACTTCTTACCCAAGTTAACCATGCCGCCTTCAATGTAGATATTCATTCGAATATCTGATGATCGAATAAGTCACTGGCCGACTTTAAATCGACAAAATCTTTGTTGTCGAAATCCTTTCGGGAAATATCCTTGCGTCTGTTCCACGCTGTACATGAGTGCCAGGATATGTACGAACTCCCCCTGAACTCCTTCTCGAACTGTCTAACGCCATTTTTCCAAATACATGCCACATAAGGGAACATCAATCTCCCCCTTGGCATTTTGGCAAAACCCTATCTACTAGATAACTAGATCTATCTAACTATTTAGACATTAGACAACCTTGAGAGAACAAAAATTGTCTCCTCTCAAAATACTCCCCCTTTTTGCCACAAACTGGCAAGGGGTCCGATCTAAGTTCAAACAGCCAATCAAACAGTGCCAGGACAAGCACAAAAAATACGAAAGTTTTTATTAATACTGAGTTCAGAGATATAGTTTTTCAGGGGACCTTCATGTAGACGACCCATCATCAGTGGCATCCTCAGAATCTGCATCATCAGATTCATCTTCACTTGGGTAGATGAGGGCACGAGCGAGCTTGTTGATGCACCTGCGTTGCTCCTTGTCCACTTCAATGATGACATTCAGGTCCTTGGGTAGCTGACTCCTCTCATCCCGGCCCATCCTGGCTCCCCTCGACTTGACTCCGTAATACCTTTTCCTTTCTGGTTCCCCTCCTTGAGATCGTTCACGTGACGGCCTTTGTACAGCTTGTGGTAACCGATGAACTTGCTGGGTGCCTTTGAGAGATGGTCAGTCGAGGTCTTCAAATCTAGAGCTTGATGGATGATCAACTCATATATCAGGGATGGGAAACAAATATGGTGTAGAGTTCTCTTAGAGTTAGCATGATCAGCGATCTGTTTGAACATTACTCTACCCAAGTTGAACTTCAGCTTATTCCCTATCTGATAAATCAGTTGGGCCATGTCATGGTTGACCGTTGAACGGTGAGTCGAGGGTCTCCAGTTGAAGACAGCGATGAACAATAGCATGGAATAGAACGTGGAAAGATCAGCAATATGAACCACAGTGGCAGGCCTCCACCGAACTGAGCCTGCAGTGATGGTCTCTATCACCTTTCCAAAATCTGATTCTTCTTCATCAGCGACTGGATCATCCATGGAGAAGTACACATTTATAAGTTCTGGATCAACCTTGATCTGTCTTCCTCTGACAAAGAAGACTCCATATTCTGCTTCTCCAATGACCCCAAAACGAGGGGGAAGGTTTGCCATGGCCTCACGAACCAACTATTCGTCGAAGGGTTTGCATCTGTCCAACGTCCAGAACAGATCAGATTGTTTCAGCACTTCAATCACCTCCTTCCCTTTATACCTAGACTCCTCCAGCACCCTCTCAGGGATGATCTTCCTTTTCAGCACACAACTCCATTTCTTAGCAGCATCACGATTGACAAACCAAACTCCTTTCTTGACCACACCAACTGGAACAGCGTCAGACTCAGGGGGTGGAACTTCACATCTCCCAGCATCCTCAGAGACAGGAATCGCAGCATCACGTTTCCTTTTCTTGGATGGAACAGCTCCCCCTGCAACGATGCCCGCCTCAGCATCATTCTGAACTGATCCCTTTGTAGATTTTGCAAACGCAACCTTCTTCTTTTCCTTGTCCTTCTTTGCCCTTTTTAGATTGACAAGGGGAACACGGTCTTGGTTATCTTCCGAAAGAGTAACCGCTTTTGAAACTATCTTCGGAGCATCCTCATGAATGGATGAGCCATCTTTCTCCATATGGTCGCTATGACGATCATCTTGAACAACTACGGGGACAGCCACTGTCTCTTTAGCAACAACTTCCTCTGGAACTCCACTTGACTCAACTTCTGTCTGAACACCTGGTTCCTGAGATGGAACACTTGCTTTTGTCACAGCATCAGACTCTTCTGCCCTAACACCCTGGGCACGAGGTGGTTCCTCTGAACTTGCCACTCCCAGATCCTTCTCCTTTTCCAAATCTTTCATGACATCATCAATGTCTTTGTACATCATCTCCAACTCTTCATCCTTTTTGCAGGATCAGATTCTTCTGGTATGGCTTCTTTCAACACATCTCCCTCTTCTGATGGATAAATCTCCTCTGACACAGTCTCAGCATGTTCACCGGAACGTTCATCGTTGATTCCTCCTAGATTCTTAGAAGGCTCATCGTCAGAAGCATTATTAGTCACCAAGTTTCTCTTCCTCGAGGCCTCAATGAACTTCTCTGTTTCTTCATCAGACATTGCAATCTTCCGACCTCTAGTAGCATATATCTGTGCTAGATACTTTCTGGGGGAGTCACATGCCCGCCTAAACTTCTTCCTGCGACCACCCTTTGGAGGAATGTATCCAGAGGCAAAAATGTTTTCCCTCCCTGTTGCTGAACCTCTAGCTGCCTTGCTGGGTTCCCCACCTTCCACAATCTTGACAGTTTTATTCCCAAACACTGCCATACTGGTGTTATCGCCTACTACAGCCCTACTGGCTTCACCATCCACACCAGCCCTACTGGCTTTATCACCGACAACAGATTTACCATCCTTCTCAACACCCACATTCACATCTTCCTTCGGCACAATATTATCAACAGTCGGAATATTTGCAGAATCTGAAAGAACAGTTGGAAATACCTCAGATTGGGGACGGACTTGAGTCGTACCAGCATCAATTGAGTCGGGCGAGTCTACCACGGTCGACTGAGGAAATTCACCGGCTGTTCCTCCGTCAATCTTCTTGGCTTCGGCCAAGACTTCAGTGACTGAGTGTAAAGGCGACACCTTTTTCTCCTTCGGAACTTTTGATTTCGGAACACGGGGTTTCGCCACCTTAGACTTCGAGGACTGCATGCTTTCTTTCTTCTTCTCAGTGGATTTGACGCCGGACTTTGCTGACTTTCTGGTGTTCACCATTGTCGTTGAGGAAGGAGCGGTTGAGAGAGTTTTTTGCCGTTCTAGGGTTTGGACGAGAGTGAGAAGACAATTGAACACACCGAACTGTCTTTTGTGTTTCAAAAATATACTCCGGCCTTTTCAACTTCCCAAATTAGTCAACTCCCGTTTCAAATAACGGCATGAAAAATCTTCGAGAATATTCAAAAAAAATATTTGTCTTCAAGCACTGTGCCTTCTGTTTCAGCTCTCTTTCTTAGGAGGTCAGTCCAACTGTTTAGCTAAAGTTTCGACTTTGACTGACCACCGTTGGATGCAATCAGTTTTTGACACCACGAAGACCCGAGAAGGATCTAGGTGTTCCAAGCTGAGAAATGCCGTGTGAATCGATGAAGGTCTTGGTCAATTCCACGTCCGTTGTCATATGCTTTGGAGTAATAGCCCTTTGTTGCCCTCCGTATTCCCGTTTTCTTGTTCGATTCCTGGCAAGGTTCTGAGGATACTGTACGAACTCCTTCTGCAACTGTGACACCTTCTGACCGAACTCCTTCTGCAACTGTAACACCTTCAGATCCATCAGTTTCCTGGTACAATTGTCAACATAGATTTGTGCAGTATCAGACCTCATGTGAAGGGTCTTCTCCACTCCCCCTCGCAGATATCGATGTTTGGCTTGTACACAGTCTCGACCCATCGGATGCATCAGACTCACCCCTATGGTATAGCAGTTATTCGCGCCACTTCTCCCTTTCATCACAATTCCACCATTCTGGTCCAGGACGAGGCATGATTCGCAAGAAAATGACACATAGTGTCCATCGTTGCACAGTTGGCTGATGCTAATAAGATTCATTATTAGACCTTCAACAAGGAGGGTGTCCTCGAGTATAGGGAGATCCGGAACCTTCAATGTCCCACAGCCGATCACCTGACCCTTTCTACCATCCCCGAAGGTGACAAACCACACCTTCTCAACAGGTCTAATAAGAGTGAGGTATTTAGAGTTACCTGTCATGTGAGCGGAGCATCCGCTGTCGAAGTACCAACTGTCTTGCACTGTGTCACTTGAGGAGCAGTAGGCCACCATGCATACCGTCTGGTTTGCCTTTGGTATCCAAATTTGTTTTTGTCGCGGTATGGTCTGTTGTTGGTATGCCCGTCGTTCAGCAAGAAACAGGCGACACTTCCATTTGATGTGTCCCATCTAGTAGCAGTACCAGCAAGTGCGCCTGTCTGTCCTTTCCATCACTGGTTAATGGTCATGGCATTGGACGGGTGTTCCACGGATCTTTCCTTCACTTGATGTGCTGTGAGTCTTCTTGTGATCAGCTAGGTTCTTTCCCTTAGACTGTTTGACCTTCTGTTTCGGCAACTGATCCATCACTTGTGTATTTTTAACAAAGGTAGCGCCTTTTGAGGTGCCTTCTTTAGTAAACCACAAGCCTCGATGTCCAGACTCCATCCTTTGAGACCTGAGAATGTCATTTAAATCTTTAGTACCTGAGTTTAGCATCCTTACTGTTTGTTTGAGGTGATTGAGTTCCTTTTCGATGGTTGAATGATCCATTCTCTCAGATTCAAGCTGAAGCTCCAGCTGTTCTACCCTCCGAAGTTGGAACACCTCCTTGCGTTTCAGATCTATGATGGTTTTCCTTAGACCTGCCATGCCTGCAGGATGAGTGTCACGGTCCTTCTCCATGTCGACTTTCAGAGAAGAGATAGTACCCAAGAGCTCTATTTTCTGAGCAAGCAGACAGTCTTTCCTGTTGCATCTCAGTTAGTTGAGTATTTAGTGAGTCTATCGTGCATTCGAGCTCCACCTTCTGTGTAGGCAGTATCTCGACCTCCTTCCAGACCTTGTCCTTTTCCATAGTAATGCTTGCAACCGTATCATTCATCTTCTTGTTGACCTTGATTAGTAGCAACCACTTCTCATACAGATCTTTATATGTTTCAGCCAGAGACTCCTGCGTGAGTTCTTCATCGTCACTGTCTGATAGGTCTTCGGCTGGGAGTTCCAACTGAGATGGTACTCCTTCACTGGTAGTGCTGCATTCTCTTAGAGTTGTAACGAAAGCCACAAAATTAGTGGTTTCACCTCCTCCTTTTTCTTCGTCTGTCTCACTGTCGCTGAAGCTAGTGACCATTGCCTTCTTCTTCATGAGAGTATTTGCACATTGTGAAGCAATATGACCGAAACCCCTGCATTCATGGCACTGAATTTCTTCTTTTCCTTTATCAGAGGGGTCTTGTCTCATATCTCTGGACCTTGACCTGCATGTTTTCCAGTTTCTAAAGCTAGTTGTTGAAGACTGACCTTGCTCTGGACCACGTCTGTTGATTTTCTGCACCATTCTGCCAAAGTTCTGAGCCATCATAGCCAGTTGCTCAGTGGTGCAGCTAGCGTCCAGTTTGTCTTCTGACATGTCTGCCTTTAGGGCGATTCCCTTCACCTCTCCGGGTTGGAAATCATGATTGATCTCGTAGGTTCTGAGAGACCCCATTAGCTCGTCCAGCTTTAGTTTTGACATGTCGTGCATTTCCTCAATGGCCATGACCTTCATGGCAAATCTCGGAGGGAGTGATCTTAAGACTTTACTGGCCAATCTTTCTTCATCGATGGGTTTCCCAAGAGCCGAAGCTTCGTTAGCCAGTTGACGGAGCCCACTGCACTGTCGTTAAGGTGCAGTGTTCTCTGTACAAATAAATTTATATTTTTCCGCTACTCGCGACTACACTACTGGGTAGTAAGTGGTAAGTAGGGGTCGAACCCAAGGGAATTAGAGGGATACGTTGTTCTTTAAGGGATTTGTACAGCGAGGGAGCGTGTTTTAGGTTGATTGAGATTTTAGCGCGATTAACTAAGCTACTGTTTTTGGTTTTTTTTGTTTTTTATGCAGAAAAGTAAATACTGAAAATAAATACTGAAAATAAATGACTGAAAGTAAAAGAGTTAAGGGAAGAAGACTTACAGTGGGTGATGCGTGATTGCGATTCCTCCAGTAGATGAGTGGTTGATGGTTGTAGTTGATCGAGCAGTTTATAAAAGTAAGTACAGGGGGTTTTTTGTAATTCAAGGGAACGTATTCGGTTTCAGGTACCTTGTATTATAACATGTTTATTAATAACTGCTAGTAACCTTTCTAAGTATTCAAAGATGAATCGAGGCCCTTTCGTAGCGCAAGACTTGCAACATCGTTTAAAGCAACACTTGTTCTACTTCAGACTAATTCCTCCTTTCAAAGTATCTTAGCCTTTTGTGCATCCATTTGAATTCTTTGGTCCAGTTTCCAAATGGTTTTTTAAGATAAGCCAAACTCCTCGATAAGTTTTTCTTGTTACAGCTTCCACTTACCGAGTATGATCACGAATTCCCACGGCAGAGCTTTCCTTGTTACAGCTTCCACTCAACCTTGGAAACTCTGACTATAAATGGCACATAGAACAAGTTTTGAATACAGAGAAATGAAACTAAAAGAAATTAAAACATTATATAATACAAGAAAATACCTTCGACCGAATGAGGAGTTTAGCTACGAATATCCATGGAAAAGGACATCGTAACTAAATACTCGGGGGTTTTTGAAAACAGTAAGAGGGAAAGGGGTGGAATACTCAAGAACCAACATGAGTATTCCCAATTTCCTACTGAATACTCAAGAACCAACAGGAGTATTCTCTACAGTATTATAATACTCGAGAACCGACAGGAGTATTATAATTTCAAAGCGTATAATACTCAAGAACAAACAGGAGTATTATTTCCAAAACCAAACCAAACTTACAAGTAACTAAAACTTAGAGAGAGAAGTGTTTACAAATTTGTGGATGGATGAAATGAGGAGGAGAAGCCTCCTTTTATAGCCACAAGGGGAGGAGATGGGTGGTGGAGATGGGTGGCATGTGTTTTTGATCCAAGGGAGGAGAAGGGAGGAGCAAGGAGGAGATGACACATGGGGGAAGCCAAAAGCCGCCCGTTGGGGAGGGCTTGAGCTGCCGGTTGCCGGTGGCTAGGGGAGGAGAAGGGTGGCTTTGGCCACCTCCAAGAAAGGTGGCCGGTCACCTTGGTCCATGGGTGCATTTTGACAATTTTTGTGCAGTCAATTCACAAAACAATCAGTCCAATTTTGCTCTGTCTGACTTAAATTGTTCCTCGGTTGGATTTGATTTGAGTAATTCAACGTCAGGATCTTGATATTTCTTCGTTCAGCGTCTGATCTTGACCTTGGATTGACTCTTATCATCTTTTCAGCGTAAAATCCTCTCCTTAGCGTGTTTTCTCTCTCAGTGCCAAAATAACATGTAGAAATAAATCGGGACTAACAAGCAGAAGTTAAATAGACCAACAGTCTAATTTGGTGGGTTTTACTGTGTTTTTTATTCGTATAATTTTGGTCCATCACCAGTTCCAGAACTCTGGTGTTGTACTCAGTGATGGTTTCACTTTCCTTCATTTTCATCTCTTCGAACCTGGTTGTGACAGCCTGCATGCGAGTTTCGAACTTTGTCTGTGCCTTCAAAAGCTGTTTGGAGAATATCCCACGCTTCCTTAGCCACTTCACAGTTGATGATTAGCTTCATGACGTTTTCATCTACTGGAGGTTAACAACAGTTTGCCTCGATCCCCTTCGTCCGAACCTCCAATCCGAACGTCCTCGACCTTCTCTTGAAGCTTGGTCGCTTTTTCTCAAAAGCGTGTTGTCCTTTGTTGTGTGCGGCTGTTGGATCGCTTCCAGGCAGTCTGAGTTGCACTTGATTAGACTGCTCTTGCACCGATGAGTTTCCAGTGGGGAAAACAACCGGCCGTCGCTTTCTTCTTCTCCAATCGATAGGGTATACTCGTGTATGTTTGATATTGAAAGCGATGCTGATTATGGATGCCCTAGCATTGTATTTATATGCTCGGACGATATCCAAACTAGCTCAAGATAATCCCATCAAATATTTAGGAAATATTCCTAAATATTCGATGTATATCTTTCTCAAATCGGTTGGAAGAATATTCGAAGACTTCTTGCCCAAGTTAGCCATTTCGCCTTCAATGTAGATATTCATTCGAATATCTGATGATCGAATAAGTCGCTGGCCGACTTCAAATCGACGAGATCTTTGTTGTCGAAATCCTACCGGGAAATATCCTTGCGTCTATTCCACGCTGTACATGAGTGCCAGGATATGTACGAACTCCCCCTGAACTCCTGCTCGAACTGTCTAACGCCATTTTTTCAAATACATGCCACGCAAGGGAACATCAACCTTCAACCGACCAGCTAAAATCTGTTTATCTGACGGAGCCCACTGCACTGTCGTTAAGGTGCAATGTTCTCTGTACAAATAAATTTATATTTTCCGCTACTCGCGACTACACTACTGGGTAGTAAGTGGTAAGTAGGGGTCGAACCCAAGGGAATTAGAGGGATAACTGTTCTTTAGGGGATCGTACAGCGAGGGAGCGTGTTTTAGGTTGATTGAGATTTTAGCGCGATTAACTAACCTACTGTTTTTGGTTTTTTTGGTTTTTTTGGTTTTTTACGAGGGAAAGTAAATGCAGAAAATAAATACTGAAAATAAATGACTGAAAGTAAAAGAGTTAAGGGAAGAAGACTTACAGTGGGTGATGCGTGATTGCGATTCCTCCGGTAGATGAGTGGTTGATGGTTGTAGTTGATCGAGCAGTTTATAAAAGTAAGTACAGGGGGGGTTTTTGTAATTCAAGGGAAAGTATTCGGTTTCAGGTACCTTGTATTATAACATGTTTATTAATAACTGTTAGTAACCTTTCTAAGTATTCAAAGATGAATCGAGGCCCTTTCGTAGCGCAAGACTTGCAACATCGTTTAAAGCAACACTTGTTCTACTTCAGACTAATTCCTCCTTTCGAAGTATCTTAGCCTTTTGTGCATCCATTTGAATTCTTTGGTCCAGTTTCCAAATGGTTTTTTAAGATAAGCCAAACTCCTCGATAAGTTTTTCTTGTTACAGCTTCCACTTACCGAGTATGATCACGAATTCCCACGGAAGAGCTTTCCTTGTTACAGCTTCCACTCAACCTTGGAAACTCTGACTATAAATGGCACATAGAACAAGTTTTGAATACAGAGAAATGAAACTAAAAGAAATTAAAACATTATATAATACAAGAAAATACCTTCGACCGAATGAGGAGTTTAGCTACGAATATCCATGGAAAAGGACATCGTAACTAAATACTCGGGGGTTTTTGAAAACAGTAAGAGGGAAAGGGGTGGAATACTCAAGAACCAACAGGAGTATTCCCAATTTCCTACTGAATACTCAAGAACCAACAGGAGTATTCTCTACAGTATTATAATACTCGAGAACCGACAGGAGTATTATAATTTCAAAGCGTATAATACTCAAGAACAAACAGGAGTATTATTTCCAAAACCAAACCAAACTTACAAGTAACTAAAACTTAGAGAGAGAAGTGTTTACAAATTTGTGGATGGATGAAATGAGGAGGAGAAGCCTCCTTTTATAGCCACAAGGGGAGGAGATGGGTGGTGGAGATGGGTGGCATGTGTTTTTGATCCAAGGGAGGAGCAAGGAGGAGATGACACATGGGGGAAGCCAAAAGCCGCCCGTTGGGGAGGGCTTGAGCTGCCGGTTGCCGGTGGCAAGGGGAGGAGAAGGGTGGCTTTGGCCACCTCCAAGCAAGGTGGCCGGTCACCTTGGTCCATGGGTGCATTTTGACAATTTTTGTGGAGTCTTTTCACAAAACTATCAGTCCAATTTTGCTCTGTCTGACTTAAATTGTTCCTCGGTTGGATTTGATTTGAGTAATTCAACGTCAGGATCTTGATATTTCTTCCTTCAGCGTCTGATCTTGACCTTGGATTGACTCTTATCATCTTTTCAGCGTAAAATCCTCTCCTTAGCGTGTTTTCTCTCTAAGTGCCAAAATAACCTGTAGAAATAAATCGGGACTAACAAGCAGAAGTTAAATAGACCAACAGTCTAATTTGGTGGGTTTTACTGTGTTTTTTATTCGTATAATTTTGGTCCATCACCAGTTCCAGAACTCTGGTGTTGTACTCAGTGATGGTTTCACTTTCCTTCATTTTCATCTCTTCGAACCTGGTTGTGACAGCCTGCATGCGAGTTTCGAAATTTGTCCGTGCCTTCAAAAGCTGTTTGGAGAATAGCCCACGCTTCCTTAGCCACTTCACAGTTGATGATTAGCTTCATGACGTTTTCATCTACTGCAGAGAAGATCGCATTCATAGCCTTTGAGTTTCCCATGGAAGCTTTGTCCTCCTCTTCTGTCCACAGAGCTTCAGGTTTTGGAACCGGTTCTCCAGTGAGATTGGTCATCATGGGTTCTGTCCAACCTTTCAGGATAGCCTTCCAAGCCCTTTTGTCTAGAGATTTTAGAAAAGATCTCATCACGGGCTTCCAGGTGGCATAATTTGAGCCTTCAAGTAGCGGAGGTCTGGTGATGCTTTGTCCTTCCTTCAGAGTTATCTTGAACAGTTCAGGATACCACTCAGTGTGTCGAGTGTTTGCTCTGATACCAATTGAAATTATATCCCCTGTTCAAGCGTGTGTTCAAGGTACAGTTGAGACAGACCTTGAACTCCTTTCACAACAGTTCAGTCAACAGAACAAAAGTAGAGGGACGCACAGAATGATAACCCAGTTCGGCTACGCCTACTCTGGGGGGTTTCCCACACCCTAGAAGAGACAGCAAATCTTTATTACGAGTTTAGAGCTTACACATGGACTTACGCTTACACCTTGTAATTGCCTAGCCTCTAACACTGCGTCTCTCAGATTTGCAATCGAGGTTAACAACAGTTTGCCTCGATCCCCTTCGTCCGAACCTCCAATCCGAACGTCCTCGACATTCTCTTGAAGCTTGGTCTCTTTTTCTCAAAAGCGTGTTGTCCTTTGTTGTGTGCGGCTGTTGGATCGCTTCCAGGCAGTCTGAGTTGCACTTGATTAGACTGCTCTTGCACCGATGAGTTTCCTGTGGGGAAAACAACCGGCCGTCGCTTTCTTCTTCTCCAATCGATAGGGTATACTCGTGTATGTTTGATATTGAAAGCGATGCTGAATATGGATGCCCTAGGATTGTATTTATATGCTCGGACGATATCCAAACTAGCTCAAGATAATCCCATCAAATATTTAGGAAATATTCCTAAATATTCGATGTATATCTTTCTCAAATCGGTTGGAAGAATATTCGAAGACTTCTTGCCCAAGTTAGCCATTTCGCCTTCAATGTAGATATTCATTCGAATATCTGATGATCGAATAAGTCGCTGGCCGACTTCAAATCGACGAGATCTTTGTTGTCGAAATCCTACTGGGAAATATCCTTGCGTCTATTCCACGCTGTACATGAGTGCCAGGATATGTACGAACTCCCCCTGAACTCCTGCTCGAACGGTCTAACGCCATTTTTCCAAATACATGCCACGCAAGGGAACATCAACCTTCAACCGACCAGCTAAAATCTGTTTATCTGACGGAGCCCACTACACTGTCGTTAAGGTGCAATGTTCTCTGTACAAATAAATTTATATTTTCCGCTACTCGCGACTACACTACTGGGTAGTAAGTGGTAAGTAGGGGTCGAACCCAAGGGAATTAGAGGGATAACTGTTCTTTAGGGGATCGCACAGCGAGGGAGCGTGTTTTAGGTTGATTGAGATTTTAGCGCGATTAACTAACCTACTGTTTTTGGTTTTTTTGGTTTTTTATGCGGGAAAGTAAATGCAGAAAATAAATACTGAAAATAAATGACTGAAAGTAAAAGAGTTAAGGGAAGAAGACTTACAGTGGGTGATGCGTGATTGCGATTCCTCCGGTAGATGAGTGGTTGATGGTTGTAGTTGATCGAGCAGTTTATAAAAGTAAGTACAGGGGGGGTTTTTGTAATTCAAGGGAAAGTATTCGGTTTCAGGTACCTTGTATTATAACATGTTTATTAATAACTGTTAGTAACCTTTCTAAGTATTCAAAGATGAATCGAGGCCCTTTCGTAGCGCAAGACTTGCAACATCGTTTAAAGCAACACTTGTTCTACTTCAGACTAATTCCTCCTTTCGAAGTATCTTAGCCTTTTGTGCATCCATTTGAATTCTTTGGTCCAGTTTCCAAATGGTTTTTTAAGATAAGCCAAACTCCTCGATAAGTTTTTCTTGTTACAGCTTCCACTTACCGAGTATGATCACGAATTCCCACGGAAGAGCTTTCCTTGTTACAGCTTCCACTCAACCTTGGAAACTCTGACTATAAATGGCACATAGAACAAGTTTTGAATACAGAGAAATGAAACTAAAAGAAATTAAAACATTATATAATACAAGAAATACCTTCGACCGAATGAGGAGTTTAGCTACGAATATCCCTGGAAAAGGACATCGTAACTAAATACTCGGGGGTTTTTGAAAACAGTAAGAGGGAAAGGGGTGGAATACTCAAGAACCAACATGAGTATTCCCAATTTTCTACTGAATACTCAAGAACCAACAGGAGTATTCTCTACAGTATTATAATACTCGAGAACCGACAGGAGTATTATAATTTCAAAGCGTATAATACTCAAGAACAAACAGGAGTATTATTTCCAAAACCAAACCAAACTTACAAGTAACTAAAACTTAGAGAGAGAAGTGTTTACAAATTTGTGGATGGATGAAATGAGGAGGAGAAGCCTCCTTTTATAGCCACAAGGGGAGGAGATGGGTGGTGGAGATGGGTGGCATGTGTTTTTGATCCAAGGGAGGAGAAGGGAGGAGCAAGGAGGAGATGACACATGGGGGAAGCCAAAAGCCGCCCGTTGGGGAGGGCTTGAGTTGCCGGTTGCCGGTGGCAAGGGGAGGAGAAGGGTGGCTTTGGCCACCTCCAAGCAAGGTGGCCGGTCACCTTGGTCCATGGGTGCATTTTGACAATTTTTGTGCAGTCTTTTCACAAATCTATCAGTCCAATTTTGCTCTGTCTGACTTAAATTGTTCCTCGGTTGGATTTGATTTGAGTAATTCAATGTCAGGATCTTGATATTTCTTCGTTCAGCGTCTGATCTTGACCTTGGATTGACTCTTATCATCTTTTCAGCGTAAAATCCTCTCCTTAGCGTGTTTTCTCTCTAAGTGCCAAAATAACCTGTAGAAATAAATCGGGACTAACAAGCAGAAGTTAAATAGACCAACAGTCTAATTTGGTGGGTTTTACTGTGTTTTTTATGCGTATAATTTTGGTCCATCACCAGTTCCAGAACTCTGGTGTTGTACTCAGTGATGGTTTCACTTTCCTTCATTTTCATCTCTTCGAACCTGGTTGTGACAGCCTGCATGCGAGTTTCGAACTTTGTCTGTGCCTTCAAAAGCTTTTTGGAGAATATCCCACGCTTCCTTAGCCACTTCACAGTTGATGATTAGCTTCATGACATTCTCATCTACTGCTGAGAAGATCGCATTCATAGCCTTTGAGTTTCCCATGGAAGCTTTGTCCTCCTCTTATGTCCACAGAGCTTCAGGTTTTGGAACCGGTTCTCCAGTGAGATTGTTCGTCATGGGTTCTGTCCAACCTTTCAGGATATCCTTCCAAGCCCTTTCGTCTAGAGATTTTAGAAAAGATCTCATCACGGGCTTCCAGGTGGCATAATTTGAGCCTTCAAGTAGCGGAGGTCTGGTGATGCTTTGTCCTTCCTTCAGAGTTATCTTGAACAGTTCAGGATACCACTCAGTGTGTCGAGTGTTTGCTCTGATACCAATTGAAATTATATCCCCTGTTCAAGCGTGTGTTCAAGGTACAGTTGAGACAGACCTTGAACTCCTTTCACAACAGTTCAGTCAACAGAACAAAAGTAGAGGGACGCACAGAATGATAACCCAGTTCGGCTACGCCTACTCTGGGGGGTTTTAATTCCACACCCTAGAAGGGACAGCAAATCTTTATTACGAGTTTAGAGCTTACACATGGACTTACGCTTACACCTTGTAATTGCCTAGCCTCTAACACTGCGTCTCTCAGATTTGCAATCGAGGTTAACAACAGTTTGCCTTGATCCCCTTCGTCCCAACCTCCAATCCGAACGTCCTCGACCTTCTCTTGAAGCTTGGTCGCTTTTTCTCAAAAGCGTGTTGTCTTTTGTTGTGTGCGGCTGTTGGATCGCTTCCAGGCTGTCTGAGTTGCACTTGATTACACTGCTCTTGCACCGATGAGTTTCCAGTGGGGAAAACAACCGGCCGTCGCTTTCTTCTTCTCCAATCGATAGGGTATACTCGTGTATGTTTGACATTGAAAGCGATGCTGATTATGGATGCCCTAGCATTGTATTTATATGCTCAGACGATATCCAAACTAGCTCAAGATAATCCCATCAAATATTTAGGAAATATTCCTAAATATTCGATGTATATCTTTCTCAAATCGGTTGGAAGAATATTCGAAGACTTCTTGCCCAAGTTAGCCATTTCGCCTTCAATGTAGATATTCATTCGAATATCTGATGATCGAATAAGTCGCTGGCCGACTTCAAATTGACGAGATCTTTGTTGTCGAAATCCTACCGGGAAATATCCTTGCGTCTATTCCACGCTGTACATGAGTGCCAGGATATGTACGAACTCCCTCTGAACTCCTGCTCGAACTGTCTAACGCCATTTTTCCAAATACATGCCACGCAAGGGAACATCAACCTTCAACCGACCAGCTTAAATCTGTTTATCTGACGGAGCCCACTGCACTGTCGTTAAGGTGCAATGTTCTCTGTACAAATAAATTTATATTTTCCGCTACTCGCGACTACACTACTGGGTAGTAAGTGGTAAGTAGGGGTCGAACCCAAGGGAATTAGAGGGATAACTGTTCTTTAGGGGATCGTACAGCGAGGGAGCGTGTTTTAGGTTGATTGAGATTTTAGCGCGATTAACTAACCTACTGTTTTTGGTTTTTTTGGTTTTTTATGCGGGAAAGTAAATGCAGAAAATAAATACTGAAAATAAATGACTGAAAGTAAAAGAGTTAAGGGAAGAAGACTTACAGTGGGTGATGCGTGATTGCGATTCCTCCGGTAGATGAGTGGTTGATGGTTGTAGTTGATCGAGCAGTTTATAAAAGTAAGTACAGGGGGTTTTTGTAATTCAAGGGAAAGTATTCGGTTTCAGGTACCTTGTATTATAACATGTTTATTAATAACTGTTAGTAACCTTTCTAAGTATTCAAAGATGAATCGAGGCCCTTTCGTAGCGCAAGACTTGCAACATCGTTTAAAGCAACACTTGTTCTACTTCAGACTAATTCCTCCTTTCGAAGTATCTTAGCCTTTTGTGCATCCATTTGAATTCTTTGGTCCAGTTTCCAAATGGTTTTTTAAGATAAGCCAAACTCCTTGATAAGTTTTTCTTGTTACAGCTTCCACTTACCGAGTATGATCACGAATTTCCACGGAAGAGCTTTCCTTGTTACAGCTTCCACTCAACCTTGGAAACTCTGACTATAAATGGCACATAGAACAAGTTTTGAATACAGAGAAATGAAACTAAAAGAAATTAAAACATTATATAATACAAGAAAATACCTTCGACCGAATGAGGAGTTTAGCTACGAATATCCATGGAAAAGGACATCGTAACTAAATACTCGGGGGTTTTTGAAAACAGTAAGAGGGAAAGGGGTGGAATACTCAAGAACCAACAGGAGTATTCCCAATTTCCTACTGAATACTCAAGAACCAACAGGAGTATTCTCTACAGTATTATAATACTCGAGAACCGACAGGAGTATTATAATTTCAAAGCGTATAATACTCAAGAACAAACAGGAGTATTATTTCCAAAACCAAACCAAACTTACAAGTAACTAAAACTTAGAGAGAGAAGTGTTTACAAATTTGTGGATGGATGAAATGAGGAGGAGAAGCCTCCTTTTATAGCCACAAGGGGAGGAGATGGGTGGTGGAGATGGGTGGCATGTGTTTTTGATCCAAGGGAGGAGAAGGGAGGAGCAAGGAGGAGATGACACATGGGGGAAGCCAAAAGCCGCCCGTTGGGGAGGGCTTGAGTTGACGGTTGCCGGTGGCAAGGGGAGGAGAAGGGTGGCTTTGGCCACCTCCAAGCAAGGTGGCCGGTCACCTTGGTCCATGGGTGCATTTTGACAATTTTTGTGCAGTCTTTTCACAAAACTATCAGTCCAATTTTGCTCTGTCTGACTTAAATTGTTCCTCGGTTGGATTTGATTTGAGTAATTCAACGTCAGGATCTTGATATTTCTTCGTTCAGCGTCTGATCTTGACCTTGGATTGACTCTTATCATCTTTTCAGCGTAAAATCCTCTCCTTAGCGTGTTTTCTCTCTAAGTGCCAAAATAACCTGTAGAAATAAATCGGGACTAACAAGCAGAAGTTAAATAGGCCAACAGTCTAATTTGGTGGGTTTTACTGTGTTTTTTATTCGTATAATTTTGGTCCATCACCAGTTCCAGAACTCTGGTGTTGTACTCAGTGATGGTTTCACTTTCCTTCATTTTCATCTCTTCGAACCTGGTTGTGACAGCCTGCATGCGAGTTTCGAACTTTGTCTGTGCCTTCAAAAGCTTTTTGGAGAATATCCCACGCTTCCTTAGCCACTTCACAGTTGATGATTAGCTTCATGACATTTTCATCTACTGCAGAGAAGATCGCATTCATAGCCTTTGAGTTTCCCATGGAAGCTTTGTCCTCCTCTTATGTCCACAGAGCTTCAGGTTTTGGAACCGGTTCTCCAGTGAGATTGTTCGTCATGGGTTCTGTCCAACCTTTCAGGATAGCCTTCCAAGCCCTTTCGTCTAGAGATTTTAGAAAAGATCTCATCACGGGCTTCCAGGTGGCATAATTTGAGCCTTCAAGTAGCGGAGGTCTGGTGATGCTTTGTCCTTCCTTCAGAGTTATCTTGAACAGTTCAGGATACCACTCAGTGTGTCGAGTGTTTGCTCTGATACCAATTGAAATTATATCCCCTGTTCAAGCGTGTGTTCAAGGTACAGTTGAGACAGACCATGAACTCCTTTCACAACAGTTCAGTCAACAGAACAAAAGTAGAGGGACGCACAGAATGATAACCCAGTTCGGCTACGCCTACTCTGGGGGGTTTCCCACACCCTAGAAGGGACAACAAATCTTTATTACGAGTTTAGAGCTTACACATGGACTTACGCTTACACCTTGTAATTGCCTAGCCTCTAACACTGCGTCTCTCAGATTTGCAATCGAGGTTAACAACAGTTTGCCTTGATCCCCTTCGTACGAACCTCCAATCCAAACGTCCTCGATCTTCTCTTGAAGCTTGGTCGCTTTTTCTCAAAAGCGTGTTGTCCTTTGTTGTGTGCGGCTGTTGGATCGCTTCCAGGCAGTCTGAGTTGCACTTGATTACACTGCTCTTGCACCGATGAGTTTCCAGTGGGGAAAACAACCGGCCGTCGCTTTCTTCTTCTCCAATCGATAGGGTATACTCGTGTATGTTTGATATTGAAAGCGATGCTGATTATGGATGCCCTAGCATTGTATTTATATGCTCGGACGATATCCAAACTAGCTCAAGATAATCCCATCAAATATTTAGGAAATATTCCTAAATATTCTATGTATATCTTTCTCAAATCGGTTGGAAGAATATTCGAAGACTTCTTGCCCAAGTTAGCCATTTTGCCTTCAATGTAGATATTCATTCGAATATCTGATGATCGAATAAGTCGCTGGCCGACTTCAAATTGACGAGATCTTTGTTGTCGAAATCCTACCGGGAAATATCCTTGCGTCTATTCCACGCTGTACATGAGTGCCAGGATATGTACGAACTCCCCCTGAACTCCTGCTCGAACTGTCTAACGCCATTTTTCCAAATACATGCCACGCAAGGGAACATCAACCTTCAACCGACCAGCTAAAATCTGTTTATCTGACGGAGCCCAATGCACTGTCGTTAAGGTGCAATGTTCTCTGTACAAATAAATTTATATTTTCCGCTACTCGCGACTACACTACTGGGTAGTAAGTGGTAAGTAGGGGTCGAACCCAAGGGAATTAGAGGGATAACTGTTCTTTAGGGGATCGTACAGCGAGGGAGCGTGTTTTAGGTTGATTGAGATTTTAGCGCGATTAACTAACCTACTGTTTTTGGTTTTTTTCTTTTTTTATGCGGGAAAGTAAATGCAGAAAATAAATACTGAAAATAAATGACTGAAAGTAAAAGAGTTAAGGGAAGAAGACTTACAGTGGGTGATGCGTGATTGCGATTCCTCCGGTAGATGAGTGGTTGATGGTTGTAGTTGATCGAGCAGTTTATAAAAGTAAGTACAGGGGTTTTTGTAATTCAAGGGAAAGTATTCGGTTTCAGGTACCTTGTATTATAACATGTTTATTAATAACCTTTCTAAGTATTCAAAGATGAATTGAGGCCCTTTCGTAGCGCAAGACTTGCAACATCGTTTAAAGCAACACTTGTTCTACTTCAGACTAATTCCTCCTTTCGAAGTATCTTAGCCTTTTGTGCATCCATTTGAATTCTTTGGTCCAGTTTCCAAATGGTTTTTTAAGATAAGCCAAACTCCTCGATAGGTTTTTCTTGTTACAGCTTCCACTTACCGAGTATGATCACGAATTCCCACGGAAGAGCTTTCCTTGTTACAGCTTCCACTCAACCTTGGAAACTCTGACTATAAATGACACATAGAACAAGTTTTGAATACAGAGAAATGAAACTAAAAGAAATTAAAACATTATATAATACAAGAAAATACCTTCGACCGAATGAGGAGTTTAGCTACGAATATCCATGGAAAAGGACATCGTAACTAAATACTCGGGGGTTTTTGAAAACAGTAAGAGGGAAAGGGGTGGAATACTCAAGAACCAACAGGAGTATTCCCAATTTCCTACTGAATACTCAAGAACCAACAGGAGTATTCTCTACAGTATTATAATACTCGAGAACCGACAGGAGTATTATAATTTCAAAGCGTATAATACTCAAGAACAAACAGGAGTATTATTTCCAAAACCAAACCAAACTTACAAGTAACTAAAACTTAGAGAGAGAAGTGTTTACAAATTTGTGGATGGATGAAATGAGGAGGAGAAGCCTCCTTTTATAGCCACAAGGGGAGGAGATGGGTGGTGGAGATGGGTGGCATGTGTTTTTGATCCAAGGGAGGAGAAGGGAGGAGCAAGGAGGAGATGACACATGGGGGAAGCCAAAAGCCGCCCGTTGGGGAGGGCTTGAGTTGCCGGTTGCCGGTGGCAAGGGGAGGAGAAGGGTGGCTTTGGCCACCTCCAAGCAAGGTGGCCGGTCACCTTGGTCCATGGGTGCATTTTGACAATTTTTGTACAGTCTTTTCACAAAACTATCAGTCCAATTTTGCTCTGTCTGACTTAAATTGTTCCTCGGTTGGATTTGATTTGAGTAATTCAACGTCAGGATCTTGATATTTCTTCGTTCAGCGTCTGATCTTGACCTTGGATTGACTCTTATCATCTTTTCAGCATAAAATCCTCTACTTAGCGTGTTTTCTCTCTAAGTGCCAAAATAACCTGTAGAAATAAATCGGGACTAACAAGCAGAAGTTAAATAGACCAACAGTCTAATTTGGTGGGTTTTACTGTGTTTTTTATTCGTATAATTTTGGTCCATCACCAGTTCCAGAACTCTGGTGTTGTACTCAGTGATGGTTTCACTTTCCTTCATTTTCATCTCTTCGAACCTGGTTGTGACAGCCAGCATGCGAGTTTCGAACTTTGTCTGTGCCTTCAAAAGCTTTTTGGAGAATATCCCACGCTTCCTTAGCCACTTCACAGTTGATTATTAGCTTCATGACATTTTCATCTACTGCAGAGAAGATCGCATTCATAGCCTTTGAGTTTCCCATGGAAGCTTTGTCCTCCTCTTATGTCCACAGAGCTTCAGGTTTTGGAACCGGTTCTCCAGTGAGATTGTTCATCATGGGTTCTGTCCAACCTTTCAGGATAGCCTTCCAAGCCCTTTCGTCTAGAGATTTTAGAAAAGATCTCATCACGGGCTTCCAGGTGGCATAATTTGAGCCTTCAAGTAGCGGAGGTCTGGTGATGCTTTGTCCTTCCTTCAGAGTTATCTTGAACAGTTCAGGATACCACTCAGTGTGTCGAGTGTTTGCTCTGATACCAATTGAAATTATATCCCCTGTTCAAGCGTGTGTTCAAGGTACAGTTGAGACAGACCTTAAACTCCTTTCACAACAGTTCAGTCAACAGAACAAAAGTAGAGGGACGCACAGAATGATAACCCAGTTCGGCTACGCCTACTCTGGGGGGTTTCCCACACCCTAGAAGGGACAGCAAATCTTTATTACGAGTTTAGAGCTTACACATGGACTTACGCTTACACCTTGTAATTGCCTAGCCTCTAACACTGCGTCTCTCAGATTTGCAATCGAGGTTAACAACAGTTTGCCTCGATCCCCTTCGTCCGAACCTCCAATCCGAACGTCCTCGACCTTCTCTTGAAGCTTGGTTGCTTTTTCTCAAAAGCGTGTTGTCCTTTGTTGTGTGCGGCTGTTGGATCGCTTCCAGGCAGTCTGAGTTGCACTTGATTACACTGCTCTTGCACCGATGAGTTTCCAGTGGGGAAAACAACCGGCCGTCGCTTTCTTCTTCTCCAATCGATAGGGTATACTCGTGTATGTTTGATATTGAAAGCGATGCTGATTATGGATGCCCTAGCATTGTATTTATATGCTCGGACGATATCCAAACTAGCTCAAGATAATCCCATCAAATATTTAGGAAATATTCCTAAATATTCGATGTATATCTTTCTCAAATCGGTTGGAAGAATATTCGAAGACTTCTTGCCCAAGTTAGCCATTTCGCCTTCAATGTAGATATTCATTCGAATATCTGATGATCGAATAAGTCGCTTGCCGACTTCAAATTGACGAGATCTTTGTTATCGAAATCCTACCGGGAAATATCCTTGCGTCTATTCCACGCTGTACATGAGTGCCAGGATATGTACGAACTCCCCCTGAACTCCTGCTTGAACTGTCTAACGCCATTTTTCCAAATACATGCCACGCAAGGGAACATCAACCTTCAACCGACCAGCTAAAATCTGTTTATCTGACGGAGCCCACTGCACTGTCGTTAAGGTGCAATGTTCTCTGTACAAATAAATTTATATTTTCCGCTACTCGCGACTACACTACTGGGTAGTAAGTGGTAAGTAGGGGTTGAACCCAAGGGAATTAGAGGGATAACTGTTCTTTAGGGGATCGTACAGCGAGGGAGCGTGTTTTAGGTTGATTGAGATTTTAGCACGATTAACTAACCTACTGTTTTTGGTTTTTTTGGTTTTTTATGCGGGAAAGTAAATGTAGAAAATAAATACTGAAAGTAAAAGAGTTAAGGGAAGAAGACTTACAGTGGGTGATGCGTGATTGCGATTCCTCCGGTAGATGAGTGGTTGATGGTTGTAGTTGATCGAGCAGTTTATAAAAGTAAGTACAGGGGGGTTTTTGTAATTCAAGGGAAAGTATTCGGTTTCAGGTACCTTGTATTATAACATGTTTATTAATAACTGTTAGTAACCTTTCTAAGTATTCAAAGATGAATCGAGGCCCTTTCGTAGCGCAAGACTTGCAACATCGTTTAAAGCAACACTTGTTCTACTTCAGACTAATTCCTCCTTTCGAAGTATCTTAGCCTTTTGTGCATCCATTTGAATTCTTTGGTCCAGTTTCCAAATGGTTTTTTAAGATAAGCCAAACTCCTCGATAAGTTTTTCTTGTTACAGCTTCCACTTACCGAGTATGATCACGAATTCCCACGGAAGAGCTTTCCTTGTTACAGCTTCCACTCAACCTTGGAAACTCTGACTATAAATGGCACATAGAACAAGTTTTGAATACAGAGAAATGAAACTAAAAGAAATTAAAACATTATATAATACAAGAAAATACCTTCGACCGAATGAGGAGTTTAGCTACGAATATCCATGGAAAAGGACATCGTAACTAAATACTCGGGGGTTTTTGAAAACAGTAAGAGGGAAAGGGGTGGAATACTCAAGAACCAACAGGAGTATTCCCAACTTCCTACTGAATACTCAAGAACCAACAGGAGTATTCTCTACAGTATTATAATACTCAAGAACAGACAGGAGTATTATAATTTCAAAGCGTATAATACTCAAGAACAAACAGGAGTATTATTTTAAAATCAAACCAAACTTACAAAGTAACAAAAACTTAGAGAGAGAAGTGAAATGTTGATTGTGGATGATTGAAATGAGGAGGAGGAGCTCTCCTTTTATAGCCATGGAGGAGGAGAATGGGTGGTGGAGATGGGTGGCATGTGTTTTTGATCCAAGGGAGGAGAAGGGAGGAGCAAGGAGGAGATGACACATGGGGGAAGCCAAAAGCCGCCGGTCATGGAGAGCTTAAGCCGCCGGTCATGGAGAGCTTGAGCCGCCGGTTGCCGGTGGCAAGGGGAGGAGAAGGGTGGCTTCGGCCACCTCCAAGCAAGGTGGCCGGTCACCTTGGTCCATGGGTGCATTTTGACAGTTTTGTGCAGTCTTTTCACAAAACTATCAATCCAATTTCGCTCCGTCTGACTTTGATTGTTCCTCGGTTGAATTTAATGTGAGTAATTCTTGGTCAGGATCTTGATATGTCTTCGTTCGGCGTCTGATCTTGACCTTGGATTGACTCTTATCATCTTTTCAGCGTAAAATCCTCTCCTTAGCGTGTTTTCTCTCTAAGTGCCAAAATACCCTGTAGAAATAAATCAGGACTAACAAGCAGAAGTTAAATAGACCAACAGTCTAATTTGGTGGGTTTTACTGTGTTTTTGATTCATATAATTATGGTCCATCAGATCACCCCACACTTTTAGTTGTTCGTTCCGAACAATGCTATTAAAAGGCGGCACTCTAAGTTTGGTTTTAAAATATGAAAATTAGACTGTGGGACTCGATTTATCCTAATTCATGCATTACTTACTTATTACCAAATTGAACTGTATAAATAAATAGAAGTAACTTGATACTTGTACCTCCGTGCCGAGATGCAAATTATTCTGGATGTTTCGGGAGATAGCCCTTTTTAGGCTCCTGGACTGCAACCTCGGGATCGTCTCTCACTATATGGTTTCCTTGTAGCTTTCTCTAGCACGTGATTCGGTTCGGGTTTCACTGGTTTGAGTACTTTGATTTTCTTTTGGCGAGGGACTGCTTTTGTAGTGAATCGGCCTTTGGCCTTTGATTTGACTCTTTGAGTACTTCACTTTTTGTTCGGTTAAAACCTTCACAATTTTGGGCCTTTGGCCTCTTGATTTGCTTCTTCGAGCTTTTCGCCTTTTTGTGGCTTTGGTCCATTTTCTCAAGCCTTTTTTGGGAGGTCCAATCATCGCCTGCAAGCCTATGGAAATACCTCCCCGCTCCTCTCATCTTTGTCGTTTTGCGCGGGTCAAGATGAGGGTCGCTCATCTATTTTCTCGGCTACTTTGACTAGAGAGAGGATGGTCTGATTCCCGTCCTCGCCTTTTCATAAACACTGCATGGCGGAGATGACTTGAATCTTCACTGAAACCCGAAGTGCAGCCTCCACTAACTTCGAAAACCATATAGTTTGATTCGATCCTTCGATTGCTTGCCAAGCCTCTCTAGGGCATTTCTATCAACTCCACATCCTTAGTTTATCTCAGCACAAAGGACAAATGAGAAGTTACGTTCTAAGTTTTTAGACAATTGAATTTTCACAAGGTAAATGCATGAATTTTGGTCTATCTTTTTCACATTCTTAAGTTCATATTTTCAAAAAGATACATTAAAAAAGAAAAAGTTTTTTATTTATGTACACATGCGGATCTCACCCCACACTTTTGAACGAAGTCGCGCCTTTCAGCACTACTTAGTTCAAAAGCCATGCAAGCAGATGTTATATGAGAAGGAAATGACTTAAGGAAAGGTAAGATCAGAACTCCCTTATTGTGTCGAATGGCATGAGGCTGGATAATCGAGGGAGTTCGGCTGGGGCCTTGAACTCTCAGCGCAGGCCTGGTAGTTCACGGAAGCTGCCTGGCTGATCCGATCATGCTCCAAAAACCAATTCCTAAATAGTCCATTCATTCTATGCACCAAGTGGGTGAGAGCGACTTATTGATGAAAACTAAAAGACAGAAAATAAAAAGACAGAAATTTAAAGTTCGGAAAGTAAGATAGTGTCGGGTTACCTCCCGACCAGTGCACTTGTTTAACGTCGTTGGCTCGACAGTACCTTATTCCTGGATCACTGGTTGGGATCCCATGGGTGGCTTAGGTCGAATTTTGCCACCGTTCCTGTGTTGACTTTTGCCTTGCCTTTTCCCGATTTCTTGCGAGATGATGGGCTTGGGTCCAGTTCCCGTTGTTCTGGTGATTTCTCCTTCCAACGTCTCTGAGAAGGCGAGGGACCTTTGACCACTAGCTTCTTGAACTAGGTTTTCTGGTGTTCAGGGCTGCCTTGTCCAGTCATGGCGAAAGCATGCTCCATCGAGGAGTCGTTTTGCTCAGGACCTTTTCCCATCCTCCTTTCAGCCTCTTCATTGATCACATAGTTTTCAGCGATTTGTCTATTGATCGAGGGGAAAAGTCGGGAAGCTTGCATCTTAAGGCTGGGTTCTGCCTCGTCGTGTCTGTTTGTGAGGAACTGGTCACAGATGGTTTCGGCTGCCTGGGTGATGATAGCTGGGTATGGCTTTGACAGCATGTCGGTGGTATTCTGGACTTCTTCCATTGCTGAAACTTCCTCATTGCTCCCGACACTTTCTATATCCCATTCTTCTGATGGCTCAGGAGTTTCTTCTGATGGCTCGGGAGTTTCTTCTCTTTCTGTCTGCATTTCTCTGTCAGCCTCGGGTATTCGTTTTGTGGCTGCGGCCATGTCATTTATGAGGTACCACATGTCTGCTATGGAATAGTTCCTAGCTGATCTCCTCATTGTCTCGTTAATCCTTGCTAGATCAGCGGCCTTCATCCCACGAAGAAATTTTTGAAGCAGAATTTTCTTCGTGAATCCATGGTGCGGGCAGTTCGAGACGATGTTATCAAAGCTCGTGTAGTATTCGTCCAAAGTCTCATCCCGGGATTGTTGCAGGTACATGATCTTCTCACGGGTTTGTTGTCGTAAGGATGGAGGGGAGAATTCTTTCAGAAATTGAACGCAGAGGTCCACGAAATGTACTGCACTGCTAGCGGTTGACGTGTAATACCAGATCGTCACGAAATCCTTTAGAGAGAATTTGAAGCATTTAAGCTTAAAATCCTCTAACATTTCATTCGCAGGTTTAATGAGGTGGCAGACGTGGTGAAAGTTTCGGCAGTGTTGTACTGGGTCTTCTCCATCCGTACCTCCAAACAGTGGCAGATGTCGTGTTGTCCATGCATATGAAGGGGGTTGCGTCATGAGGACATGGGAGGGAAAGAACAACTAATCCGATGGCTAATTCCCCGGCAACGGCGCCAATTTGACGGAATCCTACCGGGATATGTACGAACTCCCCCTGAACTCCTGCTCGAACTGTCTAACGCCATTTTTCCAAATACATGCCACGCAAGGGAACATCAACCTTCGACCGACCAGCTAAAATCTGTTTATCTGACGAAGCCCACTGCACTGTCGTTAAGGTGCAATGTTCTCTGTACAAATAAATTTATATTTTCCGCTACTCGCGACTACACTACTGGGTAGTAAGTGGTAAGTAGGGGTCGAACCCAAGGGAATTAGAGGGATAACTGTTCTTTAGGGGATCGTACAGCGAGGGAGCGTGTTTTAGGTTGATTGAGATTTTAGCGCGATTAACTAACCTACTGTTTTTGGTTTTTTTGGTTTTTTATGCGGGAAAGTAAATGCAGAAAATAAATACTGAAAATAAATGACTGAAAGTAAAAGAGTTAAGGGAAGAAGACTTACAGTGGGTGATGCGTGATTGCGATTCCTCCGGTAGATGAGTGGTTGATGGTTGTAGTTGATCGAGCAGTTTATAAAAGTAAGTACAGGGGGGGTTTTTGTAATTCAAGGGAAAGTATTCGGTTTCAGGTACCTTGTATTATAACATGTTTATTAATAACTGTTAGTAACCTTTCTAAGTATTCAAAGATGAATCGAGGCCCTTTCGTAGCGCAAGACTTGCAACATCGTTTAAAGCAACACTTGTTCTACTTCAGACTAATTCCTCCTTTCGAAGTATCTTAGCCTTTTGTGCATCTTTTTGAATTCTTTGGTCCAGTTTCCAAATGGTTTTTTAAGATAAGCCAAACTCCTCAATAAGTTTTGCTTGTTACAGCTTCCACTTACCGAGTATGATCACGAATTCTCACGGAAGAGCTTTGCTTGTTACAGCTTCCACTCAACCTTGGAAACTCTGACTATAAATGGCACATAGAACAAGTTTTGAATACAGAGAAATGAAACTAAAAGAAATTAAAACATTATATAATACAAGAAAATACCTTCGACCGAATGAGGAGTTTAGCTACGAATATCCATGGAAAAGGACATCGTAACTAAATACTCGGGGGTTTTTGAAAACAGTAAGAGGGAAAGGGGTGGAATACTCAAGAACCAACAGGAGTATTCCAATCTTCCTACTGAATACTCAAGAACCAACAGGAGTATTCTCTACAGTATTATAATACTCAAGAACCGACAGGAGTATTATAATTTCAAAGCGTATAATACTCAAGAACAAACAGGAGTATTATTTCAAAATCAAACCAAACTTACAAAGTAACAAAAACTTAGAGAGAGAAGTGAAATGTTGATTGTGGATGATTATAAAGGAAGAGGAGGAGCTCTCCTTTTATAGCCATGGAGGAGGAGAATGGGTGGTGGAGATGGGTGGCATGTGTTTTTGATCCAAGGGAGGAGAAGGGAGGAGCAAGGAGGAGATGACACATGGGGGAAGCCAAAAGCCGCCGGTCATGGAGAGCTTGAGCCGCCGGTTTCCGGTGGCTAGGGGAGGAGAAGGGTGGCTTTGGCCACCTACAAGGTGGCCGGTCACCATGGTCTATGGGTGCATTTTGACAGTTTTGTGCAGTCTTTTCACAAAACTATCAATCCAATTTCGCTCCGTCTGACTTTGATTGTTCCTCGGTTGAATTTAATTTGAGTAATTCTTGGTGAAGATCTTGATATTTCTTCGTTCGGCGTCTGATCTTGACCTTGGATTGACTCTTATCATCTTTTCAGCGTAAAATCCTCTCCTTAGCGTGTTTTCTCTCTAAGTGCCATAATACCCTGTAGAAATAAATCGGGACTAACAAGCAGAATTTAAATAGACCAACAGTCTAATTTGGTGGGTTTTACTGTGTTTTTGATTCGTATAATTATGGTCCATCATTATCCCATATACTAATTTCACTTTTCAAACTCATTTCACCCAAACCCCAAACACTTCACCCTACCGGCCGCTCTCCACCCTCACCCCAACCGACCTCAACCTTCCTACCGTCCGACCACCACTAGAGAGACCACTCCGGGAGGCGATGATGCTACGTCACAAGTCCATTGCTACTCTTTGGTTATACATGTAATGTTATTTTAAGACTTTGTTTCTTGGACCATGTACTTGAATGTTAAGTCACATTTTGGCGCAATTTTGGATGATGTATGCTATTTTGATGCTGTACTCTTGACTTATCTTTGGTTGTATGCTACACTCATATGACATTGAGAATGTTTTACCATTGTTGCTTGTGAACTATATACACATGCTCTTCTCATGCCAAAATCACCTTCCTTATCTACATATGCAACAAAAGAATATTTCTGATTCCCAAGAGTTATGTCATTGGATTTCTACCTATTCTACAAATGAAGGGAGTTCCTATGCGCCTTTACCTTTATTTTATCATTCTTTGCGCTTAGAAACTAAGCTTGAATTAAGTGTGGAGTGGGTTAATGCACATAGTTCACATGCTTTCATGCCATGCATCTCATTTTTAGATGGACACTTGCATCTTTTGCACCTAATCCCTAACATGGGAGTGTTTTTAAACACAAAGGCTTGTGATTATCGATTCTAAATTCCTATAAATCACATCTAGCCTACTTGTCACAATGATTGGATCTTGAACTTAGAACCGACCTAGTCCCTTGAATGTGCATTCTTGTGAATCAATATCATTGCTATCTCTTGCGTATCTAATGTTCTAAGTATTTTCATTGAAATACCTTGGATTAAGGTTCATCAAGTACTTCTAAAAAAATTCACGAAAAACATAGACCTTTTCTATGCTCCTTGGTGACGTGAGTTTTTCTAATATAGTGCCTTGCTCTTGATTGTTTCCTGCGCATTTCATACATTATTTTAACATATAGTCAAGTTTTAAGTGTGCAGTCAAAAGAGGGTGAAAAATAGGCGCCATCAAAAAATGCTTCGTTTCCATGGTCAAAAGAGGGCAAATCCCCGACTAAAAACTTTCTCGAAGTACAAGAGAAGTTTTGCTTCAAAAATGATACAAATGTCGGGGGTTAGGAAGAAAAGTTCCCCCTCGAAAGCATTTGTAGGCCAAAGTCCATTTGAAAAAGAAAATAAGGAGCACTTAAAACTTGACTTTATGTTCTTCCATCATTCTACTGTTGCGCAGGTGCATCATTCGTATTGTGTGCTAGTTGGAATAACTCTTAGACGATCCTTGTGCTTGCATGGGAACTCTCATTTGGTCTATGCTCGTTTTCTAAGAACTCTTAGTGTTGAACTCCTCTTCCCTTATGGATTATGGCTTAAGCGCCTAAGACTTGGGAATGAGTTTCATGTCGTGAACCAATGGACTAGCCCTAGCTGGCATAGGTGAGTGATTAACACTCTTTTGTGCAAACTAACAACTTTGCTTCTATTGTATTGCCTTGAAAATGAGTAGACTTTTGGATGAGACAATTGATAGCCCTCGCATTGATGATCTCGAATGCACAACCTCATGGTACTTAAATGGTTCAAAAGTTCTTTTGATGATAACGTGATGGTAGTCCTAGTTTGGGGTGAGGAATTTGAGTTGAGAAATTCTTGCCTTGGTTGAACACTCTTGAATTCATTATCATTGGATAGGTGCATTTGGGATTTATGAGTATTCCCATTTCTGAAAACCCTCACTAGACTATAACTCGTCTACTAGTGTAGCCTAGTAGTTTAAAGGCTAATGCATGCGCTAAATTCATTCGTAACGCCTACGAAAAGGAGCTAGTTAGGATGTACATACTTCCATTTTCCTTTGAATAACATGTTTAGGAATAATGATCGATACATTGTGAAAGCTAGTGAGGCAAATAGACGAAAAGCATAGCACCACTAGCATTTCGCCATTTACATGACCTTGACATATTTGCATACTTTGTTCGGGACGAACAAAGCTTAAGTGTGGAGTGTTGATAAGTCGAGTTTTCGACTTATTAATAGCCATTTTCACTATAGCTTTGGTTAGTTTCCGAAGATATTTTGTTGTCATTTGACCTCTTACCCCACATTTTAGGTAGAAAACAAGTCCTACTCAAAGTCGAGGCCTAGATACCGAAACTCGGAGAAAACCCGAAGATTTGAGTAAAATGTGGGCAAAGGGGACTCCCAGCCGACCAGTTCGAAAATTACCCTGAACCAGCCGGTCGGCTGGATGAAAAGGCAGACTTGAGAGCAACCACCCACATTGAGTTGGTCAGATCAGCCAACTGGCTGGAAAAAGACCTCAAAATGCTCATAACCGCTAACATTGAGTCGGTCGGCAGAGCGTTCAATCGGTCGGCTGGAGAAGAGTTATCAGAATGCTTGGCCAACCACATATTCAACCGGTCGGTTGGACCCACCAGCTGACCGGCTGGAAAGACTTCAGAATGCTCACAACCGCTCACTTCGATTCAGTCGGTTGGCCAATCCAACCGGTCAATTGGACGATCATAACAGAAGCTAGCTGGGATTTTAGCCACCAGCCGACCGGCTGGACCTGCTACTTCATGATTTTTACCCGAGCCTATAAATAGATAGTGGAAGGTTTGACCTAGGGTGCCGAGTTCTTGGGGGCAAAATTTCCAGTGAAAGAGGCTCATTCAAGGTCATCAACAAGGATTAAACCAAGGAGAAGAGAAGATCAAAAGGAAGATTCTAGGATTAACCATCCTACTTCCTCTACACCTTTTCTTTTCTCTTTGTTGTTGCTATAAACCCTATTTACACTATGTTGTCTTACATGATGTGTGAGTAGTCGCCTTGTATTTTGAGGGTGATTCTAGTATTAACCATCCTACTTCCTCTACACCTTGTCTAACAACCCTCCTTGGTACTCTATGATCATTTACACACATTTGATTACATAATACATGGTGTTAAATTCATTTTCACTATGTGCTCATTGATGACATGTTATCAAGTGTTTGATGAAATGCATAAGTAACATGTTAGTCTTAAAACTTGATCTAGGTATTGAAAAAGCTTACTGATAGTTTGGATGTGGTGAACATGATCATTTCTAATGTTTATGAGAGTAAATGCATGGATGTGAAGTTAACTAGAGCTTAATGCCCATAGCATTTATTACCTTGGGAGATGTTCCAAGGATAATAGTGGTTATAGAGTGAACCAATATCTTGATGAAGTGAGGTTCTAATTAAGATGGGTTGACTAGAAATAGATTTTCATGAGAATTGGTCTATCTTCATCTAAGCTAGGTTCTAAATCATTCGACACCTCAAAATGGCTTAACTCTTGTGTATGTGATCAATGGAAAATGCCAAGGAGGGGAGTTACCCCTTGAAACGCCTCTTTAATTGAAGTTTAATCCCTCAAAACTCTTACATTGTTATTTGTTAATTTGAAATCACCTCATACTTGAATGATTGGAATAGCCAAGTGGAAAATTTGATAACACCTAGAGTTTGGACGTAGCATAAACAACAAATGCTGTGTAAATGATCCAGTGATGGAGGGTGCTCAAATAACACCTCATAAGGAGACTTGTTGTCAAGAACTCTTGTGTGTAATCAATTGATAATGTGGGTGGCTGCTAGTATACACTCACCCCAAAATACCTTCGGCAAGCTAGCTTGTAACCTTAAGGATCGAGCAACTTCAAGAATATGCCTATGCTTCCGCTCAACGGCGTCATTCTATTGCGGAGTGTAAACACAAGTTCTTTGATGAATACACCCCTTTTGTTTGAAGAAATCCTTGAGGCACTGTGAAATACTGTTGGCTGTTCAAGACTGGAATTTAGGACGTGTTCCAACAGAGTGTGGAACACCGAGCTAACAGTTACTGGGACAGAATAAAGCAGAGACACGCAGTGTAATACCCAGTTCGGCGACAGCCTACTCTGGGGGGCTTTCCACGCCCTAAATGGTAGCACATCTTATTGAAAACTGTAGACTTACAGAGGGTCATATACTTACAATCTCCCAAAAGTAAACGCCTAGCCTCTATCACTTGTTCTTCTGGATTTGCAATCTTGGCTCCCCCTCGATCCCCTGAGTTTGAGACTCCCTCCCGAACTTGTTCGAACTTCTCCCGAAGATCAGTTGCCTTCTCCCGAATGCGAATGACAGCAACGTGTGTGCAGCGGGTTGTTCAATCTGAACAGTCTGATCAGCACACTGAACAGACTGCTTCAGCATCGTTGAATTTCCAGTGGGGAAATATCAGCCGGCCGTCGCATGATAAATCGAGATTTCGACTTATTAATAGCCATTTACCTATAGCTTTTGTTCATTTCCGATGATATTTCGATGTCACTTTATCCCTTTTCGTACGTTTCAGGTACAAAATAATATAGTCTCAATGTCAAAGCCAAAATACGAAAACTCAGGAAAAACCAGAGATTTGGAGCAGAATATGGGTAGAAATGCATCTCAACCGGTCGGTTCAGAATTTCCCCTGAACCAACCGATTGGCTGGACAAAAGAGCAGAAAAGGAGAGCATTCATCCACTTTGAGCCGGTCGGCTGGACTCACCAACCGACCGGTTGGATGAAGATATCAGATGGCTTGCAATCGACCAACTTGAGACGGTCGGCTGGGCCACTAAATCGGTCAGCTGGGAGAATACTCCAGATGACCCTGCACCAAGAACAATCCAACTCGGTCGGTTGGATTCCTTCCATCAGCTACCCGACCGGTTGGTCAGTAACAGTACCAGATATTTCACCTGAGGCTATAAATAGAAAGTGGCATGTTTGACCTAGAGGGATGGCTTTTTGGGTAAAAATACTCATCAAGGGAGATCAAATCAAGGTCATCAAGAGGAATCCGATCAAGGAAGAAGAAAGAGTATCAAAGGGAGTTTAAGGATCAACAATCCTACTTTCTCTACATCTTCCCTATTTTACTTGTTGTTTTCCTCATAACCTACTCACACCATGTTGTCTTACATGATGTGTGAGTAGTCCCCCTTGTGTTTTGAGGGTGTTGTTACCCTCTTTGGTACTCTTGATTATGTATACACATGTTGGATGATTAATCTATGGTGTTAAATTCACATTTGCTATGATTTTCATTATTGCATGTAACTAGGTGTTTGATGAAATGCCTAAGTTACTTGTTTATCCCAAAACTTCACCTAAGAATCTAACAACCTTAGGGATGGTTTAGATGTAGTAAATGTGATCATATCTATGGATTTGAAGTGAACTAGGACTCGAGTTCATGTTGATCCAACGGTGACCTACCTTAGTCCAAACTAGGTTCAACACTATTTAACACCTTGAATGTGTTTAATTCTTGTATGCATGATCATGGGAAATGCCAAGGAGGGGCATAACCCCTCATTGCTTGTTCTTGATTGATAACTATCTCAACATTGAATTTTAGGAATAGCCAAGTTGAAAACTTGATTCCCCTCGTGCATAATCAAATTTGCTCCCTTGGGTTCGACACCGGTCTTACCGGTCATCACTATAAATTGTTTTTGACTATACGAAAACTACAACTGTCTTTGCTCCTCCTTCTCCTCTACTCAATATCACTCGTGTTTTCTAATTCTCCAAAAGCGATACTGATCTGGACGCCCAAGCACTCTATTTACATGCTGCGGAAGTTCCCAAATCAGTCATAGATAATTTGTCAAATATTTTAGGAGATGTTCTAAAATATTTGCTAGATATATTTTATCCAATTTTGATTGATTTCTTCCATGCCAAGGTAGGTGACAATTCGCTTGTCGTCAGAGCAAATTGTACAAATAAATTTATAAAGTCCGCCACTCGCGACTACTGGGTAGAAGTGGTAAGTAGGGGTCGAACCCAAGGGAATTAGGGGGATACGTTGTTCTTTTACTAACAGTAGTGTTTTAGGATGATTGAGATTTTAGCGCGAGTAATTAAACTACTGTTTTTGGTTTTTTTGGGTTTTTTATGCGGAAAAGTAAATACAGAAATTAAATACTGAAAGTAAATACTGAAAGTAAAGAGATAAGGGTTAGAAGACTTACAGTGGGTGATGCGTGATTGCGATTCCTCCGGTTGTTGAGCGGTTGATGGTTGTGGTTGATCGGGACAGTTATACTAGGAAAGTAAATACAGGGGGTTTTTGTGATTGAAAGAAAGTATTCGGTTTCAGGTACTCTTGTATTATAACATGTATATAATAAACCGTTAGTAACTTTTCTAAGTATTCAAAGATGAATCGAGGCCCTTTCGTAGCGCAAGACTTGCAACATCGTTTAAAGCAACCCTTGTTCTACTTCAGACTAATTCCTCCTTTCGAAGTATCTTAGCCTTCTGTGCATCCACCTGATCTCACAGTTACGATTGACCAAGTGGTGTTTTAGATAAGTCGAACTCCTCAGATAAGCTTTGCCCTTTCGTAGCATCCACTTACCCGAGTATGTTCACGAACCCCACGGAAGAGTTTTGCCCTTTCGTAGCATCCACTCAACCTTGGAAATTCTGACTATAAATGGCACATAGAACAATTTTTGAATATAAAGAAATGAAACTAAAAGATATTACAACATTATATAATACAAGAAAATACCTTCCACCGAATGAAGAGTTTAGCTACGAATATCCATAGAGGTGGATACCATAGCTAAATACTCGGGGGTTTTTGAAAACAGTAAGAGGGAAAGGGGTGGAATACTCAAGAACCAACAGGAGTATTCCCAATTTCCTACTGAATACTCAAGAACCAACAGGAGTATTCTCTATAGTATAATACTCAAGAACAAACAGGAGTATTATTTCATAAACCGAACAAACTTACAAAGTAACCAAACTTAGAGAGATAAGTGTTTTGTGTATGGATTGATGATACAAATGGGAGGAGGGGTGCTTGTATTTATAGGCCAAGGGAGGAGGAATTGAGGGTGGAGATGGAGGCATGTGGAGGAGCATCCAAGGGTGGAGATGGAGGAGCTTGTGGAGGAGACAAGTGGAACAAGGGGAGGAGCCTCCCAAAAGCCGCCGGTTGCCAGTCCAAAGGGGAGGAAGAGGAGGTGGCTTGGCCACCCTTTGCCAAAGCCACCGGTCATCCCATGGAGGAGGAGGGGGAAGCCACCCAATGACTCATCCATTTCACCCAAGCCACCGGTCACCAATGCACATGGATGAATCTTGACGGTTTTGTACTGTCTTTACAAAACTATCAGTCCAATTTCACTCCAGGCTGTCTTTGATAATTCCTCATTTGGATTTAATTTGAGTAATTCATCGTCAGGATCTTGAGATTTCTTCGTTCAGTGCTTGATCTTGACCTTCAATTGACTCTTGATATCTTTTCAGCATAAAATCCTCTCCTTAGCGTGTTTTCACTTTTATCTCTCAATTGCCCTGTGGAAATATTTCGGGACTAACACGTAGAAGTTAGATAGACAAACAGTCTAATTTGGTGGGTTTAACTGTATTTATGATGCATACAATTATGGTCCATCAGTAGGTCGAGTATCTTCAACCGACCTCTAACTGATATGTAGATATTCCTTTGAATATCTTATTTTCTATTTTCTCGTTAGCCGACTCCAACTTATCAGATCTCCGATCTTTGGAAACTTCCAAATTTGGAAATTTCCAATCTTCAGAATCACGCTGTACTTGAGTTCCAATCAGCGGTTGAACAGCTCTTGTCCTCTACTTGAACACTCTGAAGATATTTTGCCAAAATCATGCTATACGTAGGAACATCAATCTCCCCTTTGGCATTTTTTGGCGAAATCAAATCAACTAGATCTAATTATCAGAGTCAATTGAGGAGATTGAGGGAAACAAACATCCTCCTCAAAATTACTCCCCCTTTTTGCCACAAAATTGGCAAGAAGGGTTCAGACATGTTCAAACAGAACAAAAACAGTACCAGAACAAGTACGACAGAAGAATAATTGTTCAAATGTCAGATCAAAGTCAAGGTTATGAAAGCTTGGACCTTCACATGGAGAAGTCTTCATCTGAGTCACTAACATCTTCAACATCAGCTTCATCTTTGTCATCAATGGAATATCACAGTGCACGTACCAACTGATTGATTCGGTTCTTTTGCTCCTGTTGCACCTCCAGAATGATCTCTAGCTCCTTCAGTAATCTTCCTCTTTCAGCACGTGGCATCTTCTCACCATCAGCTACTCTCCTCATTGACGATTCAGGGACATCTTTCCTTGTCAGCCTGGGGTCCTGTACGTCATTCACATGACGACCCTTGAACAATTTGTGATCAACAGTTAGCTTTTGTGGGGCTTTCGAGAGACTGTCCTGGGATGTCTTCAGCTCAGGATTATTGTAGGTGATGTGGTCATAAATGAGAGATGGGAATCCGATCTAATGCAGAGATCTGCTAGCGGTGGCATGTTTGGCAATCTGTTGGAACATTAGTCTGCCCAAATTAAAATGCATTCTATTTCTGACATGGTATAGCAGCTGAGCCATGTCCTTGCTGGCAGAGGTTCGATGTGACGTTGGTTTCCAATTGATAATTGCTATGAAGAATAGCATGGAGTAGAATGTGGTCAGATCTGCAACTAGGATGGCGTTATCTCCCCAGAAGGGGTAAGTTCCAGCAGTAATGCAGTTGGCAATCTTTTCGAAATCGGTCTCCTCCTCGTCAACAACTGGGTCATTCATGGCATAATATGTGTTGATGAGCTCCGGATCTACCTCGACCTTCTTCCCCCTTACATAGACCACTCCATAGTCTTTCTCACCAACCACACCAAACTATTTTGGCAGGTTTGCGATGGCTTCTCGTACCAGCTGCTCGTTGAATGGCTTACACCTGGTCAGCGTCCAATATAAGTCTGTCTCTCTTAACACGTGCAGGACCTCTTTTCCCTTGTAGTGTTTCTCGTCAATGAGCCTTTCTGGAATGATTTTCCTACTCTGGACTGCCTTCCACTTGTTGGCAGCATCCTTGCTTGCGAACCAAACACCATTTCTAGTGAAACCAGTTGGAACACTGCTTGAGACAAGAGATGGACTTCCTCGCTTTCTCTTCTAGGAAGCATTGGATCCCCCTGCAGCTGGGCTTCCTCCACTCTGCTTAGTGGGAAACTTGGGTGTGGACTCCTGGATCATCACCTTCTTCTTTGGTTTCTTCCTTTCTGCTCACTTGAGTTCTGACAAAAGGATTGAATCTTGTGCATCATCAGTGGCTGACACCTCCTGTTCTACTTCAGTCATCTCCACTTTGTGTTCAACTATCTGTTTCTGCTCAGTCTGCACTTTAGTTCAAACATGTTCTAGCTCCTCCACCTTTTCAGACTCTGTTCCCTTGTCGGAGACGCCAACTTCTTTAAGAGCAGCTGACTTTATTTCAGATATTTTTCCTTCTTGATCACCAGGTCCTTCCTTCTGCAAGTCTTGAACTACTTCATCATTCACCTAGTATATGTCAACAAGTTCGTCATCCTTCTTAGATGGATCTGATTCCACTGACTCATCATCCTCTAATTGTCTCTGCTTCTGGTCAACCAGTATGTTGGGATCATTCCCAACACCGATTGCCTCATTTGTATCAATTGCCTCTTCACCCTTCTCTACTGATACTTCTTCATCTAGTACAAGCCTTCTTTTGCATGTACTCTTCACAAGCTTCTCAGTCTCAAAATCTATTGTAGTGTTTATCCAATCTCTAACAGAGCTAATCTTTGCTACATATTTTTTTGGAGTAAAAATCCAGTGAGGCACAGCTTTCACTTGCATAACCTTCTTTTTGCTCATGAACCCGGTTGCTCGCAATTTTTCATTTAATAGCTTCCTCTTCGTGACAGCCCCTATCTCAGTAGCACTAGTCTCAGCCCTACTGGCTTCTCCTTCTTTCACTACCCCAGGCACACTACTTTCAACTGCATGTGGCTCAAAAGCATACGAATCCACTACTATTTCCCTCTTATCATCACCCTTAGCCTCCACATTCATCACAATCATAGGCACAGACACTGAAGTATATGGTTTTGGACTAGGGATTACCTCTAGTAGTACTTGTTCAGCCGTCGACTGGACTTCCTTAGTCTGTTGTTTGCTTGCTTCAGCATGTTTAGGGCTTGCCTTTGAAAACTTTCACAACTACAGAAGGGGGATTATGCATCGGTTTTATAAGGCAATATGCATCGGTTTTGATCCGATGCATAAGCCAGCGATGCGAAAGGCTGGGACCTTATGCATCGGTTTTGCAAAACCGATGCATAATGTATACCATTATGCATCGGTTTGAAACCAAACCAATGCATAAAGGTAGTCCATTACGCATCGGTTAGGCCGAAAAACCGATGCATAATGTATGTCTTATGCATCGGTTTTACTCTTAACCGATGCATAATGTATACCATTATGCATCGGTTTGACACCAAACCGATGCATAATGTCTCAAAAATTTTGGTAGATTTGGCTTATTTTAGCTCAAATCCACCCTGAAATTTTTACGAACATCAATCAATTAAAAATACCCTGCTGTTCAATTACAAATGCACTGTTGCTCAACAACATCGACATACATTCATTTCAAAGATCTAATAGAATATACAATTACAAATATTCATACAACAATGCCAACACAAAAGTTAATATTCTAATACAAACAACAAACCTAACCTAAGATTCATCATTTCCTAAAGCAACCGGGTAACGATTGCTTATATAGTCATACAAGTAGGCGGCAGTCATTTCCCTTACTTCATCGATCTTCGAGTCTTCGTAGCATTCACTTCCATTAGGAAAACACTAGAAGCAATGAAAAATAAGATAAAAGTAAGTCAATACATAAAAGTTCCAATTAGTTCAAACCAAACCAAAGTCATTGACAACTTAGAGAATAATACAAGGCTAATAAGATATTACTTGGCTAAGATCATCAATCTCCGCTCCGTTATTAGCACGCACAAACTGGATTATGTCTCGAATAAAATTCATAACATAATAACCGCATAAGTGACCCGGCGGTTGTTGTGGACACTGCACACGATCAATAATTTCTTATAACACACTATACTTAATGCTAAAGCTATTAAAAAGATAGTAGATATGAGACTTCGTACCTTAACTACCTTCCAACGAACACTTTGTGTATTTCTCGGTACACATCCTTGATAGTATCGGTACAATCCCCTAAAATGAATAACATTACATAATTAGTGATTGTTAATATAAAAATTACAAGACAAAAGTGAGGCTAAAACGAATTACGTGTCCACTAAATCCTTTGCATCGACGTTTATTCCTTTATCACCTAGATCTGGATCCAGCCAATGCGCTACATGTTGTTTAGGGAAGATGACACATAACATCCAATGCCACCTAACAAAAACAAACTCCATTTAAAAAAATGAATTCAAAAAGTAGATATAAAACATAATCATTAAATAATGAACTTGCTTTACATGATCCACGTAAGGTAGGAAGTAACAAAAATTATGATTTCGGTCTGGCATACTCAACCTTGCCACAAACTTCATCAACCTCTCATCTCTGTTGATTGTTGGCGTCATGATGGAAGGATTGAAGAAACCAAACTTAATATCCCATCCCATCATCTCATTGGTCATAGAACTACAAATTAAAACTTTTGTGTTAGAGTTATATAGCCAATGCATTAGAACGAATGATAATTAAAAAATAACCGTGAACATTACCATATACATAATTCACTAGCAAAGTTCCCCAATGCTCCCATCTTGTATAGTTCCTTAAGGTCCTCTGTGGTCACAGCAATACCGTAGTCGTCACCGAACACACTCTGGTCGACGTCCACTATAAGCATACCTCTATTCAACCGTGTCCACACCTCGGATAAAAGTCGACAATATAAGGGCAAGCACTCTATGAATTCATCGTCGTTTATTGGCAAATAAAGACATTTAATACTGTCATATTCCTGCATGTTGAATTTGATTAATGATATGAAATTAATTTTTATGTAAAGTATAATAGAAAATGCAAATGAACTTGTATTGTTCGATTATCTCACCCTATTACCGATAACGACCAAGTCTTCAGGCCATGCTACATGGTGAGACTCTGCCTCATTAACAATAGAAAACTTCGCATGAGGTATTGGCAATTTTGCTGTTCGAACGAGTGCCTTTTCAAGCTTTACCTATATTTAAAGAACAAATGTTTAGGGTTAGAATAACATATGAATAAGAATGTGACAACTATAAATAGGCTATAAGGATTAAGAGAGGACATCACCTTCAATGTATGTTCTGGTATTTGCTGATAATTAATAAAATGACCTCTCATGACTCGACCAATGGCCACTTGCTGTCGGTCACCTTCGACGGTCCCATGTATGAATAATACGCATTTCAGGCCACCCTGTTATCACAAACAATTGATGTTACATACGTTCCGATCAATTAAACGAAATTGTTACAAAAAAGAAAATAAAACATTCTAAACGTACCGCAGGTATGTTCGTCATCGGGTCTACATCGACGTGACAGTGACGGCCGAGGCGATCAGGCATATTTACTTGGGAAGTACTGGAACTCGGTGTCGTCTTAGAAGATGTGGATTTCGGGAACCCAATCTTCCACGGGACGTGTGTACCTACTCCTCTGGTACGTCCAGGATACTCAGGCGTCCCAATCGCCTCAGTCAGTATATCATGTCGGCCATGTGGTGAAAAAGATCCTTGACTAGATTTTTCTACCAATTGATCCTATTATCGACAAATCAGTACCAAATAAGATTAGTGTACGGAAAAAGTTAAACTAATGAAAAAAGTCAATTACTCACAATATTTTCAGCCACTAGCCGAACTCTAGGGGTGACGAACTCTTTATTCCTGATGCGTGCCCTCTTCCACACCTCATATCTCTCTACTGTGATAGCAGGTGTCGCTCCCTCTTCAACTACGCCATCCGCAATTAAATCGGCCAACTTCTCGTTTATTAGCACCTCCTTCACTTTTCTATACCCTCCTCGGCCCATGATGTGTGCATATTCATTCTTAGCCGCTAGAGCCTTATTCTGAGCAGATAGCTTCCTCGCAACTTCACTGAGTCTATGCTCTACAAATTTCTTCCACGAAGCAGAATCAATGTATTTATACTCCTTCGTGGGATCTTCGTCCTTCTTTTTCCCGAATATATAATCTGTAGCGAGTCTCGATTTGAAGTTCCTCCACGCACTAGATGCATATTTGACCTCTTGCTCTTTGTATCTTTGTGGTCCAACAAATACTTCCTGAAAAAATAACAAGTTATAATTAGGACGACCAATATTTAATGTTGTTAACACTTAAATAATATAATTATGTAGTATATTACCGTTGCTTTGTTCCACATAAGATCCTTAAGTTCAGAAGGCACCTTCCTCCAATCAAGGAAGTCGATCGGAATTCGAGTACGGACCACAGTGCCTAAGTAACTCCTCCAGTTGTCACCAATCTTTCCCAAGGGATATCCTGTGTCGTTAAATTCGACACTAATCTTGGTGCCAGCCTCCCTATGTCTCCTAATCAAATCGAGCATCAACGATGGGCCCCTCTTAGTCTTCTTGGTGGGTGCGCACTGTTCCACACGGAAGTCATCCTCACCGCTGCTACTACTTTGTGCCATTATCACTGAAACATCACAAAAAATATTAGTTCAATAGAAATGTATATACAAATGCGTAAACAACAATAAAAATAATAAAATGACATGTGATGAACATCAGTTATAAACTAACATACTACATACACTTAAGTTAAGTTTGTTTATCAATCCATATTCCTTCGTCGTGATCTTCTCTTAATTGCATTTCGTCATCAATTTCAATCTCGACGCTTTCCACAGGAACGATCGTACACACAGGTATGCAATCTTCAGCGAGGTCTTCAGATGTGCCACTTGTAGCATCATTGGTTACTAGTTGTTTTCCGTGGAGGACAACAAACAGATTTTTGTCCGAAGGGTCCTTGACGTAAAATACTTGTCTTGCTTGTTCGGCCATAATGAAGGGCTCATCTTTATAGCCCTCCCTGCGAAAATCCACAAACGTCATACCGAACTCATCAGTGCGAACTGCAGAATGATTAACCCATTTACATTTAAAAACTGGTACTTGTAGTTTAACATAATCCAACTCCCATATTTCTTCGATAACCCCAAAATAATTGAGAGGAGCAGATATTGGATTTTGATCTCTAGCGCTAGAAACGTGAGTGGTTTCAGAAACAAGTGTGACACCACTATTTTGCACAACGCTGCGTTCGTCTTGATCTTTTGTGTGAAAACAAAATCCGTTAATGTCAAAACTTCTCCACATATATACACTTGGTCTCGGACCTGCCATAAGCCACTTCACTAAGTCATCATTAGACTCTTCTTCCGAGTTCCCTTGATTACTTAAAGCTTCATCAGTTTTAAGCCATTTACAAAATGACCGACGATGTTCTCTTTGCACCCATATCTCATTTTTCCCCCGGTGTGCACTCCTCACTATGTTTAAATGCTCATCGATGAAAGGCGTCATCTCAGGTATATGTTGCAATACGTAGAAATGGGCTATTGATAACTCATCTATGGATTTAACTATTTGTTTTGATCCACTTGTTCCCTTTCCTTGAAATCGATCAAAATGGCGTGGCCTTGGAATCCCAATTGCAGCGGTATTTCCCAAAAAGTTAGTGCAAAATTCAACCGCCTCTTCAGTTATGTATCCTTCCACTATACATCCTTCAGGACGATGCCTATTTCTCACGTAGCTTTTTAGAATCTTCATGTACCTCTCAAAAGGATACATCCATCTCATATACACTGGTCCAAGAATTCTAACCTCGCGAACCAAATGAACAGTTAGATGGACCATTATATCGAAAAATGATGGTGGGAAGAACATCTCAAGTTGGCATAATGTAATCACTACTTGCTCTTGTAATCTATCAAGCTCTGTTGGATCAACAACCTTAGCACATAAAGAGCTAAAAATCACGCAAAGTCTTTGTATAGCGGCTCTCACTTTTGGAGGCAATATACCTCTAATTGCAATAGGCAAGAGCTGTTGAATTAAAGTGTGATAGTCGTGAGATTTTAATCCATTCAAACGCAGATCCTTCATCGAAACCAAACTGGCGATATTTGAAGAGAAGCCATACGGAACTTTAACTCCTTTAAGACATCCACAAAATCTTGATTTCTCAGTCTTAGAAAGAGTGGTGCATGATGGAGGCAGATATGTACGTTGCCCTCGAGTTTCTGGTGCTAATTTAGTACGAATGTTCATATCTAGCATATCCAGTCTCGCTTTAACTCCATCCTTTGTTTTCCCAGGAATGTTTAATAATGTGCCGATCAGACTATCACACATATTCTTTTCCACATGCATCACATCAACACGGTGTCTAATGTCAAGTGTATGCCAATAAGGGAGATCAAAAAATATAGATCGCTTCTTCCATGGAGCACTTTCGGTGCGTGCACTAGGTTTTCCAAATCGATTTGTAATATTTTGAATTTTCTCGAGTATTTCATAACCCGAAGATGGTTGAGGTTCTATTGCGTGTTCGGTCTCACCGTTGAATGCAGCTTTCTTTCGTCTGTAAGGATGAAACCTCGGTAAGAAACGCCGATGCCCCATGTAAATCATTTTTCGACAATTCTTTAGATAACGTGAATGTGTCGCTTCCCCGCATATTGGACAAGCTTTGTACCCTTTAATACTGTACCCGGACAAGTTACCATAAGCAGGGAAGTCATTGATGGTACACATTAGCATTGCACGCGTATTGAAATATTCTTGCCTAGATGCATCAAATGTCCGTACTCCTTCATACCACAAAAGCTTAAGATCATCTATCAAGGGAGCCAAGTATACATCTATGTCATTTCCAGGCTGCCTAGGACCCGAAATCAACAAAGAAAGCATCATATATCTACGCTTCATGGTTAGTCTAGGAGGTAGGTTGTATATCACCAATATCACGGGCCATGTACTATGTTGACTACTGAGATTTCCATGCGGATTCACCCCATCAGTAGACAGGCCAAGACGTAAATTCCTAGACTCTGATCCAAATTCTGAGAATAAGTTGTCTGCTTTGGCCCATTGCAATGAATCGGCCGGATGACGCATTTTGCTATCAATGACACGTTTCTCGGCATGCCATCGCATATTATCAGAATCTTTTGGGTCAGCAAATAATCGTTGAAACCTGGGAATCGGTGGAAGATACCACAATACTTTTGCCGCACTGCCTTTTGAGGTAGCCGTCCGTCCTTTGTTTAACTTGTAGCGTGAAGATTTGCACACCGGACATTCAGTCAAATCTTTATGAGCATTACGATACAATATACAATCATTGGGACAAGCATGTATCTTCTTGTACTCGATTCCCATGGGACACATCACCTTTTTAGCTTCGTAAGTACGGTTAGGTAAAGTGTTTTCATCGGGAAGCATATCTTTAACCAACGATAACACTTCAGTGAAACTCTTATCACTCCATCCATTTTTAGCTTTCAAATTGAATAACTTCAAAGTTGCAGATAACCTTGTATATTTGGAGCAACCTTCATACAGTGGTAATTCAGAGTCATTTCTTAATGATTCCACCACTTGTGGTCTAGAATCAAACTCACCGGCAACGTTGTTAATCATATCAATTAAATTGTCCTCCTCCCAATCATCATTATCATCAGGCAAACTTTCTACGGGTTGAGGTTCAACGTCTTGCTGTTCAGCCTCACCATGCATGTACCAAACCGTATATAGTGGATCAATTCCCTTTAAAAAAAGGTGTTTATGCAACTCTTCCACTTTGACCTTTATCTTATTGAAACACGCCTTACACGGACAGAAGACACTTTCAAGTGCATTTTTTAATGCATACACCGATGCAAATTCACAGAAATCCATTATCCCCTTTTCATACTCATCACTTAACCTATTACCGGACATCCACTTTCTACTTATCATAATCCACTACATGAATCATGTAGAAAATATTATTAGACTGAGAACAAGCAGTTAGCTAACCTAAATGTCTATGTTCAAAAATTAAACATAGTAAAAATAAAAGAATACCATAAGAATACCTTGTGTGAAATCGAGAGAGGAGAAATTTAGTAGTAGGTTGAGGAATGCAATGAGCGTTGAGGAATGAAATGATCAAAGGTGGAAGAACACTGGATTTGAAAACACAAATTAAGAAAGAATTGACAAGCATAAATCATGAACCATTTAAACAAAGAACTAAATATATAAATACCTTATGTGATGTTGCTCGGAGAATCAAATACACTATTTGACTGATATGCAATGGTCGATAGTATGATTCAAGACCTAATTAAATCAACAAAGAAAATTACAACAAGTAATTACATTTCGTTTACGCAATGAGTAAACCCTAATAAATCCATCAACAATGCATACCTTTGACTGTTGCTGGAGGACTGTCGATTGAGTGAAGAGTGTTGCTGGACGACTGGCAGATAACAAAAGGCGAGCGAAGGGCGGCAATGAAGGACTAGCGACGGAAGCCAAGGGCGGGCGACGGAAGCTTGGCGAAGGACTACCGACAGAAGGCGAGCTCGACAACTGGCGAGCGAAAAAGCGGCAACGACGACGGCGAGATGGAGCGAGGTCGACGGAAGGCGCACGCGGATTAGTTTGAAAATCCAGTAAAAATCGATTTCGGAGCAGCAGGATGAAAACTGAAGAAGTAAAAACGATTAGGTTATATTCACCTTTATGCATCGGTTATAAACAAACCGATGCAATAGGTCTATATTATGCATCGGTTTCTTGGAACCGATGCATAAGCCTCACATTATGCATCGGTTCTAGATAAAACCGATGCATAATGTGAGGCTTATGCATCGGTTTTTGTCTAACCGATGCATAATCTCAAAACCGATGCATAAACCAAAAAACGGAACCGATGCATATTCCCCCTCCTGTAGTAGTGTTTGAGGGGGCATCTTTCAGTTTTGATAAAGCCAGCTCCTTTCCCTTCTCATCATCTCCGATCTTAGGGTTAATTGGGACTACTACATCTGCTGCCTTTGAATCTACGGCTTTCTTTGATGTCTCATTTTCCATTGGTTTCGACTTCTTCTCCTTCATCACCTTTGTCGTCTTGGTAATCTTTGGCTTCTCCATCGGAACTCATGTAGAGACTCCATTGACGACTTTCTTTGGTTCTGGAGAGGTCTCGACAACGTTCTTGGAGTTCTTCCTTGTGTTCACCAATGCTGTCGATTTGCTGTTACTTGGAGAGAGCTTGCGACAGTCTAGGGTTTCAGAATCGTCGGCGAGAGAGTAAACAAGAGAGGCACGATTTCAATTTAGAAATATTTAGAACTCTTCAACTTCCCTAAAACTGACTTGTGTATATTGCTTGATATATCGGTCCAGTCACCTCTTTCTGCTCAACGGCTCAAAAATATCTGTGAAATATTTTGAATATAATATCATCTTTTAGTCACGCACCATTTGTTCCAGCTTGCTTCTTTAATTGGTTAGTCCAACTATTTTGTTGGAGTTCAGCTTCTAACTGACCACAACCTGGAACAGTTAGTTATTGACAACACACAGACCCGGAAGGGATCTAAGTATCTCAGGCTCGATTGATATATCTGTTATCACCAGCTTCAATGTGCGGACCTTCTCCTCTCCCATTATCCTCTTCAACACCTTTTGCATGTGCATCTGTTCCACCAACTTAACTACATCTACTCCTCCTCGCACATAGTCACGGTCGAACCAAGCTCTGGGCGCTTTTGATAGGTGGGACACATTCGTCATACACAATCGACTCCTCAAACATATGACCTCCAGATTTGTCACGGGGAAAGGATGGTGTTGAGGTTCATACCTTCTTCCTGAGTGATCATGAACAGTATTTCAAAATGGTGTTCTCTACAACCACTCGCCAAGTCTCCTCCTACAGTTGGCATTTTTTGAACACCTCCATTAGACTTCTCAATAGTTTTGGAAATAAGGGGTTCCAATCGTCTGAGCCCTATCTCCATTTGATGTGATTGACTGGCAAGGCATACAGGAGTAGTATATGTTCCATCAGTGACTAGAACATAGTAATTATTTGATGTTCTGCTTCCATGCATCCGAGTATTTCCGCTCTTGTCTAGAACTTAAAATGACTCACGAGAGAAATCAACATTGTATCCTGATGGACCATATTTATATGATTCATTAAGATAGTTAAACCCACCAAATTAGACACTTTGTCTTAACAACGTTTACTTGTTAGTTCCATTTTTGTTGTACAGGCTATTTCGAGGTTTAGAGAAGAAACGAGCTAAAAAGGGGGTTCTTAAATCAAAAATTGATTACAAGTCAAGTCAGACCCCAGCCGGGTACCCAGGCCCAGTACCAAGAACCTCAGGTCCCTGCCGAGAGGTGCCGGGCCCAAGTGCCAGGAGTGCCGGGAACCAAGTCCCGAGTGCCGAGTTCCCAGCGCCGAGAGGTCCCAGGCCGCGTCCCAGCACCCGTGCCGAGAGAACCGAGCACTCGTGCCGAGAGAGCCGAGTGCCCGTGCCGAGACCCACATCCGAGAGCGCCGAGACCCACATCCGAGTACGCCGAGACCCACGTCCGAGAGCGCTGAGAGCAGCGCCTGAGCCCGGCCGACCAAGGGCCCGAGGAAAACTTCAACCCCGGGCCATGACCATGCTCCAGGCAGAATCTGGCCAAACATCCTTCATGGATCAGTCTTAGAATCGTCTCAACATTCCAAATCCATGGTCCAACACCCAACCTACTCCGGCCAAGATTCCGGCAGCTCCGGCCAACTTCCGGCCATGCTCCGGTGAGCTTCCGGTGATGCTCCGATCAAGCCAAATCCAACCACCACCATGCTCCGGTCATTTGTTACTCCGGCCACACCCTGACAAAGTTCAACCAAATCCAAACTAGTACTTCTCCCGGTTGGCCTTACTATTTACTTCGGTTGCCCTTTGGGAAGGAACTAAGCCTCAAACTAAGTCCAATGGCTTGTTCCAAGCCTCAACAAAGATCTAATGACCAAGGGGGATGTCTCTTGGCTCACTCACATCTCAGCCGCCCATGTGCAAGGCAAGTGTACCCTTTGGTGTCAAACAAGTCCAACCGAAGGCCAACCAAGCTCAACCGGACTTATGGGAGGACTAGAGGCGGTTGGAGGAGGAAATATCATACTCCACTACCTCTCCTCCACCGCCACATTTCGCTATAAAAGGAGGGCTTCCCCTCCTTGAATCAATGTCCCTTGTCACTTAGATAGAGAAGTTCTCTAAAATCCATCTCACAAATCCTTGTAAACACTTGTATTTTGATATCAAAAGCTCTACCTTCTCTCTTGATCTTGAATACTCTTGTTGGTTCTTGAGTATTCTTGAGTGTTCTTGAGTTTACTCTTGTTTGTTCTTGAGTATTCTTGTTGTTCTTGAATTTTACTTTCCAAAACCTTTACTTTTCTTGTCTTTGCTTTCAAAACCTTTACTTTTCTTGTCTTTGCTTTCAAAACCATTTACTTTTCTAGCACTAGCTATGGTATCCACTTCTATGGATATTCGTAGCTCAACTCTTCATTCGGTTGAAGGGGTGTGCTTGTATCATGCAAACGTTTTAGACCCTTTTCTTAACGCTTCTATTATGTTCAAACTTATCCAATGTGCCATATATTAGGTTAGAACATACATGGTTGAGTGGAGGCTTGAAAGAGCAAAGCTCTTCCATGGGGTTCGTGAACATACATGGTTGAGTGGAGGCTCGAAAGAGCAAAGCTTTTCCATGGAGTTCAACCTCTTTTTAACACCACTTGGTTGATCGGAAATGATTGATCAAGTGGATGCACATAAGCTAAGATACTCGAAAGGAGGAATTAGCCTAAATAGAACAAGTGTTCTATGTCTTGAAAAGGACTAGACGGTGTGGCAAGTCGAGTGCTAGAAATGGCCTTGATACATCTTTGAACACTTAGACCGATCATTAGAGGTAAATGATGAACGGACTATGATACAAGGCCCCTAAAACCAAATCCTTCTCTCAATCAAAATATCACTTGTCATTTTACTTTCAGTCTCAATATCAAGTGTTTACTTTCAGTACCATTTACTTTCAGTACTTTACATTCTGCAACTAACCTTTACATTCTGCAACTAACTTTTACATTCCGCAACTAACTTTACATTCAGTACTATTACATTCCGCAACTAACTTTTACATTCCGCAACTAACTTTACATTCAGTACTATTACATTCCGCAACTAACTTTACTTTCAGTACTTTACTTTTACGCACTTTACTTTTACGCACTTCATTTTCAGCACTTTACATTTCAGCCCTTTACTTTACTCAATTTACTTTCAGTCTTTACTTTTATGCACTTTACTTTATGCACTTTATTTTTAGTCTTTACATTTCCGTACGCTTACTACAGACTTGTTCAACATCAATTCAACATAACTTTGGCACGTATTGCGCTTGAAATATAGCGTGCGGCCAGTGCCAAAAGTATGTTGCGTGGTTGATATTGAACTCGACTGTTCCAACACTTTACTTTTCAGTATTTACTTTCAGTTCTGTATTTACTTTCCTTACTTTCAGTCATTTACTTTTCAGTACTAAAACCACAACCAACCCCAAGTGCACTTAAATTTCTGTACAAAATTCCTCAAAGAACAACTATCCACTAATTCCCTTGGGTTCGACCCCTACTTACCGCTTTACTACCCAATAGTGAAGTCACGAGTAGCGGACTTATAAATTTATCTTTTGCATTTGCCTCGGGACAAGGCATCTGTCAAAAATTGGCGCCGTTGCCGGGGAATTAGAAATTATCAATTGGATAATTGTTCTTTCTTTTTCTTTTTCTTTTTTCTCTTAAATTTCGAACTCGCTTCTGCATAACCATGTCTCGTGTAGGAAGCCACCATGACTATCAGGATGACGACGAGATAAATCTGTTCGATCGAAATAATGAGGCGCTTCCTCCATTTCCAATTCTCGACGATCCAGAGCAACTCATCCGAAACCAAAGAGCTCGTGAAAGGGAGGCCATCCGGTGAAACCAAGGCCCGCCCGAGGACCGAAATGAAGCTGGTCCAACGCAACAAGCCCCTAGACATCCACCACCCCCACAATATCGACAAGAGCCAAGACGAGAACCCGTATTCGATGAGTACTATGGGGACAACAACTTCCGCGAACCTACTATGGGAGAACTGTCGGCACCAGATTTCAAAAATCAGCCGTGGTGCATTTACAAGGGCCCTGAACTAGAAAACATCGCCATCAACACATCAGTGGTCCACAATTTGCCCAAGTTCTCAGGAACTCATGAAGAATCTGCGACAATTCATCTCCAACGCTTACATGGCATTTGCCAAAATCTAAGGCCCAATGGGGTGAATGTAGAAGACTTCAAATTGAAGGCTTTCTACTTTTCCCTCATCGACTCGGCGAACGACTGGTTCCTTTCATTGCCTTCGGTAAGCATCAGAACGTGGGCTCAGATGCAAAAGAAATTCCTGGACAAATACTACCCAGTGGGAAGAGCGATGCAAGTAAGGAGGCAACTGCAGGACATCAAGCAGGGGCCCAATGAAACCATGTATGACTACCGGGAAAAATTCAACCGCCTGGAGAGAAGCTGCTGCACCCTCGGACTGCCTGAGAAACTCATCATCGAATACCTCATTGATGGATTGAGACCCTTAAACAAAATGCTCCTGGATGCTTCAGCTGGACGATCCATGATGAATCTATCACATAGCGGCATAAGGTGACTCATCACCGACGTTGCTGAAAATGCCCGATTTAGAGAGGAGACAACTCGGCAAGAAGAATTTTCCCGAACAAAGAATGTGGCAAAGGCTGAAACACCGATGAACTCTATGCCAGAGGAGATGAAACAAATGAAGGAGATGATGGTTCAGATCCTACGAAGGCAGCCAGTTCAAGTGAAGCCTTGCGAGTTTTGTAGGTCTACGGACCACAAGACTAACGCATGCCCAATGTTAATAGTAGAGGAACTGGCAGAAGTGAATGCAGTGGTAGGATACCAAGGATACAACAACAACAACAGCAACGACAAAGCCGGACCAAACAGGCAGTATAATCAAGTAACCAACCCAACTTGGCGAAACGACAACCACCCTCCGAGGGAGACACAACAAGCCGCACCTCAATTAGCTCAGTCATTCTACCAACCTCCCCACCGGCAGTACAACCAGAACGCTCCATCAGCAGGCCAATATCAACAAAAAGGACCAAACCAGTACCCGATGGGTCAGTATCAGCAGAAGGGACCGAATCAGTACCAAGCCAGCCCAAGCAATCTGCAAGGACCGAACAAATCCCTTGATGATGTGGTGAAGGACCTCGTGGGCTCGATGCATCGATTCCAAGTCGAGACAAAGGGAGATATCTCGGACTTGAAGAATCAAATGTCCCAGCTAGCCACCTCAATGTCCGCGCTCACTAATGAACCTGGCAGACTTCCTTCACAAACCATTCAAAACCCGAAAGAAAATGTTAATGCTGTGACCCTTAGGAGTGGGAGAAAACTTGTCGTCAAACCCATGGAGCAAGAGGAGGACAAAAGGCCCGAGGCTCTCAAAACTCTTGAGTAAGACGCGGCCGAGAAAAATGAGGATGCATCCGAGGAATAGCAGGATGCGACCAAAGAAGAAGGGAACGCGTCCGAAGAACGCAGGCCTGGCCCGGTACCAGCGGCCAGCCCGGTTCCAGCATCCAAAGAGCACAAGGAACGCCCGGTGCCTAGAACCGGGACCTCCAAAATCAGTGCAGCACTTCCATTTCTAGTACCTGCCCGTGTGCCAAAACAACATGTCATGGATGAGGACGTGTTTGAGTTGTTCAGCAAAGTCGAAATCAACATCCCCCTCTTAGAAGCCATCAAGCAAATACCTCGATATGCTAAGTTTTTAAAAGAACTTTGCACCAACCGGAGGAAGAATACTAGATATGATCAAGAACTAATGAGTAGGAATGTGTCGGCCGTCATGCAACGAAAGGTGCCCCCCAAATGCGGTGATCCGGGAACTTACACCATTCCATGCACAATTGACAACATCCGGATCGAGAACTGCATGCTAGACCTTGGAGCATCAATCAACGTTCTTCCCTTCTCTATCTACTCATGCCTTAGGATTGGACCACTCGATCCCACCAGTCTCACTATTCAACTGGCAGATCGGTCGTGTAAACAGCCCGAGGGCAAAATAGAAGACGTCCTGGTTCAAGTAGGTGAATTGGTGTTTCCAACGGAATTCTACGTCTTAAAAATGGAAAATGGCGGACCAACAGACCATGCACCCATCCTTCTTGGCCGTTCATTTCTCAAAACATCAAAAATGAAGATAGACTGTGGAAGTGGGATGCTCTCAATGGAGGTGGAAGGAGAGACCTTTAGCTTCGACATATTCCGAGCAATGAAGCATCCCATGGAGTTCAAGGAAGTGCACGCTCTCGACACTTTGGACGACCTGGTCCAAGAAGTGCAGCCAGAACCAAGAACATATCCCTTAGAAGCCAAACTCAATGGAGCCGAAAGCTCATCTGAATTGGCCGAAGGCTTGCATAAAACACTAGCCCACTTAACAATCTCGGAGCCTCTCACACCAGGATATGAAGTCAACGAGGTAAAACTATTCAAATCCAATACCTTTTTGCCCTCGGTAATGCAAGCTCCCAAAATAGAATTGAAGCCCCTACCCGGACATCTAAATTACGCATTCCTAAGAGAAAATAACACACTCCCGGTGATCATTAAGAGTGGCTTGGAAGCAGGCCAGGAACATCGTTTGGTAAAAGTGCTGAGACAGCATAAACTAGCAATTGGATGGACTCTTGCCGATTTGACAGGAGTCAGCCCGGCTGTATGCATGCACCGTATTATACTTGAGGATGGAGCAAAGCCATCAAGAGAGCCTCAACGACGACTCAACCCTATCATGATGGAAATCGTCCAGAAAGAAATTCAGAAGCTACTAGATGCGGACGTTATCTATCTGACAACACTGCCTTGTCGCGAGGCAATGTGTACAAAATTAATTTATAAGTACGCTACTCGTGACTTTACTATTGGGTAGTAAAGCGGTAAGTATAGGTCAAACCCAAGGGAATTAGTGGATAGTTGTTCTTTCAAAAATGGAAAATTAAATAAGACAGTTGGGGGTTGGTTGTGATTTTAGTACTGAAAGTAATGTGGGTTGGTTGTGATTTTAGTACTGAAAAGTAATGACTGAAAGTAAAGAAAGTAAAGAAAGTAAATATAGGACTGAAAGTAAATACTGAAAAGTAAAGAAAGTACTGAAAAAACAAAAAAAAGTAAAGAAAGTAAATACAGGACTGAAAGTAAATACTGAAAAGTAAAGTGCTGGAACAGTCGAATTCAATATCGACTAATCAACATACTTTTGGTATGGACTGATATTGAAAGGGTCTGTAATAAGCGACAGAAAGTAAATTACTGAAAGTAAATTGCTGGAACAGTCGAATTCAATATCGACTAATCAACATACTTTTGGTATGGACTGATATTGAAAGGGTCTGTAATAAGCGACGGAAAGTAAATTACTGAAAATAAATGTGAAGAAATTAAAGTACTGAAAGTAAATGACTGAAAATAAGCAGTTGATAATGAGACTGAAAGTAAAGTGACAGGTGATGTTTTAATTAAAGGAAAGGATTCAGTTTTAGGGGCCTTGTATCATAAATCTGTTCATCATCGACCTCTAATGATCATACTACGTGTTTAAAATATATCAAGGCTATTTCTAGCACTCGACTTGCCACACCGTCTAGTCCTTTTCTAGACATAGAACACTTGTTCTATTTAGGCTAATTCCTCCTTTCGAAGTATCTTAGCCTTATGTGCATCTACCTGATCAATCATTTCCGATCAACCAAGTGGTGTTTTAAAGAGGTTGAACTCTACAGAAAAGCTTTGCTCTTTCGAGCCTCCACTTAACCACGTATGTTCACGAACCCCATGGAAGAGCTTTGCTCTTTCGAGCCTCCACTCAACCAATAGTGTTCTAACCTAATATAAGGCACATAGAACAAGTTTAAACACAATAGAGGCACTAAGAGAAGGGTCTAAAACATGTTTTAATACAAGCACACCCCTTCAACCGAATGAAGGGTTTAGCTACGATTATCCATGGAAGAGGACATCATAGCTAAGTGCTTGAAAAGTAAAGGTTTTTGAAAGACAAAAAGTAAAGTTTTTTGTAAGTAAAAGACAAGGAAAAGCTTGAGCACTTCAAGAACCAACAAGAGTACTCAAGAATAAACTTGGAGCTTCCAATATCAAAGTAAAGTGTTTACAAGGATTGTACCTAAAATCTAGAGAGATTTTCTACAAGGACTATGAGACTTGAGACTACAATTTTGGGACTTGAGACTACAACTTTGGGACATTGAACAAAGGAGAGGGAATGTGGTATTTATAGGCAAGGGGAGAGGAGGAGGGCCAAACACATGGCAAAGGGGGAGAGGAGGAGAGCCAAAAGCCGCCGGCCATGAGGTGGCTCTCCAAAAGCCGCCGCCCATGTGGCAACTCCACAAGGGAAGCCGCCGGCCATAGGTGGAGTAAGTGAGTGTGAGTGGGTTGTGATATTTTCCTCCAAAAGCCATCGGTTCCCTCACAACTCCGGTTAGAGCTTGGTTGCTTCTTGGTTGTAATCAAAAGACAAGGCACAAGCCTTGCACATGGGTGGCTAGACTTTGCATTGACTTGAGTTCTTGATCTTTGTTGAGGTTTGGAACAAGTCATTGGGACATGTTTGAGTGATTCCACGTTGGGTTCATGAAGGTTGTAAAGCCAAAATCTGGTCGTGGCCTGGAATGACTTGTAATCCATTTTTAGCTTTAAGAACTCCTTTTTAGCTCGTTTCATTTCTAATCCTCGAAATAGCCTGTAGAACAAAAGTGAAACTAACAAGTAAAAGTTGTATAGACAAAGTGTCTAATTTGGTGGGTTTAACTATCTTAATGAATCATATAAATATGGTCCATCAGATCACCCCACACTTTTAGTTGTTCGTCCCGAACAATGCTATTTAAAAGAGGCACACCCAATCCAAGTAAAAACTTTAAATAAGAAAGTAAGAATTTGGGACTAGATTTATCCTATTCATGCAATATTTACTTGTTACCAAACTAAAGCGTGTAAATACTTAGAAGAAACTTGATACTTGTACCTTCGAGCTGAGATGCAAATTAATTCGGATGATTCGGGAGATAGCCCTTTTCAGGCTCCTGGACTGCATTCTCGGGACCGACTCGCACTATATGGTTTTCTTGTAGCTTTCTCTAGCACGTGATTTGGTTCGGGTTTCAATGATCTGAGCTCTTTGATTTCCTTTTGGTGAGGGACAGCTTTTTGAAGTGACTTGGTCTTTGACCTTTGATGTTGAATTGGAGTTTCTTCACTTTTGTTTTGGTTAAAACCTTCACAGTTTTGGCCTTCGGCCTTTGATTTGCTTCTTCGAGCTTTGCTTCTTTGTGATTTACTTGTCCATTTTCTCAACCTTTTTGGGAGGTCCAATCATCGCCCGAGAGCATATGGAAATACCTCCCCGCTCTTTCTCATCCTCGCCGTTTCGCGCGGGTCAAGATGAGGATCGCTCATCTATTTTCCCGGCTACTAGGACTAGAGATAGGACGGTTTGATTCTCGTCCCACCTCTTGCATAAACGCTGCATGGCGGAGATGACTCCTGACTCAACTGAAACCCGAAGTACAGCCTCCACTGACTTCGTAAACCATATAGTGAAATCCGATCCTTTGAGTGCTTGACAAGCCTCTCTAGGGCATTTTATATCAACTCCACATCCCCTGTATATCTCAGCACAAAGGGACAAATGAGAAGTTACATCCTAAGTCTCTACACAGTTGAGTTTTCACAAGGTAAATGCTTGAATTTAGATCTATCTTTTTCACATTCTCAAGTTCATATTTTCAAAAAGATAATATTAAGGGAAAAGGAAGAAAGAAAGCATGTTAACTATGTACAAAGGCGGTTCTCACCCCACACTTTTGAACGAAGGCGTGCCTCACAGCACGACTTAGTTCAAAAATCAATTGCAAGCAAATATATACAGGAAAGGTGAGAATGACTTAAGGCAAAAACTAAATGACATAAAATAAAATGACTGAAAGTAAGATAAATGTCGGGTTACCTCCCGACCAGTGCCTTTGTTTAACGTCGTTAGCTCGACAATACCTTACTCCTGGATCATAAGTTTGGGTCCCATGGGTGGCTCAGGTCAAATTTTGCCGCGACTCCTGCGTTGATTCTTGCCTTGACTCTCCCCGAGTTCTTGTGGGATGATGTGCTCGGGTCAGGACTCCATTGTTCCGGTGGTTTTTCCTTCCAATACCTCTGAGAAGGCGAGGGACCATTAACCATAGTCGCTGGTCTCTTGAGTCGGGCTCTCTTATGTTTAGGGCTGCCTTGTCTAGTTGTGGCGAAAAAATGCTCCATCAAGGAGTCGTTCTGCTTAGGCCTTTCTTCCATCCTTATTTCAGACTCATCATTGATCACATAGTTTTCTACGATTTGCATATTGATCAAGGGGAAAAGTTGGGAAGCTCTCATTAGATTGACCGGATCTGCATCGGCCAGCCTGTCCGTGAGGACCTGGTCTTGGTTGATTTCTTCGGCCGCTTTGGTAGTGAGAGTAGGGTATGTCTCGGGCAGTTCGCCAGTGGTGTCCCGGGTTTCCTCCTCTACCGGCCCGGTAGTGAGTTCCCATGAAGGCTTTTCCTCGTCCCACACTGTATCGATTTCTGGCTCTAAGTCTTCTGATGGTTCGGGAATGATTTCCCATGTAGGCTCTTCCTCGTTGCTTCCGGTGCTTTCTGTATCTGATTCGACCATCATGGCCTCTGCAATGTCTTCTCTACTCCTTTCTAGATTAGTTTCTACCATCTGCGCTCTTCTATCAGCTTGGAGCATTGGTCTTCGTTTTGTCGCTTCGGCCAAGTCATCTATAACATCCCACATTTGAGTCATGGTTAAGTGCATGGCCGATCCTCCTACTGCGTCATTAATCCTTGATTGGTCAACCGGCCTCATCCCATAAGGAAATTTTTGAAGAAGAAACACTTCCGTGAATCCATGATGCGGGCAGCGCGAAACAACTGTATCAAAGTATGTATAATACTCATCCAGTGTCTCGTCCCGGGATTGTTGAAGGCAGATGATCTTCTCGCGGGTGTCATATCGTAAGGATGGCGGGGAGAATTCTTTTAGGAATTGGGAACGAAGATCCACATAATAGCCTGCACAACTAGCAGTTGATGAGTAATACCAAATTGCGGCGAAGTCATTTAAAGTAAGTATAAAGCATTCCATCGTAAACTTCTCTAACGTCACATTTTCAGGTTTCATGTGGCGGCATATATGGTGAAAATGTTGGCAATGTATTACAGGGTCCTCTCCAACTGTACCTCCAAACTGAGGAAGATGTCGAGTCATCCATGCATACATAGTGGACAGTGCAATGAAGAAATGAAAAGGGAAAGAAAAGAACAACTAATCTGATAGCTAATTCCCCGGTAACGGCGCCAATTTGACAACACTGCCTTGTCGCAAGGTAATGTGTACAAAATTAATTTATAAGTCCGCTACTCGTGACTTTACTATTGGGTAGTAAATCGGTAAGTAGGGGTCGAACCCAAGGGAGTTAGTGGATAGTTGTTCTTTCGAAAATGGAAAATTAAATAAGACAGTTGGGGGTTGGTTGTGATTTTAGTACTGAAAGTAATGTGGGTTCGTTGTGATTTTAGTACTGAAAAGTAATGACTGAAAGTAAAGAAAGTAAATACAGGAATGAAAGTAAATACTGAAAAGTAAAGTGCTGGAACAGTCGAATTCAATATCGACTAATCAACATACTTTTGGTATGGACTGATATTGAAAGGGTCTGTAATAAGCGACAGAAAGTAAATTACTGAAAATAAATTGCTGGAACAGTCGAATTCAATATCGACTAATCAACATACTTTTGGTATGGACTGATATTGAAAGGGTCTGTAATAAGCGACAGAAAGTAAATTACTGAAAGTAAATGTGCAGAAATTAAAGTACTGAAAGTAAATGACTGAAAATAAGCACTTGATAATGAGACTGAAAGTAAAGTGACAAGTGATGTTTTAATTAAAGGAAAGGATTCGGTTTTAGGGGCCTTGTATCATAAATATGTTCATCATCGACCTCTAATGATCATACTACGTGTTAAAAATGTATCAAGGCTATTTCTAGCACTCGACTTGCCACACCGTCTAGTCCTTTTGAAGACATAGAACACTTGTTCTATTTAGGCTAATTCCTCCTTTCGAAGTATCTTAGCCTTATGTGCATCCACCTGATCAATCATTTCCGATCAACCAAGTGGTGTTTTAAAGAGGTTGAACTCTACAAAAAAGCTTTGCTCTTTCGAGCCTCCACTTAACCACGTATGTTCACGAACCCCATGGAAGAGCTTTGCTCTTTCAAGCCTCCACTCAACCAATAGTGTTCTAACCTAATATAAGGCACATAGAACAAGTTTAAACACAATAGAGGCACTAAGAGAAGGGTCTAAAACAAGTTTTGATACAAGCACACCCCTTTAACCGAATGAAGGGTTTAGCTACGATTATCCATGGAAGAGGACATCATAGCTAAGTGCTTGAAAAGTAAAGGTTTTTGAAAGACAAAAAGTAAAGTTTTTTGAAAGTAAAAGACAAGGAAAAGCTTGAGCACTTCAAGAACCAACAAGAGTACTCAAGAACAAACTTGGAGCTTCCAATATCAAAGTAAAGTGTTTACAAGGATTGCGCCTAAAATCTACAGAGATTTTCTACAAGGACAATGAGACTTGAGACTACAGTTTTGGGACTTGAGACTACAACTTTGGGACATTGAACAAAGGAGAGGGAATGTGGTATTTATAGGCAAGGGGAGAGGAGCAGGGCCAAACACATGGCAAAGGGGGAGAGGAGGAGAGCCAAAAGCCGCCGGCCATGAGGTCGCTCTCCAAAAGCCGCCGGCCATGTGGCAACTCCACAAGGGAAGCCGCCGGACATAGGTGGAGGAAGTGAGTGTGAGTGGGTTGTGATATTTTCCTCCAAAAGCCATCGGTTCCCTCACAACTCGGGTTAGAGCTTGGTTGCATCTTGGTCGCTTCTTGGTTGTAATCAAAAGACAAGGCACAAGCCTTGCACATGGGTGGCTAGACTTTGCATTGACTTGAGTTCTTGATCTTTGTTGAGGTTTGGAACAAGTCATTAGGACATGTTTGAGTGATTCCACGTTGGGTTCATGAAAGTTGTAAACCCGGAATCTGGTCGTGGCCTGGAATGACTTGTAATCCATTTTTAGCTTTAAGAACTCCTTTTTAGCTCGTTTCATCTCTAATCCTCGAAATAGCCTGTAGAATAAAAGTGAAACTAACAAGTAAAAGTTGTCTAATTTGGTGGGTTTAACTATCTTAATGAATCATATAAATATGGTCCGTCACTATCCCATCTCGGATAGCCAATGGGTGAGCCCTGTTCATGTGGTCCCGAAGAAAAGTTGGATCACAGTTGAGGAAGATACCGAAGGAAAAATGGTGACAACAAGGGCCAAAAATGGCTAGAGGATGTGCATCGATTACAGAAAATTGAATGCGGTCACAAGGAAGGACCATTTCCCTCTGCCATTCATCGATCAAATGCTAGACCGACTGGCGGGCAAACCATTTTTCTGTTTCTTGGACGGATTCTCAGGCTACAACCAGATCCCCATAGCACCTGAGGACCAAGAGAAGACTACATTCACCTGCCCATTCGGCACATTCGCCTTCAGAAGGATGTCGTTCGGTCTATGCAATGCCCCGGGGACTTTTCAAAGGGTGGTAACCAGCATTTTCTCAGACATGATTGGAGAATTCATCGAGGTCTTCATGGACGATTTCACCATCTAAGGAGACACATTTGACGCATGCCTAAACAACTTGAGCACAGTTTTGGCACGATGTGTGTCAATGAACTTAGTACTCAATTATGAGAAGTGCCACTTCATGGTTACTCACGGAATAGTCTTAGGACATGTCGTCTCACAAGAAGGCATGGAAGTGGACAAAGCAAAAATCGACCTGATCATGACTCTACCATACTTATCCACGGTTCGAGACATCCAATTATTCCTTGGCCATGCAGGATTCTACCGACGACTCATCAAAGACTTCTCCAAAAAGGCGTTGCCTCTATCCACTCTTCTCCAAAAAGAAGTCCCTTTTGAATTCACCAATGCACGCAAGGAGGCCTTTGATGATCTGAAGAAAGCCCTCACTAGCACACCTATCATCCAAACGCCAAATTGGGGACTACCATTCGAAATCATGTGCGACGCGAGCGATTATGTCGTGGGGGCAGTTCTCGGCCAAAAGGTTGATAAGAAGGCGGTTGTGATCTACTACGCCTCAAGAACCCTAGATTCTACCCAACGAAACTACTCCACCACCGAGAAGGAACTCCTGGCAGTGGTATTCGCTCTGGAAAAATTCAGATCCTATTTGCTTGGAGCAAAAGTGATAGTTTATTCTGACCATGCTGCCATCCGTTACCTGATGAAGAAGAAGGAGGCCAAGCCAAGGCTCATTCGGTGGATCTTGCTACTGCAAGAATTCGATGTGGAGATAAGGGACAAAAAGGGGATTGAGAATACTGTGGCCGACCATCTAAGCAGGATTGTCCGATAGGAAGAAGAGGGGCACATAACCGAGTCATTTCCAGACGAGCACCTATACACCGTCTCAACCAAGGTGTCGTGGTATGCCTCAATCGTCAACTACCTTGTAGGAGGTACATTTCCTCCTTCTTTTACTAAAGCACAATGCATGAAACTTAAGCATGATGCTAGACATTACTTATGGGATGATCCTTATTTGTGGAAAATAGGAGCAGATCAAATACTTAGGAGATGCATACCCGATAATGAAATAGCTTCTTTTATTAGCTTCTGCCATAAATTTGCATGTGGAGGACACTTCGGGCCTAGGAGAACCGCTAGGAAAATCCTAGATAGCGGCTTCTTTTGGCCGAGTATATTTAGAGATGCCTATGAGAAGTGTAAAAAATGTGATAGGTGCTAAAGAGTAGGAAATGTGTCAGCTAAAATGAGATGCCTCAAGTACCCATATTGGTCAACGATGTTTTTGACATTTGGGGCATTGATTTTATGGGACCATTCCCAGTTTCATGCGGTTATACTTATATTTTAGTTGCTATAGATTATGTGTCGAAATGGGTAGAGGCTAAGGCCACGAAGTGCGACGATGCAAAAACTGTCATAGATTTTTTGCGCACTAACCTGTTTTGTAGGTACGGGGTACCCAAGGCCATAATAAGCGAACTGGGAACTCATTTCTGCAACCGCACGATGGCTGCCACCTTGAAGCACTACCATGTCCACCACCGGACATCCACGGCATATCATCCCCAAACCAATGGTCAAGCGGAGTTCTCCAACCGCGAAATCAAAGGTATTTTAGAAAAGATGGTGAAGCCAGCAAGGAAAGATTGGAGTCAGAGGCTAGATGAAGCTCTTTGGGCTTATCGGACGGCATACAAGACGACAATTGGAACCTCCCCCTTTCGGCTAGTTTATGGGAAGGCATGCCACCTTCCGGTGGAATTAGAACATAAAGCCTATTGGGCGCTCAAGCATTGCAATCCGGATTTGAAGGCTGCCGAACTGGATAGCAAGCTTAATCTGTGTGAGCTTGAGGAGTTGCGGCTTGAGGCCTTTGAAGGGCAAACGGACTACAAAGCGCGGACCAAATTGTATCATGACAAATTCATCCTCCGACGCTCATTTAAGGAAGGACAACAAGTGCTACTCTTCTCCTCACGGTTCAAGTTGATGCCTGGCAAACTAAAATCAAGATGGACCGGCCCTTATACTGTGACTAAGGTATTCAACCATGGGATGCTTGAGTTGGAAAGCATGGACAATGGAAGCAGATTCATGGTAAACGGGCAGCGAGTCAAACATTACCACAGCGAAGTCGACTTAACTCCGCAGAAATATGACCTGAACCGCCCTTGGGATCCAAACTTATGATCCCCAATCGTCGAGTCAACGACGTTAAACAAAGGCACTGGTCGGGAGGTAACCCGACATCTATCTTATTTTCAGTCATTTTAATTTTTGTCATTTAGTTTTTGCCTTAAGTCATACTCACCCATTTCCTTCTCTTGTAAATATTTGCTTGCAATCGGCTTTTGAACTAAGTCATGCCGAGAGGCACGCCTTCGTTCAAAAGTGTGGGGTGAGAACTGCCTTTGCACATAATTAGTTTAACATGCTTTCCTTTTCCTTTTCCCTTAATATTATCTTTTTGAAAATATGAACTTGAGAATGTGAAAAAGATAGATCTAAATTCAAGCATTTACCTTGTGAAATCTCAACTGTATAAAATTTTGAAGATGTAACTTCTTAATTGTCCCTTTGTGCTGAGATATACATGGGATGTGGAGTTGATATAAAATGCCCTAGAGAGGCTTGGCAAGCACTAAAAGGATTGGATTTCACTATATGGTTTACGAAGTTAGTGGAGGCTGCACTTCGGGTTTCATTGGAAATCAGAGTCATCTCCGCCGTGCAGCGTTTATGCAAGAGGCGGACGGGAATCAAACCGTCCTAACTCTAGTCCTAGTAGCCGAGAAAATAGATGAGCGACCCTCATCTTGACCCGCGCGAAACGGCGAGGATGAGAAAGAGCGGGGAGGTATTTCCATATGCTCTAGGGCGATGATTGGACCTCCCAAAAGGTTGAGAAAATGGACAAGCAAGTCACAAAGGAGCAAAGCTCGAAGAAGCAAATCAAAGGCCAAAGGCCAAAATTGTGAAGGTTTTAACCAAAACAAAAGTGAAGAAACTCCAATTCAAAATCGAAGGCCAAAGACCAAATCACTTCAAAAGCTGTCCCTCATCAAAGGAAGTCAAATGCTCAACTCATTGAAACTCGAACCAAGTCATGTGCTAGAGAAAGCTACAAGTTAACCATATAGTGCGAGTCGGTCCCGAGAATGCAGTCCAGGAGCCTGAAAAGGGCTATCTCCCGAATCATCCGAATTAATTTGCATCTCGGCTCGAAGGTACAAGTATCAAGTTTCTTCTAAGTATTTACACGGTTTAGTTTGGTAACAAGTAAGTATTGCATGGATAGGACAAATCTAGTTCCACATTCTCACTTTCCTATTTAGAGATTATTACTTGGATTTTGTGTTTCTCTCTCGAATAGCATTGTTCGGGACGAACAAGTATAAGTGTGGGGTGATCTGATGGACCATATTTATATGATTCATTCAGATAGTTAAACCCACCAAATTAGACACTTTGTCTTAACAATGTTTACTTGTTAGTTCCATTTTTGTTGTACAGGCTATTTCAAGGTTTAGAGAAGAAACGAGCTAAAAAGGGGGTTCTTAAATCAAAAATGGATTACAAGTCAAGTCGGACCCCAGTCGAGGACCAAGGACCCCAGTCGAGGACCGAGGACCCCAGCCAGGTACCCAGGCCCAGTACCGAGAACCTCAGGTCCCTGCCGAGAGGTGCCGGGCCCAAGTACCGGTAGTGCCGGGAACTAAGTCCCGAGTCCCGAGTGCCGAGTTCCCAGCGCCGAGAGGTCCCAGGCCGCCTCCCAGCACCCGTGCCGAGAGAGCCGAGCACCCGTGCCGAGAGAGCCGAGCACCCGTGCCGAGAGAGCCGAGCGCCCGTGCCGAGACCCACATCCGAGAGCGCCGAGACCCATATCCGAGAGCGCCGAGACCCACATCCGAGAGCGCCGAGACCCACGTCCGAGAGCGCCAAGAGCCGAGTCTGAGAAAAGCAGGACCGCACCGAGAGCAGCGCCCGAGCCCGGCCGACCAAGGGCCCGAGGAAAACTTCAACCACGGGCCATGACCATGCTCCGGGCAGAATCTGGCCAAACATCCTTCATGGATCAGTCTTAGAATCGTCTCAACATTCCAAATCCATGGTCCTACACCCAACCTACTCCGGCCAAGATTCCGGCAGCTCCGTCCACTTTCCGGCCATGCTCCGGCGAGCATCCGGTGATGCTCCGATCAAGCCAAATCCAACCACCACCATGCTCCGGTCATTTGTTACTCCGACCACACCCCGGCGAAGTTCAACGAAATCCAAACAAGTACTTCTCCCGGTTGGCCTTACTATTTACTTTGGTTGCCCTTTGGGAAGGAACTAAGCCTCAAACTAAGTCCAATGACTTGTTCCAAGCCTAAACAAAGATCTAATGACCAAGGGGGATGTCTCTTGGCTCACTCACACCTCAACCGCCCATGTGCAAGGCAAGTGTACCCTTTGGTGTCAAACAAGTCCAACCGAAGGCCAACCAAGCTCAACCGGACTTATGGGAAGACTAGAGGCGGTTGGAGGAGCAAATATCCTACTCCACTACCTCTCCTCCACCGCCACATTTCGCTATAAAAGGAGGGCTTCCCCTCCTTGAATCAATGTCCCTTGTCACTTAGATAGAGAAGTTCTCTAAAATCCATCTCACAAATCCTTGTAAACACTTGTATTTTGATATCAAAAGCTCTACCTTCTCTCTTGATCTTGAATACTCTTGTTGGTTCTTCAGTATTCTTGAGTGTTCTTGAGTTTACTCTTGTTTGTTCTTGAGTATTCTTGTTGTTCTTGAATTTTACTTTCCAAAACCTTTACTTTTCTTGTCTTTGCTTTCAAAACCTTTACTTTTCTTGTCTTTGCTATCAAAACCATTTACTTTTCTAGCACTAGCTATGGTATCCACTTCTATGGATATTCATAGCTAAACCCTTCATTCAATTTAAGGGGTGTGCTTGTATCATGCAAACGTTTTAGACCCTTTTCTTAACGCTTGTATTATGTTCAAACTTGTTCTATGTGCCATATATTAGGTTAGAACATACATGGTTGAGTGGAGGCTCGAAAGAGCAAAGCTCTTCCATGGGGTTCGTGAACATACATGGTTGAGTGGAGGCTCGAAAGAGCAAAGCTTTTCCATGGAGTTCAACCTCTTTTTAACACCACTTGGTTGATCGGAAATGATTGATCAAGTGGATGCACATAAGCTAAGATACTTCGAAAGGAGGAATTAGCCTAAATAGAACAAGTGTTCTATGTCTTGAAAAGGACTAGACGGTGTGGCAAGTCGAGTGCTAGAAATGGCCTTGATACATCTTTGAACACTTAGAACGATCATTAGAGGTCAATGATGAACGGACTATGATACAAGGCCCCTAAAACCGAATCCTTCTCTCAATCAAAATATCACTTGTCATCTTACTTTCAGTCTCAATATCAACTGTTTACTTTCAATACCATTTACTTTCAGTACTTTACATTCTGCAACTAACCTTTACATTCTGCAACTAACTTTTACATTCCGCAACTAACTTTACATTCAGTACTTTTACATTCCGCAACTAACTTTACTTTCAGTACTTTACTTTTACGCACTTTACTTTTACGCACTTTATTTTCAGCACTTTACATTTCAGCACTTTCTTTACGCAATTACTTCCAGTCTTTACTTTTACGCACTTTACTTTATGCACTTTATTTTCAGTCCTTACATTTCCGTACGCTTACTATAGACTTGTTCAACATCAATTCAACATAACTTTGGCACGCATTGCGCTTGAAATATAGCGTGCGGCCAGTGCCAAAAGTATGTTGCTTGGTTGATATTGAACTCGACTGTTCCAGCACTTTACTTTTCAGTATTTACTTTTAGTTCTGTATTTACTTTCCTTACTTTCAGTCATTTACTTTTCAGTACTAAAACCACAACCGACCCCAATTGCACTTAAATTTCTGTACAAAATTCCTCAAAGAACAACTATCCACTAATTCCCTTGGGTTCAACCCCTACTTACCGCTTTACTACCCAATAGTGAAGTCACGAGTAGCGGACTTATAAATTTATCTTTTGCATTTGCCTCGCGACAAGGCATTTTTCATATCCTCCATCACATAGTTTGCTAACGCTGATCAAATTTACCTTCAGTCCTTTAACTAGGAGAATGTTCTTGATGACAGGTAGATCTGGAACCTTCAATGTTCCAAAGCCGATTACCTGTCCCTCTCCAACAGTGACTGACTGAGGTTTGCTAACAGGTCTAATTTGTGTGAGAAGATCAGGGTTACCTGTCGTGTGAGCCGAGCATTCGCTGTCGAAGTACCAGTGGTCTTTCTTCATGTGACACAACGACCTACAAACAGCCATGCAAGCTTCTTTTCTGGCTTTTGGTCTCCAAACCTGCTTCATCCGATGGTTGTTGTGAGGTTCCATTGCCTTTTGCTCAGCGAGAAACAGTTGACACCCTGGTTTGATGTGACCCATTTGGTAGCAGTACCAACATGTGCGAGTGTCCCTTCTTCATTCAGTACCGGATCTGACTCGTGTGGCAACAGCCGAAGTCTTGAGACGATTAATGGATGCATTCTTGGGATTCCTAGTCATCTTTTGTGTAGACTATTGTTCTACCTTGTGTTCAGCTTTCACAAAAGTAGTCTTGTCAGATTTGCTCCTGCCAGTGAAGCCCAGGCCTCTGTGACCGTTGTCCATTCTTTGAGACTTGAGAATGGCATCCAGATCTTTTGAACCAGAGTTCACCATCTTTACTGATCTCTTATATTCGTTGAGTTCCTTCATAGTAGTCGTATGGCTTCTTCTCTCCATGTCCATCTGAAGTTCCAGTGCTTCCACTTGGTTCAAGAGATGAACCTCTTTAGGACTGAGGTCAGTATTTTTCTTTCTCAGCTCCGTCATGCCTTTGGGTTGAATTTCTTAGTTCTTCTCCATCTCAACTTTAAAAAACGACACAGTGCCTAGGAGTTCCACTTTCTGAGCGAACAGAGATGATCTTTCCTGTTTCATTTTGATCATTTGATTCTTTAGAGAGGTGTTCATCTTGGAGTTCTACCTTCTGAGTAATCAGTACTTCCACCTCCTGCCATATCTTGTCTTTTTTTCAGTGAGACTGGTCACAGTTTCTGTAAGTTTCTTGTTTAGATCAATCACCATCAGCCACTTCTCATACAGCTCTTTATAGGTTTCGGCTAGGGCCTCTTGAGTGAGTTCATCATCATCACTGCTTGACTCATCTTCAGCTGGCTGTTTCGACAGTGCAGTGGAATACTTACTTTTGCTTGTAGCACTGCCGTCTTCAATGGTTGAAATAAATGCAACGAAGTTAGTTTTCTCATCCTCTTCCTCGTCATCAGACCCAATGTCGCTCAAATTTGCAGCTAGAGCTGCCTTCTTCTTTAGTGTGTTGCCGCATTCAGCTTGAATGTGACCATATCCTCTGCATTCACGACACTGGATGTCTTTGTTTTTGTCACGTAGATACTCTTACTTGTTGTCACCAACCTTAGCCTTTTCTTTCTTCCAGTTCCGGAAGTTGTTTGAGGATGATTGATCTTTTTCCGGTCCATATCTGTTGATCTTCCTCACCATTCTGCTAAAGTTTTGAGCCATCATTGCCAGCTGCTTAGTAGAGCATCCTGGATCAGATTTGTCTCCGGACACTTCAGCTTTCAGTGCAATTCCCTTCCCTCCTCTTAGTTCAGCTTCCTGAAGTTGATTCATCTCATATGTTCTCAGCGAACCCATGAGTTCTTCCAGCTTTAAAGTGGAAATATCATGCATTTCTTTAATTGCCGTCACCTTCGTCACAAACTTTTGAGGTAGTGATCTCAGAACCTTTGATGGGTTTTCCCAACGCAGCAGCCTCATTGGAGAGATCTCATTAAACTCAGCAATGGTTTCTTCTTCCTTCATCTTTAGTTCTTCAAACTTTGTTGTGACCATTTGCATTTGTGAGTTCCTTACCTTGTTGGTTCCTTCGTAGGCTGTTCTGAGGGTGTCCTATGCTTCCTTGGCAATCTCACATTTTGAGATCAGTTTAAACACGTTTTCGTCCACTCCAGAGAAGATGGCATTCATGGCCTTTGAATTTCCAGCAGTAATTTTTTCCTCTGCATCAATCCACTGCGCCTCAGGTTTAAGTATCAATATCCCTTCAGCATTTGCCACCAGGGGTGGTGTCCATCCAACTAATACTGCCCTCCGTGCCTTCTCATCCAAGTATTTCAGAAACACTTTCATCTTGGACTTCCAATAGCTATAAATTGGCCTTTCAAGCAGTGGTGGACGATTAGTGCTTTATCCTTCCTTCAAACTCATCTTGAACAGTCTCCGGATCACACTCAGTGTATCGAGTGTCTGCTCTGATACCAATTGAAATACTGTTGTCCGTTTAAGACTGGAATTCAGGACGTGATCCAACATAGTGTGGAACACCGAGCTAATAATTACTGGGACAGAATAAAGCAGGGACACGCAGTGTAATACCCAGTTTGGCGACAGCCTACTCCGGGGGACTTCCCACGCCCTAAAGGGTAGCAAATCTTATTGAAAAGTGTAGAGTTACAGAGGGTCTTATACTTACAATCTCTCCCGAAAGTAAATACCTAGCCTCTATCACTTGTTCTTCTAGATTTGCGATTTTGGCTACCCCTCGATCCCCTGAGTTTGAGACTCCCTCCCGAACTTGCTCGAACTTCTACCGAAGCTCGGTCGCCTTCTCCCGAATGCGAATGACAGCAACGTGTGTGTGCAGTGAGTTGCTCAATCAAAATAGTCTGATCAGCACACTGAACAGACTGCTTCATCGCCGTTGAATTTCTAGTGGGGAAATATCAGCCGGTCGTCGCTCCTCCTCCTTCTCCAAAAGCGACCTAGCACTCTATTTATATGCTGCGGAATTTCCCAAATCAGTCCTAGATAATCTGTCAAATATTTTAGGAGATGTTCCTAAATATTTGCTAGATATCTTTTATCCAATCTTGATTGATTTTTCCATGCCAAGGTAGGTCGAGTATCATTAACCGACCTCTAACTGATATGTAGATATTCCTTTGAATTTCTTATCTTCTATTTTTTCGTTAGCCGACTCCAACTTATCAGATCTTCGATCTTTGGAAACTTCCAGATTTGGAAACTTCCAATCTTCAGAATCACACTGTACTTGAGTTCCAATCAGCAGTTGAACAGCTCTTGTCCTCTGCTTGAACACTCTGAAGACATTTTGCCAAAATCATGCCATACGTAGGAACATCACACTGATTAAGGAACTCACGTCAGATTTTTGTGTCGTCAAATACGTCCATGTAATTCTCGAACAATCATCAACTAGCGTAAGAAAGTAATACGCACCGGTTATAGAACGAGTATTATAAGGGCCCCAAACATCTTCATGAATCAATTCAAAAATATTGTCCGACTTATGCTTGCTCAAAACAAAGGGCAAGCTGTTTTGTTTTGCAGTTGGACAAGTTGAACAATGAAAATCAGATGCAGAAAATATTGTTTTAACAGAGTTGCCCGGGATGAGTTTCATCACCTTATTTATTGGTAAATGTCCCAATCTTTTATGCCAAACATCTGGTGTAGCGTCACGTTTTACATAGGTGCAAAGCCTTACTTGACTATCCAAATGCCCCTGATACAGTATAATCGATGACCATTTTCACTAATCTTGTAAATGATCTTCCGGGCACGATCCTGAACAACACAAGTGTTACCAGAAAAGATAACAGAACATGCTGAGTCTGAGACCAACTTGCGAATGTATAAAAACCAGCTTCCACAACTTGAGCAGTATAACCATTAGGGAGAGTAATCATATAAGGTTTATGCAGCTTGTAAATGCCACTCAACAATTCAGCTTGATATGTAAAGTGGTCGGTCGCACCACTGTCTAAAATCCACATGTTATTGTCAATGTTATTGATCAAATTTTGACACATACGTGCAGTGTGATGCTCCTCAATGTCACCACTCTTCTCAACATTATTCAGCAAAGCCAATAGTTTGTTCACTGAGCACTGGTTAGTTAAGGAACAGAATTACCAGAACTAATCATTTTATTACCTTCAGTATCATTAGAGCTAGGAGCGCCCACAACAAAATTCACTGCACCACGCCTTGGCTTGAAATTCTAGTTAGAAGAATTATGTTTCTCTTTGCCTTTATAGAGCTTGTGATCTAACGGATATCCTACCAATTTGTAGCATGTTTCTGTAGTGTGTCCATTCATTTTGCAATGAACACAATAAGGCATTTGTTTGTTGCTCTGATTAACAAAGCTCCTGGTTTGTTGTCGATTGAAACTTGGAGTATGACTCATAGACATAGCAGACATTTCATGAGTCACAGCTCAAGCGACATTGAGTTGAGATTCATCCTCTGAATCCATATCAAAAACCGTGTCGAGGTCTGGTAGTTCTCCAATGAGGATAGAGTTGTTCAGGATCGGACTCAATGAAAAGCACTTTCTGTTGAATATGTTAATCCATGCATGCCCTCACAACTCCTCTCCTCATGACAAGTGTCCCATGTGCTCCTCCCTTCCTCCTCCCATCTCCACCCTTGATGGCAAACCAAGTGCCACCCATCTCCACCCTCCATCTCCAAACTTGGCCTCCAAGTTTTCTCCTCCCATGGCTATAAAAGGAGAGCTCCTCCTTCTCATTTGTATCATCTCACAATCCTCCATCCTCTCTCTACAAAGCTTTGCCTATTTAGTCTATACTGCTAGCCTGATCTTTGTGTGATTAAATTCACATTTAGTCAGGAAACCAGTGCTGGCTAAGTTTGTATTTCCCTAGCTTAATTGTACGAGTGTATTTCCGTTGAGTACAATAAATTAGTTGTTATCTTCCTTTACAGTCCACCAAAATTAGTGAGAATTGTGTGCCACTATATTGTGATCCTGGGAGGATTAGTTATTAATCCTACATTTGGCCTCAGAGCGAGTGTTGCGTACAAAATATCAGGAGCGATATTTTAGTATTGTGGTTCAATTATGTCGAACACAATTCCACTTCAGATACCGAAATTCAACGGGCGGAATTTCAAAAATTGGTCTATCCAATTAAAGGCTTTTTTCCGGTCCCAAGATTTATGGAGTTTGGTCGAGACGGGCTACACCAAAGTAGTCGGAGAGGCTTTTGACAAGCTTGAAAAGGAAGATAGAGATTTATTGGCGGATACTCGTAAGAAAGATCAGAAAGCGTTATTTGCGATCTTTCAAGCTATGGAGGAACCGATATTTGAAAAAATATCAGAGGCAGAGACATCCCACAAGGCATGGACTATTTTAAAGAACGCTTACAAAGGCGATGAAAGAGTCATGCGGATGCGTCTACAGACACTGAGAGGAGATTTCGAGTCACTACGAATGACTGACTCGGAAAGCGTGTCAACATACTGTGAACGGGTTCAAGCGGTCGTTAACAATTTGAGAGTTAACGGGGAAGCGCTGGAGGAACAACGAGTCGTCGAAAAGGTATTACGCTCGTTACCCGTTAAATTTGAACATGTCGTAGCAGCTATTGAAGAAGGAAACGACACATCAAAGATGTCGATTGATCGACTCATGAGTTCGCTGGGTTCACACGAGCAACGGATAAACCAGAAGGCGAACGGCTCTAGTCTGGAGCAGGCTTTGCAAAGCCGAGTCGAAGTATGAACTCGCGGAGGTTACCGTGGAGGTCGAGGACGTGGACAAGGCCGAGGAGGAGGCCGAAATTATAACGGTGGACGAGACCAAGCCAGTAGCAGCAATATTCAGCAAGCTCGAGGTGGTGATACTGGAGGGCGTGACAAGTCCAGAGTCCAGTGTTACAAATGTCAGAAGTTCGGACACTACAAGTCTGAATGCCGAGCAAATGAGCGAGTGGAGCAAGCTTATGCTTCCGAGGCGCATGGAAACATGGTTCTAGCGTGCAAGACGAAGGAGACCTGTGAAGGCTACACAGACGTGTGGTATCTTGACTCCGGATGCAGCAACCATATGAGCGGGAGAAAGGAGTTATTCTCTCGCTTAGACGAATCCGCTCGTGCTGAAGTCAGTTTTGGAAACAAGTCGCAAATCCAAGTCATGGGCAAAGGCGACATCCAAATTCAGACAAATGACGGTACATACGTAACTATTACAAATGTGTTTTATGTACCCGGGTTATGTTGGAATCTACTTAGCTTGGGACAACTCTCGGAGAGAGGTCATTCCATTTCTATTCGAGTTGGCGTTTGCACAATTGAAGGCAAAGACCGGAGGATCGTTGCAAAGGTCCCTATGACAAAGAATCGAATGTTCCCGTGGATTCTTAAGAAGGGAGTTGAAGTGAACTTCCAGACGATGGTGAGAGACAGCGGTTGGCTGTGGCATCTCAGATTTGGCCATTTAAATTTCAACGGACTGAAATTATTGGCGACAAAGAAAATGGTGACAGGACTACTGGCGATTCAGATTCCTAGTCAACCATGTGAGGCGTGCTTGCGAGGGAAGCAGCACAGAGAGCCATTTCCAGTTGGAAAGGCGAGACGAGCGAACCAACCATTGGAGCTGGTTCACACGGATCTATGTGGTCCAGTGGAGGTAGAATCTCTTGGCGGAAAGCGATACATGATGGCACTTGTTGATGATTTTTCAAGAAAGACTTGGGTCTATTTCTTGAGAGAAAAGTCGGAGGCTTTCCGGACGTTCAAGGAATTCAAGACCTTTGTTGAAAAACAAAGTGGTTACACCTTGAAGACGCTGAGATCAGATAGAGGAGGAGAATTTACTTCAAATGAATTCTCAAGCTATTGCAGAGCCGAAGGAATCAGACGGCAGTTGACTGCAAGCTACACACCTCAGCAGAATGGCATTGCTGAGAGGAAGAATCGCACAATCTTTGAGATGGCCAGAAGCATGTTAAAGGCCAAGGAGCTACCGAAGCCTTATTGGGCAGAAGCGGTATCTTGTGCAGTGTTCTTACTGAACCGATGTCCCACGAAGGCGGTTCAAGGAAAGACTCCAGATGAAGCTTGGAGTGGTGTGAAGCCGGATGTATCTTGTCTACGAGTATTTGGGTGTATTGCATATCCCCATATACCAGATCAGCGACGGAGGAAGCTGGACGACAAGAGTAGGCGATGCATCTTCATCGGGTACAGTGCTGATACGAAGGGTTATAAGTGTTATGATCCTGACACGGGAGAGTTGATTATCAGCCGAGATGTACAGTTTGCCGAAGATGAGACCTGGGATTGGTCTCAAACGGATGCTAGAGAACCTCGTGTCGATATTGAGGAGGAGCATACAGAAGATAGGCATGCGCCAGTTGTTGATTCACCTGAGAAATCAACTGAGTCAAAGTCTAGCAGTTTACCACCACGACAGAGAAGACCACCAGTTCGATATCATGACTATGTGGTCTACCGAGATGATGAGCCAGACACACCTGATGAAACTATGGTGAACTTTTGTCTATTTGCAGATTGTGATCCTATAACGTTCGAGGATGCAGCAAAAGACAAAGGGTGGATACAAGCTATGGATGCGGAGATAGCTTCCATTGAGAAGAATGATACTTGGGAGCTGAGGACTTTACCTGTTGGTAAGAAGTCGATTGGAGTGAAATGGGTGTACAAGACGAAGTGCAGACCCGACGGTCAGGTGGACCGGTTGAAGGCAAGGCTAGTGGTGAAGGGATACAGGCAGAAGCCTGGTATCGATTACTTCGAGGTATTTGCACCAGTTGCTAGAATGGATACCATTCGAATGATTATAGCACTTGCAGCACAAAACAGGTGGAAGATACACCAGATGGACGTGAAGTCAGCATTCTTGAATGGAGTTCTAGAAGAAGAGGTGTATGTTGATCAGCCACCAGGCTATGTGCAGAGAAGGAAAGATAACAATGTCTACAAGATGAAGAAAGCACTATACGGACTGAAGCAGGCCCCGCGAGCATGGTACGCGAGGATTGATACGTATATGCTGGAAAACGGATTTCAGAAGTGTCCTTACGAGCATACACTCTACATCAAGATGAGTACTGAAGGACAGATGTTGATAGCATGCTTGTATGTGGATGACTTGATATTCACAGGAAGTTCGGAGGAGATGTTCATCGAGTTCAAAGAAGCGATGACTCGTCAGTTTGAGATGACTGACATGGGACTGATGTCTTATTTTTTAGGCATCGAGGTTGAGCAGGCGGACAGTGGAATCTTCATTTCACAGAAGAAGTACGCCAAAGATATTTTGAAGAGGTTTAAGTTCGAGGGAATGAAGGCGGTCAGAACACCAGTTGCAGAGAGGATGGAGATGATGAAAGAATGTACTGGAGAGCTTGTGAATCCCACATACTTCAAGAGTATAGTTGGAAGTCTACGATACTTGACTTCAACTAGGCCAGATATAGTGTACGGAGTTGGACTTATCAGTCGGTTCATGGAGAAACCGCAGCAGTCGCACTTGCTAGCAGCAAAGCGTATACTCCGATATATCAGTGGTACTATTGATTATGGGATTATGTATTCTCACACAGAAGAATTTTGTCTGACAGGTTATACAGACAGTGATTGGGCCGGTGATGTGGAAACTCGGAAGAGTACATCAGGTTATGCTTTCTATCTAGGAGATGAAGTGGTTTCATGGTCATCAAAGAAGCAACAGGTTGTTGCTCTTTCTACAGCTGAAGCGGAGTACATTGCAGTGACTACCGCTGCTTGTCAAGCAGTCTGGCTTCGACGGATATTGGAAGACCTGAAACATAAGCAAGAGGGCCCCACGAGGATTATGTGTGACAACAAGTCGGCTATAGCATTAGCCAAGAACCCAGTATTTCATGGCAGGAGCAAGCATATTGGGATCAGGTATCACTACATTCGAGAATTGGTCAAAGATGATGAGATTGAGTTAGAGTTCTGCAAGACTGATGAACAAGTTGCAGACATCTTTACCAAGGGTCTCTCAAGTGATAAGTTTGAGTTATTTCGACATATGCTTGGAGTTGCAAGATCATGGATCAAGGAGGAGTGTTGAATATGTTAATCCATGCATGCCCTCACAACTCCTCTCCTCATGACAAGTGTCCCATGTGCTCCTCCCTTCCTCCTCCCATCTCCACCCTTGATGGCAAACCAAGTGCCACCCATCTCCACCCTCCATCTCCAAACTTGGCCTCCAAGTTTTCTCCTCCCATGGCTATAAAAGGAGAGCTCCTCCTTCTCATTTGTATCATCTCACAATCCTCCATCCTCTCTCTACAAAGCTTTGCCTATTTAGTCTATACTGCTAGCCTGATCTTTGTGTGATTAAATTCACATTTAGTCAGGAAACCAGTACTGGCTAAGTTTGTATTTCCCTAGCTTAATTGTACGAGTGTATTTCCGTTGAGTACAATAAATCAGTTGTTATCTTCCTTTACAGTCCACCAAAATTAGTGAGAATTGTGTGCCACTATATTGTGATCCTGGGAGGATTAGTTATTAATCCTACACTTTCAGATTCAGACGCACATTTTTGGAACTATTTTGCATTCCTGAATAGTTAGGCATTATTTCTATAATTAGTGTAATATCAAGAGTCGGTGTAATATCAAGTATATAAGCAAGGCTTATGTATTCATTTTTGTTATAAGAAATACAAAACTTCAATCGATTCTCCTCCATCTAGCCGCATCTTTGCATATTCTACATGGCATCAGAAGCGTGCGAACACGATCTAGGTGAACTTTCAGTTCGAATATTGAGGTTCGAAGTTGCCATCACTTTGGATTGCTTGTATGGCGCAGAAAGACGATTCGACCGTTGCTGTCGTTTCGAGTCAAAATCAATCTGCATATCAAGCGGATGGTCCGTTCTTTCTGAACCATAATGAAGTAACAGGAGCTTCTCTGGTGAGCGAGGTCCTTCAAGAACACTCCAATTTCGTTCCATGGCGGAAGTCCATGGAAATCATACTTTCGGCGAGATCGAAGCTTGATTTCGTCAAAGGAATTCATCCAAAGTCGAGCAATCCGACTCTCTAGGCAAGATGGCAGCGGTGTAATGATGTCGTTATGTTATGGATTATTAGTTAGGTTTCGAGAAAAATTGTGAATCAAATTCTTCACGCAAGTGATGTTTCATGGGCACGGAGAATCCTTCACACAAGATATGCTGGTTCGAATGTTGCTAGAAAAGCAGCTTTGAAGAAAGATATTGCGAATACGCAACAAGGAGACGAGGAAGACAAATCAACTTATTTCGAAAGGTTATCAAATCTGTGGGAGGAGTTGGATGCCATAATAGGCAAAAGACGCTGCGGCAGTGATAATTGTCTATGTCGCAAAGGAAATGACCAAGAAAGGCATGTGAAGTTCCAATATGCTGCTCACTGCAAAACTCAATTTATTGTGTTCCTGCGTCTGCAAGTGAATTTAGTATCATTTTCTTGTGCCATTTTTCATGAAGGAGAGACAGAGTTACAACCAGATCAGTCACACAAAAGCGGCGCTGAATCAACCAACTTTCAAGGAAAGGCAGATTGCTCTACAACAAGAGGTAATACCTCGTTTTAAGATTATTTTTCTTAAAGATTACTTTGAGGCATATTTGTAACGGATTCGTATCCCGTGATGCGCAGCTATTTGCTGACAGCCGGAAACGCAGCCGTTTGAATTTTAAGAAAAATCGAAATCTCCGAAATACCCTTACGTCAATGAAATTGTTTGTTTGAGATTTCTTTTCACCCGAAGCCGGAAAAATCATCTCTGCCGGTTGCCGCAAATCACTTTTTCTATTCTGAAATCTGAGCTGTGTACTCGAAATCGTCCACTAAACCTCCTGCAAGTAAATCAAAACCTTTTCTAAATAGCTGCGATTGTATGCGTTATTGTAACCCTAATCCAATCAAAACCCTTGTCAACAATTTCTTCACAAAATCAAAATCCTAATCGAAGATTGCACCACCGAAAGTGTCAACGTGCTCATAATTCAGATTCACACAAATCGCTTCCTGCGTGGCTGTTGATTTATCTACCTTAACAGGTTGTTGCTCCTCGTACGAAACCCAAAATTCTACACGTTCATCTGCCCAACGAACTCAGGATTCCAGCAGGGGTAATTAAGTATTTTCATTTTTTTCTTAAAAGCCAAACGGTTGTGTTTCTGACTGGCAGCAAATAACTGCGAAGCACGGGATACGAGTCCATTTGTAATAGGGATGAGATCCCATGAGAAGTGTAATTATAATGATAAATAAAAATTAATCTGGATCATTCATCTTTGTCAAATAACGGTCAAGATTATATAACCTAATTTTCAAAATCAATCTAATCCGCCCGCTAATCTACGGGGTAAATTAGTTCAAGAAAGTCTCAAAACACAAATCCCGCTGATTGCGAAACCGAAAACCCTCCTTCGTAGAGATTCGACGAAATTCCACACATCGTAATCGGTCGACGAAACGAGTTGCGATTCCACATTCGTAGAGATTCGACGACGGCCATGGACGAACACAGCGAGTCATATTTACGGTACGACTCCCAATCTACGTATTTAATTGTGCCAGTTTCTTAGGGCTTGCGAAATTGATCCACATCATGTCAGAATTGTATGAAATGTTGTTTCGATGACTATATATTAACGACGAGTGCATTGAATGGGGGATACAATTGGTAGATAATAATACAAAATTCGTATAATCCCTCTTTAGGTTACGCTGCTTGTAGTTAAAGGTTCTTCATAATTCCTAACACATACTTCGTAGCTAATTATCTCATAATTAGTAGTTATTGAGGCATAAAATTCGTGAAAGGGGGTTATAGATCTCACTGCGGGGGTTATAGATCTCACTGCGGGGGTTATAGATCTCCATTCATGTATGGTATATGTTCTGTTTAATTTCTTACATAACATTCGTACCTTCTAATGCATAATTCGTAGCTTTAAAGCATAAGTTCGTATAAGGGACGTAACTGTCCACATGAACTAAAACTTAACTGAACTTAACTGTAACTGAACTGAAATTAACTTATATTAAGTTAACTTGATTGAAAGTAACTGAAATTAACTTAACTGAACTGGAACTTAACTTAATTTAACAAAACTTTGACATCAGCCAGAAAAAATATTTTTTTTGTTAATATTTGTACTTATTGTTGAATATATAAGTAATTTATTGATGATGATATTGATGATGGTGATAATGGTGATGATGATGGTGATGATGGTTATGATGGTGATGATGATGATGGTGATGGTGATGGTGATGGTGATGATGATGATGATGATGATCATGATCATGATGATGCTGATGGTGGTGGTGGTGGTGATGGTGGTGATGGTGATGGTGATGGTGATGGTGATGGTGACGGTGACGGTGACGGTGACGGTGACGGTGACGGTGACGGTGACGGTGACGGTGACGGTGACGGTGACGGTGACGGTGATGATGATGATGATGATGATGATGTTGTTGATGGTGGTGGTGGTAATTATATTGGTGAAGTGATGATAATGATGATGATGATAATGATGATGATGTTGATGATGGTCATCATCATGATGTTGTTGATGGAATTGATGAAAAAATCTATTTAAATCGAACTTGACTTAATTGAACTGAACTTACATTAACTGAAAGTAACTTAACTTAACCGTCAAAATATAAGTTCAAGTGGACAGGCCCTTGTAGATTTCACTGCCTCAATGTTATGTAATATTCGTACTCTAATAATCATAATTCGTAGCTTATGAGACATAATTAGTACCTTGTAGGATAAACTGCGTAGAATGGATGTTTAATTCAAACTGGTTGTATCTTATTATTATTTGTAATCTCACACTCATCATTCGTAGCTTTAGGTTGTTGTAGTGGTTTTTAGGTTGCCATTGTTTTTCAGTCCAGTAATTTGTTCATCCTGCTCGTCTAGGCTCGTAGTGAGTTCTTCATTTCTTTCAGTCAATTTCCTCAGCAGTGGCAGTACCTGTTTATTAGACATATTAGATAGACTAGGTATGGTATCTAAATTGATTGTCTCATCGTTAGCCATTATGCATATGGTGTTACTGGGATCCTCTCCCTCGCTATCTTCTTCTGATTCACCCCAAGCGGCTAGCATGGCTTTTGTATCTTTTTGGGCTAGAGGCTCTCCTGCCTTCTTGTCGTAATAGTCTTTCGCCCTGTGTCCCTTCTTCTAGCAGTGATAGCATATCATATCTTTTGAAGACGTGTTCCTTTTGAAGAGACCCATCTGTCCAAGCCAACCATTTTGAGAGCTCTTGTCATGAAGGCAGTCGCCTCATCCTCACACTCATCAGTATCATCAGTCTGGGCCAGCTCAAAAGCCCTATAAACTTTCAGTGCTATGGAGTATTCCTTGACAGGGGTTCATCGGGTGGCTTTCCTTTATTGTATGCCATCATTGCTCTAGAGCCTTGCTACAACTCCTCAAGGGTCACTTCATTGATGTTCTTCTAAGCCTGAAGAGCAAAAGTCACAGCATCCCATTGAGAGTTTAAAGCTCGGAGGAAGTCGTGCGTGACTTTCCATTCAGGGATGCTCTCCCCTAGGAACTTCATCTGTCCAACGTATCTCTAAAAGCGAGAGTGAAATTTTTCCTTCATTTCATTCTTTCCTTGAAATGCATTGTCGTAGTCCTTCATGGCTGCCAAAATACGATTCTTTTTAACGTCTTCACTTCCTGAGTACATCCTCTTAAGTGCATCCCAAATCCCGGGTCAAGTGCTGAGTGTAGAACTTTATTGGCTCTGTTATTCTTCTCAAGAATTTTATAGTCACTGTCATCGTAGGCATCCCTGCTCTTTTCTTTAGTAGGGTCCTTGGCATCTTTCATGAGTACTGGTCCATTTTCCTTTATTTTCCACAGCTGTCCATCCAGAGAGCATGTGTGTGACTCGAACTGTTCCGCCCACAAATCGTACTCCCTGAAGTTATATTGCGATGGCTTCCAGAATGAATCGTTGATTGATGACATCTTATCTGCAAAGCTAACTAAGAATCTAAAGATCAAGCTCTGATACCAAGTATTAGGATCGTTAGTTAGCGTTCCCTAGAAGGTATTGATACCTCCCAGGTATATGAAGAAGTGGAAACTTAATACATAATGTAATGTAAAGTGACAAAGCAATTTATAGTGGAAAATCAGATACTTTAACAAGTATCTGAGAAAAACCATTATTTTCTAGTTAGACTAGAAGGATTTTGGAATAGGTACTTGTATTACTGTGTTCTTGGTTACAATAGTAATATCACTAACCCAACCACACTTAGTGGTGTAACATCATACTCTCAGACAAACCTTAGTCGTGATCCCACTGATTAGTCACCGCACAACAGGTAGATGTTCCCCTCTTCTTGCTCAGATCGTGGACCTTCTACTGGCAAGGTACACCTCCATGTAGCTCATCTCGTCACAGTCACGTGAACTTCCACCTCCAAGGATAACCTCACAGAGTCAAGTCTTAAAGGTAGTTGTGACTGCCTGTTTATACCTGACCCCCTTAGTTACCCTAGATTTTCTAACCGAAAATCCAAAGATCTCATTGCCAAACCGCGTCCAAGATCTTCTAGCAAATCATGTCATCCCATAATAACCTAAACCGCTCACCAATTAGATCGTTCCATACCGATCTAACTGGATGTGCTCCACATATTCAGTTGCCTATAATATAGTGCACCCTGTCCACCAGAATATATGCTATATATTCAGTTTCCTAAGATATAGGACACCCTGTCCACAAAATCTTCGATCATCTTTCCCAATCTCGAACCATGATATTTGACCTTATCTTTGGAGATCATTCAGCATAGATACCAGCGGAATTCCAAAAATATCTCCACCTGCATTCTTTTCTTCTAGCCACGAACTGAGGTACCAATACCTCTAGAGTATCTGTGCATCAATCTGCACATTCAGGTATCCATTACTTCTCGAGTACATGTGTATCAACATGCACACTCAAGTAACATATCAACAGGATATTTATCACATCAAAACACATTGGAGTACGTACACTCCGAAGTACATGTATTTGACAGGGCCTTGTCGTGAGGCAATGCAAAAGTAAATTTATAATGTCCACTACTTGTGACTTCACTATTGGGTAGTAAAGCGGTAAGTAGGGGTCGAACCCAAGGGAATTGGTGGATAGTAGTTCTTTGAGGAAATTGTACAGAAATTAAGTGCGCTTGGGGTTGGTTGTGGTTTTAGTACTGAATGTAATAATGAAAAGTAAATTGCGGGAACAGTCGAGTTCAATATCAACCATACAACATACTTTTGGTTTGTCGCACGCTGTAATTCAATCGCAATACGTGCCAAATATTATGTTGGATTGATGTTGAAAACGTCTGTAATGAAAGTAAAGTGCGGAAAGTAAATGTACTGAAAGTAAGTGCGGAAAGTAAATGTACTGAAAGTAAGTGCGGAAAGTAAATGTACTGAAAGTAAGTGCGGAAAGTAAATGTACTGAAAGTAAGTGCGGAAAGTAAAGACTGAAAATAAAGGTACTGAAAATAAAGACTGAAAGTAAATGTGCTGAAAGTAAAGTTAGTGACTGAATGTAAATGTACTGAAAGTAAAGTTAGGTGCTTGAAAGTAAAAGTTAGTTGCTGAATGTAAAGACTGAAAGTAAGGGGTACTGAAAGTAAGCAGTTGAAAATAAGACAGAAAGTAGAATGAAGAGTTAGTGTTTTAATCAAAGGAAAGGATTCGGTTTAGGGGCCTTGTATCATAGTTCCGTTCATCATTGACCGCTAATGATCATACTAAGTATTCAAAAAATGTAACAAGGCCATTTCAAGCGCTTGCCACACCGTCTAGTCCATTTCAAGACATAGAGCACTTGTTCTAGCTAGACTAATACCTCATTTCAAGGTATATTAGCCTATGTGCAGTCACTTGATCTCTCATTTCCGATCAAACCAAGCGACTTAAAGAGAGGTTGAACTCCACGGAAAAGCTTTGCCATTTCAAGCATCCACTTAACCGTGTATGTTCACGAACCCCACGGAAGAGCTTTGCCATTTCAAGCATCCACTCAACCGTGTATGTTCTACCCGAATATATAGCACATATAACAAGCTTGAACACAATAGTAGCACTAAGAAAAGGGTCTAAAACGTTATCATGATACAAGTACACCCCTTCAACCGAATGAAGGGTTTAGCTACGAGTATCCATGGAAGTGGATATCATAGCTAGTGCAAGAAAAGTAAATGGTTTGAAATCAAAGACAAGGAAAGTAAGGTTTTGGAAAAGTAACTCAAGAACAAACAAGAGTACTCAAGAACAAAGTGAAGTAAAGACAAGGAAAGTAAGATTTTGGAAAAGTAACTCAAGAACAAACAAGAGTACTCATGAACAAAGTGAAGTAAAGACAAGGAAAGTAAGATTTTGGAAAAGTAACTCAAGAACAAACAAGAGTACTCAAGAACAAACAAGAGTAACTCAAGAACAAGAGAGAAGTTGGAGCTTTTGATTCCCAAATGTAAAGTGTTTACAAGCTTTGTGAGTGAACTAACAAAAGATCCAAACTTGAGAGATTACATGGATGTGTTTTCAAAGGGGGGCTCCTCTATTTATAGGCCAAGAGTGGCGGTTTGTAGTTGGCTTGGAGCCAACCGACTTGCCCTTGGTTGCTCCTCAAGTCCACCGGTTTGAGCTTTAGTTGGAGCTTGGTTTGAGCCAAAGGTCATGGCACATGGGAGGGCACATGGGCGGCTAAGGCTTGGGTGAGCCAAGGGGCATCCACTTGAACTCTTGAACTTTGTTGAGGTTTGCGACAAGTCACTTGGACTTGGTTGTGGCTTGGTTTCAAACCAAAGGTCAACCGAAGTGAATAGTATAACCTAACCGGGAAAGAAGTAGTTTGGTTGGACTTCGCCGGATTTTGACCGGAGCAAGGCTAAAACTGACCGGAGCATGGCTGGGGCTGGACTGGGCTTCATCGGAGCACCGCCGGAGGTTCACCGGAGGTTGATCAGAAATTGGCCGGAATATGGCCGGAGCTGCCAGAATTTTGGCCGGAGGTGATTGGGTCGAGGACCATGGATTCTGAACGACAAGGCCAAGATAAACATGTTTCATCAAGGAAGTTAGGCCTGATTCTGGATGGAGCATGGTCATGGCCCGGGGTTGAAGTTTTCCTCGGGCCCTTTGTCGACCAAGCTCGGGCGCTGCTCTCGGGCGGGGACCTGGTTCTCTCGGACACGGGTCTCGGCGCTCTCGGACGCGGGTCTCGGCGCTGGCCTTGGATGGCTCGCTAGTGGTTCTCGGCGCGCCCGGATAGAATCCTCGGACGCAGCCTGGGACCTCTCGGCGCTGGTTCCTGGGCACGTCCGGCATTGTAGCTCGGCACTCCCGGCACGGGCTCCTGGGCGCTCTCGGCACAGTCGGCACAGGCGCTCGGCACTCCCGGCGCGGGAGCCTGGGACGCGGCATGTGGTACCCGGGTCCCTGGCTGGCTTTTCTGGGTCCCTGGCTGGGGTCCCTCGGTCCTGGGTGAATTTCCTCGGGCCATTGTCGATTTTCCTCGGGCCCTGGTTGTGATTTCTCGGCCAGAAATGTTTGGCAATCCTTTTTAGCTTAAGAACCCCCTTTTTAGCTCGTTTCTTCTCTAAACCTCTAAATAGTCTGTAGAGAAAAAATGGAACTACCAAGTAAAAGTTGATAAGACAAAGTGTCTAATTTGGTGGGTTTAACTGACTTAATGAATCATATAAATATGGTCCATCAGTATTCCAACAAGAGGACTGATTAAACCCAGCTTGTACTCTCCCCAAATGAAGGTTACATTCTCATCAGCATCCCTACATATAAAATTGGCTTTAGCAGTTCGCGAGATTGATTCCTAGGCACGATCCAAATTAATTTCAAATATTCATCTTCTGGGCCCCCATGAGGTGCCAAGATCTCTGCTGATAGTTTTTTTTTATAACGATCTCTACTAATAGTTAAAAATGAAAATCTTGTGTTGATCTGGTGGGGTAACTTTCTGACCTTCGATACTTCCCATAATATATCCAACTTTATTCAAAATCTTTGTCATATCAAGAGTCTATTAAAAGCTTTTCACTAGGGGTGGGCAATAATTGGCCCGAATTTAAAAATTGTCCGTAGCGCACCGCACCGCAAAAGTGTGTTCGGTTAACCGCACCGCTTTTGAAAAAAATCAGTTTGTTAAAAACCGCACCGCAGCCAAATAAAGCGGTGTGGAAGCGGTTTTTTATCTCGGACCACCCATTTTAAACCGTACCGCAACGCATATATAATTAAATATTCAAAATTATTACATATAAAAACAAAAACAAATAATAATTTCAAGCCCAATAAGTCAGTTTATGAAGCTAAGAAAACAGAAGCATGTTGTTGAGATTAAGGATGAAGTAGGCAAATACTTCAATGAACCATCTGGAGACCCTTCAAACAAGAATTTCAATATTTTGGATTGGTGGAAGTAAAATGCATAAAGGTATCCTATTCTATCTAAAATTTCCAAGGACATATTTACAGTTCCAGCTTCTACAGTTGCTTCAGAATCAGCTTTCAGTCTTGGATCAAGGGTGGTGGATCCATTTAGAGCTACATTAACTCCTACGGTGGTTGAGGGGTTGGTTTGTGATGGACCATATTTATATGATTCATCAAGACAGTTAAACCCACCAAATTAGACGCTTTGTCTTAACAACTTTTACTTGTTAGTTTCACTTTTGTCCTACAGGCTATTTCGAGGATTAGAGATGAAACGAGCTAAAAAGGAGTTCTTAAAGCTAAAAATGGATTACAAGTCATTCCAGGCCACGACCAGATTCCGGCTTTACAACCTTCATGAACCCAACGTGGAATCACTCAAACATGTCCCAATGACTTGTTCCAAAACTCAACAAAGATCAAGAACTCAAGTGAATGCCAAGTCTAGCCACCCATGTGCAAGGCTTGTGCCTTGTCTTTTGATTACAACCAAGAAGCAACCATGATGCAACCAAGGTCTAACCGGAGATTGTGGGGGAACCGATGGCTTTTGAGAAACAAATATCACAACCCACTCACTTCCTCCTCCACCTCATGGCCGACGGCTTTCCATGTGATGATGCCACATGGCCGGCGGCTTTGGGAGGAACTCCTCTCCCTTTGCCATGTGGTTGGACCTCCTCCTCCCCCTTGCCTATAAATACAACATCCCCTCTCCTTTGTTCAATGTCCCATAGTCCTAGTTTGAGTCCCATGTTCCATATTCTCTAGTCCTTGTAGGAGATCTCTCTAGATTTTAGGCACAATCTTTGTAAACACTTTACTTTGATATTGAAAGCTCCAAGTTTGTTCTAGAGTACTCTTGTTGGTTCTTGAGTACTCTTGTTGTTCTTGAGTTTACTCCTGTTGGTTCTTGAGTATTTTCCTCTTTACTTTCTTGTCTTTCAAAACCGAAACCCTCTTTGTTATTTTCCTCGTCTTTGATTTCAAAACCATTTACTTTTAAGCACTTAGCCATGATATCCTCTTCCATGGATAATCGTAGCTAAACCCTTCATTCGGTTGAAGGGGTGTGCTTGTATCATAAAACATTTTAGACCCTTTTCTTAGTGCTTCTATTGTGTTCAAAACTTGTTCTATGTGTCATATAATAGGTTAGAACACTATTGGTTGAGTGGAGGCTCGAAAGAGCAAAGCACTTCCATGGGGTTCGTGAACATATGTGGTTAAGTGGAGGCTCGAAAGAGCACAGCTTTTCTGTGGACTTCAACTTCTTTTAAACACTATTTGGTTGATCAGAAATGATTGATCAAATGGATGCACATGGGCTAAGATACTTTGAAAGGAGGAATTAGCCCAAATAGAACAAGTGTTCTATATCTTGAAAAGGACTAGACGATGTGGCAAGTCGGGTGCTAGAAATGGCCTTGATACATCTTTGAACACTTAGAACGATCATTAGAGGTCAATGATGAACGGACTATGATACAAGGCCCCGACAATCTCCGGTTAGACTTGGCATTCACTTGAGTTCTTGATCTTTGTTGAGTTTTGGAACAAGTCATTGGGACATGTTTGAGTGATTCCATGTTGGATTCATGATGGTTGTAAAGCCGGAATCTAGTCGTGGCCTGGAATGACTTGTAATCCATTTCTAGATTTAAGAACTCCTTTTTAGCTCGTTTCATCTCTAATCCTCGAAATAGCCTGTAGAACAAAAGTGAAACTAACAAGTAAAAGTTGTTAAGACAAAGCGTCTAATTTGGTGGGTTTAACTGTCTTGATGAATCATATAAATATGTTCCATCAGAACTCTATAAGCATAGTTATGAAACTCGGACCGAACCGGCCGGTTCGACCGATCACCGGTATTGAACCAAAATGCGGTTGATCCGGTCGGTTGTACCGTTTGACTCGATTTTTCATTAAAATGGTGTTTTGATCGGTTCAATCGGTTTGATTTGGTCTGAAAAATTATTTATTTAATTTTGATTTGGACAAGACTCGAACCCAACCCCCACTTAATAGTTATTCTCTTTTCTTCCACTAGGCTAAAGATAACTGTTATTTTATTATTTGTTTCAAAAATGTATATTTATTTATCAAATCTATAAAATTTATTACTTATTATCAATTTAACTAAAAATTCAATTAGTCTTAGAAATCCCTCATTGTTGTGACTTGCAAATTAAGACAAAAATTGTTATTGTTGTTCTATTATTGTTGTATTATTAATTTGTACTTTATTAAATTCTAAATTTGTTATTGTATGTTGTTGTAATCAGATCATAAACATGTAATATTTGTTCAAGTTATAAATATGTTAAATTATAATATCATATATAAGTATTTTATTTTTATTTTTTAATATGTGCGGGTCAATCCGGTTCAACACGGTTGAACCACTGACCCAGTGACTTGACCGGGTCAATCCACGGGTCGGTTTTAATAACACTGCTTATAAGCATAGTTATTAAACCCGGACCGGTATGCAGGTGACCCGTTCAAGAACCGGTTGACTCGTTCAAGAATCGGTTGACCCTATTTTTCATTAAAATGGTGATTTGACCGGTTCAATCGGTTCGATTTGGTCTGAAAAATTATTTATTTAATTTTGACTTGGACAAGACTCGCACCCAACCCCCACTAAATAGTTATTATCTTTCCTTCCACTAGGCCAAAGATGATTGTTGTTTTATTATTTGTTTCAATAATGTATATTCATTTATCAAATTTATAAAATTTATTACTTATTATCAATTTCACTAGAAATTCAATTAGTCTTAGAAATTCCTTATTGTTGTGACTTGCAAATTAAGTCTAAAATTGTTATTGTTGTTCTATTATTGTTGTATTATTGATTTGTACTTTATCAAATTCTAAATTTGTTATGGTATGTTGTTGTAATCTGATCATAAACATGTAATATTTATTCTAGTCATAAATATGTTAAATTATAATATCAGATATAAGTATTTTATTTTTTAATATGTGCGGGTCAATCCGAGTCAACCCGGTTGAACCACTGACTCATTGACCCAGTGACTTGACCGAGTCGATCCACGAGTTGATTTAAATAACACTGCTTATAAGAACCTTTATTATATATAACTTGCTCCGTAATTCCGTCCTTCATTATATATGCTTATTGTGTGTTGCAAAATACCTATGAAACAGACTAAACGTCGCATATGTATGTTGATATCGTGTTTTCCAACGAAGATTGAAATCTATGTTGCTTACGTATATTGCAACACGCTTTTATCCAACGTCGATGTTGAACGTGCATATGCGATTTGGTGAAGGTAGAAGGGGTGGAGTGGTATTTTTTTAGGAGCTGTATTCCCAGATTGAATTCTAAAAAATATCGTAAGAGAATATTGGGTTGCTTTCTTTAGTTTCAAAGTATCAAACGGTACTGGAATTCACGCTAGCCAATGAGGACCTTACGTTAGCTCGTAAAAACCGGATACGCCTCGGTGAGTGTTTGGTTCCGGCCCGTAATTCGAATACTATTCCCCTACCAAGGGTACTTGATAACTAAAGAATGCTATTCCAGATGGTTGCTAATCTCATTTGCGTAACATATGAAAGTTGAAATTGTTAGTTTTATGGCATGTAGTTTGGCAAAACTTAGTGTAGTTGTTCAAGCTGTTGTTCAAGACTGGAAGAGACAACTGTCCTGGAACAAGTTGAAGCAGATGGAAGGTTTCCAAATTTAGATTTGGAAACACAGTCGACCGTTGGAGATCAAGGGGGTTGCACATCTGTGGACAGAAGTTGGAAGTTTCCAAATTCAGATTTGGAAACTTGTCCCAGCCGACCTAGCACAACTCTGACACAGCAGTGAATATTCGGGAACGGATTTGGCAAGTCGATGCTAAGCTTCATATCGAAGTTATCAACAAGTCGGTTGAGAGATTGATGAAGTTTCCTATTTCAGATTAGGAAACTTGTTCCAGCCGACGTGGCACAAGTTAGACACAGCAGCAGTTTCCTAAAACAGATTAGGACGTTGAAGATATGTTGCAAGTCGGTTGAGAGATTGCTTGCGCTTGAAGTTAACTTAGCAAAGAAGATAATCAAAGGTTTCTTAAACAGAGTTGAAGATATTTGAAGGATTATCTACAAGAAGATATGCGCGAGAATTTAGGAAAGATTTTCTAAAAGATTAGGAAAGGTTTCCTAAAGAAATAGGCGGTTCAGATTAGGAATCCTATTCGATTTAGGGTTTCTACCGCCCTATATAAACAGAGCTGAGGTTCACAATTCTGCATCGATCATTAAGCTAAACGTAGATACACACTCAGAGAGGAGAGAGATCGATCGGCCTTGAGTTCATCATTCCGGTGAACCCACGGCGGTGCTGTCCAGTTGTTCCAGGTTGCTGTTTCAGACTGGCGGTTGAACGAATTGCAGAATTCAGCACTGTTGGAGAAAGTATTCACGCTGATATTCATAGAAGGGTTGGAGGAGGTCATCGGTGTTAAGTTCATTATTCTGGTGAACTGTAACACGCACGGATTCAGTCTGTTCTGGTGCTCGGCAGACTGGTCGTAGAACAACTTGACGATACACGCACTGTTGCTGTTACTGCGCATTCGGGAGAAGGCGCTGGTTCTCACGGAGAATCATATTGGTGGATACGGAGTGGGAGCAAAGATCTAGGGGGAGACCTAGAGTGCAATTGCTAGAGTGTCCGAGGCTCAGGTAGTTTAAGAGGGATTCTGTAAACGGTAATTCCTGTACTCGCAATACTCAACATTAGTGAATTGTTATCCACCGGGCTGAGTCAGCCCCCCAGACGTAGGCTCGTTAACGCCAAACTGGGTAACAACTTTGCGTGTCGTTTATTTTCTGCACTGCATTTATTATTTGCATAAGTTGTTCTAAATATTGTTCTGCACCCGACCAGAACAACATCTCATCTACCACGGGAAGATTTCAATTGGTATCAAAGCAAATACTCAACATACAGAGTAAGATCCGAAGGTTGGTGAGATGGATTTGAGAGAAGGGCAGAACATCACGCGACCTCCACTACTTGAAGGAAATAAATATGGATATTGGAGAGTGCGAATGAAGGCTTTCCTAAAGTCACAAGATGAATCAGTTTGGGAAGCTGTTGAAAACGGGTGGACACATCCAGTGACTACCGAAGATGGCAAAGTCAATCTCCTTGCTAAAGACAAGTGGACCGAGATACAGAAGAATGCTGAAGCCGCAAACTCCAAAGCATTGAATGCCATATTCTCAGGAGTTGATGGGAAGAATTTCAAGATGATATCAACCTGTGAGATTGCAAAGAAGGCTTGGGACGTATTGCAAACGGCTCACGAAGGTACGACAAAAGTCAAAATATCCAGAATGGAGATGGTCACGTCAAAGTTCGAAAATCTAAGAATGCAGGAGGACGAGACTATAGCTGACTTCAACACATGGGTACTTGATATCTCTAATGAATCGTTTGCACTCGGAGAGCCAATGAGCGAAGAGACGCTAGTAAGAAAGGTGCTGAGGTCTCTACCTGAGCGGTATGCAATGAAGGCACTCGCTGTCAAGGAAGCACACGATGTAAGGACCATGAGGCTAGATGAACTGATGGGATCCCTACGGGCTCATCAGATGGAGATGGAGATGGATGAAGAGGAACAACACAAGAAAGTCAAGTGTGTTGGTCTGCAATCTGAAGTTGCTAATGTTCTAGACAAAGAAGGGGAGATGTCTGAACAACTATATGTCATGATGTCAAGGAACTTCATGATAAGACTGAACAATGAAGGTTCAGATCCAGGAGAATCATCCAACTCAAGAATCCAGAAGGAAGGGAAGTTTCAGAGAAAGTATAAATCTGGAGATTATGGCCAGGACAACAAAGGCAAAGGGATCCAATGTAAAGAATGTGAAGGCTATGGACACTTTCAGGCGGAGTGTGTTAACACACGCAAAAAGAAGAATGCATATGCCATTAAGTGGAGTGACAGTGAATCTAATCAGGCCGATGAGTCTAATAACTTTGTAGCCCTTGCTAGCTGTGTCAATCTGAAAGAAAAACGAAGTAAAGGAGTAGAGTCCAAGTTTTCTTCTAAGGATCACACACAGTACTCAAGCTACAGTGATGATGAAGAAATCATTGAAGAAGATTTTGTTAACAATTACAAGGAGTTGTTCAAGCAGTTTCTGATTGAAGTTGAGCAAAACAAAAAGCACCGCAGTAACTTGGCAGATCTGAAAGAAGAAACTGCTGTCTTAGTAGCTCAGAAGGTGGAATATCAACAGACAATCACTGACCTTAACTCCCAGTTGATTGAAATAAAGGATGAACGAGCTGAACTTGTTGCACAGAAGACCGAGCTACTGGAGGTTGTGTCGTCTCTGAAGTTTCAGATTGAAACAAGCCAAGGCGAACATCCAGAAATAATAGATGATCTAAAGAAGGAGAATGATGCTCTACGACAAAGAGAGGTAAATCTTCTTAATATTATGGATGCTTTGAAATGTGAGATTGAGACAGTAAAACTTGTTCATGCCGAGACACTAGAAGAGCTGAACAACCTGAAGAAGTCTGTCAAGATGCTTAATTCTGGAACTAAAGATCTAGACTATATTCTGGGAGCTCAAAGGACGAGTGGCGGTTACAAAGGGTCAGGGTTCACTGGTGCATCTAGCTCCGGAAAGACAACGTTTGTGAAAGCCAAGCCATAATCGCACATTGTACCAACTGAGCATCTCCCGCGAAGAAAAGCAACCTGGTATCCCTCAATAAAGCAAAAATAGAACGATGTACGGAGAAGAGATGGAAGAATCTGCTACTACTGCAACAAAAGGGGACATATCAAACCAAGATGTTACGAGTTCCTTGCTTATCTTAGGAAGTTGAAGCAGAAGCCTGTTCCTCAGGTCAGACAAGTTTGGAGAGTAAAACAGAAGGAGGAAGTCTGTCTAGCTGCATATTGTTCGACCAGTCACTTGAAAAGGGGACGATGGTACTTTGACAGTGGATGCTCAGCCCACATGACTGGAGATCCTAACTTCCTAGCCAATATCAAGTTGTTCAAGGGTCATTCTGTAACATTTGGAAACAGAGTAAAGGGCAAGGTGATCGGAAAGGGGACTTTGAAGGTTCAAGGTGTACCACAACTCGAGAGTGTGCTTCTTGTTGATGGATTGGAGGCGAATCTAATCAGTATTAGTCAATTGTGTGATGAAGACCATCATATAAAGTTCACCCAAGATACTTGCCAGGTGCTGAACAAGGAAGAAGAATGCATAATGCAAGGTAGCAGATCGTTAAACAACTGTTATCTATTGGAGATTGGTCAAACACCACCTGAGACAACCTGGACAGAGTCTATATATGTGACTGTGAGAGACGATGTGGATGCACTTCTTGTTCAAGGTAATGATGAAGATGGAGCTGTAGCAGACCCTGAATAACAACCCTCACTAAGTCACGTTATGCAAGAAGCTGTGTTAGACAAATCGCCTAAACTAGCTGTTGAGGACGCTGTATCAAATGGAGATAGACCAACCTGTCACCTGAAGGTTAGGTTGTTCCAGAAGGATGTCAATAACACCTTTCGGAACAGTTTGCTGAGTGAAGAAGCCTATGTAGCGCAACCAAAAGGCCTTGAAGACCCCCACCATTCTGACCATGTGTACCAGCTGAAGACAGCTGTATATGGACTCAAGCAGGCACACAGAGCATGGTACGAGAGGATGACGAGGTTCTTAATTGACCATGGCTATGTGAAGGGGGAGTAGAGACGCTGTTCGTCAAACACACAAGGTCAGACTTTATTGTTGCTCAAATTTTTATGGATAACATGGTGGATCAACTTGTGAAACGAATGAAGAGCGAACTTATGATAAGCAAGAAGCAGAACAACATATCCCTTTCCACTGTTGAAGCAGAATATATCGCCATTGGATGTTGTTGTACCCAGATGTTGTGGAAGAAGTCAATGCTGAAACAATACAGGGTAGAACAAGATGTGTTGAAGTTGGGAGCATACATCTTCACCAAAGCCGTGGACAACCTACAGTTCGAGACACTTAGATCTTCACTGGGTCTGTATGTCATTGGCAACTAAGTTGTTCCAGAACAAGGTAGTCAGCCGGAGCTTAAACAAAATATTCTTTGAAGGGCTGACATAAGAAGGATGGAGCAAGGTGATGTTATTCTGGTGCTAATGATGAAGAGTCACAATATGATGGTTAAAAGGTTGGTCCTGTTATTGTTGAGAAGACGGACTTCATGAAGTTTGAGGAACAAGCTATTGTTCCAGATAATGATGAGGCTTCACAGAATGAATCTAGCAAAAGAAAATCCGATTGTAGTTGAACATGCTGCTCATGACAAGCTACCTCAAAAGAAGAAAAAGACCAACCAATATAAGTTGTTGAACCAGCAGTTGTACCAGCTAAGCAGATGGTTGTTGATCAAGCTGAGGATGGTTCACATGAGGTGAAGTACTTGCTGCACAAAGACAAGCAAGGTTGCAGGGGGAGAAAAGACTGATAGAAAGAGGAAAGCAGTTGTGCTAGGAGTTGTTGATGAAGGAGTCTGGTTCGTGTCAGAGGAACAAGCCTAAAAGTGGGACGTTGTTTAAAGAAGATCTTTTGTTCTTGAAAGGATCTTGGAAGCTGACAAGTTCTCAGTCAAGGAGATTGTGAGCTTGCTTCAAGGAGTTGGATTTATTTCCCTCAGTTTTTATGGCAAAGCTTTCGTGGAACATATTCATAGAAAAGTCATAACAAATCAACCAGGAGGTCTTAACCGAGTTGTTCCAGAGACGTCCCTGTGAAGTGCCAGCACATCTATCAGCTTTGCAACAGTCACATCAAACATAGTGATACATGATCTAGAGGAGGAGTTAGTCAGTACCAATAACATGGTACTCCAGTTGGTTGCACAAGATGCTGCCAAAGATGAGGATGCTAAGCCCGTCGCCTGATTATCTGAGGTATTTTTCTTGAACGCTACCTTTTATGTTGTTGAACCCTCCTTGTTCATTTGTGGCAAAAAGGGGGAGAAGATGTGGAGTTTGAAAGCTCCTTAAAAGATTCGGTTGTGCCAGAGTGTTAAACATGTTTGGATTTTGAAAGCTCCTTAAAAGATTCGTTTTTATTCTGTATGGAGTTTGAAATCTCCTCAAAGATTCAGTTGATAGCTTAGTTCGTAGCACAGCTTGGGAGTTTGAAATCTCCTCAAAGATTCAACTGTATTAGTAGTACAGGTAGCTTTCATTAGGTAGTTTTGCCAAAAATGCCAAGGGGGAGATTGTTAGTTTTATGGCATGTAGTTTGGCAAAACTTAGTGTAGTTGTTCAAGCTGTTGTTCAAGACTGGAAGAGACAACTGTCCTGGAACAAGTTGAAGCAGATGGAAGGTTTCCAAATTCAGATTTGGAAACACAGTCGACCGTTGGAGATCAAGGCGGTTGCACATCAGTGGACAGAAGTTGGAAGTTTCCAAATTCAGATTTGGAAACTTGTCTCAGCCGACCTAGCACAACTCTGACACAGCAGTGAATATCCGGGAACAGATTTGGCAAGTCGGTGCTAAGCTTGATATCGAAGTTATCAACAAGTCGGTTGAGAGATTGATGAAGTTTCCTATTTCAGATTAGGAAACTTGTTCCAGCCGACGTGGCACAAGTTAGACACAGCAGCAGTTTCCTAAAACAGATTAGGACGTTGAAGATATGTTGCAAGTCGGTTGAGAGATTGCTTGCGCTTGAAGTTAACTTAGCAAAGAAGATAATCAAAGGTTTCTTAAACAGAGTTGAAGATATTTGAAGGATTATCTACAAGAAGATATGCGCGAGAATTTAGGAAAGATTTTCTAAAAGATTAGGAAAGGTTTCCTAAAGAAATAGGCGGTTCAGATTAGGAATCCTATTCGATTTAGGGTTTCTACCGCCCTATATAAACAGAGCTGAGGTTCACAATTCTGCATCGATCATTAAGCTAAACGTAAATACACACTCAGAGAGGAGAGAGATCGATCGGCCTTGAGTTCATCATTCCGGTGAACCCACGGCGGTGCTGTCCAGTTGTTCCAGGTTGCTGTTTCAGACTGGCGGTTGAACGAATTGCAGAATTCAGCACTATTGGAGAAAGTATTCACGCTGATATTCATAGAAGGGTTGGAGGAGGTCATCGGTGTTAAGTTCATTATTCTGGTGAACTGTAACACGCACGGATTCAGTCTGTTCTGGTGCTCGGCAGACTGGTCGTAGAACAACTTGACGATACACGCACTGTTGCTGTTACTGCGCATTCGGGAGAAGGCGCTGGTTCTCACGGAGAATCATATTGGTGGATACGGAGTGGGAGCAAAGATCTAGGGGGAGACCTAGAGTGCAATTGCTAGAGTGTCCGAGGCTCAGGTAGTTTAAGAGGGATTCTGTAAACGGTAATTCCTGTACTCGCAATACTCAACATTAGTGAATTGTTATCCACCGGGCTGAGTCAGCCCCCCAGACGTTGGCTCGTTAACGCCAAACTGGGTAACAACTTTGCGTGTCGTTTATTTTCTGCACTGCATTTATTATTTGCATAAGTTGTTCTAGATATTGTTCTGCACCCGACCAGAACAACATCTCATCTACCACGGGAAGATTTCAATTGGTATCAAAGCAAATACTCAACATACAGAGTAAGATCCGAAGGTTGGTGAGATGGATTTGAGAGAAGGGCAGAACATCACGCGACCTCCACTACTTGAAGGAAATAAATATGGATATTGGAGAGTGCGAATGAAGGCTTTCCTAAAGTCACAAGATGAATCAGTTTGGGAAGCTGTTGAAAACGGGTGGACACATCCAGTGACTACCGAAGATGGCAAAGTCAATCTCCTTGCTAAAGACAAGTGGACCGAGATACAGAAGAATGCTGAAGCCGCAAACTCCAAAGCATTGAATGCCATATTCTCAGGAGTTGATGGGAAGAATTTCAAGATGATATCAACCTGTGAGATTGCAAAGAAGGCTTGGGACGTATTGCAAACGGCTCACGAAGGTACGACAAAAGTCAAAATATCCAGAATGGAGATGGTCACGTCAAAGTTCGAAAATCTAAGAATGCAGGAGGACGAGACTATAGCTGACTTCAACACATGGGTACTTGATATCTCTAATGAATCGTTTGCACTCGGAGAGCCAATGAGCGAAGAGACGCTAGTAAGAAAGGTGCTGAGGTCTCTACCTGAGCGGTATGCAATGAAGGCACTCGCTGTCAAGGAAGCACACGATGTAAGGACCATGAGGCTAGATGAACTGATGGGATCCCTACGGGCTCATCAGATGGAGATGGAGATGGATGAAGAGGAACAACACAAGAAAGTCAAGTGTGTTGGTCTGCAATCTGAAGTTGCTAATGTTCTAGACAAAGAAGGGGAGATGTCTGAACAACTATATGTCATGATGTCAAGGAACTTCATGATAAGACTGAACAATGAAGGTTCAGATCCAGGAGAATCATCCAACTCAAGAATCCAGAAGGAAGGGAAGTTTCAGAGAAAGTATAAATCTGGAGATTATGGCCAGGACAACAAAGGCAAAGGGATCCAATGTAAAGAATGTGAAGGCTATGGACACTTTCAGGCGGAGTGTGTTAACACACGCAAAAAGAAGAATGCATATGCCATTAAGTGGAGTGACAGTGAATCTAATCAGGCCGATGAGTCTAATAACTTTGTAGCCCTTGCTAGCTGTGTCAATCTGAAAGAAAAACGAAGTAAAGGAGTAGAGTCCAAGTTTTCTTCTAAGGATCACACACAGTACTCAAGCTACAGTGATGATGAAGAAATCATTGAAGAAGATTTTGTTAACAATTACAAGGAGTTGTTCAAGCAGTTTCTGATTGAAGTTGAGCAAAACAAAAAGCACCGCAGTAACTTGGCAGATCTGAAAGAAGAAACTGCTGTCTTAGTAGCTCAGAAGGTGGAATATCAACAGACAATCACTGACCTTAACTCCCAGTTGATTGAAATAAAGGATGAACGAGCTGAACTTGTTGCACAGAAGACCGAGCTACTGGAGGTTGTGTCGTCTCTGAAGTTTCAGATTGAAACAAGCCAAGGCGAACATCCAGAAATAATAGATGATCTAAAGAAGGAGAATGATGCTCTACGACAAAGAGAGGTAAATCTTCTTAATATTATGGATGCTTTGAAATGTGAGATTGAGACAGTAAAACTTGTTCATGCCGAGACACTAGAAGAGCTGAACAACCTGAAGAAGTCTGTCAAGATGCTTAATTCTGGAACTAAAGATCTAGACTATATTCTGGGAGCTCAAAGGACGAGTGGCGGTTACAAAGGGTCAGGGTTCACTGGTGCATCTAGCTCCGGAAAGACAACGTTTGTGAAAGCCAAGCCATAATCGCACATTGTACCAACTGAGCATCTCCCGCGAAGAAAAGCAACCTGGTATCCCTCAATAAAGCAAAAATAGAACGATGTACGGAGAAGAGATGGAAGAATCTGCTACTACTGCAACAAAAGGGGACATATCAAACCAAGATGTTACGAGTTCCTTGCTTATCTTAGGAAGTTGAAGCAGAAGCCTGTTCCTCAGGTCAGACAAGTTTGGAGAGTAAAACAGAAGGAGGAAGTCTGTCTAGCTGCATATTGTTCGACCAGTCACTTGAAAAGGGGACGATGGTACTTTGACAGTGGATGCTCAGCCCACATGACTGGAGATCCTAACTTCCTAGCCAATATCAAGTTGTTCAAGGGTCATTCTGTAACATTTGGAAACAGAGTAAAGGGCAAGGTGATCGGAAAGGGGACTTTGAAGGTTCAAGGTGTACCACAACTCGAGAGTGTGCTTCTTGTTGATGGATTGGAGGCGAATCTAATCAGTATTAGTCAATTGTGTGATGAAGACCATCATATAAAGTTCACCCAAGATACTTGCCAGGTGCTGAACAAGGAAGAAGAATGCATAATGCAAGGTAGCAGATCGTTAAACAACTGTTATCTATTGGAGATTGGTCAAACACCACCTGAGACAACCTGGACAGAGTCTATATATGTGACTGTGAGAGACGATGTGGATGCACTTCTTGTTCAAGGTAATGATGAAGATGGAGCTGTAGCAGACCCTGAATAACAACCCTCACTAAGTCACGTTATGCAAGAAGCTGTGTTAGACAAATCGCCTAAACTAGCTGTTGAGGACGCTGTATCAAATGGAGATAGACCAACCTGTCACCTGAAGGTTAGGTTGTTCCAGAAGGATGTCAATAACACCTTTCGGAACAGTTTGCTGAGTGAAGAAGCCTATGTAGCGCAACCAAAAGGCCTTGAAGACCCCCACCATTCTGACCATGTGTACCAGCTGAAGACAGCTGTATATGGACTCAAGCAGGCACCCAGAGCATGGTACGAGAGGATGACGAGGTTCTTAATTGACCATGGCTATGTGAAGGGGGAGTAGAGACGCTGTTCGTCAAACACACAAGGTCAGACTTTATTGTTGCTCAAATTTTTATGGATAACATGGTGGATCAACTTGTGAAACGAATGAAGAGCGAACTTATGATAAGCAAGAAGCAGAACAACATATCCCTTTCCACTGTTGAAGCAGAATATATCGCCATTGGATGTTGTTGTACCCAGATGTTGTGGAAGAAGTCAATGCTGAAACAATACAGGGTAGAACAAGATGTGTTGAAGTTGGGAGCATACATCTTCACCAAAGCCGTGGACAACCTACAGTTCGAGACACTTAGATCTTCACTGGGTCTGTGTGTCATTGGCAACTAAGTTGTTCCAGAACAAGGTAGTCAGCCGGAGCTTAAACAAAATATTCTTTGAAGGGCTGACATAAGAAGGATGGAGCAAGGTGATGTTATTCTGGTGCTAATGATGAAGAGTCACAATATGATGGTTAAAAGGTTGGTCCTGTTATTGTTGAGAAGACGGACTTCATGAAGTTTGAGGAACAAGCTATTGTTCCAGATAATGATGAGGCTTCACAGAATGAATCTAGCAAAAGAAAATCCGATTGTAGTTGAACATGCTGCTCATGACAAGCTACCTCAAAAGAAGAAAAAGACCAACCAATATAAGTTGTTGAACCAGCAGTTGTACCAGCTAAGCAGATGGTTGTTGATCAAGCTGAGGATGGTTCACATGAGGTGAAGTACTTGCTGCACAAAGACAAGCAAGGTTGCAGGGGGAGAAAAGACTGATAGAAAGAGGAAAGCAGTTGTGCTAGGAGTTGTTGATGAAGGAGTCTGGTTCGTGTCAGAGGAACAAGCCTAAAAGTGGGACGTTGTTTAAAGAAGATCTTTTGTTCTTGAAAGGATCTTGGAAGCTGACAAGTTCTCAGTCAAGGAGATTGTGAGCTTGCTTCAAGGAGTTGGATTTATTTCCCTCAGTTTTTATGGCAAAGCTTTCGTGGAACATATTCATAGAAAAGTCATAACAAATCAACCAGGAGGTCTTAACCGAGTTGTTCCAGAGACGTCCCTGTGAAGTGCCAGCACATCTATCAGCTTTGCAACAGTCACATCAAACATAGTGATACATGATCTAGAGGAGGAGTTAGTCAGTACCAATAACATGGTACTCCAGTTGGTTGCACAAGATGCTGCCAAAGATGAGGATGCTAAGCCCGTCGCCTGATTATCTGAGGTATTTTTCTTGAACGCTACCTTTTATGTTGTTGAACCCTCCTTGTTCATTTGTGGCAAAAAGGGGGAGAAGATGTGGAGTTTGAAAGCTCCTTAAAAGATTCGGTTGTGCCAGAGTGTTAAACATGTTTGGATTTTGAAAGCTCCTTAAAAGATTCGTTTTTATTCTGTATGGAGTTTGAAATCTCCTCAAAGATTCAGTTGATAGCTTAGTTCGTAGCACAGCTTGGGAGTTTGAAATCTCCTCAAAGATTCAACTGTATTAGTAGTACAGGTAGCTTTCATTAGGTAGTTTTGCCAAAAATGCCAAGGGGGAGATTGTTAGTTTTATGGCATGTAGTTTGGCAAAACTTAGTGTAGTTGTTCAAGCTGTTGTTCAAGACTGGAAGAGACAACTGTCCTGGAACAAGTTGAAGCAGATGGAAGGTTTCCAAATTCAGATTTGGAAACACAGTCGACCGTTGGAGATCAAGGCGGTTGCACATCAGTGGACAGAAGTTGGAAGTTTCCAAATTCAGATTTGGAAACTTGTCTCAGCCGACCTAGCACAACTCTGACACAGCAGTGAATATCCGGGAACAGATTTGGCAAGTCGGTGCTAAGCTTGATATCGAAGTTATCAACAAGTCGGTTGAGAGATTGATGAAGTTTCCTATTTCAGATTAGGAAACTTGTTCCAGCCGACGTGGCACAAGTTAGACACAGCAGCAGTTTCCTAAAACAGATTAGGACGTTGAAGATATGTTGCAAGTCGGTTGAGAGATTGCTTGCGCTTGAAGTTAACTTAGCAAAGAAGATAATCAAAGGTTTCTTAAACAGAGTTGAAGATATTTGAAGGATTATCTACAAGAAGATATGCGCGAGAATTTAGGAAAGATTTCCTAAAAGATTAGGAAAGGTTTCCTAAAGATATAGGCGGTTCAGATTAGGAATCCTATTCGATTTAGGGTTTCTACCGCCCTATATAAACAGAGCTGAGGTTCACAATTCTGCATCGATCATTAAGCTAAACGCAGATACACACTCAGAGAGGAGAGAGATCGATCGGCCTTGAGTTCATCATTCCGGTGAACCCATGGCGGTGCTGTCCAGTTGTTCTAGGTTGCTGTTTCAGACTGGCGGTTGAATGAATTGCAGAATTCAGCACTGTTGGAGAAAGTATTCACGCTGATATTCATAGAAGGGTTGGAGGAGGTCATCGGTGTTAAGTTCGTTATTCTGGTGAACTGTAACACGCACGGATTCAGTCTGTTCTGGTGCTCGGCAGACTGGTCGTAGAACAACTTGACGATACACGCACTGTTGCTGTTACTGCGCATTCGGGAGAAGGCGCTGGTTCTCACGGAGAATCATATTGGTAGATACGGAGCGGGAGCAAAGATCTAGTGGGAGACCTAGAGTGCAATTGCTAGAGTGTCCGAGGCTCAGGTAGTTTAAGAGGGATTCTGTAAACGGTAATTCCTGTACTCGCAATACTCAACATTAGTGAATTGCTATCCACCGGGCTGAGTCAGCCCCCAGACGTAGGCTCGTTAACGCCAAACTGGGTAACAACTTTGCGTGTCGTTTATTTTCTGCACTACATTTATTATTTGCATAAGTTGTTCTAGATATTGTTCTGCACCCGACCAGAACAACATATCATCTACCACGGGAAGATTTCAGAAATGATTTTAGACGATCTCTTCTTTCACCTATAGGTGGAGACAACTTTTATGTTGTTAGTTCCTGTGGCATTTCTAACTCCTTCTCTTTAACCTCTATGTGACTGATGAGCCGTATTTATACGACTCATCGAGTCGTTAATTCCCACCATTTCATTCACTTTATTATGCGAACATTTACTTTTTAGTGTTGTTTCGTATTTCAGGTGATTTGGAAGCTCTAGGAGGAAACACGCTTAAAAGACGGCATTTTCATGCCAGAAACATCGCAGTGGAAGAACGGAGCCAAAGGAGGGTCGTGAACAGTACTCCCGGCAGGAATAGTAATTCCGGCGTGAATAGTGATTTCTGGCCGTGAACAGTAACTTCGGAAAAAGAAAGTCCAAGCCCTAAATCCAGCAGCCGGCCCATTCTACATTGTGATATTAGGGCAACATTCAAATGCTAGGGTTTCGGAAGGTTCCAAGAAGATCAAAGGGTTTCCAAGAAGATCAAAGGGTTTCTCAAACCCTATATAAGGAGGAGTCCACAAGCATCTCATCATCCCTCATTCTACAATTCAGCCGTGTGCTACTATCCTCACAATCCAGCCGTGCCTCCTTGCTCAGCCACAATTCCGCCGCTTCTCAGCCTTGCACGGCCGCTCATCAGCCCTACACGGCCAGCCCTTGCTTGCCTCGGTTTTGTGAAGTATTTCATCCCCTTTTATTATTTGCATTGTTTCATTATGATCATGTGTAACTAAACCTTCTATTCGGGTTAGGGTTAATATATTGTGACTATGTTTTTGAGACTTGGATCTTTAATGCTATATTCTATGTTTTACTAATTCTCGTACATGAATTCCATGAAATATTGTTAGACTGGACGTATACTTTGTCGTGAAATCTAGTTGCGCATATTTCTACATTAATCATCTATCTAATACTTTGTCGTTTAGATAGATAGTACAACTAGGGCAATTAACACCTTTGTCGGGTTAATTAAACCTAGGGGAATTAGGTCGTGGCGTAACACCTTTGTCGGGTTACTTGGGAAATCACCTTTGCCGGGACAACCACACGTAAAACATGAATTGAATATTTAGAAGTCTATGATAAAACAAGTCACAATCAAACCCTAATCTGAATACTTCTCTCTGATATTTACAACCTTGCAATTTTCGATTATTTCACTAACCGTTACTCTCATTCTAGTTTCTTTTTTTTCTCCATTACAGAACAAAGTAGTAGCTATCTAGCTCCCTTGGGTTCGACCCTTGCTTGCCATTGTGCTAACCCACAGTTCAGGACAAGGAAATTATAAATTGGTTTTGCACAGGTACGACGACAGCCTGTTCAAAATGGCGCCGTTGCCGGGGAGCTAAGCACGGTGAAACTTTTGTTCTTCTTTTATTTTTCGTTTATTTTTCTTCTTGCTATTTCGAAATTTGTTACTCAGTGAATTCATATTCAACTGTTCGAGATTTTGTTTTCCATTCTATTCGATTTCCGTTTTCTAGCTCTCAGAGGGTTCTGTCACCAAGACTTACGAGTCTAAGGATTTTGGGTTTTAAGTGGGACCGCTGTGACCCCTCCAATCTCCTGGGGACCCTTTGTTGCTAGTCTGTCTTTGTTATTTCGGTGTTTGCTATCTCGGTATCTGTTACTCTCGTAACATGTCTCACGCAGGTAGTAGTGTTGGTCACAACAGTCACAGCAGTCACAACAGTCACGTAAACGAAGAAGTTAACCAGAATGTTCAAGTACAACATGGCAAAATCAGGGGGCTATCCCTGATCAGTTTCAATAGTTCCAACAACAACAACAACCTCAAAACCAACAATAACCTCAAAACCAACAACAACCCCAACCACAGTACCCACAATACCCTCAGTACCCACCATATCAACAATATCCTCCACCACCATATCCACAGTACCCACAACCGCTCTACCCTCAGTATCCACAACCATATCCACCACTACAATACCTTCCACAACCACCACTACAACACCCACCACAAGCCCCACGTAGACAAGCAGTTGTGGATGATGAGGACGAATATAAAGGACCCACTATGGGCGAGCTCTCGGTTCCTAGCTTCAGAGACCAGTCATGGCCAATTTATGAAGGACCAGACATGGCAGCCATCACGGTCAGTACAGCGGTCATTCACAATCTGCCCAAGTTCTCAGGATCCAAAGGAGAGTCGGCCCAGTCTCACTTGACGCGTTTCCACGGGATATGCTTGAACCTCAGGCCACACGGAGTAGAGGTGGATGACTTCAAACTGAAGGCATTCTACTTCTCACTGCAAGAAGCAGCTACAGACTGGTTCCTAGCTTTACCCTCAGGCAGTGTTCACACATGGGAACAGATGCAGAAGCACTTCATCAGCAAGTACCATGTACGAGTACGTGGAGAAATTTCTAGCCTTGGAGAAGAGTTGCTGCAATCTGGAGCTCCCGGAGAAATTAGTCGTAGAATATATACTGGATGGACTTCGCAAGATGGACAGGAAGTTACTAGAGGCCTCAGCTGGAGGCCAACTCATGAACATGACGCCAGCCAGAGTGAAGCAGAAGATCATATCAGTGGCAGAGGGTGAGCGATTTCAGGATGAGACCATGAAGGAGGACGAGTATGCCCGAACAAAGAATGTGTCAACAGTTGAGCCTTCTATTAGTGCTGTATTCGCCGAACTCAAGGAGATGAGAGAGCTGATGAAGCATGTAGTCCGAAGGACACCAGTCCAGGCCAAGCCATGTGAGTTCTGTACATCCACAGAACACAAGACGGACGAGTACCCTACCTTACAGACAGACGTCCAAGCTGATGTGAACGCAGTGGGCAATTATCAGAGTTATGGCAACCAACCAGGCCCAGTCAAGCAGTATGGCGCAGCAGCACCTAATCAAGGCGCCTGGAGGAACAACTATCAGCAAAATCAGACTCAGCAAGCACGACCGAATGTGCCTCAGCAGAATCAGCAGACTCAGCAGCCGTACAGACATCCTAACAGTCAGTACCAGCAGAATGCACCAGGGCAGTACCAGCAGAAAGGGCCGAACACTTATCAGGTAGGTCCGAGCAACCAAGGCCCCAGTAAGTCGCTAGAGGACATGGTAAGAGATCTGGCAGTTAGCGCCCAGCAGACAAATACAAACCTGAACCAGTACATGGCCAAAATCGACGGAGCACTAGCCGACATTCAGAAGCAAATAGGGCAGATGTCCACAACTCTCTCCAGGCTTGATGAAAACACAGGACGACTTCCCTCACAGACCATTCAAAATCCAAAGGGGAACGTTAGTGCTGTCACACTGAGGAGTGGACATAGAGCAGCAGAACCAGTAGAGAACGAGGAGGAGGCAGCCGAACCTAGTGCCCCCAGCCAGGAAGAGATCAGCCCAGACATGATTCCATCAGAGGCCCCTCGGCCAGTACAGGTACCCATTGTCGAAAACTCTAATGTCCAGGTACCTTTACCTTTTCCAGTGCAGGCCCGAGCTCCGAAGAAGTATGTGATGGACAAGGAAGTGTGGGAACTATTCAGTAAGGTAGAGATTAACATCCCACTCCTTGAGGCCATCAAGCAGATCCCGAGGTACTCCAAGTTCATGAAGGAGTTGTGCACGAACAGACGGAAAGGAACCCAGCCAGATGAGGAGCTTATGAGTAGGAATGTTTCAGCTGTAATTCAGCGCAAGGTGCCACCAAAATGCGGTGATCCAGGCACATATACCATTCCCTGCATGATCGGTAACATTAGGCTAGAAAATTGCATGCTCGATCTTGGTGCCTCTATTAATGTTTTACCATATTCTATATACTCCTCCTTGCGCATTGGTCCTTTAGAACCTGCAGGTCTTACCATACAGCTGGCGGACAGGTCATGCAAGCAACCCGAGGGCAAGATTGAGGATGTGCTCGTACAGGTCGGAGAGTTGGTATTCCCAGCGGACTTCTATGTCCTCAAGATGGAGAGCAGTAGCCCCACAGACCATGCACCGATCCTACTCGGCCGACCATTCCTCAAAATGTCGAAGATGAAGATAGACTGCGACACTGGGACGTTGACTATGGAGGTTGAGGAAGAAATGATCAGCTTTGACATCTTCGGGGCCATGAAGCATCCCACAGAGTATGAGGCGGTCCATGCTTTAGACACCTTGGACGACCTTATCCAGGAGGTACATCCAGAGAGACGGACCGACCCGCTAGAGGAAGTCATTGAGGAGGCAGTATACTTGCCCGAGGATTCTTATGAGCATACAGAGGCGATCATGGATGCCGTAGATCATCTAGAGATCGCCCCACCACTCACACCGAGGTACGAGGTTAATGCAATTCGGTTATTTAAATCACAAGTGTGTTTGCCTTCTGTTGTGCAGGCACCTAGAGTAGAATTGAAGCCTCTACCTGGACATTTGAAGTATGCATTCTTAGGGGAGAACAGCACGCTGTCAGTCATCATCAAGAGCGGCCTAGAGGCAGATCAGGAACGTAGGTTGATTGGAGTACTGACCGAGCACAGACAGGCCATTGGATGGACACTAGCCGACATCAAGGGAATCAGCCCTACTGTCTGTATGCATCGGATTTTGCTGGATGATGGAGCTAAGCCTTCGAGGGAACCTCAGCGTAGATTGAATCCTATCATGGTGGAGGTGGTCCAGAAGGAGATTCAGAAGCTTCTGGATGCTGCTGTGATTTACCCGATCTCAGACAGTCAGTGGGTAAGTCCGGTACATGTTGTGCCGAAAAAGACTTGGATCACAGTGGAGAAGAATGCTGAGGGCGAGATGGTGACTACACGAGTCAAGAATGGATGGCGCATGTGCATAGACTACAGGAGGCTGAATGCAGTTACGCGCAAGGATCACTTTCCTCTTCCATTTATTGACCAGATGCTCGATCGCTTGGCAGGTAAGCCTTACTTTTGTTTTCTAGATGGTTTTTCAGGCTATAACCAGATTCCCATAGCACCCGAGGATCAGGAGAAGACAACCTTTACATGTCCATTCGGTACGTTTGCTTTTCACCGGATGTCTTTTGGCTTGTGTAACGCACCAGGTACTTTTCAGAGGGTGGTTACTAGCATATTCTCTGACATGATAGGGTCATTTATTGAGGTGTTTATGGATGACTTCACTGTGCATGGTGACACTTTTGATGCATGTCTAGATAATTTGAGCATGGTACTTGCACGTTGTGTTTCTATGAATTTGGTGCTCAATTATGAAAAGTGTCATTTTATGGTTACTCATGGAGTTGTACTCGGTCACATAGTCTCACATGAGGGGATAGAGGTAGACAAGGCTAAGATAGATTTGATTGTTACTCTGCCATATCCCTCTACAGTCCGTGATATTAAGTCATTTCTAGGGCATGCTGGTTTCTATCGTAGATTCATTAAGGATTTCTCGAAAAAGGCACTGCCTTTATCTAACCTCTTGCAGAAAGATGTTCCTTTTGAGTTTACGGATCAGTGCAGGGCAGCTTTTGACGAGCTAAAGGAGGCCCTCACCAGCACGCCCATCATTAGAGCTCCGGACTGGACTCAGCCATTTGAGATTATGTGTGACGCGAGTGATTATGCTGTAGGAGCAGTTCTTGGTCAGAAGGTGGACAAGAAGCCCGTGGTGATCAACTACGCTTCGAGGACACTGGACGTGGCCCAGAAGAACTATTCGACCACAGAGAAGGAGCTGCTAGCCGTGGTTTTTGCCTTGGAGAAATTTAGATCATATCTGTTATGTACTAAAGTTGTTGTCTATTCTGACCATGCAGCTATTAGGTACTTGATGACGAAGAAGGAGGCGAAACCAAGGCTCATTAGGTGGATCCTGCTCCTACAGGAGTTTGACGTGGAGATCAGGGACAAGAAGGGCATAGAGAACACAATCGCAGATCACTTGAGCCGTCTTGTCAGAGAGGAGGATGCCGGGCAGATTACCGAGACGTTCCCAGATGAGCACTTATATGCTATTTCGGGTAAGATGCCGTGGTTCACTCCCCTAGTGAACTACCTGGTAGGAGGTAAGTTCCCGCCCTCATATTCTAGGGCACAGTGTTTGAAACTGAAGCATGATGCTAAATACTATGTGTGGGATGACCCGTACTTATGGAAAATAGGCGTAGACCAGATTCTTAGACGGTGTATCCCTGATGATGAGATTGCTTCAGTTATCAGTTTTTGACATGAATTAGAGTGTGGAGGCCATTTCGGCCCTAGGAGGACTGCTAGGAAGATTTTAGATAGTGGTTTCTTTTGGCCGCATGTTTTTAGAGATGCCTACGATCATTGTAAGAGATGTGATAGATGCCAGAGAGTAGGTAACATTTCGGCCAGACAGGAGATGCCACAGGTCCCCATATTAGTGAATGATGTGTTTGACATTTGGGGGATAGATTTTATGGGTCCTTTTCCTGCTTCATGTGGTTTTGAATTTATCTTAGTTGCAGTTGATTATGTGTCCAAGTGGGTAGAGGCCAAGGCCACTAGATGTGCTGATGCTAAAACTGTCGTAGACTTTTTGCGCACTAACATCTTTTACAGGTACGGAGTACCTAAGGCCATTATCAGTGATCAGGGGACACACTTCTGCAACCGCATCATGGCATCCACACTAAAGCGCTACCATGTTCATCACCGGACTTCCACAGCATATCACCCCCAGACGAATGGGCAAGCGGAGATCTCCAACCGTGAAATTAAGGGAATTCTGGAGAAGATGGTAGGACCGACTAGGAAGGATTGGAGCTAGTGGTTAGATGAGGCATTGTGGGCGTACAGGACAGCTTACAAGACCCCGATAGGCACCTCACCTTTTCGGTTGGTCTATGGGAAGGCGTGCCACTTGCCAGTAGAGTTAGAGCACAAGGCGTATTGGGCACTGAAGAAGTGCAATCCAGACTTACAGGCAGCCGGGTTAGACAGGCAGTTGCAGTTGTGTGAGCTTGAGGAGCTGCGCCTCGAGGCTTATGAGAGCCAGACAGACTACAAGGCGCGGACCAAGCTCTACCACGACAAATTCATACTAAGGCGCTCGTTTGAAGTCGGACAGAAGGTGCTCTTATTCTCATCACGGTTACGACTCATGCCCGGGAAGTTGAGGTCCAGATGGACGAGACCGTACACGATCGTTCAGATTTACAATCATGGGGCACTGGCGTTGGAGAACCCAAAGGATGGGCATCGGTTCAAGGTCAATGGACAGAGAGTTAAGCACTACCACGGAGAGATCGAGGTACCAGCCCAGGAGTTTGACCTAGCCGAGCCAGTTGAGGGTCCCGTTGATGAGGATCCCATTGATGAGCCTCCTGACACTTAGAGGAGGTACTGTCGAGCCAACGACGTTAAACAAAGGCGCTCGCAGGGAGGCAGCCCTGCACGGTTTGCACTGCATTTTATTTAGTTACCATGTTTATTTATGAGTCTTATTTGTCACATTGTACCTTGGAAAGGATTTGGTTTCATTTTGTAGGGATTGGACTTAGTCGGCCGGAAAATTCACTTGCGAGCTACGCATTTTGCACTCTACGCTACGCATTTTAGCACCAGACGAGTCCGGGTCGCGTCCCATTGAGACCAGACTTGGCCCGAGTTCAGCCGACCACGTCTACACCCCAGGGGAGTCTTGCTCTACCCTTCTCCTTTTCTTATCTATTTATTGCATGCATTTGTGTCTAGATTTGAGTCGTGCCGTGAGGACACGGCTCATTTCAAAAGTGTGGGGTGGGAAAGTCAGTTATGAGTCAGTTATCGAGTCAGCATGCCCACCACACAGAGTCAGCACGTTTCGAGTCATTTTTAAATTTTTTTGTACATGATTACTTCACTATTTCCTAGACTTCCAGTATTGGATCATGATTAGGTGAAATAGATAGAGCCGATTACATGCATGTCTTTGGTGAAACTTGATTTGTGCGACTAACATGTGATCTTTAAATCATTGCGTGCCTTTGTTAGTTGAGATAAACAGGGATGTGGAGTTGATAGCAATGCCCTAGAGAGACTTGACAGATCATTCAGAGACCGGACTCAGGATATATGGTTATGTGGAGCTCGTGGAGGCTAGCACTTAGAGGCAACATAGTACGAGTCTGCTCCGCCACTGCGGTACCTTTGCGGTTGGTCGGGACGGGAATACTTCACACCGTCCAAGCTCTAGTCCAAGTAGCCGAGAAAATAGGCAAGCGACCCTTGACTTGACCCGTGTCGAAAGGACGAGGATGAGTAAGAGCAGGAAGGTTTCTAATCTGAGTAACCGGGAAAATAGACGAGCGACCCTCGGCTTGACTCGCGTCAAAAGGAGAAGGAACCACGGTTCGAGCAAATCACAATCCGTACTACAAAGCAACAAATCCACAAACCATCGTGATAGTCCACACGTCTCATGTGACAGCATCATTGAAATCCCAAATCAGATGACACTATAGCTGGCCGAATAACACTCAACACTTTGAAGCTTGAATCAATCACGTGCAAGAAAAAGCGACAAAGCATAACCATATAGCAGCGAGTTCGAGTCCGAGAATGAGGGTTCATGGGTCTAAACAGGGCTATCTCCAGATACATCCGAATTGATTTGCATCTCGACTTCAAAGGTAATACGTATCTTTAGCCCTTATTTTCGCACAATGATATTAGTAGCAAGCATGCATAACAGGTAGGATCTATAGTAGCCAAGTCATGTCCATGTAGCTCGTCTAGGATGACCGAAGCATTGTGATGTTTACATTAGTCGTTCCTCTTATGACCTTGTTCTTGTTCGGGACGAACAAGTTTAAGTGTGGGGTGGTTTGATGAGCCGTATTTATACGACTCATCGAGTCGTTAATTCCCACCATTTCATTCACTTTATTATGCGAACAGTTACTTTTTAGTGTTGTTTCGTATTTCAGGTGATTTGGAAGCTCTAGGAGGAAACACGCTTAAAAGACGGCATTTTCATGCCAGAAACATCGCAGTGGAAGAACGGAGCCAAAGGAGGGTCGTGAACAGTACTCCGGCGTGAATAGTAATTCTGGCGTGAATAGTGATTTCGGGGCCGTGAACAGTAACTTCGGGGCCGTGAACAGTTACTTCGGAAAAAGAAAGTCCAAGCCCTAAATCCAGCAGCCGGCCCATTCTACATTGTGATATTAGGGCAACATTCAAATGCTAGGGTTTCGGAAGGTTCCAAGAAGATCAAAGGGTTTCCAAGAAGATCAAAGGGTTTCTCAAACCCTATATAAGGAGGAGTCCACAAGCATCTCATCATCCCTCATTCTACAATTCAGCCGTGTGCTACTATCCTCACAATCCAGCCGTGCCTCCTTGCTCAGCCACAATTCCGCCGCTTCTCAGCCTTGCACGGCCGCTCATCAGCCCTACACGGCCAGCCCTTGCTTGCCTCGGTTTTGTGAAGTATTTCATCCCCTTTTATTATTTGCATTGTTTCATTATGATCATGTGTAACTAAACCTTCTATTCGGGTTAGGGTTAATATATTGTGACTATGTTTTTGAGACTTGGATCTTTAATGCTATATTCTATGTTTTACTAATTCTCGTACATGAATTCCATGAAATATTGTTAGACTGGACGTATACTTTGTCGTGAAATCTAGTTGCGCATATTTCTACATTAATCATCTATCTAATACTTTGTCGTTTAGATAGATAGTACAACTAGGGCAATTAACACCTTTGTCGGGTTAATTAAACCTAGGGGAATTAGGTCGTGGCGTAACACCTTTGTCGGGTTACTTGGGAAATCACCTTTGTCGGGACAACCACACGTAAAACACGAATTGAATATTTAGAAGTCTATGATAAAACAAGTCACAATCAAACCCTAATCTGAATACTTCTCTCTGATATTTACAACCTTGCAATTTTTGATTATTTCACTAACCGTTACTCTCATTCTAGTTTCTTGTTTTTCTCCATTACAGAACAAAGTAGTAGCTATCTAGCTCCCTTGGGTTCGACCCTTGCTTGCCATTGTGCTAACCCACAGTTCAGGACAAGGAAATTATAAATTGTTTTTGCACAGGTACGACGACAGCCTGTTCAGTGACTCATTCTCTTAGTTGACAACAGAGATTGCTAAGTCATCCTGTTTTACATCTTCAATTGGTGACTCCTCTTCTGTTAGGCATCTAACCAGTCACTTTTGTCTTCTTTTACACATGGGTGGACACCAATTATTCATCTTAAGTGGCGTTTACTCTCTAACTTAGATCGGTAAGTCATTGGATTGAACCCCAATGTAGACGGGAGAGGAAGAATGAGATAGCTCGACCAATAGGGAGAGGAAAAGAACAAAGTTTTATGTAGTTTTGGGCCTATATCCGACACACACAAAATATGAAAATGGAGTTTGCTCCCTAAGGGAATTCCCATTCTCTCATTTTGTAGTTGTATGCGACACAAAAATGAATTTCTTTTTGCCTGCGTATTAGGGAAAAAGGCTTTCTCTGGTTTTGGTCGTAGGTTGAGAGAACTTCATTCTCAAGACGGCTGAGGGCCCAAAGGTATACTTCCAATGGGACATAGATAGTAGAATATATGACCTATTGGCCTTTCTCCTTGCATTCCAACGCTAAATCCTAGTCATTGAAACGAAATAGTAAGAATGCATTTCGCCTTAGAGCTAGTCAAGTTGGCTGCCCAAAGAGATAATTTACCGGTATGATTGCCCTAGAACCAGGCTCCGCAGATCCTTAAGAAAGTATGCCTCTACTAAGAAGTGCCCCTAGCGGGCCTTGATTGGCGAGTGTGAAGTTCGATGTCGCGAGTTAGCCCGATTGGTTGGCAAATGTGGTACTTCCTTTTTGCAGTAGGAAAGGCCATAAGCAAGTTGTTGGTAGCATTGGAGAGAATGTCCTAACTGGGGAGAAGCCCAAAGAAGGGCACTAGGACCCCGATACCATAATAGATTCTTGCGTGCGGGTAAAAGGGGTCCCTCTCACGTGTAATCTCCCTTCGGTGTTTTGTGTATATAGAGAGAGGGCATATAGTCAGTATTTCTTGTAAAGACCTAGGGAGGGGAACAAAATGTCCGGATTAGGGGATCACCCACTTCTGAAGGGCTACCTTAGAGTTTTCTTAACGTCTCATAGGGAAGCTTTGGTTCCTAGTTATAGATTCTATTCTTAGAAGGTTCCGATTAGATTCTGCTAAGGGAACTCCCTTAGGACTGGTAGTGCATCTGCTTCTGATCTTAGGAGTCAGTCTTTTATAAGCGATGTGACCCGCTTTCTTCCTCAAACTAGAAGTAAATAGCAAAACCCTTGCCATACTAATGCCCAGCTCGCCTTGACCCAGACCTATAGATCACAGATGGATCTGCCCCTGGCGTTTAGCTGCTGCTCTGAAAACTAACTTCAAAAATGAAATATATGCAGGAGAAGCCGTCCACGGAGAAGAGTTTGCCTAGGGCAAAGTCAGACAGGTTATCTTGCTTGTTATTAAAAGTACGCCTTTCTTTAAGACATCAATGGCACTCAACTATTAATAAAAGTTGTCTCACTGCCGTGTTGTCTTAGAGGGCCTGACGAGGCCTTTGATGAAAGCATCGGCTGCTCTCGAAAGACAAGAATCAGTAACAGGAAGCCCCATTAGGGAAATAGCAGAGGAAGGCTTTCTATGGAGAGTGAGTTTTGGGTAGCTCGTTGTTCTCTTTGTAGACAACCAGTGTCAAAGAAAGAGAAAGAGGCTCTGCTCTTGATGTTCAAGTGCGCTACCAGAAGATAATTGGTGATTCGCGGGTACTATCCGTTCGAGGAAGAGCTATTTCTTCTCAATGGCTGACCTGGCCTCTTTACCCGAGTATCCTACTATTAGGCAAGCTACGGCCTCAAAGCGACTCGCTCACCAGAAGGGGATCTTAACCCCGGCTCGGAACAGAATCCCCTGCCTTCCTGCTTCTGTTGATGAGTCTTGCACTAGGGGCAGCTTCCTGCGATCTTGATAGGCGAACTAGTATTCTTCTTTCTTCCTATTGATAGGTTTTTCCTACTTCATTTAGTAGGGGAGACCCCTGGTATTGAACTCTTAGTTCAGTCTTTATACTCCGGTATTGCTGTATTATAAGTGGGAGCAAAGGATCCACCTTTCAGGGAAACATGCCAGGTCATTCTACCTATCTTTGCCTACAGGTACTTCGGTGAGGAACAATAGGATTTGAAAAAGTGATAGGACAAAGGGCGTATCGTAAGAGAAGCCTGGCAAAACGAATCAGATACATATTTGAACAGCGGCGAATTTTCTTTCTAATGCACATGATTGGCTGCTACCCTTTCCTAACCCATATGATATGGTAAGGGATGGGATGCTATGATTAGTCTCACGAATAAGGCTAAGCCCTTTGTCAGTAGAGGAAATTCCATGTAAGTATCAATCTTCAGTTTGAGGAAGTGGATAGAAGGATGTGACCCCTTGCTTTTGACTTTGCTGTTGTTGTTGATTAGTCGAGCGCAAGGCTTCGATACCCGGGGGATTCCAGTGTAAGAGGCGATATGGGAGTTCCGAGAAGGCAAACAAGCAGCTAACGAAAGTCTCTTCCCCTTCTGTAGAATAGGCCTTATTAGTCCGGAGTCAGTTAACAGAGGGGAATTAGTCGTATTCCTTTCCAGAGGTAGAATCATACATGAGGCCCACATAAACAGGTTATAGAACTGCATTACCAAACTTCAATAAGCGTAGGCTTTTCACTTCCATTCGTAGGGCGTAACAGCACCTTTCTTTCCATGCCGTGTAGGGGGATGTCACCCTTCTTTGCCTCTTTCTTAGCCGTAACTTAGGTTTAGATTGTTATTACATCATCGCAAAGGATCCGATCTTATGGCTATTTAACTGCCTTCCCTGCAGCATCATATGGCTAACTAACTGTCTTTCTTCTCTTCTCGAAGCTCTTCCCTTAAAAGAGAATAGAATCTGAATAGCCATTGAAGTCCTAAGAAGACTGACCCTTAGGCATTGGGCTAAGTAATTGTTATAAAAAAGGTTTTTTTTGCCATCTAGTTCGCCATCTTGTGCGAGAATCCGTGCTTTCATTCCAATACTATATGGATTAGCTACCTCCTAATACTAACTCCTCTTGCCCCTGGAGTCTTTTACTGGAATTCCAATCTCCCGAGACCTCCTCCCGAGCGCAGCTCACTCGAGCTAGCTTCCATCAATGGTAGATTCTACCAGACTTAAACTTAGATTGGATTAAGATAACACGGCTTTTTAGGGCATGATCTTTTCTCCCACTTCAAAAGATGTATAAAGACTTCCTCGTTCCCATAATGTTAAGCCTTAGTCTATTACCCGAGCTTCTCTTACTTCGACCCACCGAACTATGATCGTCGCTTACCCTAGTTACTGGTTAGCAGCCCTCTCTTCCCAACTACAGCAAAAACTGCTATCGAAGAACTGGTCACACCCGCGTACTCACTCTCTTCAGACCTAAGACAAATGCCTTTGTGCGTGAGACCCTTTGGCATCCTACCCGATTGGCCTTTGGCTTCCAATCCTTATCAAGAAATAAAGGAATCTTACCCATCATGCCACTACTTATAATACAGCTGCTTGTTCGATCTAAGGAAGAAAGATGGACATATATGCCACTTTTTCCTAACTTCGTAACATCCGCGAATTCATCAAAACCTTGCGCCTCATGCTTTGAGGCAAAGTTTAGCCATATCTTAAACAATCATTCAGGAAAGACAAGATATTCACTGACTTATAGCCATTATCCCCTATTCACCGCTTCGTACTCTCTATACATAGCAAAACAACATCGGCAGCAACCGGCTGCACTCGCACTTATATCATCTCATCGCGGCCTTGCCAGCTTTTGCATATATACGAGATGCGAACTTAGAAAGAACTTAGATCTCCTCACTAAGGAAAAGGCGTTGACAGCTTCTCCCTATGTTGGATGCTAACTTCGGAAGAAAGGTAAGATGGGGCATCAACTTCTCATGTGTAAAGCATATCACTTAGTCAGCTTTGTTTGATTCAAAAGAGGCATTTGCATCTTTCTTTCCCTGGGGTTTCACCCTCTTTGTTGAGCTTCTTCTCTGTTGATGTCATTTATATATAGAATGAAACCCGGCATAACTGCAAGCAGAATTACTTTTTAGATCCGCCTACAGGCTTTGGTTAGCCCCCCCCCCCCCCCCCATGCGGATGAAATGTCAATACCGGAATCCCTCCCTAACAGATATCGAAGTTATTAGACGAAAATAGAGTTTTGCAGGCCCGTGAAAACATCCGTTGATGTTGGGTTTCGAGTAGTTATTGATCGGTATGACTACCATTTTTAGGTTAGGGCTCAGCAACCCTTTATGGGTCAGAGTGATGCAAGGGTTTTTTCTAGATCGGATAAAATGCATTGGCTTTTGCTTTTGGACAGGCGCACTATAACCTCATAATTGGAAAAGAAAGAACAAATGCCTGACTCCTGTTGTCAAATGAAAACTTATCAACCTCAACTATAATGTGTTAAGCAAATGCCACATTTGATGACTTATCTTGGAAATCCCAAAAAAGGGTAAATTTGAGTCAAAAAATCCCGGGTTTAGACAACTTATTTCACAGATTTTAGATCAAAAACTCGATTGCATTGCCAATTTTTTTCTATTCTAGTTCACGGGGAACTTACCTTATTATTACAGTCAGTAAACAGGTTTTCGCTGAGCTACTGTTCCCAGGCTAGGTTCTAATATAAGTGGAGCAAAGTTTTCCCCTCTAATAAGTGGTAGCAGGAAGTCAGCTTGCAGGGTCAATCCAAGCAGCGGAGTTGAGGTAAGGTCATCGAAGCCCAAAGGCTTTTAGATTCTATTGCCGTGTGGCACTGACAAAACAAAGTAGAAGATTCTAGGAAATTATCCAACTTCAGTCGAAAAGGTCGAAAAGCCTGCGGCACTTTACTCTTGTTAACGGTTCCACCTTTTCTTGCCCACCTGCTCTTACCAGATTCTCCGAAACTACCTTTTCCTTTTCACCTACGACTTCCTCCTTCAATAGAAGCCTCGTTCAGGGATGAATAATGTTACCACAAAAAAGATAAGGATGGGTGAGGCCTAATGCCCGATTAGCTCTTCGGGAGTAGTCATGCCCGATTCACAAACCTCATCCTTCTATGCTTGCTCAAGCCAAGCATAGCTATAGTTGGCTAGTTGAAAGCAGAATAGTACTAGTTCCACCACTTCCTAACAACGAGTTAGGAACTACAACTGTACTAATTAGCTACATTCATCCCCGCTTCCTTCCACTTCTACGGTTAGGCTTTCGTTTTATACGCTCACTTTGCTGACTCGCTTGATTAAACTTCTTAACTGGCCTAGCTTACTCTCTTGCCTAATTCAAGGGAACGTAGCTCTTCTCTCAATTTCTTAACCAACACCCAAACTTTAAGGTAAAAGTAGTAAAGCCTCAATCCGTTCTGAGGTAAGATAAGCATCATTCAAACTGTTGAAACTGTTTTTATTCTGTAAGCAAACGAGAAAGCTAGGATTGAAGAAAATAGTTCTGAGATCTTTCTTTCCTCCCATGCTGAGCTACCTGGGCTTCGAATCTTCAATGGAATTTTGTGATTCGAATGATGGGCAACACTATCACATTCCGAGTGTACTCGCTCTCGCATAAACCTACCTTATGTTCGGTCCAAGGGGTGGCATAGGTCAGGGGAGTTTAAATTAGTCGTGCGGCCATACCGGTGTGGGCCGATTGGGCGGTGCACTATCATTCCCTCGGCTTTTGATCTGCGTCCACATTGTTTTTAGTCATTCCATTTCTTCTTTGACATTAGCATTACTCTTCTATAAAAAAAAATGAGCGTATAATCATGTTTCCACCCCATTTTCATTACGAAGATGTATCACGTCCGGATCCCATGCTCAAACTGAATCACGCCAACGTTATGGAAGTTCATGGATCGTGTGAAATAAGAGTAGTACCAAAGGCACCCTCGGATTATTTAATAAAAAATGGAAAATTGTCTATGGAGATTCCGTGCGATTAGAAATTCAGACAGACACAAAGGGGTTCGGCAGGAAAGTCATTTCAATCCAATCCATTCTTGGGGTCAAATAAAGACAAAGGATATGTTAGTGACCTAGCACGACAAAGTACTCTCCGAGGTCATGGAAAGTCTAATTTTTCGGTCAGAATCTCGACAGTAATGTCTCTGTTAGATTCTCCGGTCGAAATACAGGAAAACTCCATTCAATTCTCGATGGAAATGGAGTTTTGCGAATTCTCCCCAAAACTTGAAGATCATTTCGAGATCTTCAAACATATTCTAGGGTTCAATGAGACTATTGTCGCTTTTTCCAACACACAAGGTGAGACTTTACCACCGTGGAGTGGCTTTTTGCAAAAAGATGAGGGGGAAACTCAGTAAGATGTCGGAGAAGCGAAATATACGAGATCACAAACGTAGATTGCTCGCGGCTAAATATGAATTGAGATGAAACTCGATTTTTAAAGATCTCGATCTTCCTAGTGATATGCGGGACAAACATCGCAATAAGTTGTCCAAGTTTCCAAGAAAAGGTTCCTTTGCAAAAGTAAGAAATTGATGTATTTCTCCATGCCCCTTACCTCTATAATTGACAACGGGGAAGTGCTGAAATGATGCGTATTTATCCCCTACATGCGTTTGAGACGCCCCGGGGTGGATACGACGATTGAAACCTCCAATCTTGTCAATGTGCCGACAAGAGGACCACCCGGGCATGATAATGATTTCTTCCTTGAAATCCTAGGAGGCATTACTTCTCGAACGTCCTATCTATCCTATCTCAATCGGCTCTAAGAATTGCCCTAAGACTAATGCGCTGTTAAAAAATGTTTTAGTTAGCAGGAAGCTGTTGGGGGATCGAGCTAACAACTGGCACATTTCTTGGTATGATGTATATATATAAGAACGATCACTCTTCTTGCTTGCAGAAATGGATTGATGGAGAGTGCCCCCTCCCAGGCGGAAACCTTGGGTTGGCCTTTTAGACAATTGGGTCTCTGAGCTTACAATTCCTAATATTATTGATCCAGGGAACTATCCGGCTGCCTATCAATAGTGTAGGCATCTAAAAATAGGTAGTTGCCTGCGATTATTGAATGGCAGTATAGGGGTGGCATTCAATATGAGGTAGTAAGACTGCTCTTGATCAGACTCTTATGGATGCTGCAAGGATTGGAGAATCTTGGGGACTTTCTATCATCTTAATAAGCCCCTGGGATTGAGAAGAATAGTAGGGGACCTAATTGGACGAAGCTATAGGTAGCAGTCTGGACTTCTCTTACTTCTGGACTAGGGCGGGATTTCAATATTAAAGATTGGGTGTCTCCCGGCTTCCATTTCCCCGACTCTCCCACCCCAATTCTTTCTCTTTCCCCCTTCCCTTCTGGTTGCCAAATCCTACTCCAATTTAATGATCTGGTAGGCAACGTTATGCACAGTTCGCTTCTCGCGGCTGGGGCATCAAGTCGAGTACATTTGAGCCAATCCCAAAGCCGGCGAATAAGAAGTCAAATAAGTCCATCCGACTGAGCTCAATAAGCCATCCCTATCATTCATCCCAGCCACCCGAACAAGCTATATTGGGTCTGCTTTATATCATCCAGTAATCCATGATGTAGTAACCCCACCCTCTCATTCATTTGTTGCTCGTTATTCCCTAATATGTATGAATTTTTCTGCTGTAATTACCTTGGAGAATGAAGTGTTCACCGGTGGCTTGCCGGCCTCACGATTCCATTATAGGACCACTAATGTGAGGCATCTTTGGGGCCCTACCTACTAACTTCTACGGTCCTAATCAACTTAGGTTGGCTCATCTTCCTATACAACTTGGTGAGAGATTGAACCCCAAGCCCGATCATCCTTCGAGGCATCGGGCATAACCAATCAAGCTTCTAAAAAGTATCTAAAATTCTTGGAAACTCTATTCAATCTCATTACAAACGTTTGCTATCATTTATATCAGTTTCCGGTGAGGGGCTAGAGAAACAAGAAGCAAGACGAACTCATCTCAGTTACAGACAGCTCTTTCAGAGACTAAAATTGTGGGATCGGCATTTCAACACCAGCTAAGGCATCAGAGTGAAAAACACCGACACTAAGAGAAAGACCAAGGCAAGAGACTCTTCCTTTACCACCGGTAGGAGTGCTCGAGATTGAATGCGGTGCTTGGATTCCATGGGATGGGGTCAAATACCTCATCAGCTACAGATTTTTCGCGGGAAGATAGCACGCGCCTCATCTATAGAAAAGAAGGGGGCGGGTGTAGAATATAATCAAATCTATTGTGAGGCTTCACGATTGGAAATAACCAATAAAGCTTGCTTTACTCGATCATATATATGTTTGGAGCTTGGATCAGAAATAAAAATAGGATTCCCCCCTCCTTAACCTTAATAATAAGAAGCTACCTCTCTAACAATCACTGAGTCCTGACTATGGAACTAGAACTTCCAAATGAGATATAAATACACTCTACGTAACACCGACACAGGAAAGACACGCAACAATTAAAATAAAAAGGCCGGTTTTGATAATTCCCTAATCCGAGAATGGAAGGTCAGTCTTCTTTGAACAGTGATGCTCCGATATCATGAAGTTCCTACTCTTCTTCTATTCCTAACCAAAGGAGAGGTTTGTTAAAGAAAGGCTGACGAAGCCTGCTCTTCGCTTAACTTGGCGATACAAAGGATGCTTTTCTCAGAACACTTTGCGTAGTTTTCAAAAACCCCCAATCCGCTCTCGCTCAAACTTCCCTAGCCAGTAGCCGAGAAAAAGGCTAACCCATCCCGTTCTCAAATTCGACCGAGAAGATAGGGGGTTCATTCCTACCAGGCTAAACTATATACTCGAAACACAACATTCTTTCCACGTCGATTCAATTTTTCTTCTTCGAGCTTTCATTATAAAGATTAAATCCCCAAGCCTGTTCTTGGAACTTGAATCACTCCCCACCCTCATGTATACTTTATACCATGACTCCACCCAATCACGGAAAGAAATCACCACCGCCCCATTCTTTAATTCTCCTTTTGACAGCTTCCTAGGTCTCCGCCTTTCCTATATTTTGCAAAAATTAGAAAAGGGAGCCTGGATTATTCTTCCATGTCATCGCAATCCGACAAAAAAGAAAAGGAGTCATCCACCTGAGATAAGTGATATTCGTCCGTGATCCCCCTATCGATAGCACATTCCCGAGCTCGCTCTCTTATTTGCTGCTGAAGGGAAATGTACTTGTCGACATTGAAAAGAGGAAAGAAAGATTGAATGCCTGATGAGCCGTATTTATACGACTCATCGAGTCAACAAATCCCACCAATTCCAGCACTTTATTATACAAACAGTTACTTGTTAGTGTTGTTTTGTATTTGATAGACCATAATTGTATGAATCATAAACACAGTTAAACCCACCAAATTAGACGCTTTTTCTATTTAACTTTTGCTTGTTAGTTCCGATATTTATCTACAGGGTATTTTGGAGTCTAGAGAGAATACGAGCTAAAAAGGACTTTTAAAGCTGAATATGAATTACGAGTCATTCCAGGTCACGACCAAATTCTGACTTTCAAGAACCGGACGTGGAATTACTCAAAACCAGTCCAACCGAAGGGAAACCAGAATCAGTCCGGAGCTGAAAGAGGACCGATGGCTTTTGTGAAAAGATCACAAAACACCACTCAACCACTCCCTCCACCTCATGGGGGGCGGCTAAGCCACTCCTCCTCTCCTCTCATGACACATGGGGGGCGGCTAAGGGGAGGATGACATCATCCGATGGCTTTTGAAGCCTCCTCTTCCCTTGTGACAAGTGGCTTCTCCTCCTCCACATCTCTTCATCCCCTTAGCCTATAAATAGACATATTCCCTTCCCTTTGTAAGGCATCCCAAAGTGTGGAGAGCTCATCTCTCTACACATTCCAAAATCACAAATCACTTATCTCTCTAGATTGAGAGCACAATCATGTAATCACTTTACTTTGGAATCGAAGCTTTAGCACTTTCAACGGTTTTTGTAAGTATTCTCTTCTTTACTTTACTGTCTTTCAAAGTACTTTACTTTTTAACGCACTTAGCTATGATGTCCTGTTCCATGAATATTCGTAGCTAAACCCTTCATTCGGTTGAAGGGGTGTACTTGTAGCATAATATGTTTTAGACCCCTACTCTTAGTGCCTCTATATGTTTAAAACTTGTTCTATGTGCCACATATTAGGTCAGAACTTCCAAGGTTGAGTGGATGCTTGAAATGGCAAAACTCTTCCGTGGGGTTCGTGAACATACTCGGGTAAGTGGATGCTTGAAATGGCAAAGCTTATCTGAGGAGTTCGACCTCTTTAAAACACCATTTGGATTGATCGGAAATGATTGATCAAATGGATGCACATAGCTAGTATACCTTGAAATGGGGTGCTAGTCTAAATAGAACAAGTGCTCTATGACATTGAAATGGGCTAGACAGTGTGGCAAGTCGAGTGCTTGAAATGGCCTTGATACACTTTTGAACATTTAGTATGATCATTAGAGGTCAATGATGAACGATGATATGATATGAAACCCCTAAACCGAATCCTTTCCTTACAGTCCATTATCAACTGTTGTAATTTACTTTCAGTTCTCAAAGCACACTCAAACCCAACCCCAATCGCATTTAATTTCTGCATAAGCTTCATTAAAGAACAACTAATCCACCAATTCCCTTGGGTTCGACCCGTACTTACCACTGACTACCAAAAATAGTTAAGTCGCGAGTATCGGAGATATAAATTTGCTTTTGCACAGAGAACATCGCACCTTAACGACAGTGCGGTGGGCTCCATCAAAACTGGCGCCGTTGCCGGGGAGTTGTGAATCGGAATAGTTGTTCTTTTTATTTTTGTTTTTGTTCTTGCAATCCACCATGTCATTGTACTATGAAAACGAGCCTTGGAACGATGAGGAGTTTTCCCCACCACCCTTCAAACTTGAAGTCCACGAGAAGATCAACAACATAGAGCAATCCCGGGATGAAACTTTGGACGAGTATTTGGCATACGTTGACTCCATTGTGACGAGCTGCCCGCACCATGGATTCACCAACCACGATCTTCTTCAAAGGTTTCTCAATGGGATGATGCCATATGAGTGGAATTGGCTTAATGACGCGGCAGGAGGCTCGGTGAATAACTGAAACATGGATGATCTTTGGAACTTAATAGATGATTTGGCCGCGAGGCGGTGCGAAGAACTGCACAACACGATGCACCAAATCAGGGCCAAACCCGAATTATGGGCAGTAGAAAATGAGCTGGCAGCTAGCACCCAGCAATTGGCCGCAGACATACAGCAATTGAGTGCCTCGATGCACCAATTCACGGCCAAAACCGAATCATGGGCAATAGAAAGGACGGCTGAACTCGAGGAGCCGGCAGAGAATGAGGACCAACAGATGACCGAAGAGGAACCAGCCAAGACAGGCCCGGTCCTCACTATCGGAGCACCCGAGCCACTCCAGGACAAGGAGGAATAATTGGCAGCTAGCATCCATCAAATGAGTGCCCCGATACCCCAAGACGAGGTCGAAAATGAGGAATTCTGGGTGGCTACACAACTGATCTGGGACCGCATTGCCAAACTGCCCAAATCAATTTCGGTCCTAATTGAAGAGCTGCCCAAAACAGACCCGGACCTCAGTATGATTGCCCCCGGAGACCATATGAATGACAAGGATGAGGACTCATGGTTGCCTAAAGAAGAGCTCCATTCAAATAATCCTTGGGAGTTAGAAGAAGAACTGCCCAAATCAGGCCCGGTCCTTATCACCAATCCATCCGAGGAAATCACAGTCCTAACTGCCGAGCCAACAGAAGTCCCAAACCTCACTGCCGAAGCGGCCGAAGAAATCAAGCCAGGCCCGGTCCTGGCGCTCGGAGCACCCGAGGAAGTCCCGGACCTCATTGCGGAACTGTCCGAGAAAGACCTGGTCCTCACTGTCGGAGCACCTGAAACAGACCCAGTCCTCATGGTCGAAGTGCGCCAACTTAACCCTTCGTGTTTTATGCCGATCATAGCCACCGAAGATCATATAATCAATAATGATGAGGTGCAAGGGGAGTTAGAGGAGGAGCATGAGCCAAAAAAGCCGACAAAGGAACTCTCACTCGTCACAAGCCAAGGAAAACCGCCTGAAAACTCACTCGTTCCAAGACAACCATCCATCACTGCCACAATGAAGAGGATTGGTAGAGGCGCATGCTTAATGTCGCGTACATTTAATGGCACAAAACCAAACTTCCAAACTCGCAAAGGTGCCAACTATTCAAACATGAAGAAGCGGCAAAGACATGGGCCGAAAGAATGGAAACCCGGAAGGAGTAACAAGCGAGCACGACTCATTGGACCAGTAGCTATGGTCAATGAAGCCTCACTCTCTCGGAGCAAAAGGGCAGCCGAGAAGAAATTCGACCTCACACGCCCTTGGGACCCAACCTTATGATCCAGGAATGAGGTACTTTCGAGCTAACGACGTTAAACAAATGCACTGGTCGGGAGGTAACCCGACACCTATCTTACTTTCAGTCATTTAATTTCTGTCATTTAGTTTTTTGCCCTAAATCATTCTCACCTTTCCTGTATATATTTGCTTGCATGACTTTTGAACTATGTCTTGCTGAAAGGCACGCCTTCGTTCAAAAGTGTGGGGTGAGAACCGCCTGTGTACATAGTTAACATGTTTTTCTTTTTCCTTTTCCCTTAATATTATCTTTTTGAAAATATGAACTTGAGAATGTGAAAAAGATAGATCATAATTCATGCATTTACCTTGTGAAAATTCAAATGTTTAAAAACTTAGAATGTAACTTCTCATTTGTCCCTTTGTGTTGAGATATACAGGGGATGTGGAGTTGACATAAACTGCCCTAGAGAGGCTTGGCAAGCACTCGAAGGATCGAATCTAACTATATGGTTTTCGAAGTCAGTGGAGGCTGCACTTCGGGTTTCAGTGAAGATTGAAGTCATCTCCGCCGTGCTGCGTTTATGCAATAGGCGGGACGGGACGGGAATCAAACCGTCCTATCTCTAGTCCTAGTAGCCAGGAAAATAGATGAGCGACCCTCACCTTGACCCGCGCGAAACGGCGAGGATGAGAAAGAGCGGGGAGGTATTTCCATATGCTTGCGGGCGACGATTGGACCTCCCAAAAAGGCTGAGAAAATGGACTAGCAAGTCACAAAGAAGCAAAAGCTCAAAGAAGCTAATCAAAGGCCAAAGGCCAAAATTGTGAAGCTTTTAACCGATCAAAAGTGAAGAAACTCCAATTCAACATCAAAGGCCAAAGGCCAAAGGCCGATTCACTACAGAAGCTGTCCCTCGCCAAAAAGAAATCAAAGTGCTCAACTCAGTGAAACCCGAACCGAATCACGTGCTAGAGAAAGCTACAAGGAAACCATATAGTGCGAGTCGATCCCGAGAATGCAGTCTAGGATCCTGAAAAGGGCTATCTCCCGAAACATCCGAATTAATTTGCATCTCGGCACAAAGGTACAAGTATCAAGTTTCTTCTAAGTATTTACACGGTTTAGTTTGGTAATAAGTAAGTAATGCATGAATTAGGATAAATCTAGTCCCACAGTCTCACTTTCATATTTAAAAGTTTACTTTGATTGTGTGCCGCCCTTTAAAAAGCATTGTTCGGGACGAACAACTAAAAGTGTGGGGTGATCTGATAGACCATAATTGTATGAATCATAAACACAGTTAAACCCACCAAATTAGACGATTTAACTTTTGCTTGTTAGTTTCGATATTTATCTACAGGGTATTTTGGAGTCTAGAGAGAATACGAGCTAAAAAGGACTTTTAAAGCTGAATATGAATTACGAGTCATTCCAGGTCAGGACCAAATTCTGACTTTCTAGAACCGGACGTGGAATTACTCAAAACAAGTCCAACCGAACGGCAACCAGAATCAGTCCGGAGCTGAAAGAGGACCGATGGCTTTTGTGAAAAGATCACAAAACACCACTCAACCACTCCCTCCACCTCATGGGGGGCGGCTAAGCCACTCCTCCTCTCCTCTCATGACACATGGGGGGCGGCTAAGGGGAGGATGACATCATCCGATGGCTTTTGAAGCCTCCTCTTCCCTTGTGACAAGTGGCTTCTCCTCCTCCACATCTTTTCATCCCCTTAGCCTATAAATAGACATCTTCCCTTCCCTTTGTAAGGCATCCCAAAGTGTGGAGAGCTCATCTCTCTACACATTCCAAAATCACAAATCACTTATCTCTCTAGATTGAGAGCACAATCATGTAATCACTTTACTTTGGAATCGAAGCTTTAGCACTTTCAACGGTTTTTGTAAGTATTCTCTTCTTTACTTTACTGTCTTTCAAAGTACTTTACTTTTTAACGCACTTAGCTATGATGTCCTGTTCCATGAATATTCGTAGCTAAACCCTTCATTCGGTTGAAGGGGTGTACTTGTATCATAATATGTTTTAGACCCCTACTCTTAGTGCCTCTATATGTTCAAAACTTGTTCTATGTGCCACATATTAGGTCAGAACTTCCAAGGTTGAGTGGATGCTTGAAATGGCAAAACTCTTCCGTGGGGTTCGTGAATATACTCGGGTAAGTGGATGCTTAAAATGGCAAAGCTTATCTGAGGAGTTCGACCTCTTTAAAACACCATTTGGATTGATCGGAAATGATTGATCAAATGGATGCACATAGGCTAGTATACCTTGAAATGGGGTGCTAGTCTAAATAGAACAAGTGCTCTATGACCTTGAAATGGGCTAGACAGTGTGGCAAGTCGAGTGCTTGAAATGGCCTTGATACACTTTTGAACATTTAGTATGATCATTCGAGGTCAATGATGAACGATGATATGATATGAAACCCCTAAACCGAATCCTTTCCTTACAGTCCATTATCAACTGTTGTAATTTACTTTCAGTTCTCAAAGCACACTCAAACCCAACCCCAATCGCATTTAATTTCTGCATAAGCTTCATTAAAGAACAACTAATCCACCAATTCCCTTGGGTTCGACCCGTACTTACCACTGGCTACCAAAAATAGTTAAGTCGCGAGTATCGGAGATATAAATTTGCTTTTGCACAGAGAACATCGCACCTTAACAACAGTGCGGTGGGCTCCGTCAGTATTTCAGGTGATTTGGAAGCTCTAAGGGGGGAATCGCGCTTAAAGACTGGCATTTTAGGCCAAAAACATCACAGTTTCAGATTAGACCTTTGGACAGTCGACGGAGTGCTGGGAACGGACCGCTGATTAGAAAAATACGAACCACATGCCATTGCAAAGGTGACTCAATTCCCTACAACTCTCTAGTTCACACCGAGAGCAGCCGAGATCGTTTGGATGGTCGAAACGAGAGTTGAACTGAAGACCGACAATCTGGCCGAGAGTTCCACATGCACTTTACACTTTAGGTGCACGCCGAGTCGGCCCGATCCAAACCGAGTGAAGTCCGGCCCAAGCCGAGTTCGAAGTCACAAATCTCGGCCCGTCTTCTCCTCCATGCGTGGCGGTTTAGGAAGCTTCTAGAAGACTTGTTGGCGAAGTAAACTTGCTAGCCAAGTAAACTTACAAGCCAAGCAAAGTCGGTTTTAGGACATGTTTCCTAAAACTGTTTATGGACCGACTTCAACTTGGAAACTTCGAGGCCCTTGTCTAGTCTATAAATACAACCTCATATCAAGGGTTTCAATCATCCCTCACTCGAAGAAGCATCTCATTTTCAGAGCTTCTCTCTCCTCTCGGTCTCAAGTCATCCTCGCCGATCATCATTCCGGCTCCGGTCCTCCTTCGTTCGGAAATAGAGAAGAAATCTCTCTCTTTTATTATTGTATTTGTTCCCATGGCCATGTCTAGCTAAACTCATTATTCAATTTAGGGTTTAATACATTGTGACGTTGTTTTTGAGACTTGTTGCTTAATGCTATTTTCTTTGTTCTACTAGTCCTTGTGCTTAATTATCTCGGTTTCAATTGCAATGCTAAGTTGATACTCGGAACGGTTAGGCTTAGCCGAGCAATTCATTCCCGTTATTTGCTTTTTGTTTGATACTAGACCGTTGAGAACAAATAGTGCACTAATCTGATATATCTTGGAATGGAGTATTAGATTGCTAGGATTAGAATTCTATAACCCGAAAGGAAGTAGATTGTGGTGTAAAATAGATGATTAGAAGTCGATGATAAAACAAGTCACAATCAAAAACCCTAGACTGAATATTCTCTCTGATTGATATCAACTCGTTTGTCTCCTATTTTCTGCACTGTTTCCTAATTACTCACAACCCAACTGTCTTTCTTTTTACAGAACAATAAGTAACCGCTCTAGCTCTCTAGGGTTCGACCCCTTTCTTGCCGCTATACTAGCTAAGAGTAAGTGGAGATTATAAATTTAAATTTGCAGGTACCGATGACGCCTGTCAATGCCGTCCAAGACAAGATTGAAATCTACTTGTCTTAGTCAAGACGAGTTCCAGATGGTGTTCGAACTGCGTCTCGAACACTTGTTAAGCAGTTTCAGGTTTTGTTCAAACAGAGGCTGGAACACCGTAGCAGACAGTACCGAAAACAGAACAAACAGGAGCACACACGATATGTTACCCAGTTCGGCTTCACCTACTCTGGGGGGTTTCCCACACCCTAAAAGGAACACAAATCGTATTACGAGATTTAGAGCTACAAGTGGTCTTACTCTTACACAACACATTATTTGTAATCGCCTAGCCTCTAATTCTCCGTCTCTCAGATTTGCAATCTCGGTTCACCGCAGCTCCCCTCGATCCCTGATAAGTCATAATTGTACGACTATTTTATATGTTAAAACCCCGTTTCTTAGTGGTTGCATGTATATTATTTCACTACCCGTGTGTAGTTTTCGTTCTCAGGTGCACTGACCATGGAAGGAATACCGGCTAAAGAGAGCCTATTAGAAGAAGTTTGGCGGGGAAAGAAATGAAGACCGAAGCACTTTGGAGTTTTCATCAGTGCAGTACGCGGAGGGCTTAAGGAGTTACGACGCGGACATCTGAGGATTTAACATAATGCAAGAGACCTCCGCGGATCATAAATGAAAGAGGCGTCCGCACGTATTTTCCAGCTGTCAAATTTCCTAAAATCAATTTGTGTTTTCTCGGGAAGAAAAAGAATCGAAAATTGGAGAGCCAATCTCGAAAGAATGACATCAGAATTTGGGGAGCCACTTTTGGAGAAGATAAAAGAAATGAGAAAGGGAAAATCGATTTGGCTTTGGTCCGTGGAAAAAAAAAAGTGAAATTGTGAAGTCTGGTCTTTGTTTGGCCGTGTCTTTTGGCCGTGTGAAATTTGGGTGGGATTTGTGTGTGGTTTTGAGAACACACTGCTGAGAAGAGACTTAAAAAGTGGTTGAGCCAACTTTTGGCAGGAGATAAGGCAAAAAGAAAGATTGATTGTGGCTGAGAATTGAAGAAAGCTTGGAGGATTATTCGACATCAGTATTTTCATTTCATCTTACTCAATTACTTAATGATGTATTGCATTTCGATGAGTAGCTAAACTCATATGTGTAGGCTAGAACTCGAAATTGTGATGTATTGACTTGAGACCTCTATTGATTTCTATGTTTTGCGCTATATTACTATGCATTGTTTATGGATTTGATATGCTAGCATGAGTGGAACCCTAGCGGGGGAGCTTTTGTTTGTGTGTTGATTTCAATTATCACAGTTTACTAGCAACCTAGCGGGGATAGTAAACTAGGATACGAGTAATATACCACTAGGATTGACACCCTAGGACAACTTGTAGTGCAACCTAGCGGGGAGCTATAAGTTGTAAAACATTAGAAATCAAAACGGTTGGGTTAATGATTTAGTCTTGCATCACAATCAAAAGTTCTAGCTTGCACTGTTCTTTGACATTTGATACTTGAATTGTGTGACGGTTTCTCTATTGATAATTGATCGTGTTTTGATACTTGCATTTTTATTTGACTTGTTCGGAATTTACCCCCCATTGTTACTTTTATACTTAGTGAACAGATTCTCACACCGATCTCTGTGGATACGACCCGACTTACCACTTGCTAGTCGGAGATAAAGAAATATTATTTTTGATGGGTACAAGGACGCCCATCAATCCCCTATGGGTAGGACGAGACTTCCCTCTCGGCCTAGTCTTGGACCTCCCAGAAGCCCAGTCGCCTTCTCTTAAAGACGTATCTTGATCACCGTGTGTGTGTGCGCTTTGTTGTCCTTCAAGAACAGTCAGAACAGCACACTGAACAGACTGTTACTTTGTCGTTGATTTTCCGGTGTGGAATAATCAGCCGGCCATCGCTCCTCCTCCAATCTCACAAATCCTCTCGTGTTTTTCTTTTCTCTCAGGAAACGACGCTGATGTCAACGCCTTAGCCTTCTATTTATATGCATTGGCGGATCCAAATCAGCCCTAGGAAATCTGTCAAATATTTAGGAAATATTCCTAAATATTTGCTAGATATATTTCCTCCAATCTTCATGAATATCTCGATCTTTCTTTCTCGCCAAGTCATTCCGAAGCTGGTTCTAACTGATGTGAGAATATTTATCTGAATATTTGTTCTCTCACGATGACTTGTCGATTGATCCCAATCAGATGATCTTATCGATATCTTCTGTATATTCAGATCTTCATTCCAATCTTCAAGAAGATCTCGATCTTTTTTTATCACCAAGTAATTCCGAATCTTCTTAATCGACTCCTAATAGATGAGAGGATATTCATTTGAATATCTGATCCTCTAATTTATTGCTGAGCCGACTCCAATCAGATCAGATCTTTGATCGTCCAGATTAGGAAACGGCTTATCTTCAGATCTGCTGTATGCGAGTTCCAGTAGTCTGTTGAACACTCCTTGAACTCCTACTTGAACTATCTAAAGCCATTTTGCCAAAGACATGCCATTCATGGGAACATCAATCTCCCCCTTGGCATTTTGGCAAAACCAAATCTACGCGTTAGACACAACTTGAGGAACCAGAACAGTTGCCTCAAAATACTCCCCATTTTTGCCACAAACTGGCAAGGGGTACAATCGAGCAACCTGGTCTCTTTGGCATCTGGAATCTTGTGAACTCCCCCTCGAACATAGCCTGGGACAGTGACACATACTGTGAGTCTGTTTGACCTTGGTGTCTCAGCAGCTGTTCGACCACGGGTCAGCAACTGACAGGTTTTTGATGATCTGGTTTCCTCTATCAGAGACTCTCGGCCCACGTTCTCGCTCTCCATTATCGTGTCATCCTTGGAGTATTTTTCTGCTGCAACTTTCTGCGCACAGCCATGAACTCGTGACACCTTGGCTTGATGTGCCCCTTCTTGTGACAACACCAACAGGTTCATGAGTCTCGTATCCATTCTCCGTTAGAACACATCATGTTGGCCAGAGGGTACCTGTTCATCTCTCTGTTCACCGACTGTTCAGCTTTGACGAACTTAGTCTTTCCTTAACTGCTCCCATCAGTGTATCCAATGCCTCTATGCCCTCCTCTCATCCTCCGGGACTTCAGAATCGTATCTAGATATTTTGATCCAGAGTTAAACATTTTCACTGATGTCTTGAACTGATTCAGACTCGTCCTTGACGCTGTTCCACTCTTCAGATACATCAGTCTTCAGAGCAACACATTTTTCTATCCTTCTTCAAAAATCATCAGCAAACTTCATCTCAAATGTCCTTAGTGACCCCATGAGCTCGTCAAGCTTCATCTGCTTCATCATCATTGGGATATCGCAGAGCGTGCACCAATTAATTGATTCTTGACCTCTGCTCCTGTTCGACCTCCAATATGATCTCCACCTCCTTCAGTAGCTATCCGCGTTCAGCTCGGGACAACTTCTCACCAACAGCTCTCCTTAAGGAAGACTCAGGTGCATCCTTCCTCTTCAGCCCGGGGTCCTTCAGATCATTCTTATGTCGACCCTTGAATAGCTGTGATCAACTACCAACTTCAATGGAGCACCTGACAGTCTGACTTGGTCAGTCTTCAAATCTGGATGCTAGTTGATGATCAACTCATAGATAAGTGATGGGAAGATTATCTAGTGCAGAGACTTTGTAGAATGGCGTGTTTTGCAATCTGGTCAAACATAATTCTTCCCATGTCAATGAGCATCCTGTTTCCAATCTGGTAGAGCAGTTGTCCCATCTCCTTGTTGACCGTGGTTCTATGAGATGTAGGCTTCCAGTTGACTATGGTGATGAAGAACACTATCGAGTAGAATAGAGTCAGATCTGCAACTGTGATGGAACTGTCTTCCCATTAAGCAGCCTTTCAGGGATGATCTTTCTTTTCTGCACTGTCTTCCAATTGGCTGCTGCTTCTGTACTGGCACACCATACTCCATTTTTCATACTTCCAGTTGGAACATGGGCAGGAACAGGATTTGGACTATACCTTTTCCTTTTCTTAGACGCACTTGCTCCCCTGCGTTTGTGTTCCCATTCATCTTGATAGTTGCCTTAGATGAGCATGCTTGGAAGGTCACTTTCTTCTTGGGTTTCTTCTTTTCAGCTTTCTTGAGCTCTTCCAGTAAAACGGTGTCCTAATTCTCCTTCTGAGTGTTCTCGTTCTTAGCCTCTTCAAGATCAGTAAGAGGGACGAAGTCCTGAGCATCCTTCATCTCAAAATCAGGAATAGCTGGGGGATCCACCACCACATGTGCATCCTCCACAAAATCATCATGTAACCCTCCTTGCACAACGTTTGGTGCTTTAATTGACTCACCCTCTGGGACTGCATCAGAACTAGAGGACTCTTGGGGTAAAACTGTCTCACCACCTTGCTGCATATCTGAGACAACACCATCTGGCACACTTGCCTCCTTCTCAACCCCTACGACATGGGCTCCTGAGGACTGATCAGCTCTTGTCTCAACAGGTATTGTAACCTCCTCTTTTTGCAACTCATTAACAACATCATCAATGTCCTTGAACAACACATCCAGTTCCTCATCATTGCCGGATGCATGAGACTCTTCCATCACATTGCCAGATTGCTTAGCTTGTTGTTCTCCACTTGCATCCTCATTCTTCTGCTTATCAGAACCACAATCTTAGCCCTATTGGCTTTACCTTCTTCTGCAGCATCGGCCACAAAATCTACAGCTGGTTTCAATCCCTTCGGCTTCTTATTAACCACTTTGTCACCCTTATAACTCACCGAATCTTTACCAATCGTGTGTACTTCCTCATCAACAGAATTGAGTGCAGTAGCTTAGGAGTGAGAACAAGAGATTACCTCATTGAGGGGTTGTTCAGCCAGCGTCTGATTTTCCTTCGCAGTCTGCACAATCCCTTTAGTTGGATTAGGATCAGCCTTTGATGCCTTTGAAGTAGCTTCTTTAAGTTCTGTGACAGCCGCCTCTTCTCCCTTCTTTTTCCCCTCTCTGATTTTAGGGTTTGCTGATAATGTATCCTCATCCGACTTCGATTCGACTGCCTTTTTGATTTTTAAATATTTGGACTCCTCAACTTGCCAAAAACTGTCATGTGTATATCTCTTGAGATATTTGTCCAATCACCTCTCTCCTCCTTGATATGCTCCAACGCCTCATAAAGCTACAAATATGTTGAACTTAGTAATCAGTTCCAATCACGTACCATCTGTTCCAGCCCTATTCTTTGGTAGGTCAGCCCATCTGATTTGCTGGGGCTATGCTCTTGGCTGACCTCCATCTGGAACACTTAGTTGGCGATAACACGCAGACCCAGAGAGGATCTAAGTGTTTCAAACTGAGCGGCGTCTAGTGGCATGGTGAGTATGACAGTTACGGTTGTCATGAGTTTCGATGTGATGACCTTCTTCTCCACTAGCTCTCTGACGAAATGATATCTGCTCATGGAGTGTTGTACTGGGTTCTTGGGTAGAAACTTCTTCACCTGTTCCACTCCGTGTTCAGACAGATTCTGCTTCATCCATAGGAACTGAGTGCAGCACCTCCCTGCAGTGATGCTCTCTTGCTCTCCTGCAGCGATGCTCTCCTGCTCTCCCAGCATCTGGGCAACGTGTGTTCTAGGAAGGTGTTTCATCCACCACCATGATCAGCTAGAGCTCCTTTTGCATCCGTCTCACAAACTGTCCAAAGAGCTTCGGTGTACTCATGACGAACATATGCTTCACTACTCCCCCTCGCGCATAGCCATGGTCGATGAGGAACGTCTCGTACCATGCTCTGGGTGCTTGTGTGAGTTCGTACATAGTCTTCTTCAGTTCGTGACTATGCGCAAGATGATATGACTTCCATGCTTCAGATCTGGTGAACTCTCCCAATTCCACGTGAATGGCCACCACCCAAATCGCATCAATAAATGCTTTGTTGACATTCTTCAGACTGGATGAGCATGCAGTCAGTTCTCGATACTTGATCTCATTCGCTCGACTCTTCATTACTTCAGATGGATCTTCAACAGTTTCCGTGATCGGATAATGCTTGATAATTCTCCATGAGGGTTGCAGCGCAGGTGCATTGTCAAGTGTCCCAACTGGAGTAGATGTGGCTTCATCAGCTGGACCTCCTTCTGGAACTTTATCTTCTGTAGACTTGGTCTAAAAGGGTGTTTTAGACGATGTCCCACCTCTAACTTTATCATCTTCTGGAACTGAGTTTAGGGCAACTTTGTCTTTCACCTTTCCAGAAGAGGACACCATACCTGTTCCTTGCAATTCCATCTCATTTATCGTATTTGTTGGACAAACAGTGGCAGCTCCTGTTCCAACTGTGCCTAGAAAGTAGCTTTTGTTGGATGACCTACTTCCTTCCATCAGTGTGTCTCCATTCCTATCCAGTACTTGACAGGAATCACGAGTGAATGTAACAGACTGTCTGTCACCACACAATCTACTGATACTGATCAGGTTCACCTTTAACCCATCCACTAGGAGGATATCCTCGAGCTCAGGTAGATCCAGAACCTTCAATGTCCCACAGCCGATCACCTAGCCCTTATCTCCATCTCCAAAAGTGACAAACTGACGCTTGCGAATAGGTTTAACATTGATGAGATATTGAGGATTACCTGTCATATTGAGATGAACTTCTTTGCGGCTCAACTCAACATTCTTTCTCCTTAGCTCCACCAAGCCTGCAGGATGTGTTTCTCTACTTTTCTCCATCTCAGCTTTCAGAACCGATACGGTGTCTAGCAGTTTCACCTTCTGTGCAAGAAGTGACGAGTGTTCTTGATTCATTCTAATCATCTCGTGCTTCAAATCAGATATTTCTTCCTGGTGTTCCACCTTCTGGGAAACGAGAAGTTCAACCTCCTGCCATTTTTTATCTTTTTCTTCTGTCAGGCTTGCCACTGTTTCTGTGAGCTTCTTGTTCAGGCCAATCACCAATAGCCACTTCTCATAGAGTTCCTTGTACGTCTCGGCCGAGGTCTCATGAGCAAGTCCTTCGTCATCACTTCTTGATGCGTCGTCAACAGGCTGTTCAGATAGTGCACTAGAGTATGAATTTTCACTTGTCTCACTGCAGTCTTCAATAGTGACAACAAGTCAGACGAGATTGACATTCTCATGCTCTTCTTCCTCATCATTAGATTTACTGTCTGGACCCTCATAGGCTATTCTGAGAATATCCCATGCTTCCTTGGACCTCACATTCTGCAATCAGTTTGAACACATTCTCGTCCACTGCATAGAATATTGCATTCAGGGCCTTTGAATTCCCAACAGCCGCTACATTATCTGCTTCAGACCACAGGGCTTCGGGTTTTGGCATAATAGCTCCTTCAGGGTTGGCCATCATGGGTTCTGTCCATCCTATCATTACAGCTCTCCAAGCCCTTTCATCGAGGGATTTCAGAAAGGCTTTCATCTTGGATTTCCAATTGGCATAATTCGGCCCTTCAAGCAACGGTGGTCGGTTAGTGCTCTGTCCTTCCTTCAAACTCATCTTGAACAGTTGCCGGATCACACTCTGTATGTCGAGTGTCTGCTCTGATACCAATTGAAATCTACTTGTCTTAGTCAAGATGAGTTCCAGATGGTGTTCGAACTGCGTCTCGAACACTTGTTGGACAGTTTCAGGTTGTGTTCAAACAGAGGCTGGAACACCTTAGCAGACAGTACCGAAAACAGAATAAACAGGAGCACACACGATATGTTACCCAGTTCGGCTTTGCCTACTCTGGGGGGTTTCTCACACCCTAAAAGGGACACAAATCGTATTACGAGATTTAGAGCTACAAGTGGTCTTACTCTTACACAACAACTTGTTTGTAATCGCCTAGCCTCTAATTCTCCGTCTCTCAGATTTGCAATCTCGGTTCACTGCAGCTCCCCTCGATCCCCTATGGGTAGGACGAGACTTCCCTCTCGGCCTAGTCTTGGACCTCCCAGAAGCCCAGTCGCCTTCTCTCAAAGACGTATCTTGATCACCGTGTGTGTGTGCGCTTTGTTGTCCTTCAAGAACAGTCTGAACAGCACACTGAACAAACTGTTACATTGCTGTTGATATTCCGGTGTGGAATAATCAGCCGGCCGTCGCTCCTCCTCCAATCTCATGAATCCTCTCGTGTTTTTCTTTTCTCTCAGGAAGCGACGCTGATGTCGACGCCTTAGCCTTCTATTTATACGCATATGCGGATCCGAATCAGCCCTAGAAAATCTGTCAAATATTTAGGAAATATTCCTAAATATTTGCTAGATATATTTCCTCCAATCTTCATGAATATCTCGATCTTTCTTTCTCGCCAAGTCATTCCGAATCTGGTTCTAACTGATGTGAGAATATTTATCTGAATATTTGTTCTCTCACGATGTCTTGTCGATTGATCCCAATCAGATGATCTTGTCAATATCTTCTGGATATTCAGATCTTCATTCCAATCTTCAAGAAGATCTCGATCTTTCTTTATCACCAAGTAATTCCGAATCTTCTTAATCGACTCCTAATAGATGAGAGGATATTCATTTGAATATCTGATCCTCTAATTTATTGCTGAGCCGACTCCAATCAGATCAGATCTTCGATCATCCAGATTAGGAAACGTCTTATCTTCAGATTTGCTATATGCGAGTTCCAGTAGTCGGTTGAACACTCCTTGAACTCCTGCTTGAACTGCCTAAAGCCGTTTTGCCAAAGACATGCCATTCATGGGAACATCAAAGATACGGGGAGGGAACCCGAGTGGGGCTCACTCTTTATCGGGGTTTGCTCTTCCAGCTGTTGATAGATTTGGGCAGGTATCTTTGATTCTCCAAAGGGCGAAGGATGACAAAATGAGTATCCCGTAGTTGGATGAAGCGCACCTTTGAGCTTCTTTGTGCGGGGATGTAGTTCTTTATTCTTCTTTTTTTTCAACTGATTGATCAGTTGGATTGGTTATTACCGGAGTCACTGCCTAGAACATGGGAATAGTCAACCGCAGTTCAAGCCTATAGTCGGAAAACCATGCCAGATTCTTTATTCGATTAGAGGGTAGGTGTTCAATCAGCAAATGAGACTTTGATCTCAGCTCCTACCTTTGTTAGCGAGTCTGGTGTTAGAAGAGAGGACTGAAAAGGGTAGGAACCAAGAAGGTTGAGGGGCTAGCACACTCATCTTATATTTCGTTAGCTTTCTGAGGTGATATGCACCCAGTTTACATACAACGGTGCCCTCTTATATCCTTTGATATCGTATAAGCTTTTCCAAGCTATTTGGCAAGTCTGCAGAATTAGCTTCCTATAAGGGAACTATCTTCGGGCTGGTAGCACATCTTATTCTGAGCTTCAGAGAGCTATCTCCTGTGAAAATGTCTAGGGAAGGCCAACTTCTTTTCTGACCTTTAAGTAAGGGACCTAAATCCCTAAACATGACCTGGAATCATAACAGCATGGGCCGAAGATCCGCCATCCGAACAAAGAGTTTATTGCCAGCAGCCCTAGTAGCCGTCCTCTCTTAAAGGCCCCATCATGTGGTAGTAAACCAAGTAAGGATGAAGAGATGCCTATAAGTACGTAAGCGTAAGAACAAGAGGTCACATCCTCGGGCTCAGACTAAAAGCTCGTAGATAGACTAACCCTTCGCTTACCCATCTAATAGTGAAAGAACAGACTAAGACTTTCATTCATGATGATACGAGGGCTTATGCCATTACTAGCAAATGCGGGAACTCACTTCGCGCTTTTAAGCCCACTTTCATTTGGCTTGCTCCGCTTAGCCGCTGCTACGGGAACAAAAAGGAAGAGGGCTTTCCCATCTGATCTTGAGTCCTCTCTCTCTAACTAATTTTATTGGGCGCGTACTCTTTATAAAAGCTTTTGCTTGAGACTTCAGATTCTCTTAAGAGCAAGAAAGACAGACTTTCCGCGCTAACGCTCTAACTATAAGCCCGGGCTCTGCTCTCAAAAGAGGAAGAATTCGCCCCCACTTAATGCTTCGTACCCCGTAACAAAAATGGTACAGAAACCGTGTGATAGCCTGTTTACCAATTTCCCGTTATATGATATAAATGAGGAAGCGTGTGACAACGATTTCAGATAGTAGTGTGCCATTGAAGTCTTCTCTAAAGCAAAGCCCGGAGTAGAGAACTATGATTCTTTTAAGCCTGTACTGTAAGTAGGGAAGTCTAATAACCGCCGGAGTAGCAAACTCAACATCTTAAAAATGGGTATTTCAGTCATCTAACACCTATTTAAAGGCGATGTGGTGGAGCTTTGTAAACCAATCCATATCTATTTCCTCAACATGAGCTCTAAGGCCCTGTCTTTGAAAGTAGAATCTTCAGCAAGGAGTACTTTTGGTACCACCACACCCCCTCCTTTCCCCTAACTTTGTATTCAAAGTTTAGGAAAGAAGTCTTTACAGAGTCGGTTTCTTTAGTTGATCGCTGAAAAGCTTGACCTGATGGCTAAGAGAGGGCTTTCTGAGATGAAAGACCATGGTGAGATACCATCAGTGATCCTTGGATCATAAGGAAAGAGTTTTCATGCTTTTGCATCTATATGAGATAAAATAAGTCAGATTCAAATAAGGCATCTGATCTTGCCTAGCTGCGAACCTGCATTCTTAATCTTAGGAATCCACTACTGATTAGGAATATGCCAGCTCAAAGGCATGTCAACTTTTGCTGTTGAACGTCTCGGCTGGCTTACAGGTAAAATTTCATATGCAAGGATAGTATTCATAGAAGACTCCGATAAAAGGAATCGTATTATCATGCTTTACCTGCTAGCTTGGTAATTGTAGCCGTCTCAAACAAGAACTACAAATTAAGCAAAGTGAGTTCCCCAGCTAAGGTAAGACTTCGAAGACCAAAGCAACATAAGCAGTTTAAACTTGATGAGTTACCAATTCATTCAACATATGTGCCTTGATGCGGTAACGCTCGTCCTACCCGATTAGGGCAGGCACCTTTAGGCCCTCTCTTTCAGCTCCTCTTGCTCACCTAGGCTTGTTATTCCCAGTCAGAAGAGGTGGATATGACATCCCAGACTCTGCTCATAAGACTTGAAAGAGGTTCATTAACAGCTATTAGACAAATAGGCTAATTAGCTATCTTTCTTCTCTTTCTTTTACTAAAGAGTTAGCTAATCAGGAATGAAAGTCTTAGTCTTTCACATGTGGATGTGACCTCTTCGGGCTTCTTAGCTTAAGGGATATTAGTAGGGGGGTTACTTGTTAGATGAGTTATGACAGTGCTTCTTTCTTCCTGTGGGAGAGAGAGATGATATACTTTAAAAGTAAGGATATCGATGTAAGCGTGTTAAGAGCATTTAGCTAACCTGCATCTCTGGCACCGATTCTTGTTTTACTGCCCGTGCCCAGCAAGAGTTGAGCCAGGAAACTAAGTAATAAGCGGCAGTTAACTTACCCTTGGGCCTTTTACTGGAATATTCCTTTAACCGACTTGATTGAGCTTTGTTCTTTCCTCTCCCTATTGGTCAAGCTTTATACTTTCCTTTTGATTGGAATTAACCCTAATACCCTGTTACTGCTGAGTTGACATAGTCTGATCTGTAAATGGACAGGGGAGTCTGACAGCGTAACCTAATATCTTGTTTTGCTAAAGAAGGATTTTAGGAAAGAGATTGAATCAAATGAATACATTTCCCCACTTAATAGAAGGCGCCTCTTCATGCTCACTTCCATCAATGGGGCACAAGGCTTTTTAAAGCGCATTTGGGGTTTGTCTCCCAACCCTTTCTTCTTGTACAAGTTTAAGAAGTAGTTTCCCAAGTCTCCTATCCTGTGGTATTTAGTCTCAGAAAGCTCACTTCAATCTCAAGGCGAGGGAATCCTTCGTTCAGGAGACCTGTCTTAGAAAAGATCTAAATCCTAGTTATCCGGCCAAGGTATCCAATCAAGTTCACATTAAGTCAAGGAAAATATGTTATAACTGTTGTTGCGGATCCTGCATCCCACTTATCGAGGCAAGCCGTTGTCCGTTCACTCCCTTATCGGGCTTTTTAGTCCCATGCCTAATTGGCTACACTATAAGTTCTCTACCCAGGGAACACTTACGACAGGTGGAAAGGCAACGACCAAATCTACCTACTTGTTATCTAAAGAAGGAAAGCAGCTCGCGGTTACGCGTCTCCTAGCTCCAAAAAAACAATAAGGCTCTGAAAGACTAAAGCTATGGTGACATGACTAAGATAATAAGTAAGATCAGAAGAAGTTCACACCCGTCGCATCGTTCTCTCTCCCAGAAGGATCTGTCCAGCACAGTCCTGAGCAATCATTCAAAGCGAGGCCGGACAGGAGGCATCCACCTCCGAAGAATCGAATCCGAGGCATATAGATGTAATTAATTAGGGGCCACAAGCAGCGATTCCACGGGCTGGTAAGATGAGTTAGGGACCTGAGGATGTGATATGTTGTTCCCGTTGTAGAGAGCTCTTATAAATTTACCTTACTATTCACAGCCCACCCGAGGGACAAGAATAAAGGCCACCGAGCGTTAGTGCTGTGGAAAGTCTATCCTCCTCGATGTTAGTAGGCGAGTGAGTTGGGGGATCCAGATGATTTCTCCTCCGCATAAAAGGCTATTATTTTTCAAAATTCGTCAATAGAGAAGGAGAGGTCAGGCAGACACTTAAGCCATCAAGTTTGACAGCTTCTTCGACAGATTCTTCTACAGCAAAAGAGCATGAAGTTTGGGAGGTGGGTGTCATCTAATACTAGAATTCTAGAATACAGGGATAAGTGTGTCGTTGAGCCGACCTCATTATAATAAGTGGGTTTACTAGGAACGCCATTGGGCGCAGCTCTGGAAGTCAAAGTAACGAAGTATGCCTAAACTATAGCATTCTAGCTTCCCTCGGTTAGAAGGAATAGGAACAAAGCTTTGATGAGGTGGGTGCTTGAAGCGAGGTATTAGTATTGGTGAACAAATCATTTAGGTGGGGAACCTCCTGCCTTTTATTCATTAGTTGTTCCAGTAGTTGTTGATAGCATTGACTAGTCTATAGAGTGCTTAACTGCGCTTTATGGGGAGTGAGGGATGTCCGGGTCTCGAACGGGGTAAACCTTTGTCTGAAATCTTCCTGTCTAAATAGTTAGTCTTAGTCTTTAACAGGAGTACGTGACCTGTAGCTTTTCGCCCCGAAGGGCCTCTTTTCATATGCATGATTGAGTATATGTCTTCGCTTATCATATTAATCTTTCTTCCTCCTATAACAAGAGGATGTGACCTCTTCTTCTTATCCCGATGGCGTACTTGTTCTTTCTTTTATGCCTTATATGTTCTCTTTGTTCGGCTAGCTAATTAAATAAGAATCCTACTTTTGGGGTAGGAGGCTAAGCCCTTATCAGGTAAGAATCCGCGTTCTATTATGGGTTCTACCCCTCCTTCTAAGATAAGGAAAGCAGCTAAAACCTTTAGCCATGAAGAGCCCATCTCTTTCTTTTCGCAGGAATCCGTTACCGATGAGCCACTTCTTAGGAAGAAAGTATGCCCCTACTAAATATTACTATCTTTGTCCTAAGTTTCCTTACTTTTATCTTATGCGCGAAGTTCTTTCCTTAGGACTTTGTTTGACGAATAACTAAATAAGAAAAAGAATCAGACTTACAGGTTAGTTTCTAGGCCCCTAGAATACTGAGAGTTTATGTGGCCTTGCTTCTAGGAGAGTGTGAGTGACTTACCACATAGCTAGTCTCGGCCTAAGGGAGCAACCCCCACTTCATATGTGAGGATTGAACTGCCTAAGAAACAAGGTTTGCCTCAGCTTTGCTTCCACACACAGTTCTTATTCCCTTTGTTCAAAGCCCAACCAAGACTAAAAGGGTATCGGTCGATTTAAAGAAGATAAAATTCGCTACTAAGGCATTTAAGCTAGCAAGGTTATTATATAGTCCTAAGATTGTAGACTTGCCAAGGAGCTTTGATACGGTTTCCCAATAAGATGAACGTGGAACTAAGATTTTTTCTTCCCTAGGTCTTTCGTGCCCGATGCTAACTTCCTTATCAATACCAAGTCATCTATCCAATGCATTTCTTTGAGCGAGTCCGGAAGCACCAACGAATCCCTCTATCATAGATTGAAATGCTTGGAAACGGGTTACCAGGTCGGATATCAAAGGAGAAAAGTCACTTCAATCTATTTTTGTTCTTATATAGGGTACGGTGCTCGGGCAAATAGATTGAGGTTGCGTTTCAGGATGCTTGTTTTGCCATCAATCAAAAAGAGAATGGAACCTGTCAAAAAGCTGAACTTCTTTCTTTGCTTCAGTTTGCCGTTTGAGTTCATATATAGAAATCTCGGGTTAGCCGACTTCTGCGTTGGCTTTCAGACTCAATGTAGGAATGTCTTCACCCGGCAAAAAATAGTTAAAAGTAATCAAGGCGTCTGCAATAGATCTATCATAAAAAAAGGTTCTATCATATACCGTCCCTTGAGGGATTGAAGCTTCAAAGGCATCGCACAAGCCCACTTCAAGCGCACATGCCCTAGACGCGACAAGGCTTTCACTCGGGCCATTCATCCAAATCAGTAGACACCGCATTAAAGATCAAGAGATTCCATGCAGCTTCAGAAAGCGTTATCTATGCACAACATTATCACCGGAGTCGAGTTGAATCAGGACGCTATGATAAGGTAGGTTCATACACCTCAACAGCGTTATGTCCATCCTCTTTTTGGTGGCCAATGGAATGGGTAGCTGAGCTCACCTTGGCTTGTTCAGTCCGTAATTTAGTAGATGAATCCACTTCATCCGGAGATGGTGAAAGCTCGGTCAATGAAAGTTCAAAAATCTTCCCACTTCAAGGGTATACTAGACTCTTTGCCTTTTTGCTTCACAGCAAGAAAAGTTTTTCAGTAGCTCTGAAACAGAGTGCCATGCGAATAAACAAAAATATAAAGTAACTCATTCAGCAAGCAAACCTGGAAAAAAGGTCAGGCGCAGATCTCTCTTGCCTATTAGATCATCAATAGGCATCCCGCGCACCCTATACGACTTACTCTTATCGCATCTATAGAGAAGGAAGGCCACGAACCTCTTCATCATCACCTTCAGGCGACCGGAGGGAGGGCTGGTATAAGCTAATCAAGCATGCCAGAGGTCTGCTGTCTCATGGCGATGGGTCTTGTCGACATATGTTGTACCAACGGACAACACACACATACTCAATTTTTACTCTGATTCCTTCCATGAGTACCACCAACATCTGCCTTCGATAACACTTTGTTTGGGTTGAGCACGAAGAGAACATAATGAATGCCCAGCCGCCGGCGTGGAACCAAAACAAAATTCTTCTTCATTCCTGGAACATGATAAACATTTTATAACAATCTCAAATTCCCTTTCATTGGTGAGATCGCAAGGTGTGTAGAGGGAAGGGTGTATTGGGAGAATCATGCGGGGAGAGTTTGGTAACCGAATCGACAACTTTTCTTTTACTAAGTGCATGGATGAAGCCTAGGCCTTAGCCGAGGCTATAGATTCATCGATTAGTGGCAACTAAAGGAGAAGTGACTCATAGACTTCCCAGCCCCGTTCCTTTTCAGGAATATGTGTTTATACGTTGAATGAAATAGTACGTAAACCCGCGGCCCAGATGACTTCAGCATAGCTCATACATTAAGCAGGTGGTTTATGCCCACTTTAGGAAATTTAATTGCTTAAAACCATCTTATAGTATAAGCCTTTTCGCGTATCCGGATCTGCCATCCACGGACAAATAAATGAGACTTTACTATTAGAAGAAAAGATTTTTTGCGCAATTATAGGCATCTCAACAAGGCCTAGATTCAAATTTGCATTTCTCGTAGTGTGAAACCAAACGATCTTCCCTGGAAAAAGCTCATTTGACTCTGGCTCTCCCGGAACCCAGGAACCAACAACTACAGATGATCTCCCAACTTTGCTTTCAAGTCAATACCAAAGGGTGACGCTTCTTCCTAAAGATCCTACTACCTCGGAAGCACGGACACGGCAATTTTAGGTGAATTGTCGTTTTGAACACAAGGACACGGCTGGACACAGTCAAACAGTCAACAGGCGGATTTTATTGCAATCAAGCCGATTTTAATAACAAAATTGGACCGGCTCAACCTCATATGTCCATTCCACAACCCTAAATCGCATCACAACTTCCAATCGGGTCATCATCTTCGATCAGAGCTTCCATCTGGAATCGCCATCTGCGTCTCCGATCATCAGCATCCGCGTGAAATCACCGCCGGACTCTTTGTTGCTTTGTTAAATAGCCGTCTCGGTCATAACCCATGTGAAATCGCCGCCCCGAACTGTTAGACAAGTTGGTGAGTTGTGCAGTTAGTGAGTAGAAGTAGGGATGAATATTTAATTGTAAGGAGTGTTTTATGAATACTTAATTATATACAATCCGTAATGGTTCAGATGGAATGAAAATTTGGTTTTGTCTTCGTCCATGTGCCATGACTGCCATTTCTTTCTTTTGATGTTCCTTTTGTTAATGATATTAAATTGTACACAGTCCGTTCAAGTAGACAAAGTTCAGTCACCATTGTCACTTTGTCTTTTGTTTCTATTATTTATGTTTATGCATATATGATATTGATATTTAAAATATTTTAGTAAAATATAAATTATATAAAAATATAAATTATATTATCGTGTCCTGCCGTGTCCACTTTTTATATATTTTGAGTTTGCCGTGTCCGTTTCCGTGCTACATAGCCTACTACTGCATCATCGATCTGTTCACTACCTTCTTGTACTTCTGAGAATTAGACTACCAGCTTCTTGCTTAAAGTTGTTCCTTGATACACAACTTTCAGACTAGGTTCAAGTGACTCCTGCCCTCTTCCTTTTTCGCTCCTAGGAACTCAGTAACGTGACCAATAAGTTAGCAGGCATCGAGTCCCGCAGATATTAATCACTGCTTTAAGTCGGTAAGGCAAGGAAGTAGTAGAAATGTTGAAGAGGAGACAACCCGATCTTGGACTAAATACTATGCGCGTCGCGTGCTCGATCTAGCAATCTTGGACAATTGTTATGATGAACTGTCACTAAACTTAAAAAGAAAGAAGAGAAAAAGAATTGGGAGTTGGCGGCCTACATAACTGCTTGCTTACCAAGCCATCCTGGCAAGCTCCTCAAGTTCTATTATTATTCTAGACTTATTATTATTATAAAAACAACTCACTATCCAAATGAAAGACGATCGATTATCTACCCAAGAAGATATAGAGTCCCACATACGAGAAAAGGTCACAAATAGAGTTGAACCAAGTAACATTGCAAAGGCATAATGAAAGTAGGGTCGGGATATCCCTGCCCTCCGAAGCGGACGTGAGGGTCTCACCTCATCCGGCTCTCTGCAGGGGAATCTCCACTCACAGCTTCCCCTAATATCCTCCCTTTACCACAGAATGGGGATTTACATGAGATCCCAAAGGCTCATTCGGAAAGGCTGATATACCATACCTTTTGACTTAACTCTACTCTAGTAGTCACTAGACTCGCTATAGTAGTCCGACCGGCTGCTCTTACTAAAATCATTATTCTTCATTCTCCCGTGCTCTAGCAATTGCGCTCCCTAGACCACTATCATGTAGTTAGGTAGGGACAATCAATCCGTAGTGACGGTAATATCTAGGAATGAATGGGGATCCCTATCCCAAAAAAATGAAGAATATCTAATATAATTTTAGTTTTATCCCCTTATCTCACTCAATAAATGTATCTGGTCGATAGGGTACAGTAAAATATGAGACAATGGAATGCGATGGGATAGATGGTAGAGGGTTTCCTGCGCCCAAAAGCAATGATTCACTTGTCCCCTTGTCCATAGGGACCTCGTGGCATACAACCAAAATGACTCCCGCTAGATAGCCTCCCCTATCTTTCTTTTTACAGCCTCGTGGATGGATGAAAGATGGGAAGTTACAGAATGAGGCAGTGAAGGCTCGCAAAGTAGACAGCAAGCAACAGCTTCTCAGCCCCTTTTACTTTTATATTCGAATAGCGTGCCCTTTATAGAAGGGGGCGTAAGCACTTCACTCGCTAGGGGATAGGATTAATTTACTTGCATTCCTGCTAGCACTACAAAAAGCTCCGGTCTTAACGCCCTTATGTTGTGCAGCCTTTCCTCGGGTTCGTAGAGTCGGGTTTCCCGTTTACCCCCACCAGGGAGGTGGCCACGGGTCATAACGCACTCTTCGCACAACAAATCCACTTTGAAGTTGACTAATTCCCTCGGCCAATCGTCAGAATGTGTACGAGATACCATAAGGGCCCAATATCTCAATAGCACCTTTGTCTAAAGCTTCGAATGCGACTTCATATCTGAAACGCAGGAACGATCTGACTAGAAAGTCATTAAAAACTTGATCAAAAAACCAGCGTTTATTGAAGAAGCTATAGAGTCGATTACAAAAAGTACTAGTTTGAAAGGCTAGTTGGAATTGATACGCTACGGGATTTACATTATATGCGGGATTTGGCAAGAATCTCATTTTTGGTAGTACGAAGAGGGAATTGGCCCAAAAATTGGATATGGGTCAAGACGCTATCATGCGCCGACGGCTGACGCAAGTGCCCCCTAAACCGCACAAAATGGTCACCTATTACATGGCTCACTAACTCTGCCTGGGGTGGAGGTACCTATTTATCGTCGGCGGTCCGGCGCACCCCTACTCACTTAAAGGATGCTGCTTAATTACTTAACTACTAAGAAAATTTTTTCTTAATGACGAGAGTTCCCGTTCATTGTTTTGCATCGAGCCAGGAGTGGACATCATCATCATCTGTAGACAAATATAGATCCTCTTTCATCATTAGCTTAGCTATAGTGGAATAGTATGATCGGCTTTCCAGAAAATTAGACGAAACTGGCTTTTTTGAAATGATCAACATGCGCTCATAAATACCTCCTCCAAGCCAAGTGATCGAGTTTAAATTTATTGTAGAAGTTGCTCCCGCTCCGGGCTTACTTCAAGGAAAGATAGTATTAGGCAATTCTTCCGGTTCTGGAGCTTACCTTATCATTATAAAACGGGGAAAGGTCTTTTTTTTAAGGTTGAGTTGAGTAAAGGGAGCGGAGCGGAGCTTGAGGCTTCTCAGCCACAGGAACAGGGAACAAATCCTCAAAAAATGGAATGAGTTCGCAATTACTACCACACGAAAGCCCCCACTCATTCAATTGCTTGCTTGTGATTGCAGCCATTCCCTGAAAAGGGAGAGACGAGGGAATCGTCCGCTCTCATTCATGTGACGAACCGAACATCGTTAGGTCCCGAATTCTGTGAACCACCGGATCTAGACCAAGATCTCCATTATGTCGTACGAGATATCGATCCGAAGAACTTACTTTCAGTTGTAAGTCACCCACTCCGCTTCTATCTAAAGTGATGCTAGGCTGCTTCACACAGGTGCGCTTCGCTCGACCACATGATGAATATGTTTTGAGCTAACTGCATGTCACCAGAGCTTGTGGTCACTCATTCCTCGCTTGTTCCAATCCTAGTAAAGAGCTTCAGATCCAGTTCTACACTACATACAATATTCAATTCCGGCCCTCACTAGCTCTTCGCTTGGTTGTGCAAGGAGCATGCCCGAGGGGGCTACTACGCTCACCGCGCACTTGCATCACCACCTGAGCTTCTCTACCCCTTCGCCCAGCTCCTACGCCTACCACGAACTTGAATCAACATGTGGCTGCTAAAGTAAGCTAAGCTTCACATGGCCCCGTGGAAGCCAACAAAAGACCCTCTCTTCTCACGACCGAAGGGTCCGCAACACGTTGGAGAGCTTTTAGATCCCGCCCTAAAACGGTCATTCTCCTAGAGTTCCGAAGTCATCCTCATTCTCACCGCAGCCTTCTTAAGTCGAAATAAAATAGAGAAAGAATCGCATTTTTTGTACGAAGGGGGAGTAGAATCGTATCTGGTAGTGGTTGGTTCTTCGGATCGATCACAGATTCTCGGCCCCGTCGTCGTTTGGCTTCCACTCCTATTGACCTCTCTTCTTTCCATCCCCACGTGAGAAGTTATAGAGCAAAACCAATCCAGCAAACCACTATTAATATGCCCCTATTAGTAAAGCATGTACGTACTTCTTGCAAGGCTTGCTGAGCTTCTTCATGTGATAGACATCTCAAAAGTAGAAGTAGTCCGTCTAACGATTGCCGAAAGTGGGCATCGTTCAAGTATACGATTTTTGAACCCTTATAGGTTTAGCAGTCGACCATTTTATAGCCATGTTCCTGAATTTACAGAAAAAATAAGGCTTCGATGAGCCCTAGATGTAAAAGGGGGTTCTTGAATCCTTCTAAGCAATTAGAAGAGCACGGAATTTTACCTCCCCAAAATGGATGGATCTAGGATTGATTGTGGAACCGAGCAGAGAGAACCCAGGGTGGGTAGGAAGATAGGCTAGGCGGAGTAGTTGCTCTGGAGCAGGTTTTTTGACTGGATCAATGCATATATGAACCCTAAAAAAATCCCGAAGGTCTAGAAAAAAATCCAGATTTGGTTGGGTTAGCTTTTTGGTAGGAATGTGGTCACATGAAGAAATGCCCTATCAATGAATAGATTAGTCTACTAACGTCAACAATCTCTTTATTCATATACGATACCGTCCGGTTTTATATCCGAAACTATAGATATGACACAAGAAAGATAGATATTCCCATGGTAGGAATAGGACAGTTGCACTAAGAAAGACAGACAGGGATTTTATAAAGATTATAAAACAGGGTTCCAAACCTGCCTTAGTCTCAAATAGGGCGAAAGCTTGGGGCATTACAATATGAATGAGACTTCATCCTTATCACAAGCGATACCTCCCATTTTGAAAATGCCCCTCTAGTCCCGAGCTTGGTAAATAAGGCCATGGGAAAAAAAACTTTCTTCCGGCCTTTACTTTAAGTGATAGGGGGAGTCACTCTTGCGTTCTCTCTCTTAAAGCTTCTATGCGACCTATGTAGCTCTTTTTTGGTGTCTTTGCTTCCTGCGGTTTATTTTACTAAAGCTCTGCTGCCATCCCTGCTATTGCTAATGGGGCTGAACCAGTAGAAAAAACAACTAGATCAAGTGCTCCCTTTCGCTGGGGGAGCAGGGTATTCCATGGGCTATGAATCCGGATATTAATCCCTTTATAAAACTAAAACTGAGATTCAAGGATTTTCGCCGACTCAAGCGGGTAGCCCTTATTAGTCAAGCTTTGACTGCCGAATGGGAACTAGATCTGTCCAAAGGAAAATATATTCTCAATCTCAATCTGTATTTATTGAAAGTGGTTTTTTATTCGTATATGGGCGAGATATAGTGCTTTTACCTTTGATTGGGTCATTAATGCATCAATGGAGTCAACTTAATCTTAAGTTTTTTTAAAAGTCGGTCGCCTTGACGTATATATACTATACTGCGATTCCCACCTCCGTGTGTATTGCATGTTTGCTTCAATTCGAGTCAACGAAGTCAACTGCTTTTCCTGTCGCCGAAGGAAGGAACATGTGCCCATGCCTATACTTCAAGTAAATCAAGAAGCTAATAGCAACCACGCGTTGTAGCGGCTTTTGATTGAAAGGTAGCAGTAGCTTAGCTTCAAAGCCAACGAGAAAGTTTCTTCTGATTTTCAGGTATAAGAACTCAGATACCTGTGGGTGAATCTTCTTTCCCAAAAGACAGAAGAGAAAGGAAAGCATCTGACTTAAATACCTTCATGCTTAAGCCCTACCTAAACCAGTCCGAAAGAAGAGATGGCGATGTTGTATCGATCAAACATGTGATCAACAAGCGAAGAAACGACCGATAAACAACTGAAAGGATCAACAATGGATCAAAGGAACTGAGTGTGTGGCCATCCTACGGATCACTAGCTTCTCCTGCCTGTGCATGAGAACTACTTAGAACTCCTAGCTTCCGGACATGAAATAGCTACTAACTCGATCAAAGAATCCTACTTTTCTCATCTATGTCGGCGGAAAGTTGCATTTATGATTCGACAATCGGGGATTGGATTCGACAATAAAGCATAGGAGAAGGGGAGAGCTCGACCGTTAGGGAGAGGAGAAGGAATGAGAGTCCGTAACCTCAGGTTGGCTAACCTGAAAGAAAACTCCTGACTCACAGATTATCAGATAGTGATGAAAGGCGTACTTTTAGATTATATTACTTGATACACTGAACTTGAGCAATGAGAGAGAAGCGTTAGCAAAGGCGCCATAGGCCCTGTGAGACAAGGATTGTTCCAACTTACGTGGTGGCGCACCTAACTACAACCTCTTCCTCTACTAAAGGTGTAGCTAATGCTGCTAAAGCGAACAGTGTTGTTAAACGACCTGGTTTCAGAGGTTAGGAAACTAACTTCTCCCTGCATGGCTTAATGCCTTTGCTATGGGACTAACTGAAGGCAGAGTTGGTTAGCTGCGGCACTTTCCTGTGTTACTCTTAGATGGAAATTTTGAATTGGATTTGACATTGGTAACTAATCTTATTTTTTACGAGGCATACCAGTTACCACGCCGGCATAGGGCATTTACGATGTACACTTTACGAGGTCAAGTTGTGACTGTCTAAGCAACACAAAATCCAACATAAACAATATTTTATGGTGCAGACGTTCAATGTCATGAAGCTGACAATCCTTGTGTTAAATAGCCAAATACCAATTTGTTGGGTTTGCCAAAAGAGGAAAAGGCTAAATAAAACTGTCATTACACAGAAGTCCCAACCACTAAAAGATCCACTTGTTTGAAGCGTCTGGCAAAGTGAGCCTCCAAGGCAGTTAAAGTCAAAGACTGTCGTGTGAAGCTGACCGTCCAAACACCAAGCCGGCAACAGAGAACATCTGCTTCCGCTCTATTGTAATGTCAACCCCAAAACTTGAGCAAAAGTCAGCCTTGGGCAACATCTTCAACCCCTCCGGCACCAAGGTTTCCTTCAATTAAATCCGTACGATTTTTTATTCTATACCAATTCACAACTGAACCAGACTTCATAAACTGCTTGATGAATGTGAGCACAAGGCACCGTCGACACATTAGTGTGTATAAATAGACACAATTCATTTGGGTTATTTATCACACAGAAGAAACCAGTACAAAGTAAGGCCAACCTTAATCCTTATTCAGAATGCAAACTCATGCTTGTTTCTGTCTGATAATTATGATTGTGGCTCAACGAAGACGCCATCCACATCTGGAAAAGTAATTGCTATAATTGTTCTCAGCTAATTTCAGGCAACATTAAACAACACCACAAAAGAATAATAACTCAATTTTTGAAATGCTGAGAAGAGGCTCAGATAAAAACTGAACTAGTTCTAATCCCCGACCTGTTTTAACAGGTCTCATAGAGCTGGGATTATTTTTATCATCATAGCGGTCATCAAATGCAAAAGCACAAGATCAAATCGCCAGAAACTCCAACAAAATTTGAGAATTATTTCTTTTCCAAGATCCGAAAGCATATTTTCAGAGAGAAAATTTTCAAAATCCACCAAACCAAAATATACCAGAAGAAAATCCTCATTCGCGCACGACGGAGTGCGATGCCAACTGAATGTATGGATTATAAAGAGAACACAGGTGGCGAAATTAGGGTTTTTTCTATAATTAGGGCTTTAGGTGGACTTTGGGCCAGTAGAGAAAACAGCCTGGGGCAAATTCTGCAAACCTAGTTTGTACAATTGAGTTGATCAATTAGGATACCTTTGGGTCCATTTGAGCTTTGGCCAAGTTGATAATTTTTTAACAAAAAAGCCAGTACAAAGATAATTCTTTTTTTATTATTATTATTGAAAGTTATGTAAAATTAGCAGTTTTAAATATATTTTATTTGACTTTTGTGAACCGAGAAGGGAATGGGATTATCATAAAACTGATAGTACATTGATCATCTGGTCTACACATGGCTCTAAAGCCTTAACCTTCGACATTGTTAGAAACGGGCTTTCGCTCATTTCCACCTCCGCTTCTCCGACCCTACCCCAACCAAAGCACTGGATGCCATAACCTTATTCGCCATGCTCGCACCCGAACACATCCTTCTCCACGCACCAAACGGAATGAATTTATTCCCATGACTCTTCTCTTTAACGTTCTCAAACCTCTCCGGCATGAACCTCATTGGCTCATCCCACACGCCCGGATCTCTATGCATCGCATAAGCATTGATTAACACCATGTTGCCACGCGATACCCTTGGATAATGCAGTCCGAGGATGCTTGTTGCGGCAAAAGCAAAGGCGTCGACGAGTACATCGATAGCATCTCCTTTACAATGCACTGGATGCAAGGCAGGTTTGAAAAGTTCGATTATTCTACTAATCTCTCACAACTTACCACGGAATCCACCTCTTCCCTTGCTTTCTTCATCTTCCTCAGATTGTTGAGTAAAAGTGACATGGCCCATTCGATTGTGAATGTATCCGATCCTGCATTGATATAAATACCTGCAACAAAGTAAATACAAACATTATAAGCAGTTAAGCACTAATAGGAGTCAAGTTAGGTGCAAACTATAAAGCGACAAATTATGGTACACTTCCTACGAACTATGTCATAGTTTTATGCAAACGAATTATATGTCACTTTCCCGAACTATGTGAAATTATCATAAGTCGTCGGTTTATAGTTTACACGTTTGCACCTGAACTTTTTACACACTAATAACATCTCATAGTCCAAAGCCAAAATTCTCATCTTTAAAGTAATGTTTGACCGAGCATGGAGTGATGCAAGGGATGGTCTGGCGAGCTTGCTTCATGCTTGGGCTAGCATGGTGATGTGGAGATTTGCCCAGTATGCTCGGGCGAGCATCCTCTGTAGATGGTGAAGGAGTTCCTCTTGTCCCCTCTGCGCAGCAGCTTCGCCTTCAATTCTTGTTTTCCCCATTTTAATATCAAAATTTGCTCTTAGTGTAAATTAGAGAGTAGTGTAGCCATGATACAGCTTCACAATGGCGTGTGGCTCATCTCAATCGGATCTTTAGTTAGCGCTTAGTAGCCCTTCAAAGAGGAGGAGTGCATTTCTTTGGGTTAAAACATTGCAAGACTCTCAAGGATAATCTTGTTGGTGTCTTTGTTATCTTCACGTTCAATACGATTCTTAAACCCACTGATTCCACTACAACTTTTTGCTCTTCATTTAACCAAACAATAACTTTTTTGAGTATAGACGGAGTTCTTCTTAGCTGAATTCCGACCCACACGGGACAATCTAAATAAGTTCTTCATTAATTGGTCCACTGTTGCCATCATCCTCTTCTACATCTTCTTTACTATCCTCTTTATCCTCAGCAGGGTCATTTTCACCATTATAATCACCTTCCACTCCATCAACATCTCCACCAGTATCATACTTATTTTCATCATCATTAATATAATGGGCTTCTTCCGTTGGAGTAGTATCAACATGCGTGCTGTCCTCATCTTTATCGTAGTGAATATCCTTTGCACTGGAGCTTGAAGTTTCATCAACAGCGATAACTCTATGTTGATGTCTCATTCTTTTTCTTTGTGTGATGTTCTTTTGTTATGTACCGTATCCTACCATCATCGGCTGTTATGTCTATTATTTCTCCTCTTTTGCCTTTATATTTCCCATATCTAGCGCGTAATCCATATGATCTTTTGGAATAGTAATGCGTTCCCTTCGGTGACCTTCTTTTTAACTCTGAAATAAATTAGAGAGTTTAGGGATTCATTAAAGATTCAAACAAACGACAAATGATTCACAAATATAGAAAATGCTCAGGCTTAATGGAAAATGTTCAGACGTTGGAACTATTGTTCAGACCTAAGAACTATTTCTCATCAATAACCCACATTGTTCACTGTGTTTCATAAATGATAAAGTACAAAAATTTATCGAGACATAACTTATAATGTTCAGGAATGCAACAAACTATTCAGTTATATATAAGACTAAGTTAAGTGCTCACAAAAACTCAAAACTCAAATTGCTTTGGAATACAACAAATTGATGTAAATTTACCCATGTATGCTAATTTAAGCCATCATCTCAAGTACAACCGTAATTGATCAAGCATATGACTTATTATTTAGACTTAATGAAAAAATTTCAGTCGTAATAGTTAATGTTAAGTCATAACAAAGTTTGCTTAGTAAAAAACTAAGCAACTTATATGCGAGATGAACCCTAAATTTGAGTCCACATTTACCTTGATATGCTTATATGCTTCAACGGGAGTTTTGAAATCGCTTAAACCCTAAAAAAACGTACCATGGGGCAAGCTGGAAGTAACTGCTTTGCTCTTCGTATCCAATAGGCGAATTCGAACTTGGCAACTAATATGCTGAAATTTGCTGCTTTGCTATTCTAGCTTACGCAACCTGAAATTTTGTGATTGAAGTGAGAATTTTACTGTTAGCATGGTTTTCAAACTGGGCCGTTCTTTTGAACTTTATTTAATTGGAATTTTATTGTTAATTTAACTGTATTGAACCTTAATTTAACTGTACTGAACTTAATTTAACTGTATTGAGTTTAATTTAACTTAATTTAACTGTACTGAACTTAATTTAACTGTAGCGAGTTTAATTTAACTTAACTTTACCGAACTTAATTTAACTGAAACTGAAAAAAAATTATATATATATATATAGAGGAGCGCTCAAATGACAACCCCTCTTTTTTCGAGAACCCCTTCGTTATGCATTTTTGAAAATGCATCAGTTTTGCCTAAGTGCAGTTTTCGAAAGCTTAAAATGCATCTAGGCAAAATGCATGCTCGAAACTGCATAATGAAGGAAAAAAAGTTAGTGGGACACGTGACACCTCCACATTCAAATATGCAACTTAATCAAATGGTGAGATTTGTGGTCTCAGATTTTCGAATTTTTAGGGGTTCTCAACCGAGCACTCCCCTATATTTTTTATCTTTCTCAAACCTATACAGTTTATTAATTTAAATTGCTAAAAAATTATACACTTTTTCAAACTTAAAGTACGTTTTTATGATTACATTTTATAAAGTATATTTAATGTATTGGAAATGAACATGGATGAAGATTGTCATGTAAATATTTTTATTTGTACTACACTTGAATGTCATTGTACGTTTCTATGTAAAATATGTATTGTATTTATATATTATTTATTTCCACATGTTCTTTCGATTCATATCAAGTGCAACAAAGTTTACTTCTTTTTTTAAACGGATGCAATAGATTCTGAAGAGGGCAAATTGCAACCCACCCCTGATTATTTTGTCCAGCTAATCCAGGAAACGTCACATAGTAAACTTGCACAGCTTGCTGGGCAAGAATGTAAGGGTCGTACTGGGGGTAGGGTCTATGGGTGTTCATGATGACAACCCCGTTAGACGGGTATGACCTAACAAACTGAGGGTCGTACCAACGACACTTGAACAAGACAACTTTTAGTCGATGGTTGGTTCTACATCTCATATGGATTATTTCTTCAATCACACCGTAGTAGTGTGTACCCTCTGTTCCTTTCATGTAAAGATGGCTGTTCACCATGTTCCGGCCTTCACCGTACTTTCAATGTGAAATTTGTAATTATTCACTTTGTATGTAGCCGAACATGCAATGTCGGATTGAAATCCAGAGGACAAGTAGTGAATCCACTGTGGCAGTGGTAATGTTTCGCCAAGCTCCCAAACCTGAACAATAACATTTTTGAAAATGCATTATGTAATTGTTAGTACATTTTAATGAGCGCTACATAATGAAACGAATTTAAGTTGATTAATTCGACTTACATGGGAACACATCCAATCTGGAAAGTCCGTTAATATACCATCATATATTTGCTGATCATTGAATCACGGGCGTCTTCGTCTTAAGTCGGTCTCAAATAACGCCAAATATTGTTCAAGTTCGGGCGTGTTGCTAAAGATGTAATGAGTCGCTTTTTTAAATTCCCGGCTATCTAATTCCCTTCGTTTAATTTTTCTACCACCGACTCCCGGATAATTGTAAATAGAAATCTGCGGATCTTCGAAATCTGATGTCGCTACTTCATTACGTTGTAAGCGTACCCCTGTCGTCGTTGTTAACTCCAGATCTAGGTAGTCAGATCCCAAATACGAAGTCTCAAGCTGAATGTACGCGTTAACAATACTGGCTTCCACCTCTGCTCTATTTCCCTTTTGTCCCAATTGTTTAAGACGGTATATGAAACGCTCAAACGGATACATCCAATGGTAGTGTACTGGTCCTCCAAGTAAAACCTCATCAGCCACATGAATTGGTAGGTGTTCCATAGAGTCAAAAAATGAAGCGGGAAATATTGTCTCCAGCTTACATAATGTGACCGCTATGTTTTTCTGCCAGTGTTCCATCCGCTCTTTGTGAAGTGCAGATGCACATATATCACGGAAAAATGTACACAACTCGGATCAGCTTCCCAAATCTTGTTTGGTAGAAAACCCTTGAAAGCAATCGGCATGAGTCGCTCTATGAATACGTGTGCGTCGTGTGACTTGTATCCTACTAGTTTTAGTGCAGTCAAATCTACCTTATTTCCCAAATTAAATGAAAATCCATCCGGAAACTTAAGAGACTTCACCCAAATAAGCACAAGATTCTGCTGTTCTCTTGTAAGCTGATATTTACCCTTTTTCTCTACCAAACGACCATCACGGCGTGTCTTCAGTTTCAATTCTGGTCTTCGACAATACAACATGATATCTTTTCTGCACTTCACACCATCATCCTTTGTTTTTCCCTTCACATCCATGATGGTATTGAATAAATTCTCAAAAACATTCTTCTCAATATGCATGACGTCCAGGTTATGTCTAAGCTTCACGTCCACCCAGTAAGGTAGTTGCCAGAATATTGATTTTTTGGTCCAGTTGTGTTCCACTCCGTATCCTTCCAAAACTTCATTGATACGTTGTTTCCATATATACTTCAAGTTTTGTACCTGGTCATAAACTTCTTGAGCTGATCAAAATTGGACTGGATCATCAAAGTCGATTCGATCTCTGTAAAAATGCCTTCCATCATCTCGATATGGGTGATTTGCTGATAAAAAACAACGGTGACATCCAAAGTACGAAACTTTTCTACCATCCTTCAACAAGAATGTCTTTGTGTCTTCCATACAATAGGGGCAACCAAGTTTTCCTTGAATTGACCACCCCGATAACATTGCATATGCAGGGAAATCGGATACAGTCCACATGAGAGCTGCCCTCAACGTAAAACTCTGTTTCCGATTAGCATCGTAAGTGTCGATGCCAACATTCCAAAGACGTACCAAGTCATCAATAAGAGGCCTTAGATATATGTCCAAACGCTTCTTTGGATCAGATGGCCCATGGATTAGTATAGTTAACCAAATAAATCTCATGTTCATGCACAACCATGGTGGTAAGTTGTATGGTGTTACCATGACAGGCCAAACAGAGTACTGTTTAGTTGACATACCCCATGGATTAAATCCATCTGTACATAATCCCAATCTGACATTACGTGCATCCGCTGCGAAGTCTGTATGGCACCGATCAAAATGCTTCCAAGATTCCCCGTCCGATGGGTGAACCATGCGATGCACGTCTGATCTGGGTGTAGCGTGCCAGCACATTTCTGTTGCCAGACCTTCCGATAAAAAAAGTCTCTGTAGACGCGGTATAATCGGCAAGTAAAACATTTGGCATCTCGCATTCCGTTGATACGATGATGAACTTTCCGCTCGTCTGGGACGATGATATCTTGGTTCCGAGCATATGCGACATGCGGTTATACTTTCGTCACAGCCATAGTAAATCATACACCCTCCTACACAAACGTCGATCCATTGGTACCCCATTCCAAGATCAGCTACGAGTTTCTTTGATTGTTTGAAAGAAGAAGGGATATTGTTCTCCCCCCCAATTAGATTTTTCATCATGCCACATACGACATTAAATGCTCCTTCGGATAATCCATATGACGCTTTTGTTGCCAGCATTTTCATGTTAATCGAAAGCTCCGTCTCGGTCGTGCATCCTTCGTAAGCTGGGTCTGAACATGAATTAAGGAGATTGTAGAATCGATTTGCTTCAGAATTCTCTGTTTGATGCTCACCAAAGTTAGACGACTCAGGTATATCAGCATGACTGGCGTTTTCATAAACTATGTCCGGGGAGGGGGCTTGATCATGATTTGAATTTTCTTCTTCATAATCAAATACTGGGTCACCCGTGATCGGGTGCGGCATGGTTAAGTAATTATTTACGTACTCCGTTTCCACTAAATCTTCCCCGTGTTGGGTCCAATTCAAGTAGTCTGGTGTGAATCCATATTTGCACAAATGCTCCCCCATCTTTCTTTTATTGATGAATCGCCGGTTTTTGCAGCGCATACATGGACAGCGGATTTTGTTGTCGTTATCTATGAAATCGTTTGCCTCGGCTGTTTGAATAAAATTATTGACTCCGGCGATGAAAACATCATTGGTGTATGACTCCCCATGAGCCCGTTCTTCGTACATCCATCTCCGTTCGTGATATAAATATGCCATTTACATTTACATGTAGTATGATTTAAACTGAAACTGAAATATAGTACCTCACGTCGTGACTGGGTTGCAGCAATTATCGGCACGGGTGCATGGTCCAATTTTCGGATGCCTTAAATCCTTGGACATTGCATACAATAGAGATCTTGTAATATTCAGAAATTTGATTGTAAGCGTGTATATAGAAAGATGGTTGGAATACGCCAGTCTAAATACAGCTATCTAATGCCTTATTTTATACTGTTAGGAAAATATTAAAATTTTATTGACGGATTAGTAATGGAATGTTGATGATAAATATTACGTCAAAACAGCGGTTCCATTCCGTCATAGAGCGGATTTTAATATAAGCGGTACAATTATTTATATATATTATTGCGCTTCGAAGTAGACGTTGTTGTATCTACCCAACAACAACGCTTAATTAAGAGAGCGCTGTTGTACCCCCAACAACGACAGCGCATAATTAAATAAGCGCTGTGGTACTTTTGACATCTTCTCAAAATATAAACGTTCTTGTCGGCAGTACAGTGATGGAAAACAGACGGAATTTAGAATATCTAATGCTGCGAGATTTTACTTTTAATGATCTTCTTTGATTCTTATGCTGGTCAGTCAACGATACTATTTGATTATGTTTCATGACAAGCTCTTTTCTGTTCTCATTTGTCTTGTGCAGAATTTGTCCCTCACATTGAGCGAATAATTCCGAATAAGACGGTAGGAGAACAGAATGGGTTTGATCAAGAAATATAACCAAATAATATGGTTGACTGACAAACACAAGAAATCAAAAAAGAGCTTTAAAAGAAAAAATTCGCAGCATTATAAACAATACTGTTGGTTAAATTGAAACAGGGGATTGTAAGGGATCGTAAGCGTGAATATAGAAATATCAAATATGGTATGAATACATCCAAGTTTTGCACATGTCCATATTTATAAGAATTATTTCTGTCAAAAAAGCAGCAAGATTCCGTCATTATTGTTGGATTTGACGCATGCTTACTGAAACCTATCTATTAAATGGGAAGTGTCGTTTGGCATACCAATTACGACCAGCTTCTTTAATTCATCGATCTTTCTAGAAAACAAAATTTCGTCGATTTTCCGTGAACTTGCCGCTCATTTTGACGGATGAATAAGGTAATGCAAACGGAATGGCTGCAGTTATTGAAAACTTTGATTAATGTCCACCGACTGCGAATCGTCACAACGTACGTATAATACTTAATTTACAATTGTTTCGAAAATGCAAGAGATAACGACCATTAATATGTTTAATGTTTAAAACAAATTACAAAATTATTTACACGTGCGAAAATATTTCCAATTATATTCAAATTCCCAAATATAAGTTTATCACAACACTTTACAATTGTTATCACACTCTTCGTTTATGTTTCATTTTGTATTATATATATACTCTGGCCGGTTTTAAAATTCCATTAATACGTAAAAAATTAAACAACTTAACGAAGAGTTAACTTCATTACGGATGTTCAACATCAACAACATACAAACGCTTATTTCAAATGATTCCCAACGCTAATTTCATAAACGCAACAGTCGTGATCATTCATTTCCGGGTGACACACGGGGGGATGGCTGGTCAACTTCTTGGTCATCTTCACATTGGGGTGGCTTTGAAGAAGTGCTGTATCTACTATTCTCCTCGTCATGTCTGTATTTTTCCATACTGAAACTATGCTCTCCTAAACAGTTCGAGCCATTATCACAAGGATAAAATGGATCCTGAGCTGAACAAACATATCCTTCAGAACCGCTTGATTCCTCTTTAGACGTCGTGTTTGCAAATAAACGTTCAGCCGCAGAATTCGTACTCATTATATGAAATTGTCGGGATGAAATGTTGAAGACAAGATAGTAATGTTACTTATAGGTTGGACGATCCATGATTCCGTCTTGTTTCAGCTATTAGTCCGTTATGTGTTTAAAAAGGTTTTATTAAGATATGTTTAATTTGAAAAATGAATCGGGACTGCGCTTATTCTATTAGGCGTTGTAATAATTCAAGTAACAACAGCGGTTTAATAATATACGTTGTTGTTAAATACAGTATAACAGCGCCTAACAAATAAACGCTGTCATTTCATACTTTATAACAACGTGTAAGCTGTCGTAGAGCTAAACTAGGTTTATTAACTTACCCACCAACATAACTCCACATTTTCACTCGCTCGGATACTCGGATTCACCTCGCCTTTGAATTGTTACTGCCGACTTAGCTCGCCGAAGCATACAAACAGATTTGTCAGTCCACGGTATAACTCCACAGGTATATACGGTTTTAAGTTCCCGTTTACACTTGCGTCCATGTCGTCGTTCAAGTAAATCTATATGTTTCCGACTGGCGTTCTGATTTAACCTTAAGGTTTGATTGGATTTTGTTACGATAGTCAGTTGTTGAGATTCGATTATTGTCCGTATTTGAATAATCCGAATCCTGATGTTTCACCCCTACTGTCCCAACTCATGGATAAGTCATATGCAAACTTATTTGTAGTACTAAAGTATGTTCGTGTAAGCTCCGGTGTGTTAGGGATTTGGTTTTTACATTGCAATAACGGTTCCTAACGCTTGCATAAGGCCTCACAATGTAATAAGTTGTGTTTTTGTTACTTTTTCAAGGAATATGGCTAGCAATAGTGCCACGGAGGGATGCTCGTCATCAAACCGTAAGAACAAGGGGCCAACCACGATGAAGAATTTTATCGATCAACATAAAGATGGGACTAAGGAGCATGTGACGGTTGAGCCGGATGGAACAATTGCCGGTAAAAAGAGGACATCATTCAGGACATTCATTGGTAATTAAATATGATGTTATGTAATTGTTTACGTAATGAATAACAAGTGCTACTGCGTTGACAAAGGTAATTAATATATTATGCATATGCAGGGACAGTTGGTAAATCTCGAGTGCCAATTACATACAAAAATTGGAAGTCGGTGCCCAGAGAGCTAAGAGATTCTGTGTGGGACGAGACACTGGTATGTTTTGGCGATGAAAAACAAATGTGAATTTCTGCATGTAACAAATTATTAACAAATGTTTGTTTTCATTTGTAGAGATACTTTGATGTGCCCCAAAATGACAGGACTATTAAGTTGAGGAAGAAGGAGATGCGAGCGGCCGGGAATATGTGGAGAAACTTCAAGAGCGAACTTGCAAACCAGTACATATATGGGTCCAAACAAGGACATGACCCAAGAGAGAAGTATTCGTACATTAGTCCGGAGGACTGGGGGAGGTTTGTGGAACAGCGCTCGACTCCCGAGGCACTGAATACTAGGGAGAAGAACATTGCTCGCGCAAAATCAAACAAGTTCCAGCATACATTGTCTCGAGGCGGGTACATTAAGGCTAAGGAGGATATTGTCGCAGTGAAGAAAGCAAATATGGAGGCTCAAGGGTTAACATTGTCTGGGGATGAGCCTGTAATCCACATTGAGAGGCATGAGGTATGGCTGAAGGGTCATATCCGAAAGAATAAAGAGTACGTGAACGAGTCGATGAGGGAGGTGGCTGAAAAAATGGTAAGTTACTTGTACAGAGCATAAAAGTTCTGAACTTCATGACTCATTTGTGATTATGATTGACGTAAAATGATTGGTAACAAGTACAATTAGAAGAGCAAGTCGCACAGGGATTATTTACATCCTAAGGTCGAAGAGACATTTTGACGGAGGCCACAGGAAAGGATGAGTACCCTGGACGCACGCGTGGGGTTGGTAGTTACGTAGGTTGGAAGGAGGTATTCGGGAAGCAGTCCTCTTCATATTCATCAACACGGTCCACAGTTACATCGCAAGCTCTGACGCTCTATACACATGATGGTGGTACCAATCCAGACCCCTTTGGAGATATACCTGAGGTATTATGCTTATTCTTTTAACGAGAAACACATTAAAGTGTATGGTGTTCATGCATAATGTCGACCTTTGCTGAATTTTTGGTCAAACATCAGGTTGGGAAGAAATGCTTAATACATGTGGACGACGGTTCCGATGCGGGATTGCAACTCGTGGCAATTGGCAAAGTGATGGAAGGACGAATTGTGCAATTTCAAGAGTTGGATGAAGATATGGTGAAGGTGATGGTAGACGAGGCGATTGAAGGATGGAGGGAGCTCCCAAAAAAATTTGGGAATATGGAGAAAGTGTCGGATGCAGTGGGTGGTGTCGTGGGATGGCTGAAGTATCTAGTACGCATTGATCAAAAGGTTACTATGTATATTCATATCTTCCCAACTAAACACCTATTTGATATTGTCATATGTACACATAATCGAACGATGTTATTCATTTTGAACAGGGATACGATGAGTTCAGATATTTCAAAATGCTAAGCTCCAGTATCGACAACGACATGCTTACCAGAATGAAAATGCATTGTCGCTTTCTTCACGAACACGCTACCCATATGGACAAGTCAACCAACTATTCGGTTTACGTTAGTAGCAAAGTGTTTGGTGATGATAGCTTCATCCATTTGAATCACAGTTGCATTACTGAGTTCACAAAATTAGAAGCTTTGGGTGCCTCATCTGCAGAAGTTTACATGAAGTAAGTATTGGTTCCATATTAAATTGATTTCTGAAAGTTTATAAGATTTGTACTAATTAAATCAAATGACAGCAGATTCATATACAAAATGATACAATCGGGCATACAGTTTGGATTCTTCAGACCAAGTTATATGACTCCGTCCGTATCATTCGATGTCAGGGTCGAGTTCTTCCAGAATAGATTAAGAATGCCTGACTACGAGCATAATTTTTGCTACTTCCTTCCTTACGTAGATGTGAAAGAGTGAGTTTCTATTTGATATTATTTTTTGATTGTCTTGTTTCAATGTGGTGGCTATATCACTAATCTACATTGGTTACGGTAAATCTATGTTAGGTATCATTGGATGTTAGTTGTCCTATTCCCAAAGAAGCGAGTGGCCCTTTGGCTCGATCCGCTGGACAAGGCACCGCGGTCTGATGCGGTGAATTTTGTTAACACGTAAGTAATATGGTGGTGCATTGTAGTTAATTACCTTTATAACATCACTTCACAAATTTTGTATGTAAATATTACCTTAATGCTGCAGGAGCATGAGTCTGTGCTTCAACATCCCGTCAGGTGGCGACGTAGATTGGAAGACTGTGACGGTATAACTCTTAACCTATAATAGTTGGTATACAACTTAATATTTCCCAAATTAATAACGTTCAATGATTATATATTCATTTGTATTTCAGGTCCCGCATCAACCCCCGGACACTGAAGTGTGTGCCCATTATGTGATGCAATATATTCTGGACATAATCAAGTTCGTCCAGGACACAAATGGAATGTTTGAGGACGACATGACACAAGTAGGTGCATAGTAAAATTTATTTATGCGTTAACAATTGATCTCGCGGTCACAACTAATCTTTATAATTTTGTTTTCGTATAGTGTTTCCTTACAGGACTACGACCATATGATGACGCAATGTTTGATGATATGAGGGAGCACTTTGCCGAGGGTTTGATTACTTACATACAACAAGCGTATCAGCATGTAATATAAACTTGAATGATTATAAATTTTGATTATATAAAAACGTGTTTTTGTTTATGTTTCAAATTCGGCCATTACAACACATAGTCATGTCACTCATTATTGTTCGTCTATTTTTGTGACATAGACGTGTCAACCAAATAAATGTAAATGAAGCAATTTAAAAGCACGAAAAATAATTTATAAGCAATTTATGTAATAAGCAATGTATAAGCAATTTATTGTATAAATATTTACACGTATATCTAAGCAATTTATATTCGTAGTTGAAAACCGCGTAAAAAGGCGTCAGTTATGACAGCGCTTATTACATAAAGCGCTGTCTTATGTACAATGGATGACAGCGCTTATTATATAAAGCGCTGTCATACCTGACCGAAAAGTTGTTTTTACTACTTTATCGTCTAATATAAAGTTGTTTTAACGTTTAATCAATTTGCGTTATACAAATGATTTCAAATATACTGTGTTATATAAAAAAGAGGTATTTATCAAGGTGTTAATTGTCAATTTACGTTAGGAATTCATTTGAAAACCAATTTAATTTATTTAATTCATGGAATACAAAGTTATCACTGATTGATTTATAACAAGATCACGAGGAGTCCAACATATTGTCGCTTTACGGGTTGGTTGGCAAGGACAATGACAAAAGTGAATTCCGTCCAGTCCTTCGCGTCCTACGCATCCGGTTGCTCCAGCCATACGTTTAAAATTCTGAATGGTTTTGCCCCCCACTTTTTCTCCTCTTCCAATAAGGCAACAGCTGCATGATATGAGGGACCTTTTTCGAGTCCCCTTTGTTCCAGATTAGGCCAAGAAGACAGGACTCCTGGGGAGATGAAGAATCTGTCCAATCTGCTAGCACCATTTTTATTTCCCCATGTGAACCTCCTTCCTCTTAGTGGGATGTCCACTAAACCCATAGCTTGGACGAAATCCTGAAAAAGGCTGGCATCTTTTGCATTGAAAATAGACCCTCTTCTCTCATCCTCAACCAGAACTGAGTTGAAATCCCCTTCTACCACCCACTCACCCTCATAGGAGGATTTGAGGGATACTAGGTCCTCCCACAACTTAAGCTTCTCCTTAACCCCTGACGGAGCATAGACGTCCACAAAATTGATAATGATTGGTTGAAAGTTGCGCATGATTGATCCCTACACCAGAATGAAGCCTCTTCCTGTAAGTTCACTCTTAAACTGCAAAAAATCTGGATACCAGATAGTTACTAGCCCGCCTCTACTACCTTCTGCATCAACACCCTTCCAACACGATTTTTCACCCCCCCCCCCCCCCCCACAATGCTTCTACTTCCCTATCTTCATGTTTAGCTATCTTTGTTTCCTGAATGAATATCATATCCAACTGATATGTACTTCTTAGAGAACGAATAGCCTTCTGCTTCTTCCTCCCATTTGCACCTCTAACATTCCAACTAATCAGGTGCATACTCACAGGTAATGATCTACTTACCTTCTTTCTTTATGTAGATTCACGAAAATCTGGATCATCTCTTCCTCGAGTAAGTTGCCTTTAATCCCCAGTCGTGATGCAAAATGGTAAGTTTCCTCAGCCTCCTTTCTGACTAGCCTTCTTCTTTCTTCTTCCTCGTCTTCTAAAACCTCTTCTATAGACTTAAGACCACGGCTTGGACCTTCTTCCGGAGATTGTTCAGCTCCTGCTGCACGAAGCGTTTTCTTCCTTTGATATCTTATGTCCTTTTTATCTTTTGCCTCTTTCCTCCAAGCCATCTTCAGCGTACTCAAATATTTTTCAGACAGACTCAAAGACTCCTCATGGTCAAACTTGTCAGAGGTGTCCTTCTCTTGCATCTTCTCTGTGGGCACAGTCCCCTACTTACCATAGATGAGTGAGTACCTCAATTACCTTTAAGCTTCTTCTGATTCTCCTTTTTGCTATCAGCCACACCTATTCCTCCTAGCCTAGCCGTTTCCATGCTATCTGATTGTAGCAGAGCTGCCCAACTTGTTGCACCAGCTTCTAGGTCTGACTCAGGGACATTTTGGCTCGTTGTAGCCGAGTTTCTGCTTTCGGCACCAACAGCTACACTATCTAGTTCAAAATTTGAAATATCTTCATCCTTTTCAACTGATTGACCTTCAGCCCCAAAGTCGGACCAATCATCATCGCCGTCCCCTGCTCCGCCCTCAAGGGAGGATATGGAAAAATCTCCACCACCTTCCCCACCACGGCTTTCTTCAGTTCTGCACTCTGAGTCCTCCTGTCGGGGCCCCATTTGAATATTGTCCCTGTCTGCCATTTTGTTGCATGAGGTTGGGATCGGAACTCTTCCCTGCCTTATCCGGACCTCCTGCCTGACCGCCATCTTTCCCGAGTTCAGGTCCGATCTTCGACCTGCACCAATGGGACGACTGCTCCCATCCGAGTTTCCCACCTCCTCAGTGACTGAGGAGTGTCTATTTCGCAGCCTCCCAAGCAGCAGTCCTCAAAGAGTCTAATCTCGTACAGTTTGCCCATGATCTCCGCTTCTACAACCTCACTTATTCTCTCGATCACAGATGTTTCGATCAACATCCGCGCCCTCCCCACCCCTACGAACCACACATTCCGGTCATACATTTTCAGAAAGACTCCGTAGGGAGCTGCCAACCGCTCACAGTTGTTCTCCGTCCACGCCTTGAAAGGAAGCCCTAGTAAGCTAATCCATACCGACCTAGATGTGGGCAGGACCTCCTCTCTCTAGCGCTGTAGTTTGGTGAAGTTCCGCAGGATATATCTATAATCTTCTACTAGACATTTCTCCAGATCCTCAACGCATGCGAACTGAATCACCACACTTCTTCCGCCCGTTAGGATGATTTTGACGTAAGGGATTCCTTCCATACGCAATTCTTTCTCTACCTCCTCGCCCAACTTGATGGTTTTCAATTCTGCCACCAGGGTATTATGAAACCAGTCTTCATATTCCTGAAAAGCCTCCAAATTTACTCTCCTCTTCTTCTGATTTTGACCTCCACTTAAGTCCTTGACCTTCTTACTCCCCTAATTGTCTTGGTCTACTCGGTCGAGCTTGGGTCTCCATACTGGCGCGGCCTCTCCCTCTCCATTGCCTCCCCAACCACTCTGTTGTCTCATCCTTGTAAAGCGATGACCTGCTCTAGGCTTGCCTTCGTTATTTGCCAGCAACACAAGCAGCTTAGCCTTACCCACATTCGCTCCGTTCCACCTCCGGATAGCCGCCTTCGCCTCACCCAAAGATTTATATCTTACAAACCCGAATCTACTATTAGACGCCCTTCTCCCCCTTGCTGGAATGAACACGTCCAACGCCTTACCATCTTGACTAAACAAGGCTCTCACCCAGGCCACATCCTTACCCACTGGGATGTTGTCGATGAATACAATGTAGAGCTCCTCCCTTAGGCTTTGATAGTTCACTGCTTACTAGGGCTTCCTTTCAAGGCGTGGACGGAGAACAACTGTGAGCGGTTGGCAGCTCCCTACGGAGTCTTTCTAAAAATGGATGACCGGGATGTGCGGTTCGTAGGGATGGGGAGGACGCGGATGTTGATCGAAACATCTGTGATCGAGAGAATAAGTGAGGTTGTAGAAGCAAAGATCTCGGGCAAACTGTACGAGATTAGACTCTGTGAGGACCGTTGCTTGGGAGGCTGTGAAATAGACACTCCTCAGTCACTGAGGAGGTGGGAAACTCGGATGGGAGTAGTCGTCCCATTAGTGCAGGTCTAAGATCGGACCTGAACTCGGGAAAGATGGCGGTCAGGCAGGAGATCCGGATAAGGCAGGGAAGAGTTCTGATCCCAACCTCATGCAACAAAATGGCAGACAGGGACAATATTCAAATGGGGCCCCGGCAGGAGGACTCAGAGTGCAGAACTGAAGAAAGCCGTGGTGGGGAAGGTGGTGGAGATTACCCATATCCTCCCTTGAGGGCGGAGCAGGGGGCGGCGCTGAGGATTGGTCCGACTTTGGGGCTGAAGGTCAATCAGTTGAAAAAGATGAAGATATTTCAAATTTTGAACCAGACAGTGTAGCTGTTGGTGCCGAAAGCAGAAACTCGGCTACAACGAGCCAAAATGTCCCTGAGTTAGACCTAGAAGCTGGTGCAACAAGTTGGGCAGCTCTGCTACAATCAGATAGCATGGAAACGGCTAGGCTAGGAGGAATAGGTGTGACTGATAGCAAAAAGGAGAATTAGAAGAAGCTCTACAGTGTATTCATCGAGCTCCACAGTGTATTGAAATGTTATCGATTGATATAGTGTATTGTCGATGAATATGTATTGAAATGTTGTCGGTTGATATACTCACCCACTCTCACAAAAAAGAATTTATACATACAACTAAGAACAACAAATATGACAAGCACATACTCGCTGCATGGCTATTGATACAAAAGTAGCAACTGCAAAAGATTAGCTAGTGTTCAAGAAAAATCTACATCACTACAACAATCGGACTGCAGTCGCAAACAGTCAACAGAAGCTCCTCATACTACAGCTAAATCTCCTCTACTTGGATAGAAAATCCACACGTGCACCACTTTGTTCGCACAGAACTCTCCTCGTTAAAAACTTCATTCTCCCTCAAAAACACATGCTGATGGTCATTTTCAAGCATGCTCGGCGTTATCTCAACCTTAGATCTCTTCGAGCGCTTTGATTTAGGGTCCTTATTACTGTCAGTCCCCATCTCAACACTGTGATGCAAGTTTGATATGTTGTTCCTTTTAGGGACATGATTAAAAGTTTGTGATGAATCATCGTCATTTGCGTAACAGTTGTCCAATCTTTGCCTGGTTAGGATAGATGAAAGAAGCTGGTACCACTGTGCGATCGCTTGAGCCTCATTCCTTTTTCTCTCTTCAGCTTCTCTTCTCTCTTCTACTTCTCTATATGCCTGAAATGCAAGTATAAAAGATTCTTCATTCTCCAATACACAAAGCGAATTAATTTTAATCAAGTGAATATACAGATATAACATAGGGAACTTCTGAAGAAAGTGAAGGAGAAACAAATTATTAGGTCTTATCGTATTAGTACCTCCATTATTGTGTTTTTGAACTCTGAACATACTACGATGCCATTGAATACAGGAAACGATTTGCCATTTTTGAATTCAAAGCCAACCATTGCCGGTGCAGAATCAATGCCAAGCCTCTTTACGACCGGATAAATTCTCGGGAACTTCAAATGCACTGTACCTGGAGGGAGGCATTTCTCCGCCCAGACATCCACTTGGCCACGCTCATTCTAAATGATGGATAACAACAATTTTAGAAACACGCATGTACTTGCTGTCCAATACATAAATCGTTTCTTTCCAAAGCAAAAAAGAAATCCTAGCATCTCAATATAGGTTATTATGACTTGCACCAGTATAACATCAAAAAGTACTAGCAGCAACTTGGAGTCTCTAAAAACTGCCCAATGTAAGACGAAAGTGCTTCTTTTAAAGCTAGCCCTATACTCCAATTTTTCCACATCCAATATAAACTCTAAAAGAGAGCTTTCACCTTGGGTACAATTCCATTCACAGCAGGAGGCAGACATAATGGTTCTGTTTGCCACACACCATAAAGCTGGATAGATCCATTGACATCGCTGCTGTCAGAAATATCATCCTCTGATGTGCGCGAGTGTGTACTCTTCGAACGTTTGAGCACCTGGAGCATAGAAAAAGCTAACTAAGACAAACAGATATGCATATGCTATCTAACTCAAAATAAAGTTCTCTGTTCAAGCGACTTAGCTTCAAAGGTAAAACTAACCTTTGCTGGAAGCTGATCAGGTTTCAGTTGTAGCCCCTCACGTATCCATTTTTCTTTTGTCCTGAGGGTTTGAACACAAGAACGAGGGTACACTGGATGTCCAGAAACAAAACCTAATACCGGGCCTTTCGGATGAAGAATTTGAAATTTAGACAGCCATCTCTCAATCGCATATAATGGATGGTTCTTATACGCCTGCAGGAACCAAGCATTATTCGATTGCAAGTTATAATTATGTGAATCTATCTGATCAAAGCTACAACAAGCAGGCAAATAAAATAACTTGGCCAACAAAGTATTAAAGCTACCTGCTGATTCGTTGGAAGAGGTTCGGTCAAGGCTTTCGTTATCAACTCCACATCCTCAAGGGAATTCCTAGTGGCTGTAGATTTTAGATCTAGATTTCCATGATCGCTACACTTAACTAAGCACGATTCCACCGATGTATCACCATGACTAACCACATCATTTTTTGGCTGAGATGTATACACTTTTACATCTTCTACCATGTTCCTGTCATTAGTATGCAAATTCATATCAACAATGGCTCCTGTTGCTCTTAATTCTAATTCCTTCAATGGTGCTAAGACTTTATCCCACCAAATAGGTTCTGTACGCTTAGATGCTATCGTATACCACATCTGGCAATACCTAGGAAACAGGTAGCAAACATCGTGAGCAAGCGAGCAGGTACACCCCTGTAATAAAGATTAATATCCATCATGTGTATCAGTGTATGTTAAGATTATATATGTCATTGTCATGCAGTGTTACTAAATACGATGATATATGGAACCAATATAAGGCCTATAAGACAAGGTTGGTTATCAGGGGATCATAAGTTTCTTTATTGATCTGCATGGAGGAAGAGGGAAAATTTTTAGGGGTTAAAAAATCATGAAATGAATGGAAAAAGAGAGGCACATGTTGACGACGTCATGGCATATCATGTTGACGACATCGACACGTCAATATAAACAGAGTCATGTTTAAATGGTAACCAGGTTCACCAATTTGGTAGTTTCGAGCACTAGAAAACTGACACGACCCATGTAGTTCCATATTAGCTTGATGGTCATTGAGCAGTCTCATTAACTCAAATGAACTTGTGATATGCCATGACATTGCAGGATCACTAGAGAGCAAATCATTTATCCTATAAACACTTCCGACCTCTAATATATGCTAACCATTCCCTCGCCTTAAGAATATTTCATTTGCATGTACCATACCTCTTTATTACCACTGCTGACAAATAATTCATTATACATCAATATAATAATAATAATAATAATAATAATAATAATAATAACAAAGATGGTTATTCCAGTAATGAAGAAAGACAGGGTAAGCTTTGATATTGAACCTGCGAGTGACGTCCTTTGCTCCGAAACCAGCAAAAGCAACAACATATCGCAAAGATAATTTACATGAAGCGGAAATTGCTTCTACTTTCAGCTCTCCATCAATAATATTATTCACTGCATCAACATGCACCCATCTTCCAGTAGAGCTTTCTCCAGTGCAGTAAACCTCTGCCCAGTACAAAGGAGGACCTATTTTTCTTGATCCAAATGCAGTTGATACCCCATGGGTGGAGAGAACAGATTCTTCAATCCCAACTTTTCTTAATTTTCTAACGGAGGGCGAGGTTTCCAAAGTAGAGACCTGTGACCCATTTTTAGGTGGTGTTGCAGCTGTGGCAGAAAGAGCCATTTGCAGTTGCATCTGAAATTCAAGATCCCCTTTTCTCTTTGAGCCAACACCCATATTAGATGAGCCAGATGTGTCAGTTTGAGGGCATTCTTTAGATAGGTGAGAGTCTGCAACTGTACTGCTAATTTCAGATGGCTTAGATCTATTCAATGAAGTTTCACAAGCTTGTTTATCGTCATGGTGTGAGAAAGATTTGGCTGGTGGGTTGAGGATGTCAGTCAGTCTGTCTACCATCAGCGTAGAAGATTTGAAAACAACATTGTCGTTTTGGCTTTGAGATTCAGGCTTTTCAGCTTGAGGTTTCAAGGGGGGTACATCCAAGACACAAACAAACCTGAATATAACAGACAATTTATGGAACTATTAACGATGACAGTAACAGTGCTTGCAACAAGTAAGGTCTCTAGTATTTTCCTTTTCTAATCATAGTAAAATCTTCTTTTGCAAACAACCAATTCTGCAGGCAAAAATAGAGTAGATATTACTGAAACCACACAATCACTATGACCTTACGTGATGTTGATGGCAGGACTATGATAAAGCTAATTCCAAAATTTAAAGAATAAGAAGCGAATGAAAATAAATCAAATTCAAATTTTCCATGTTGCTTATAGTAGTAACATTTCTTGGAAACATCATCTACATAAACCCTATTTTCTTTGTGCATTTAGTAAATGTCCCGAAAAAATTCTTTCTCTTGCATAGCCTTTGAAACACCTTATACATCATCGTAGTTAATACACTATACTTCATTTTAGTGTTCAACATATGCTTTCACAAACTACACTGTTTTGCTAATTAAGCATCTTAAGAACCAAAAATGAAACTGATTACTGAAAAACGGCATGGACAGGTGATAGTGAATAAATTATGTTGTAGTAGCAATGTAGCATACCTGGTTGGGAGATTTAAAGCTCTGAATAGTGCAACGGATAGCGCAGCAATCTGTGCAGAAACCTCAAATAAAAATATATATATATGACCATCACAGTTAAGAAGAAAAAAGTTCATATGAAATTATATGTTGTAATGATACAAATAACCCAAGGAAGATTTTCAGCTATCTAATATTTAAAGTCCAGAAACAATAATGATCACAACAACAAATCCAGAGACGAAGAATTAGCAAAGAAACCTCTTCCGGAGTTCCTTCACCAGCTTCAAGAGCAGAAGTCAATGAAGCGGGAAATGATCTCTCCTCTTGTTTTGAGGGACGTATGCGGAAGTGTTTTTGGAACTATAATGGAAGAAAAAAACAAGTAGAATACATCAAGATAAGTTTATCCCATTTGAAAAAAATAAACAATGGTATTAAGAAATCTTACCCACACGACAATTGGAGCCAGGCAGTTTTTGGTAACACGTGATAGCTCAGATATATCATGAAGAGTCTTTGGTAAAAGTGAAAGTAGTGCTGCCTGCATACATGAGTATTTAAGTTTCACTTCGGTCGAATATATCCTCAGGATTTCTAAATCAAAAGTGGTCACTAAAGTAAGTATAACCAATACAGATAGTCTATCTACCAGGAAATATAAAATGTCTATTGCTAAATCATAACATTCAAACCATATCATGTCAATTTGAGGCACTTCAGCTTTTCATGCCTCCATTTCCAGGTTTAAAAGGCTCCATACCCAGTCAGTACATGTAATATATAGACGCAAGACTTAACATTGCCCAATTCAAACTTATGAAGATTAACAGCCTAACAGGCTGCAAGGTATTGAATGCATGTATACAGAATTTACATTTTGATATTATGATCTTACAAGCCTGTAGAAGTCTACGAAGTGATGGTGAAAATACCGACCTGAGTCAGGCTGTCATCGCATGCTTTATCAACCAGCCTTCCTCTTGCAAGTAAACAAAGCAAATTGACTTTATGCACATTTTCAGCAATCTCCTGTCAGACAAATTATGTTATTAGAAACACAGCATCGAGGATACTCTTCGAACTGCCGGAACAGAAGTTTTTACAAAATTCCCATTCACTTTAATATTAACTTCAACACCCATTACCAAAAGTACACCTAATTGTATTCTAGATCTTATCCACAAAGTAAGTATTATTATCAAATAATCAACTACTATACTTGCGGAAAGGTTGCAAGTTGGAATGTCGTTGGCATGCCATTCATAAACATGAATCATCAATTTAAAGAAAGAAAAGAACCTCATTGTGGAATATAATTCTAGTATTGGCCCAAGGTCAGTTAGTGATTCGCAGTATTATGAAGAACTTTCCTGTAAACTAAAGGCGTGCGAAAAATCAGTGTGACGTACGCAACTATTTTTAGCTTTTACACTTATGGGAAAAGGCTGCCGTGCCCCGTCAAGATGAAAAAGGACTTTCGATGTATACATCACACAAAAGGATAAACAAAAAGATCAAAACGACATTGCACAATCCTGAACAACTAAATATGTGACCTAATGAGTCGGTTGTTGAATGACATCAATGAAGGTCATTCAACATTGGCCGCATATAACAGTACACAAACATACAGCTACTGATAAATGTTTACCTTTTCTTCGACTGAAACTCGCCGTGTTGTTTTCTTTTTGCAATACTCATCAGGCCAGCTAATATTCAATTCCACTCCAGTACTTGCATCATCTAGATTATAATTATCATTGTTCGAATTGAAGCCTGCATCAGGAACAGAACCGTCCTCCCAAATTGAGTCATCAGCTTCATCATTAATTCTGTCAAAATTTACTCCCTGAGGGTCCTTTACTTCACTATCGATAGCTTCTATAGAACTCTTTGCAACACACTTAACGTCCATACTGTCACTTGTTGACCCCTTTCCATCCTGGACAAGGAATAAACTATAACCATCACAGTTAAGTCAATAAGTAAGATCCTAAAAAGAAAAAGAAACCATTGCACTGTTAGATTCACTGGTTTGCGCATCACTTAACTCGCTCATTCAAAACACATTCAGGGCGGACACATTTTCAAAACTTAAACCTACAAAACCAAGGAAGGAAACAAAAATATGATGGCACCTCTCCATCAGGCCATGCGACCTTTTCATTCTTTGCTCTTGCACCACGTGACTTAACCCGTTTTAACAATTTATCGACACCCAGTTTTGAAATACTCGAAAGTGTCCCTATGAAAAGAAAAGATTGAGTTAAGCAATATGAGAAATAGAATAGCTTTGAAATTTCCTCAAAGTCTCAACTAACCACAATCTGCATTACAATGGGACTCCAAGGTCCTAGGAGTAACAGGTGCCTCATTAGTCCGTTCACCTTCACCTGAGGTAAAAAAAAGAGGAGAAAAATTAACCTCAACAGCACACATGAATTCGGAATTCAGCAAGCAAGCCAGAAAGAAGAAAAAGAGTATGCATACAACAAATCTATGGCTAGGTTTAGAAAATTAAAGAGGGGGGAAAACGGAGTATGAGCAAGTGGTATCGTAATTTGTTTAGTGAAAAAGGGAGTGAAGCGTACCGGAGGACCTGTTGCTTTGGCGGTTGGATTGATTTCGAGTACGCATTGGAGGGAGATTGGCGCCACCGGCGACTGTTGATAAACCGACAAAAGTTGGGAGCGGAAGAAGTGTCGCGTTTATTTGCTTATTAAATTTGCCGATGGAGAGTTTGAACTTCGCACTCGCACGTGCCCCTCGCCTGACCAGCAAACACAATTCAATTCGTTCATTCGCCATGTTAAAAAGATTCATCATTTTTTTCAGCAAAAAACATTTAAATGTAATTCCGTATCTAATGAAAGTAACCGGATAAGAAAAACATCGTTTTCATACTAACTATGCCATGATTTTGGAAAACTAATATATAATTGTTATGATATAATGGAATTGTGAATGTACACTAGATCTTTGGTTGTCTAACCTTTGGTTAGACTCATTTAGATCACTTCATAATACCTCTTGTTATTTATGTTAAAAGGTCATGCCCTTTCATCTATCTCATGTAATCCTATAAATATGTGTCTATGTTAAGAAGGATGAATAATAAGAATACAATTCTCTATACACATTTCTCTCATCTCTTATTTCTTCCTCATTATATTACAACACGTTATCAGCACGAGTTGCTCAAAGGTAGTGATCATCTCTCTCTAATCTTCTCTTCTATTCTTGTTCACAATGCAATGATGGCAACCTTGAGTCCTCTTTGTAGAGAATCTCAAAATAGCCTAGCATTCGAAAACTCAATATTCTTATTCATGTAATTGGTTCTATATTCACATGATGTATGAATGTGTAGTATATGATTATGATTCCCCCGAAGTGGAATCATCTACATGTATCACTTGAAGTGGATACATGTATAGTTTATGTTTTATTTTATTCATCCGAAGTGGAATCATATACATGTATCACTTGAAATGGATACATGTATAGTTTATGTTTTATTTTATTCCCCCGAAGTGGAATCATATACATGTATCACTTGAAGTGGATACATGTATAATATATGCTTTGTTCTCTGTTATGAAGTATAATCACATACATGTATCACCTGAAGTGAATACATTCATAGTACATGTTTTCGATTCCCTCGAAGTGGAGTCATATACATATATCACCCGAAGTGGATACGTGAATATTATTATTTTTCTTTATCTCCATCCCCCGAAGAGGATGTTTCATTTCACTCCTTGAAGAGAGTAACATTCACTTCTTGTTGTAAGTGATAAAACATCAAACATATGTTTTGTTATGTGATTATATCATCTCCTAAAGTAGATGATTGTAATCTAGATAAAATCACTTCTTGTTGTAAGTGATAAAGTTCTATTTTATTTATTTTTTATTGTTGTTATTTATGCACATTCTTAAATTCATCTTTTTATTTATTTTTATAATGGTACATTTTTATTCATATATCATATTTCGTATATTTAATCCCCTGGAGCGGATTCATATAGATCATACACACTTAATCCCCTGAAGTGGGTAAACACACATCATATATATGTTTATCCTAATGAGATAGTTAAAATCGTCCCCGAAGAGGATGAATAGGTGTAAAATATATTTTACTCTTAGAAGAGAGTAATTACCATTTTCCTTTCTTGTAAGTGAAAGAAAAATAATGGTCCAAGAAATTGTTTTTATTTAGATCATATCTCTCCCGAAGTAGATGATTATAAGATCACTTCCCGTTGTAAGTGATAGGTCCATGCAATTTCTCATCAAATATGTTGGATGTGTATGATCAATACTTAGTAATTTCAATGTTTTTAATTTCATGCTTTAACTATTATATACATATCTACATTGCAAAACTTTAGTTCACTGCCCTGATGTTTCCTGAAGAAATTATCTTACATGGCAGAATTAATGCTTGAACCCTATTTATCAAGCAATAACTTGAGATATTTTGTTAAAGAAAACTCCAGCGCATCCCAGAAGGATTGTGCTTACTTCTTCATCATCTTCACGAGAGCCTGAAGCTCAAAACTTAATAGTCAAAGACCCCTCATACGCTGGAAGAGCTCAAATGATTATTTAAATCATTAGAGGACGGTCATTGTACCTCGTGCAATATATGAATGCATATGGATGCACTTGAGGATATGAGATTTTAATTAGGTCTCGGATTATAATTCTGAACTATATTGTATTGTTTCAATCTTGAGACTATGTGAAGAGACTAATGAAGACGGAGATAAATTAGAGAAAAGATTATTCGTCTCTCATGTTATCAACCTTGTACTCCAGCAGTAGTACATGGAACATGATTATTTTTCCTGTTTGTAGTTACTTTTTAAATTCGGTTTTAATGCCATAGATTTAATTTCCGTAACTGAAGTTATTTTATTTATTATGAATTTGTCAAGAGTTAAATTCCATTTCAATTAATCATATATATTGTTTATATTTCTTTATAGAATGAATCAATCTTGTACTCCAGTAGTAGTGCATGTTGTTTTTCCAACGGAAATATCAATGGTGGGGAGCTATGTCTCGTTGATAGTTCCACTACTCATACTTCATTGAAAAACCCGAAGTTTAAATAGTATCTCTAGAATGAGTAGTACTATAGAAGACTCCGGAAGAGCTTCTATCTTGTTACCCGAAGGAACGAGAATAAACATCAATGATGCATTGTATTCCGGTGAATCACAAAGGAACTTACTCAGTTTCAAAGATATTCGTATAAATGATTTTCATGTAGAAACTATGTGTGGAGATGGTAATGAACACATACTTCTTATATCTTATATGACTGGCCGGAAGCAAGTCATAGAGAAAATGAGAGCATGTGCATCTGGTTTATATGGCACACAAATCTACCCCATTTAAGTGTATAAAGTCACTAACCAGAAGTTAGTTGATAAAGAATTATTTTCTTTGTGGCATGATACACTCGGTCATCCTGGTGAATCAATGATCAGGAGAATCATTGAGAGTTCACACGGACACCCACTTAAGGACCTGAAGATCCTCCCAAGGGGTGACCTGATATGCACGGCTTGTTCACATGGCAAACTTATAACAAGGCCGTCTGTAACAAAAGTAAACGCGGAATCTCCTATGTTTCTTGAAAGAATTCAAGGTGACATAAGTGGACCAATAGCACCGCCATGTGGACCATTTAGATATTTTATGGTGTTGATAGATGCTTGTCGTCAGAGCAAATGTACAAATAAATTTATAAGTCCGCTACTCGCGACTTTACTACTGGGTAGCAAGTGGTAAGTAGGGGTCGAACCCAAGGGAGTCAGTGTGGATTAATTGTTCTTTAATGAAGCTTATGCAGAATTTAAATGCGATTGGTTTTGAGTTTGAGTGTGTTTTGAGAACTGAAAGTAAATTACAGCAGTTGATAATAGATTATAAGGAAATGATTCGGTTTTAGGGGCCTTGTATCATATTTGTTTATCATTGACCGCTAATGATCATACCAAGTGTTCGAAGATGAATCGAGGCTATTCCTAGCACAAGACTTGCAACATCGCGTAGAACACTTGAAATGATCATGCTAAATGTTCAAAGATGAATCGAGGCTATTCCTAGCACAAGACTTGCAACATCGTTTAAAACACTTGTTCTATTTAGACTAATTCCTCCTTTCGAAGTATCTTAGCCTTATGTGCATCCATTTGAATTCTTTGGTCCAGTTTCCAATTGGTTTTTAAGATAAGTCGAACTCCTCGATAAGTTTTGCTTGTTACAGCTTCCACTTACCGAGTATGATCACGAATTCCCACGGAAGAGCTTTGCTTGTTACAGCTTCCACTCAACCTTGGAAACTCTGGCTATATATGGCACATAGAACAAGTTTTGAACATAAAGGTGTACTAAGAGTAAGATCTAAAACATTTATAATACAAGTACACCCCTGCGACCGAGTACAAGCTTTTAGCTACTTGTATTCATGTCAAGGAATACAAGCAAACTAATGTCTTGCACAAGGGTACCGAATAATAAAATAACTTTACAGTAAAAACAAATAATACTGAAAGTAATTTTATACCTTACAATAAGCGGGGGAGAGGAGCTCCTAGACAAGATCCACGCAAGAGAAGTAGCTCCACAATGAAGAACAAAATATTTATTGAAAGTGAAGAGAAGAGGGTTAAGCCCTCTATCTCTCTAAAACATTTGTGAAGTGTGTATGAGATGATACAAATGAGGAGGAGAGGAGCTCCTTTTATAGCCAAAGGGGAGGAGGATGGAGGGTGGAGATGGTGGCACTTGGTTTTCATCCAAGGGAGGAGGAGGAGGAGATGAAGATGTGGTGGAGGAGCCACCACATGGCACCACCTTATGGACTCCCATTTAGCCGCCACTTATGGATAAGGATGGAGGAGATGAGTCATCCTCCTCCTTATCCTCCCCATAGCCGCCCCTTCTAGAAGGAAAGAGGAGGTTTGTGTGGTTTTGTGTAATTTTCACAAAACCAACGGTCCAATTTCGCTCCGGTCTGACTTTGATTTTTCCTCGGTTGGATTTGATTTGAGTAATTCCTACGTCAGGATCTTGAGATTCTTCATTCTGCGTCTGATGGTGACCTTGGACTGGCTCATAATATCTTTTCAGCGTAAAATCCTCTCCTTAGCGTGTTTTCTCTCTAAGTGCCAAAATACCCTGTAGAAATAAATCGGGACTAACAAGTAGAAGTTAAATAGACCAACAGTCTAATTTGGTGGGTTTTACTGTGTTTTTGATTCGTATAATTTTGGTCCATCAGATCACCCCACACTTTTAGTTGTTCGTCCCGAACAATGCTATTAAAGGGCGGCACTCTAAGTTTGGTTTTAAAATATGAAAATTAGACTGTGGGACTCGATTTATCCTAATTCATGCATTACTTACTTATTACCAAATTGAACTGTATAAATAAATAGAAGAAACTTGATACGTGTACCTCCGTGCCGAGATGCAAATTATTCTGGATGTTTCAGGAGATAGCCCTTTTTAGGCTCCTGGACTGCAACCTCGGGATCGTCTCTCACTATATGGTTTCCTTGTAGCTTTCTTTAGCACGTGATTTGGTTCGGGTTTCACTGGTTTGAGTACTTTGATTTTCTTTTGGCGAGGGACTGCTTTTCGTAGTGAATCGGCCTTTGGCCTTTGATTTGACTCTTTGAGTACTTCACTTTTTGTTCGGTTAAAACCTTCACAATTTTGGGCCTTTGGCCTCTTGATTTGCTTCTTTGAGCTTTTCGCCTTTTTGTGGCTTTGCTAGTCCATTTTCTCAAGCCTTTTTGGGAGGTCCAATCATCGGCCGCAAGCCTATGGAAATACCTCCCCGCTCCTCTCATCTTTGTCGTTTCGCGCGAGTCAAAATGAGGGTCGCTCATTTATTTTCCCGGCTACTTTGACTAGAGAGAGGACGGTCTGATTCCCGTCCTCGCCTTTTTTCTTTTTTGCATAAACACTGCATGGCGGAGATGACTTCAATCTTCACTGAAACCCGAAGTGCAGCCTCCACTGACTTCGAAAACCATATAGTTTGATTCGATCCTTCGATTGCTTGCCAAGCCTCTCTAGGGCATTTCTATCAACTCCACATCCCTAGTTTATCTCAGCACAAAGAGACAAATGAGAAGTTACGTTCTAAGTTTTTAGACAGTTGAATTTTCACAAGGTAAATGCATGAATTTCGGTCTATCTTTTTCACATTCTTAAATTCATACTTTCAAAAAGATACATTAAAAAAGAAAAAGTTTTTATTTATGTACACATGCGGATCTCACCCCACACTTTTGAACGAAGTCGCGCCTTTCAGCACTACTTAGTTCAAAAGCCATGCAAGCAGATGTTATACGAGAAGGAAATGACTTAAGGAAAGGTAAGATCAGAACTCCCTTATTGTGTCGAATGGTATGAGGCTGGATAATCGAGGGAGTTCGGCTGGGGCCTTGAACTCTCAGCGCAGGCCCGGTAGTTCACGGAAGCTACCTGGCTGATCCGATCGTTCTCCAAAAACCAATTCCTAAATAGTCAAATCATTCTATGCACCAAGTGGGTGAGAGCGACTTATTGATGAAAACTAAAAGACAGAAAATAAAAAGACAGAAATTTAAAGTGCGGAAAGTAAGATAGTGTCGGGTTACCTCCCGACCAGTGCACTTGTTTAACGTCGTTGGCTCGACAGTACCTTATTCCTGGATCACTGGTTGGGATCCCATGGGTGGCTTAGGTCGAATTTTGCCACTGTTCCTGTGTTGACTTTTGCCTTGCCTTTTCCCGATTTCTTGCGAGATGATGGGCTTGGGTCCAGTTCCCGTTGTTCTGGTGATGTCTCCTTCCAACGTCTTTGAGAAGGTGAGGGACCTTTGACCACTGGCCTCTTGAACTGGGTTTTCTGGTGTTCAGGGCTGCCTTGTCCAGTCATGGCGAAAGCATGCTCCATCGAGGAGTCATTTTGCTCAGGCCCTTTTCCCATCCTCCTTTCAGCCTCTTCATTGATCACATAGTTTTCAGCGATTTGTCTATTGATCGAGGGGAAAAGTCGGGAAGCTTGCATCTTAAGGCTCGGTTCTGCCTCGTCGTGTCTGTTTGTGAGGAACTGGTCATAGATGGTTTCGGCTGCTTGGTTGATGATAGCTGGGTATGGTATTGGCAGTATGTCGGTGGTATTCTGGACTTCTTCCATTGCTGACACTTCCTCATTACTCCCGACACTTTCTATATCCCAGTCTTCTGATGGCTCGGGAGTTTCTTCTGATGGCTCGGGAGTCTCTTCTCTTTCTGGCTGCATTTCTCCGTCAGCCTCGGGTATTCGTTTTGTGGCTGTGGCCAGGTCATTTATGAGGTACCACATGTCTGCTATGGAATAGTTCCTAGCTGATCTCCTCATTGTCTCGTTAATCCTTGCTAGATCAGCGGCCTTCATCCCACGAAGAAATTTTTGAAGCAGAATTTTCTTCGTGAATCCATGGTGCGGGCAGTTTGAGACGATGGTGTCAAAGCTCGTGTAGTATTCGTCCAAAGTCTCATCCCGGGATTGTTGCAGGCACATGATCTTCTCACGGGTTTGTTGTCGTAAGGATGGAGGGGAGAATTCTTTCAGAAATGGAACGCAGAGGTCCACAAAATGTGCTGCACTGCTAGCGGTTGACGTGTAATACCAGATCGTTGCGAAATCAGTTAGAGAGAATTTGAAGCATTTAAGCTTAAATTCCTCTAACATTTCATTTGTAGGTTTAATGAGGTGGCAGACGTGGTGAAAGTTTCGGCAGTGTTGTACTGGGTCTTCTCCATCCGTACCTCCGAACAGTGGCAGATGTCGTGTTGTCCATGCATATGAAGGGGGTTGCGTCATGAGGACATGGGAGGGAAAGAACAACTTATCCGATGGCGAATTCCCCGGCAACGGCGCCAATTTGACAGATGCTTGTCGTCAGAGCAAATGTACAAATAAATTTATAAGTCCGCTACTCACGACTTTACTACTGGGTAGCAAGTGGTAAGTAGGGGTCGAACCCAAGGGAGTCAGTGTGGATTAATTGTTCTTTAATGAAGCTTATGCAGAATTTAAATGCGATTGGTTTTGAGTTTGAGTGTGTTTTGAGAACTGAAAGTAAATTACAGCAGTTGATAATAGATTATAAGGAAATGATTCGGTTTTAGGGGCCTTGTATCATATTTGTTTATCATTGACCGCTAATGATCATACCAAGTGTTCGAAGATGAATCGAGGCTATTCCTAGCACAAGACTTGCAACATCGCGTAGAACACTTGAAATGATCATGCTAAATGTTCAAAGATGAATCGAGGCTATTCCTAGCACAAGACTTGCAACATCGTTTAAAACACTTGTTCTATTTAGACTAATTCCTCCTTTCGAAGTATCTTAGCCTTATGTGCATCCATTTGAATTCTTTGGTCCAGTTTCCAATTGGTTTTTAAGATAAGTCGAACTCCTCGATAAGTTTTGCTTGTTACAGCTTCCACTTACCGAGTATGATCACGAATTCCCACGGAAGAGCTTTGCTTGTTACAGCTTCCACTCAACCTTGGAAACTCTGACTATATATGGCACATAGAACAAGTTTTGAACATAAAGGTGTACTAAGAGTAAGATCTAAAACATTTATAATACAAGTACACCCCTGCGACCGAGTACAAGCTTTTAGCTACTTGTATTCGTGTCAAGGAATACAAGCAAACTAATGTCTTGCACAAGGGTACCGAATAATAAAATAACTTTACAGTAAAAACAAATAATACTGAAAGTAATTTTATACCTTACAATAAGCGGGGGAGAGGAGCTCCTAGACAAGATCCACGCAAGAGAAGTAGCTCCACAATGAAGAACAAAATATTTATTGAAAGTGAAGAGAAGAGGGTTAAGCCCTCTATCTCTCTAAAACATTTGTGAAGTGTGTATGGGATGATACAAATGAGGAGGAGAGGAGCTCCTTTTATAGCCAAAGGGGAGGAGGATGGAGGGTGGAGATGGTGGCACTTGGTTTTCATCCAAGGGAGGAGGAGGAGGAGATGAAGATGTGGTGGAGGAGCCACCACATGGCACCACCTTATGGACTCCCATTTAGCCGCCACTTATGGATAAGGATGGAGGAGATGAGTCATCCTCCTCCTTATCCTCCCCATAGCCGCCCCTTCTAGAAGGAAAGAGGAGGTTTGTGTGGTTTTGTGTAATTTTCACAAAACCAACGGTCCAATTTCGCTCCGGTCTGACTTTGATTTTTCCTCGGTTGGATTTGATTTGAGTAATTCCTACGTCAGGATCTTGAGATTCTTCATTCTGCGTCTGATCGTGACCTTGGACTGGCTCGTAATATCTTTTCAGCGTAAAATCCTCTCCTTAGCGTGTTTTCTCCCTAAGTGCCAAAATACCCTGTAGAAATAAATCGGGACTAACAAGTAGAAGTTAAATAGACCAACAGTCTAATTTGGTGGGTTTTACTGTGTTTTTGATTCGTATAATTTTGGTCCATCAATGCTTCAACACGATGGTCACATGTAAGCCTAATCTCAACGCGAAATGTTGCGTTCGCAAGGCTTTTAGCCCAAATAATTAAGTTAAGGGCTCGTTATCCTGATCAACCAATCAAAAGAATCAGGCTAGATAATGCAGGAGAATTTATATCAAAGTCATTCAATGACTATTGTACATCAATTAGTATAGTGGTTGAACATCCAGTAGCTCATGTTCATACACAAAACGGCCTAGCAGAGTCGTTGATAAAGCGGTTGCAATTAATAGCAAGATCATTGCTAATGAAGTCAAAATTACCCGCCTCTGCTTGGGGACATGCAATTTTGCATGTCGAAGCTTTGATAAGACTTCGACCGACCGCTTATAATAAGTATTCTCTTTTGCAACTTATCTCTGGAAGAGAGCCTGATATCTCATATTTGAAATTTTTTGGTTGTGCAGTGTATGTCCCTATTTCTCCTCCACAATGAACCAAAATGGGGCCACAAAGGAGGTTGGGAATATATGTGGGGTTTGAGTCCCCATCAATTATCAAATATCTAGAGCCATTAACTGGTGATGTATTTCGAGCTCGATATTCTGATTGTCATTTTGATGAATCGAAATTCCCAATTTTAGGGGGGAGAAGAAAAGGAGATTCATAAGGAGGTTGTGTGGAATACACCTTCTATGTCGTTCTTAGATCCAAGAACAAATGAAAGTGAACTTGAAGTTCAACGGATCATACACTTGTAAAATGTAGCAAATAGGCTACCAGATGCGTTTACTGATGCCAAGAAAGTGACGAAGTCACATATACCTGCTGAAAATGCACCAGCTCGTTTGGAGATTCCTGTAGTAACTCCAAACACAAACATTGCAAGTGATTCTCAAGTACATCGAAAGCGTGGGAGACCATTAGGGTCTAAGGATATAGTTCTCTGGAAGAGGAAAGAAAACGCAAGATGTAAAATGGATGTCGGATGTCAAATACGAACATTAATGAAGTAAGGACTCTTGAAGAGTCTTTACCTAAGGAAACTTAAAATAAAGACAAAGATATTGATGACAATTTTGAAATGTCAATCAATATGCCAACACTGGTGTGGGTTGGTATCGAGATGAGGTAAATCTCAATGAAATCTTTGCTTATTCAGTTGCCCTAAAGGTCATTGGATAGGATGACAATGATCCCCAAACCATATATGAATGTCGACATCGAGATGATTGGGAGAGTTGGAAAGAAGCAATTCAAGCAGAGTTGAACTCTTTAAATAAACGTGGTGTTTTTGGACCTGTAGCTCCAGCACCCGAAGGTGAGAAGCCAGTTGGCTATAAGTGGGTGTTCGTACGAAAACGTAATGAACGTAATGAAATTGCAAGATACAAAGTTAGACTGGTTGCACAAGGCTTTACGCAGAAACCTGGAATTGATTATTTGGAAACATATGCACCTGTAGTGGATGCAACAACTCTAAGGTTTCTAGTTGCTTTAGCCGTTGTCGAACGACTCAAAATGCAACTCATGGACGTGGTAACTGCATACCTTTATGGGTCGTTAGACAAAGATATATACATGAAAATCCCAGAAGGATTAAAAATGCCTGAAGCATTACAAGCAAATCCTCGTCATATGTACTCCATCAAATTGAAAAGATCATTGTATGGGCTGAAACAATCTGGTCGAATGTGGTATAATCGCCTCAGTGAATATTTACTAGCGCAAGGGTTTATTAATAACCAAATATGTCCATGTGTTTTTATAAAACGCACAGAATCGGGGTATGTAATCATAGCTGTGTACGTCGATGATTTAAATATAATTGGAACTCCAGAAGAGATTGATGTTCCCATGAATGGCATGGCTTTGGCAAAACGGCTTTAGACAGTTCTAGCAGGAGTTCAAGGAGTGTTCAACCGACTACTGGAACTCGCATACAGCAGATCTGAAGATAAGACGTTTCCTAATCTGGACGATCGAAGATCTGATCTGATTGGAGTCGGCTCAACAATAAATTAGAGGATCAGATATTCAAATGAATATCCTCTCATCAATTAGGACTCGATTAAGAAGATTCAGAATTACTTGGTGATAAAGAAAGAACGAGATCTTCTTGAAGATTGGAATGAAGATCTGAATATCCAGAAGATATCGACGAGATTATCTGATTGGGATCAATCGACAAGTCATCGTGAGAGAACAAATATTCAGATAAATATTCTCACATCAGTTAGAACCAGATTCGGAATGACTTGGCGAGAAAGAAAGATCAAGATCTTCATAGAGATTGGATTGGAAATATCCATCGAATATTTAGGAATATTTCCTAAATATTTGATAAGGATATTTGGAACAGATTTGGACATTCGCCTATGCATATAAATACAAGGCTAGGGCGACCAGATCTGTGTCGCTCCCTGAGAGAAAAGAAAAACACGAGAGGATTCGTGAGATTGGAGGAGGAGCGACGGCCGGCTGATTATTCCACACCGGAATATCAACGGTGAAGTAACAGTCTGTTCAGTGTGCTGTTCAGACTGTTCTTGAAGGACAACAAAGCGCACACACACGGTGATCAAGATACGTCTTTGACAGAAGGCGACTGGGCTTCTGGGAGGTCCAAGACTAGGCCGAGAGGGAAGTCTCGTCCTACCCATAAAGGATCGAGGGGAGCTGCGGTGAACCGAGATTGCAAATCCGAGAGACGGAGAATTAGAGGCTAGGCGATTACAAACAAGGTGTTGTGTAAGAGTAAGACCACTTGTAGCTCTAAATCTTGTAATACGATTTGTGTCCCTTTTAGGGTGTGGGAAACCCCCCAGAGTAGGCGAAGCCAAACTGAGTAACATATCGTGTGTGCTCCTGTTTGTTCTGTTTTTGGTACTGTTTGCTAAGGTGTTCCAGCCTCTGTTTGAACACAACCTGAAACTGTCCAACAAGTGTTCGAGACGCAGTTCGAACACCATCTGGAACTCGTCTTGACTAAGACAAGTAGATTTCAATTGGTATCAGAGCAGACACTCGACATACAGAGTGTGATCCGGCAACTGTTTAAGATGAGTTTGAAAGAAGGACGGAGCACTAACCGACCACCGTTGCTTGAAGGGTCGAATTATGCCTATTGGAAATCCAAGATGAAAGCCTTTCTGAAATCCCTCGATGAAAGGGCTTGGAGAGCTGTAATAATAGGATGGACAGAACCCATGATGGCCAACCCTGAAGGAGCTATCATGCCAAAACCCGAAGCCCTGTGGTTTGAAGCAGATGATGTAGCGACTTTTGGGAATTCAAAGGCCCTAAATGCAATATTCTATGGAGTGGACGAGAATGTGTTCAAACTGATTGCTGAATGTGAGGTGGCCAAGGAAGCATGGGATATTCTCAGAATAGCCTATGAGGGTCCAGACAGTGAATCTAATGATAAAGAAGAAGAACATGAGAATGTCAATCTCGTCAGACTTGAAGACTGCAGTGAGACAAGTAAAAATCCATACTCTAGTACACTGTCTGAACAGGCTGTTGACGACGCATCAAGCAGTGATGACGAAGGACTTGCTCATGAGACCTCGGTAGAGCCGTACAAGGAACTCTATGAGAAGTGGCTATTGGTAATTGGCCTGAACAAGAAGCTCACGGAAACAGTTGCAAGCCTGACAGAAGAAAAAGATAAAAAGTGGCAGGAGGTTGAACTTCTCGTTGCCCAGCAGGTGGAACACCAGGAGGAAATATCTGCTTTGAAGCACGAGATGATTGGAATGAATCAAGAACACTCGTCACTTCTTGCACAGAAGGTGAAACTGCTAGACACCGTATTGGTTCCTGAAAGCTGAGATGGAGAAAAATAGAGAAACACATCCTGTAGGCTTGGTGGGGCTAAGGAGAAAGAATGCTGAGTTGCACATCCGCAAAGAAGTTCATCTCAATATGACAGGTAATCCTCAATATCTCATCAATGTTAAACCTATTCGTAAGCGTCAGTTTGTCACTTTTGGAGATGGAGAGAAGGGCCAGGTGATCGGCTGTGGGACATTGAAGGTTCCGGATCTACCTGAGCTCAAGGGTATCCTCCTAGTGGATGGGTTAAAGGTAAACCTGATCAGTATCAATAGATTGTGTGATGAAGGACAGTCTGTTATATTCACTAGTGATTCGCGTCAAGTACTGGATAGGAATGAAGACACACTGTTGAAAGGAAGTAGGTCAACAAACAAAAGCTACTGTCTAGGCACAGTTGGAATAGGAGCTGCCACTGTCTGTCCGACAAACACGATACATGAGATGGAATTGCAAGGGACAGGTATGGTGTCCTCTTCTGGAAAGGTGAAAGACGATGTTGCCCCCAACTCAGTTATAGAAGATGATAAATGTAGAGGTGGGACTTCATCTGAAACACCCATTCAGACCAAGTCTACAGAAGATATAATTCCAGAGGGAGGTCCAGCTGATGAAGCCACATCTACTCCAACCGGGACACTTGACGATGCGCCTGCGCTGCAACCCTCATGGAGAATTAAGAGTCGAGCGAATGAGATTAAGTGTCGAGAGCTGGCTGCCTGTTCATCCAATCCGAAGAATGTCATCAAAGCATTTATTGATGAGATTCGGGTGGTGGCCATTCACATGGAACTGGAAGAGCTCATCAGATATGAAGCATGGAAGTTATGTCATCTTAAGCATAGTCACGAACTGAAGAAGACTATGTACGGACTCACACAAGCGCCCAGAGCATGGTACGAAACGTTCCTCATCGACCATGGCTATGAGCGAGGGGGAGTAGTGAAGCATATGTTCGTCACGAGTACACAGAAGCTGTTTGGACAGTTCGTGAGACGGATGTAAAAGGAGCTCCAGCTGATCATGGTGGGAGAGATGAAACACCTTCCTGGAACACACTTTTCCCAGATGCTGGGAGAGCAGGAGAGCATCGCTGCTGCAGAGAGGTGCTGCACTCAGTTCCTATGGATGAAGCTGAATCTGTCTGAACACGGAGTGGAACGGATGAAGAAGTTTCTACCCAAGAACCCAGTACAACACTCCATGAGCAAATATCACTTCATCAGAGAGCTAGTGGTCATCACATCGAAACTCATGACAACCGTAACTGTCATACTCACCATGTCACTAGATGCCGCTCAGCTCAAAACACTTAGATCCTCTCTGGGTCTGCGTGTTATCACCAACTAAGTGTTTCAGAAGGAGGTCAGCCAAGAGCAGAATCCCAGCAAATCAGATGAGCTGACCTACCAAAGAAGAGGGCTGGAACAGATGGTACGTGGTTGAAACTGATTACCAAATTCAACTTATTAGCAGTTTTATGAGGCGTTGGAGCATTTCAAGGAGGAGAGAGGTGATTGGACAAATATCTCAAGAGATATACACATGACAGTTTTTAGCAAGTTGAGGAGTAGGGATGCACAAAATTGACCCGGACCGGAAAACCGGACCGGACCGGACCGGAAATTACGGGTCGGTCCAGGACCGGACCGGATCCGGGTCGGTCCACGGGTTGTATTTTCTGAAAATTCCGGTTTCCGGTCGGTCCGGTCTGGACCGTAATAAACCGTATTTGTTTTTAATTTTTATTATATTTCTGGTATTTCTAATTTTCTATTTCCTTTCGCAGTTCGCATTCGCAAATCGCAATTGACAAATCGCATTCGGATTTCTGAAACACAAACCTAAATCGCGCCGACTCCATTCGTATTTCCCATCTCCCAATCCGACAGTCCGACCTCCGACTCCATCTGCGTTTTGACAAATCTCGAATCAGGCAGACGCCAGACAGGCGGGGTTGGTTGCGACTCCATCTGCGATTTTACAAAACTCGATTCAGGCAGACACGCACGGTTTAAATCGTACTCTTTGTCATTGCTAGTTACTTGCTGCTGTTTGAAATGCTCAGTTTGTTGCTGTTTTCTGCTGCTTTCTGCTGAATTACTCAATTACATACTTTTTGTGTAGCTAGTTACTTGCTAGTTACTTGCTGCTGAATTACTCAATTACATGCTTTTAGGTTGTGTAGCTAGTTACTTGCTGCTGTTTAAAATGCTCAGTTTGTTGCTGCTTTCTGCTGAATTACTCAATTACATGCTTTTTGTTTGTTGTTTGTTGCTGCTTTCTGCTGCTGTTTATATGCTCAGGTTGTATGCTAGTTGTTTGAGTAGATAGATTACTAGATTGTGGTGACAGTGACATAATTTTAATTACAGTGACATAATTACTATTTACTTGTTTTATGTAATTCTTGGCGACAGATTGTACAAGCACTCGTTTGTACTCAAGATTGGTTGCAACTACGAAAGAATTCCGATTCTGATTCAACTAACAGTGACGGTGACACAGGTAACACTTTTTTTCTTCAATAACGTTTTTTATTATTTTCGATGTTGTGAATTGTGATATGATTATTGAGACTGTCTTTGATCTTTGTTGGCTTGTGAATGTTAGATGATGAAGATGAAGGCACATTTTGTGCTTGATAACTGATAAGTGGACAGTCAATCTCAATCTTATTGGGGTAAGAAACTAAGAATTCAGTACAAGGTATAAGACACTAGTATGTTTTCTCATATGTCATTAGTTAGTTTCTTTTGATATTTCATTACTAATGACTCATTAGTTAGTTGATATTTCATTATTTCTCATATGTGATTTGATTAGTTTGTTGATATTCATTATTTCCTAATGCAGCACAAGGAAGAAGGAACTGAGGAAGAACTGAAAGTGAAGAAGCAGTGAAGCACTGAGGCAGGGGCAGTGGACTTTGGACTTTGTTGATACTATTTGCTTTGTAGTTTGTTTAATTGTTTGTATCACTATCACAGCAGTGGACTTTGGACTTTGTAGTTTGGAAGAACTGATAGTATCACTTGTTGCATTCAGATTCATTTTCAGTGTTAGAATGAATTAGGACAGGGTTAATTATTTTGGAATTAAAGCATCAAGCATGTATCAGAAAATGCAGAATTATACATTTTCCGGTCTGATCCGGTCCGGTCCCATTTTCGGTCCGGTCCGGTCCCGGTTTCGGTCCGACCCAAATATACCCGGTCCGGTCCGGGTTTCGGTCTGAATTTTCGCATCATTTCCGGTTCCGGTCCGGTTCCGGTCCATAATTATCCGGTCCGGTCCGGTCCGCGGTCCAAGCTGTCAAAAAATTCCGGTCCACCGGTCCAGACCGGACCGTAATTTTCGGTCCGGTCCGGTCCGGTCCGGACCGGATGTGCATCCCTATTGAGGAGTCCAAATATTTAAAAATCAAAAAGGCAGTCGAATCAAAGTCGGATGAGGATACATTATCAGCAAACCCTAAGATCAGAGAGGGGAAAAAGAAGGGAGAAGAGGTGGCTGTCACGGAACTTAAAGAAGCTACTTCAAAGGCGTCAAAGGCTGATCCTAATCCAACTAAAGGGATTGTGCAGACTGCGAAGGAAAATCAGACGTTGGCTGAACAACCCCTCAATGAGGTAACCTCTTGTTCTCACTCCAAAGCTACTGCACTCAATTCTGTTGATGAGGAAGTACACACGATTGGTAAAGATTCGGTGAGTTATAAGGGTGACAAAGTGGTTAGTAAGAAGTCAAAGGGATTGAAACCTGCTGTAGATTCTGTGGCCGATGCTACAGAAGAAGGTGAAGCCAATAGGGCTAAGATTGTGGTTCTGATAAGCAGAAGAATGAGGATGCAAGTGGAGAATAGCAAGCTAAGCAATCTGGCAATGTGATGGAAGAGTCTCATGCATCCGGCAATGATGAAGAACTAGATGTGTTGTTCAAGGACATTGATGATGTTGTTGATGAGTTGCAAAAAGAGGAGGTTACAATACCTGTTGAGACAAGAGCTGGTCAGTCCTCAGGACCCCAGGTCGTAGGGGTTGAGAAGGAGGCAAGTGTGCCAGATGATGTTGTCTCAGATATGCAGCAAGGTGGTGAGTCCTCTAGTTCTGATGCAGTCCCAGAGGGTGAGTCAATTAAAGCACCGGACGTCGTGCAAGGAGGGTTACATGATGATTTTGTGGAGGATGCACATGTGGTGGTGGATCCCCCAGCTATTCCTGATTTTTTGATGATTCGTCCCTCTTTCTGAACTAAGGAAGGCAAAGAAAGACAGAAGGAAGGAGATGTGTTTGTTTGTGTCTGCAGCACAATCAGAAAATGAACATGTTGAAGAAAAAGCATCTGATGCACCAGTGATGGACCATATTTATATGATTCATTAAGACAGTTAAACCCACCAAATTGGACGCTTTATCTTGACAACTTTTACTTGTTATTTTCACTTTTGTTCTACAGGCCATTTCAAGGAGTAAAGATGAAACAAGCTAAAATGGAGTTCTTAACACTGAAAGTGGATTACAAGTCAGAACTGGCCATACTTCGACAATACTCCGATCAAGCCACAACTAAGTCCCAATGACTTATTCCAACAAAGATCAAGAACACAAGTGAAATGCCAAGTCTAAATGCCTTGTCTTTTGATGTCAACCAACAAGCAACCAAAGAGGCAACCAAAGGGCAACCAAAGAGCAACCGGAGTTATATCACAACCGATGGCTTTTGGGGAGAAAATATCACAATCCACTCAAACTCTCTTCTCCTCCACCTAAGGCCGGCGGCTTTGAGTGTCAAGATGACACATGGGGGGCGGCTAAGGGGAAGAGACACCTAAGGCCGGCGGCTTTTGAAGCCCTCCTCATCCTTTGCCATGTGTTGTGATCTCATCCACATCCCTCTCCTCCTCCATGCCTATAAATAGAGAGCTCCTCTTCCCTTGTTCAATGCCTCATACCTCATAGTGCCACACACCATAAGTTACTTATCTCTCTAAAGTTTGGGCACAATCCATGTAAACACACCACTTTGATATTAAAGCTCCAAGTTTGTTCTTGAGTACTCTTGTCGGTTCTTGAAGTACTCAAGCAGTTCCTTTACTTTTCGTTGTTCTTGAGTTTACTCCTGTTGGTTCTTGAGTATTCTCCCCTTTACTTTCCTTGTCTTGATTTCCAAAAACCTTTACTTTCCTGTCTTTCAAAACCTTTACTTTACTCAGTACTTAGCTATGATATCCACCCTATGGATATTCGTAGCTAAACCCTTCATTCGGTTGAAGGGGTGTACTTGTATCATAAAATGTTTTAGACCCTTCTCTTAGTGCCTCTTTGTGTTCAACTTGTTCTAGGTGCCATATATTAGGTCAGAACTCCATTGGTTGAGTGGATGCTCGGAAGAGCAAAGCTCTGCCATGGGTCCGTGATCTTCCGTGGATAAGTGGAGGCTCGGAAGAGCACAGCTTATTTGTGGAAGTCAACCTCTTTTAAACACCATTTGGTTTATCAGGAATGATGATCAAATGGATGCACATACTAGAACAAGAGTTCTTTGTCTTGCAAAAGACTAGACGGTGTGGCAAGTCATGTGCTAGGAATAGCCTTGATACACTTTTGAACACTTAGTATGATCATTAGAGGTCGATGATAAACAGATTTATGATACAAGGCCCCTAAAACCGAATCTTTCCTTTAATTTAATCATCACCTGTTACTTTACTTTCAGTACCCATATCAACTGCTTACTTTCAGTACCTATATCAACTGTTTACTTTCTGCAAGTCTTGTCCTTCAAGCAATTACTTTCAGCAAGTCTTGTCCTTCAAGCAATTACTTTCAGCAAGTCTTGTCCTTCAAGCACTTTACTTTCACGCACTTACTTTTAGCAAGTCTTGTCCTTCAAGCACTTTACTTTTCAGTATTTACTTTCAGTCCTGTATTTACTTTCTTTACTTTCAGTCATTTACTTTTCAGTACTAAAATCACAACCAACCCACTTACTTTTTAGTACTAAAATCACAACCAACCCCCAACTGTCTTACTTTCCATTTTCGAAAGAACAACTATCCACTAATTCCCTTGGGTTCGACCCCTACTTACCGCTTTACTACCCAATAGTAGAGTACGAGTAGCGGACTTATAAATTTATTTTGTACACATTGCCTCGCGACAAGGCAGTGCTTGTCAAATTGGCGCCGTTGCCGGGGAATGAGCTTTCGATTAGTTGTTCTTTTCTTTCCCTTTACATTTCTTCATTGCACTGTCCACTATGTATGCTTGGATGACTCAACATCTTCCTCAGTTTGGAGGTACAGTTGGAGAGGACCCTGTAATACACTGCCAACATTTTCACCATATATGCCGCTACATGAAACCTGAAAATGAGGATCTAGAAGAGTTTAAAATGAAATGCTTTAAATTCTCTCTAACTAACTTTGCGACAGTATGGTATTACTCATCAAATGCTAGTTGTGCAGGTTATTATGAGAACCTTCGTGCTCGATTCCTGAAAGAATTCTCCCCCCCATCTCTACGACATGACACCCGAGAGAGGATCATCCGCCTTCAACAATCCCGGGATGAGACTTTGGACGAATACTACACGTACTTTGACACTATCGTCTCACGCTGCCCGCACCATGGATTCACGAATATGGTTCTTCTTCAAAAATTCCTTTGTGGGATGAGGCCGGTTGACCAATCAAGGTTTAACGACGTAGTAGGAGGATCGACCTTGCACTTAACTATGACTCAAATGTGGGGTATTATAGATGACTTGGCCGAAGCCACAAAACGAAGGCCAATGCTCCAAGCTGATGGAAGAGCGCAGATGGTAGAAGCTAATATAGACAGGAGTGGAGAAGGCAATGCAGAAGCCATAATGGTCAAATCAGATGCAGAAAGCACCGGGAGCAACGAAAAAGAGCCTACATGGGAAATCACCCCCGAGCCATCAGAAGACCAAGAGCCAGAAACCGATACAGTGTGGGACGAGGAAGAGCCTACATGTGAACTAACCACCGAACCAACAGAGGAGGAAGTTCCAGTCACCACTAACGAGCTTCCAAATACATACCCTGCACTCACTACCGAAGCAGCCGAAGAAATCAATCAAGACCAGTTCCTCACGGATAGTCTGGCCAATATGGATCCGGCGCTTATAATGGAAGCCTCGCAACTTTTCCCTCTGATCAATATGCAAATCGCAGAAAACTATGTGATCAATGATGAGTCTGAAATAAGGATGTAAGAAAGGCCTAAGCAGAACGACTCCTTGATGGAGCATTTCTTCGCCACAACTAGACAAGGGAGTCCTAAACCCAAGAGAGCCCGACTCAAGAGACCAATAGTGAAGGGTCCCTTGCCTTCTCAGAGACAATGGAAAGAAAAACCACCGAAACAAAGGAGTCTTGACCCGAGCACATCATCTCACAAGAAATCGGGGAGAGTCAAGGCAAGAATGAAAGTAGGCGCTCCGCAACACTACGACCTGAGCCACCCATGGGATCCCACCTTATGATCCCAGGAATGAGGTATCGTCGAGCTAACGCCGTTAAACAAATGCACTGGTCGGGAGGTAACCCGACATCTATCTTACTTTCAGTCATTTAATTTCAGTCATTTAGTTTTTTGCCTTAAAACATTCTCACCTTTCCTGTATATATTTTCTTGCATAAACTTTTGAACTAAGTCGTGCTGTGAGGCACACCTTTGTTCAAAAGTGTGGGGTGAGAACCGCCTTTGTACATAGTTAGTTAACATGTTTTTTCTTTTCCTTTTCCCTTAATATTATCTTTTTGAAAATATGAACTTGAGAATGTGAAAAAGATAGATCTAAATTCATGCATTTACCTTGTGAAATCTCAACTGTATAAAAACTTAGGATGTAACTTCTCATTTGTCCCTTTGTGCTGAGATATACAGGGGATGTGGAGTTGATATAAATTGCCCTAGAGAGGCTTGGCAAGCAATCAAAGGACTGAATTTCACTATATGGTTTACGAAGTCTGTGGAGGATGCACTTCGGGTTTCAAAGAAGATCAGAGTCATCTCCGCCGTGCAGTGTTTATGCAAAGAGGCGGGACGGGAATCAAACCGTCCTATCTCTAGTCCTAGTAGCCGAGAAAATAGATGAGCGACCCTCATCTTGACCCGCGTGAAACGGCGAGGATGAGAAAGAGCGGGGGGTATTTCCATATGCTCTCGGGCGATGATTGGACCTCCCAAAGAAAGGTTGAGAAAATGGACTAGCAAGTCACAAAGAAGCAAAAGCTCGAAGAAGCTAATCAAAGGCCAAAAGCCAAAGTATGTTAAGGTTTTAACCGAAACAAAAGTGAAGAAGCTCCAATTCAAAATCAAAGGCCGAAGGCCAATTCACTTCAAAAGCTGTCCCTCACCACAAGGAAATCAAAATGCTCAACTCAGTGAAACCCGAACCGAATCATGTGCTAGAGAAATCGACAAGTTAACCATATAGTGCGAGTCGGTCCAGAGAATGCAGTCCAGGAGCCTGAAAAGGGCTATCTCCCAAAACATCCAAATTAATTTGCATCTCAGCTCGAAGGTACAAATATCAAGTTTCTTCTAAGTATTTACACGGTTTAGCTTGGTAATAAGTAAGTAATGCATGAATAGGATAAATCTAGTTCCATATTCTCACTTTCCTATTTGAGGTTTTTACTTGGATTGTGTGCATCTCTTAAATAGCATTGTTCGGGACGAACAACTAAAAGTGTGGGGTGATCTGATGGACCATATTTATATGATTCATTAAGACATTAAACCCACCAAATTGGACGCTTTATCTTGACAACTTTTACTTGTTAGTTTCACTTTTGTTCTACAGGCCATTTCAAGGAGTAAAGATGAAACGAGCTAAAATGGATTTCTTAACACTGAAAGTGGATTACAAGTCAGAACTGGCCATACTCCGACAATACTCCGATCAAGCCACAACTAAGTCCCAATGACTTATTCAAACAAAGATCAAGAACACAAGTGAAATGCCAAGTCTAAATGCCTTGTCTTTTGATGTCAACCAACAAGCAACCAAAGAGGCAACCAAAGGGCAACCAAAGAGCAACCGGAGTTATATCACAACCGATGGCTTTTGGGGAGAAAATATCACAATCCACTCAAACTCTCTTCTCCTCCACCTAAGGCCAGCGGCTTTGAGTGTCAAGATGACACATGGGGGCGGCTAAGGGGAAGAGACACCTAAGGCCGGCGGCTTTTGAAGCCCTCCTCATCCTTTTCCATGTGTTGTGATCTCATCCACATCCCTCTCCTCCTCCATGCCTATAAATAGAGAGCTCCTCTTCCCTTGTTCAATGCCTCATACCTCATAGTGCCACACACCATAAGTTACTTATCTCTCTAAAGTTTGGGCACAATCCATGTAAACACACCACTTTGATATTAAAGCTCCAAGTTTGTTCTTGAGTACTCTTGTCGGTTCTTGAAGTACTCAAGCAGTTCCTTTACTTTTCGTTGTTCTTGAGTTTATTCCTGTTGGTTCTTGAGTATTCTCCCCTTTACTTTCCTTGTCTTGATTTCCAAAAACCTTTACTTTCCTGTCTTTCAAAACCTTTACTTTACTCAGTACTTAGCTATGATATCCACCCCTATGGATATTCGTAGCTAAACCCTTCATTCGGTTGAAGGGGTGTATGACGGAGCCCACTGCACTGTCGTTAAGGTGCAGTGTTCTCTGTACAAATAAATTTATCTTTTTCCGCTACTCGCGACTACACTATTGGGTAGTAAGTGGTAAGTAGGGGTCGAACCCAAGGGAATTAGAGGGATACGTTGTTCTTTAAGGGATTTGTACAGCGAGGGAGCGTGTTTTAGGTTGATTGAGATTTTAGCGCGATTAACTAAGCTACTGTTTTTGGTTTTGAGTGCGGAAAAGTAAATTACAGAAAATAAATACTGAAAATAAATGACTGAAAGTAAAAGAGTTAAGGGAAGAAGACTTACAGTGGGTGATGCGTGATTGTGATTCCTCCGGTAGATGAGTGGTTGATAGTTGTAGTTGATCGAGCAGTTTATAAAAGTAAGTACAGGGGGGGTTTTTGTAATTCAAGGGAAAGTATTCGGTTTCAGGTACCTTGTATTATAACATGTTTATTAATAACCGCTAGTAACCTTTCTAAGTATTCAAAGATGAATCGAGGCCCTTTCGTAGCGCAAGACTTGCAACATCGTTTAAAGCAACACTTGTTCTACTTCAGACTAATTCCTCCTTTCGAAGTATCTTAGCCTTTTGTGCATCCATTTGAATTCTTTGGTCCAGTTTCCAAATGGTTTTTTAAGATAAGCCAAACTCCTCGATAAGTTTTGCTTGTTACAGCTTCCACTTACCGAGTATGATCACGAATTCCCACGGAAGAGCTTTGCTTGTTACAGCTTCCACTCAACCTTGGAAACTCTGACTATAAATGGCACATAGAACAAGTTTTGAATACAGAGAAATGAAACTAAAAGAAATTAAAACATTATATAATACAAGAAAATACCTTCGACCGAATGAGGAGTTTAGCTACGAATATCCATGGAAAAGGACATCGTAACTAAATACTCGGGGGTTTTTGAAAACAGTAAGAGGGAAAGGGGTGGAATACTCAAGAACCAACAGGAGTATTCCCATATTCCTACTGAATACTCAAGAACCAACAGGAATATTCTCTACAGTATTATAATACTCAAGAACCGACAGGAGTATTATAATTTCAAACCAAACTTGCAAGGTAACAAAATGTAGAGAGATAAGTGTTTATTGATTTTGGAATTAATTACAAATTAGGTTTGGCTTGGTATTTATAGCCAAACTTGAGAGAAATGGAGGGTGGAGATGGAGGGCAAGTGTTTTTCATCCAAGGGAGGAGCAAGGAGGAGATGACACATGGGGGAGCCAAAAGCCGCCGGTTGGGGAGGGCTTGAGCCGCCGGTTGCCGGTGGCAAGGGGAGGAGAAGGGTGGCTTTGGCCACCTCCAAGCAAGGTGGCCGGTCACCTTGGTCCATGGGTGCATTTTGACAATTTTTGTGCAGTCTTTTCACAAAACTATTAGTCCAATTTTGCTCCGTCTGACTTTGATTGTTCCTCGGTTGGATTTGATTTGAGTAATTCAACATCAGGATCTTGATATTTCTTCGTTCAGCGTCTGATCTTGACCCTGGATTGACTCTTATCATCTTTTCAGCGTAAAATCCTCTCCTTAGCGTGTTTTCTCTCTAAGTGCCCAAATACCCTATAGAAATAAATCGGGACTAACAAGCAGAAGTTAAATAGACCAACAGTCTAATTTGGTGGGTTTTACTGTGCTTTTTATTCGTATAATTTTGGTCCATCAGATCACCCCACACTTTTAGTTGTTCGTCCCGAACAATGCTATTAAAGGGCGGCACTAAGTTTAGTTTAAAATATGAAAATTAGACTGTGGGACTCGATTTATCCTAATTCATGCATTGCTTACTTATTACCAAACTGAACTGTGTAAATAAATAGAAGAAACTTGATACTTGTACCTCCGTGCCGAGATGCAAATTATTCTGGATGTTTCGGGAGATAGCCCTTTTTAGGCTCCTGGACTGCAACCTCGGGATCGTCTCTTACTATATGGTTTCCTTGTAGCTTTCTCTAGCACGTGATTCGGTTCGGGTTTCAGTGGTTTGAGTACTTTGATTTTCTTTTGGCGAGGGACTGCTTTTTGTAGTGAATCGGCCTTTGGCCTTTGATTTGACTCTTTGAGTACTTCACTTTTTGTTCGGTTAAAACCTTCACAATTTTGGGCCTTTGGCCTCTTGATTTGCTTCTTCGAGCTTTTTGCGTCTTTGTGACTTGCTAGTCCATTTTCTCAAGCCTTTTTGGGAGGTCCAATCATCGCCCGCAAGCCTATGGAAATACCTCCCCGCTCCTCTCATCTTTGCCGTTTCGCGCGAGTCAAAATGAGGGTCGCTCATTTATTTTCCCGGCTACTTTGACTAGAGAGAGGACGGTCTGATTCCCGTCCTCGCCTTTTCTTTTTTGCTTAAACACTGCATGGCGGAGATGACTTCAATCTTCACTGAAACCCGAAGTGCAGCCTCCACTGACTTCGAAAACCATATAGTTTGATTCGATCCTTCGATTGCTTGCCAAGCCTTTCTAGGGCATTTCTATCAACTCCACATCCCTAGTTTATCTCAGCACAAAGGGACAAATGAGAAGTTACGTTCTAAGTTTTTAGACAGTTGAATTTTCACAAGGTAAATGCATGAATTTCAGTCTATCTTTTTCACATTCTTAAGTTCATACTTTCAAAAAGATACACTAAAAAAGAAAAAACATGTTATTTATTTATGTACACATGCGGTTCTCACCCCACACTTTTGAACGAAGTCGTGCCTTTCAGCACTACTTAGTTCAAAAGCCATGCAAGTAGATGTTATACGAGAAGGAAATGACTTAAGGAAAAGGGAAGGACAGAACTCCCTTATTGTGTCGAATGGCATGAGGCTGGATAATCGAGGGAGTTCGGCTGGGGCCTTGAACTCTTAGCGCAGGCCCAGTAGTTCACGGAAGCTGCCTGGCTGATCCGATCGTGCTCCGAAAACCAATTCCTAAATAGTCAAATCATTCTATGCACCAAGTGGGTGAGAGCGACTTATTGATGAAAATTAAAAGACAGAAAATAAAAAGACAGAAATTTAAAGTGCGGAAAGTAAGATAGTGTCGGGTTACCTCCCGACCAGTGCACTTGTTTAACGTCGTTGGCTCGACAGTACCTTATTCTTGGATCACTGGTTGGGATCCCATGGGTGGCTTAGGTCGAATTTTGCCACTGTTCCTGTGTTGACTTTTGCCTTGCCTTTTCCCGATTTCTTGCGAGATGATGGGCTTGGGTCCAGTTCCCGTTGTTCTGGTGATGTCTCCTTCCAACGTCTTTGAGAAGGTGAGGGAACTTTGACCATAGCTGCTGGTCTTGTTACTTTTTTGGTCTCTTTAAGCAGGTTGGAAATCTGCGTACCGCGATCTGAGATAGGTATTATATCTGGCGGTTTCTTCGCATCCGTGCGGCTATTGTCAATGTAGAAATATGCAATTTTGCCGCCGAACTTAAGCGATAATGAGCCCTTGCCCACATCGATCCTTGCCTTAGTAACGTAGAGGAATGGTCGTCCCAAGATTATTGTTGGAGGGTCGTCTTCGCGGGTCTCTCCCGTTTGTATCACATAGAAGTCTGCAGCAATGACGAGCTATCCCACATGGAGTATTACGTCTTCCAGCACTCCAACCGGACGGATGCACGATTTATCTCCTAGATCGATATTTGACCTAGGTGGTTTTAATGGACCAAGTCCTAACAAGTAATATAAGGAGGAGGGCATGGCGTTGACAGCAGCTCCAAGATCGACCAGGCACTTATGAATCTGAGTTTCACCAATACCGCAGGTGACTGTGAAGGCCCCTGGGTCTTTATCTCTTTCCGGTTGTGACTCATGATCTGAAGTGAGGGCTCTTTTAATTGTCGGGTCACTCTGCCCACTCCTTGACTTAGGATTAGTATAATTGGATCCCTCAATATTTTGCTCAGAAGCATAAATATTAGTTGGAGAGTTCCACCTTAAATTGTCAGTGTCATCCCATCCAGATGCTGGTATGTCAGAGTGTATGATCGGTGGTGGTGTTATACAAACGGTGAATGCGTACCGTCCATTGTCAGCATGTGTAACCCATGTTTTGCCATTATTGGGTCGGTCTTCCTCTTGATTCCAATCAGGTCGACGCCTACGGGTGAAGTGCTTATTTGTAAGTTTGTACGTTGGGGATCGTGCTACTTCTCCCAGTGTCGCCTTTTCGTTTGACCTTTTTATCATGCTAAGATTCGCCTTTGGGTTTTGGATGGTTTGTGAAGGAAGTCTGCCAGGCTCATTAGTGAGTGTTGACATTGCTGTGGCGAGATGGGACATTTGTTTTGTTAATTCTGAAATTGCCCCGTCAATTTTCGCCTGGTATTGGTGTAGCGAAGTACCCAATTGACTTATGCTTCCTGCGAGCTCCTTCATCATGTCATCAAGCGACTTGGTTGGTTCTTGCTGATTATGTGGGCCGTTTTGGTACTGATTTGGTCCTCTTTGCTGATATTGGCCTGCTGATGGAGCGTTCTGGTTATACTGCCGGTGGGGGGTTTGGTAGAATGACTGAGCTAGTTGAGGGACAGCTGGTTGTGCATTCTTCTGAGAATAGCTATTGTTACGCCAGCTTGGGTTGGTTGCTTGACCATACTGTCTGTTTTATCCGGCTCTGTCATTACTGTTGTTGTATCCTTGGTAACCTCCTACTGCATTCACTTCTGCCGGCTCCTCTTCTATTAATGTTGGACATGCGTCAGTTTTGTGGTCTGTAGAACCACAGAACTCGCAAGGTTTTACCGGAACTGGCTGCCTTCGTAGGATTTGAATCATCATCTCCTTTAACTGCTTCATCTCTTCAGGCATAGAGCTCATCGATGTTTCCGCTTTTGCCACATTTTTTGTCCGGGAGAATTCTTCCTGCTGAGTTGTCTCTTCTCTGAATCGGGCATTCTCAGCAACGTTGGTGATAAGATCCCGTATGCCACTTAATGATAGATTCATCATGGACCCTCCAGCTGAGGCATCCAGGAGCATTTTATCTAAGGGTCTTAATCCGTTAATGAGATACTCGACGGTGAGTTTCTCGGGCAGTCCAAGGGTACAGCAGCTTCTCTCCAGGCGGTTGAATTTTTCCAGGTAATTGTACATGGTTTCGTTGGGTCCTTGCCTGATGTTCTGCAGTTGCCTCCTTACTTGCATCGCTCTTCCAACTGGGTAATATTTGTCTAAGAACTTTTTCTGCATCTGAGCCCATGTTCTGATGCTTCCGGAAGGCAATGAAAGGAACCAATCGTTTGCCGCGTCAATGAGGGAAAAATAGAACGCCTTTAACTTAAAGTCGTCTACGTTTATGCCATTCGGTTTGAGGTTTTGGCAAATCCCATGTAAGCGCTGGAGATGAGTCATTGCTGATTCTCCACGAGTTCCTGAGAATTTTGGCAAGTTGTGGGCCACTAAAGTGTTGATGATGATGTTTTCTAGCTCCGGGCCTTCATAGATACACCACGGCTGAACTCTGAAATCTGGTGCCGAGAGCTCTCCTAATGTAGGTTCGCGGTAGTTGTTGTTATCTCTATAGTAGTCATCGAAAGCGGGTTCTTGTCTCGGCACTTGTCTAGGTTGCGGGGGTGGTGGATATCTAGGTGGTTGTCGTACTGGACCAGCTGCATTTCGGTCCTCGGGTGGTTCTTGGTTTCTTCTGATGGCTTCCCTATCACGAGCTCGTCTGCTTCGGATGAGTTGCTCCGGATCATCCATAAATGGAAGTGGCACCTCATTGTTTCGATCGTACAGGTTCATCTCGTCGTCATCTTGGTAGTCATGGTGACTTTCTTCGCGAGACATGGTTGTTTCGAGCGCGTATTGATTTAAAGAACTTATCCGATGGCTAATTCCCCGGCAACGGCGCCAATTTGACGGAGCCCACTGCACTGTCGTTAAGGTGCAGTGTTCTCTGTACAAATAAATTTATATTTTTCCGCTACTCGCGACTACACTACTGGGTAGTAAGTGGTAAGTAGGGGTCGAACCCAAGGGAATTAGAGGGATACGTTGTTCTTTAAGGGATTTGTACAGCGAGGGAGCGTGTTTTAGGTTGATTGAGATTTTAGCGCGATTAACTAAGCTACTGTTTTTGGTTTTTTTGGTTTTTTTGGTTTTGAGTGCGGAAAAGTAAATTACAGAAAATAAATACTGAAAATAAATGACTGAAAGTAAAAGAGTTAAGGGAAGAAGACTTACAGTGGGTGATGCGTGATTGCGATTCCTCCGGTAGATGAGTGGTTGATAGTTGTAGTTGATCGAGCAGTTTATAAAAGTAAGTACAGGGGGGTTTTTGTAATTCAAGGGAAAGTATTCGGTTTCAGGTACCTTGTATTATAACATGTTTATTAATAACCGCTAGTAACCTTTCTAAGTATTCAAAGATGAATCGAGGCCCTTTCGTAGCGCAAGACTTGCAACATCGTTTAAAGCAACACTTGTCCTACTTCAGACTAATTCCTCCTTTCGAAGTATCTTAGCCTTTTGTGCATCCATTTGAATTCTTTGGTCCAATTTCCAAATGGTTTTTTAAGATAAGCCGAACTCCTCGATAAGTTTTGCTTGTTACAGCTTCCACTTACCGAGTATGATCACGAATTCCCACGGAAGAGCTTTGCTTGTTACAGCTTCCACTCAACCTTGGAAACTCTGACTATAAATGGCACATAGAACAAGTTTTGAATACAGAGAAATGAAACTAAAAGAAATTAAAACATTATATAATACAAGAAAATACCTTCGACCGAATGAGGAGTTTAGCTACGAATATCCAAGGAAAAGACATCGTAACTAAATACTCGGGGGTTTTTGAAAACAGTAAGAGGGAAAGGGGTGGAATACTCAAGAACCAACATGAGTATTCCCAATTTCCTACTGAATACTCAAGAACCAACAGGAGTATTCTCTACAGTATTATAATACTCAAGAACCGACAGGAGTATTATAATTTCAAACCAAACTTGCAAGGTAACAAAATGTAGAGAGATAAGTGTTTATTGATTTTGGAATGAATTACAAATGAGGTTTGGCTTGGTATTTATAGCCAAACTTGAGAGAAATGGAGGGTGGAGATGGAGGGCAAGTCTTTTTCATTCAAGGGAGGAGCAAGGAGGAGATGACACATGGGGGAGCCAAAAGCCGCCGGTTGGGGAGGGCTTGAGCCGCCGGTTGCCGGTGGCAAGGGGAGGAGAAGGGTGGCTTTGGCCACCTCCAAGCAAGGTGGCCGGTCACCTTGGTCCATGGGTGCATTTTGACAATTTTTGTGCAGTCTTTTCACAAAACTATCAGTCCAATTTTGCTCCGTCTGACTTTGATTGTTCCTCGGTTGGATTTGATTTGAGTAATTCAACGTCAGGATCTTGATATTTCTTCGTTCAGCGTCTGATCTTGACCTTGGATTGACTCTTATCATCTTTTCATCGTAAAATCCTCTCCTTAGCGTGTTTTCTCTCCAAGTGCCAAAATACCCTGTAGAAATAAATCGGGACTAACAAGCAGAAGTTAAATAGACCAACAGTCTAATTTGGTGGGTTTTATTGTGTTTTTGATTCGTATAATTTTGGTCCATCAGTGTACTTGTATCATAAAATGTTTTAGACCCTTCTCTTAGTGCCTGACAGACGCACAGTCGTCGTGTGCAAACGTCAAGAATAAATTTATAAGTCCGCTACTCGCGACTTCACTACTGGGTAGCAAGTGGTAAGTAGGGGTCGAACCCAAGGGAATTAGGGGGATAAGTTGTTCTTTGAGGGATCGTACAGGGAGGGAACGTGTTTTAGGTTGATTGAGGTTTTAGTGCGGAAAAGTAAGTGTTTTTTGGTTGGTTTTCGTTTTTAATGCGGAAAGGTAAATGACAGAAAAGTAAATACTGAAAATAAAAGGAAGAAGACTTACAGCGGTTGTTGCGTGATTGGCAAGTCTTCCGGGAGGTGAGCAGTTGATAAGGCAGTTTATACTAAGAAAGTAAATGCGGGTGGTGTTTAAATCTAAGGAAAGCATTCGGTTTTAGGGGCCTTGTATCATAGTCTGTTTATCATTGACCTTTAGTGATCCTTCTAAGTATTCAAACGTGTATCAAGGCCATTCCAAGCACTCGATTTGCCACACTGTCTAGCCCATTCCAAGGTCGTAGAGCACTTGTTCTATTTAGACTAATACCCCATTCCAAGGTATATTAGCCTATGTGCATCCATTTGACCAGTCATTCCCGACCAACCAAATGGTGTTTTAGAAAGGTCAAACTCCTCAGATAAGCTTTGCCATTCCAAGCATCCACTTATCCGAGTATGTTTACGAACCCCACGGAAGAGCTTTGCCATTCCAAGCATCCACTCAACCTTGGAAGTTCTAACCTAATATATGGCACATAGAACAAGTTTTGAATAAAGAAGAGGCACTAAAATATGGCCTAAAACATTTTATGATACAAGTACACCCCTTCAACCGAATGAAGAGTTTAGCTACGAATATCCATAGAGGTGGATATCATAGCTAAGTACTCGAGGGTTTTTGAAAGATAGTAAGTAAAGGAGAATACTCAAGAACCAACAGGAGTATTCTCAAAAACTACTAGAATACTCAAGAACCAACAGGAGTATTCTCTAAAACTACTATAATACTCAAGAACCAACAGGAGTATTATAGATTTCAAACAAAAGCGTAAAAAAGTGCCCAAAAATCTAAAGAGATAAGTGAAGTATGGATTGTGGGATGATGTTTACAAGTGAAGAGGGGGTATTTATAGCAAAAGGGGAGGAGAAGATGTGGTTTGGATCAAACCACATGGCAAGCATCCAAGGGGAGCTCAAAAGCCGCCGATTGGAGGTGAAGGAGGAGGAGAGCCGCCCCCTAGGTGGCACAAGGTGGATGGATGATGCCCAAAGCCGCCGGTCACTATGCAAGGGAGAAGAGGTTTTGTGATTTTTGTGAAGTTTTCACAAAACTATCGGTGTATTTCAGCTCCGGACTGACTTTGGTTGTTCTTCGGTTGGATTTGTTTTGAGTGATTCCACGTCAGGATCTTGAGATTTCTTCAGTCGGCATCTGGTCGTGACCTTGGAATGACTCGTAATATATTTTCAGCGTAAAAACTCCTCCTTAGCGTGTATTCTCTCTAGGCTCCAAAATACCCTGTAGATAAATATCGAAACTAACAAGCAAAAGTTAAATAGACAAACAGTCTAATTTGGTGGGTTTAACTGTGTTTATGATTCGTATAATTATGGTCCATCAGTGCCTCTTTGTGTTTAACTTGTTCTAGGTGCCATATATTAGGTCAGAACTCCATTGGTTGAGTGGATGCTCGGAAGAGCAAAGCTCTGCCATGGGTCCGTGATCTTCCGTGGATAAGTGGAGGCTCGGAAGAGCACAGCTTATTTGTGGAAGTCAACCTCTTTTAAACATCATTTGGTTTATCAGGAATGATGAACAAATGGATGCACATACTAGAACAAGAGTTCTTTGTCTTGCAAAAGACTAGACGGTGTGGCAAGTCATGTGCTAGGAATAGCCTTGATACACTTTTGAACACTTAGTATGATCATTAGAGGTCGATGATAAATAGATTTATGATACAAGGCCCCTAAAACCGAATCTTTCCTTTAATTAAATCATCACCTGTTACTTTACTTTCAGTACCCATATCAACTACTTACTTTCAGTACCTATATCAACTGTTTACTTTCTGCAAGTCTTGTCCTTCAAGCAATTACTTTCTGCAAGTCTTGTCCTTCAAGCAATTACTTTCAGCAAGTCTTGTCCTTCAAGCAATTACTTTCAGCAAGTCTTGTCCTTCAAGCACTTTACTTTCACGCACTTACTTTCAGCAAGTCTTGTCCTTCAAGCACTTTACTTTTCAGTATTTACTTTCAGTCCCGTATTTACTTTCTTTACTTTCAGTCATTTACTTTTCAGTACTAAAATCACAACAAACCCACTTACTTTTCAGTACTAAAATCACAACCAACCCCCAACTGTCTTACTTTCCATTTTCGAAAGAACAACTATCCACTAATTCCCTTGGGTTCGACCCCTACTTACCGCTTTACTACCCAATAGTAGAGTACGAGTAGCGGACTTATAAATTTATTTTGTACACATTGCCTCGCGACAAGGCAGTGCTTGTCAACCAGCTGTGCCGACTGAGTTGGAACATCCAGCTAATACAGATGTAGAGATGCAATTATCTGATCAAGAAGAGGCTAAGAACGAGAACAATCAAAAGGAGGATCAGTATACAGTTTTACTAGCTGAGCTCAAGAAAGCTGAAAAGAAGAATCCCAAGAAGAAAGTGACATTTCAAGCATGCTCATCTAAGGGAACTATCAAGATGAATGGGAACATAAACGCAGGGGGAGCAAAAACATCTAAGAAGAGGAAAAGGTATAGTCCAGATCCTGTTCCTGGCCATGTTCCAACTAAAATTATGAAAAATGGAGTATGGTGTGCCAGTACAGAAGCATCAGCCAAGTGGAAGGCAGTGCAGAAAAGAAAGATCATCCCTGAAAGGCTGCTTAATGAGAAGACAGTTCCATCCCAGTTGCAGATCTGACTCTATTCTACTCGATGTTGTTCTTCATCACCATAGTCATCTGGAAGCTTACATCTAGAACCACGATCAACAAGGAGATGGGACAGCTGCTCTACCAGATTGGAAATAGGATGCTCATTGACATGGGAAGAATTATGTTTGACCAGATTACAGAACACGCCGTTCTACAAAGTCTTTGCACCAGATAATTTTCCCATCATTTATCTATGAGTATCTAGATTTGAAGACTGACCAGGACAGACTGTCAAGTGCTCGTTCAAGTTGGTAGTTGATCACAAGCTGTTCAAGGGTCGACATAAGAATGATCTGAAGGACCCTGGGCTGAAGAGGAAGGATGCACCTGAGTCTTCCATAAGGAGAGCTGCTGGTGAGAAGTTGTCCCGAGCTGAACGCGGATAATTACTGAAGGAGGTGGAGATCATATTGGAGGTCGAACATGAGCAGATGTCAAGAATCAATCAATTGGTGCACACTCTGCGATATCCCAATGATGATGAAGCAGATGAAGCTTGACGAGCTCATGGGGTCACTAAGGACATTTGAGATGAATTTTTCTGATGATCTTCGAAGAAGGATAGAAAAATGTGTTGCTCTGAAGACTGATGTATCTGAAGAGTGGAACAGCGTCAAGGACGAGTTTGAATCAGGCCAAGACATCAGTGAAGGTGTTAAACTCTGGATCAAAAGACCTAGACACGATTCTGAAGTCTCAGAGGATGAGTGGAGGACATAGAGGCATTGGCTACACTGATGGGAGCAGTTCATGAAAGACTAAGTTTGTCAAAGCTGAACAGTCGGTGAACAGAGAGATGAATAGGTACCCTCTGGCCAACATGAAGAGTTCTAACGGTGAATGGAGACGAGACTCAAGAACCTGTTGGTACTGTCATAAGAAGGGGCACATCAAGCCAAGGTGTCACAAGTTCTTCACTGTGCGCAGAAAGTTGCAGCAGAACAATACTCCAAGGATGACATGAGAATGGAGAGTGAGAACGTGGACCAAGAATCTCTAATGGAGGAAACCAGATCATCAAAAACCTATCAGTTGCAGACCTATGGTCGAACAGCTGCTGAGACACCATGGTTAGACAGACTCACAGCATGTGTCACTGTCCCAGGCTATGTTCGAGGGGGAGTTGACAAGATTCCAGATGCCGAGGAGACCGGTTTGCTCGATTGGACCCCTTGCCAGTTTGTGGCAAAAAGGGGGAGTGTTTTGAGGTAACTGTTCTGGTTCCTCAAGTTGTGTCTAAAGCATAGATTTGGTTTTGTCAAAATGCCAAGGGGGAGATTGATGTTCCCATGAATGGCATGGCTTTGGCAAAACGGCTTTAGACAGTTCTAGCAGGAGTTCAAGGAGTGTTCAACCGACTACTGGAACTCGCATACAGCAGATCTGAAGATAAGACATTTCCTAATCTGGACGATCGAAGATCTGATCTGATTGGAGTCGGCTCAACAATAAATTAGAGGATCAGATATTCAAATGAATATCCTCTCATCAATTAGGACTCGATTAAGAAGATTTGGAATTACTTGGTGATAAAGAAAGATCGAGATCTTCTTGAAGATTGGAATGAAGATCTGAATATCCAGAAGATATCGACGAGGTTATCTGATTGGGATCAATCGACAAGTCATCGTGAGAGAACAAATATTCAGATAAATATTCTCACATCAGTTAGAACCAGATTCGGAATGACTTGGCGAGAAAGAAAGATCAAGATCTTCATAGAGATTGGATTGGAAATATCCATCGAATATTTTGAGGTAACTGTTCTGGTTCCTCAAGTTGTGTCTAAAGCATAGATTTGGTTTTGCCAAAATGCCAAGGGGAGATTGATGTTCCCATGAATGGCATGGCTTTGGCAAAACGGCTTTAGACAGTTCTAGCAGGAGTTCAAGGAGTGTTCAACCGACTACTGGAACTCGCATACATCAGATCTGAAGATAAGACGTTTCCTAATCTGGACGATTGAAGATCTGATCTGATTGGAGTCGGCTCAACAATAAATTAGAGGATCAGATATTCAAATGAATATCCTCTCATCAATTAGGACTCGATTAAGAAGATTCGGAATTACTTGGTGATAAAGAAAGATCGAGATCTTCTTGAAGATTGGAATGAAGATCTGAATATCCAGAAGATATCGACGAGATTATCTGATTGGGATCAATCGACAAGTCATCGTGAGAGAACAAATATTCAGATAAATATTCTCACATCAGTTAGAACCAGATTTGGAATGACTTGGCGAGAAAGAAAGATCAAGATCTTCACAGAGATTGGATTGGAAATATCCATCGAATATTTAGGAATATTTCCTAAATATTTGATAAGGATATTTGGAACAGATTTGGACATTCGCCTATGCATATAAATACAAGGCTAGGGCGACCAGATCTGTGTCGCTCCCTGAGAGAAAGAAAAACACGAAAGGATTCGTGAGATTGGAGGAGGAGCGACGGCCGGCTGATTATTCCACACCAGAATATCAACGGCGAAGTAGCAGTCTGTTCAGTGTGCTGTTCAGACTGTTCTTAAAGGACAACAAAGCGCACACACATGGTGATCAAGATACGTCTTTGAGAGAAGGCGAATGGGCTTCTGGGAGGTCCAAGACTAGGCCGAGAGGGAAGTCTCGTCCTACCCATGGGGGTCGAGGGGAGCTGCGGTGAACCGAGATTGCAAATCCGAGAGACGGAGAATTAGAGGCTAGGCGATTACAAACAAGGTGTTGTGTAAGAGTAAGACCACTTGTAGCTCTAAATCTCGTAATACGATTTGTGTCCCTTTTAGGGTGTGGGAAACCCCCCAGAGTAGGCGAAGTCGAACTGGGTAACATATCGTGTGTGCTCCTGTTTGTTCTGTTTTCGGTACTGTCTGCTAAGGTGTTCCAGCCTCTGTTTGAACACAACCTGAAACTGTCCAACAAGTGTTCGAGACGCAGTTCAAACACCATCTGGAACTTGTCTTGACTAAGACAAGTAGATTTCAGAGATCCAATTGGCAGCAAACTATTTGAAAAGGGAATTTGAGATGAAAGATCTAGGAACTACTAAGTATTGTCTCGGCCCGCAGTTCGAGCATCAAATAATGGAATCTTTATCCATCAATCAAATTACACCGAGAAGGTTCTAAAGCGTTTTAATATGGATAAAGCACATCCATTAAGTACTCCGATGGAAGTAAGATCACTCAACATTGAAAAGGACCCTTTTCGTCCCCAGTCAAACGATGAAGAGATTTTAGGTCCAGAAGTACCTTATCTTAGTGCAATTGGGGCTTTAATGTACCTTGCCAATAATACCTGACCAGACATATCATTTGCAGTTAATTTACTTGCAAGATATAGTTCATCACCCACTAAAAGACAGTGGAGCGGTGTTAAGCACATCCTACGTTATTTACGTGGAACAAGTGATATGGGTTTATTTTTCAAAGGAACAAATGGAGTACAAAATGGTGAATTGGTTGGTTATGCCGATGCGGGTTATTTGTCTGACCCACATAAAGCTATCTCACAAACGGGGTACTTATTCATGTATGGAGGAACTGCCATTTCATGGCGTTCGACAAAACAGACCTTGGTAGTCACATCATCGAACCATGCAGAATTGATTGCACTATACGAAGCTGGACGAGAATGTGGTTGGCTTAGGTCATTTATCAACCATGTCAAGACCTCTTGTGGATTAGTATCAGGCAAACAGAGCCCGACAGTAATATATGAGGATAATGCTGCATACATTGCCCAAATCAAAGAGGGATATATTAAAGGTGATAGAACAAAGCACATATCTCCTAAATTCTTCTTCACTCACGAGCTTCAAGTGGAAGGGAAGATTAACGTTTGCCAAATACAATCCAGTAAAAATTTGGCAGACTTGTTCATTAAGTCATTACCGACAAGAGTTTTTAAGAAACTTGTAAATGACATCGGGATGTGCAGTCTGAAGGACTTGACAGCTTGAGGGGGAGTTTTATAACTGTACTCTTTTTCCTTAACTTGGTTTTTATCCCTTTTGGGTTTTTCTAGGTCAAGGTTTTAACGAGGCAGTTCACCGAATAAGGAGTGTACATTCAAGGCGGGGTGTTATGATATTATGGAATTGTGAATGCACACTAGACCTTTGGTTGTCTAACCTTTGGTTAGACTCATTTAGATCACTTCATAATACCCCTTGTTATTTATGTTAAAAGGTCATGCCTTTTCATCTATCTCATGTAATCCTATAAATATGTGTCTATATTAAGAAGGATGAATAACAAGAATACAATTCTCTATACACATTTCTCTCATCTCTTATTTCTTCCCCATTATATTACAACAATAATTCATTTGTCATGATATAGTTCGTATGAAGTGTGATGTAATTCATCGGTTTATAATTTATATCAAAAATCACAATTGCACTTGATCTTGACTTTAAATTTTAAAACTTACAACATTTTGAAACGTGTTACTTATGTTAACTAACTAGATTGTACATAGGTACGCTGGTTACATTGTCCCCTTTCTAGTCTTTGTAATAAAAGTTTGGTTCATAAAAAAAACAACCAACAAAAATCTGAAATTTGTCGTACATCATTTTTCACATATTTCTGTGTGGGGGCAAGAAGCTCCCAAGTTCCACAAAATGCCCTTATCAAGAAAGGATTGTCCTAAAGTAACAGGCATGGAGCCGAGGGCGAAAGGCATACCAGGGGGACATAGCCTGCAAATTAGTGGCACACACAAACAAGGGACTAGGGACTTAAACTATTACTGCTACTTGCTTTCGCACATTCAAGTATATCTGATGCTGAGTTTTAAGTTTTAACACTGAAACTTTTTCTACTTGTTTTCAAATGGATAGTTCTTGTTTCAGGTTTCATTTTGTGTCTGTTGTGCACTTGTGCTTGTTTGTTTCGAGAGCAAGTCAAACTGCGTTTTTTTAGGTCCACCTAACTGGCAAAAATAGATCTGTATCAAATTCAGTGCAGTACCAGTGCAAGTATTATCTGAACATGTACTATATAACAAAACATGTCCCGATTAGTTTGAGATAAAAAAGTAAAAAAATAAACTCATTTCATGTGTACCTTCATAAGTCAGCTTGACTTGACTTGATATGGTTAGTATGTGACAATTGGATATACGTCAGTTGCTTGGCAAATATTGAACTGCAAATTATGCAACAAACTTGCAAGTAAAGAGCTTAATCTCTTCGATTTCATATATGAAAGAGTACTCACATAACAGAGCGCGCTCCATTTACAAAGAACCTTTGCACATCAAAAGAATCTACCATCCATTGTGCAATATACTCTCATTTCTTCACCGCTGGTCAGCTATGAAGCCAGCAGCTAAAGGTGTTGGCATAAGCCAGTATGGACATCTATACATATAGTAGTACCAAAATTTGCTGCCCATATGCTGTTGTTGGCTGCGCTCATCAAGCATTAGGTGGAGTATGAACACATTGTGAAACTTTTCTTTGAGGGTAAAGACTGAAGATAAGTTGGTGCGCAAATGTACTTATTCTTACTCCAGATCTTGAAAATATGAATCGGGGATCTCTGGGAGTGAAGTCATTGATGCAACACATTTGAACTGCTCCAAGTAACCAACAGAAACATCATAGGATTTTGCACACTTTAAATCAGCAAATGTCATCAAGCAATTAAATCACAGAGGAAATACTTTACCTTGTGTTGATTGTATTTCTCTCTGATAGCCACCAATGAAGCTCCTGCTCTGGACAACTGCAAGTCTTGCACAATTTGCACACATGCTTTCAGCTCTGATGGTCTATACTCGGTGTTCTCTTGCAACTCCAAACACTGTTAACTGTAACCCATTAATGTTTGCCTTCCAGTTTATTATGATATTGAAACTGAGACTGTCTTTTGTAATTAATGGCTTACCCAAGGGTGTGCCATCGGCCAAATGGTAAATTTAGCAAGGAATATCACAGATGCAGCAACTAGAGAAGGGAGGAACTTCACGCATCCATAGTCTAGTAAACTTAACTCGCCAAGATAGTATACTAGAAATTCAAACTGCAAATTGGCTACCTGAAACAGACCAAAAGAATTTACCAAATTCCGTCAAGTAAACAAATTTAAGCTCAATTAGCAATTGTAATTAAATTATGCAATTTTATGCATATGAACTGATACCTTAAATTTGGCTTGGATGATCCTTGTGAATATCCTACAAATTCCAAAAAAAATAAAACATTGAACAAGGCGACCTCTTATTAGTTAACTGCATCACGAAACAGTAGTTTTCTAATGTGTTTACAGAGCGAACTAAAGGATTAGAACGGAAAATTTTCCACACCTCAAAAAAGTCTTTGACGTGGGTCGACTCATCTCAAAATTAAGCAATTTAAGCACATCTGCCTCCATCTTCACCACTTGTTGTTTGGTGTATGTATTATCAGTTATATAGCAAAAGTCATCAACATTTGGAGGACTGATCTCTTCATACTTCCTATACAGACCAAATATTATTCCAACGATCCAATAACAAACAACTTCATAATGACCTATTCAATCTGCAAGTACTTACGACGCAACCAGCATTGACGCAACACCCAAAAGCTGGAGTTGGTTTCTACTGATAGCATTTAGTGACAGATATCTATCGACATAAGAAACTGCAAGGTAGAGCGTCTCTGGAAGTAACTTATATTCCTCTGATACCTCCACTAGCCAATCTACTAGTATCCCTCTCATGTTAGCACTCAAATCGTTCTGAATTTTCTCCAAATAATCTGGAAGAGCCTGCTTCCCTGGATGCACCTAAACTACCAAATTTAATAGTCAGTTCATATATTCAAACCCTAGCTTCTCAAAACAAGATCACAAATTAAACATTCCAAGCAGACATCTAATTGCTTAACCAGCGAGTAAGATGAAAAAAATAAATTTTAAAAAAAAGTACCAAAATCAGACCCCAATTGCTAAACTAAATTTGTGACATCAGATATGGAAGCATGTAAATCAGAGATTCAAAACCGAAACCCTAACCTCCATAGCCTTCAAATAAACATAAATATCCGAAGCATAAGCAGCACACATCCGCGGATCATTTCTCTTCTCACCACCTTCATCCTTCTTTTCCTCTCTCGACTCACTAACTGTAACTTCATCCAATACTATTGCTTTCTTCGCCCCCTTCCTTGATTTCCGCTTCTTCGACTTCGCCTCCATTCCCACTTCCCGCTCCCCAAGTATGTTCGAAGTGTTTGATATCTCCCCCAAAGCAACTCGCTTCTTCCTTTCCGGCAACTGCGGCGCGCTCTCCAGCCCCGCCGCCGCCGCTCTCCGCTTCATCCCCCGTGTGATCCGCACGCAGTTCTCCTTGTCCGCCATCGCCGCCGGAGGTTTGAAAGTAGGCCGGCGGTGAGATGAGTTCGTCAACCGGTGTTCGGATTTTTGGGAACGGGTAGTGATTTTGCTGGCGAAATTGTAGGCGGAAGAAGGTGGAGGGAATTGTGAGAGCGAAAATGAAAATCAGCAGAGCGCCATGTTTCGGTTTTGTTCTGCTTTTTCTTTTTTCGTTTTTGCCCTTTTTTTCTCTTATTGAAATTTTGGTATGGAGCCAATTATTTCATTTTGATTTTTCCCAAATTCGCGAACTCAATATCTTAAAAATAAATGATATCTAATCAAAATAAATGATATCTATTTAGAAATATGTCTCAGATGACTAAAATGTTATTGTTTCTCTTACATAAAAAATAATTAAAATATCCATTCGAATTGATTATTAAAAGAACAAATTAAAATGAATGAAAAATGATTGATTGATGTATGATAATCATGATTGTAACTGTATGCGATACCTTTTTGACTAGTCAATCATTGTTATTGGATCTGTTGGGCGCGATAACGGACTCTTCTTCAAGCCCAGCCCTACATTAAAAGATCATTCTGATTTCCCCACTTTTCTCTTCTTCTTTTTGCACAATGAAATGATAATAAGGTTGTTATCAATATATGCAATTACCTTTTATTTTTTCATGTGCCTAATAATGTATCATTTAATTCAGTATTATTGTTAATCTTTTTATTGTCCAATGTACTCATATATACAGGGGTCTATAATTTGTCACCGAGAAACCAATCATACGACGCGAGATTTAATCACATCCGTCCAAATAATCAAATCAATGGTTGTCTGGTTTGTATATTTTACACACAAAAAAGCTGTTTGCCCGGGATCCTTTATATGATATCCATATCAATATTAAGATCAATAAGAATACAACACTCTTCTTCTCTACCTTTCCCTCTTCATATGTTCTTGTTCTCCATTTGTAGACCCGGCAAATAAACCCTAAACCCTTCAACCCGTCCGTTACCCGCCCTTTAAAATTCGCACGTTGGCCCGCCCTTTTAATAAAAGGGTTGAACGAACACTTGTCCAATAAGAACTCTTTTATAAACGGGTTGAAGGGTTTTTACCCGGATAACCCTCCAACCTTTTAAAACCCTTTTAACTAATATTAAAAATAAACATAAAAACAAAACATGAAATTCATCTCTGTATCTCCCGTGTCGTTTGACTTCGACTCTTCAACCGTCGACTTCGTTCGATTGTTCTGGAGCATGATTGTTTTTGGTTGTCCTGTGTTGGAGTTTTTGTGTTGAGAGTCAAGTGGCTCTTGGTGTTATAGAAGGTGCTGATTGTGTTTTGTCGTCGGAGGCTGTTTTGAGCCTTTTTGGATAAAAATACACATAAAAAAGTTCTGCCTGGTGTATGTTCTTCTAATTCTTACGCTCGTGTTTTTGGAGATTATATACACGATTCTATTCCACCTTTGCGGAAGGAGATGCTTAAAATCAAAGGAATATTAGCATATGCTCAGTTTCTTTCATCCAAATGTTTCGGGTTTTTAAGTGCATGTATTGATATGTCCTGGATTCGACCATCGATTAGGAAAACTAATATGTGATGTCATAAATTTCCACATAGTTATTATCTATTATCGAACATGTTATGATGGAGCCTTTACATATTGTTGAATCTTTCTCATATATTTTAAGTTAGTGATATATTTCATTTTGATTTTTTCTATTATTCTATATAAGATGAGAATAAAATTAAACAAAAATAAATGAATTTTAACTTTTAACTTTAAAATATGTACATAAAAGTTTTTACAAACAAATAACAGATATAGAACATATCAGATCTAAAATTTATTTATTTTCCATTTAATGAGTTAAAAGGGTTAATGCTTAAATGGGTTAAAAGGGTCCAAAGGGTTAAAAGGGCTCTTAAAGGGTTGAAGGGTTTAACCTTTTAACCCTCTATCCATTAAGAACCTGTTCATTGAACCTTTAACTTAAAAGGGTTTTATAGGGTTCAACCCTTTTAACCCTTGTCCATTAAGAACATGTCCACTAACCCGCCCGCCCGCCCTATTTGCCACCTCTATCCATTTGAGTTCCTCTACATCCACAACATCTTATTTTTCACAACACGTTATGAGCTCGAATTGCTCAAGGTGGAGAACTTTCGCAACACGTTATACGCATGGAAATGATTATTCGGCGTTGATTCTTGGCTTGATAATGAAATCCGGCTAAATTTCATGTTTCTTTAAGATACTGCAAAAGAAGGAAATTCATCACTTGTTCAAAAAAAAGATGGCCGAAGCCATGATATCCTTGACATCATGATATCCATGATAGATTGTATATGAAAATTTGAGAAGCAATGATCTCTCTATCTCCTTTGAAAGAATTTGAAGAGATGTACGATCACCAAAGGCAATGATATAAACTCGCTTTGCACTACTACAGAACAGGCTTTATGCATCGGTTCAAAAATTACAACAGGCATCGGTTCCACTTTATGCAACGGTTTTAAAACCGTTGCATAAAATACACATTATGCAACAGTTTTTAATGAACCGTTGCATATAGTGACATTATGCAACGGTTTAAATTAAACCGATGCCTATGAGTTAAGATTAAGCAACGGTTGTCAAGAAACCGTCGCACAAAGTGAACAAAACTTAGGGTTTTATTTGAAATTTCGTGTGTGCGCCTGCTCGCTTCAGTCCGCCTGCTTGCCTGCCTGCGTCGACACTTGCCTCCGCCGTCATCGTCGCCCGCCTTCTCGTTTGCTTCAGTCCGCCTGCTCGCGTCGCCATTCCTATGGTCGCGTCGCCGTTCCTTTGCGAGCGTCCGCCTGCTTGCGTTGCCTGTTCGCTCCGGTCCGCCTTATCTACATCGCGAGTATGTGTACTTCGCGTCTTTGAATCAGTTTATGTCAAATTTTGCATCGTTTTCTAGCTTTTGGTTGTCTCGTTTTCGTTTTGAATGATGAATCTGACTTCGTCGGTAGAATCGCGCTTAAAACTTTGCTTGTATAGAATCTGATGGAGTTCAAAGTTCGATGAGATTGAAATATTCAAATACAGCGATTGATTGATTTGGTCTGAACTGCCGAAAACCTAATTTGAAAATTGGAGAGTAGAATTGGGAGAGGAAAGTTGGGTTATGATTTTCTCCAGCATAGGAAACTCTACGATTTTGCTCGCACCAGGTAATCAGCTATGAAAATGTTCTAAAGAAGGTGAGATCAGATAATTGGCTGTTTTAAAGCCTGATTAGAAGAAGTTCCTATCAATTATTAATGTTTCACATGTGATTGATCATAAAGAATTTGCAGATGATATATTGATGTATAAGAAGTTCTGTATTAGGGATCTTGCAGATTGCTGATTTGTGTTTTTATTCATTGATTAATGTTTATTCAGTATGTACTGTAAACTTACAATTGATTTGTGTAGTCGTTACTAATTAATTTCTTCTCTTTTGTGATTCAGAGTGAACTCTATATGAGCAGGTAGGATTCTTGTTGTATGTTTGATGCATGCTCTGTCAATTTACTAACAACTGCTTGACCTATTGAAAAAATATATCTCTAGTTTTAGACTTTAGTGATACTGACCTTGGCAAATATTACAATTGTCGAATTAGTTAGTACAGCTGATTTAATTCTAGGTTTGGATTCTGTTGTGGACATGTGTACTATACTCACCTTGCTTACACATTCTGGTTTTAATGTTGGAATGAAGAGATTAGGATTTTCTGAAACCAGAACTGCTTTTTACAGGGGATTATTTTTCATGCTTCCTGTCAATTGTTGATTACTGCTCACTGGATTCACGTTTTTAATCACTTATACTTAATGAGTTGTATGTTTTTTCTGCAGTTGAGGAATGTTCTTGACCCAAAGAGGCATTACAAGAAGGGTGATACCAAATTGAAAAATCTTCCCAAATATTTCCAGGCAAGTTTCATTCAGTTTTTTTTTGAGGCTGTGGCATAATGTATACAAGTTTTCATTCTCATCTCATTTATAAAGTATGCTTGTTTTTACATGACATTTCATTCTTCTATTTATTATTTTTCATTCAACTTACCAACATTATGTATGTAACTATGTATCATGACTTTTTTTTCTTCAAAAGTTGTAGCATTAGTATTGCCTCTTGTGGCAATCTTTAAAAGTTGTCTAATTCCCACTTTTGTCCTATGTTAGTCTGCGAGTGATCAAGGTGTGATGATCCAGCAAGTGTGATGGGTTGCAGAGGTCGTGCGCGTGGAGGGCAAGGAATGAGAAGGCTCTAAGCTTCATTGTAAGCTTCAAGAAAGAAGAAGAAAGCTCTCCGTTACTAGGAAAATAAATGAAACTTTTGTTGAATATGTAAATGTTGTACATTAAAAGTGACATCATGTATGAAATGTTATATTTTGGTTGAATAAAAAGTATTTTAAGATTTGGATATGAGCAAGTGTATTTATGAAATTTATTTACGAATTTTCAGGTTGGTTTGAGCAATTTACAGGCCAAAAATGCAAAAAAAAAATCTTACATTATGCATCAGTTTTTTTAAGAACCGATGCATAATGTATGACATTATGCAACGGTTTTTCCAAAAAACCGTTGCATAAAGTCTAACATTATGCAACGGTTTTAAGGAACCGATGCATAATGTTTGACATTATGCAACGCTTCATTATGCATCGGAATCAAAACCGATGCATAATATGAAAAAAAACCGATGCATAATGCATCGTTTGTAGTAGTGTTGATTAGATACACTCGTATTTGCAAGATTATGAACAATGTACGCGAGTATCATTTTGTAATGCTATGAATCATTTCATAACTAAAGTTATGCGATGAAAATATCACTAATAAAATGATGGAAAAAAATATTATTGAGGTCTTACTTGTCGTACTTTCGAACACCTTCTTGATTTTTATCAAGCCTCTTTGAGAGCAAAAGATGTTGAAACAAATTCCACTAAATAAAATGATGATCTTATGGATTTTACCCATTTGGAACTATAAATCCCACCCATTTGGATGTTGGAAATTTAATTTTTAAAGAGCTCCATTGAAAGTTTTACAAACTAATCGGTGATGGAAGACGACATAAGAGACGATGTCATACTTATGAATATCTAATCAAATGCTTTGTTTCTCTTCCAAATAAAAGTATTTCGACTTTTATGTACTTGTATTTTGAAGAGATATGGATAATCGTAACTAAATTACGATAAAAGATGATGTTGAAACGCTATATTTTTCCACATTGTGTGGATCATTCCTTATTTTATGGTACTTATTGATGCATCGACATATTTGTTCATGCTCATGAGTAATCTTTTATTAAAAGATTAAAATTGATCAAAACGGTCTAGAGGAATCTTTTATTAAAAGATTAAAATTGATAGCTAAACCTTAGATCAAAATTACCAACCTACCTACAGATGGGGATGTACATCATGAGGCGGAGGGTCAGTCGCCCCCGGTGATTTTACAAAAATAGTCTTGAGCTAACATATTATTTTAATCAAATCCACAAATATATCGCGCCTGATTTTCTTTCCTCCCTTTATATGAAAATCCACTGAAACCCCTAGATTTTGAATCGCGAATTAGTGATTTTCGGTTTTGAATATGTCGAAGGTGCCACAGGTATGTTTAGCGTGATTTCGAAATGGAGGAATGTGATGTTCGTGATTATGCTTCGAGTGTTCGTGATTTTGAACTTAACGGTTCAAAAATCGTACATATAGTACCAAAGCTCGTGGTTTTGTATTTGGCTAACGATTATAGGCTTGTTCAATGGTTTAGACTCGAAAAATATTAGCGAACTCACAAACATCATGATTTTATTTTATCCACGAATAATCAAGTTCAGAAGAAAGTTCATATATTAAATCATTAAAGCTCGTGAATAAGATGATCAGACTTTTACAAAAATATTAGCAAAATTACGAACATTATAATTTTCCACGAACAATCAAATTCAAAATTACGAACTATAGGATTTAATTCACGAACGTCATGATTCCTCCATCTGCTTCTTAACCATCTATATGGCAAACAACAGCATTAAAATCTCCATCTGCACAACAAAATCCAGCAACTTCACCGTGCTTATCCAACGCCCTAATCCAAAATTCAAGCAACTCCTTCATATTCTGCCACCTCCCGTAGTCCAATCCGAGAACTCATCCATCCTTTCACATTTCACTAACGAAGGGCCACCGTCCACTTTAGAAATGTTGATGTCAGTTTACGCTTCTTGATTATGGACAGAAATAACTTTAAAATGATTATAGCATGGATCTTACCAGTGAATATTTTTGACCAAAGACCTGTAACTTTCATTGTAATTTCAAGAACAGGGAGGGATTGACTCTCAAATATATTCAGGACGTGAAAATATGACGATGCAACAAATGAACTCTGCGAAATTATCTAGGGTCGAAAATTAGTTTCTCATCGTCAGAAGATTGACATGGCGGATGAGACGATTAGGGTTTGGAAGATTTAATTTTATAGTTTAAATCGTGTGACTAATATCTTCGGATTTAGTTGATACAAGATTGTGTGATTTGTTTTTCAATGGACTAATATGCCCTCCACCATATATATTGTAATTAAAAAAATTATTGTATTTGCTAAAATTAAGCATTGTATATAATTTAATTGGACGGATATTAAAGTTCTATGTTCTGACAAAAGCTGATGGTTCTGACCTGATCTTTTTAGTGAAATACAGATATGCCCAGTGAAATTTTTAATGCAAATATGTTAAACGATAAACAAGACGATATAAGTTTATTCGTATTCGTACTCAACAGAAAAAACAACAATGGAGATCGGAGGCGCGGAGTTGGAAATCGCAAACCGCAAGCCCTAGTTATTTTTCGTTTCATCTACCATCACTCAAAATCAGATAAGAGGATGAGACCGATTAACTTATTTATTTGGGTATTTCAGTTTTGGGGAAGCATTGATAAGTGACATGTAAAATCAAGGTTTATTGTTTCCGATAGTATTGTTTGTGGTTGGCTTAGGCAGAGTTTGATTATGCTTTACAAACTTAATTTTTTTTAGTAAAAGTGAAAAAATCGATCACTAATGTTGTTTCATTTGTTATATTGAAAATGATTTATTTTGTAAGTAACGAGGATGCGATAGGGTGATTTATGAAAATGAAAACTCGATGTAAGCAATTATAATAAATACTTTTTACTTTTTACAAGTGGTTAGTGAGAAAAAATCCTGGATCCATCACTGCCTACATGTAGGTCCTCTACGAGGATTCTCGCGTGTCATTTGTTGAATTTGAGCAGTTCAGCCGAGGTCCCGGCAATCGTTGCTTTTTTCAGTCATCGAAAATCACGTATGAGGCGAAAGAGAGGTTGGTCGAGTGGCTTGAACTCTTGACAAATTATCAAGAGGTCAAGTGTTCGACTCCCTTGAGTAGCATATTTCTCCTCAATTTTGTGAGGAGTGTTATTCATCCATTGTGGATGTGTTTTCGTTCGACCACCTTGACCCGATAAAAAATTTCATACAAGATATATTAGTATGGTGATTGATGATATGTATGAGATGTAAAAAATCCACTATAAGAAAAAAGAAAAAGAAAATCACACATGAGCTTCGGACTAACGAGAAAACGATTGCCTTGCCTGCTCCGCTTTTATTTTCGTTTCGTCTGTTCACGACTTGTTGCTGCGCTTCGGATCACATATGGGCTTTATTGGGCCTGGAACTGAAGAGGCACAAAAAGTTAAGCCGAGAAGGCGATTTTGAGTTGAGGAATAATGGGGAGCAAGAAGAGGAAGCGAGCGAGTATACACCCGCGGAACAAGTACGCTGAAAATCCACCGGATTTCGGATTCCTAGCGTCTCTCTACCCTTCGTTCCAGACTTATGTGTTATACTCTGTAGATGGTAGAGCCAGGATCGATTGGACTGATTTTAATGCTACGCGTGAGCTTACTAGGGTGCTGCTGCTTCACGATCATGGCATCAATTGGTAATTGCTTCAATTTTTTACAATAAAAATATTGATTTTTCAACTCTTATTTCTTATCAAACACCTATGAAATCAAGTAGAGCAGAATATGGTTGGGTTTGTATGATGAATTAGTCTTTGTTGTTTTTATTTATTATTGATTTCCGTGATTGGTGATTTCACTGACTTGTTTTCTCTACTGGTTTTCCATGATCGTAGTTGTAAGCCAGTAAGGGTGCCAATTGTAGATTCATGTTGTGTTGGTTTGGTTATGGCTTTTAATTTTTATAGTGTTTTTTGTGTATGTGAGGGATGATGTTTCCGTTTTGTATTGTGTTCAGGTGGATCCCTGATGGTCAGCTGTGCCCTACCGTGCCTAATAGATCCAACTACATCCACTGGATTGAAGATCTTCTATTGTCTGACATTATTCCAAACACTAACAAGGATACAGAAGATGTGAGGGGATTCGATATAGGGACTGGTGCAAACTGTATTTATCCCCTCCTTGGTTCTTCTCTTCTGGGCTGGAGTTTTGTTGGATCAGGTGGCTTTTACTAATCTTCTTTAACTGTTTTGTTTTCACACTATAAATTCATGCATATTTTCGTTGAATATTTGAACCTTCATGCAGATGTTACTGACGTGGCTGTACAATGGGCAGAGACAAATGTGAAAAGCAATCCTCACTTGTCTGAGTTGATTGAAATTAGAAAAGCGACTGGCGGAGACACGGAGTCAAGTAGCGTATCTTATGATGACAGGTTGTTTGTTGCTTTAGATGAAAACGGAAGTGATGATGCAGATATTTTGCCCTCTTGTTCGAATAAAGGGGAGGCTCCATTGGGTTACAGTCAGAAGTATTTTGGACCTCCAATACTTGTTGGTGTGGTGAAAGATGGTGAGACTTTTGATTTTTGTATGTGCAACCCTCCGTTCTTTGATGACATGGAGAAAGCTGGGCTTAATCCTAAAACGGCTTGTGGTGGAACTTCTGCTGAGATGGTCTGCCCTGGTGGGGAGAAAGCTTTTATCTTGCACCTCATTGAAGATAGTGTTGTACTAAAGCAGTCTTTCAGGTAATGGTTGGTAGGAAACTATACCTAGCTCTTGTCACCAGTTGCTAATTGCGAGTTTCCTCTGACTTTAACGATGTACATTATCTAACTGTTACACTCTTACAGGTGGTACACTTCTATGGTTGGTAGGAAAATAAATCTGAAGTTTCTAATGTCAAAACTTCGAGAGGTTAACGTCACCGTGGTGAAGACCACTGAGTTTGTCCAAGGGCAAACATGTCGATGGGGCTTGGCTTGGTCTTTTGTTCCCCCAGCCAGGAAGATAATACCATCATCAGTATCTGAGAAAAGCGTCTTGTCCTTCATGCTTGAGGTTTGACCTCTTGAGTTTTATCATATTCTGGAATCAGGATTCATTTTGCTGCATCATGCATAGCGTCACTGTACAATATCAAAATGTACCTGTCAATAATTATATATGTTTTTTTAAATAATCATTCCTCATTTGTGATGTTTTCAGGGTATTCAACGCCAGTTTTGTGCAATGCATGTCCTGCAATTTGCTGAATCTTTTTTCAGTATTAGTGGCGCCTCTTGTAAACTCAACGTTTCCTTGTTCACAGTTGATGTAAGATTCTGAACCCTGGGTGCACATCCCAGTTTAATATACGCGACATTTCATTCGCCTTTGTTTCTCCTCATGTTTACGTTGAGCTCATATTTATCTCATTAGATCACTGCATCAGACCTTCACTGCAATGCAATCTCAAACAGTAATGATACAGTTCTGACAAAAACATATGACAAGAATACGGTGGAAAGTTCAATTAGTTCTAACCCTGAGGCCCTAACTTCGAATACACTAAGCTTCAGTGTCTCGGTGAGTTCATAATTTTCTGATGTAACTGTGGATAGTGTATGATATCATTTGCTCACAACAATCACTATTTCGGGTCTCATTTGTCTCTTTATTAATTTGTGACAGGTCTTTCAGCAAAACCCTGGCACACTTTTGGTTAGAGGAACTATCCAGAAAAGAGATAACTTCTTCCCTCCAGGTCTTGATATTCGAATACTTTGACTTTCTCAGTTCACCTCGATCTAGAGTTGTTCATCAGTTTGCTAAATTGAAGAACCCTGTGTTATAATTAGGCTAACAACTTACCTCTAGATGTTAGTATTTGTCAGAAGCACTCACCATTTAAATGTCATGCCCATGTTGCAGGACTTTTTTCCTCGGTGTTTCAACGACTAGAAGCTACAATGCGGAGCAAATTCTGTAAGACAAAGCCTACGTAGGTCATTGGAGCTTTATCAATACAAAAGGGAGAGAGAGTCGCCAGGGATAGTTTGTGCAATGACAGAGTGTAACTTATTTGTATTGGTCTTGCATACACACTAGCTTGACTGTTGTAAGATTCTAACTGTCTATCAACATGCAACTACAGGGAGATGAATGTCATGAAATCACTATCAGCTGTAAGGTAACAAATTTTTCTTTCTTTCTTGTTTTCTGATCGAACAGATTTTTATCTTTCTTAAGAGAGAAAGGGAAAAGGTTGAATCTGAAAAATATATGAGAATGTCTGTACAGATTTACAGGACATTAAACCATTGCCTTACACGGCTTAAACCAATGTCATTCTACAAAAATTAATAATTTGACGAAAAATACAGTATGTTTTTTTCCATCATTCTCTCTTCTGCTAAGCAAAGACTCTGCTCCTTTGTCTTTCTAAATTATGTAGATAAGCCCTCTAAATTTTCATGGCTCTACATCTGGACCGAACACTTTGATTCTTCATGGAAGTGGGCACCTTTCTTATCATTTATTTCATCTACACATAGAAGCTGTGGTCGTCCTATATATAGAGCAGTTGCAAAGGAAAAAGGTTACTGTTACTGAAGTTGTGATGACTCATTATGGAAAAGGAGCTGTCTTTCGATCTTCCACCGCAAAATATATTGTGGAAACCAATTCGTGCAAGATGTTGTGCACTGACGGAATACTTGAACTATGCTTTCTCTCGGTTTGCCATGTATGTCAAGTATATGGTCCACACATAGGAGAAAGAGCTGTTGACCAGTGGCTGCAAGCAACATAATAAAATGAAATAAGCAAAAATAATCAATGGATCAGCAAACCCTTTGCAATTTTGGAACCAAAAGAACATCAGACAACGAATCACTAAACCAGGCTTAGGCTGAAACTATATTTAGTTATTGAATACCTCAGACTCGAGGGCCTCGAAAACTTTCTTTCAACACAAAATTTGTTCTTGTTAATTTTTATTTTTATAAGAGTAAATACAAGGTTGCATATCCCCTGAGTTCAGGGCCTCAAAAAGGCTAGACTGAACTTTTCAAAAAACTCCACAAAAAGAGTTACACTACTGACTGATCTTCCATAATGAGGGGTTACATAGTAATTTATTTATTATTAAGGATAGCCAACCTACCTGCAGATGGACAGGCACAAACTTGTAAGTAAGGAAGTCACACATGGGCCAGTACACAGCACCATTCAAAAGTGTAGGGAGAAGGTCACGCTTTAATCTGCCAAAAATTTCATTTCCATTTTCACCTGAGGATGAAATTGCGGACATTAATTACAATAAAAGGAACTAGAGTAAGTTATACCAACCAAACTTATAGAGGAAAAAGATTTGAACATTTTTATAGTAATATTTACTGATGCTTTCTATTTACAAAATATATCTCAACCAATTACAATATAGACGTCTAAGAAGATGTGAATAAGTTATTTGACTTTCTCTTCTTTTTAGAATTTGCCATAATTTCAATTACTTTATCAAGCCACTATCTCATAAGTTATTACAAAAGCAGTCGCGATGTATTCAGAAACCGAAAAACGATATCACATGAATAAATACAATCTAAATTTCAAGGTCCAGGTTTGAAGTTACCTTGTAGAGCTGCGTTGTAAGAGAAGAAAATAGTATTGATGCAGGGACCGTACATTGCCTGACCCATAACTATTTTCTTCAAAGTAGTAACGACCTCTCTTGTAGGTAGCAGCCTTGACACAAAATTAAACCAATAATGCTGTGATGGCCCCAATATCAGCAACCCATAGCTCGACATTCGCAAAGTGCGGATCAAATCAAATGATCCCGAAGGCTGCAATGTTATCCCCTGAAGAAAAAATAAAACTCCTTGCCAAGAAATACTCCTACTTTTCACAAGGTATATAACTCAACCATCTACTTTAACAAAATTATTGAACAACAAAATCCCTGTGAGTAAATAAAACTGCTCTTTTCAGCACCAATATTTTGATTAAAAAAAAATCAAAGAAAAGGAGAAATTGAGCGGCATTTCACCTGAGCAGTCAAATCTGCAGCTGCATATATAAGCGAGGAAGTGACGCTTTTGGTCAAAAGCAGGCGCAATTCGATCATGCGTAGATACCATCCAAGAAACCCAGTTTTGTAAGAATTCGAAGAAGAATATAATCGGAGCGAATACCGACCAGGCATCGAAACCCTAAATTCATCAACCTGGCGATGCACAATTCGTCCAAATGTAGCCACATGCTGCTTACCCTTCGCAAGATGAGCTTCAGTAGACACGCCAGAATTCATCATAAAGCGTTTCGTCAATGGCGGAAATAAATGCGAGATCGCGAAGCTCTTCCTCGCCGTGCATCCTCTTATCATCTTCTTCCCTGGAGCATAACTCGCAATGTTATGTCCAGAACTTGGTCTAAATTAAAAAACCAAATTGAACCATTAAAACCGAACCGGTAAACCCAGGTCAATCGAAACTAACCGAGTGAAAATAAAGTTTTTCTAAAATCTACCCTTCATCATGCATTTTTTACAATATTGATACACCGGATATTAGAATCATGTATTTTTTACCATTCCGAATTCTTAGAACCGAATTAAAAAAAAATTAGATCGATTATATTTTAACAGATATCGATCAATATATATACATTATATATATATAAAGGAGAATGTTATATCATCTTATGGTGTTTTGTGTTACATCATTTTCAGTCATAGATGGGTTTTGATCAGTCTCTCCTCTTCCTCCACGTGTCCCATTCAAATTGATTGATTTTGTTATTTTGTTTAATGAAATGAATTGAAAAGGGTACATTAGTCTATTAAAATTTCATTCGACAAACTGTGTCTCTCCTGTCTTGTCCCGTCCGTCTATTGTCATCGCAAATCGCATATTCAGTTTCAGAACATTGATCGGAGCCAAGTCTGGGTAAGAGTCACTCCCTCTCCATTACAAAGCAGCCGGTCGTGGCGTAGGCTAGGTCGCCGGCGAGGACGGTTTGAGCTCCCTCATCCGCGCCTGAGTTGAACTTGACATCGGAGTGTCCCGAAGTCGTGGATGAGCTCCCTTCCATCTTTGTCCGTCGCAGCCGTCAGCCACTCGGCTACGACTCCATCAGCCCCTAGCTCCGATTGTGGTTGTGGTGGAAATCGCTCAGTCGTCTCTCGGTCTTCAGATCCGAACGGTTTGAGGCGACGCTGGCGATAGCAGGCGGTGCTGAGGTGTTTGGAGGTGCTGGCGATAAGAGTGGAGCATGGAGTGACTGCCTCCCGGGATCGATTCGGATATATTATTAACGCTTTTGAAGGTAATTCGAATTTTTTTTTGAGATGAGGTTATGGAAAACAGCGACTTAGCATGACTGATTTGTGGGTGAAGCATTGTGGAAATTAGTCATACTTGTAGTTTTAAGGATTTAGGTCAGACTTGTTGATATGCTTCACGTCGAGGTAAAGGCAAGCTCTTTCGTAATTTTTGTGGGCGCTGGCCATTCATAGGTGTCTCTATGTAGATCACAGTTCAAATGGTGTGTCAACCATTTTGAACCATTTTAAACTGGCATTAAGCAACACTAAGCTATCTCAGTGATTAAAAGGATATAGCTATCTCAAATGGTTTTAGGTTTTGAATTTTGGTTGTGGATATGAGTTGATTTGTTGTTATAGGGTGTTTTGTGAGTTGTAATAAACTAATCTAGCGATGACTATGATGTTTCTTAGTTTGCATCAAATGCGCTGCTTATATCCCATTGCTTTGCAGCTTGCTTTGCCGGAGATACCCTGTGGGTTTGGCCACATTGGCAGTCGAGGAATTTGATCAACCAGTTTCCGGACTGGAGCATGCTTGCTGAAGTATGGAGTCAAAGGGCATTTTACTTGATGCTAGCTTCTGCCAGCTATGCAAAGGCGATTTGTTGCCATAACTAACGTTTAGAGAGATACAAAGTAAGAATCTTATTTTTATCGACCCATATAAGTTCATTAATATTTAATTTTCCTGGCAGTTAGTATTAATTTGAATTGTAGATTAGTTTTGTTTGTTTGTTTGTTGTGGCTTGTGGTGACAGAAATTATTTTATTCATTTGCCAATTCCATGTGAATGTTGGTTTCCATCTTCTCAGCCTATGATGTTACTGTTTTTGCATTGTTTTTGCTCTTGGAATTATAGCATTTGCTATGATGTTGGTTGAACATATATTATGTGAGTCTTGTATATTACAAAAGCATCATCGTAGTGTTGGATTGCATTGTTTACCCCTCTTGCGTACAATGACCAAAAGTACCTTGTTGTGTTTTTAAATTACCGTTGAACATCTGTGTTTGTTTTGGTATCACAATTGATTTCAGACAGCCTAATTCTTGTTTGTTTTGTTGTTGTTTACTTGATCATCCGGAGGAAGTGAAAGCAAGACTCAAATTCTGAGCGCTAAGTTGGCGTCTTTGTAAATGCTTGTCTGTTCAAGTTGTTTCACAATTAGGTTTTTAGTTTAGCAGAATGTGAAATCAGTGGCTGTAATTAACCATATGGAATTCAGCAAGATGCGTTTCCATTGCTTTTTTAGTAAAATTGAAAAATAGCTATGTGTACGCTACAATGCTGCATATTTTCTGGCGAAGCGGTGATTGACAAAATCAGACCTGGACCTCTTCCTTGTCTCCGCATCCCAGCATTTTTCAGCAGTCTTCTCACTCGACTGGAGGCGGCCGGGACGAAGCTGCAATAGAGAACGAAGTCGGCTGGGAACGCAGTGAGCCTTAGCTTTTCTTTGTCGTCTAGTTGATTTCGAGACCTTGCTTGGATGCGGACAGGGGGATATCATTTGGTTGTGCACACTATTCAGAACGGATGTGCAGCTTTACGAGGTAAGAACGCATGTTAATATATTCATGTTAACATTAATTGGGCTTTTCATTTGAGTGAGAATGCGACTTTCATTTTAGTATATTCATGTTATGTAGGATGCTCTGGCTGACCTTATTTAATACTCATGGGTTGTGTTGTTGTTTCCGTAGGCTTTAGAATTGAGTTAAAAATTGAGGAGCATCATCCGAAGACTGAGGAGCATGAAGTTGAGTTAAAGATTAAGGAGCATCATCCGAAGGACCTTCAAGTTGAGTTAAAGATCCTTATCAAAAAAAAGTTGAGTTAAAGATCGTGGAGCGAATGGTAGTGAAGCAAAAGGAGTTTATACATTGACAATTTTATGTTGAAAGTATTCTTGTGTTGGCATGGCTAATTCTTTATTATCTTGCTATTGTGATGTTGGTTGTACCTATAGTTTTTGAATCTTTTATATTATAATAGCATTTACACTTCGACAATTTTATGTTGAAAGATTTATTTATACTTGTGACATTTGCACTATGAATCAATTGTTTCTTCCACCTTGCACTTGAAATCAATGTCAATCTGTTCAAGTTGCACTTATTTTACACTTAGAATGGTAAAGCAATGTTTGTTTTGCACTTTAAATATTCAAATTCATATTTGTTCTGCACTTTTCAACAATCACTACCATACTTATTTTGCACTTTTAAATACTCATTGATTTACGTATTCTGCACCTCTACCAATCAAGTTCCTGCTTGTTATGCACTCTGTTCCAAGAACTTCAAGCGTTGTATGTTCTGCACTTTAACACTTGATGCCCTGCTTTTGCACTTCCAATATTCAAGTCCTGTTTGTTCTGCACTTTTTAACAATCGCTACCATACTTACTTTGCACTTTTAAATACTCATTGATATACGTATTCTGCACTCCTAACACTCAAGTTCCTGTTTGTTCTGCACTCATTTTATGCACTCAATCTTTCCTCACATCGTCATATTATACACTCAATCTCTCCTCACATCGGCCTATCATGCACTCAATCTTGCCTTACGTCGCCACATTCTGCACTTTTAAGTGCATAACGGGGCGATATGATGGAATATTGAGTGCATAATTGAGCGACGTGAGGGAATATTGAGTGCATACTAGTGCGGCGTGAGGAAATATTGAGTGCATAATATGGCGACGTGAGGAAAGATTGTGTTGCACTTATTATGCTCAATCCCTTAGCAATGTTGCATTTTTACTGCTTTTTGTAGATACATGTTGCACTTCAATACCCAAATTCACTTTCATTTTGCACTTACATATTGTACTGCTACTTTTGAACCTATTGACTTACAAATACATGTTGGACTTCAACACCCAAACATTCTGCACTTTACATTTTTGATAATAGTATGTGTCATATTGCACTGAACTCTAGACCATATATCACTTCAGCTTGCACTTACTTGTAATACCTAGAACATAATAAATCTGTGTCATATTGCACTTCGTCTGCTCACTCCCTTATCATATTGCACTTCGAGACTCAGTACCATACTATTTGTTCTGCCCTTTTTAAAACTCAATATACTATATATATTGCACTTTAAAAAAATAACTTACAAATTACATTATGCACTTTCACAGCTAAAAATTATTTTACAACTAACAAATGAATTTACAACAAAATTTACAACTTTGCTTTTCATGACACCAATGAGTTTAAGAGCACACAACTAACAAAACAAATGAGTTAACACAAAGAGATTCAAAACCAAACACCTAACTCTTAGATTTACAATCTTCATTCAAATCCTTCTTGCAACCTTCCATCATCAGTGACATGGACAATGCCCTTCCATCCTGTCCAATATTCGAGCCCTTGTACATCAAGTTGCACCGTCCCACTATCCACTTCACTTTATGTTGCACCATCTTATACGCATCCACATTGCAGTTCCTCGATCGTCTCATCACCTTTGTTCAAAAAAATAAAGAAGCATTATCAATAAATAATTTTCCGCTATGCAAGAACCTGAACAGCGAGAAACACAATCAACAAGCTGAACCAAAAATGCTAATTATTTGCCGCTATGCATCAAGAGAATCCCTACTGTTGTGGCTAATGTCAACACTCAACATAATTGTTTGAATGGCTTCTAAGGTTACACATTTTTCATTTTGAAAATTGAAAATTGCACATCTAAACACAACATGAACATGAAACTGCAGCTTTCAAAATACCTTCTCCAATTACTCAGATAGTCAGATGCATTCTAAATAAACTCAGATGCCATAGTTCCTCCACACAAAACCACCCATCTCATCATATCTTAATAATCTCGCAAAATAATGGCTAATATAATCATAAATATAACGGTATACATATCTGCAGTCCAAGACGAATGCTTTTTCCCTTCTCGACCAACTAATCAAGTAATTGAAAATTGCACATCTAAACACAACATGTACATGAAACTGCAGCTTTCAAAATACCTTTTTGGATCCAAAAATGTCACCTCCATCATCCTCCAGGTCCCCAAAACTCCTCTTCTTCCCTAAAATCTATATCACAGCACATCTAAGTAAAAATAAATAAACATAAATTTTCAATTCAACATACAATTAGTTCGAAACCTGAACGCCAAGCACTTGGATTTCCTTGAAGGCTGCCGCTCGCGTTCAACGACGAGGCTCGCTGAAGAAGGCTGCGTGAGGAGGGCCGAATACCGGGGAGGAGGTCGACATCTCCGAAGATGAGGGTGGAGGAGAGTCAATGCCGTCGCCACAAATCAAGTCACCACCGCGTTTGAATCCCTCTCCGCCGATTCAGATCTGGATTTTGGAGCGTGGATGAAGAGAGAAACGGCCTGACACTAATGATGCGTGCAGAAGGACGGGGTAGAGAAAAGCGTCATAACTGAACTCCGACGGCTTAGTTCAGTCGCCGATTAGAGCCGTCCAAGACTGAGGGATTCAGATCTAGATTTGGAGCGTGGATGAAGAGAGAGAGGGGGTCAATGTCCGTCTGGGGAGAGAGAGTCTGACAGTATGGGGAAGGAAAATATTCATAGGACCAAATTGCCCCTCACCAGCCACATAGGCAGTCACGTCGCTTGATATGGAGCATTGGATGAAACTTTGATATGTGGCTGAAAATCAAATAACACCATAATATGGTGTAACACTTTGATATGGTGTAACACCATAAAATAGGGCATTCGGTTGTGGCAGGTGTATAAGAATGAGACAGTGAAGCACGATCTTGGCCTTTCATCGAATTGATCGGACGCACGTGGCGAAGTCACATGGCACGAGCCACCACGTGGCGAAGTCACATGGCACGAGCCACCACGTGGCGCGCTCACAATGCACATGATTAATAAATAACTGAAATCGTGTCTCACACTGCCTCATTCTTATTTATCTTGCGTTATTTGAACTCTATTCTATAGCCGCATAAATAATTTTTACTCGTACCGAAACTGTACAAAATGCACTCAAAACATCCAACAAACACACCGTTCATACAAAAAAAACAGGAATCCGCGATTGAGAAGACAACGCAAAGCCCTACATCTCAAATCTCAACTTCATCTCCGTTTTATTCCCTTCGATTCGGCTCCTTCTCTGGCAAGTGGTTCTTCATCTGTTTTACTTTTTCCCTAAGTCGGCCAAGTTTCAGCCGTTTGGAAGAAGAAGAAAAAAACTTCTAATTGTGATTCGCAGTTGAGGAAGTGGATTGAAATTCGGAAGCAGGGAAGTTGGAAGTGAGTGAATTTGAAGACTTGGAAACTGAGAATTCGAGACAGGATTGAATCTGGATGATTTCTGTTGGGACATTTACTATTTCTAAATTTGTTTTGGTGTCATTCGGAGTTAAAGATAAAAACCCTAGCTTTTGAAGTTCCCAATATTACTAATTTATAATGGACCCGATCATGAAGCTACTGGAGGAAGATGAGGTATGTATTTGTATTCCAATCTGGATTTATATCTTTCTAAATTTTATTGTAGAAGGAAACTGTGCTTAGATAAATTGCAGCTTTCAAATTGTAATCTAAATTGAGCGTGGGTTAGGTTTTACGAGGGTCATCATGTGTGATAAAGTTAGATTTTTTATTGACAGGACGAGACTATGCATTCTGGAGCTGATGTGGATGCCCTTACAGCTGCACTAAATAGACACATAGAAGGGAGTTCATCTTCAGCTTCCCAACCCACAGACTCGCATGCGGGTATGACTTTATAGCAGCTAACCTTTCTCAACTTAGAATAGTATGCTCAGCTGCAATTTATGTAGTTAGTATCTTCTTCAGAGATGTAGACGGAATTAAACCTGTGGTCACATATATTAGAACGGCACTTCTGTGAGAAGAAAAAAGATAACTATTCTTTTTGGTCATGTATGACGCATATGATTGAGGTAGTGGTGGCTAGGGCGGAGAGAGAAAGAGAGTGTAGCACATAAACTTATTCTTTGGCATCAAGCAATCATATAAAAATTTCTCACTACATATTAATCTCATTCGTGAACAAGCTGAAACCACACATCGTAATGTATGAGGGTTTGTATTAAGACTAGCTATTATTACTCCTTAACTCGGTTATTAACAGAATACTGCTGCTATTGAAGCTTTATTACGGAAGCTATCAGACCTCAACAGAACATTGTTCAAAATTTTTGGCTGTAAATCTTTCACCCTGCGATTTCTAAAATTCTACAATTGAATCCATTCTCTGATTTTGTGAATGCAGTGATGTCTCAAGGATTGAACCAAGATCAGTACTTTCATCAGTGGCAAAATTCAAGTAAGGATGGAAATGCAAATCTAGAAAGCCAGCTTGACAAAAGTAGTCTTCCGCAGGTAGAATGTGTGTCTGGCAAGCAGAATCAACCCCTGCCTGGTTCTGATAATCAGCAGCATAACATAGATGTGTCGCACTCTCAGGGAGCCAGACAATCGCATTTACAGCCGAAAAAAGAAGATGCCGTAGAGCAAAACAACCTTCAGCCTTCTCAACCAAGTCAGCTTCAGATTCCTGAAAATAATTCCCCACAAGTGCAAGAATCAGGCAGAACTCCGAATAGTGAAAGGGAAGCTCAGCTTTCAAAATTGCAACCCATGAACCAACAAGTGGCAACTTCAGAACAGGGAAGCAATACAGTAAATAAGGGTAAACAAGTACCATTTGCCCTGTTGCTCCCAGTAATAACTCCTCAGCTTGATAAAGAGAGAGCCATGCAACTTAACTCGTTGTATGCGAAATTGAAGGTGAGACTATAACAAGATTTTACTCGTTAAACTGTTTTGAGCCTTTTGTTCGACTTTAAAGGCAAACTACATTACATATTGATCAAACCAATTGGATGTTTGTCAGAAAAATGAGATTCCAAAAGAAGGATTTGTCAGGCAGATAAGAAGCATTGTTGGTGATCAGATGCTCAAGATGGCTGTAATGAAACTTCAAGCTCAAGTAAGTATAGCTGATTTTTGTATTAAGCAAAGTAGTGTCTTATACTATGCTCGTCAAGCCACTGCTGAATAAACAAGTTGTTCAGCACAAAAGGCTTGGATGTCGATTGTGCATGCCCATTGTAGTCTCTTATGTTTCATTGCTTTTCACCACTTATCCGTCTTCTTAGTCTGTGACTTTCGCAATGGAACAGTTAATGCAGACTTAATTTCTTTGAGTTGTGTATCATTAGGGTGGTAAATAATCGGTGCAATAGTGGTTGCTTTGGTAACTCATTACTCTTAGATAGGAGTTGCAAAAGCAATGAAAATGGTTATACATGCTTTCTTCTAGTGTCCTGCAGAGCGTACAACTATAATTATTATAGTGCGGTGTGTTAACGGCATGTAGCAATTTTCTCTTTCTATTAGTTATGCAAGTATGTATGGTGGCAATGGTCATCGTTGATATGTACCCAAATATCTTGATTTAATCCCTGTTGTTCTTGTTTGTTGGTATTTTGATTCATGGATAATCTCTGTATCAACGACTGTTTTCTTCGTGTCCCGTTTTTGTAATACGTTGATATTTTCATGCCTTATTTGTGACCCTCTATGGTGGGGAGACCTAAAATATAGTAGATATGTCTGAAGTTTTGTATACATTTTAACTAGTATTATTTTTTCTTTCTTTTTTATTGATGGACATTTCAACTAGTATTCAAAAGCTTTTTCATTGAGCCTTTTAGCTTTTTCTGTTTATTTTCATGAAGTTGGAAATTTGGAGAAACACGAGTGCTTCAGTTGTTTCATTTATTTCAATGCTGAATCAAGTTTCCATGTCAGGAGGGGGTAAGGAACTCCCAGGCTGCTGCTGCTCAGTTTCAGCCACAAGGAACTGCACAACAACCAAATGTTAGCATGCCATTAGCAAGTGCTCCACAGTATTCACAAACATTTGCCAATGCCCATTCGCAAGGCCACAGCTCATTGGTTGACCCATCCCAGAATGTGTCTTCAGCCGGGCATGTTCAGGCTATTTTTCAAAAGGCTCAAGATGATCATCGTTCGGACTCCCATGGAATGCAGCCAAGTCAGATGGCTTCCTCCAGTTTGAAACCTTCTAGTCAAGAAAGGGAGCGGTTTGCTAGATTGCAAGGCCTTACAAAACAGCAGCAGCAACATTTGCACTTTTCATCGACATCTTTACCCATGTATGGAGCTTCAGGTGGACATATCAATCAATATTCTGGCGCAACCTCAACAGCTATCAAACCTCAGCATCCGGATCCATTGGTGAGGCAAGCTTCATTAAACCAAAACTCGATTTCCACCCAGTCAGCGAATATCGTGGGTACAGCCAAGTTTGATCGTGCTCATCCAGTTGCTGATTCAAACAGAATGCATGTTGGATCTGCTGGACACATGACTGCTTTGCAACATCAACCAGCTTCCTGGCAATCAGCGACCACCAGTGATCATGTAGCATCGACAGCTGTGAAGCAGGAGCCAATTGATCAGGGTAGTGAAGAGCAACAGAAACCCCAGTCAACTATGGCACGTAGCATGTCAGGAACTATACCCGGAGCTCCTAAGGCCGATGCTTTAGATAAAGAAGCTGGAAATGTAAATCATCAAGCCTTGAAATTTCCACCAAATTCAGCAGTTACAGCCACTCTATCAGCACACCAGGAGTCTCAGATGGTAGGACTTGTTTTATAAGAAGATAATATCAAGCATTTACCTTTTACACTATGAAACTTGACATATCGTTGAAATACTGAGATATTCCGTATTATTATTATCAGTCAAGCTCAAGCCCAAGGATTCCGTCGGCATTACAACCAGCTGGAAATAATGGTAGAAGTGTACCTAAAAAACCTATTATTGGTCAGAAGAAACCGCTTGAAACCTCATCACCCCCTTTATCAAGGTGAGTTTGAGATGCATCTTCTCACAATTCTGTTAACATTTTTCTCCTTGAACATTGCAAGTTATATGCACTGTGTAATATACAGTAAGAAGCAAAAGGTCTCTGGGGGTTTTCTGGATCAAAGTATTGAGCAACTTAATGATGTCACTGCTATTAGTGGTGTCAACTTGAGGGTAGGTCATTATTCCTTGGATAATTAACTTCAATGTCTTTTTGTGATGATGATTGGGCGGGCGCAAGTGTATTCTTATAAATCTCTCCTTTCAGGAAGAAGAGGAACACTTATTCTCGGGTTCCAAGGAGGATAGCAGGGTTTCAGAAGCATCTCGAAAAGTTGTTCAGGAAGAAGAAGAGAGGTTGATTTTGCAGAGGGCTCCTCTTCAAAAGAAATTGGAAGGAATCAGTTAGTCCTTTTTAACCTTCACCTATAATATATTGGACTAACTTAAATGTGAATGAAAAACTTTCGATGATTTATTACGGTTTTTAATATCGCGACCTCTGCTTGATAGTGCTCAAGTCCGGTGTAAGGAGCATAAGTAATGATGTTGAGCGATGCTTGTCACTGGTGAGATATTGCCAACATTTTTATTTTCTCTTTGTTTTCTCTGGTGCCTGCTGTATTTCATATGTAACGCTGTGGGCAGTGTGTGGAAGAACGAATGCGTGGACTAATAAGGGATTTAATTCGGCTGTCAAAACAGGTTGGTTCTGCGTTAGTTTGTTGTATGGTGTAAAGTATGTTTTCTTTGCATGAATTAAAATGATTTGTTCTGCAGCGCATTGATGTTGAGAAACCAGAACACCGGACAATAATAACCTCAGATGTCCGCCAACAAATACTGCTGATGAACCAAAAGTCTAGGGAAGAATGGGACAAGAAACAAGCTGAAATTGAGAGGCTGCGGAAGCTCAGTGACGTAAGGGTCACCTCATTAGCATATTATTTGCTTCCTTCTGATCTTATTATGCCCGTCTTACTTGTATCAACTAAAACAGCCTGAGAATAACCATGCGGCTGATGGTGAGAAAGAAGAAGGTCGGGGAAAAGCTAACAAGGTATCAAAAAATGTCATATGGCAGTGTAAATCAAATTGAAGGAACTGATCGAATCCATCATATTTTGTTATTTCATAGGCAAACAAAGAAGAAGATGATAAAATGAGGACAACCGCAGCAAATGTGGCTGCCCGGGCTGCAGTTGGTGGAGATGACATGCTATCAAAATGGCAGCTGATGGCAGAGCAGGCGCGGCAGAAGGGTAAAGTTTCATCTGATTCTGCATCAAGTTCTCAACCAGCCAAAGATGTAAATCAGAAGGCCACTTCATTGTCTGGAAGAGTTGCAAATGAAAGCCACGAAGCCGAAAGAATTGGTAGTTCCGCTGCTAGGCCCACCTCGGGTAAGAAATAATGTGCCCATTGTATGTAAATTAAAGATGCATCAAAGTTGAATTCTCCTCCAGATGTGTAGGCTTCCTCTATGTACTGTTCACCTTATACTATCCCATTGTACTTTCGTAGGGTCTGTCAGAAAGGTAGGAACGGCGCAGGCAACTATATCTCCAACAATGGTGGACCGAAGTATTTCAGTGAAAGATGTTATTGCAGTTTTGGAAAGGGAACCCCAGATGTCCAAGTCTCCATTAATGTATTGTCTGTACAACAAAGTGCGCAATCCTAACAGCTCTGCCGAACATGCAGCTGAGCCTCGTTGATTAAGTTATTGTTTGTACTAATTGGTGAATGCTGACAGCTCTGCCGAACAAGCAGCTGAGCCTTGTTGATTAAGTTACTTTCTGGGCAGTTAATAGGAATGTAATTTATGCACCAATATCTAGCATTTCATTTTTAATTTATACTTTACGTTACCTTGCCTAGTCCTGTTTGGTTACGAGAAAATAGGTGGAAAAGAAAATGTGGGGGGAAAATAGGGAGAAAACTTTTCTTATGGAAAATATTTTTTTTCTTTTTTTGTGTTTGGATACATATGGAAAACTAAATGCAAATTTTAATGAAAAATTATAGTATGTGTGTTTCAAAGTAAAATAACTTGGAAAGAAAATAACTTAGAAGAAAATGAAACAAAACCAATTAATGAGAGTCTTAAACGTCAGGCATCTCCAGCAATGAGAGCAATAAGCAATAATAGAGAGACTTTATTGCTTATTGCTCTCATGCAGCAATGGAGCAAACAAAAGAGCAATAAGCAATGCTTGATAGGTGAGCAATAATAGAGAGTGTGTGGGATAGGAAAGCAATAAGTGAGCTCCACATGTATTTATGAAGAAAAACAAAAGTAAATTACATTTTGTTGGTTTTGAAAGAACTAAAAATTAGAAATGTCAAAAATGAACATTAGATGGACAAAAAAATAAAAAATAAAAAAAATAAAATAATAAAATAAAATTAAAGAATCTTGGGGCAAAAGAAAAAGATGAAATAATAGAAGTGATAATTTTGGATGACTGCGTATTTATGAAAGAAAATGTTACATTTTGACTATATAAAAAAATATTGCATTTTGCTCTTAGCTCTTTGCTCTCTTGCTGCATTGAAATATATAGAGCAAAGAGCCATTTTCGCTCATTGCTTAATTGCTCTGCATTGCTACATGACTTTTATGAAGAAAAAAAAAATGCTATTTTTGCTTATTGCTCATTGCTTATTGTTTTGTTACTGCGGATGCCCTAACTCTCTGCGTCTTTCACAAACGTCCAATTTCAAATCACCGCATAGCTACCATAAAAAATAAAAATAAAAACATCGGAGCAAAGTCAGCCACCAGATGAGTGATTATTCACAAAGCTTTTGTGCATAATTGAACACGATGCAACTACTCCTGCAAAGATCACGATCCTCGACAGCCCCACATCACCATGATTCCTCTCCAGATCGCGGAACCCTAATTTTGATTGAAAGCTTTCTTACAACAAGTTTTACTCGACATAAAATCGATCTTCAAATTCCAAGACTTCAGGCAAATGACCAGTATGTCCTTGCATATCGTCAATTTTGAGAGAAGTCCTATTACTTCTTCATGCTTCTGCATAAATCTCAGAAAATATATATACAGTTGGGACCTGAAAAGTGAAAACCGAACATGATAAAACTTATCACACATGTAGCAACCAAATATTGATCAAAAAGAAAATCTTAGGATATATTATATGAAGAGCGCTCAAATGAGAACCTTTTTTTTCGAAAATTTTGAAGATCTTCTTTATGCATTTTCGTTTTTGCCTAAATGCACTTTCCGAAACCTGAAAATGCATCTAGGCAAAAATAATGCTCGAAACTGCATAATGAAGAATAAAATGTGAGTGGGACACATGTCAGCTCCACATTCAAAGATACAACTTGATCCAATGGTGAGATTTGAAATCTCAGATTCTCAAATTTTTAAGAATTCTCAACCGAACGCTCCCCTAGGCGGAGATGGTGGATGAAGGTGTATGCGAAAGATGAATTGGTAACAATAGGATAGGGGAGAGAGAAGAGAGAGAGTTCAATATTTGCTTCTCTTTATTGATACGCACTGCCTTACATATATAGTAAGTAGGACCCTATGGCTATTGCCTTCTTTGCGTGCTCAACAATACTGCTCATGGAACGTATGTTCCAGCTGGATAACGGCTCGACTCCTTCCGTACTCTGACACTTGCAGCGTGCCCCGTCGAGCCATGCAGACGCTCCAGCTCATGTGGTCCCGTTGTCTCGCCTCTGCAATCCCTAACGGCACGTAACGCCGTTACAAATTAGGCCAAAATAGAAGAGAAGGAGCCAAGTTGTCTCGCGCCATGTTAAAAACAAATACCCACAAATCAAGAGCTTCTGTAAACTACGACACAACACTTTGGCTCACCATTTGATCTAATTTCTCTAAAACATTGCTGAGCAAGTAAGAGAGTACTAACATACGAACAAATAAAGATTTCACCACATGTAAATAGGTCTAAGAAGATGCAACTCAATCCAGTTACTAGACAACAATGTCTTTCAGCCCTAAAATTACTGTAATTAAAAGTTACAAGTTACAAGGTCGAGCAATAGGCCATATCAGCATAAGACCTCCAGCATTACCAAGCCAACAAATTCATAACATAAACCATTAGCTTATTACTACAAAAAGTTTCTATCTCAAACACACACTAAGCAAAATCCAACATGCATTTGGTATATATGAAAACAAAGCCAGTAATATATAACTACTTTAAGATTCAACAAAATAAAATTGGTGAGCCCAGAATCAATCACATCATCAAGGCAACCATCACCAAAGTCTAACATACTCCGTCAAAGGGGCACAACATACCCTGTCTTATCCAGGGCCGGCTCAACATGTTTGGGGGCCTAAAGCCACCTTAAATTTTGGGCTTCCTATTTATATTTTATATGGTTTGTTATATATATCCTTTTTATTTCAATTTGTGTCTCGGAAATTTGGACCTTTTATATGTGAGTGGTGGGCCTCTTAATTAATTGTATATTGAGATTAAGCATGCTTGAAGCCACTAATAGCCGGTGCAAATGACCAGAATGCCCGATTCACCACCACTTTCCCACTCTCTAGCGTTGAAGTGTCCAATAAACTCTGCTACAGGGATTGGACTCTATGATCATGCCTATGTAGGCCGGTAGTTTTTCGAAGGATTCTTCTCAATCTCCAAATGTATATAATAATGCTTTTTGTCGGGATTTCCAAGCCTTCATGTAAGATATATTATACCCATACTTTTCTTTCATTAAAGCTTGCACCTCATATGGGGAAAATCTCAACTTCTCTTAAATTAAAGTTCTTATGTCCATTCCAATAAAGAGTTTGTTGAAATGGACATTATCACGACGGATGATATCAACCTCGCACGTGTGATCTCCTTCATATTTGGTTATTCTCCACATGCCTTTCTTTTCTTATGAAAAGCTCGTAATTCCCATTTGCATTTGTCCTTGCCTAGGCGACATTCAAGAATCATTCGTGTTGGAGACCTTAAAGTTCCATATTCTCGACGGTGTTTGACAGAGTATTTTTGACAAGCATAAATGAGCAACTCTTTCCGCATAAACATACCAACTTTTTTGAGCACTTTCGTATTGAACTGACTGTTATTAGATTCCTGGTCATCATTAGTCGTATGGCTCATCAAGCCGGAAACATCATTGAAAGGAGGAAAATCCCATAGGGAATTATTAACGCCTTCACTACATATGGGTACTTCAACGTAGCCTTCCTCAATTTCATTATTCAAATTTCCAATATAATCTCTATCATACTCGTCGAATACAGGAACTTCAAATCTTTCGACAATTACTTCCGATGTTTCTTTGTTTCCATCACTAGCCATTGCTAAAAGATTGTATAAATCAACATAAATGGTATATTAGAACCAAAAAAACAAATCAACAACAAACAACTACACAAACCAATTCAAAGCTCACAGTCCACTAGCACTAGCACCTAAGACCATCCCCAACTTCATACACCTCTAACATATCATTTGGAGGAAATATATTATAGAACATTTCAAGAATAAAAATGGATACATTCTTTGCACTGCTAAACAAAACCAATAAAGACAACCTCAAGAAATAAACTCAACCAAAATGCCTAACTCAGAACAAAAATAATGTAAATTTCAAGTCAAAAATCACACAAGCAGCCTTAGTCGATTTTAGAGTTTTTCTACACTATATGTTTGGAGAGAAGAGAGGCAAGCAATATGAATTAGGATAATGAAATAAAGGAAGAACTGAGTCTCAAACTAAAGCTAGATTCATACCTGATGGCAGAGGATGGCTGGGTTAGGCGACGGGGCGATTGCAGGACGACACGGCGGGACGGCGGACGAGGGTGGAGTGATGGTTGGAAGGTCGAAATCGGCTTCGGATGAGTGATTGAAGGTGGGAATCGGGTTTGATAGCTAATGAAACAATATAATGAAATTAGGGCTCGAATGTATTTGGATTGTAAGCTCTGTTCAGGACAACGCCTAACAAAAGGGGTCATTCAAAACAGAGCTTACTTTGTTATTGCCAAGTCAGTAAGCTTAATCAGCATTATCTCGATCCAAAATGTACACTAGACATAAGACGCTGTTGGCAACATCGCTTAATGCATTAAGCGCAGTTGTCAACGGCGCGTAAAGGAAAGTGCCATTTTGGAAACTGAATTTGGAGTTTGGCCAGAATTGGAAATGAATTTTCGATATTGCATAAATTGGAAATTTTTATCAAAGTACGAGCCAAAGTATTGCAATATCGCAGTCGCAAATGGAAAATATTTATTCGAAACAAGCAGTACCGCACCGTTTCTTTTTTTGATGGAAACAAAGGCTGATACAACAAGAACACAACAACAAAACATAAAGAAGATACAACAGACTGACTGAAATCCTATAACAACACAGATAACGTGAAAGCGTAATCCATGACAGGCTAACGACAAGAAACTGTTGAATCGTCTTTATATCTCATCAGTCCAAATACTGCATCACGCCAACGGGGGCCAAATTAAAGAAGCCAAGGCTCAAAAAAACGCTAACGCCCCAGCCCTAATTTCTACAAATTAAGCATCGACAGCCCATGAATCTAACCCGGTAAATACCGGCTTATTAAACAGCCAAACTAATCCGGCTACCCCAGAAAAGTTCGAAAAACCTACAAACACGAGTATAAAACAGACTCAAAAAACAACCGGCCTAAGCCGCCCACTACAACCCACCCCACAACCGATCAGCAAGACCGGACGAACCCAACCCAGCTATCAGCGCCACCGAAGTCAACCAACCTCCATCCAAAGCCCCCGCCCGACAGCTTCGCCACGCCGCCCCGAGCCGCCACCGGCTGTGACACTAAACAACGCCGGCCTCTCGAACCAAAAGCCCTCAGACATCGCCGACGCCAACCTCCACCACGAAGACCCCAAAAGACGTCAGATCTGAAAAAACCAGCCCAAAACCACCCTTAAAGGGCCAAAATCATCAGTCTAAGCCATCCTTTTCACTCCCCCAGACAACCGGCCAGCCGGAAGACACCGGCGAACCGACGACGCCGAGAAACACGACAAGGATTAGTGAAAAGAAACGGCCCAAGGCCCCACCTTTGATCGACGAAAACGGCTCCGCAAGCTTCTACGCCCTTCTAGAGAGAAGACGAGAAGAAAGTTTTTTCAGTACCGCACCGTTTCGGTTATATAAAAATCTCAATTAGTACCAAAAGGAAACTTACCGGACGTTACTTTTAGGCAGTTATGGCCCTTCAGGCGACAAACCCTAATTAACCGTAGATCGGCTCCTCTGCTTCCCTCTCTTCAACAGTGAGCTCTTTCCAAGTGATTTTGTCAATTATATGAGAGGTAGGAAATCTGGTTCTTCCCAGCTGATTGGTTCAAGTGTACAGACTTGGCCAGTTGAGTTGGTTGACGATGGAAATGATTTGTATTTCGTTGGTGGGTGGCGAGATTTTGTTGAAAACAATATGATCCTAGAGATGGGGAATTTATATTTTTCAAATTCCACGGCAATTTGATATTCAGCGTTATAATATATGATAAAATTATGTGTGAGAAAGGAGCTGCGTTCATCGTGAAGAAGTGTAGTCAAGTTATGAGGAATGGTACAGCGGAAGCTGGAGAAGAACTAAATATGGCTAGACCTGTGAAGAGGGAAGACGTGGGGCCTTCTCAGCCGGAAGGTAAATGCAGAGCTGTTTTAAACTCTATTTTAGTTCCTTGGCAAAATTTCATAAACTTGTCACTAGTCTCTCCTGTTCTGATAGACAATCATGACCTTGCAGTGCAGTGTTCTTAGATTTTTTTTTATGCAGGCCATTTGTTTAGCTCAAAGGACAAAATGACCGAACGACCTGCTTTTTCGGTCAAGCCCTTTTTTGAGAAGTGTATTACAATATCCAATGTTAAATTATTTAAATTCGTGAGTATCACAGATCTCTTTTCTCATATTTTGGATTTTGCTTTTCTGATTTTGTATAATTTTAGAGGCAAATGCAAAGCTTGTCCAGTAGTTGTTTTAGTTACACGTCACTGAAAATTAGCACTATGAACAGACGTGATCGTATCTATTTGAAAATCAAACTCTGTATATTTTTGCATGCTGCTGATGTTGAGAATATTGGTTTCAAGATCTGAAAAGCGACTGTTTTAGTACGGATTAGTGAAATTGTGTTGCTCTTGTATGTGAGTTTTCTTTGACTAAATTCTGCATACGGCCTTCTATGATCGTTTTACGTACTTGACGACTGCTATACTATTTCTAGCCCCATTGTTCTTAGAGTACCATTTAAATTTAAAATGTTTATGCAAATAGATTTCGTTTTGCTAACTTTATGCTCTCGTGATATATTGTAAAAACAACTTGACCTTTCATATAGTTTCTGAGAAAATATGTTTCGTTTGATTCAAGTCCATTTGTAGAAATTGTTATCTTTAGTGTTGTAGGTTGATATCATTGAAGTTCCAAATTAAATCTACCTGTTTAATACTTTGTAAGACTTAATCCAACTTCGTAAGGTTTCATGCAGAATTTGCCAATTTCATTCGTCCAAAAACACTCGTTAAGCTACAAAAACAATGAGAAGATGGTTCTCCGGACCAGTGGAAACTCATCCTGGAAAATGAAAATTATTAATAGTCATCGTAAGATTGTTTTAACCATAGGCTGGCGTGCGTTTGCCCGTGACAACAATCTCAGGGTAGGAGATGTTTGCAAATTTGAACTTTTGAACCGACTGGAAATGATGGTTCACGTGGTAAAACGGCAAGAGGGGATCAGACAGACAAACGTAAATGTTTCAGCGTCCGAGAATAGGTCTTTGAAGAGAACTGTTGGAGTTTCTCAGCATGGAAAATATGGTAATTAGTTATACTCATTTTCTAATTTGAAATATTTAATTCTCATATGAATTTTTATTGTCTTTGCAGGCTTGCCATTCATGGAAGAGGGTCAAAATGCAGCTGCCAGGACCATGCCTTCTTCTGTCAAACCATCATTTGTTTTAGATATCAAGAAACATAATGTTGATAAATGTCTTTTGGTGAGTTTCAATTGGTCCTTCGGATTATGGTCACAGTTAAATATCTTTTCCTTCTTCCACTAAGAATTTGATTGTTACTTAGTAGCGTCTCCGTATTCTGAAGCGTGTTTTGAACTAAATACATTCTTTTCCCAATCTTGCAGTCACCTCGGTTCGTCCAAGAAAACACATTATGCTATCGAGCAAATGAGAAGATGATCCTTCGAACGAAAGAAGATTCATCCTGGACAGTGAACATCATTCGATCTGAAAACAAAACCAGTTGCTATTATTACTTTTCCAGCGGCTGGGGCTACCTTTGTACACGACAATAATATCAAGGAAGGTGATAAATGCGAATTCGAGATTTTGAACAGACTGGAAATGAAGGTGCATCTAACACTTAGGTCCAAGCGGTGAAGAAAAAGGCGACACTTAGGCGCTCACCTCTCGCCTAGGCGGCCGGGCGAGCATCAAAACGCCTTTTGGGGCTTCAGTCAAGCGGAATCCTTCAGACGTTGAAGCGTATAGGCGAGCACCTCTTTGCTGAAATACATTGTTTTTTTTTTGAAAAATGCTAAACGATGCCAATTTTATACTTAATGAGGTTTAAAAAAAATAAAAGAAATACCGGTTTTGGAGTTTTTTTAATACTGGAACCTACAGTTTGCCTCTTGCTTAACTGCTTCAGTGTCCAGTGTCGTTCCGCTTCGATTTTCCATCTCTCTTTTAGTTTCTTGTGTGGGCTATCAATGGAGGAGCCCTCATCGTCTCGAAGAACGTCCAATATCCGGATTTTTGAGATTGATTGTGTGGAATTTTGGAAAATTTCATCTTGTTCTCCAAGGTATGTTCTATTTTGATATGCTTAATTAGGTTTAGGGGTCTAATGAGTAGAAAATACTGATGAAAGTGTTGGCACCTTGTTATTTGCAGTTTCATGTAGAATTGATTTCTTTGTTTTTGATGGTTCGATTGTTAAATGGAATAGTTCCGTGTTAATAGTTTATCCTTGCATATTATCATTTTGTGCTAATGACTTGTTGAAACATACGTATAAAAGTGTTTAAATATCTGATGGTAGGCAACTCGAGAGTTTATTTTAAGGTGTTGTTTTTATTAAACTAGTTTGATATTCTTATTTCTTTATGTTTTAGGCATTGAACTCACGAGTTTATTTTAAGATGAGGATGATGACCTGGATAGCTATTAGACTAGTTTGATAAATATTCTTATGAGTAAAGATCAGGTACAAAATATATATTTTTGGTGCAAAATACAAAGTACGTCAAAATTGGAATATAATTTGTCCTCAAGAAACCAAGCGTACGACATAGTTCGTCACGAAGAATTTATAATTCGTCACCGAGAAATTAACAATAAACGGGATTTAATACGAGATTCAATCTCATGCATCCAAATGACCAAATTGAGGAGTGTCATTATGACGCAGCGTGACAAATAAGATAGGCGAATTCACCAGCAATGAATTCGTTAAAAACCTGGAATCCACCAAGGAAGCTTGGAATCCACCAAGAACGGAAAACGAACGTTTATTGAAAGGAAAAATAAGATACATAACTGAAACTCTAAGGTGAGTTTAAATAGGAAAACATAAAAATGAATTAAGAAAGAAAATCTAAAAAATAATTATCAGCTGCTAAAAGATAATCATCAGCTGCTAAAAGATAATAAAATCCTAATTCGGTCTGTTAAACGAGCCCGGAAGGCCTAAAAAGCCCATACGTCACGGCATTAGCGGTGGGTTGCGTTCATTGGCCCGTTTCCACTCAAAATAAGGTATTATGGCAAATTTTCGGACACCGAACGCCAAATACCGATATTTCTGATATTGCCGTTCTCGCACGCCATTAGCTCTTCAATCTGCTCCGCGACCTGCCCTGCATCACATTGGTTTGTATTTTTTACAAAAATATGCACTTTGCACCGGATCATTTTTCTATTCTTATTTCTTTTGTTTTTGAACATAAATTTGCCTTAGGTAGTATCTTGAATATTTACTATTTTGGTATTACCTAATACCTTGGATACTATATCATTTTGTTCATGATTTCTGCCTTTATGTAGATGTTTATTTATTGAATAATGAGTATAGTTATAGAATACTTATTTAAATTTTTTTACAATGATATGATTTTGATCTATAATGAAAAAAATGCTCAAAGGAACATCTTGATCCAAAAAGCGTTCGCCTATGTCATATGACCCCATTTCGCCTTTCCTCCCCCTTTTGCCTTTTTTTCACTACGGCTCCAAGCAGCGTTGAACACAGGGGCGAATGCAGTAGGTGGGCTGTTCAAGCTGTAGCCCGGGTAGAATTTGGCCCAATTTTTTTTATTTTAGGTTTTGCGATTTGGGGAGAAGCAGCGAGCGACAGCGAGTAGCGACTTCCGATCTTCAGTGCCGCAGAGCTCTGGCCGTTTGCGATTTGGAGAACAACATCTGACGATACTTGCGTTGTGTATCAGTGTATGTTGTGTTTTTGTAATGGTTTTGCTTGATTGCTTTGATTGATGAATTGATGATTGATGTTTGATGTTTGATGAGTACTGGTCGTCAATTGATGATTGATTTTAGTTCCTTCAAGGACTTTAAAAAAAAGGTCTAAGAGGTTAATCATGCGATGAATTATTTCCAAATACATTCGAGTTTGCAAGAGAAGGACGGTAGCTATAACATAAACAATCATAAAAAGGGGTCTAAAGCTTTCTTCTTAGGTTACAGTAGAATTAGGAATTCAAGGACTTGTTTAAGCCCAAGTACTGGTCGACAATTGATGAATGATGTTTGCTAGAACTTCCTTGTGTATTAGTGTATGTTGTGTGATTGTGTCTGTTAGAGCTAGAAGCCTAGAACTTGTTTAAATCAACTTGGATTTTAATATTGCTTGAACACTAATTAAATTTTGAATTGTTTTTGCTTGATTGTAGGTGTATTGATGGATAATAGAAAGGATGGCTCAGTTTACAGAATTAAAAAACTTGCCTGGATTTGTACTTTAAAAGGATGGCTCAGTTTATATCAAAAAAAAGGATGGCTCTGTTTGGCATATAACTACAAAGGATGTTGGTGATCTTGAAGAAAAGACTATGAGCTTGGGCATGGCTGACGTTGTCCTTGCGCATTGTCATCTTGATTTCTTGTATCGCTCAATGTTTGCTATTTTCTGTTCCCTTTAATGAATATTAGTATCTTGCAGGGATTGCAGCTGCTATGAGCATCTCTGCTCTCACAGACTGTGAGCCAATGTGGTGTTGCTCAGGAGTTGCGTGCCTAAGGTTTTCTAATCCGGTGTCGATTTGAAGGTAAACTCACAACAAAATTAAGCAATATTACAGCTTTGTAGGTGGATGGTATATGTAAGAAACAGCTAGCGCTACATACTCGTTGTGGTGACTAGGAACATGAATATTCATTTCAAAATTCACTTGCATTTAGAGAAAAGCCTCAAAGTTGATGAATTTGTTTTGTTGCTTTGACTCTCGTACTTTGCTGTCATCACAAAATTGATTCTTGTGTGATTTTAACGTAGTTTGGTTATTAACTGATTCATATGGACAGGAGCGCAGATCAATGGCTGCATCATGCATCTGAAGTTCATTCTTTTGTCAATTCTCTCCGCTCCATGTCCTCTTTCCTAGAGGTTTTCATTCCAACCTTATCATCCATGATTCATTTTCTAAATATATATTGTTAAGTTTTGGTTTCAGACTCTTATTAGCATTCATCAAAGGCAGAGTTGATCAAAGACATCAAGCCTCAAATCATGATATGAGACGGCTATGTACAAATGAAGTACACCTCAAAAATTTTTTTTTTGATAATTTAACCCGGGTTGTTTTCAAATCCTAGAGCCCCTGGTTGAACATCAAGCCGAAGAATGCCAGTTGAGGCAGGGACTCCCATTTTGAAGATCCCATCTGATCATTCAGCTCTATAATTTGAAGCACCGGAGCATTATGCAAAACGTAGACAACGTTTAGTGTCTGGTAAGATTAGGAAACTTGTTGTTCACTTCCCTCTCTTCTTCAGCTCCTTTTCAATGTTCCACTGTCTAATCAAACATATGACCCCTAGGCCCTAGCCACAATTACAATGTTTCCGTTAGATCATTATGCAAACCTGAAGTCATAGAATGAGGTCGTAGCTATGTTTCCTTATAAACCACATCTTGTGTAACTCTGGACCAAACTTCTTCTGGTGTCCCAAAACTGGGATCAAACTCCCAATGCTTCCGTCCAATTATCCAATAGATGAACTGAAGCTAGTTGTTGAGATTGATGGATACTTAACAGTCAGAAACAGAAGCGTTGGACTCATAACTGATAAAATGCGTACAAGGTTCAGGAATTCGATGATCCCCGATCAAAGAAATTTACACGGAATGACAGAGAAAGACTAACAGATGCGGCCGGCACGATTTGTATGTTCTGCAGACTAAACTATATATCATACACTGGAGGGAAGAGATTTACTGACGAAAAATGAACCTTGATAATTAAGTCAGCTGAGCTGAATCAATCATACTGTGGAAAAGGATTCCAGAGAAGCAGCGAAAGCAGCATCAAATTGGGCACCAGGAATGGAACCAGCGGATTGATTTTACTCCTGAGCGGCCTCCGTTTTGTCCTCATCCGAACGTACTCACGTCGCTTCTCATCATCCTCCCATCTCGCCGCCTCCACCCCCTTGGCAAGAATCAGCGGCGGAGGTTGCTGATAAGGGCATTTAGAGCGCCAGGAGGTGCGAGGGAGTCTGCTGAGGAAGAAGTTGGAGCAGCACCACCACCATATGATGAGGGATGGAGGAGTGTGTTTGGTGCAGAGGATTGGGGGATAGTCGGAGTGGATATAGCAGGGTATTTGGGAGGAGAAGATGAACTGAGAGTGAAGAGATGGTGAGGTTGTTTGGTGGGTAAGTATTTGTGTCACCGCTTGCAGCTTCTGCTCCCATCTTGCCTCCTCCATTCACCACCACTTGCTCAGCCCACAAAGATAAACACAGGATAAGCTTTCCCAATTCAACGGCCAAGTCTGTTCAACATCAACTTAAAGTTCCTTAGAGCATCTCCATCATGATAAAAAAAATCATACCATCCATCTCTCTCATCCTTTTTCTCTTTCATCTAATCATTCCTCATGGTTTTTTCAATCACATGCACCCTCACCATGATCCAAAAAAAGTTTATCATCAATTTCTCTCATCACTACATAAATTATAGCTCATAAATGTTAAGATTAATAAAAATATATCAAAGTGTATCTCGTTTTATAGAGCTCAAAAAATTATGAATATTGATATTTATTTTGATTTTTTTAATTTGTAATTTAGAAGATATATTCGTTGCAAGTTCAAAATAAAAACTGTACTGTTTCTTACACAGGACACGTGTCGCGTTGCGATTGGCTCAATTCTCATGCTCAAACCATAAAAAAGAGCATGAGATGCTCATTTTCATAAAAAACCATGTGATGCTTTTTTTGATGCTCAAAAAAATCATGGTGGAGATGCATGATTTTTTTGATCATCTCCCATGCTCACTTTTGATGCTAAAAAAACCATGGTGGGGGATTGAGTGAAAAGAAAATGGAACAAAAATGGAAAAGAAAATGGAAAAAAATATATTAGGGAATAATATAAAAAGGTCCTGAACTATCACATTTTTCCAATTTGAAGTTCAAACTAACATAATTTTCAATGATGGGACAAAATCAAAAAATTCATTAAAGTTAACTCTGTTAGTCAAATTACAATTAAATATCATTTACTTTAAGGATGAGATCCCATGAGAAGTGTAATTATAGTAGGAAATAAGAATTACTCTGGGTCATTCATCTTTGTCAAACAACGACCAAAATTATATAACCTAATTTTCAAAATCAAGCTAATCCTCCCGCTAATCTACGTATTTGGGGTAAATTAGTCCAACAAAATTAGTCTCAAAACATAAATCCCGTTGATTGCGAAACCGAAAACCCTCATTCGTAGAGATTCGACGAAATTCCCCACATCGTAATCGGTCGACGAAACAAGTTGCGATTCCACATTCGTAGAGATTCGACGATGGCCATGGACGAACACTCGAACCCTCCGGTGAACACAGCGAGTCATGTTTATGGTACGACTTCCAATCTACGTATTTAACTGTGCCAGTTTCTTAGGGCTTGCAAAATTGCTCCACATCATGTCAAAATTGTATCAAATGTTGTTTTGATGACTATATATTAATGACGAGTGCATCGAATGGGGGGATAAATTTGGTAGATAATAATACAAAATTCGTATAATCCCTCTTTAAATTACGCTGCTTATAGTTAAAGGTTCTTCATAGTTCTTAACGCATCCTTCGTAGCTAATTATCTTATAATTAGTAGCTATTGAGGCATAAAATTCATATAAGGGGGTTATAGATCTCACTGCGGGGGTTAAAGATCTCAATTCATGTATGTCATATGTTCTATTTAATTTCTTACATACCATTCGCACCTTCTAATGCATAATTCGTAGCTTTAGAAGCATAAGTTCGTATAAGGGACTTATGGATTTCACTACCTCAATGTTATGTAATATTCATCCTCTAATAATCATAATTCGTAGCTTATGAATCATAATTCGTAGCTTATGAATCATAATTAGTACCTTGTAGGATAAACTGCGTAGAATGGATGTTTAATTCAAACTGGCTGTATCTTATTATTATTCGTAATGTCACACTCATCATTCGTAGCTTTAGGTTCTTGTAGTGGTTTTTAGTTGGGGGGTATGCGTCGTCTACAAAGGGAAAAAATAATAATCAAGAAGTCAGGTACATATTATTTAGCACATATCATTCAAATTGAGACTAATGTTTGATTGTGTAAAAAACAATAATATTTGGAACATTCATATTCATAACAGTTAGTCATTCCTAATTGTATTTTATCCTGTTATAGCTGAAGAAAAACAAGTCTCACAAATCATGGATGACCTTGAATTCGAGAGTGATGATCATTTCATGCCTAATACTACAAGGGGTAAGTCTCATGGCAGGGCACATACACTATCTCCACCGTGTATTATACAAGGTGCCAATTGTTACTAAGTTTGAAAGAATTTATAATTTGTATAAATTTGGTTAAAATTCGTAGCTTCGTGTTACTCATTTTTTATCATTAATTTTTCGTAGAAGAATAGACAGGAAGCTTAGAATTCAGCGAAAGTGAAGATAACAACAACTTACAAATAGTATTGTCTAACGGTAATCCACGACACAAAAAACAATGCGATCACAAAGCTACAAAAAAGAAATAAGGGATTTGAAACAAGGACCACACAAAATACACTGACGGAGGCAATAGCCAATAATGTCCATTACCGAGGCGCATAAGATAGCAGTGGGTTCGATTGGTTTGGACATCATATTACACTTGAGAATCACCAAGATACCTACGTAATTTGCGAAGTGGCTGCTGGAATCATTCGACTCAAAAAAACTTGCACGCTGAAGACTTCGCGAGGGGACATTGAAATATTGTCGAAGGATATCAATTTCACACCAGGACTACCAATTGGCGGTCGCACGATAAAAGTTCCAGAAAGGACAATAAAAAGTGAATTATGCCGACTCACTCATCCCGCTATGTATGAACGGGAAAGGCAAAGGAAGGATCTGCTATGTTAAGTATCATGAAGAGTGATTGAGGACACAGGAGAAAGGCTTGATTTTTACTTTAGTAGCAATGGAACATTTCCATCACTGTGTGCTTCGTGTCATTCCAGTTCTAGAAGACATGATCCTGTGAAATAAAAATGAAGGCAGTTGATTGGTGTCAACGGGAGATGAGCTGCACTAGAAAACAAATACGAAAACTTGACAAAAGTGCTATATTGCTCATACATTTAGCCTGTCTTTCATAAAGATAATACAAGCAGAGTATAGGACTCAAATTAATTCTTGATGATATTGTATACAAATAGTCTCCACTAGCTACTGTTTCACTAATTAAAAAATTATTGATTAGCAATAACAATGTTTTCATCAACCATTATTCATAAGAAAATTATATAACTGTAGTATATTCATAGTCACAGATGTGGTACCTGCTAGGAAGCACTTGGTGGACCCTTCGACGCAAATCGCTTGGACCTATTTTCATGTTCTTTTTCCACTCGTATGGCAGCTACCTCTTTCTCCATAGCAGATACTTCTCTTCTCATTTTCTTGGCTTCCACTTCCATTGCTTTGGTTAAAGTATCAACTTTCTTAGCCAGCATCTACACAATTGAAATATTTAAGTCCATGGACAAGCAATTATGAGCAAGAGATGTTAAGAAAATAGCTGAAGTAAACCTCAATAGCATCATCCTTGTCTTTGAGGCTTTGGTCCTTTTCATTACTCGCTTTCCTCGATGCAATAACCTCCTTTGGCAGCATATCATACAATACACTGGGAACTGTTTCTTCCGATTCTGTTGGGTGAACCTCACAGCATGATATACTCCTGATACATGAAGATACGAATTTTAGCATGCTACGAATCAAGATACGGTATGCTACGAATCATGGTACGATATGCTACGAATTAAGATACGGTATGCTACGAATCATGGTACGGTATTCTATGAATCATGAACCGGTATGCTACGAATCATGGTACGTAACACACATGGCTACGTAACCTATATACATTTTTTTTTGATAAAGTAACCTATATACATGAAGATACGTGAAGATACGTATGCTATGCTCATGATACATGAAGATTCGTATTTTAGTATGCTACGAATCATGATACGGTATGCTACGAATCATGGTACGTAACCCGTATGGCTACGTAACCTATCTGCCAATACAAAAACCCGCGATATGCTACGCATCTTGCTGAATTGTGCTACGTATTATGCTACGTATTATGCTACGCATCTGTATAGCTCATTAGCATTCAACCCTAAAACGTAGATTAGGTCGACTGAGTGGTCGACACCGTATATCTATCAAACCCTAGAAAGGAAACACACCGTAGAATTCTTTCGATTTCTTTGGCGGAGTTGTCGACTTATCTTCCATGGCAGTCGTCGGGTAGGTTTCACAACTTTCGATCGTTGATTAGGTCTGGAGGTTCGCAAGCCCCGGCTTCGCTATTTTGGTTCACAATTTTGCAATTATCGGGATTGGGTGTTTTGCAGATTTTGTTTGTGACTAAATTACCCCCACAACAATCGATTAAGTGATTTTAAAAATTATTTGGTGTTTAATCTGGACTGTTGATTAAGATAGATTAATGGACATAATTAATTCTTATTTCCTACCATAACATCACTTTTCACCGGATCTTAACCCACATATTATTTAGCACATATCATTCAAAATGAGACTAATGTTTGATTGTGTAATAAACAATAATATTTGGAACATTCATATTCATAACAGTTAGTCATTCCTAATTGTATTTTATCCTGTTATAGCTGAAGAAAAACAAGTCTCACAAATCTTGGATGACCTTGAATCCGAGAGCGATGATCATTTCATGCCTAATACTACAAGGGGTAAGTCTCATGGCAGGGCACAGACACTATCTCCACCGTGTATTATACAAGGTGCCAATTGCTACTAAGTTCAAAAGAATTTATAATTTTTATAAATTTGGTTAAAATTCGTAGCTTCGTGTTACTCATTTTTTATCATTAATTTTTCGTAGAAGAATAGACATGAAGCCCAGAATCCAACGAAAGTGAAGATAACAACAACTTACAAGTAGTATTGTCTAATGGTAATCCACGACACAAAAAACAATGCGATCACAAAGCTACAAAAAAAGATATAAGGGATTTGAAACAAGGACCACACCAAATACACTGACAGAGGCAATAATGTCCATTACTGAGGCGCAGAAGATAGCAGGGGGTTCGATTGGTTTGGACAGCATATTACACTTGAGGATCACCAAGATACCTACGTAATTTGTGAAGTGGTAGCTGAAATCATTCGACTCAAAAAAACTTGCACGCTGAAGAATTCACGAGGGGACATTGAAATATTGCCGAAGGATGTCAATTTCACACTAGGACTACCAATTGGCGGTCGCACGATAAAAGTTCCAGAAAGGACAATACCCACTGCCCTACTTATTCAGACTTTTAGACTCCAATATGGCGGTCCACTAGCCTCGTCAATCAGTTGCACAAGGATATTAGAGATGATACAAGCATCTAATGAAGCTAACGACATCTTCAAGCTGAATTTTCTAGTGATTTTCTACTCAACAATAGTGGATAGCACCAAGACGGGCAAATCCAACCAAAGAGTTCTCAATGACATAGAAGGGACAGATGATATCCGCGCTCTTAACTAGTGCGAGTTTATGATTCACCGACTATGTGCTACGAAGGACGAATGGGAAAAAATCAAAGGGAATCCGTATTGGCCCGTACCATTTTTGATGGTAATTTTCTTGCTAAAATTCGTATCAAACTAGGCACTAACTTCACTGTTGGTTTTGTAGGCACTTTACCTAATAGATTTCTAGACAAACTTTTTAAATTCGAAAGAACAATTCCTGCCATAATATCAATCAATAATGTTGTCATTTAGAAGAGAATCAAATAAGAGAAACGCGAAGGCAGATTTGGGAGGTCTGTCACTTTTCTAAAGCAAAATGCACCTCTAGGTCTTGCTAGGATGTTAGAGGCATGGTCTGACGAGGACGAAGAAGAACGAGCAGTCAGTGGCGTTAAAAAACTTGTTTTGTAAGTTTTTACGCAAAGTTACATTTATGCTATGTTTGTTAAGAACACATTCATAATACGTAGTACATTTATTAAAACTCGTAGATATACTATTGATGACAAGCATATATTTATAACACGTAGCATTTTATTTATTAACCATATCATTGATGCCACTTCATATCACTGATACGTTATAGAGTATTCCTAAAATTGACATACTTTTTATAATACGTAGTCTGTTATTTAAAATTCATAGGTGTATTATTTCTGACTACATCTGATGGGCATAAATTTATAATACGTAGATTCTTGTTTAAAATGTGTATCGGCCAAATTATGCCTTTGGTTGAGTACGCACTCATTTGATGAGGATACATTTATAATACGTAGCAACTGTATTAAAATGCGTAGTGATTAAGTTGTTTAGTATGATGCCTTTTCTTTTTCCTTTCTATACCAGTTTGTCCAAGTTGTGGTTCTTGATTATTACTTAGATGTTCCTTAATTACCAAAAAATAGTAGCAAAGCAGGAAAAGGCAACTAAATTGTTGATTGCGGCAATTAAAAATTATGATGAGGCTTACAAAGCGGATTGAGGTCCCCTAATTTCAAAGACAGAATTAAGAAGAATCACCAGGAAGTTAAGAAAGAGAAAGGCATTTACAATAACAATAATATTCAGAAGAAAAGAAGTAAAGATGATTCCAACACTCCAGCAATGAAGAAAACTGATAAAGCTCGAGAACCTATCAGCATTACCCACCCAACGGTTGTTTCACCTACAACGCTTAATGGAAGATCATCCACATATGGTGGAACACACAACAGAGCAATTTAAAACGCCAATTACTATTCGTGGCGAGGAATCCATCCAACACCCATCCAGTCAGAACACCAGCAAATGCACTCTCCAGCCGAAATAACTCCAAATATGTAGACACATCTGTTGGGGTGGCCGCATCTGAACCGAGAGTGCAAGAAGATGATCAAAACAACTTGAAACTACCAAATTTAACTTTGCTGGACATAAATGGTGAAACAGATCTCCCAACCCAGATTCAGGAAGAGGCTATAAGGGTGTGTGACGAAGTAAGTAAAAAGATGCTGTATGCAACACTCGTTCCTTGTCCAGAACAAATTCAAAGACCACAGAGAGAAATAGTACCAGGACCCAACTGAAATCACCATTCGTTGAGAGAATTGTCAAGTTGGTGGTATCGGAAATAATATACTGCAACTTTTATCGTTTGGTGTACAATGGCGATGCTAAAAATGGGTACTGTATTGAATTTCTCTATTTCATGTTATCTCAAGTCTTAAATTCGTAGTTTTCTGATCATAATTTGTAACTTGATTGCATTTATTGGATTTTCTATCATTTCAGTGAATTACTATTTGAGCATGGGATTGACGCTGCGGATCGAAAAGACTTCATAACCATGCAGAAGGACCAATGGCTGTCTAGTGTCATCATTGACTTGTGGGCACTATTATTGAATGAAAACGAGAAATACAGATCCAACCACATCATATTAAGAATTTTTGTCACGACACAAGCAACTGTGAATGTGAACTACTTGTTTGAAAATAAATTTATCCACTTCAATGCATATTTTAACCACTATATTTTCTTGCAGATGCAAACCACAAGGGATGACATAGGAACACCAGAAAGTCGAGCTGCAACCTTCAAAAGGTGTACTTAAAAGGGAGCTTCGTAAGTTTCAAAGATAAAATGTTCATGAGGTGACATTGGTAAGTCTGCGTTTCATCAGTTTATATTATTCACTTGGTTATCAGAACTGTTCTATTTTTATGTTATTACGATCTTGTAGTTCGTGTTCACAATGTGCCACATCAACCATTTCTATTTGGTATGCTATGACATGAATCGGGCCAAGATAGAGGTCCTTGATAATTCGAAGAAGGTTCCAACACTACAAGAAAAATGATTATTATCGACGGCCGATTCCGTTGTATTTGAGCTATATCAGTAAGAAATGTTACTAAAATTGACGGATTATTCCTTTGGAAGCCGATGGTTATATGAGTGTCGATTTTATCACATCCGTCAATTTTAACTGCATTTACAACGGATAATGATTCATTTCCAACAGAGTTTTGAACATTTTCTATATATAACCAACAAAATATTGTCCGTTGAGTTTAATTTGTAGCTTTTACCACATCGACATCATATACACCTACCTCTTCGGAAGGGGCAGCACGCTTTTGTGACTCATTCAGTAGTCTCTTTGGATAGGTACGCTTGTCATGGAGCCCTTTCTCGTTGCAATATCCACATGATCTTAGTGGTCTCTTTGATTTCTCTAATGGTAATTTTCCGGGGACCTCGAATTCTCTTACCGCATCCTTTTTCTAGGATTATTGACCAACACTTCTGTAGACTGTGGCATTTGCAAAACATATCGGAAATAATCAGCTTTCGATGCAGTCCACACTACCATTCGGAGCATGCTCCTTAACAAACTCATAAATGTGATCATGGAATTTTCGCATGCTATCAACATCATTCTTGAAGCTACATGTAGCACCATTGACATGGAACCATATTTCCGACGATAGCCTTATTTGTTTTCTTGTTTGATTGGGATTTTTAGAATCAACAAAGAGCATACCAGGATTGTGGTTCTTTGCTGCATCTTTATGCCATCTGGTCATCACCATATAATATAGAATCTTGTCATAACGTAAAAAGAAAATGACATAGAGGTGACGACATAGATAGCTATAAGATTCGAACTTCATGCATCTGCAATTTAACCTTCCACCAATTTATGTGAAGGTCACCTGTAGATTGGCATGAGAAATTAATTTATTATAAAATTGTTTCTACGAATTATAAGACTGAAGCTATGAATAATAAAACGGGTACTATGAACTACAAAATTGACACTACGAATTATAAAACTGATCCTCTGAATGATGAAAATACCTGGAACAATTTGTTATTCCTCATTGCATCATTTATGCTGTACAGTACCATTTTCAAAATCATTAATCGTCTGAATCGCACATCCATATGCGGCATCCGACATTTCAGATTGGATTTTTTTAAAATAGGAAATTAGAAGGTTTCCGATGCATGCTTCTCCAATTTTTGAGAAGAATTCAAAGAAGGTAAAAATCTTCTTGATTCTCGATCTAAATGTACTCTATTATATCTTTTAAAATCCATGGCACTATTGAATCCAAAGAAGAATTTCACGGGATTCAAGTGTCTATGAATGTATGATGAGTCAAATACTTAGACTAATTTTCCTCTACTTTTCTTAGTAGTTTTGATTCGTTTCCAAGTAATTTTAATGCCAATTCCTGTTCTATTAGGTCCCAAAATGCATTTCGTCTCACTCGGAGCCTCAAAGATCAAATGGAGCAAAAGTTGGGTGAATTTGAGCCAAAATATGGAGTTTTGGGCAAAACAGGGCAGACCGACCTTTCCGGCTTATTTTGCATGCACAGATCGTATATGGTGTCTAAATTGGTTTATTCAAATCTTGTTGGAAAGCTACTCAAAGGGATACAACTATTCAGTTTAAGACAAGACCTAATTCGGACGTTAAGACCTTGAAAAAGCCCCAGGAAGTCAGACCAGTTCGCTGAACTCGGGGTTGAGACCAAGAAGAGAGGAGAAGGCACTAAGGTTTTGAACCAGTCGGTTCAAGGAAGCACAGAACTGAACCGGGCGGTTCCAATGGTCAGAGAGGATGAGGAAAGCCAGTCACAAGTGAACCGGCCGGTTGGGAAATCCCCACAAGAGTTGAACCGGCCGGTTGAGCTCTATGGACAGTATTTTGCCTATAAAATGAGATCTAAATCTGGTTTTTCAAAGGGAAAAAGAGGCTAGGGTTTTGAGAGGAAGAAATCAAAAGGTTCCTAGAGAGAAAAAGACCAAGGCTTCAAAGGGAGGATCATCCATTGAAGATTGAAGATACTAAGGGTGGAAGAAGATCATCTACACTAGATTGGTTCATTCTCTCCTTGTATTCTCATCTTTTGTGCACTAAATACAACTTGTGTTTGTCTATGAACATGGGTTGTGAGTAGTCCTTTGTATTCTAGGGTCTTATGGACCTCATATGTGTAAAACTCCTTATCCATTATGAATAAATGCTAGAATAACATGTTTTGGGTGATTGTGGTTTACTTTGAATGAATGTTCAAATTATGCACTCTAGGTGTTTGAGAAAATGTCTAAGTGTATGGTTTTGATATATGACTTGAGTTAAGCACTCTAGGTGTTTGAGAAAATGTCTAGATGTATTTCTATGGTTCTTTGGTCAAGTAGCCGAGAGGTGAAAGCCAAGGTATCTAGATAGCGAGTCATTAAGGAACCCTGGCTAAGTAGCCGAGAGGTGGACGCCAAAGGTTCTCGAAAACAGGTAAATCACCCTTGTTAGGTGGTGATCACTAGCGTGACCCATCCTAGCATTGAGATAGGCTTGGTCTTCACCGCTCTTGGATATTGATAATTCAACTAGCGTTAATGATTGAGAAACTTGAGTTGGACGTGAGCTAAAAACATCGAGAGATTGAAGCTCACGTGCGAGGTGTCTCTTCCTTTAATTGAATAAAAATATCGAGAGATTGAATTCGGTTTAATAGTTGCACGCCTTAATCTAATCATCTAAGACAATTATCTTGCATGAAATTGAACTCTTGGAGTCTGATGGACCATAATTATACGAATCAAAAACACAGTAAAACCCACCAAATTAGACTATTTGTCTATCTAACTTTTGCTTGTTAGTCCCGATATATTTCTACAGGGTATTTTGGCGCTTAGAGAGAAAACACGCTAAGGAGAGGATTTTACGCTGAAAAGATGTTACGAGTCATTCCAAGGTCAAGATCAGACGCTCAATGAAGAAATCTCAAGATCCTGACATTGAATTACTCAATTCAAATCCAACTGAGGAACAACCAAAGTCAGACCGGAGCGAAATTGGACTGATAGTTTTATGAAAAGACTGCACAAAACTCACAAAACTCATCCTTATCTCCTAGTGACCGGCGGCTTTGGGAAGAAGAGATGACTCATGGGTGGCCAAGCCACCTCACCCCTCCCTTCCTCCTCTTCCAACCGGCGGCTTCTCCTCCCCATGACCGGCCACCGGCGGCTTTTGCTCCCCCCATGTGGCTTCTCCTCCTTGCTCCTCCTTGCTCCTCCTCTCCCCATGTGACAAGTGTATGTCTCTCATCCCTCTCCCATGGCTATAAATACAAGCCAATTCCTTTGTAATCCATATCACACATCCAATTCCAAAATCAATATACACTTATCTCTCTACATTTTGTTACTTTGCAAGTTTGGTTTGAAATTATAATACTCCTGTTGGTTCTTGAGTATTATAATACTGTAGAGAATACTCCTGTTGGTTCTTGAGTATTCAGTAGGAATTAGGAATACTCCTGTTGGTTCTTGAGTATTCCACCCCCTCTCCTCTTACTGTTTTCAAAACCCCCCGAGTATTTAGCTATGGTATCCACCTCTATGGATATTCGTAGCTAAACTCTTTATTCGGTTAAAGGGGTGTACTTGTATTGTAAAATGTTTTAGACCCTGCACCTAATGCATCTTTGTGTTCAAAACTTGTTCTATGTGCCATATATAGTCAGAATTTCCAAGGTTGAGTGGAAGCTGTAACAAGCAAAGCTCTTCCGTGGGAATTCGTGAACATACTCGGTAAGTGGAAGTTGTAACAAGCAAAACTTATCTGAGGAGTTCGACTTATCTAAAAAAACATTTTGGGAAATCGTAACAGAAGATCAAATGGATGCACATAAGGTTAAGATACTTCGAAAGGAGGAATTAGTCTAAAGTAGAACAAGTGTTTTAAACGATGTTGCAAGTCTTGCGCTTAGAAATGGCCTCGATTCATCTTTGAACACTTAGTATGATCATTAGCGGTCAATGATAAACAACTATGATACAAGGCCCCTGAAACCGAATGTTTTCTTCAGATTACAAAACCCCCCTGTATTTACTTTTCTAGTATAACTGCCTTAATCAACTGCACTCACCTTCCGGAGGACTCGCAAATCACGCATCACCCACTGTAAGTCTTCTCCCTTTCTCTTTTATTTTCAGTATTTTAATTTTTGTATTTACTTTTCTGTAATTTACTTTTCCACACTCAAAACCAAAAACAACCAAAAAAGTCACTTAGTCATAACCGCTAAAACTCAATCAACCTTAAAACGCGCTCCCTCGCTGTACAAATCCCTTAAAGAACAACGTATCCCCCTAATTCCCTTGGGTTCGACCCCTACTTACCACTTACTACCCAGTAGTGAAGTCGCGAGTAGCGGAAAATATAAATTTATTTGTACAGAGAACATTGCACCTTAACGATAGTGCAGTGGGCTCCGTCAAATTGGCGCCGTTGCCGGGGAATTAGTTAATTAATCGGATAAAGTTCTTTGAATCAATACTCGCTTCAAAACAACCATGTCTCGCGAAGGAAGCCACCATGACTACCAGGATGACGAAGAAATAAACCTATACGATCGGAATGATGAGGTGCCATTTCCATTTGTCGACGATCCGGAACAAATCATCCGAGACAGAAGAGCTCGTGATAGGGAGGCCGCCCGACGAAACCAAGGACCACCCGAGCACCGAAATGCAGCTGGTCCAGTGCAACCCCCTATACATCGCCCACACCCTCAACCTCGACAAATGCCTAGGCAAGAACCTGTCTTTGACGACTACTATGGGAATAACAACTACCGCACACCTACGATGGGAGAGCTGAATGCCCCAGATTTCGAAACGCAACCATGGTGCATCTACGAGGGCCCTGAACTGGAATACATTACCATCAACGCATCAGTGGCCAATAGCTTGCCCAAGTTCTCAGGAGCTCATGGAGAATCAGCAACAACTCATCTCCAACGCTTACACGGCATTTGCCAAAATCTAAAACCCAATCGAGTGAGTGTAGACGACTTCAAGTTAAAAGCGTTCTACTTTTCCCTCATTGACGCGGCGAACGGCTGGTTCCTTTCATTACCTTCCGGTAGCATCAGAACATGGGCTCAGATGCAGAGAAGTTCTTAGACAAATACTGCCCAGCAGGAAGAGCAATGCAAGTAAGGAGGCAACTACAAGACATCAAGCAGGGGCCCAACGAAACCATGTACGACTACCTGGAGAAATTCAACCACCTGGAAAGAAGCTGCTGTACCCTTGGACTGCCCGAGAAACTCATCATCGAATACCTCATTGATGGATTAAGACCCTTAGACAAAATGCTTCTGGATGCCTCAGCTGGAGGATCCATGATGAATCTATCACTGAGTGGCATAAGAAATCTCATCACCAACGTTGCTGAAAATGCCCGGTTCAGAGAAGAGACAACTCGGCAGGAAGAATTTTCCCGAACAAAGAATGTGGCAAAAGCTGAAACATCAATGAGCTCTATGCCAGAAGAGATGAAACAAATAAAGGAGATGATGATTCAGATCCTGCGAAGACAACCAGTTCAAGTAAAGCCTTGCGGATTTTGTGGTTCTACGGACCACAAGACTGACGCATGCCCAACATTAATAGCAGAAGAACCAGGAGAAGTAAATGCAATGGGAGGATACCAAGGATACAACAACAACAGCAACGACAGAGCCGGACAAAACAGACAGTATGGTCAAACAACCAACCCGAGCTGGCGTAACAACAGCTATCCCCAGAAGGAAACACAACCAGATGTCCCTCAACTAGCTCAGTCATTCTACCAACCCCCCCACCGGCAGTATAACCAGAACGCTCCATCAACAAGCCAATACCAGCAAAGAGGATCGAATCAATACCACCCCAGCTCAAATAATCAGCAAGGACCAAGCAAGTCGCTTGAAAACGCAATGAAGGAAATCGCAGGAAGCGTAAATCAATTGGGTAATTCGTTTAACCAATTTCAGGCAAAAACGGACGGGGCAATCTCAGATTTGACCAAGCAAATGGCCCAGCTCGCCACCTCAATGTCCGCACTCGTTAATGAGCCTGGCCGACTACCTTCCTGACAGGTCGTCGTTGTACCTACAAATTTAAATTTATATTTTCCTTGCGAGAAACTGGTGTAGTGGCAAGCAAGGGTCGAACCCTAGAGAGCTAGATCGGTTACTACTTTGTTCTGAAATAAAGAAAGACAAGAAAACTGGGTGAAAGTAATGGATTAGGAAACAGTAAATTACGAAATAAAGTAAGGTTGTAAATATCAGTGAGAAATATTCAGATTAGGGTTTGATTGTGACTTGTTTTATCATAGACTTTCTAAGTATCTAATTCGTGTTTTAAGTGTGGTTATCCCACAAAGGTGACTTCCCAAGTAACCCGACAAAGGTGTTACGCCACGACCTAATTCCCCTAGGTTTAATTAACCCGACAAAGGTGTTAATTGCCCTAGTCGTACTACCTATCCAAACGACAAAGTATTAGATAGATGATTAATATAGAAATATGCGCAACTAGGTTTCACGACAAAGTATACGTCTAGTCTAGCAATATTTCATAGAATTCATGTACGAGAATTAGTAAAACATAGAATATAGCATTAAGAATAAAGTCTCAAAAACATAGTCACAATATATTAAACCCTAATCCGAATGTGGAGTTTAGTTACACATGATCATGATGAAACAATGCAATAATGAAAGGAGGAAACTTCACTAGAAACTGAGTACAAATTAGGGCTCGCCGTGCAAGGAGGAAGTCTGGCCGTGTATGGCTGAGATGCTGGCGGAGGAAGGAGGGAAAGCTAGGGCACGGCTGGACTTGAGGAGGAGAACTCGAATGAGAGTTGTGGGATGATTTGAAAGGCTTATGAGCTCCTCTATTTATAGGGTGGGGTAGGGCACGAAATTCCCTCTTGGACTAGGTCAAATCGGTGGCCCAAAAGACAAATTAGGAAAAGTTTCCAAATCCGACTTTGCTTGATCTCTAAGTTAACTTCTTGTGCAAGTCTTCCAGAGTCTTCCAGTGACTTCCAGAACCTTCCAGGGACTTCCAGAACCTTCCAGGAGCTTCTAAACCGCCTAGGATGAAATTGGGAAATTTCCCGAAAATCACTGTTCACTGCCGGAGTTACTGTTCACCGTCGGAGTTACTGTTCACGAGCCGAAAAACACTGTTCACGACGCTCCTCTGGCCTTGATCTTCAATTGCGATGTTTTGGGCACGAAATGCCGTCTTTTAAGCGCGATTCCTCCTAGAGCTTCCAAATCACCTGAAATGCAAAACAACACTAAAAAGTAACTGTTCGCATAATAAAGTGCTGGAATTGGTGGGATTTGATGACTCGATGAGTCGTATAAATACGGCTCATCAAACCACCCCACACTTAAACTTGTTCGTCCCGAACAAGAACTAGGTCATAAGAGGAACGAATAATGTAAACACCACAATGCTTCGGTCATCCTAGACGTGCTACATGGACATGAATCGATTACTCTAGATCTCGCCTGTTATGCATGCTTGCTACTAATATCTTTATGCGAAAACATGGGTTAAAGATACGTGTTACCTTTGGGTCGAGATGCAAATTAATTCGGATGTATCTGGAGATAGCCCTTTTTAGACCCATGAACCCTCATCCTCGGACTCGAACTCGCTGCTATATGGTTATGCTCTTCCGCTTTTTCTTGCACGTGATTGATTCGAGCTCCAAAGTGTTGAGTGCTTTTCGGCCAGCTATAGTGTCGTTGGATTTGGAATTTCAATGATGCTTTCACATGAGAAACGTGTGGACTATTACAATGGTGGTGGATTTGTTGCCTTGAAGTGCGGATTGTGACTTGCTTGAACCGTGGTTCCTTCTCCTTTTGACGCGAGTCAAGCCGAGGGTCGCTCGTCTATTTTCCCGGTTACTTGGATTAGAAACCTTCCTGCTCTCACTCATCATCGTCCTTTTGACACGGGTCAAGTCAAGGGTCGCTTGCCTATTTTCTCGGCTACTTGGACTAGAGATTGGACGATGTGTGCCACCGTCCCGCCTAACCGCAAAAGTACCGCAGTGGCGGAGCAGACTCGTACTATGTTGCCTCGAAGTGCTAGCCTCCACGAGCTCCACATAACCATATATCCCGAGTCCGGTCTTTGAATGATCTGTCAAGTCTCTCTAGGGCGTTTCTATCAACTCCACATCCCTGTTTATCTCAACTAACAAAGGCACGCAAAATTTTAAAATCACATGTTAGTCGCACAAGTCAATTTTCACCAAAGACATGCATGTAATCGGCTCTATCTATTTCACCTAATCATTATCCAATACTGCAAGTCTAGGAAATAGTGAAGTATCATGTACAAAAATTTTAAAAATGACTCGAAACGTGCTGACTCTGTGCAGGGTGCAGTAAATAAACGTGCTAACTCGATAACTGACTCTCCCACCCCACACTTTTGAAATGAGCCGTGTCCTCACGGCACGACTCAAGTCAAGACACACAATGCATGCAATAAAACAAAGGGAAATAAGAATAGAGTAAGGACAGGCACTTCCCTCGTGCGTGCGTGGCAATGAGAGATGGCTGATAATTCTCCTGTGAGTCCTCGAAGAGCACCATTGGAGCTTGTATCGCAGCGTGAGTTTGTTGCACACCGAAAGGTCTGCGTCAATGACATTAAGACGAATAAAAGATTCCCAGGAGGTTGGAGGAGTCACAGCGGTCTCGCTTAAAACCCAACCTCCTTAGACTCGTAAGTCTTTGTGACAGAATCTTTAAACGCTCATGTTTCTCGACGCAACTTATTCGAGGTGTGAACTACTCATGCTAGATACAGTCTGTTGCTAACATCTCTGATACGTTCGCCTCTGTCCCTGCATGAAGATCATTTTCTTTCCCAAGTACAATGTGACAATAATGACTCATAAATAAACATAGTAAATAAATAAACTGAAATGTAAAGACATGCAAACCGTGCAGGGCTGCCTCCCTGCGAGCGCCTTTGTTTAACGTCGTTGGATCGACAGTACCTCCTGTAGGGATCACAAGTTAGGATCCCATGGGCGTGTGAGGTCATACTTTTGCTCAGCAACTCCTTTAGTTCGTCCATACTGCTCATCCAGCTGTTCACTCGGTTCTGCTCTCCAATAATCAGGCGGTTTCTTCTTCACATATCCCCGAGAAGGTGAGTGTGTCTTGGCCATAGCTGCTGGCCTAGTAGTCTGTATAGCTTGCTCTGGTGGGTCTGGAACTAGGGTGTCATACTCTGATGTGTGCACAATGTGTGGCGGTTTCCTTGCGCATGGACGGTTTGCATCCTCATAGACATAAAAATCAGCTTCCTTACCACCGAATGATAATGACAGTAAGTCTATGCCCATGTCAATCCTGGTCTGGGTGGTGTGGAGGAATGGTCGTCCCAAAATCAGCCCTGGTGGTTCGCCTTTCCTGGATTTTTCCATCTGAAAGACATAGAAATCTGCAGGCACAGTAATATCTCCTACTCGAAGGGTTAGATCTTCAAGCAATCCAGTAGGGCGTACACAAGACTTATCCCCTAATTCTATAGATAGCCTAGGCGGTTTCAGTGGGCCAAGACCAAGCGAGCAATACAACGAATAAGGCATAACATTGATAGCGGCACCCAAATCTATTAAACAGTGAGGTATTTGGGTCTTACCGATACCACAGGTAACCGTGAAGGCCCCTGGGTCCTTACTCTTTCCTGAAGGTGTCTCCTGGCTCGCAGTGGGTGAGTGCATTGTCATTTGGTCGTTCTGTGTAGGCCTGACCACCATTCTCAGCTCTGGTTCAGCTTTCTCAGTCATCTGGCTTTCTGGAGCAACTACCTGCATAGCATAAGAGAAACCGTGAATGTCGGCGTCCTTGGCTGTAAGGGCCGGTTCTTCCTTTGTTGGTTCGGTGGTCTCCTCGAATGCTGCACTTCCCAAACCGTGCAAAACCCAAAGACGAATGTTAGTATGATGAAGAAGTCAAACATGAAGGTAGCACTAGAAAAAACATCACGATCCACAACTAACAGACCTACGGCCAAACAATTCCTCCGTAGGTACCGACCTGATTGGAATCAAGAGGAAGATCGGCCCAATGATGGCAAAACATGGGTTACGCATGCTGACAATGGACGTTATGCATTCACCGTCACCATGACACCACCGCCAATTACCCACGTCGAAATACCAGCATCTGGCTGGGGTGACAATTAAGATTTAGATGATCTCAATTGGGATTTCCCAACCGACATCTATGCATCAGAACAAAACATTTACCTAGAAGATCAGGAGTTGAAAGGGACCAATCATACAAATCCAGAGCCAAAGGATGAACAGAATGGCCCAATAATGGAAGAACCCTTCACTCCAAAACATGAGTCACAAAGGGATAAGGACCCGGGGGCTTTCACAGTCACCTGTGCGATTGGTGAAGCCCAAATTCATAAATGTTTAATCGATTTTGGGGCTGCCGTCAATGCCATGCCTTACTCCTTATATTTCTTATTGGGGCTTGGCCCATTGAAACCATCGAGGTCAAATATCGAGTTAGGAGACAAATCATGCATCAAACCAGTTGGAGTACTCGAAGATCTGATACTCGATGTAGGAGATCTCGTAGTTGCTGCGGACTTTTATGTAATAGAAACAAAAGAGACCAGCGAAGACGGACCTCCGACGCTTATATTGGGACGACCTTTTCTCTACGCCACCAAAGCATGGATCGACATGGGCAAAGGCTTGTTATCACTTACATTTGGCGGCAAAAGTTTAGAGTTCTACATCGATGATTATGATGGCCGCCCAGGGACATGGAAACCACCAGACATTGTGCCTATCTCAAATCTCAGTACACAGATTTCCAACCTACCAAGAGAAACCAAGAAGAACTCAGGAAAAATCAAGGCTAGAATCAATACAGGAGCAGCGACAAAATTTGACTTAAGCCGCCCATGGGATCCAAACCTGTGATCCCCAACTGTCGAGCCAACGACGTTAAACAAGTGCACTGGTCGGGAGGTAACCCGACACCTATCTTACTTTCTGTCTTTTATTTTTCTGTCATTTAGTTTTTACCAATAAGTCGCTCTCACCCACTTGGTGCATAGAATGAAATGACTATTTAGGAATCGGTTTTAGGAGCAAGACCGGATCAGCCAGGCAGCTTCCGTGAATTACCGGGCCTGGGCTGAGAGTTCAAGGCCCCAGCCAAACTCCCTCGATTATCCAGCCTCATGCCATGTCATTCACTCGACACTTTAAAGGGAGTTCTGTTCTTCCCTTTTCCTTGATGTCATTTCCTTCTCGTACAATATCTGCTTGCATGGCTTTTGAACTAAGTTGTGCTGAAAGGCACGCCTTCGTTCAAAAGTGTGGGGTGAGAACCACCTTTGTAAATAAATAACATGTTTTTCCTTTTTCCTTAATATTATCTTTTTGAAAATATGAACTTAAGAATGTGAAAAAGATAGATCATAATTCATGCATTAACCTTGTGAAAATTCAACTGTTTAAAAACTTAGAATGTAACTTCTCATTTGTCCCTTTGTGCTGAGATAAACTAGGGATGTGGAGTTGGCATAAACTACCCTAGAGAGGCTTGGCAAGCAATCGAAGGATTGAATTTCGCTATATGGTTTTCGTAGTCAGTGGAGGCTGCACTTCGGGTTTCAGTGAAGATTGAAGTCATCTCCGCCATGCAGTGTTTATGCAAAAAGAAAAAAAAGGCGAGGACGGGAATCAGACCGTCCTCTCTCTAGTCAAAGTAGCCGAGAAAATAGATGAGCGACCCTCATCTTGACCCGCGCGAAACGACAAGGATGAGAGGAGCGGGGAGGTATTTCCATAGGCTTGCGGGCGATGATTGGACCTCCCAAAAAGGCTTGAGAAAATGGACTAGCAAGTCACAAAGACGCAAAAAGCTCAAAGAAGCAAATCAAGAGGCCAAAGGCCCAAAATTGTGAAGGTTTTAACCGAACAAAAAGTGAAGTACTCAAAGAGTCAAATCAAAGGCCAAAGGCCGATTCACTACAAAAGCAGTCCCTCGCCAAAAGAAAATCAAAGTACTCAAACCATTGAAACCCGAACCGAATCACGTGCTAGAGAAAGCTACAAGGAAACCATATAGTGCGAGACGGTCCCGAGGTTGAAGTCCAGGAGCCTAAAAAGGGCTATCTCCTGAAACATCCAAAATAATTTGCATCTCAGCACGGCGGTACAAGTATCAAGTTTCTTCTATTTATTAACACAGTTCAATTTGGTAATAAGTAAGTAATGCATGAATTAGGATAAATCTAGTACCACAGTCTAATTTTCATATTTCAACAAACTTACTTAGTGTGCCGCCCTTTAATAGCATTGTTCGGGACGAAAAACTAAAAGTGTGGGGTAATCTGATGGACCATAATTATACGAATCAAAAGCACAGTAAAACCCACCAAATTACACTGTTTGTCTATCTAACTTCTGCTTGTTAGTCCCGATATATTTCTACAGGGTATTTTGGCGCTTAGAGAGAAAACACGCTAAGGAGAGGATTTTACGCTGAAAAGATGTTACGAGTCATTCCAAGGTCAAGATCAGACGCTCAATGAAGAAATCTCAAGATCCTGACATTGAATTACTCAATTCAAATCCAACCGAGGAACAACCAAAGTTAGACCGGAGCGAAATTGGACTGATAGTTTTGTGAAAAGACTGCACAAAACTCACAAAACTCATCCTTATCTCCTAGTGACCGGCGGCTTTGGGAAGAAGAGATGACTCATGGGTGGCCAAGCCACCTCACCCCTCCCTTCCTCCTCTTCCAACCGGCGGCTTCTCCTCCCCATGACCGGCCACCGGCGGCTTTTGCTCCCCCCCATGTGGCTTCTCCTCCTTGCTCCTCCTCTCCCCATGTGACAAGTGTATGGCTCTCATCCCTCTCCCATGGCTATAAATACAAGCCAATTCCTTTGTAATCCATATCACACATCCAATTCCAAAATCAATAAACACTTATCTCTCTACATTTTGTTACTTTGCAAGTTTGGTTTGAAATTATAATACTCCTGTTGGTTCTTGAGTATTATAATACTGTAGAGAATACTCCTGTTGGTTCTTGAGTATTCAGTAGGAATTAGGAATACTCCTGTTGGTTCTTGAGTATTCCACCCCCTCTCCTCTTACTGTTTTCAAAAACCCCCGAGTATTTAGCTATGGTATCCACCTCTATGGATATTCGTAGCTAAACTCTTTATTCGGTTAAAGGGGTGTACTTGTATTGTAAAATGTTTTAGACCCTGCACCTAGTGCATCTTTGTGTTCAAAACTTGTTCTATGTGCCATATATAGTCAGAATTTCCAAGGTTGAGTGGAAGCTGTAACAAGCAAAGCTCTTCCGTGGGAATTCGTGAACATACTCGGTAAGTGGAAGCTGTAACAAGCAAAACTTATCTGAGGAGTTCGACTTATCTAAAAAAACATTTTGGGAAATCATAACAGAAGATCAAATGGATGCACATAAGGCTAAGATACTTCGAAAGGAGGAATTAGTCTAAAGTAGAACAAGTGTTTTAAACGATGTTGCAAGTCTTGCGCTTAGAAATGGCCTCGATTCATCTTTGAACACTTAGTATGATCATTAGCGGTCAATGATAAACAACTATGATACAAGGCCCCTGAAACCGAATGTTTTCTTCAGATTACAAAACCCCCCTGTATTTACTTTTCTAGTATAACTGCCTTAATCAACTGCACTCACCTTCCGGAGGACTCGCAAATCACGCATCACCCACTGTAAGTCTTCTCCCTTTCTCTTTTATTTTCAATATTTTAATTTCTGTATTTACTTTTCTGTAATTTACTTTTCCACACTCAAAACCAAAAACAACCAAAAAAGTCACTTAGTCATAACCGCTAACACTCAATCAATCTTAAAACGCGCTCCCTCGCTGTACAAATCCCTTAAAGAACAACGTATCCCCCTAATTCCCTTGGGTTCGACCCCTACTTACCACTTACTACCCAGTAGTGAAGTCGCGAGTAGCGGAAAATATAAATTTATTTGTACAGAGAACATTGCACCTTAACGACAGTGCAGTGGGCTCCGTCAGAGTCTAAAACACATATGAGTGAAGTAGTTCCCTAGAGTACACCTTTTGCCTTGGTAGTGACGTTATCTCTAGATTCCTTAGATTGTTTGCATTGTTTATATACATTTGATCTAGCAATCACATCAAAACCAACCTTTCGCAATTAGGATAGACTTATCGGAACAAAATTAAATAGTGCTCATAAGTTTAGACTTGCTCCTTGGATGATTTATAAATTATTTTTGACCAAATATTTTGCATTCTCGATCACATAGATTTGAAGGGCAAATATTACAACGTTCAAAATGGCGCCGTCACCGGGGAGCAACGAATTAACTTAAGGAAGTAAAGTAGATTTTACGAGATTTGGACTATTCCACTTGGTATCCTTGCTATTACTTGTGTTGCATTTGTGGCTTAACGGATTCTTTTGTTCTTGTAGGCTTCGGTTGAATGCAAACGAGGTCCAAAGGCAAGGAAAAAGTGAACGCTAGTTTTGATCAAGCTTTGAAACATTTCTTGGATCAAGAGAGAGCCAAAGGTCAAGGCTCTAACAACAAAAGGCAACCTCGTAAACGAAGACCATACCCAATGGAAAACAATCCTCCTCCCAATGGGGGGAAACCCTTGAAGGACTAGTCCACTCGAAACCTATCCTGTTTTCAATCGCTAATAGCTCCAACAGAAGTTAATGCCCCTCAATTTGAACTTAAACCGACATTGATAAACATGGTGGGAAACAATGCATTCACCAGGATAGGAAATCCCAATGCTCACTTGACTTCTTTCCTCGAGCTATGTGAGACCTTCAAGTTCAACAACGTGCTGAAAGAAGCCATATACCTTAGGCTCTTCCCTTTCTCTCTAATGGGGAAGGCCAAGGATAGGTTATGGAGCCATGAAGGTAATACTTTCAAAACGTGGGACGAGCTAGCCCAAGCCTTCCTTCTAAAATACTTTCCACCGGCAAAGACCCAAAGGCTCAAGTATTTGATCAACTCATTTTGACAAGGGGAAGATGAAACATTTCACGAGGCATGTGAAAGATTCAAGAAACACCAAAGAGAATGCCCCCATCACAACATCGACAAAACAACTCTCATCCAAATTTTCTATCAAGGCATGGACGCCGAATCAAAGAGGCAAATGGATCAAGCCGCGGGAGGGGCATTCATGGAGCTTCACCCCACCAATGGAGGGTCAATTATTGATAAAATTTCGAGGAATTCCCACCTATGGGAAAGTGAGAGGAGCTTCCCTCCCAAGAGGCAAGGGAAGAAAAGGGAAGTTGAGGAAGTAGATCAAGAGAGGATGTTCGTGCCCTCAACAAAAAGATAGACGCTCTAGCCACTTTCCTTAGCACACTTCATGTAAAACTATCCTAAGGTCAACCCCGAGTGTGCGCCATTTGTACAAGCTCCGCTCATGTAGAGAATGAATGCCCTCACACATTCCCTTCGGAAGAAATGGAGAATAAAGAGGGAGTGAATTTCTTGCAAGGAAATCAAGTGAACTATGGGAGAGACCAGGATCACCCCAACTTTTCATACAAGACCACGGAACCAATCATGTATGACCCAAATTGGCACCAAAAGAGCAATACTCCTCCCGGTTTCACCCCAAAGAACTAAGATTACCAAAGGCAAAATCAAGGCTATCAAAAGCAAACATATCAATGACAATCTAGCCAACCTCAACAACAAACTCAAACCCAACAACCACCTATGGAAGACCCCACTATGACTCAATTGCTAGCTACACTTATTGCGGGTCAAAACCAGGGGATTGAAGATCGAAACAAGCTAGCTCAAGAATAGTTTAAAATGAGTCAAGAGCAAATCAAGATGGGTCAAGATCAAGTCAACGCCACACAAGAAAATTAGCACATGTTCCAAGCAATCAACCAAATGCTCAATGAAATATCCGCTCACAACAAGATGTTGGAAGCTTAAATAGCCCAACAAGCTAGTTCATCCCAAAAACACAAGGAAAATTGCCCTCTAGGCCGGATTATCACCAAACCGAGCATTGTAATGGCATCTTTCTTGAAGGTGAAGAGTCATCTCCCATGCACGTCAATGCCATCCCACTCAAGAGTGGGAAGGTGTGCGAATCCCTAAAGCCCAAGCTAAAAGCCAAAGCCACCAAATGCCCAAAGTGAATGAAGAGGACGAAGGAAAGAACGAGGTAGAGAGCTCTAAGCCAAGAGAAGAACCTCCACCGTATGTTCCACCTTTGCCATTCCCTCAAAGGCAAATGAAAACAACAAAATTGGACAAGGAGTTTGGAGCCTTTATCGCAATGTTGAAGAAGCTATATGTCTACTTGCCATTTCACGAGCTCATGAAGAAGGCCCCACTCTACAACAAATTTCTAAAAGAGGTTTTGTCCAATAAGAGGACCATTGAAGAAGATGATCCCCATCCCCTTAACCACGATTGTAGTGCCCTCTTTTCAAAGAAGATTCCCCAAAAGGCGAAAGATCCCAGAAAATTCACTATCCCTTGCTCGATAGGTGACATGAACTTCACAAGTCCACTAGCCGATCTTAGGGCTAGTGTGAGCGTTATGCCCCTAGCCACCTACCACAAGCTTGGATTAAAAGGGGTAAAATCTGCCAAAATGACACTACAACTCGCGTATGGGACTACAAGGCGCCCTTGGGGGCTAGTGGAGAATGTCCCAATCAAAGTCGACAAATTTTACATACTATGCAATTTTGTGGTGATCGATATGGGGGACAATTGCACTTCTTCCTTGATCCTTGGGCGCCCTTTCTTGGCCACTGTCGGTTTTAAAGTTGATGTGGGAAAAGGGAAGTTGACCTTGAAGATTGGTGGAACAAAGGTGAGGATAGAGAGGCCTAGAAGCGAACAAGTGGCTATACTTGAAATTTGTGATTTGAAATAGCAAGAGAGCGTGGGGGCCGAGAATGTTGAGTCCAAGAAAGTGACTAAGAAGGATTTGCACAAGATGGTTGATCCCAATGAAGACCCTTCCCTTGATCACTATGAGTTGCCCTCATGCAATGATGGGATAAAAGAAAAGCCAATGCTAAAACGGAGAGGGATGAGAAGCAAACATCACTTTGGAAAAGAGCTATTAAGCAAGTTGCTTGCAACTCTTCCAAGAATTCGGATTGATTCCTCTACTCCTTAACTTATCCGCTTGAGGAGGGATCTTAGCACACGACTCCTCAAGTGTGCTTCTTATTTTCTAAGAGAAGAATCGGCTCGGTCTTTGCCAAGACGTTGAACTAGGCCCTCACGGGAGGTAACCCGATTTGTGAGTTGTCCATCTATGCACAAGTAATTTCATATATATTTGCATGCATGTTTTGAACCTTTGGTGTGGACTTGGTGTTAGAATGGTCTAAATGCATGATTAGATTTTTTTGGCACAATTTTGGATGATGAATGCTATTTCCATGTTATGCTCTTGATCTTTCTTTGGTTGTATGCTACATTCCTATGATATTGAAGGTGTTTCACCATTTATGTGTGTACACTCTACATGATAAATATATACATGTTCTTCTCATGTCAAATTCACCTTCCTTATCTACGTATGCAACCAAAAGACTACTTCTCATTCCCAATAGCTATATCATTGGATTTTTTGTCCGTTCTTCAAACGAGGGGAGTTCCTATGTGCCTTTACCTTTATTTTATCATTCTTTGCGCTTAGGGACTATGCTTGAATAAAGTGTGGAGTGGATTTATGCACATAGTTCACATGCTCACATGCTTTCATGCAATACATATCATTTTTAGATGAACACTTGCATCTTTTGCACCTTATCCCTAACATGAGAGTGTTTTTAACCACATAGGCTTGTGATTATCAATTCTAAATACCTATAAATCACATCTAGCCTACTTGTCACATTTATTAGTCTTGAACTTAGAATCGACCTAGTCCCATGAATGTGCATTCTTGTGAATCAATATCATTTCTATCCCTCGTCTATCTATTTCTCTAAGTATTTTCATTGAAATACCTTAGATTAAGTTTTGGCAAGCAATTTTAAAATTTTCGCGAAAAACTTAGACCTCTTGTATGCTCCTTGGTGACTTGAGTTTTTCCAACATAGTGCCTTGCTTATGATTGCTTCCCGCACATTCCATACACTTTTTGAACATATTGTCAAGTTTTAAGTGTGGAGTCAAAAGAGGGCAAAAAATAGGCCCCGACAAAACTTTTTGTGGTCAAAGAGGGCAAAGCCCCGACTAAAAACTTTCTCGAAGCGCAAGAGAAGTTTTGCTTCAAAATATACAAATGCCGGGGGTTAGGAAGAAAAGTTCCCCCTCGAAAGCATTTGTAGGCCGACGGAGCCCACCGCACTGTCGTTAAGGTGCGATGTTCTCTGTGCAAAAATAAATTTATATCTCCGATACTCGCGACTTAACTATTTTTGGTAGTCAGTGGTAAGCACGGGTCGAACCCAAGGGAATTAGGTGATAGTTGTTCTTTCGAAAAGGGGGGGATTACATAAAACAGTTGAGGGGTTGGTTTTAGTTTTTAGTACTGAAAAGTAAAGTGCTTGATGGACAAGTCTTGCAGAAAAGTAAGCAGTTGATAAGGTACTGAAAGTAAAGTAACAGTTGATATTACAATTAAAGGAAAGTATTCGGTTTTAGGGGCCTTGTATCATAGTCTGTTTATCATCGACCTCTAATGATCATACTAAGTGTTCAAAAGTGTATCAAGGCCATTTCAAGCACTCGACTTGCCACACTGTCTAGCCCATTTCAAGGTCATGAGCACTTGTTCTATTTAGACTAGCACCCCATTTCAAGGTATACTAGCCTATGTGCATCCATTTGATCAATCATTTCCGATCAATCCAAATGGTGTTTTAAAAAGGTTGAACTCCTCAGATAAGCTTTGCCATTTCAAGCATCCACTTACCCGAGTATGTTCACGAACCCCACGGAAGAGTTTTGCTCTGTCAAGCATCCACTCAACCTTGGAAGTTCTAACCTAATATGTGGCACATAGAACAAGTTTTGAACACATAGAGGCACTAAGAGTAGGGCCTAAAACATTGTATGATACAAGCACACCCCTTCAACCGAATGAAGGGTTTAGCTACGAATATTCATGGAACAGGACATAATAGTGACAGAATCGCTCGTCGTCAAAGCGATTGTGCAAATAAATTTATAATAGTCCGCTACTCGCAACTATACTACTGGGTAGTACTGGGTAGTACTTGGTAAGTAGGGGTCGAACCCAAGGGAACTAGGGGAATAATTGTTCTTCGGGGGGGATTACGCAGCGTGGGAGCGTGTTTAAGGTCGGTTGGTTGGTTTTAAAGCTACCAGCTATTTTGATTGATTGATTGGTTGGTTGGTTGATTTTAATACTGGAAAGTAAATTACAGTTTATAATTAACGAGAAATGTTCGGTTTCAGGGGACTTGTATTATATCCTGTTTATCATTGACCATTAGTGAATCATCTAAGTATTCAAACGGTGAATCGAGGCTAGTTATAGCTCAAGACTTGCAACACCGGTTTAAAGCAACTCCTGTTCTATTTCAGTCTAGCGCCAATACCCTAAGGTATGCTAGCCTGGGTGCATCCACCTGATCTCACAGTTACGCTCGACCAGATGGGATTTAGGATGAGTCGAACTCCTTAGATAGCTTTGCTTGTTACAGCTTCCACTACCTGAGTATGATCACGAATTCCCACAGAAGAGCTTTGCTTGTTACAGCATCCACTCAACCTTGGAAACTCTGACTATATATGGCACATAGAACAAGTTTTGAATACTAAGACTAAACACTAAGTTAATAGTCTTAAAACATTTTATAATACAAGTGCGCCCCTTCTACCGAACTACTAATTTAGCTACTATTCATCGCGCTAAACATTATACTAAGGAATTAAAGACAACAGTTAAATAAATACTAAAAATAATACTTACAACCGTTGAAGCGCCAAGGGAGCTATCCTTTATTTCCAAAGCCAAAATTACAACGTTACAAATATTACAACTTCTAGAGAGAGAAGTGAATTTGAGATTTGGTGTGTGAAATGAGGAGGAGGAGCTCCTCCTTTTATAGCCCAAAGGGGAGGAGATGGGTGGTGGAGATGGGTGGTAAGTGTTGCATTTTGATTGGAGGAGAAAATGGATGGAGGAGATGGCCACACATGGAGGAAGAGGAGTGGTGGAGGAGGAGGAAGGTGGTGGTGACATGTGGAGGAGGGGCAAAAGCCGCCGGTCACCACCACCCCAAGCCACCGGTAGGCGGTGGCCAAGGAGGAGGAGCTCCTCCCTTGGCCACCACTTCTTCAAGTGGCCGGTCATCCTTGTCCAATGTGAGATTTGTACAGTTTTGTGCAGTCTTTTCACAAAACTGTCAATGTGTTTCTTCTCCGGGCTGTCTTGACTCCACTCCTGATTCTTCTAATTAATTTGTTATGGTCAATTCAACGTCAGGATCCTTGATATTTCTTCAGTCGGCATATGATATTGACCTTGGATTGACTCTTGTTATCTTTTCAGCATAAAATCCTCTCCTTAGCGTGTTTTCACTTCAGTCTCTAAAATGCCCTGTGGAAATATATCGGGACTAACACACAGAAGTTAGATAGACAAACAGTCTAATTAAGGGGGTTTTACTGTGTTTCTGACTCGTATAACTTTGGTCCATCAAATAGCTAAGTGCTTTAAAAAGTAAAGGTTTTTGAAAGACAGTAAAGTAAAGTTTTCGAAAGTAAAGACAGGAAAGTAAAGTTTTCGATTTGAAAAGACAGTAAAGTAAAGAAGAGAGTACTTACAAGAACCGATAAGAGTGCTCAAGATCAAGCTTCGATTTCAAAGTAAAGTGATTACATGATTGTGCCCACAAAAGCTAGAGAGATAAGTGACTTGTGATATGAGATGATTGTTGATTTTGGAATGAGATACAAAGGGAAGGAGGAGCTCTATTTATAGGCATGAAGGAGCCATGAGATCACAACACTTGTCATGAAATGGGAGGAGAAGCAAAAGCCATCGGAGCAAGGTGGCACTTCCCTTAGCCGCCGGCCACATGTCATGAGGGGAGGAGAAGCCCTCTAGCCGCCGGCCACATGGAGGAAGGAGAGTGAGTGTGAGTTGAGATCTTTTTTCCCAAAAGCCATCGGCTCTCTTTCAGCTCCGGTCTGACTCTGGTTGCTCTTCGGTTGGACTTGTTTTGAGTGATTCCATGTCAGGTTCATAAAAGTTGTACAGTCGGAATCTGCTCGTGTCCTGGAGTGACTTGTAATCCATTTTCATCTTTAAAACTCCTCCTTAGCTTGTATTCTTTCTAGACTTCAAAATACCATGTAGATAAATATCGGAACTAACAAGCAAAAGTTAAATAGACAAAGAGTCTAATTTGGTGGGTTTAACTATCTTAATGAATCATATAAATATGGTCCATCATAGGCCAAATGCCATTTCAAAAAAAATATGTGAATGAAATGTACTTAAAACGTGACTCTATGTTTTCCTTCATTCTTCATTTGTGCGGGATTCATCATTTGCATTGTGTGCTAGTTGGATTAACTTTTGGACGATCCTTGCACATGAACTATCATTTGGTCTATGCTCGTTTTATAAGAACTCTAGCGTCGAACTCCTCTTCCCTTATGGATTATGGCATAAGCGCCTAAAACTTGGGAATGAGTTCCGTGTCGCAAACCCATGGACTAGCCCTAGCTAGCATAGGTGAGCGATTGACACTCTTTGTGCAAACTAAACTATCACTCTATTGTATTGCTTTGAAAATAAGTAGATCATTGGATTAGACATTTGATAGCTCTAGTATTGATGATCTCGAATGCACAACCTCATGGGTACTCAAATGGTTCGAAAGCTCTTTTGATGATAATGTGGTGGTAGTCCTAGTTTGGGGTGAGGGATTTGTTTTGAGAAATCCTCGCCTCGGTTAAGCACTCTTGAATTCATTCTCATGGGATAGGTGCTTATGGGATTTGTGAGTATTCCCATTTCTGAAAACTCTCACGAGACTATAACTCGTCCACTAGGGTAGCCTAGGGGTTTAAAGGCTTAGTGCATATGCTAAATGCACTCGTAACACCTACGAAAAGGAGTTAGATCGTAAATATGTGTTAGAGTAGTTTGAAATAAAAGCTTGAGACTATAAATGGATGTTGAGAGCAAATGGGCGACAAACATAATGACTTAGCTATTCTCCATTTGTTTCTCTTTGGCTTGATCTTATTGTTTTTTCGGGAGGATCAAACTCTTAGTGTGGAGTGTTTTGATGAGTCGAATTCTCGACTATAATTCCTTCACTTTTATGAGATGTTTTGATCCGTTCCGAGTCTCTTTCGATGCCATTCGACCCTCTTAGTTGCCATTTTGGGTTAGAAACCGACCTTACAGTCCCCGGGCTCAAAAATATTAATTCTCGAAGAAAACCGAAGTTTCTGAGCAAAAATATGGAGTTTTGGGCAAAACGGGACTGACTGACCTTTGCGGCGTATTTTGCATTCTCAGATCGCATACGGTGTCTGAATTGGTTGATTCAAAGCTTATTGGAAAACTAACTCAAAGGTCTATAACTCTTCTGTTTAAGCAAAGACCAAATTTGGACGCTAAGACCTCGAAAATGCCCCAGGAAGTCAGACCGGTTCACTGAACTCGAAATCGAGACACAACAAGAGATAAGGTTGAACCGACCGGCTCAAGGAATGCCTATATCTGAACCGGGCTGTTCAAACACTCAGGGAGGTTGAGAAAAGTCGAACCAGCCGGCTGGGAAAGCACACAAATTTGAACCGGCCGATTGGCAACTAAAAGTAGAATATTTTGACTTTAAATTCAGATCTAAATGAGATTTTTTGAGAGACTTGAGCTGGGGTTTTCGGAGGAGGAACAAGGGTTTTGAGATCAAGACATCATGTTTGGAGCCACTCTAAGGGTAGAAGGGAGACTTTCATCCTAGTTTCTTCATCTTCTTTGTTTCTATTTCATCATCCTTGTAAAAAACTACTTTGCTTGTTATTGAATATGACTTGTGAGTAGTCCCTCTAGTTTCTACGGGTCCTATGGACCTCCTTGGTGTATGAACTCTACTTTCTATTGAATATATATGCTTGAATGACGCTTTTATCATGGTTGTAAATCTACTTTGATCACATGTCAACTCTACGCCATCTAAGTGTTTGATAAAATGCCTAGGTGGTCTAGAAACATGAATTTGAAGTTGAGTGTTCGAGAGAATGAGACCAAGGGTTCTAGAATGCAAGTAGATTTACTCTTGTTAGGTGGTACTCACTAGCGTGACTCACCCTAGCATTGAGATAGGCTTGGTCAAAACCGCTCTTGGATATTGATCATTCAACTGGCGTTGATGATTGAGAAACTTGAGTTGGACGTGAGCTAAAAACATCGAGAGATTGAAGCTCATATGCGAGGTGCCTCTTCCTTAAATCAAGTAAAAAAATCAAGAGATTGAATTTGATTAAGACTCGCACGCCTTAATCTAACCATTACATTGCGTGTTCTTGCATGAAATTGTGCCTATCGAGAGTCTAGTACACCAAGGAGGGACGTAGTACCCTAGGAACGCCTTTTAAACCCTTGAAAACACCCTTTTTAATTTCACTGTTTTCACTTAGTAATTGATTAACAAAATTTCGAACCATCGCTTAAGGAATAGACTTATTTGAGTAAAATCGAATAGTGATCTTAGGTTTACAATTGCTCCTTGGACGACCCAGTACTTACCGGTCTTATAAATTGTTTTTGACTAAATATATTGCTTTCGAATTACATACATTTAAAGTGCATAATATTACAACGTTCAAAATTGGTTCCTGACAACGGCGTCATTTTGAACATTGTAATATTATGCACTTCAAATGTATGTAATTCGAAAGGAATATATTTAGTCAAAAACAATTTATAAGACTGGTAAGTACCGGGTCGTCCAAGGAGCAATTGTAACCCTAAGATCACTATTCAATTTTACTCAAATAAGTTTATTCCTTAAGCGATGGTTCGAAAATTTGTTAATCAGTTACTAAGTGAAAACAATGAAATGAAAAAGGGTGTTTTCAAGGGTTTAAAAGGCGTTCCTAGGGTACTACGTCCCTCCTTGGTGTACTAGACTCTCGATAGGCACAATTTCATGCAAGAGCAAGCAATGTAATGGTTAGATTAAGGCATGCGACTATTAAATCAAATTCAATATCTCGATGTTTTTACTTGATTTAAGGAAGAGGAACCTCGCACGTGAGCTTCAATCTCTCGATGTTTTTAGCTCACGTCCAACTCAAGTTTCTCAATCATCAACGCTAGTTGAATGATCAATATCCAAGAGCGGTTTTGACCAAGCCTATCTCGATGCTAGGGTGAGTTACGCTAGTGAGTATCACCTAACAAGGGTAAATCTACTTGCATTCTAGAACCCTTGGTCTCATTCTCTCGAACACTCAACTTCAAATTCATGTTTCTAGACCACCCAGGCATTTTATCAAACACTTAGAGGGCATAGAGTTGCCATTTGATCAAAGTAGACTTACAATCATGACAAAAGCTTCATTCAAGCATATATATTCAATATAAAGTAGAGTTCATACACCAAGGAGGTCCTTAGGACCCGTAGAAACTAGAGGGACTACTCCCAAGTCATATTCAATAACAAACAAAGTAGTTTTTTACAAGGATGATGAAATAGAAACAAAGAAGATGAAGAAACTAGGATGAAAGTCTCCCTTCTATCATTAGAGTGGCTCCAAACTTGATGTCTTGATCTCAAAACCCTTGTTCCTTCTTCAAAAACCCCAGCTCATGTCTCTCAAAAAGCCTCATTTAGATCTGAATTTAAAGTCAAAATATTCTGCTTTTAGTGGCCAACCAGCCGGTTCAAATTTGTGTGCTTTTCCAGCCGGTTGGTTCGACTTTTCTCAACCTCCCTGAGTTTTTGAACCGCCCGGTTCAGATATAGGCATTCCTTGAGCCGGCCGGTTCAACCTTATCTCTTGTTGTGTCTCGATTCCGAGTTCAGCGAATCGGTCTAACTTCCTGGGGAATTTTCTAGGTCTTCTCGTCCGAATTTGGTCTTTCATTAAACTGAAGAGTTGTAACCCTTTGAGTTAGCTTTCCAACAAGCATTTAAGAAACCAATTCGGACACCGTATGCGATCTGGGCATGCAAAATACGCCGCAAAGGTCAGTCTGTCCCGTTTGCCCAAAATTCCATATTTTTGCTCCGAAACTTCGGTTTTCTTCAAGAATTAATATTTTTGAGCCCGGAGACCGTAAGGTCGGTTTCGAACCTGAAATGGCAACCAAGAGGGTCAAATAGCATCGAAAGAGACTCGGAACGGATCAAAACATCTAATAAAAGTAGAGGAATTATAGTCGAAAATTCGACTCATAAATGTACCTCCCAAAAAAAGAATACTTGCTTTCCGAACGCGATGTTGTCCTCAAAAGGGCACTTACGCGTGTCCCCTTACACGTCAAATTTATTTTATTTTCCTACTTTTGCGAACAACTAGTGTAGCAGCAAGTAGGGTTGAACCCAAAAAAAAGTAGGGTTGAACCCAAGAGAGCCGGTTGTTGAAAGCTGTATCTGTAAACAAATAAAAATGGGAGGTTTTTTGTGATTTTGAGAGCACAAGAAAAATACAAAGAAAGGTTTTTTCAATTAGAGACAATATTCAGCCTAGGGTTTTCACTTGTGACATGTTAATCATCGGCATCTAATAATCATAATTCATGTTTATATGCGTGGTTATATAACCTAACGTGGATGATCATAATGACCCTATATAACCTTTGCCGTAGTAGCGTGTGGTTTATAACAGCTTTTATGCTGGTTAAAAAACCAGTCTCTCTGCAGTTAGAAATGCCCACCTTTTTGAATAACGTAATAAACATCACAACAAAACAACAACCTAATCAAGTTAACGGATAACTTCGAATTATAAAATTGTAACTACAAATTATGTCTACACAATACACAACCTTATAAGGTTTGCCGAAGAATACAAATTTTAAATTTTTACTTACGAATTATGTCTGCATAATACCTTCGCTTGTAATTTTTTTGTAATGTGTCATATGCAAATCCTATGTCGACACGCCTGGGTCGTGATCTAACAACTTCTGGAAGCACGTTAGCAGCCATGTCTATGAATCAACATCCTCCATTGAGATCAGCCCAGCTGCAAGTGTCACACTTCTCAGCTGGTTGTCTACGCCAGTGAAAGGTACAAACACCAAGTTGTATCTACAAAAATATCAATGAAAATTATTATTAAACGTTAAGCCTCCATTCTAACAAGATAGCAACAAAGTAGTTCCAATACAATAAAGTCACATAAAGCTCATGAACACTGAGGGCGACATCATCATTCATAGATAGATTAAGGGTGAGGTGGAGGGGCTTGGAAATGTGAAGTGGGATTGGAGTGAGTAGAACTCACTCCACACTTAAAATTTTAACCCCATAATCACACATTTCACATTCCATACTTAAATTCTAAGCCAATCAAAATCATGCCAAACATTTAAATATAAAGAACGAGAATGAAACGACTTACAAACTGGGTTACCTCCCGCAAGGGCCTAGTTTTTCCCATCTTGGCAAAGACGTAGCAAAGCGCCCCAAAGATTCACTCGTGAGAAGTCCTTTGCTAGGAACCCTTCTCACGGAGCCTTGGGCATTTGGCGTGTCAATCCACCTTCAAATCCCATTTGAATTTTCTTCCATCAAGCCTACAATGGACTTTCCTTTGGGAGCACGACCCCTTCAAGTATGAAGATCCCTTTATATTTAAGGGGCCATGAGAGCTTTTTTCAAATAAACTTTGAAAATATGACAAGAAGCTCCAAAACTTGTCTCAAGATGTCGTAGTGAAGAAAGGGTCTTCAAAACTTGTCTCGAGCTTGATGGGTACACCTTCATTTAGTTTTTCAATGATGTTCATGGGTGCCCAATCCTCAATCTCCTTTTCTAAACTTTTGTCTTCCCTTATGCGAGAATGCTCTTTAGCTTCCTCCATGTAAACTTCAACAAAGTCTTTATATCCTTGACTTCCAAGTTGCTCTATATGCTCTTCCTCTAAACCATCCTCAACAAGATAATCGGGCTCACATTTATGCTCATATGTAGCGGGGATGAGGACGTCTTCTTCATACAAAAGAGGTATTTCTTCTATGCATGAGTCATCATTGTTGAAGAATTCCTCGTCGGAGAGCCAAGGCGTTGATGGAATGGTGATATCTTGTGTGTTCTCAATCGATTGATCTTGAAACGTGCTAGTAGTGAAGGGTGGTGCACTTTCATGTTCCAACTCATCCTCGGTGCAAGATTCACCATCCCACGCCTCATCAAAAGCTTGGCGAGCGGCTCTCATGAACTCATCCTCCATTGCTGGATCCCAATCTTGGATTGAGGCATTAGATTCAAGAACTTCTTCTTCGGATATCTCCTCTTCCTCATCCAAGTTTTCATTTTACATTGCTTGTTGCGCCAATTTGCTTCTAAACACTTTTCTTTGAGCCTACATTCTATCAAAATGGGCAACCATCTCCATCGAATGGGCTTGCATGTTGATGGACCATAATTGTATGAATCATAAACACAGATAAACCCACCAAATTAGACTCTTTGTCTATTTAACTTTTGCTTGTTAGTTCCGATATTTATCTACAGGGTATTTTGGAGTCTAGAGAGAATACAGGCTAAGGAGGAGTTTTTAAGCGGAAAATATATTACGAGTCATTCCAAGGTCACGACCAGATGCCGACTGTACAAATATCATGAACCTGACGTGGAATCACTCAAAACAAGTCCAACCGAAGAGCAACCAGAGTCAGACCGGAGCTGAAAGGAGCCGATGGCTTTTGTGAAAAGATCATGTCCTCTCCTCCTCCTCCTCCTCACATGGGCGGCTAAGCCACAAGCCTCTCCCCTTCCTCCACATGGGGGGCGGCTAGAAGAGAGGACACCTCACCTCCGATGGCTTTTGCTTCCTCCCTTCATCTTGTGCCATGTGTTGGCATCTCATCCACACTTCTCCTCTCCCTTAGCCTATAAATAGAGAGCTCCATTGCCTTTGTAAAATCATCCCATAATTTCACAAGTCTTTAGAGAGATAGAGGGCTTAACCCTCTTCTCTTCACCTTCAATAAACACTTTGTTCTTCATTTTGGAGCTACTTTCCCTTGCTTGGATCTTGCTTAGGAGCTCCTCTCCTCCACTTATTGTAGGTGTTGGAGCATAAAGTGCCATATAGGCAAAACACAAATCTGTACAAGAAGTACTCGAATTGGTCTGTGCTAGCATCTGTGCAAGGTGTATCTTTCTGTTCCGAAAAATCAGGACAGTTGCTGAGTTTTAGGAAAGAAAGATATCATCTGGATATTCTCGTCCGCCACATCACCAAACCGACTCAGATGAGATAAACATATGCAGATTTCAACGGAATTATTTCCTATCTTATCTAGGGTTTAAAAAATCAGATCTAGGGTTTTCTTATCACCTAGATCTCCACGGCCAGCTATAAATAGAAGAGCAGAAATTAATTTCTTCAAAAAAGCAACACTTGAGAGAGACGCCGTGTGGAGAGCATTCAATCCGTACGCTGAAATCATAAACCTTGGAGCTTCTGGTCGTCAAGCTCTCACTGAAGGATTGAAGCTGCAAGTCGGTAAACACTTGCTCTGTTTGTTTCTTGAACTCATATATTTGTTGCTGCGCATTATCACGCCCAGAGTTTAAGAAGGTGTTGTCGCTGCTTAGTACCACACTGGTCTAGCAGATTGACTGTCACAGACGACGACCAACCACAATCTGAATCTACGAGTTGGATTCAACTACATCAGTCTCGGGAGGAGGTCTGATCGTACAGACGGGAGTCTCTGGATCTAAGGGAAGCTTAGATCACGCAATTTACTTGTGAGGTAGTATAGGGGATCAGTAGTTTGGAAGGCTGTTTGAACGTCAATCTGTACTGTACACCGTGATAGTGAATTGTTCCTTGGACTTGGGAGAAGTCCCCCAGACGTAGGCTACATTGAGCCGAACTGGGTCACCAAGTGTTCTGTGTCCTTTACTGCTTTGCACTTTACTTTCATTACTTTAGTCTGTGCAACCAACTGTACCACAGTGTGTCCAACATCGTGCTGGTACAGTTGAGCTCATCTCACGCGTAGCAATTTCAATTGGTATCAGAGCAGGTTCTCAACATACGGAGTTGGATCTTGGGAAGCTAGCTACTGTTTTTAGATGAGCATCAAGGAAGGACAAAGCACTACTCGCCCGGTGCTGTTAGAAGGACCTAATTATGGCTACTGGAAAGCCAGGATGAAGGCATTCATAAAAAATGTGGATGAAAAGGCATGGAGATCTGTGCTAACTGGATGGACCCCTCCCTTGCTGGCGACTGATGATGGTAAGGTTGTTCCCAAACCAGAAATAGAATGGTCTGAACTGGAAGAGCGTCTCGCTATGGGGAATGCCAAAGCTCTAAATGCCATCTTCTCAGCTGTTGACGAGTCAATTTTCAAACTCATCCTGAACTGTGAAAGCGCTAAGGAGGCATGGGATACCTTGTCCACTCACTTTGAAGGAACTGACAAGGTGAAACAGTCCAGAATTCAGATGTTGACATCCAGATTTGAGGAGCTAAAGATGCATGAGGATGAATCCATCAAGGACTTTAACGCCAGAGTCTGTGATATTGTGAATGAGGCATCTACCCTTGGTGAAGCTCTACCCGAAGAGAAGGTTGTGCAAAAGATTCTGAGGTCTTTGCCTAAACGATTTGCCATGAAGGTGACTGTTATAGAAGAGGCAAACAATACAAAGACCATGAGCTGGAAAGAGTTGATTGGCAACCTATGCACTTATGAACTGCAACATCTGACTGTACCAGAACCCAAGGTTAAATCTGTAGGTTTCAAGGCTGAGACTGTGGTAGACGATGAATCCACTGATGGAGTGAGTGAGGAACTAGCGTTACTCACGAAGAACTTCAATAAACTGTTGAAGAAGATCAACCGTAGAGGTGCTAGCCAGAACAGCCTGAATCAGTCTAAAAATTTAGATGCCAGGAGAGTGGATTTCCAGCCGCGGGAGAGACAGTCTGACCAAAAGGAGAATGGGAATAGTGGACGGACCAAAGGAATAAAGTGCAGGGAATGCGGAGGTTACGGCCACATACAAGCAGAGTGTGCTAACACCCTGAAGAAGAAGAATGGCAAGTCCCTGAATATCAGCTGGAGTGATGACGAGACCGAAGAGAGCACAGAGGAGGAAGAGACAAGCAACTTTGTTGCACTGACAAGCATGATAGACTGTGTCACGGACTGTGCCAGCACTGATCACAAAGATGGTTCCAATATTGAAGAGAGCGAAGCCGAAGAAAGTGATGGAGAAGAAATCACTGATGAGTGCATCGCTGAGAAATATGCACTATTGTTCTCAAAGTGGACTGAGCTGGTAGACATTAACAGGAGACTAAATGCAGGTGTTATCTCTTTGAAGCTGGAAAAGCAGGAACTGAAATCCAAAGCCGACACCCTTGCACAGGAGAAAGAAAATCTGGAGAAAGAAGTAGAAAATCTGAAACAAAAGGCTGAAGGAGACAAACAAGAATCGAAGAAGCTCTTGAAGGAGATGGATTCAATCAAGAAGGTCCTGAACAGCCTGAACACAGGGTCCAGAAATCTGAACCAGATCTTGTCTATGCAGAAGAGAATGAAAGATACTACAGGGCTTGGATTCACTGGGAAGAAGAAAAGTGGTGATACGAAGTTTGTGAAGGCCACTGGCACAGTTCCTAAAGATAACAAGCACAAAACAACTGATGAGTCTGTCTGTGCCAGAGAAGGTGACAGTTGGTATCGTGTCCCAAGAGCTGAAGAATGGCAACGTGCTAGGCTGTGTTACTACTGCAACATACCTGGACACATCAAACGTCATTGTTATCGTTATAGACGTGACAGCCAGTATGAAGAACCAACAAGGAGACGAGGCAGAATGGTGTGGAGACCAAGGAATGATCAATGCTGCTATGTCTCGTACAGTTCAACTGACAAGGAAGATGAAGAGAGCTGGTTCTTTGACAGCGGCTGCTCAAGACACATGACTGGAGTTCGAGAATACCTAACCAATCTGAGACAGATCAACGGCCACCATGTGACATTTGGTGACGGAAAAAGAGCAAGAGTTCTAGCCAAGGGAACACTGAATGTGCCAGGCATGCCACGCCTTGATGATGTTTACTGGGTTGACGGGTTAAAAGCCAACCTGATTAGTATCAGTCAACTATGCGATAACAGTAATCAGGTACAGTTCTCAAGAAACTCTTGCCATGTTTACAACAAACACGGAGTTTGCGTAATGGAAGGAGACCGTGCAAGCAATAACTGCTACTTACTAAGCCGTGCTGCAACTCCAGGAGTAGTTACTTGTATGCTGAGTAGGTGCAATGAAATACATCTTTGGCATCAACGCCTGGGACACATCAACTTCAGATCTCTGAAATTTCTCTCCAATGAGAAGTTGATTGAAGGTATTCCTGTTATCAGAGGTGATATGCAAATTATTTGTGGTGATTGTCAAGCAGGAAAGCAGACTCGAGCAGTACACAAAAAGGTGGATAAAGTTTACACAAAGCGTGCGCTGGAGCTACTACATATGGACCTGATGGGACCTATGCAGGTGGAGAGTCTCGGTCGAAAGAGGTACGCATTCGTATGTATAGATGACTATACCAGATACTCTTGGATCATGTTCCTGCGTGAGAAATCTGAGACTGTGCAAGCTTTTATACAACTTGCTACACTACTGATCAATGAGAGGAGAGATCGTGGAGAAAATCTTTTGTCCATTCGAAGTGATCATGGGAGGGAATTTGAGAATGAGAAGTTTGCACGGTTCTGTGATGAGCAAGGTATTGTACATCAATTCTCATCTCCCATCACACCACAACAAAAAGGAGTAGTTGAGCGGAGAAATCGAACTGTGCAAGAAATGGCAAGAGTCATGCTACATGCAAAGAACGTCCCTCTGCACTTATGGGCCGAAGCTATGTCAACCGCTACCTACGTCCTGAACAGAGTTCTGATTAGACCAGGGATGGACAAAACCAGCTATGAGCTCTGGAAAGGAAGAAAGCCCACAGTCAAGCACTTCCACGTGTTTGGTAGCACTTGTTATGTGCTGACGGATAGGGAGCAAAGGCAGAAGCTGGACAGGAGGTGTGATGAAGGACTGTTCCTGGGTTATTCTCCAAACAGCAGAGCCTATCGTGTCTACAATAAGAGAACCAGAATAGTGATCGAGTCAATCAATGTTGTAATCGATGATGCCAAGGACTCACACCTAAGGCAAGAATCAGATGATGATATGGAGACTCAGTATACTCGTCCTAAGCCTATACTAGGGTCTGTACCAGATGCAAATTCCGAAATTGTGCCTGAAACGGTGCCAGATTCAGCCGAGAAACATGATGATACAAATATGCAAGATTCTGAAGATACACTCCATCAGCCTGTACAAGAGTATATACCAGATGCAAATTTTGAAGTTGTGCCTGAGACTGTGTTAGACTCGGCTCGGGAGAATAATGACGTACACATGCAAGATGCTGATGAAAGTGAGGTGAATCAAACTCAATCAAGAAGTGGTGACTCAAGCATACAACCATCAAGCAGAATCCAGAAGAATCATCCTCTCACGAGTATCATTGGGAACCTTCAAGACAAGATCAAGACTAGAGGTAAATCTCATGTTAATTACAGAGAGATGATTAATCATAGCTGCTATTTGTCGAAGGTAGAACCAAAGAATGTAAAGGAGGCCTTGAAAGATGATCATTGGATCACTGCCATGCAAGAAGAGTTGGGAGAATTCACCCGCAACGATGTATGGGATCTAGTTCCCCGCCCAATTGGAGTAAATATCATTGGCACAAAGTGGATATTTAAGAACAAAATAGATGAAAGTGGCAACATTACGAGAAACAAAGCCAGGCTGGTTGCTCAAGGATACACTCAGATAGAGGGTATTGAGTTTGACGAGACCTTCGCCCCCGTTGCACGCCTGGAAGCTATTCGACTTCTCCTCGCAGTCGCTTGTTACTTGAAGTTCAAACTGTTCCAGATGGATGTAAAGAGTGCCTTCTTGAACGGTCTACTATTTGAAGAAGTGTACGTGGCTCAGCCTAAAGGTTTTGAAGACCCACACTGCCCGGATCATGTCTACAAACTAAAGAAGGCCTTATATGGACTCAAGCAGGCCCCTAGAGCTTGGTATGATAGATTAACGCGGTACCTCATGAGCATGGGATACACTCGAGGAGGAACAGACAAGACGATGTTCGTGAAAAAGGATAATCAACACTTTATCATCGCTCAAATCTACGTCGATGACATCGTGTTTGGTTCTAATTCTCAGAAGATGGTGGATGAGTTCGTGGCTCAGATGCAAAGCGAGTTTCAAATGAGCATGGTGGGTGAATTGAATTACTTCTTGGGGCTGCAGGTTGTACAGTCGAAGGAAGGGATTTTCTTGACTCAGGCCAAGTATGCGAGAAATCTAGTGAAGAAGTTTGGACTGGACAAAGCTACCCACAAGAGAACTCCAGCTGCTACACATGTGAAGATCACCAAGGATGATGCAGGAGCTTCAGTGGACCAGACCTTGTACAGAAGCATGATCGGGAGTCTGCTATACCTGACTGCTTCCAGACCAGATATTTGTCAAGCAGTGGGAGTCTGTGCCAGGTATCAGGCAGATCCGAAGGAAAGTCACTTGTTGCAGGTGAAGAGGATCATCAAATATGTAAGTGGTACTGCTGATTATGGTCTGTGGTACACTAGAGATACAAGTGGTTGTATTGTTGGATACTCTGATGCAGACTGGGCTGGTAACATCGAGGACAGAAAGAGTACTTCTGGTGGATGCTTCTTCGTGGGCAATAACCTTGTATCCTGGTTTAGCAAGAAGCAGAACAGTATTTCATTATCGTCTACTGAAGCGGAGTATATGGCTGCGGGGAGCTGTTGTGCTCAAATGCTTTGGATGAAGCAGATGCTCAAGGAAGTGGGACTGGAGCAGAATACCATGACGTTATACTGTGACAACATGAGTACAATCAGCATCTCTAAGGATCCAGTACAGCATTCGCGGACAAAGCACATTGACATCAGACATCACTTCATTAGAGAGCTAGTTGAAGATAAACTCATCAGTCTGTTCCACATGCCAACAGAGAAACAACTAGCGGATATTCTGACAAAGTCGTTGAACGCTGAACAGGCTGTCGTCGGTACCTGTGCAAAAACAATTTATATTTTCCTTGTCCTGAACTGTGGGTTAGCACAATGGCAAGCAAGGGTCGAACCCAAGGGAGCTAGATAGCTACTACTTTGTTCTGTAATGGAGAAAAACAAGAAACTAGAGTGAAAGTATTGGTTAGTGAACACTAAGAAGGCACGAAAATTGCTGGGGTTTAAATATCAGAGAGAAATATTCAGGTTAGGGTATTATTCAATTGTGACTTGGTTTTATCATTGATTTCTAAATATCATGTTTCTAATTCTTTTAAACCTAATAATTCAATACTCCATTCCAAGATATATCGAATTAGTGCACTACTTGTTAATAGCTCTCTAGTATCAACAAATAGCAAATAGGGGAGTTGAATTGATCAGTTAAGCTTTGCCATTCCAAGCCTCCACTTAACTTCACAATTCAATCCAAATAATGAGCACAAAAGATTTAATCGAATAACAAAACAAGCATTAAGATTCAAATCTCAAAAACATAAGTCACAATTATTTAACCCTAACCCGAATATGGGTTTTAGTTACACATCGTCATAAAGAAATAATGCAGTAAATAAGAAACGAGAAAACTTCACTAATGACCGAGAATTACAAAGCACAAGTCACGGCTGTTATGGGCTGAGCTACGGTGGAGCAGTGGCGGCGCACGGAGGAGCAAGGGGAGGAGCTCGTGTGTCGTCTCTGATTTTTGAGTAGAATGGGATGATTATGGATGGCAGCACTGCTCTTCTATTTATAGGGTTTGAGAAACCCTAACTTGGTCATAAAGCTACGAAACCCTAGCGTCGCATACAAATTGGGCCGGCTGCTGGACTTTGGAACTTGGACTTTTTTTTCCGAAGTACTGTTCATGGGCCGGAATTACTGTTCATCGGACACTGTTCACGCCGGAATCACTATTCACGCCGGAGTTACTGTTCACGAGCCGAAAAACACTGTTCACGGCCCTCCTTTGGTCTGATCTTCAATTGCGATGTTTCTGGCATGAAAATGCCGTCTTTTAAGCGTGATTCCTCCTAGAGCTTCCAAATCACCTGAAACACGAAACAACACTAAAAAGTAACTGTTCGCATAATACAGTGAATGAAATGGTGGGATTTAATGACTCGACAAGTCGTATAAATACGGCTCATCAAACCACCCCACACTTAAACTTGTTCGTCCCGAACAAGGACTAGGTCATAAGAGGAAAAAATGAAGTACGAACATCACAAAGCTTCGGTCATCCTAGACGTGCTACATGGACATGAATCGATTACTCTAGATCTCGCCTGTTATGCATGCTCGCTACTAATGTCTTTGTGCTAAAACATGGGTTAAAGATACGTGTTACCTTTGGGTCGAGATGCAAATCAATTCGGATGTATCTGGAGATAGCCCTGTTTAGACCCATGAACCCTCATTTTCGGGCTCGAACTCGCTGCTATGTGGTTATGCTTTGCCGCTTTTTCTTGCACGTGATTGATTCGAGCTCCAAAGTGTTGAGAGATTTCGGTCAGCTATAGTGTCATCTGATTCGGAATTTCAATGATGATGTCACATGAGACGTGTGGACTATCACGATGGTTGTGGATTTGTTGCTTTGTAGTGCGGATTGTGATTTGCTCGAACCGTGGTTTCTCCTCCTTTTGACGCGAGTCAAGCCGAGGGTCGCTCGTCTATTTTCCCGGCTACTCGGATTAGAAACCTTCCTGCTCTTACTCATCATCGTCCTTTCGACACGGGTCAAGTCAAGGGTCGCTTGCCTGTTTTCTCGGCTACTTGGACTAGAGCTTGGACGGTGTGAAGTTTTCCCGTCCCGACCAACCGCAAAGGGTACCGCAGCAGCGGAGCAGACTCGTACTATGTTGCCTCGAAGTGCTAGCCTCCACGAACTCCACATAACCACATATCCTGAGTTCGGCCTTTGAACGATCTGTCAAGTCTCTCTAAGGCGTTGCTATCAACTCCACATCCCTGTTTATCTCAACTAACAAAGGCACGCAAAATTTTAAGATCACATGCTAGTCGCACAAATCAATTTTCACCAAGACATGCATGTAAAATCGGCTATATCTATTTCACCCAATCATTATCCACTACTGCAAGTCTAGGAAATAGTGAAGTATCATGTACAAAAATTTTAAAAATGACTCGAAACGTGCTGACTCTGTGTGGTGGGCGTGAAACAAACATGCTGACTCGATAACTGACTCTCCCACCCCACACTTTTGAAATGAGCCGTGTCCTCACGGTACGACTTAAATCAAGACACACAATGCATGCAATAAAACAAAGGGAAATAAGAATAGAGTAAGGACAGGCACTTCCCTCGTGCGTGCGTGACAATGAGAGATGGCTGATAGTTCTCCTGTGAGTCCTCGAAGAGCACCATTGGAGCTTGCATCGCAGCGTGAGTTTGTTGCACACCGAAAGGTCTGCGTCAATGACATTAAGACGAATAAAAGATTCCCAGGAGGTTGGAGGAGTCACAGCGGTCTCGCTTAAAACCCAACCTCCTTAGACTCGTAAGTCTTTGTGACAGAATCTTTAAACGCTCATGTTTCTCGACACAACTTATTCGAGGTGTGAACTACTCATGCTAGATACAGTCTGTCGCTAACATCTCTGATACGTTCGCCTCTGTCCCTGCATGAAGATCATTTTCTTTCCCAAGTACAATGTGACAATAATGACTCATAAATAAACATAGTAAATAAATAAACTGAAATGTAAAAAAAACGTGCAAACCGTGCAGGGCTGCCTCCCTGCGAGCGCCTTTGTTTAACGTCGTTGGCTCGACAGTACCTCCTGTAGGGATCACAAGTTAGGATCCCATGGGCGTGTGAGGTCATATTTGTTCTCGGCCTTTCCTTCTGTTCGTCCATACTGCTCCTCTAGCTGTCCATTCGGCTCTACCTTCCAAAGATCAGGCGGATTCGCCTTTACATCCTTCTGAGCTGGCGAGGCCACCTTTATCATAGTCATTGGTCCATCGAGTCGTGCTCTAGTGCTTCTCCATCCTGGTCTCCACTCAAACGTGCCAAGCCTCGGTCGTTTCTTTATGTATGAGTGATTAGCATGGACGTTCAGTTCTTTATCTTCAAGAGACATCAAGTGTGCGCCCATATCAATCTTCTTCTTCTTGGCACAGATGAGTGGTTGTCTAGGAATAAGTGCTCGAGGAACAATGTTTCTACCATGCTTTCCAGGCGGCTCTTCTCGAACTGTGATGAGTGAGTACTCCATCGTTGCCTTCTCTGGCTCATGCTTTGCTTCTACTCTGCCTTCAAGCTTATCCTTGTCGATCATGTGGTCCTTAGGAGCAATCACCTGTATAGGAACTGGCAGAGGAGTGTCAGGCACTAGACTTTCTTTGACTGCTTCGACAGTGAGGACTTGCTCTGCCTCTGGTGCTGCGATAGTAAGGACTGGTTCTGTCTCGGGCATATCCGTAATGAGGTCAGTGCATATCTTGGAGAGCTCGGTAATGGGGACTGACTCGAGTGGCTCGGTCGGCTCTTCTAGAGGTGCTAGTGGCCTGTCTTCTTCCAAATATTTTGGGTAGTCCGAATTGAGCTCTTCTTCCTTCAACCATTGGTCCTCATCTTCTGCTGGTTCTATGGGCTCCGAGATAGGCTCTATTAGATCCTCTGCCATGTCCTCCCCTGTTTTTGTACCGACATCTTCCTCCTGATTTCTGCTCAACTTGGATATTGTTTCTGCTAACTCGGCTGAGCCTTTATCGATGTTGGCTATATACTGGTTCAGGTATGCACTTGTCTGCTGGGTGCTAGCTGCCAGCTCTCTTACCATGTCCTCTAGTGATTTGGTTTGCTCTTGTATTGGTTTAGATCTCTTGGCCAAATCGTCTATCAAGTCCCAAATAGCACTTATGGTCATGTCATAGACCGAGCATTCTGCCTCCTCAGTGAGCCAACTCCACTCATGTGGTAACATCCCGGCGAGAAACACTTGAAGAAGATATAAGTCTGTGAATCCATGGTGCGGGCAGCTTATCACAAGGGAATCAAAGTACCGTAAGTACTCATCCAAAGTTTCATCCCGGGATTGCTCAAGGTGCATGATCATTTCTCGGACTTCTCGTAGGGAGGGTGGTGGATAGTATTCCCCATAATTCCACGGCTCACTTCCATAGTAGGAAGACATGTTGAATCTGCAGGTGAATCAGAAAAAGGTGCGAACTAGCATAGCACCGAGATAGCAAGAACAGACTAGCAGCAAAGGGTCCCCAGGAAATTGGAGGGGTCACAGCGGTCCCACTTAAAACCCAATTTCCTTAGACTCGTAAGTCTTGGTGACAGAACCCTCTAACTGCTAGAAATCGGAAATCGAAAAGAATGGAAAACAAAAAGCAAACAGTTGGGATTTTCGAATTATTGAAGTCACCGAATAGCGAATTTCGAATTAAGCAAACAGAAAAGAAATGAAAAATTAAAGGAAGAACAAATTTCACCGTGCTTAGCTCCCCGGCAACGGCGCCATTTTGAACAGGCTGTCGTCGGTACCTGTGCAAAAACAATTTATATTTTCCTTGTCCTGAACTGTGGGTTAGCACAATGGCAAGCAAGGGTCGAACCCAAGGGAGCTAGATAGCTACTACTTTGTTCTGTAATGGAGAAAAACAAGAAACTAGAGTGAAAGTATTGGTTAGTGAACACTAAGAAGGCACGAAAATTGCTGGGGTTTAAATATCAGAGAGAAATATTCAGGTTAGGGTATTATTCAATTGTGACTTGGTTTTATCATTGATTTCTAAATATCATGTTTCTAATTCTTTTAAACCTAATAATTCAATACTCCATTCCAAGATATATCGAATTAGTGCACTACTTGTTAATAGCTCTCTAGTATCAACAAATAGCAAATAGGGGAGTTGAATTGATCAGTTAAGCTTTGCCATTCCAAGCCTCCACTTAACTTCACAATTCAATCCAAATAATGAGCACAAAAGATTTAATCGAATAACAAAACAAGCATTAAGATTCAAATCTCAAAAACATAAGTCACAATTATTTAACCCTAACCCGAATATGGGTTTTAGTTACACATCGTCATAAAGAAATAATGCAGTAAATAAGAAACGAGAAAACTTCACTAATGACCGAGAATTACAAAGCACAAGTCACGGCTGTTATGGGCTGAGCTACGGTGGAGCAGTGGCGGCGCACGGAGGAGCAAGGGGAGGAGCTCGTGTGTCGTCTCTGATTTTTGAGTAGAATGGGATGATTATGGATGGCAGCACTGCTCTTCTATTTATAGGGTTTGAGAAACCCTAACTTGGTCATAAAGCTACGAAACCCTAGCGTCGCATACAAATTGGGCCGGCTGCTGGACTTTGGAACTTGGACTTTTTTTTCCGAAGTACTGTTCATGGGCCGGAATTACTGTTCATCGGACACTGTTCACGCCGGAATCACTATTCACGCCGGAGTTACTGTTCACGAGCCGAAAAACACTGTTCACGGCCCTCCTTTGGTCTGATCTTCAATTGCGATGTTTCTGGCATGAAAATGCCGTCTTTTAAGCGTGATTCCTCCTAGAGCTTCCAAATCACCTGAAACACGAAACAACACTAAAAAGTAACTGTTCGCATAATACAGTGAATGAAATGGTGGGATTTAATGACTCGACAAGTCGTATAAATACGGCTCATCAAACGCTGAGAGGTTTGAGACACTAAGGTCTGCACTTGGCCTTTGTGTTATGAAGAACTAGAAGGCCTTGACATCAGGGGCAGTCAGCTGAGCAGAACTATTATAAGTGTTGCTGACGTGCCATGTAGTAAGGGGGAGCTGTTTTTCAATCAAACTGTGCAAGCTCCTGGATCAGTTAGCCGGAGCAGTATTCTTTATCTTCAGTGCTGATGTAGAAAGGCTTGAAGAGGGTATTGTCGTAGAGATGAACATGAAGAGGAGTAGTCCCTTGCCACTGTTGAGTCAAAAAGGGGGAGAACTCTGCAATGTGGTGGTTTTATTGTGTGGCGTTCTTGTTGATGGTGTTTTCTGCTGCGAACGATGCTAAGACTAGAATGAATCAGGTCATGCAGAAGAAGTGTTTTGCCTCACATGTCAAGGGGGAGATTGTTGGAGCATAAAGTGCCATATAGGCAAAACACAAATCTGTACAAGAAGTACTCGAATTGGGGCCTGTCCACTTTGACTGAAACTTATAGTGTCTTATCTTATCTTAACTGATCTTAACTTATAGTGACTGATCTTAACTTATCTTAACTGATATTAACTTATCTTAACTGCTATTAACTTATCTTAACTTAACTGAAACTTATATTGTATGATGAATAGTAATATTATGATGATGATGAATAGTAATATTTATGATAATGATAAATAGTAATATTATGATGATGGCGAATAGTATGATGATGATGGTATGATGAATAGTAATATTATGATGACGATGAATAGTAATATTTATGATAATGATAAATAGTAATATTATGATGATGGTGAATAGTATGATGATAATGGTATGATGAATAGTAATATTATGATGATGAATAGTAATATTATGATGATGAATAGTAATATTATGATGATGATGAATAGTAATATTATGATGATGGTATGATGAATAGTACTTTTATGATGATGGTGAATAGTAATTTTATGATGATGAATAGTAATATACTGATGATGATGATGGGGGTGATGATGGTGATGAATAGTAATTTTATGATGATGAATAGTAATTTTATGATGAATAGTAATATACTGATGATGATGGTGGGGGTGATGATGGTGATGAATAGTAATTTTATGATGATGAATAGTAATATACTGATGATGATGATGGGGGTGATGATGGTGATGAATAGTAATTTTATGATGATGATGATGGTATGATGATGATGGTATGATGATGAATAGTGTGATGGTATGATGATGATGATGATGGTATGATGATGATGATGAATAGTATGATGATGATGATATGATGATGGTGAATAGTATGATGGTATGATAAATAGTATGATGGTATGTTAAAAGTAACTTAACTTATCTTAACTGATCTTAACTTATCTTAACTGATATTAACTTATCTTAACTGATCTTAACTTATCTTAACTGATATTAACTTAACTTAACTTACAAGTCAAAAAAACAAGTCAATGTGGACAGGGCCTTGGTCTGTGCTAGCATCTGTGCAAGGTGTATCTTTCAGTTCCGAAAAATCAGGACAGTTGCTGAGTTTTAGGAAAGAAAGATATCATCTGGATATTCTCGTCCGCCACATCACCAAACCGACTCAGATGAGATAAACATATGCAGATTTCAACGGAATTATTTCCTATCTTATCTAGGGTTTAAAAAATCAGATCTAGGGTTTTCTTATCACCTAGATCTCCACGGCCAGCTACAAATAGAAGAGCAGAAATTAATTTCTTCAAAAAAAGCAACACTTGAGAGAGACGCCGTGTGGAGAGCATTCAATCCGTACGCTGAAATCATAAACCTTGGAGCTTCTGGTCGTCAAGCTCTCACTGAAGGATTGAAGCTGCAAGTCGGTAAACACTTGCTCTGTTTGTTTCTTGAACTCATATATTTATTGCTGCGCATTATCACGCCCAGAGTTTAAGAAGGTGTTGTCGCTGCTTAGTACCACACTGGTCTAGCAGATTGACTGTCACAGACGACGACCAACCACAATCTGAATCTACGAGTTGGATTCAACTACATCAGTCTCGGGAGGAGGTCTGATCGTACAGACGGGAGTCTCTGGATCTAAGGGAAGCTTAGATCACGCAATTTACTTGTAAGGTAGTATAGGGGATCAGTAGTTTGGAAGGCTGTTCGAACGTCAATCTGTACTGTACACCGTGATAGTGAATTGTTCCTTGGACTTGGGAGAAGTCCCCCAGACGTAGGCTACATTGAGCCGAACTGGGTCACCAAGTGTTCTGTGTCCTTTACTGCTTTGCACTTTACTTTCATTACTTTAGTCTGTGCAACCAACTGTACCACAGTGTGTCCAACATCGTGCTGGTACAGTTGAGCTCATCTCACGCGTAGCAATTTCAAATGGTATCAGAGCAGGTTCTCAACATACGGAGTTGGATCTTGGGAAGCTAGCTACTGTTTTTAGATGAGCATCAAGGAAGGACAAAGCACTACTCGCCCGGTGCTGTTAGAAGGACCTAATTATGGCTACTGGAAAGCCAGGATGAAGGCATTCATAAAAAATGTGGATGAAAAGGCATGGAGATCTGTGCTAACTGGATGGACCCCTCCCTTGCTGGCGACTGATGATGGTAAGGTTGTTCCCAAACCAGAAATAGAATGGTCTGAACTGGAAGAGCGTCTCGCTATGGGGAATGCCAAAGCTCTAAATGCCATCTTCTCAGCTGTTGACGAGTCAATTTTCAAACTCATCCTGAACTGTGAAAGCGCTAAGGAGGCATGGGATACCTTGTCCACTCACTTTGAAGGAACTGACAAGGTGAAACAGTCCAGAATTCAGATGTTGACATCCAGATTTGAGGAGCTAAAGATGCATGAGGATGAATCCATCAAGGACTTTAACGCCAGAGTCTGTGATATTGTGAATGAGGCATCTACCCTTGGTGAAGCTCTACCCGAAGAGAAGGTTGTGCAAAAGATTCTGAGGTCTTTGCCTAAACGATTTGCCATGAAGGTGACTGCTATAGAAGAGGCAAACAATACAAAGACCATGAGCTGGAAAGAGTTGATTGGCAACCTATGCACTTATGAACTGCAACATCTGACTGTACCAGAACCCAAGGTTAAATCTGTAGGTTTCAAGGCTGAGACTGTGGTAGACGATGAATCCACTGATGGAGTGAGTGAGGAACTAGCGTTACTCACGAAGAACTTCAATAAACTGTTGAAGAAGATCAACCGTAGAGGTGCTAGCCAGAACAGCCTGAATCAGTCTAAAAATTTAGATGCCAGGAGAGTGGATTTCCAGCCGCGGGAGAGACAGTCTGACCAAAAGGAGAATGGGAATAGTGGACGGACCAAAGGAATAAAGTGCAGGGAATGCGGAGGTTACGGCCACATACAAGCAGAGTGTGCTAACACCCTGAAGAAGAAGAATGGCAAGTCCCTGAATATCAGCTGGAGTGATGACGAGACCGAAGAGAGCACAGAGGAGGAAGAGACAAGCAACTTTGTTGCACTGACAAGCATGATAGACTGTGTCACGGACTGTGCCAGCACTGATCACAAAGATGGTTCCAATATTGAAGAGAGCGAAGCCGAAGAAAGTGATGGAGAAGAAATCACTGATGAGTGCATCGCTGAGAAATATGCACTATTGTTCTCAAAGTGGACTGAGCTGGTAGACATTAACAGGAGACTAAATGCAGGTGTTATCTCTTTGAAGCTAGAAAAGCAGGAACTGAAATCCAAAGCCGACACCCTTGCACAGGAGAAAGAAAATCTGGAGAAAGAAGTAGAAAATCTGAAACAAAAGGCTGAAGGAGACAAACAAGAATCGAAGAAGCTCTTGAAGGAGATGGATTCAATCAAGAAGGTCCTGAACAGCCTGAACACAGGGTCCAGAAATCTGAACCAGATATTGTCTATGCAGAAGAGAATGAAAGATACTACAGGGCTTGGATTCACTGGGAAGAAGAAAATTGGTGATACGAAGTTTGTGAAGGCCAGTGGCACAGTTCCTAAAGATAACAAGCACAAAACAACTGATGAGTCTGTCTGTGCCAGAGAAGGTGACATTTGGTATCGTGTCCCAAGAGCTGAAGAATGGCAACGTGCTAGGCTGTGTTACTACTGCAACATACCTGGACACATCAAACGTCATTGTTATCGTTATAGACGTGACAGCCAGTATGAAGAACCAACAAGGAGACGAGGCAGAATGGTGTGGAGACCAAGGAATGATCAATGCTGCTATGTCTCGTACAGTTCAACTGACAATGAAGATGAAGAGAGCTGGTTCTTTGATAGCGGCTGCTCAAGACACATGACTGGAGTTCGAGAATACCTAACCAATCTGAGACAGATCAACGGCCACCATGTGACATTTGGTGACGGAAAAAGAGCAAGAGTTCTAGCCAAGGGAACACTGAATGTGCCAGGCATGCCACGCCTTGATGATGTTTACTGGGTTGACGGGTTAAAAGCCAACCTGATTAGTATCAGTCAACTGTGCGATAACAGTAATCAGGTACAGTTCTCAAGAAACTCTTGCCATGTTTACAACAAACACGGAGTTTGCGTAATGGAAGGAGACCGTGCAAGCAATAACTGCTACTTACTAAGCCGTGCTGCAACTCCAGGAGTAGTTACTTGTATGCTGAGTAGGTGCAATGAAATACATCTTTGGCATCAACGCCTGGGACACATCAACTTCAGATCTCTGAAATTTCTCTCCAATGAGAAGTTGATTGAAGGTATTCCTGTTATCAGAGGTGATATGCAAATTATTTGTGGTGATTGTCAAGCAGGAAAGTAGACTCGAGCAGTACACAAAAAGGTGGATAAAGTTTACACAAAGCGTGCGCTGGAGCTACTACATATGGACCTGATGGGACCTATGCAGGTGGAGAGTCTCGGTCGAAAGAGGTACGCATTCGTATGTATAGATGACTATACCAGATACTCTTGGATCATGTTCCTGTGTGAGAAATCTGAGACTGTGCAAGCTTTTATACAACTTGCTACACTACTGATCAATGAGAGGAGAGATCGTGGAGAAAATCTTTTGTCCATTCGAAGTGATCATGGGAGGGAATTTGAGAATGAGAAGTTTGCACGGTTCTGTGATGAGCAAGGTATTGTACATCAATTCTCATCTCCCATCACACCACAACAAAATGGAGTAGTTGAGCGGAGAAATTGAACTGTGCAAGAAATGGCAAGAGTCATGCTACATGCAAAGAACGTCCCTCTGCACTTATGGGCCGAAGCTATGTCAACCGCTACCTACGTCCTGAACAGAGTTCTGATTAGACCAGGGATGGACAAAACCAGCTAGGAGCTCTGGAAAGGAAGAAAGCCCACAGTCAAGCACTTCCACGTGTTTGGTAGCACTTGTTATGTGCTGACGGATAGGGAGCAAAGGCAGAAGCTGGACAGGAGGTGTGATGAAGGACTGTTCCTGGGTTATTCTCCAAACAGCAGAGCCTATCGTGTCTACAATAAGAGAACCAGAATAGTGATCGAGTCAATCAATGTTGTAATCGATGATGCCAAGGACTCACACCTAAGGCAAGAATCAGATGATGATATGGAGACTCAGTATACTCGTCCTAAGCCTATACAAGGGTCTGTACCAGATGCAAATTCCGAAATTGTGCCTGAAACGGTGCCAGATTCAGCCGAGAAACATGATGATACAAATATGCAAGATTCTGAAGATACACTCCATCAGCCTGTACAAGAGTATATACCAGATGCGAATTTTGAAGTTGTGCCTGAGACTGTGTTAGACTCGGCTCGGGAGAATAATGACGTACACATGCAAGATGCTGATGAAAGTGAGGTGAATCAAACTCAATCAAGAAGTGGTGACTCAAGCATACAACCATCAAGCAGAATCCAGAAGAATCATCCTCTCACGAGTATCATTGGGAACCTTCAAGACAAGATCAAGACTAGAGGTAAATCTCATGTTAATTACAGAGAGATGATTAATCATAGCTGCTATTTGTCGAAGGTAGAACCAAAGAATGTAAAGGAGGCCTTGAAAGATGATCATTGGATCACTGCCATGCAAGAAGAGTTGGGAGAATTCACCCGCAACGATGTATGGGATCTAGTTCCCCGCCCAATTGGAGTAAATATCATTGGCACAAAGTGGATATTTAAGAACAAAACAGATGAAAGTGGCAACATTACGAGAAACAAAGCCAGGCTGGTTGCTCAAGGATACACTCAGATAGAGGGTATTGAGTTTGACGAGACCTTCGCCCCCGTTGCACGCCTGGAAGCTATTCGACTTCTCCTCGCAGTCGCTTGTTACTTGAAGTTCAAACTGTTCCAGATGGATGTAAAGAGTGCCTTCTTGAACGGTCTACTATTTGAAGAAGTGTACGTGGCTCAGCCTAAAGGTTTTGAAGACCCACACTGCCCGGATCATGTCTACAAACTAAAGAAGGCCTTATATGGACTCAAGCAGGCCCCTAGAGCTTGGTATGATAGATTAACGCGGTACCTCATGAGCATGGGATACACTCGAGGAGGAACAGACAAGACGATGTTCGTGAAAAAGGATAATCAACACTTTATCATCGCTCAAATCTACGTCGATGACATCGTGTTTGGTTCTAATTCTCAGAAGATGGTGGATGAGTTCGTGGCTCAGATGCAAAGCGAGTTTCAAATGAGCATGGTGGGTGAATTGAATTACTTCTTGGGGCTGCAGGTTGTACAGTCGAAGGAAGGGATTTTCTTGACTCAGGCCAAGTATGCGAGAAATCTAGTGAAGAAGTTTGGACTGGACAAAGCTACCCACAAGAGAACTCCAGCTGCTACACATGTGAAGATCACCAAGGATGATGCAGGAGCTTCAGTGGACCAGACCTTGTACAGAAGCATGATCGGGAGTCTGCTATACCTGACTGCTTCCAGACCAGATATTTGTCAAGCAGTGGGAGTCTGTGCCAGGTATCAGGCAGATCCGAAGGAAAGTCACTTGTTGCAGGTGAAGAGGATCATCAAATATGTAAGTGGTACTGCTGATTATGGTCTGTGGTACACTAGAGATACAAGTGGTTGTATTGTTGGATACTCTGATGCAGACTGGGCTGGTAACATCGAGGACAGAAAGAGTACTTCTGGTGGATGCTTCTTCGTGGGCAATAACCTTGTATCCTGGTTTAGCAAGAAGCAGAACAGTATTTCATTATCGTCTACTGAAGCGGAGTATATGGCTGCGGGGAGCTGTTGTGCTCAAATGCTTTGGATGAAGCAGATGCTCAAGGAAGTGGGACTGGAGCAGAATACCATGACGTTATACTGTGACAACATGAGTACAATCAGCATCTCTAAGGATCCAGTACAGCATTCGCGGACAAAGCACATTGACATTAGACATCACTTCATTAGAGAGCTAGTTGAAGATAAACTCATCAGTCTGTTCCACATGCCAACAGAGAAACAACTAGCGGATATTCTGACAAAGCCGTTGAACGATGAGAGGTTTGAGACACTAAGGTCTGCACTTGGCCTTTGTGTTATGAAGAACTAGAAGGCCTTGACATCAGGGGCAGTCAGCTGAGCAGAACTATTATAAGTGTTGCTGACGTGGCATCTAGTAAGGGGGAGCTGTTTTTCAATCAAACTGTGCAAGCTCCTGGATCAGTTAGCCGGAGCAGTATTCTTTATCTTCAGTGCTGATGTAGAAAGGCTTGAAGAGGGTATTGTCATAGAGATGAACATGAAGAGGAGTAGTCCCTTGCCACTGTTGAGTCAAAAAGGGGGAGAACTCTGCAATGTGGTGGTTTTATTGTGTGGCGTTCTTGTTGATGGTGTTTTCTGCTGCGAACGATGCTAAGACTAGAATGAATCAGGTCATGCAGAAGAAGTGTTTTGCCTCACATGTCAAGGGGGAGATTGTTGGAGCATAAAGTGCCATATAGGCAAAACACAAATCTGTACAAGAAGTACTCGAATTGGTCTGTGCTAGCATCTGTGCAAGGTGTATCTTTCAGTTCCGAAAAATCAGGACAGTTGCTGAGTTTTAGGAAAGAAAGATATCATCTGGATATTCTCGTCCGCCACATCACCAAACCGACTCAGATGAGATAAACATATGCAGATTTCAACGGAATTATTTCCTATCTTATCTAGGGTTTAAAAAATCAGATCTAGGGTTTTCTTATCACCTAGATCTCCACGGCCAGCTATAAATAGAAGAGCAGAAATTAATTTCTTCAAAAAAACCAACACTTGAGAGAGACGCCGTGTGGAGAGCATTCAATCCGTACGCTGAAATCATAAACCTTGGAGCTTCTGGTCGTCAAGCTCTCACTGAAGGATTGAAGCTGCAAGTCGGTAAACACTTGCTCTGTTTGTTTCTTGAACTCATATATTTGTTGCTGCGCATTATCACGCCCAGAGTTTAAGAAGGTGTTGTCGCTGCTTAGTACCACACTGGTCTAGCAGATTGACTGTCACAGACGACGACCAACCACAATCTGAATCTACGAGTTGGATTCAACTACATCAGTCTCGGGAGGAGGTCTGATCGTACAGACGGGAGTCTCTGGATCTAAGGGAAGCTTAGATCACGCAATTTACTTGTAAGGTAGTATAGGGGATCAGTAGTTTGGAAGGCTGTTCGAACGTCAATCTGTACTGTACACCGTGATAGTGAATTGTTCCTTGGACTTGGGAGAAGTCCCCCAGACGTAGGCTACATTGAGCCGAACTGGGTCACCAAGTGTTCTGTGTCCTTTACTGCTTTGCACTTTACTTTCATTACTTTAGTCTGTGCAACCAACTGTACCACAGTGTGTCCAACATCGTGCTGGTACAGTTGAGCTCATCTCACGCGTAGCAATTTCAGTAGGTACAAAATTACTTTCCGTATATTTTGTTCTTACTTTAAAAGTTATTGTCCTTTTTGGTATCCTTGTTCAAAGCCATAGTTTGCTTGTATTCCTTGACATGAATACAAGTAGCTAAAGCTTGTATTCGGTAGAGGGAGTATTTATATGATAAACTGTTTTAGACTCTATGCTTAATCCTACTTAGTGTTTCAAAACTTGTTCTATGTGCCACATATTAGGTCAGAACTTCTAAGGTTGAGTGGATGCTTGAAATGGCAAAACTCTTCCGTGGGGTTCGTGAACATACTCGGGTAAGTGGATGCTTGAAATGGCAAAGCTTATCTGAGGAGTTTGACCTCTCTAAAACACCATTTGGATTGATCGGAAATGATTGTTCAAATGGATGCACATAGGCTAGTATACCTTGAAATGGGGTGCTAGTCTAAATAGAACAAGTGCTCTATGACCTTGAAATGGGCTAGACAGTGTGACAAATCGAGCGCTTGAAATGGCCTTGATACACTTTTGAACACTTAGTAGGATCATTAAGGGTCAATGATAAACGATGATATGATATGAAACCCCTAAACCGAATCCTTTCCTTACAGTTAGTCTATTATCAACTATTGTAATTTACTTTCAGTTCTCAAAGCACACTTAAACCCAACTCCAATCGCATTTAAATTCTGCATAAGCTTCATTAAAGAACAACTAATCCACACTGACTCTCTTGGGTTCGACCCCTACTTACCACTTGCTACCCAGTAGTAAAGTCACGAGTAGCGGACTTATAAATTTATTCTTGACGTTTGCACACGACGACTGTGCATCCATCACATGTCTCTATGAATCCTCTCTTGGGATGCAAGGAGTGTGGCAAGAATGGCTTTTATATTGGAGGGTGATGGACCGTATTTATACGATTCATCGAAGCAGTTAAACCCACCAAATTAGACGCTTTGTCTTAAGAACTTTCACTTGTTGGTGTCATTTTACTTTTCAGGCATTTTGAAAGTCTTAAGTGGAAACAAGCCTAAGAGAGGAGTTTTTGAGCCAAAAATGGATTACAAGTCAAAACGGACCAAGAGAGCCCCAGCCGGGACCGGACTTCACAACCGGGCTGCGCCGAGGATCTTAGGCCGCGTCCCTGGACCCCAGTCGGGATGGCCGAAGAGTGCCGAGAACACTCAGGCACATGAGCCGAGAATGCCGGGCCAGCCGAGGAATGCCGGACTGCGCCCGAGAGCATGTGCCGAGTATCGAGCGCCTGTGTCGAGTGCCGAGATCCACAGCCGGGCCACGCCTGAGAACCTGCACCGCGAGTGCCGAGAGCCCGCGTCTGCGCCCGAGAGCCTGTGCCGAAGAGGCCGGTTGACCAAAGGCCGGAGGAGCTTCATATCAGGCCACGACCGTGCTCCGACCGGATTCTAAGTTAACAACCTTCATGAACCCAGCTTGGAATCACTCAAACATGCTAGATCCATCGGCGTTTGGACAAGAACGCATTGCCAAGGCACCGAGCCCGGTCAAGGCCAATCAAAGGGATTTTTGGCTAATTTGGGATTCTGGCCATTCTCCGGCCAGAATCCGGCCTAACATCCTTGATGAAACCAATTTCTAGTGATCTTGTCGTTCAGAATCAGTGGTCCACAACTCAAGCACCTCCAACCAAGATTCCGGCCAAATTCCAGCGAGCTCCGATCAGCCTTCGGCGATGCTTCGACCAAGCTCATATCCCTGCAACCATGCTCCGGCCAGTTATAACCTTGCTCCGGCCACATTCCGGTGAAGTCCAACCAAAACTGAACTATTACTTTTCAAGTTGGTCATTTCTCTTCCGGTTGGCCATTCTAGTCAAGGCCGGTTGCCCCTTGGCTCAACCAAGTTCAAGTGTCCAAGTGGTTGCCCCTTGGCTCAACCAAGTCCAAGTGGATTGCCCCTTGGCTCACCCATTCCCTAGCTTCCCATGTGCCTTGCCCTTTGGGCACAAACTTAGCTCAAACCGGTGGACTTGAGGAGCAACCAAGGGCAAGTCGGTTGGCTCCATGCCAACCATAAACCGCCACTTTTGCCTATAAATAGAGGGGCTTGGCCCTTTAAAACACATCACTCATCACTTGTACTTGTGGTTACTTGGTTACTTATCTCACTAGTTTAGATCTTTGTTACATTTGTACTCACAAGTCTTGTAACACACACACACAATTGGGAATCAAAAGCTCCAACTTCTTTTGTTCTTGAGTACTCTTGTTTGTTCTTGAGTTACTTTTCCAAAACCTTACTTTCCTTGTCTTTGATTTCGAAACCATTTACTTTTGTTGCACTAGCTATGGTATCCACTTCCATGGATACTTGTAGCTAAACCCTTCATTCGGTTTAAGGGGTGTGCTTGTATCATGAAATGTTTTAGACCCTTTTCTTAGTGCTACTATTGTGTTCAAGCTTGTTCTATGTGCCATACATTCGGGTAGAACATACACGTTTGAGTGGATGCTTGAAATGGCAAAGCTCTTCCGTGGGGTTCGTGAACATACACGGTTAAGTGGATGCTTGAAATGGCAAAGCTTTTCCGTGGAGTTCAACCTCTCTTTAAGTCGCTTGGTTGATCGGAAATGAGAGATCAAGTGACTGCACTTAGGCTAATATACCTTGAAATGGGGTATTAGTCTAGCTAGAACAAGTGATCTATGTCTTGAAATGGACTAGAAGGTGTGGCAAGTGCTTGAAATGGCCTTGTTACATCTTTGAATACTTAGTATGATCATTAGCGGTCAATGATGAGTGAAGTTGTGATACAAGGCCCCTAAACCGAATCCTTTCCTTTGATCAAAACACTAACTCTTCATTCTACTTTATGTCTTATTTTCAACTGCTTAATTTCAGCACCCTTTACATTTAGCACTTTTACTTTCAAGTAACTAACTTTACATTCAGTAACTAACTTTACATTCAGTCACTAACTTTACTTTCAGTACCTAACTTCTACTTTCAGTACCTAACTTCTACTTTCAGCACTTTTACTTTCAGTTCTTTTACTTTCAGTTCCTTTATTTTCAATTCCTTTATTTTCAGTCTTTATTTTCCGCACTTACTTTCCGCACCTTTACTTTCAGTTATTTCATTACAGCAGTTTTCAGCATCAATCAAACATATATTTTGGCACGTATTGCGCTTGAAATACAGCGTGCGACAAACCAACCCGTATGTTGTACGGTTGATATTGAACTCGGTTGTTTCCACAACTTACTTTTCAGTACTAAAACCACAACCAACCCCAACTGTCTTACTTAATTTTCCATTTTCGAAAGAACAACTCTATCCACTAATTCCCTTGGGTTCGACCCCTACTTACCGCTTTACCAATCTAATAGTAAGGTCACGAGTAGTGGACTTATAAATTGTAATTTGCTGGCATACGACGACGTGCCTGTCAGAGGGCTCACTTGAAGGTTGAGGAGGTTGAGGGTAGGAGTCTCCAACTTCAAAGCATTGGCTAGCATCCCAATTCGGAGTGTTATAACTTGTCGGATAGCTATGTTCTTGATAATAACTATTTGGTTGCTCCTCCTCTTGGTAGTATCTTCCATTGTATGAGACTTGTTGGTTGTATGAATTCATCCTCTCAAAACAAAAGAATAAAAGTTAGCAAGGGATATGAGTGTAAAGAATGTACAAAAGAAAAAGAAAAATATTTACAAGAATAGTCCAAATCTCACAAAATCTACTCTAGTGCTCTAGTTAATTCATTGCTCCCCGGCAACGGCGCCATTTTGATGCGTTGTATTTTATGCACTTGCAATCTATGTGATCGAAGGTGTAAATACTAGTCAAAAACAATTTATAAACCGGTAAGTACCGGGTCGTCCAAGGAGCAAGTCTAAACTTATGCACTATTCAATTTTTGTTCCGATAAGTCTATTCTAATTGCGAAAGGTTGGGTTAATGTGGTTAATAGAGAAAATGTATATAAACAATGTAAACAATCTAAGGAATCTAGAGATAGTGTCACTACCAAGGCAAAGGGTGTACTCTAGGGAACTACTTCACTCATGTATGTTTTAGACTCCAAGAGTTCAATTTCATGCAAGATAATTGTCTTAGATGATTAGATTAAGGCGTGCGACTATTAAACCAAATTCAATCTCTTGATGTTTTACTTGATTTAAGTAAGAAGCACCTTGCACGTGAGCTTCAATCTCTCGATGTTTTTAGCTCACGTCCAACTCAAGGTTCTCAATCATCAACGCTAGTTGAATGATCAATATCCAAGAGCTGTCTTGACCAAGCCTATCTCAATGCTAGAATGGGCCACGCTAGTGATCACCACCTAACAAGGGTGAATCTACTTGCATTCTAGAACTATTAGTCTCGTTCGCTAGAACACTCAACTTCAAGTTCATGTTTCTAAACCACCTAAGCATTTTATCAAACACTTAGAGGGCATAGAGTTAACATTTGATCAAAGTAGTTCACAATCATCCAAACATGTTATTCTAACATTGATTCATCACAGATTAGGAGTATTAACACACATAAGATCCATAGGACCCTAGAATACAAAACACTACTCACAAATCATGTTCATAGACAAACACAAATTGTATTGAGTACATAGATGAAAATACAATAGAAGTAATGAACCAATCAAGTGTAGATGGTCTTCTTCCACCCTTTGAATCTTCAATCTTCAATGGATGATCCCCCTTGAAGCCTTGGTAGCTTATCTCTCTAGAAACCCTCAATTTGTCGTGCACAAAAACCCTAGCTCAAGTCCCCTCTTTTCTAGATCTAAATCTTTCCTTTTATAGCCGAGGATTAGCTCGGGAGAGCTTATGGGAGCTCGGGCGAGCGTATTTTGGCAGAGGCATTTGGTCCAGCTCGAGCTCGGGCGAGCTTGTGGAGGCATCCAGCTTCTGGCGGTTTTTTCGATGTCTTACTCTCCGAATTTGGTCTTGGCGTCAACTGGAGAGTTGTAGCCCTTTGAGTTACCTTTCCAACAAGCCAAAGATCAACTCATTTAGACACCGTATGCGATCTAGGCATGCAAAATACGTCGGCAAGGTCGGTTTGTCCCGTTTTGCCCGAAACTCCATATTTTTGCTCTGAAACTTTGGTTTTCTTCGAGAATTAATATTTTTGAGCCCGGGGACTGTAAGGTTGGGTTCTAACCTGAAATGGCAACCAAGAGGGTCAAATGGCATCGAAAGAGACTCGGAACGGATCAAAACATCTAATAAAAGTAGAGGAATTATAGTCGAGAATTCGACTCATCAAACTTATGGTACTAATAAATACTATATTTTGCTTACTTATTCGTTCGATAAGTTGCATCAAAGAAACAACATCACCGAATATAATGTTGTCCCTCCTTGCTTTGCCATCAGACCAAAATAATCTGAAAAGGGTGATTTCCCCATCTGAATAGTACTCGAAAGCATACCCTTAGCAAGTATTTTTCTTGTCCGATAAATTGTCAACAACTATTTGAGCATCATTAAGGCCAATATAAAGCTTCAAATCCCTTTTAAAATTCTTGTAATCAGTGGCAGTGGCTCCTTTATTCATGAACCAACCAAATAACTCTTTCCTAATATGATGAGTGACGTGTAGTATTTTGTATGTCAAAAATAATTTGTAATGCCGGTAAGAACCGGATCATCCAAGGGTGTAAGTTTAAACTTTTACACTATTTAAGATTGTATTTCTACTTATCCTAATCCAATTCGTGTTTTGATTGATTTATATAATTGAAAATAAACGAAAGTAAGAAAAGGTGTTGTCGATTTCAAGAGATATTTTGGGGAACTACTTCACTTACCTAACATTTGAATCGAGTTTTTATTATGTAGCATGCATGATTTGCTTATATTGATTGGAAAATAGCCGTACACTCCAAGTGTAAACCTAACCCTTTCGGCGCTATTGGTTTATATTAGAAACATACCTTAAACTACGAACCTCACCCTTTCGGCGCTATTGGTTTGAATCAAGTAGCTTGCTGATGTTTACCAACTCTCGCCGCGTAAACATGGGGAGTCCTTGTCGTAAAACTAGCATTTTCCGTTACAATCTCGGGCCACTCTCGTAGTCACCGAGTTTATAACGTGTATTTTACTTAATTGTCGGATACAAAGTCTCACCCTTTCGGCGCTATTGACTTAATATCTCAACGCAATGCACTTAGGGTTTTCGTCAAACACCTAGTATGCATCGCTTGAGTTTAAGAGCTAAGTAAAATACAAATCCAATAAGACAAATCAATTCATGCAAATATTTGTTTTATTCAAACGATTCATAGTTAGACAGGATTCATAGGACCCCAAAATAGGGTCACTACTCACTATCACATACAACTCATGTTTTTGTTCGAAACTAAAATTACAAATTTTATGAAGAACGATCACAACCTTGATGTAGATGATGATGTTGTTCCTGTTTGATTTGTAATCCGTTTAATTCCAATCGATTTCCTTCGGTGATATGTCGTGATTCTCCCCCAATTGGTCGACTAAATCTTCCCTGTATAATGCTCTTGCTCTTCTTTTGTTTTTCTTTCATTTTGCATTTTTGCCCTTTTTCCAAAAACCTAGAAAATTACATTTTTGACCCATTTAGCCAGTGTCACCTGATAAGTGACACAAGCGACATTGTTGGAACCAGAGGCTTGCATTTTTCTCCTTGTGTCGATAAATCTTGACACAAGTGACACTGGTGCATAGTAAGATGGCCACTTGAGCTCAAGTTCTGACACTCTCAACTGTTGAATCTGCTCTAGGTGCAAACTACAAAGTTATAGCCCTTTAGCTAAGCTTGCCAACAAGCCATATATCAATGGATTCAGACACCGTATGAGCTCTGAGCATGTGCGACAAGTATGGATATCAACCACCTACTTTTGTCCTGTTTTCGCCAAAACTCCCACAAAACACTTTATTTCGCATTGGATTTGTTTTTCACCTAAAAACACCAAACAAAGAATGAGAGCTCATAAGAATAAGGAAAATGATCGATAATCCACTAAATGTGAAGCATAACTATAGTCAAGATTTATGCTCATCAATGAGCGTTTGTAGCACCTATACGAACTTTACTGCATTCCATGAACAAATTATGGTCAACAATGGACAACTTTCTATGCGAACTCAAAAATTGTGCGAGTACTAGCTAACAAGGGTCGATCTAAGGAACAACGTGTGCGAGTACTAGCTAAAAAGTGACCTATTCAGCTATTCCAGATAATTCAAGAGGTTTTGGTGTAAAGAAAATCACAGAAAATACATTCAGGTAATAAAAGGGTTTTACGTGATCAGAGAAAGAATCCCAAGATCAAACTTCACCCATGCCAACCCACAAATCATACAACAATATTGCGTAAATTCATCATGATATCAATTATGGAAATAAACCAAAATAACACTAGACAAACAGCCTATCCACGGATCATCGTCTAGATTAATCTCAATTGCTGAACGCCGCCCATCAATGGATTATCAACGATTGAGAGTATTAAATCTAGGGTTTTTCAGACGATAAAGTCAACTTTCCTATTAATTCATGTACTACTAGCGTAGCTACCATGACCTAATATCAATTTCATACAATCTGGTTAATACCTAGGACCCATCCATCTTTTGGTAATTAACCTAAATACGTTCTAGCATGCAAACATCCCATTCAATGTGATAATGTAGAAATCAAGGACGAGGAAACCGTATTGACGATGTAGCTCGTTGAGTCTTTGATCTCTAGTGGTGTTCTGCTCAGTCTTCTTCAAGTTAGGTATTTTTTCTGAGAAATCTGGTTTCTATTTGTAAACTCGAATTTCCTAATTTCTATTCTATTTTTCAGAAATACCCGTGACAGAGGATACATCATGGCCGGTCACGGGCTCTGCGAAATTACCCATATAACTGAACTCTTTGTTGAGTCACGTAACACCAATGCCAAAGAGGACGTCAAGGCCTGTCACGGGGTCTTCAATATGCTCCACGTCTGGTCCTTCCAGTGGAGGCCCGTAACGCCCGCTCAGACCGGTGGTTGTGGCGCGTTACGGGGTCTTGGTTCGAAAAGGGGCAATTTCCGCTCAGTTCTTCAACTTTTTGTCCATTCGAGCTTTTGTCGATCTTGTGAGAGACACAAACCTAAAACACTAGGAAAACTCGTTAAAAGACAAGCGCTGGGGTATTTGAGCTAATCCATCATCGAATGGCGTGATTAATTGGTCAATAACTCAACCGATCAACACGCACCTCCATCGAAAGGCCATAGCAGCGCCTAATCACGCCTCTACGAGAGGGTAGAGCATAACATCTTCAAACGTCCACACGGGATGAGGATGAGGAAGAGAAAAAGAGAGAGGAAAACATTCGCGAGGGATGGATGATAGGAAAATATTATGGGTGAGGGTTGAACCCTCCACCTTGTGACACTAATTACTTACTTGGGTTTGTTCAACCAAGGTCCTAACAAATCCTCAATCATAAATATTTTATTAAGTAACATTAATTACTTACTTTTTTTTATTGAACTGGATTGGAAATGTTAGCATCTGTTCTTGCAATTTTGGAATTGGAGTTAGGAATCGGTAGTTAATGTTAGAGTGAGGACTCGAACCCTGGACAATGACGTTTGCAGGGGGAGCGCCACCACCGGGCTACTCCACTTTGCCTCCACTAATTACTTACTTGAACATACAGCGACGTTTAAATAAGCGGGGCTTAAGCACATATTATTGAAACTCGTTAGTGCTTTGCTCAAGTATACATTTGTGGAATTTGAAACCAGCCGAGCCTGATGAGTTCAACTCAACTCGATTCAAATTTATGAATTTTAAACAAGTCGATCTTGTACGGTCTAATACTGGACTCGGTTTGTTTACACTAATTAATATTAGGAATTGAAAAATTAGAGTTGTCTAATACTGAACTTGGTTTGTTTACACTAATTAGAATTGAAAAATTAGAGTCCCAATATACTACTTGTCTATTCAAACTTGAATGTCTGATGAGTGCGTATTTTATATGTCAATGGAAGCCTCCACACGACCACACACCATCAAGGCTTCAACTACTCATCTCCAATAATTAGTTAGATATTTAAATTATCAACATAAAGAGCTTTTAGAGACCTTTCCTTCCTCCTCCAGCTTATACATATGAGAATGTAAATTGTAATGTAAACAAATTGATGGACACCAAAACAACGAAAATTTTCTATTCACACTTATCTCGGACTAGCGACTCCAGAAACAAACAAACAAACAGAAAAAGGCATTTTGATACCGATGCTTGAGGCTTAACAAAAACAACTCATCATCCACTTCAACTCGCCATAAAATAATCACACCAAAGCAATCATCAGTAGCAGCCGAACCAATTATGGCACGTGGTTCTGGTTGTGTTCTACTTATATACGTATATATGTACAGGTTTGGGTGCGTCTGTCTCGGTGCCTTGTACAGATCAACTGAGATAGGATGAGATTTTGTTGGGTTCAGGGGCCACGAACGCATGTGCACATTTACACATGAACAGAATCAATTTCTCAATCTCAACTCACTGTGTATCTGTACCCCATCTGCCCTATGCTGACAAAACCTCCGCAGCCACAGCCATTGATGATGATGTTGATGCTCTGCTTTCACCTCCATTTCCGGATCTCGGTCTCCTCAGCAACTCAATCAACGCCTCCGCCTGCCAAAACCAAACCCACACATAAACATAAATCGCCAAATTGAGTAATGATCATGGTAAAACCCAACCGCACTCTTCAATTGCAAATTTAACTATTCTGCCCAAAAATTTAAGCCAACGGAAAAAATAGATGATGAGATTACCTTTTGCTTGGCGCGAGTGGTGCCGGACTGCGTCAACGCCACCAGCGGCGGAAGTGCGCCTTCCCGAGCCACCATGGACCGATGAACCGCGCTGTCCTCACACAAAATCAGCAAAATCGCCGCCGCGATTTCCTTCTGCCGCTGACTCCCAACCTCGACGATCTCCACCAGCACCGGAATCCCTCCTTCCTCCACTAAACAAGCTCTAGCCTCTTTCACAGAAATCAACGTGCTCACCACGTACGCTGCCTTATCCACCATGTTAGACCCCAAGTCCGCCATCAGCTCAACCAGCGGCCGCATAATCCCAGCTTGAACCGCTCTGATCTTATTCTCCTTCAAAGAACATAAAGCATACAGCGCCGTCGACGCATCCTTCTTCCCGCGAATTGTGCCGTGCTCCAGCAAGTCAACTAGCATCGGAACTGCTGCTGACCGTCCGATCGCGATTTTGTATTCATCGATTTGCGAAAGACGAAGCAGCGCGCAGGCCGAGTTCTCCTTCGCTGTTGACGTGCCTGATTTCAAAGCTCGAATCAGCGGCTTGATCGCCCCGGACGAAGCGATTGCTTCTTTGTTCTCGTCGCACAGAGAGAGGTTGAGAATCGCAGTAACGCCGTACTCCTGCAATTGGAGGTCGGAGGAGGAGATAAGCGCGACCAGCGGCTTTATCGCGCCGGCTTCCGCGATTCGGAGGCGGTTCTCAGGCTTGTTCTTGGCGAGTAGTCTGATCTCCAACGCTGCTTGCTTCTGTTCTTCAATAGAAGACGATTTGAGACCGGTGACGAGCTGGTCAATCAACTCGTCAGAGTCGCCTGAGGTGCAGGAGATTAGGAGTTTACGTCTCTCCGACGAAGTCGTAACAAACTCGCCGGATACGTCGCTGTTGCAGTCGCTGAAGGCGGCGGAATTATCGCTGACGCTCGAGTTCCCGAAGCTCCGTCCCATGTAAATTAATCTCGGCTGAGACGGAATATCGTCAGCGTCCGCCACCGTCATCTCGGTCGTCGTCACCGTTGAGTTCATCTTATCTGCCGGGATGAGAACGACGCAGTTTGTGGTGTGAGATATTGGGGGACGAAAGGGAAAGGGTATGGGAGAGTAAAGGTTTTATAGGATGAGTGGGGGGTGGGGTTGATCGGGTCGGGTAAGCGAGTCGTTGACACGTGCTGACTTCACCCGAATCCAGGTTTTAATAACGCGTGCGTAGAAAGGCTTCTTCTTTCCAGGTTTCGATAAAGATATGAACTTCTTTTCTCAACAAAAAAAAAGGTACTCCCTCTGTCCCAATTTTTTCTTCTCATTTGAGTTTTGGCACAGTTTTTAAGAAAAATAATAAAGTAAGTTATTGTGAGTGTGATAAAGTAAGTGTGAAGATAAATGATTAAATAAGGTGGTTGTGAGTGTGATAAAGTTACCCAAAAAGGAAAGTGGGAAGAAAATTTTGGGACGCCCAAAAAGGAAAGTGGGAAGAAAATTATGGGACGGAGGGAGTATAAAATTAAAACAAAGTCAGAATGCTTACTTTACTTTTGGCCCCCTTTTTTTTGGAGTATTTGTGTAAGAAATAAAGCTATTAAAATTAAATAAGTAAGAAAGCTTGAATAACTTTACTTAATTGACGATCTCTGAATTACTACGATTGTGCCGTGATATGAAGGTCACGGACTTAGAAGCAAATTTCGCCACTACCAGTACATGTTCTCAAGTGACGAACGCCCCCCAATGTTAACACAATCCTCCTCAAAATCCATGCACACGAACTCGGAAGGTGGAACTGCTTAAATCTCGACTAGGGTTTTTCCACCTTTATTTTGTGTATATGAGAATACAAGAAACTCACATATATATACCCTTTCATCACACGTCCAAACTAAATTAATTAAGAAATATTTCCTAAAATTTAGTTGAGTGAAGATAATGTTACCTAAATCCTATAGGCATGTATCTCGTAGGAATAATAGGAAACAATCGGATATTTATCTTTTGCATTATTATCAACAATCCCCCACTAATGACCCGGTGTTCGTAGTGACCCGGGTTCAAGTCCCTACCAATGCATCAAAAAAAAGAACAGATGCTAACATCTGTGCCTAAGCACCCAATCAAAAAAAAACAATCCCCCACTAATGCAAAAGAGTCCGAGACCTAGAGATTCTGAGCAGTACGTAAAAGGATTAGTACTTAAATGTTAGTATCCAAAGGTTTGAACTAACACATAGTGGAGTGGGGTGTTCAACGGTCTAGAGAGTGTCCAAAGAATTGAACTCGTAGATTATTGAAGGGACCCGACAACACGCACCTCACCTTCAAAGCTTGAGCAATTCCTCGATAACACAGCCACTCATCTTGGGACTCTAAGTGAACGCTCTAGAGAGATATCCCATCACTCATAGAAGGAGGCTATCCCTTCACATTCACCGCAGGTGTTCCACGAACATTAAGAACATTTAAGTTCAACCTTCCATCTATATAACTCACCGGTCATCTCATGACACCACTAACTCGAGTGGCCTATGTCTGTGAGGCTAGTTATAATAGATCTTCTCATGACACCATTAACTCGAATGGCCTCGGTCTATGAGGATCAGAAAAGGAATCACCGTATGTACAAGAGCATCTCATGACATCACTAAGATAAGTGACCTCGGTCTATGAGGCTAATCAAAGAAACCATCATATCTTCAAGACCATTTCATGACATTTCTTAGACAAGTGACCTCGGTCTATGAGGCTAATCAAAGAAACCACTGAATCTACAAAAGCATCTCATGACATCACTTAGACAAGTGACCTCGGTCTATGAGGCTAAATACATCAAAAGCTTTAAGCTCATACTCATCATCCATTTCGGGATGGCTCACCACACAGGTATAATATTTCTCAAAACCATGCCTCTTGATACTCAACTACCTTCCTCCTGTCCAAGATCCACCAAGTTCTTCTCCATTCTCACATAATACAATGAAACCACACCATTCACAGTAAACTGTCTTACAGACTCATGTATGACATGAAGGTGTCTCTTCTTGCCATTATACGCGCTGTTCTTTGAAACGTCTATAGCGGCTTACGAATCATAATGGATAGGTATAGAATGAGTTGGCTACCCCCACAATGGAACGTCTGCAAATAAATTTCTCAACTAATCAGCCTACAACGTCGCAAGATCTCCGAATTGTCTGTCACCCAGTTCGCATCGCATTACATTGCTCGATGCATGCGCATACTTCATCCTCCATGTAAGGAACTACAAACATAAGGGGTCGCTACATGTAGATTTGATCAAAATCTAACTTGAGCCAGCTCCATCTCATTCGATCATGCAATTTAAACCAATTTAAATAGGATTAGATTGCCATAAAAGAATAGGAACACATTTAATCAATTATGATTAAATCGGAAAGTCAATAAATTGACTCATCATCAAATGAGATCATAAACCCGATAATGATTTAAACAATTATATTTAATCAATTAAATGATTAACATCTAATGGAACCTGGTTTAATCGAACCTGATTGAACCGAAATACTTCCTTTCCATTGAAAACAGCAAGCTCAGATGTTCCAGCCCTTAAGTATATTCCTGGAACTAGATCCGCGGATCTATTCTTGACCGTAGCCACATCAAGTTCCATGAGCAGGTTCCGCATGTCTCATTGAGCCAAAATCCAAAATGCAACACATTCTAAGTTGAATTTATGCATACACGCTGATCAAACCAACTTGAACAAAATAAATCAAGCAATTTAAATAGAAAATGAACTTAATCATATTGGTTCAGCTATTACTTGCGATTGATTTACCAAAATACACAGTAAAGAATCAATCGTGCAATAATCTAATCAGACCATTTTAATCATAAGAAAACCAAATAAGATTAAGTGACATAATAATCTGAAAAATAAATAATTTGAACCCAAATAATTTAATCATACCTGATTAAATCGAACTTGAATTAAATGGAATCGAATCATATATTGGACCAATAAAACCCCGTACCAATCTGAATTAATTCTAATTTAATTCACATGATAGTAGTCATACCTGGCCGAACCAAACCAGGTTGGTTCAATCTGAACGAAATCAGTTCAGACAATCAGCCTCAAAACTGTCAAGCTCAGCTAGGATTTTATCCTTAAATCAAAACAACAGCTGCCGCATCTTCTCCACCGACCACCATACATGGCGGAAACATGGCAAGTGAACTGAGTCATTCGGCCGACTCGGTTTCCGATTCAGGCATGTCGACACTGGTCAACTCCTCGCTCTATCGCCGCGACCATCCACGGCTTAGCTTTCAACCGGCCACCGCCGATGTCGAAGCTTACACCACTGGCATCTTTGTTAAGCCCTCAGTCCAGCTGTTATATTTGCAGCAGCCGTCTTGTAAATCCTGACGACAGAAATAATCAAATAATTTATAGTCAATGGAAACATATATCAATAAGTCACAAGAAACAGCGACGCTGCTGCTCCTTCGCCAGAGACACTGAAGAGAAAGATGGGTTTCTCCTCCAATTGCCAATTTTGGTTGAACGGCTTCAGCCACAAATAACAATACGGGAGCAGTCACCAACAACGGACATGTCAATATATGCTGCTACTTTCTATGCCTCTGGCGGTTTCAAGCTTCAGACCCATCCAATATTCTCCTTTGTTAACTTTCTCGCAAGTTGAAATTGACTCATGCTTGTTGTCAAAATCAGAACAAAATAATCAGTGAACTAGATTAGTGAATTCATACAAATCCAAGGTTCAGCTAAACAAAATCCTTGCATGCAAGCTGCTTCATCAATTGAAACAAACTAATTGTTTCAATATGATTTCCTATTGATCCACCAGCGCCAGTAGCACTGCCTCATGTATGTTCCAATCACTTTACAAACTCTGGTCAAATATCGTCAAGACTCAAGAATCCTCCTTTTTGATTATACCAAAATCGATTGGAATTCAGTGTGCTGCTTCACCCAATCTTCATCACCAATTGTCGAGAGGTCCTCCAATTGTTACATTCATTGATGTACATGTGTTTAAGCAAAAACACAATTGATTAGTGAGTAGTGAATCAACAATATCAATAATCCGATATTGATTTCAATAGTAAAAATTCGCTTCTAAATTGTAGGAAATAAAGCTATTGAAATCAAATAAGTAAAAGAACTTGAATAACTTTACTTAATTGACGATCTCCGAATTACTACGATTGTGCCGTGGTATGAAGGCCACTGACTTGGAAGCGAATTTCGCCACTACCGGTACAGGTTCTCAAGTGACGAACGCCCCCCAAGGTTAACACAATCCTCCTCCAAATCCATGCACCCGAACTCGGAAGGTGGAACTGCTCAAGCACTGCTCAAATCTCGACTAGGGTTTTTCCACCATTATTTTGTGTATATGAGAATACAAGAAACTCACATATATATACCCTTTCATCACACGTCCAAACTAAATTAATTAGGAAATATTTCCTAAAATTTAGTTGAGTGAAGATAATGTTACCCTAAATCTTATAGGCATATATCTCGTAGGAATAATAGGAAACAACCGGATATTTATCTTTTGCATTATTATCAACAATTTGTTCACTTTCCAATCTAGGTATGTTTTCTAGAAATTTCATGTTTTTAAGTTCAGTAATGTTACGATCAAAAAAAATAATAATAACGTTAAATAAAGTTCAATACAGTTAAACAAAAAAAAAAATTCAATTTTCAATTTTATAGTTCAACTTGATCAAAACTTAAACTCAACACATTTATTCATAAGTTTTACTTTTTTAAGTTCAGTAATGTTAAATAAATAAAATAAAATAAAATAAAGTAAATTTGAATAAAGTTTAATACAGTTAAGGAGTAAAATTAAATAAAAATAAATAAATAAAAATTTAGCTGTATCACTGTAAGTATTAGGATCTAGGGAATCCATTTATTTGCAGTGTTGGTTGTAAGTGAACTCAGTCATCGCTTAGTAATGTTTGTTTTACTATGAATAAGTCAAAGCTCATTTTGAAGGTAGTTAAGTTAAGAACACGGCACGTGGAGTTTGATTCCTTACTGATCAGTCATCAGTGATCACCAATAAGTTTTTGTTTATAAGTTGATTAAAACTCTTTATAATTTGCTGTAGAAAATTGATTTTGAGGCCGATTATGGTTTATTTATATTGTTGTGGGTTTATATTCATTCACCCATTGAATTTTGTAAACGAAATGTTTTACTCTATTTGCATATAAACTTTTTTTTTATTTCAACTCATTTAACTCGTATTTTTTAGTTATACTCTATATAATGGAAAATTTTCCTAGTATACTCAAATCCTAAATTTGAGTTCTATTTCCACTTGATATCCAAATTTATTCACTTTTCTTAAGCTGGTGTTGGGAACAACGTCTTAGATATAAGCATATTCTCCCAACAACGTCTTAGTCCGCGTGACGTATTTACTTATAGGGGGTAGAATGAGGTAGTGAGACACGTTGTGAGCCACTCATTATGATGATGTGAAAGAGAATATTTTTTTGCTTTTGATGGATTTTTTATAGTGGGACACATGTCGCAATGAGATGAGTTTGACGGCTGAGATGAGTGACTGAGATGGTGTCTCACTGCCTCACACTCAGGGGTGTCTCATTTGAACGCTCCTATATATATATAGGGGCGCGCTCAAATATTACCCCTTCTTAGAGTGTTACCCAATTACTCGCTTGTGATTGGTTGAGGGGAGGTGCCACCTCACAAAGCACGGGGCCCATTAGACATGTGAATGGATTGTGAGGTGGCATTGGTAGTGGATTGTGACGTGGCACTTCCCCTCAACCAATCACAAGCGAGTTTTAGGGTAACACTCTAAGAAGGGGGTAACATTTGAGCGCTCCTCTCTCTATATATATAGAGGAGTGTTCAAATGTTACACCCATTTTATTGTGTTATGTGTTACATCAATCTCAGCCTTTAGATCAAATGATCTAAAGGTGCAAAATAAAAGTCAAAAAGTCAAAAATAGACAAAGTTGTTTGGCATCTTACACTTTTGTCTTTTACCTAAAAGACAAAAGTACAAGATGGAATCTGGACCTTTAGATCAAAAGATCCAAATGTGCAAAATCATGTAACACATAACACAATAAGAACACATAACATTTGAACGCCCCTATATATATATATATATATATATATATATAGGGGCGTTCAAATGTTATGTGTTGTTATTGTGTTATGTGTTACATGATTGTGGGCGCGACACGTGGCAAAATGATTGGCTCATATTGCGCCACCTCAAAAGCATGGGGGGTAGTGGACATGTGCCTTGCATGTGCCATGAATAGTGGCTTACGTGGCGCGTTTTGATTGGCTGGAGGTGTAACATTTGAACGCCCATCTATATATATATATATATATATATATAGAGGAGCGTTCAAATGTTACCCCAATCTTAGCATGTTATCTCTTACTCCAATCTAAGCCACACATCCAAACCCTCCGTGCTTTGTGGGTGCGCCACGTGTCCCACTACCAAAATCCTGCACTATTCAAAAAGCAAATAAGAAAACCCACTACCCAAAATCCACTATTCCGGCACTATTCCTGCCAATATCAACCAATCAGATTCGACTAACACGATAACACTCTAAGAAGTGGTAACATTTGAGCGCCCCCTATATATATATAGGGGAGCACTCGATTGAGGCAGGGTTGTAAGAATGAGGCAGTGAGGTACAACGTGAGCCAATCATTGTGATGACGTGGCATTGGAAAAGTATTTATTGGTGGGAATTTATGAAGGGGTAATTTGGGGTTTTGGAATGTAATGATTTTGAAACAATTCATCTCTCTTCCCGTCCATTCCCAGATTTGGAAACCCAATTTTTCTTCTCTCCGTCCACGAAAACGAAACCCATTTTCTTCAAATTTTGAGATCCATATTTTGCAAATTCTAGATTCTGTCCGCCGTTTCTTCTCTCCAGCGACGAAAATGATTTTTGTATCCTCAAAACCCTCGCCATTTTCCATGGAATCTTGTTAGCGCTTCCGCGTCTCCCAAATAGCTGGCTTCTCTTCTCCATCCGCGTCATCCTCTTTGGCGTTTCCATCGTGTTTTTCGACGGATCGATTGAGTGGGCATTGCAGTGGATCTGCAGATTTAGGTATTGCAGTGGATCGATTCCGTTGATTCCGACGTCTCCGGCCGAAACCCAGTATTATCTCCACGGTTTTGATTTGTGCATCTAAAACATTAGGTTCCCGTATTTGTTTTGCTGTTGTTTGAATCTGCTAGCAACGCCTTTTTTGTATTTTTTTAATGCTGGAGTGGATGAACAATGTGATTTTGCTGGTTGAGTTTGATTAAAGTTTGGGTTTTGCACAAACATGTGTGATGTTTTGCTAGATTTTAGGTTCTGGTTGTCTTGATTTTGATGTGGATTTACTGGAGTGGATGAACAATGTGATGTGGATTTTGACCAATGTTTTGAATTGGCGATTTGGTATATATTGATGCTGGTGGTGATGTCGTTTAATGGTTGGCTTTGGGGCGACTATCGTGTGGATTCCAGTTGGGTTTTGGGTGTTCAGAAGTGGAGATGCGGGTGACGGAGTCATATTTGAAGTTTTTGAAAATTTAGTGACTGTCCTGAGAATGTATAAGAAGTTCATGTTTTGATAAAAAAAATTCTGTGTAGGTGAGGTGCTTGATGAAATGCCTCAATGAAATCAAGGGATAGTGCTTACTAGGTTGCTTTAATTTTATGTTTCAGGGATGAGTTTCGAAAAACATATAAGGAAGCCAATTCAGATAAAGTGTGGCTGAGGTATGATAATAAGTCGATGTTAATTTAGGTGTGTTATTAGGGATGTATACAAGATAAATATGTCACTAACTGGTTACATTTAGGTTGCAAAGAAATAAGGTGAAAAGTGGAGGCTAAAAAAGGTTCGATTTCCCAGCCGTTCACGTTGTCTTTGTCTTCTCCGACGATTGATTTCTTCCGTGGACTGTCCACTTCGTTTCCTATCCATCATCCGGTAGCTAGATCGACTTGGTCATATGATGTGCTCTGGCATCTCCAATTTGATTTTCATTTTGTATTGTGATTTTCGTGCCATTTGTTCTGATTTTGGATTGATTTGGATGAATTTGGAGGTCAGCTTTAGGACAAGTTGGTGTTTAGTTAATTAAGAACATCGCTTTGTGCCCTGTATAGCTTTTCCAGCTTTTTTAAATGTAAACGCTTTGTTGAACCTGAGTATGGTGGTGTCTTGTGTTTATTTCACCACCATACATTCCAGCAGCATGGTTTTAAAGACATTTTGGGTGCTTTCATCTGGCAGTGCAGTCATACATTCTCATAATATGACATTTAGTGTTTTGCTTCCCTGATAGATATTGACATAATTAGTGTACTCAACTAATTGTCGGACTTTCTTTGTGACTTGGCTCCTACATTTCTGAAAACAAAACTAGTGACTAAAACCACTTGTTTGCCTATTTGTTTTATAGCTGGGCTCATTGCAGGTCTTCTAGTCCTTTGTACATGTACTGATTCGGTGTACTTGTATACGTATGTGCTTTGATTTGATTTTCGGAACTCATTTAGTTCATGTTTCCACTGATGAGCAGATTAGTTGCGAAGACTTTAATGTTAGAAGGTGAGAAAAAAGAGGTCAAGAAATTGACTGATGATAATGAGAGATTGAGCAATCTTCTTGATGAAAAAGAGGCACAACTCTTGGCCATGAATGACCAGTGCAAGCTCATGGCATCAAATGCATCAAGGTTCTAGTCATGTGTAATTGGTGCAAAAGGTGCACAAATCTAATTGATATAATTTTAAAATGTGTAAACCTTTTTGATTTTGAAAGGTGCACAAAATAGGCTTCTGCCATGTGTTTTGTGTTTACAGATGAAAGTGCTTCAATTAATAAACGAATGTGCATCATACCCTAAAAACTTACGTCAAACGAATGTGCATGAAACCCAAAATACATATACTTCAAACGAATGTGCATCAAACCTAAATTCAAATGACTGTGCATCAAATTTATTATTACTTTTTTTATAGTGCAAATTTATATTTACTTGATGAGTAAGAAAATATTGTTAAGTAATTTTATTATTATTATTTGACTTTTCATATTTATAAATTTAATAATGAAATTGATTGTTTAATTGATTGATTGGAACGAAGGTGCAGATGGGTTAATTGATTGTTTGGAATGAAGGTGCAGATGAGTTATCGACGAAAGTGCAGATGTGTTATCAACAAGGGTGTAATGACATATCAAATAAAGAAATAGATTGCAATTTATTCTGAAACGAAGGTGCATATGTGTAACCAACAAGGGTGTAATGACATATCAAATAAAAAAATTGAATACAATTTATTCTGAAACGAATGTGCATACATGTTATCAACAAGGGTGTAATGACATATCAAATAAAGAAATTGATTGCAATTTATTCTGAAACGAAGGTGCAAATATGTTACCAATAAGGGTGTAATAACATATCAAATATAGAAATTGATTGCAATTTATTCTGAAACGAATGTGCAAATGTGTTATCAACAAGGGTGTAATGACATATCAATCAAAGAAATTGATTGCAGTTTATTCTGAAACGAAGGTGCAGATGTGTTATCATCAAGGGTGTAACACTACAAATTTTTCCCAAAATTGCGTCTTCATCAAAATGACGGAATGGAGTCGGATTTATGACGGAAAATTGTCAATTTCCGTCATCTTTCCGTCAACAATGGCGATGGCGGAAATATTCCCGACGGAAACATTTTTCCGTCGACATTTCGACGTTGTCTTAAGTCAGCATTCTGTTGACATTCCGTCTTATTTTCGCTACAACAAATTCCGTCATCAATCCATCATCATACCGTTGAACATTTCCGTCACAATACAGGCTAATTTTCGTCACTGTATTTTCCGTCACTCTTCCAACGCATTTCCGTTTCAGCATTTTCCGTCTTGATTCCGTATACATTACGGACCCCACTTGTTCCGTCAAAAATCCGTCAGAAATCCGTACACCCATATTTTTCGTTTCACTCCCGTCGTTTTTACGTGAAATATTGTCCGTTTCATTTCCGTCATTATTACGGTACAAAATATCCGACTTTTTTCCGTCAACATTACGACACTCATATTTACATCAATGTTCCGGAATAATTCCGTTAAGTAGATTTTCGTCTAATTTCCGTCTGTTTTGCGTAACAAATATTTCCATCATTATTCCGTCTACATTCCGTCTCTTTAAATTTCCGTCTTTGTACCGTGTACAGTACGTTAGTCTCATTTACCGTCCAAATTAAGTCATTCTTACGATACTCATATAACCGTTATTATTCCGGGAAAATACCGTCAATAAATATTTTCGGCAGTAATCCATGTACATTCCGTCATTCACATTTTCCGTCTACGTACCGTATAATTTCCGTCTCCCGTTTTAATTAAATTTATAAATTCTAAAAATTAATTTTAAAAATTAATGTAAATTCTAAAATTAAAAATTCTAAAAATTAATTTCAGTAAATCATAATTTTAGTAAAATTAATTTGCCAAATGTCTAACAAACAAAATTAAAATGTCTAATCTCGGTTTTCTTCATTAATATCCGAGCTTCGACTAGAGGGCAGTTGGCCAGAAGATGTACTGAGCATCCTCATCATGGCAGCTTGCATTTGCATCATTTGGTCCATGCTCTCCCTCAGTGCCACATGTTGCTGTTGCATGGTCCTCAAATCAATCTCCTGCCGGGACTCTATGCGCTCTAAACGCGGCACAAGCTCCTGAGCCGATTCGTTCGATGATTGACTCCTTGATGCTCTGTGCGAGCTGGCACACGACTGGCTGCCTGTCGAAGAGAACTTGTCCGACACCAATGTCGCTGCAGGACCATACAGATACGGTATCCCCGTCCTTGGGTGAACTCCCATGACAGTTGCAGCAGCCTCTACCAGTTTTTCTTCCGGCACCCTTTCATCTCCAACGCGTTGACTCAGGACCAGAGCTTCAGCATCAGCAAGCTGTTTCTGCTCATTTTCAAACGAAACATTAAAGTTGTGATAAATTCCAAAAATGTAACACTGATTGCAATAAAATAAAAATATTTGACAAACAAATACAATTTTGGAAATGTAATACCCTTTTGTGCTCCCAGTCGGCTATCATATACGTCCCATCCTTTCGAATGTATTTCTTTTCAAACATATCAGTTAGCAACACTTGTCTTTTTTGACATTTTCCTGCAAATTTAATGATAAATGTGTTGTGCAAAATTTAAGTGTAAATATTAAATTATTTAAAAATAATTTGTATTACCATCTTCGCATGGTGAAAGTGTGCCGGTCTAGACCCAAATGCGTGCAATCTCGGGCCGTTTATAGCAACGTGGGCAGCATAAGCTTGCTTGTTCTTTTCACTGCGGGCTATGAATGATGGATCCGTATTAAAACGAACTCTTGCCGCATCTATGTGATCTTTGGTCAACCATTTTGGGCCTTTAGTTTTCCCGGTCCGCAAACCTCTCCACGCATTTTGTAGAACCTTAGCCGCCTTCTTCCTAAAGTTGGCTTCTATTTGGTCGGTGTGGATCGGATCCCACCGATACAGGCTCTACATATACATACGAACAATGTAATAGAATCACAAAACTATGTAATCGATTTCAAATTGCCCTAATTTTACCTGGAAGTGTCGAAACCACTTCACCGGGGCTTGTGGGTCACACGTCTCCATTGTCGTCCAACCAACTTGAAAGCCAGGTCCAATACATTGAAGCCCGATTTTGTTAACAGCCGAAGGGGGGTCAAAGCTGACAAAAAATACAAAACGTAGCATTTATAATATGGGATGAATAGACATATTGCACAGATTTATGTACACTAAAAAGTACTCACTTGTCATCTCCAGCTGGAGTAATCCATGGCCTAATTTCATGTGGCATTGAACCCAACGGTGTCTCCTCACTTGGTCCGCCACCGGCCGAAGGCTCTCCTCTAACAAAATCTGTCCCCATTGCGTCGTCATTAAATGCCGCGAAAGGTGAGTTCCTCTCATCGGCGTCATCGTCAACCATCATGTTCTGCGGCAGGTCTCTCATCAGGTCGTCAAAATCGTACCCTCCCACATCGGGTAAGTTCCTAGCTACATCGATAGGATCCACAATAGGGTCCGGTACATGCATAGACGGCCTGTAATCTTCTGGACCAGTACGTCTGTCCCCGGATGACGGTGTTGTACGTTGACACGAATTCTCACTTCCTTGTCTCGCAGCGGTATGAGGTTGTACAGGTCTGCACGCATCTCGGTTTGGACTGTTGTACGAGGGTGATGCCTGATGTTGCATGTCCTGGTTCATCTGCCTTGGTGGGCGTATGTCAGTTAGCCCGGTTCGTGCTGAACCGCCTCTACCAGACGCGGCAATCCTTTTACCCTGCATATTTTTCTTTAATGGTGGCATTCACCCTGCCACAAATATTAATTTAGTATTAATAGCAAGCAAAACAGCAAGTATCAACAAAAACATTGACAGCAACAATAACAGTATCAAAGGAAATGACACACGTTTGTACAGCTTACAGTATCAGAGGCAATAGCAGTATCAAAGGCATTAACAGTATCAGAGGCAATAACAAGTATCAACCCAAGAATATGACACATGTTTGTACAGCTAACACAGAAATTCTATCTGACATACAAGCAAAGACGAATACATGCCGAATAACCAAATTTGCATGAGTCGTCGAGCACACGCGCATAACATTTGACACACGTTATATACAAATTGGATTCGACCACATAAACAAAGCCAGACGAACAATGAAATCACAAACAGAACCCAGCCGAACTGAATCGCACTTTTCCATACCTGGGCGATTGAAGCTGCTTATGAAACTGGCACAAAAGCGGATGTCGAATTCGGCAGCGTAGGGCGGATGCTTTCAGATCTAAGACGGACAATGAGGGTTTTGAACTGCGCATGTAATTTCGAACTAAATGTATTTACTATAATTTAACCAAAAAATTTTAGAGAGTCCACGCGGGCGAATACGGCGGGGCGCGTTTTTGATGGTATACAACAGCGTTTTTTTAATAAGCGATGTATTACTTATCTAATACTACGCTATTTTACATTAAGCGCTTTATTATTTGTATATTTGTACGGCGCTTTTCAATAAAGCGCTGTTTTACCCTGATCATTTAACATCGCTTCTGGTAAAGGCGGTGTCATATGATTCATTATAACATCGTCTATTCAAGAAACGCTGTTTTAGATCTCCTATAAACGCCGATGTGATACGTATATATTACATCGTTTTTTACACAAGCGCTGTATTATTAAGATATTAATACGGCGTTTTAACAAAGAAGCGATGTTTTAGATATAATATAACATCGCTTTATTGAAAAGCGCTGGTTCAGATTTCATTTTAACGGCGTATATCTGTTAAGCGCTGCTTGTATCTGTCTCCTTTACGTAAATAATAAATGAAGTTGATGAACATAATTTTTCCCCTTGCGTAATAATTATGTACTGATTCCCATTGACATCTAATTTACCATGTTATATGTACATAATCTTTTGTAAGAGGTTTTATGATTTTAATATCATATTATCATGTGTTTTTTGAGATTTTGATATTTTAATATCATAATATCCCACATTGCATAATGTCAAACAGTTTGATTCACAAGTTATTAGAAAATGGTGAGTAAAACCAATTGGCCACGGACAATGCCCTTAGCTATGCACGATGGCTCAATATCGAATTGGAAATTTATTAGATATAAATACGATGGCGCTTACAAATGTTATAAGTGATGTCTTACTTACATATACGTCGTACAGACTTAACCTCATGACGATTCGTCAGACTCTTCTTCGGTTTCTGGATTATCAGCTACGTTGTCGTCGTTCCCCTCTTCTTCTTCGGTGTCGTACTCATACACCTCATCATCAGCGAGGTCCCCCGATGAACCGATTTCGATGTCCAATACAGGCATTTCATTTCCCATTTCGCCCTCATCTTGGAACGGAACATTTGCTACCTCCATGTCGATTGCATTTGTTGGTTTCACAGGACAAATTGCTACCCAACCCCGATTATTTTGTCCTACTAATCCCGGAAATGTAACATAGTACACTTGCACAGCTTGCTGGGCAAGAATGTACGGGTCGTAATGGGGGTATGGTCTATCCGTGTTCACGATGACAACCCCGTTAGAAGGGTATGACCTAACAGTCTGAGGGTCGTACCAGCGGCACTTGAACAATACAACATTGAGGCGGTGGTTGATTCTACATCTCATATGAATTATTTATTCAATGACCCCGTAGTAGTGTGTACCCTCCGTACCCTTCACGTAAACATGACAGTTCACCGTGTTCCTCCCTTGACCATGGCTTTCAATGTGAAACTTGTAATTGTTCACTTTGTATGTCGTCGAACATGCAACTTCATCTTTGAATCCAGCGGACAAGTAATGAATCCAGTGTGGTAGTCCTATTGTTTCTCCAAGATCCCAAACCTGAACATAATGTTTAGCAGTGTTCATGAAAGATGATTGCACAGCTTAATTTGCAACATAATAGAACGAACGAAATTTTTGACGAGGTTACTTACGTGTGAATTCAGCCATTTTGGGAATTCCTTTAGTACGGCATCGTAAATTTGTTGATCATTATGTCGCGGGCGGTTTTGTCTTAAGCCGGTCTCAAATAATTGTAAATATTGCTCAAGTTCAGGGGTGTTGCTAAAGATGTAATGAGTTGCCTTGTTAAATTCTCGCGTGTCTAATACCCTCCTTTTACTTTTGCTACCACCGACTCCTGGGTAATTGAAAATAGAGATCTGAGGATCCTCAAAATCTGATGTCCCTACTTCGTTGCGTTTGTAACGTATGTCGCTCATTGTCAAATCCGGACATAGGTAGTCAGACCCCAAATAAGAAGTCTCCAGCTGTATGTATGCGTTCACAATGCTGGCTTCCACCACAGCTTTGTTTCCCTTATGGCCCAACTGTTTAAGACGGTATATGAAACGCTCAAATGGATACATCCAACGATAATGTACTGGTCCACCAAGTAGGACCTCATCAGCCAAGTGAATCGGTAGATGTTCCATTGAGTCGAAAAATGAAGGGGGAAATATGGACTCCAGCTTACATAGTGTCACCGATATGTTTTCCTGCCATTGTTCCATCCGCTCAACACTAAGAGAAGATGCACATATATCTCGGAAAAATGTACACAACTCGGATACAGCCTCCCAGATCTTATTTGGTAAAAATCCCCTGAAAGTAATCGGCATGAGTCGCTCTGTAAATACGTGTGCGTCGTGAGACTTGTACCCAACTATTTTTAGTGCACTCAAATCAACTTTGTTTCCCAAATTAGATGAAAATCCATCAGGAAACTTCAGAGACTGCACCCACATAAGTACAATTTTTTGTTCTTCTTTCGTTAGCTGATACTCACCCTTATTCGCAACCATACGCCCGCGGCAACTTTTTAGTTCCAACTCTGGTCTTCGACAGTACAATCCTATATCTTTTCTACACTTCACACCATCATCCTTTGTTTTCCCCTTCACATCCATGATAGTATTGAATAAATTCTCAAAACAGTTCTTCTCAATGTGCATGACGTCTAGATTATGTCTAAGCTTCACGTCCTTCCAGTAAGGTAGTACGAAAAAATCGATTTCTTTGTCCAGTTGTGTTCCACACCGAATCCGTCACAAACCTCTGTCATACGCTGTTCCCATATATATTTCAAGTCCCCAACCATGTCAAGCACTGCTTCACCAGACCGAAACTGAACTGGACCATCAAAGTCGGTTCGATCCCTGTAAAAATTCCGGCGATCACCCCGATATGGATGATTTTCTGGTAAAAATCATCTGTGACAGCCAAAATACGAAACTTTCCTTCCATTTTTCAATACGAATGTCTTCGTGTCAGCCATACAGTATGGGCAGCCGAGTTTTCCTTGCGTTGACCACCCCGACAACATTGCATATGCAGGGAAATCAGATACAGTCCACATGAGAGCTGCCCTCAACATAAAACTCTGTCTGCGACTAGCATCATACGTGTCGACACCAACATTCCAAAGATATATCAAGTCATCAATAAGAGGACGCAGATATATGTCCAAACGCTTCTTTGGACTGGACGGACCAGGTATTAGTATAGTCAACCAGATGAATCTTGTTTTCATACACAACCATGGTGGTAAGTTGTATGGTGTTACCATGACAGGCCAAACAGAGTACTGTTTGGTGGACATACCCCATGGATTAAATCCATCAGTGCATAATCCCAATCTTACGTGACGTGCATCTGCAGCAAAGTCAGGATGACACCGATCAAATTGCTTCCAAGAGTCACCGTCTGAAGGGTGTACCATTCGATGCACGTCTGGTTTGGGTGAAGCGTGCCATGACATTTCTTTTGCAAGACTTTGAGATAAAAATAGTCTCTGTAAACGCGGTATGATCGGCAAGTAAAACATTTGCCTTCTCGCATTTCGTTGGTACGATGAAGAACTTTCTGTGCGTCTTGGACGATGATATCTTCGCTGTGAGCAAAAACGACATTCCGTCAAACTTTCGTCGTGCCCATAGTAAATCATACACCCCCCACGCAAACGTCAATCCTTATATACCCCATTCCTAGATCCGATACGAGTTTTTTGGACTCCTTGAATGAATATGGGATCCTATTCTCCCCCCCAATTAGATTTTTCATCGTGCCACAAACAGCGTTAAATGCACCTTCTGATAACCCGTAAGTAGCTTTTGTTGCCAACATTTTCATGTTTAATGAAAGCTCCGTATCTGTCGTGCAACCACTGTAAGCTGGTTCCCCACATGAATTCAATAGATTGTAGAATTTGTTAGCTTCGAAATTGTCCGTTAGATTTTCATTGTAGTTCGAGGACTCGGGAATATCATCAGTTGGGAAGGCCTCATCAGTCCAAATTTGTTCTTCCGTATCAAGCACTGGGTAAAATCCAGTCGGTTCGGGTATAGTTGGGGCAGTATTTGCGTACTGCATTTCTGCCAACTCTTCCCCGTGTAAGGTCCAATTAAAGTAATTTGGTGTGAACCCGTATTTGTATAAATGCGCCTCCATCATTCTTACTTTGATGAATCGCTTGTTTTTGCATTTTGTACATGGACAGCGGATTGAGTTGTCGTTGGCAACAAAACCTTTTGCGGTAGCTGTTTCAATGAAATTATTGACCCCAGCGATGAAAACATCATTGGTACTTGACTCCCCATTGGCACCCCATTCGTACATCCATCTTCGTGCTTCATATAAATATGCCATATATAATATGCGATTTCAACGGAAAATAAAATACTAGTACCTCAAGTCGAAACTGGGACGAAGCAATTATCACCACACCACAATAGGAGTTTGGCCGTAATCACCTGGACATGATATCGCTGAGAACCCACTTGAGTGAAATTGGTACACAGTTGAATGTAAGCGAGTAAGAAGGTGTTATGTAATTTTTTTTCCGTCACCAATTGAGGATTTCCAACGTAATAAATGCGATACATTTTCAGTCAAAACATCATTGCTATTTTCCGTCACCAATTGACGGAAACACGTCGATTTATAAACGCTATATGTAATACCAATGTAGCTGCACAGTTACTAACTGTGCGTTGACTGTGCTTTGACGGAAAATGATGGACCAATGATAAAACGATTTCCGTCAAAGGAACGTTGCATTTCCGTTTATGTTGACGGAAATGTGCCGGAATAAAGACGTAGCAATTGGTATGGAAGAAGACAATCAAAGTAAAGCTATGATGCATAAAGTCATCCAACATAACTCAATAATGTTTGTCACATCATTTTCAACTTTTTTCACCTACATATATACTCAAGTCTGATTTATTGGTATGGGTGGGTGACACAGTAGAACACTCTGACACCTAATATATCCTGTCGTTTTCATACACTTTACAAACTATATGGGTGGTATAGTTGACCATTCCAAATTTAGATAGTATTTTGTATTTAAAATTTATAGATAGTGAATAGAAAGAAAACATGGCGATATTTTCTATACTAGTCCATTTATTTTTTTGGCTAAAAGATAAACGTGCATGTATAACTGAAACGGGTAGGTTACTTCATTAGATACATTGCACATAAATATATAACAGATTTCATGATACTTGACTCCAGATGATATGGAACGTCAATGTCAGAACATTTCAACTACTCTTTGATACTTGCTTTCCAGGTGACCGAGGGGGGGGGGGGGGGCGGCTGGTCAACTTCCTCGTCACCGTCACATGAATGTGCATTTGTAGACGAACATTGTCTATTGTTCATCTCTTCTTCGTATCGGTATTTTTCCATACTGAAGCTGTGCTCACCTAAACATTCCGACCCATTATCACATGGATAGAATCCATCTTGAGCGGAACAAACATATCCTTCAGAACCGCTTGATTCATCATCAGACATCTGTGCAAACAAACGGTCGGCAGAAGAAATTGAACTCATTATATGAAATTGTTGGGTTGAAAATATAAGGAAAAGAGCTAGTGCTCTTACTTATAGGAAGGACGCTTTATGCTTCCGTCATAGTGCAGTTAATATTCCGTGACTCTTAACAACGGCGCTTATCAAGAAGCGCTGTTGGGTTTATGATCTGGAACGGCGTCTTAAACAAAGCGCTGTAATATAACGGCGCATTTATTTATAGGCGCCGTTGTATTACACGTTTAACATCGCTTTTATTAAAGCGCCGTTTATTATGTAGCGACCACGGCGACTGAAGTATAAACGACTTTGAACCCTAAAATTAACATCTCAACACAAAGTTTAACGACACTGGTAAAATTCCTTTACGCCGATTTTTCCGCTCGCCGTACACATTTTACTCTCGAATAGGTTCAGATTTGTCTCACAGGTATGTCGTTTAGTTGTCATACTATGTCGGCGCTTATTGTTTCTGTGTTGCAACCGATTTCGGCTAATTTCCATGTCGTAATTACGGTTGCAGCTGCTTATTGATTCTGGTTTGCAAACAAAATCGGCAGGTTATTTGTCCAAATTTGTTGACAGACCCATGTGTATATATTCATTTAGTCAGGGTACTCAGCTATGGACCAAATGATTATCGTTCTTAACTGTGAATCTATGAGAATGCGATACTTATTCTACATATCAAGTACACCAGTTAAATACTCCTCTGTTTCGGGTTACATTGTAAAGTGACCGATGTGCTTATGTTGTTTACTTGCAGGACGATGGATAACACACCAAGTAGTGTCGACGGAGCCACACCCGCGACATGTACTAAAACAACGAAACGTAAACAAAGGGGTGCAACCCTTCTGACCAGATTAATTGACAAGCATAAAGATGGCACAAAGGAACCGGTCACAATATCCGCAGATGGAACTATCGACGGTGACATTGGCAAATCATTCAGGACATACATTGGTAATATCATACACTATCAGTTATTACATTTAATGCAGAATGTGTTAGTTATACGTTAATATGTGCGTTCGGTAAATGCAGGTCTGGTTGCAAAAAAGCATATGCCAATTACATATGAAAAATGGACGTTAGCACGCCCGGAGCAGAGGGAGTTTGTGTGGGAAGAGACCTTGGTCCGGATTATTAAATGTGATACGATTAATTGATAACTTTATACTTTGTGCCATTGTTTAACCATTCATTTAACTCTATGCAGAAAATGTTTGATGTGCCTCAGAATGACTTGACGAGTGTTTTAAAGAAAACAGAGATGCGGGGAGCGGCTAAAATATGGAGAGAATTTAAGAGTGAGCTAGCAAACAAGTACATCTTTGGTCCGAAAGTAGGAGAGGACCCACGACAGATGTATCCGTTCGTTGACACGGATCAATGGAATTCTTTTGTGGCACAACGTATGACTCCCGCGGCACTGCAACTCAGGGAGTTGAACATTGCGCGAGCAAAGTCAAACAAGTACCCGCATACTATGTCCAGGGGCGGGTACAAGAAGGCAAAAGCAGATATCGTAGCTCAAAAATTATCAGAGATGGAGGCTCAGGGTTTAATATCCCCAGGGGATGACCCTGTCATCGATGTCGGCAGGCATGAGGTGTGGAAGGGGGGCATCAAAGGATTAATAAAGAGTACGTGACTGACCATACGAGGGAGGTTGCCACCAAAATTGTAAGTTATCTGATTACATTAAATAATAGCGTAACTTGTAACCAACTGTGGTGAACGTCAATTCACTTCGATATCAGGATGAATTGGAGAAGCAAGTGAGGGACGGAAAATTTATATGCCATGGTCGACGTGACATATTAACGGAGGCCATAGGAAAGAACGAATACCCCGGACGAACACGGGGGGGGGGGGGGTGGGGTGTTTGGTAGGTTGGAAGAAAGTATTTGGGAAGCAGTCTTTTTCGTCATCCCATTCACAATGCAATGTCACTTCGCAAGAGCTTACCATTTATAGCCCTCCAAGTGTTTCCGAGAATGACCCATTTGGAGATATACCCAAGGTACAAAACAGGCAGTTTTTAAATTACGAAGACAGTTCAATAACAGTTCTCGTTACCGTGTGTGACAGTTTTACATTACAGGTTGGGAAGAAATGTTGACTGCACGTGGAAGGAGAAGGTTCAGAGCAGGACAGGAAACTTGTAGCGCTTGGCAGAGTGATGCCAGGACGCTTCGTACAGTGTCACGAGCTGCCTGATGAGATGGTGAAGGTGGTTGTAGAGATTGACATTGACCAATCTACAGAGCTTCCAATGAAGATGGGGCTCAAAGAGAAAGTATCAGATGCACTGGGTGCTTTTGTGGGTTGGCCGAAATTTCTGATAGACATTGGTGAAAAGGTACATTCTTGTCCAAATTCAGTTAGACGACGAGAAACACATATACGTATATTAATGTGAATAGGTTCATCGTTTCTTTTTTGTTTTCCGCACAGGGATATGACGAATACAGATTTTTTAAACTCCAGTGCAGCAGTTTTGATAACCAAATTCTGGAAGGAATGACAATGAATTGCCGTTTTCTGTACGAACACGCGAAAATGATGGATAAGTCGACCATCTATTCGGTGTACATTGCTAGCGAAATTTTCGGTGAAGACTGTTATATACAGCTGGAAAAATCTGATATTGTGCAGTTCACCTCATTGGAAGCCCTGAGTGCAACCGCTGTTGAAGTGTACATAAGGTATGTGATTTTATTTATTATTTGAAGTTGGTGGCAAAAAATGTTGTATTATTTATTCACTTAATTATTCAAATGTGAACAGATTTATACATGACAAGCTGCCAACGGTAATTAGGTTTGGATACTTCAGACCGAGTCATATGACTCCGTCCGTCGATCTAGAAACGAGGGTCAGCAGCTTCCATAAGAGATTGCAATTGCCAGACTACGTTCATAATTTTTGCTACTTCCTCCCTTACGTACATGTAAAAAGGTAAGTTCATATGTTTTTCGTAGTCTTCTGTATATAGTCGATGTAATGCATCGTATAAGAATATAACATTTCTATAACTATTTATTAGGTGGCATTGGATGTTAGTTGTCATATTCCCTGAGAAGCGCTTCGTCCTTTGGCTTGATCCGCAAGCAGAACCACCGATGAAAGACGCAGTTGATTTCGTAAACAAGTAATGACGACCATGTTAATCCGCTATTTCAAACAAGTACTACATGTGCTACAACTTACATTATTTACAATTAATGTTACAGGGGCATGCGTACATACTTCAATCTCCCGAAAGATTCAGAGATACATTGGAGGACTGTAACGGTATGGACTTAACAAATAACAGCCCTCCAAGCACGAATTCTTTTATTCCTTTACTTAATATGTTTGATTTATTTTTATAAATCATTTATTATTTCAGTGCCCCAAACAGCCCTATAACACTCAAGTATGTGGGTACTATGTGTTGCAATATATCCGCGACATAATGAAGTTCGTCCATGAAACCAATGGATCTCTTTATGAAGACATTGCGCAGGTAAATATATGCTCCGATAAGTAACCGTTAGTCTACCTACCTTTAAATGTGGTAATTGTGCGCTTTTTTCACAGGCTTTCCCAACAGGAGAGGCATCGTATAGTAACCATGTCCTGAATGGTATGAGGTGCGAATTTGCCGATGAATTGATAGATTTGTTGCGGCAATCAGATAATCCAGTGTAAAACCCGTCATATGTTGTATAGTGGTCCATGCATTTTGTACCATTGACGTGTCCAGTATCAACGAATGCGGACGTAAACGGATACAAATGTTCTGTATATTTAATGTTGTGCAATGACAGTGGTTGGATGTCCCAGTACCTACCACAAAGAGCATGGAAATAGAGACTAACGAATTTAGTGCTCCTCAGACGTTGGGAAAATAAGCAAACCATGACCTTTTCAACGAAGATGATTCTCGTAGGAAGTGCTTGAAAATTACACAACCGGAGGGGTCACAAATCAAAAACAGTGATCGGTTCTCTTCCAATTCATCGGCCTCATTGGATCAACGGGTATAGCATCGCTGGTTAAATATAATTTCTCCAGATAGACTTGTTTTATACGTAGTATGTAACGTTCTTTGTTTACTAAAGGACCATGCCAAGTTGAAGTACTTGTTTAAAAAATGTCCAAAGCATGAATATATTATGATTTTAGAATGAATTGTAATGCCTATATATTTATTATTTTTATATTTTAAAAAATTTATTATTACCGGAAATCAAAACGGTGAAATTGATTCCATTTAAAGTTTTTGAAATCGGGACTCCTAAAACAGCGCTTAAATGATTAAACGCCGTTTTGGTTATACCTGTTACAGCGCCTAAACATAAAACGCCGTTTCGGGTATACTTGTTACGGCGCCTTGAAATTAAGCGCTGTCCTACATGGTCTCGATTTCATTAATTTTACATTAAACCAGTTTTACAAGTTCCGATGTATGTTTCATTATTCCGTCATATTGCCGTCCTTATTCCTTTACAAAGTCCGTTAATTATGGACCGTTGGTTAATTTCCGTCACTATAACATGTTAATTCCGTCGACTGATTAAGGAAAACTGACGGAATTTTGACGGAACGATTTATGCTACTAATTTCAATATATATACGCGACCTCTTGAAATCATTCATCCCACCACATTCATTAGCAACATACTTCCTTCAAATCGTCATCATGTCTCCTTCATTTGACCGTGTGAGTTTCGCCGACAATCCAAGTGGATTTGCCCGTAGAGATCACGTTATACCTGTTGGCAGACACGCTTAACCACTTATTATCGTTCTCTTACATACTGACTGTTTTGATAAATGCTGCCGTTATGTACTCCCTACTTTTGTAACAGTTTCTTCCCATTCTATGTTCATCGACGGATTGCACAAGAATGCATCTCAAAATGTTGGGACGCAACGTGGGTATCATGGACCATGATTCCAGAAAGCGGCAAGGAAATTTGGTTCGAGGAGTTTCAGGTACAAAGCGTTAACAAAGAAAATGTTATATTTTCATTTGGATGAGAAAAGTTAACGTGTCTTACAAAACGTTTACTTGTAGCGTATAGCTACATGGGATGCACAATATGAAAATATCATTCGAGGTAATTTTATGAGGAGATGCAGAATGATCGTCAATAATCATCGGCATATGCAAAGCACAGGACGGAATTCACTTTTGTTGTTGTCAACCAACACGTAAATTGCAGAATGTTGGACCGCTCACGATGTTGTCATAAATCAATCAGTGACAACTTTGTATTCCATTAATTAAATAAAATATAGTGCTTTCCGAATGAATTCGTAACGCAAATTGACAATTTACTCTTTGATAAATAATGTTTCTTATATAATAGATTATATTTGAAATCATTTTTGTAAAGCAAATTGATTATATGTTAAAATAAATTCATAAAACACGACAAAGTAATGAAAATTTTTTTTTAAAAATTATGTATCGCTAATAGGACGGCGCTTCTCCTAGAAGCGCCGTCCTATATTACATTATACCGGCGCTTTACTAAAGAAGCGCTGTTTTAGAGCAACGGGAATGAGATGAAATATGATTCTAAAGAATTTATGACTCTTGACAGAAGGACAAGAGTCATGAAATTCTTTAGAATCATTTTTCATCCCATCTCAAGTATGTTATTAAATTTTGTTCTAACAAATGATGGAATGCTGAAAATGAGTGTGTTTGAGAGATGCGAAGAGTTCTTTTATATAGGCAAAACTGAAATTTTCTTTCAGTCAGAATTCAGTAAATAGTCCGTCACAAGGCACGGAAAAATGATAAACTATCGACAGAAATGTTTGAAATATACAACGGTAACCTTATTGACGGAGTAGTAATGGAGAAGCGACGGTATGAATACGAATAACATCTGCGGGTAAATGCCGTCATTGTTTCGTTACTTAAATTCCGTCGCTTATCCGTACCCAAATGGTAGACGGAATTTGAGTTGACGGAAATCTGACTGAAATACCTCGAAAATGGTTTTGGTGACGGAAAATAGTCGGAAATTTAACGCTTTATATTCCGACGCCGTTCTTTCTGACGTTATTAAGACAGAAAATTTTGACGGAAAATTCGGAAAAATTTGTAGTGTAATGACATATCAAATAAACAAATTGATTACAAATTATTCTGAAACGAAGGTACAGATGGGTAATCAACAAGGGTGTAAAACCATATGCAATAAGGGTGTAATACCATATGAAATAAGGGTGTAATGGAATATGAAATAAAGGTGTAATCACATATGAAATAAGGGGGTAATGCAATTTAGCATGAAAATAAGGTGCAGATAAGTTATCACCAAGGGTGTAATGACATATGAAAAAAAGAAACTGATTGCAATTTATTCTGAAACGAATATGCAGATGGGTTATTAACAAGGGTGTAATGTCATATGAAATAAAGAAATTGATTGCAATTTTTAATGAAACGAATGTGCAAATATGTTATCAACAAGGGTGTAATTACATATCAAATAAAGAAATTGATTGCAATGTATTTTGAAACGATTTTGCATGTGTTATCAACAAAGGGGTAATGACATATCAAATAAAGAAATTGATTACAAATTATTCTGAAGGTGCAGATGTGTTATCAACAAGGGTGTAATGCCATATAAAATAAGGGTGTAATGCAATTTATTAAATAAAGGGTGTAATGCAATTTATTAAATAAGGAAATAAGAGTGTAATGAAATAAATTGCAATTTATTAAATAAAGAAATAAGGGTGTAATGAAATAAAGAAATAAATTGCAATTTATTATGAAACAAATGTGCAAATGTGTTATCAATAAGGGTGTAATGACATATCAAATAAAGAAATTGATGGCAATTTATTTTGAAACGAATGTGCATATGTGTTATCAACAAGGGGGTAATGACATATCAAATAAAGAAATTGATTACAAATTATTCTGAAACAAAGGTACAGATGGGTTATCAACAAGGGTGTAATGCCATATGAAATAAGGGTGTAATGCCATATAAAATTGATGGCAATTTATTATTAAACGAATGTGCAAATGTGTTATCAACAAGGGTGTAATGACATATCAAATAAAGAAATTGATGGCAATTTATTTTGAAACGAATGTGCAAATGTGTTACAAACAAGGGTTTAATGACATATCAAATAAAGAAATTGATTGCAATTATTCTGAAACAACGAACGTGCATTCAAGCAAAACAACGAGCGTGCATTTAGCTTTAAATAACGAACGTGCATTCAGGCGAAAAGAATATACATTTACGAAACGAAGATGCATCATCGACCAACTATTAATTCAATTGTTTTATATACAATTGAATTAATATACAATTCATAGGATACACCAGTTACAAAGTTGTGTCATACATGCACATCTAATTGTTTTATATACAAGACTTCTATGAACGAAAAGGCACACTATCTCTATACAATTGAAGAAAAGGCTTGAGTCATAAAGCATGTCTCCTTCCATGATGCAATAGAGATCCATGCTGATCAGATTCTCTTACAAACCCAACTCTTTAGGAATTTGCCCTCCAATATTGTTGCTATATAATTCCCTGCAAAACATTTGACCAATTTTCAGTTTAAACTTGATAAACATATGGCTACAAGCTTCAATGAAGAGATGCGTATAAGAAGAAACCGTTATTCAAAACCATTATTCAACATACAAGTATTGGAGATGCTTGAGATCAGGGAACTAAGCTCCCAAAGTTCTAGCAAATACTGCATAGTGATAGGGTAAGATATTGGGAATGCAATTATTTACTCACTTCATGTCAGAACCAGCAAGACCGAGATAATTCCCACTATAGTCAAAATCATGTATTTATCACATACAAAATATATCATGTATTCACTTTGAATTTCCATGATTCCATCTGTTTTCCATACATATTGACACAAACCATAAGCTACAATCACAACACAACCCAACAAAACACGAAACTGGATTATGAAACAATTCACATTTGAAAAATCACTACCAAAAATGCATCCAAACCACATAGCTCAAACCTTTAATTCAATTGACAAAAGAACACAAATACAGCAGGTATATAATCCAGATAGCGTCAAAGGCAGCGACCAACATCGGCAAGAAGTCTCTAAAATTGCCTTTCGAGCTAATTCCAATAAAGATGCAAGTCCCTCTCATGCTTTACGAAATAACCAACAATTCACATCCGGAAACAGATAAGTATTGACCAAAAACATGATGCTGCAGAGCTCAGGTCTGAAAACATGATGCTCAAAGCCCATCATAACAGACTGCACAATTGGACATCATAACAGATTGGACAATTGGACATGCTCAAAGCTCAAACATGACTGCACAATTGGACATCATAACAGGTTGCTTAACACTATTAGTCCATCACATTTAGAAAAAATACCGAACATAATGAACTCATAGCTAAATCATCAAAAAACCGAGTATTTTCAAACTTTGCAGTATTTCTGACAGGCGTCGTTTGACCTGCAAATTTAAATTTATATTTCCTTGCGAAACACTAGTAGGGTGGCAAGCAAGGGTCGAACCCTAGAGAGCTGGTGTTGGTGAAGTCGTTCTGTAAACAATAAAATTGGGGGTTTGGTGTGAGCAATTGTTGTAAAACGCAAGAGAATAAAACGGAAAGTATTCAATCAGAGAAAGCATTCGGTCTAGGGTTTTCTATTGTGACTCGTTTATCATTGACTTCTAATAATCTAATTTTGTGTTCCTAAGTGTGGTTACTCCGTTTCAGGTTATAACCTAAGGTAAGGCTGTTTCAAGCACTTACACCACAATCCACTCCGTTTCAGGTTATAGACTTCTAGTTTTAGCAAACCTAATACTCCGTTTCAGGTTATATCAGGTTAACGTGCGACTACTTGTCCTAACGTTTCAGTATCAAACAAGCAGCAAAAATAAGGGCTGAATTGCTCGGCTAAGTTTTACCGTTTCAAGTCTCCACTTAGCTTCGCAATTCAAACCGAGATAAATAGCACAAAAACTAGTGGAACATAAAATAGCATTAAGCAAAGAATCTCAAAACTTCGTCACAATATATTGAACCCTAAACCGAATAACGAAATTAGCTACTCATAGTCATGACCAAATAACAAAGTATTTTTTTGAATGAAAGCAGTAGAAATTCTCTTCTCCGGTTGAAAGCTTGATCTCCTCTCGAGCCTTCTCAATTCTGGGAATTCGTGATCTGGGAATACGGTATGCTCCTTTGATGTCGAAAACCTAATTTTATGAAAAAAGGTTTCTAATTTCGTTTTGGGCCAGATTTCCAAATCCCGGTTCGCTGACGTCAGCCGCGGACGATGCCCATTTTAGCGACGCGGACGATGAACACTTTAACATCCGCGGATGATCTGATTAATCTTGCCTGCGTCCGCGACCCGGTCTGAGATGCATTTCTTCTTTTGCTCGTCAGTCTTGACTTTGGCTCTCGATTCGACTCCATGAACTCCATGTGATGATTTCAGCACCGAAATGCCGTCTTTAAGCGCATATTCCTTCCAGAGCTTCCGAAACACCTGAGATGCAAACAACACTGAAAAGTAACTGTTCGCATCAAAAATGTATCGAAATAGACGGGATTAGTTGATTCGACGAGTCGTATAAATACGATTCATCAAACCACCCCACACTTAAACTTGTTCGTCCCGAACAAGAACTAAGTCATAGAAGGAACAAAAAGACATCACACTCGTTCTTCGATGTCTTGAATAAATGCATATGAATATGAGTTGCTAGTCTAGACTTGCTTTTCTACGCATAGCTCAATCATTACTCAAATCATCATGCTCAATCATGGAATTAACTTGATACATGTTACCTCAGAGCTGAAATCCAAATCAATTCGGATGTCTGGGAGATAGTTCTTTTCAGACCCATGATCTGCATTCGCTGTTCCAAACTCTCGATATATGGTTATACTTCATTGCTTTTTCTTGCACGTGATTCATTTGAGCTTCAAGGTTTTTGAGCTTTCTTTCTCTCTTTTTTTTTGATTTTTTTTTGTTGGACAGCTTTTGTAGTGACTTTCTTTGGCCTTTGGCTCTTGATGTAACAATGATGTTCTTCACCTTTTTTCTTTTGTTGTATGAAACTCACAACGTGGCTGATTTTTCTTGCGCTTTGCTCCTTTATTGTGAATTGCTTGTCCTTTTCTTCTTTCTTTTGAAGGAGGTCCAATCATCGCCCGCAAGCATATGGAAATACCTCTCCGCTCTTTCTCATCCTCGACCTTTTTTTACGCGAGTCAAGATGAGGGTCGCTTACCTATTTTCCCGGTTACTTCGGACTAGAGATAGGACGGTTTGTTACGTTTCCGTCCCGCCTTCCTACATAAACGCTGCAGTGGCGAAGCAACTCTAAACCATGTCGTCTCGAAGTGCTAGCCTCCACGAAATCCATATAACCATATAGTTCGAATCCAGTCCTTTGAATGCTTCGTCAAGTCTCTCTAGGATGTTTCTATCAACTCCACATCCCTGTTTATCTCAGCTCAGAAGACACGTAATGGGTTAAATTCACAAGTAAGAGCATAAATCGAATTTCACGAGAGAAGTGCATTTAATCAGCTCATCTATTTCACATCAACATTCAATATTGCATATTCAAGCACAGAAGAGAGATTTCATGCTTTCATATTTTTATTATTAATGAAAACGTGCTGACACAGTGCATATGCAAGGAAAATAAACGTGCTGACACGACTGACTGACTCTCCCACCCCACACTTTTGAACCAAGCCGTGTCCTCATGGTACGACTTTAGTTCAAAGACAAAACTATGCAAGACACACAAACATATAAGAAAAGGAAGAGATCAAAGTGAACAGGTACTCCCCTCGTGTGAAGATAAGAATTCTGGTCAACGAGTTAGTCAACGCTGGTCAACGGTCAACGGCGGATCATGTTCATTTTAACTCCGCGGTCAATGGTTAATCTGAACTGCACCCGCGGTGAACAATCTGCACGTTGTCCGCGATCCTTTCTGAGCTGCACCTGTTTTCTGCATAAAAAACGTTCTCCTTTCCGAAAGGACAATGTGATCACACAAATAAGACTCAAACAAACATAAAATGAAAAATAAAAACTCAAAACTCAAAAAATTTGCCGGGCTGCCTCCCTGCGAGCGCCTTTGTTTTACGTCGTTGCTCGACGTTACCTCTTTAGAGATCACAAGTTAGGATCCCAAGGACGTGTGAGGTCAAATTTCGCTACTCCTCTGTGATGCTCATGACCCTCATCCAGTGGTGCTCTCGTGTCTCTCCATCCGGGTTTCCATCCAAACGTGCCATGTCTCGGTCGCTTCCTCATGTATGGGCGATCGACATCCTTGTGAATATGGGAATCTGATCTCTTGCCACCAAGTGCAAGTGACAATAAGCCTGTGCTCGTGTCAACCTTGGTCCTTATGGCAAAGAGGAGTGATCGTCCCAAAATAGGAGCTGGAGGATCGTCATCTCTAGCATCTCCCATCTGCAAAACATACGAGTCGATATCACGGGTGACTGTGAAAGAACCTGGGTCCTTACACTTTTCGGGTGGTGCTGCTCGACTCGCTGCAACTGGGCGCTCTATCGTTAGGTTATTCTTCTCATGCCTCGCTTCCAACATGCTTCCTAGCCCGTCCTTGTCGATCATATGGTCATCCGGAGCTATACCCTAGAAAACGAAGGAAAAATGTCAGCTTCAGTACTTTCGACAGACGGGATCGCGGACGGTGCACATTTTAAGTGTTCAATCCGCGGACCCTTAACCTCTTCATGAGTCGCGCCGTTAACTTGTTCTGCGTCCGCGGAAATCTGTTCCACCGCGGGCTCTTCGTAGATAATATCCGCGGGTGATGGGCATTTTATCGGACCGCGGACGGTATTAAAATGCTCTTCATCCGCGATATGCTCTGAGTCGGCCTCTATTTCACTATTTTCTGCCTCTATGTGCCTACCAACCGCGAGCATCTTATTCACCCAATATGCAGACTCCTTTAGCGCCGCGTCCACTATTGCCCATGATTCCTCGGCTTTGGCCTGGTTTTGTTGCATCGTGTCAGCCAACTGTTGGAGGCTAGCTGCCACATCGTCCTCTAGCGGCTCGACCTGATCTTGTCTTGGTCTTGACCTCTCGGCCAAATCATCTATCAAGTGCCAAAGATCGTCCATGTCTAAGTTATTCACCGAGCCTCCCGCCGCATCATTAAGCCAATTCCACTCATGTGGCATCATTACACCGAGAAACCTTTGAAGAAGATAGAGGTTTGTGAATCCATGGTGCGGGCAGCTCGTCACAATGGAATCGAAGTACGACAAGTACTCGTCCAATGTTTCGTCCCGGCATTGCTTGAGGTTGATGATCTTCTCGCGGACTTCAAGTTGGAAGGATGGTGGGGAAAACTCCTCATAGTTCCAAGGCTCTCTACTATAATAAGAAGACATGGTGAACCATAAAGCAAAACTAAATTAAAAAAATAGAAAAAGAAAAAAAAAGAAAAAGAGCAACTTCACCGAAGCGCAGCTCCCCAGCAACGGCGCCAAAATTTGACAGGCGTCGTTTGACCTGCAAATTTAAATTTATATTTCCTTGCGAAACACTAGTAGGGTGGCAAGCAAGGGTCGAACCCTAGAGAGCTGGTGTTGGTGAAGTCGTTCTGTAAACAATAAAATTGGGGGTTTGGTGTGAGCAATTGTTGTAAAACGCAAGAGAATAAAACGGAAAGTATTCAATCAGAGAAAGCATTCGGTCTAGGGTTTTCTATTGTGACTCGTTTATCATTGACTTCTAATAATCAAATTTTGTGTTCCTAAGTGTGGTTACTCCGTTTCAGGTTATAACCTAAGGTAAGGCCGTTTCAAGCACTTACACCACAATCCACTCCGTTTCAGGTTATAGACTTCTAGTTTTAGCAAACCTAATACTCCGTTTCAGGTTATATCAGGTTAACGTGCGACTACTTGTCCTAACGTTTCAGTATCAAACAAGCAGCAAAAATAAGGGCTGAATTGCTCGGCTAAGTTTTACCGTTTCAAGTCTCCACTTAGCTTCGCAATTCAAACCGAGATAAATAGCACAAAAACTAGTGGAACATAAAATAGCATTAAGCAAAGAATCTCAAAACTTCGTCACAATATATTGAACCCTAAACCGAATAACGAAATTAGCTACTCATAGTCATGACAAAATAACAAAGTATTTTTTTGAATGAAAGCAGTAGAAATTCTCTTCTCCGGTTGAAAGCTTGATCTCCTCTCGAGCCTTCTCAATTCTGGGAATTCGTGATCTGGGAATACGGTATGCTCCTTTGATGTGGAAAACCTAATTTTATGAAAAAAGGTTTCTAATTTTGTTTTGGGCCAGATTTCCAAATCCCGGTTCACTGACGTCAGCCGCGGACGATGCCCATTTTAGCGACGCGAACGATGAACACTTTAACGTCCGCGGATGATCTGATTAATCTTGCCTGCGTCCGCGACCCGGTCTGAGATGCATTTCTTCTTTTGCTCGTCAGTCTTGACTTTGGCTCTCGATTCGACTCCATGAACTCCATGTGATGATTTCAGCACCGAAATGCCGTCTTTAAGCGCATATTCCTTCCAGAGCTTCCGAAACACCTGAGATGCAAACAACACTGAAAAGTAACTGTTCGCATCAAAAAAGTATCGAAATAGACGGGATTAGTTGATTCGACGAGTCGTATAAATACGACTCATCAATTTCAAAAACATCAATAAACACCAAATCACAGCTAAGAAAATTATCATCAGATAATGAACAAAACTAAGAAATTTGACGCTAACCCATAAAATCCGCACATCTCGTGGTCTGTTAACAAGAGACACAATCCACCACATTAACCATTTGCTTCAAATTAGTCGAAAATGATAACCTGAGAACCCATTTCCGTTAATGTGTTCCCAAAAAGCAGCCTTCAAGTACCAAACTTGTAAACCAAAAGACTATATAATGACTCCAACATATATCGGATCCACACCATATGATCACCACTTCGTTTCCAGTGATTCCCATTCCTAAATCAAATCCATGATTCACATGAAAATGATGAAAGAAAGCAAAATTAGGTTCACTGGGATTACCAAATTCACACAAAAAATCCATAATAAATCAACTTCAAAGCATGTACCTGGCCTTTGTGTTCCTCAGTTTTACTCCTGTAGAAACCCTCACAAATCACTTGCAAAATCACAACAACAGATAATCGCTCAAGAAATATAATCTGGAAAACAAATCTCATGTACGATAAGAATCGGACTATTCACACCTCACCGACTGCCTTTGCTACATCAATCAAAGTCGCTTGAAGATTCTAAGGAATTTCTCAGGAGGCAACAAATCAACGATTTGCGCCGGTGTGGCCTTCATGCCTCAAATGCCAACATCACAACCTCAGCGGCGTCGCGGTGGTCTCAAACCTCCTTGCCGGCATTGAAATCGCGAGAGAAAGCTTTAACTCGATATAGATCTGAATCTCGGTGATTCTGGGTTTCAATTATGAGAGAGAAAAAAAGTCGGACGTAATTACAGATGAGAGATGATGATATACAAGTGAAGTGATGTGTTTATTCGTCCAGAGGAGATGGTGTATAGTATAGAGGAGATGTGTATTGAAATTGAAAGACCAAAATGCCCTTCAAAAATGAATTGTTAAGAAATATGAGTATGTTTCTTTCATTGGATGGGTAAAGGTGATGTGTCTGAATGAGTGGATGAGATTGTGCCTCACGTTGCCTCACACTTAGGAGGGCTGCCTCATTTGAACGCTCCTATATATATATAATCGTGAATGGGCACGATATGATACGGTTATAATTTTGAACAAGAATATGAGTATATATGATTTTTCCCTTATTTATTTATATTCTTAATGAGGGAAAATGATCAGGTATAAAGTTGATTTTTTGGTACAAAATACAAACTAGGCCTGGGCTCGGTTCGGTTCGGTCCTTAATTTGGTGAAAACCGACCCGAAACCCGAAAATTTGGTTCGGGCCGGGTTCGGTCTTTTTGAAAGTGAAAACCGACCAAAGCCCGATTTTTTGGGTTTCGGGTCGGTTCGGGTTTTTTCGGCGTTGTTCGGTTTTTTTCCGGGTTCGGGTCGGGTTTTTTCGGGTTTTCAGGATTGTTCGGGTTTTTTTCGAGTTTTTTTTTCAGGTTTCGGGTTTTTTCTGCAACCCATTAAGCATTCGGTTCGGGTTTTCGGTCCGAGAAAAAAGCAAAACCGAGACCGAACTGTATATCACCATTCGGTTCGGTCTTTTTGTCGTTCGGTTTTTGGTACGAGAAGAACCGGCCCGTTCGGGCTTTTTTCGTTTCGGTTCGGGTCGGGTTTCGGGTCTGCACGCCCCGGCCTAATACAAACTAATCATAACCATTGATCTTGTGATTTGAATGGATGAGATTAAATCCTGATTTTTTGTGCCTTTTCTTGGTAACGAAGTATAAAATGAAATTGACAAACTATGTCGTCTTTTTCATTTTTCGGCTCGAAAAGTGACGAATTATAGGTTGATTTTGATGAAGTTTGTATTTTGTACCAAAAATCAACTTTATACCTTTATATGAGATACTTGTTTTAAGAATATTGGTAATGACCCGGATACTTATTGATTTCACTCTTCATTATAGACATAAAGTCAAGTGTAACAACTTGGAATAGAAGTTGGAGTAGCTAGGGCTAAAAACCATAAATTAGCAAAGTGTAGTTGAACAGAACCAAAGAATGAGCAATCACGTGGTGCATTTTTAATGGGAAAAATAAAGGGAGATAGCAACAACTTGGTGAAATGAAAGTCTTAACTAAAAAGAACATCTGGGAAAAAAAGAAACAAGAAGAGAATCAAGCTCACTGTTCAACATGACACGCCTGGCATATTCTATATGATTAGTTTTAGACAGAGCTAGGCTCGCTACTTTTGTTGTGTCCATCAAAAGAAGAAAAAGGAAGCAGCCATGGGCGGATCCATTCTTGGAATAGCTCGGGGCATCTGCTCCCATTTATTTTGGTAAAATTTAACCTTAGTTTCATGTTTTAAACAGTTTTAATGTTTTGCTTTCAGTTATTTTAGTATTTCGTCCCCAGTAACTTAATCTTTCGCCCAAACTATTTAAATTGCCCAAATGGATTAAACACAACTTTATATTTAAATAATTTGACACCCCTTCAAGTCATTAATCTAATTTGATCCTAAATGATGGCTTCAATAAAAGGTGTGACGTATAAAAATAATTAATATCCTACTAATTTTGTTCTCAAACATTATTAAAACAAATATATTTGTGGTTCGATTGATTTTGTATACATCTAACATATAATACAACTAGGATTTAGTTTGAGCATTTTAAATTTTAAAATTCGGTGTTCTTAAAGGTTCGATGAATACCGCCCCAACTCCGGAAAGGTTCAAGCAGCTATGATCGAACTTGAAGTGCGTTAAACAACAAGCGCAACAGAACAAAGAACGGTCTCTGTACTGATGACTTTGAGTACCATACATTTATGTTTAACTTTTAACTATGACACGTGGATCGAAATTACTATCTAACATGATAATGACAATGATGTTTTTATTTTTACCCCATGACCACATGATTTCAATTTTAAATATGCAGTCAAATTTTATTTTATTTTGCCAATAGAGCAGTGGTTTAAGAAGTGCATTAAGATGGTTAGATCCTTACACCTTTGATTCGAGTTTTGAAGTCACTAATTTTCATATAAATTTCTCTGTTCATTTTCTTCTTTCTCTTCCTCGTCCGCCTTGCGCGTAGATGTTTCCTACATCCCTTGTGGATGCTTCCTCGTCACGCCTCGCGCATGATGCTTATTCCCTCGTGGACGTGCAGGCTGTCAAGATGGACGTGCCAAATCTTGCAACGGTAAAAGAGATCAAGGTGGCCTGAGATCCAAATGTCGTAGAATATACCGACAATTTGGGATGGATGGCGGATCTATGCACTACAAAAAATGCCTATTATCAACAGCCGATTGCATCGCTTTTACACTTTTTCCATAAGATATGTAATTACAATTGGCGGAATATTCCGTTGGAAAGTTGTTGGTTATATGGCTGTCGATTTTATCACATCCGTCGATTTTAACTTCATTTACAACGGATATTTCTAATGATTTTATCAAATTAATAGAGTGAAAAAAATCAAGAAAATCGACGCATAATCCGTTGATTTTAAGGTTGTAGCAATTGAATGCATTTCCTATTATACCCTTTTCATTATTTACGACAAAATTATTCCCTTGCTTTTAAATGTGGTAAGTAAAAAATGTATTTACTATTATACACTCGATGGACGCCGCCACATCACCGGGAAGCCTCCAACCGCCGCCTCGCCGGTCACTCGCCAGAGTTCCATCCCCCACCGGTCGCCTTGCCAGCCACCAGCCGAACCATCACCTCCTTGCCGGTCACCCGCCGAACCACCACCACCTCCTCTCCGGACACCCTCCCCTCTCGATCCGCCCTTAAAATTTTAAAATAAATATTGCATTTGCTAGTAATTGAACCTAGCTCTCTCAACCATAACACAATCATCCTAGGTTACAAGAGTTATCTCTCAACCATAACACATGTCATCTTATGTTTATTTATGTATATATACTTTATTTATGAATCACTAAACTAATATAATAACTAGATAATAACATACTTGTTGAAGTTTAATCAAAATAATAAAATCATAACCCAATGCACAAATTTTTTGTTGAATTTTATTTTTACTAAATTATACGAGCTCAAATGCTACCGTATGAGTCCAATTTTCTTTCATTTTTGTCACAACTTTAATCAATCTACAGTTCAGTGTATTTAATTATATGACAATCTATTTGATTTAGGTCATCATACTTACTGATAACAAGTGACAATTGTAAATTTGTTATTACATTTTTAATTTTGTGTGATTATTTGTTGTAAAAGAACATATTTATGCATAACCTTATTGTTCACATGCTACTAAATTTATGTCTGCATGTCTTGCTTTGTGGATGTGAATAAACTGATGTGTGTTTCTAAAACTTGAAGATCATCGACTAAGCAATATGTCGAGATTATGTGATGTTACTTTCACATAATGGATTCTCTTAAATGGAGAAGAATATTGAACTTTTCTAAGTGGAGATGAAAATTAATATACAACCAAATTATTTAGATGATACTTCATGCAAGGTTGTCAGAATCGAATTTTTACCTTGCCTAGATAATCATCGAATTTACATTATAATAAAATAATATCAAATATTACCACACAAAAATAACATCAAATATTACAATAAAAAGTAATATCAAATACTGTATATGTATATTAAATTTTTAATTGTAAATCGCCCACGTATCAAAGCACCAATAACTTGCCCACTGTTGAAGTACCACTACCAGCTTTTGAATATTGTAAACACCGGTAAATACTGGTAAAATTGCTGGTCTAAAGATAAGTTACAATAATATTTTATACTCGAAATACCAATTTGATCTCGATCAGCGACGAGTGCACGTTCTTCATCGCTCGGACTAAAAACTGAGTAGTGTTGTTCCGGCCAGCAAACACTTCGTTCCCAACTACGATGGCCTGGATTTTGGTTCCGGGGTAGTATTGAGACACGTTGGACTGAATCCAAGAGTCAGTGAAGGCTTTGCTACAAAATCTTGTTTGACATGGCGATGGCGACGACGGTGTTGAAGTTAGGGAGAGCGGCGAGGACTGCGGAGTCGTAATTGAAGAACTTCAATTTCTCTACGCCTTTGATTTGAGTAGGTCAATGACTCTGGATCTCGATGAAATTGGGAGGTTGTCGCCAGTCTCGGCAATATTTAATAAAAATAATAAAAAAGAAGCAATGGGCCGTATAATTTGGGGCCTGGTTTTTTGACTTTAAATTTGTATTATATAAATCATTTTAACATCACATAATATAAATTAACATAAATTAACATAAATTAACATAACATAATATAAATTAACATAAATTAACACAACATAACATAAATTAACACAACATAACATAACATAAATTAACATAACATAAATTAACATAACATAAATTACCACCATCATCATATTACCACCACCATCATCATCATCATCATCATCATCATGTCATCATCATCACCATCATGTCATCATCATCATGCATCATCATCATCATCAACATCATGAATAGTAATAGTAATATGATGAATAGTAATATGATGATGATGATATGATGATGATGGTGAATAGTAATATGATGATGATGGTGAATAGTAATATGATGATGATGACATGCTGGTGATGGTGAATAGTAATATGATGACATGATGATGATGGTGAATAGTAATATGATGAACAGTACTATGATGAATAGTGATATGATGATGATATTGCGATGATGATGATGAATAGTAATATGATGAACAGTAATATGATGATGAATAGTAATATGATGATGATAGTGAGATGATGATGATGAATAGTAATATGATGATGATAGTGAGATGATGATGATGATGAACAGTACTATGATGAACAGTACTATGATGAATAGTAATATGATGATAGTGAGATGATGATGATGAATAGTAATGTGATGAACAGTACTATGATGAACAGTAATATGATGATGATAGTGAGATGATGATAATGAATAGTAATATGATGTGATGATGATGTTGTTGATGACATGATGATGATGGTGAGATGATGATAATGCCATGATGATGATGGTGATGACATGATGATCATGATGACATGATGATCATGATGACATGTTGATGATGATGATGATCATGATGATGCCATGATGATGATCATGATGACATAATGATGATCATGATGACATGATGATGATCATGATGACATGATGATGATGATGATGATGATGATGGTGATGACATGATGATGGTATGATGATGATGTAATGTTAGGTTGGTATAAACTAAAATAAATTAAAATAAAATAAAATAAATTAACATAACATAAATTAACATAAATTAACATAACATAACATAAATTAACATAAATTAACATAAATTAACATAAATTAAATTAACATAACATAAATTTAAGCTCAATCAAACAGACCCAAAATTGGCCCAATAATTAAAATCGTTTAAAATCGCTTTAGCCTCCGCTTTTAGAGAAAAATGATTCTACCAACGATTTAACACAAAACATACATGTAGAATCGTAAAATCGGACGATTTTACGATTTAAAACACGATTTTGACAACCTTGACTTCATGGCTAATTTGGTGGTTCAAGGCAAGTTAATATGTCTGTACAAGTAAAGCTTGCTGATGTATAATGTCAAGAACAATTTCATGGAATTTGTTGAACATTAAATTATCAAAGTTGTACTCTTGTGAATACTAAGAAATTCATCAAAGTTTTGATGAAAGACATGGAAGAAGCAGATATGATTCTTGGTATTAGAATCAAGCGTGAGAACAAAGGATTAGCACTAACACAATCTTATTATACTGAGAAATTTCTTAAGAAATTCAATTTTTGAATTGTTCTCCAGTAAGTACTCTCATGGATCCAAGTGTGAAGCTTATCCCTAATACGGGTGAAGTTGTTTCTTAACTTGAGTACTCACAAGTAATTGGTTGGTCAATGTATGCAATGACAAGCACAAGGCCTGACATAGCTTATGCAGTAGGAAGGCTAAGTAGATATACTAGTAATCCTAATACTCATCACTGGGAAGCTATAAGGCGAGTGCTTATGTATCTTAGAGGAACCATAAATTATTGTTTGACTTATGTTGGATTTCCCTCGATTTTGGAGGGATATTCAGATGGAAGTTGGATCACTAATTTGGAAGATCATTCTTCTACATGTGGTTGATATTATTGCCTGAGGGAGGTGCCATCTCTCAAGCCTCAAAAAGAAAACTTGCATTACTAGCTCTACTATAGAATCTGAGCTCATAGCCATGCCGGTAAAGAGGTAGAATGGCTAAGGAATTTGATTCATGAGATTCCGTTGTGCCGAAACCTATAACACCCATATCTCTTCATTGTGATAGTAATGCAACTTTGGCTCAAGCATATGGTCAAATATATAAAGGTAAATCGAGACACCTATGCGTTAGACATAGCGCGGTCCGTGAACTGATCACTCATGGGGTGATATCGATTGACTTTGTTTGGTGGCAACAAAATCTAGCTTATCAATTGACAAAAGGATTAGCAAGGTACTTGATACAAAAGTCTTGTATAAGGATGAACTTAAAGCACATTTGTAATTCCTAATGGTAGGACATCCAATTTCCTCTTGGTATGACACCACGAGCTGAATTCAATGTGGAAAGCCTACTCTTAGAGGACTTGAAGCACATATTCATTTGCATCCCAAGGTTGTGTTTGTTCCTGCAAAAGAAAGGATTAGGTTGAAGATTATCTTCTTAATAGATCTTTTGATAAAATGCATTGCAGGTGCATGATCGAAAAGAATCTACCAATGTAAGTGTGAAGTGAGCCGCTTCAATTAGCTCGTGCTTGGCTAAGTATACACTTATGAATGGATACGGACACATGGTTGTAATAGTGTCAAGTGGTACTTTGAATAGTAGTAAACTTGTGTGTGTTACATGAAAATGTATTCAAATGAGTTGAATGGGGCCAACAGGGTGGTGGCCTGTTGGTTAAGGAGTCATATACGATTCCTTATATCTCGGGTTTGAGATGGGGATACCATTTTTCTCATAATTTTGTGAGATTTTTCCTCTTCCGTTTCCTTTTCCCCTTCCTCGTCCTGCCTCATGCGTGGATGCTTTCCTCTTCACGTCTCGCGCATGATGCTTCCTCCGGCCGTCAAGATGGACGTGTCATGTCTTACAACGATAAAGGTGCCCAAGGTGGCCTGAGCTCCAAGTGTCGAGAATGTACTGATGGTGATTTGGAGTAGATGTGCGGATCCAAGCATGGTAAAGGTGCTAAACCCGACCCGTGCTTCAGAAGTGGAGAATTGTACCTATGATTTTGGATCCGGTCAAGATGCATTACTAGAGCTTCAAATATCAATATATATGTAATAGATGATAAGGCGTCATAACGATGTCGTCATAACAATTATATCAATATCAATTTATTTTATCAAAAAAAAAATTCGTCATTTAAGGGAAAAGATCTAGTGCTGCAAATTTCAACAAGTACCAAAACAATATGGTTTCGATTAATATTTTTTCTGCAATATAACATCAAAATGATGTCGTTTTAGTACTCATAACATTTTACTACTTTTTGCTTTTTAAAAATCTTTTCACTATGATTTTTCATACGTTGGAATAATCTATACAATTATTTGAAAATATGTTTATAAATTCAATTTTGTTAGATAATAGGTACAAAGTTAAACTTTGGTACAAAATACAAAATTTGTCAAAATTGTTTTATAATTTATTAGTTTATTTTATAGTTCGTCACTTTTCGAGCCGAAAAATGAAAAGATGTCATAATTCATCAGTTTCATTTTATAATTCGTCACCAATAAAAATATCAAAAAATCAAGATTTAATATCATTCATTCAAATCACAAGAGCAATAGCTATGATTAGTTTGTATTTTGTATCAAAAAATTAACTTTGCACCGAATCTTTTTCCAACTATCTAAAACTAAAAGCATTATTAAAAATATTTATTTTATTTTTCTTTATTACAAAGTAACAATCTAGATTTATATTTGTACGAGGTCCGCTCTGCTACTGCGTCTCATTCTTTCATCTGGAATTTTTTTATTAATTTAGTGTATACTTTAGAAATTATATTAAACGGATCGTTCATACTTGCACTTGGACAACATTCTACTTGTGGGTGTAGTTATATCTTCTACTCTAAAAAGAAAGATTTGAATAAAGCTATGTAATGCAGAGGAATATATTGCGTACCATTTTATATAGGGAAAATTATGTATTGGTGCTTTGAACTATTGACATATTTCAATTGAAAGTTCAAACTATTGTTTTTTCCAATCAAGGGCAAAATAAAAAATAAATTCACAAATTTTCAAACACTAACCACCGTAGCTACACCGTGATTAAATTGTGATCTCAATCATATGATTTCGTCAATAACGACTGAATAGAAAGGTCTATTGGTGTTAAAGAAGAAATATCGATTCGATAAGTTAAGTGTTTATGATGAAATCGTCCGGTAATTTTCAACGGGATTCACATGATTTTGTTCGCAATTTAATCACGGTGTACTTACGGTGCTCGGTATTCAAAAATTTATCATTTTATTTTTTATTTTGCATTTGATTGGAAAAATCAATAGTTTGGAACTTCAATTTGGAAAATGACGAAAGTTCAGGACATCAATTTGTACTTTTTCCTTTTATATATGATCCAATTTCAAGAATCTTGTACAAGCACATCGCCATCCCTAAACCATTTTAATTAAAATTCACTCGAATAGAGGTTGGCATAAAAATAAAAAAGTCAGGTTATTCATTTACTAAGATGCATATGCGATGGATACGATATGAGTAAAATGCTAACTTGGCTTCCTCTAGTCACGTCTGAATTGTTAATAATCTGTATGAGCACTTCAATTATTATTGTAGACTTGTAGTTGACCTTCGAGTAGGGCTAAACATTTGATTCTAGGGTTAAAATGCCCATAAAGTATCATGTTGTCCTACATTATCATCTTATACACTGCAGTCATACCCTATCATATCAAGTCCTACCCTATCATTTTCAATTATATCATAGGTTTTTACTAGGGCTGCAAACGAGACGATGTACTCGTGAACAACTCGTGAGACTACTCGGTCAAAATTCGGTCAAAGCTCGACTCGATTATAAACGAGTCGAACACGATCACGATTTTTAGGCTCGATTATTAAACGAGTCGAACACGAGCACAGTTATACTCGACTCGTTTAAACTCGTGAACAACTCGTTTATATACTCGATTAGAACTCGATTTGTTACTCGATTAGAACTCGATTAATTACTCGTTTATAATTTATATACTTATTTATTTTGCATTCTTTATATCAATATAATTTTTAATTTGAATATGAAACATGTTTTTGGGCTTCATTTTGGCCCAACCCAATAAAAATAGAAATTGAGGCACGTTTAACTTTTGTTAAAGTTTAGGTTACGATTGAATTTAGAAACCCTAATCTGACAAAATTGAGGCACCTTCATTTTGCCGCGCCGTGCAAGTCCAACTCTCCACCAAAAGCCGACGAGCTACGACGATAGCAAGCTGATTGCCTGCTTCGTTCCGCTCGATTTTAAATTTTGAAAAGCAATTAGCCGAGCGACGACAAGCCGAGGAGGTATATTTTCTGAAAATCACCTTTTCATCTGATATTTCGTTACACATTTGTACGATAAAATGTGGGATCCAGGGAAGGCAAGGCTTTTTTCCCTTTTCCTTTATTCTAATATTTGTTTCATTAATTTCAGGTATGATGAATGATTATATTGGGGGAGAAAGTGATGACAATTCGAATGATTCGTCTCGTTCAGCCGAAATCATGGAAACAGGTGCTGAGTCTGTATCCATTCGGGACATGGAAGTAGTAACAAATGGAACGAGCACCCAAGGTCAGGGACAAGTAACTGCCGAAAACAGTGGCTATGGACGAAAACCTCGTCAAAAAAAATCGCAAGTGTGGAATGAGTTTGAGGAATACAAAGAGGGTGATGAAGTGAAAGGTATTCAGTGTAAACATTGCAAGAATGTATTCAAAATGAGCAAATCAGGATCCACTACCCAATATCAACGACATCTAAAAACTTGTCCCAAGCGTTCTGTTATTATAGCTGGACAGCGGCGATTAAATCTGCAAAGAGGTACTCTTGGTTCTAGTAATATCATTAAGCCTTGGAAGTATGACCAATCTCGTATCAGAGAACTCATTTCTCATATGGTGATGGTTCATGAACTTCCATTTACATTCGCTGAGTATGAGTTATTTAACTTGTTGATGAAGGAATCATCTCCTGATTTTCGAAAAATTTCTCGCACTACTCTAAAATCTGATTGCATCACTAGTTATCAGAATGAGAAGAAGAAGCTTACGACTTCGTTAAATTCTGTTAAAAGGGTATCCATTACCACTGATATTTGGCGTTCTGGCCAAAAGATAGAGTATATGGTTGTGACTTGTCATTATGTTTGTGATTGGAAATTACATAAGAAGATGTTGAATTTTTGTTATATTCCACCCCCGCATAACGGACCTGCTGTTTGCGAAGTTTTGAATCAATGCTTGATGGATTGGAATTTAACAAACAAGTTGGCAACGGTTACAGCAGACAATGCTTCGTACAATGATGCTGCCGTTAAAAATTTGAAAGAAGTGCTATCATTTCAAAGGAAGCTGCCATTTGATGGTAAATTTTTTCATGTTCGTTGTTGTGCGCACATTGTCAACATTTTAGTTCAAGATGGATTACTAGAGATTGGGGATATTATTCATAACGTTCGTGAAACAGTGAAACACATTGATAAATCATCACAAAGGATTAAAATATTTGGTGACGTTGTTAAGAGTTGGCGTTTGTCGGGTAAGAAATTAATTCTTGATTGTCCTACTCGTTGGAACTCAACATATCAAATGCTTGCATGTGCACTCGAGTTTAAAACTGTTTTTGGGTACTATGAAGAAAAAGATTCTTCTTACAAAAATAAGCCTTCGGAAGAGGATTGGATCAAAGTCGAGAAGATTTGCTCTTTTTTACAGATTTTTAATGACATAACGGAAATCATTTCAGGTACACATAATTTTGTATTCACTTTTTATTACACATTTTGTTCATCTTCACATGTACTGTCTACTGTGATAATTGTTACTCACTGATAACATCTATAAGTAGCTGTAACAGATTTCACACATCACAGCTTTTCTTCTTACTTCTGTTTTTATATACACACTGATGATGGTTTCTTCTGACCTAGGAACTCAATATCCGACATCAAATCTTTTTCTTCCCGAACTTGCTAATATAAAGGAAGAGTTAGAAGACAAATCTAAGTCCAGAGATGCTTACATTCGAGATATGGCAAATAAGATGAAAGCAAAATTTGACAAATACTGGGGAAGTAACAACATTTTGATATCGATTGCTGCGGTCTTGGATCCTCGAAACAAGTTACAGGCCGTTCGAATTCTCTCAAAATCACTTTGTAATTGTGATTTGCAAGCTCATGAATATGTTTCTAAGGTAAGAGACACTTTATATGAGCTTTATAATGAGTATGTAGAACTACATACCAATGTTAATTCAGAGAGCCATGGAGTTGGGAGTCGAGATGATGGGAGTGGCCCTTCGAATGTTACCAACATGGTTGGTAAAGGGATAAGTAGAATGAGACGGAAGCTGGATGATTTAATTAGAGGTTCGGATGCATCTGAATATTCAAAATCTGAACTTGACACATATTTAGAAGATGGAGTAGTTCGTGTCGAGGATGTGGATGGTTATTTTGATCCGTTAGATTGGTTGAAGGGCAACAGTTCGAAGTTTCGAGTTTTATCGAGATTAGCTTGTGATATCCTAGCAATTCCTATAACTTTCGTAGCTTCAGAAGCAGCTTTTAGTGCCGGCGGTCGTGTTATTGATAACTACAGGGCTTCTCTTGGAGTGGATACAGTGCAAATGCTATTATGTGGAGAGGATTGGTTAAGAAGTTATTACAATATTAAGAAGAAAATAAGGGTATGTATGGTTAGAAGGAAATTATTTTAAGTTGTTATTGATTTCATTTTCGACAAGATCTGCATATATCATCTACTAACAATACTTAATATTTATTTCAGAGTACCGAGCAAGAAATGAAGGAAATTCTGTTTTGAGGGATTGACCGAAGTTCTATTTTGTGGCAGCTGGTGCTGCAGTTGTGAAGGTATTGTCTCTTCTTGAGCTTGACAGCTTTTGGTTCATTATTACTTTATCACTTCACTTGGTGAATTTTTCAGTGATAGTGATCTCTGTATTATTGTGTTGTGTGCTTATTTCAGGAACTCTTTAGCACCTCGGCTAGCAAAAGTAGCAAGTGGCAAAGACAAGTTTTCAATTTTCATGTGCAGAAGAAAACTATGAGTTGGCTTATTTTGATACTTTTTGTAATTGTGTGGTACCATACATCATACATTTCAAAATGCCATACTCTCAAAAAAAAAATGTCAGGTTCAATATTTTTGTTTAATATTTTACATTAAACGAGTTCTTATTCGAGTAGCTCGTTTATGAGCTTGATTGGCTCGAGCTCGAAAAATTTTCGAGTCGAGTTCGAGTACTTGAAATTATATACGAGTCGAGTTCGAACACGCAAAACTTAGGCTCGACGAGTTCGAGTTCGAGTTCGAGTATCGTATATTCCTATTCGAGTCGAGTTCGAGCTGTACGATACTCGACTCGACTCGACCCGTTTGCAGCCCTAGTTTTTACTTCAAATTATGCTCAAATCCACTCTACTGGACCTACCCGATCCGACCATACTCTACCATAACTAATTACCCTGCCCCCGGATTACCCAACGGGTATAAAAAAATTGATATACCTTGTCCTTACCCTTCCCTACATTATTCAACGTCAAGAAAAATAACCCTACTGAATTTTTACTCTGCTCACTGCCGACCCTATACCCTGAAATGTGTGTTGGCAAGAGATTCGTCACACATCTCCTATCTCTCATTTTCATCCGTTCATCACTGTGTTAAGGAAAATATCTGAAACGCATTTTAATGGACGACTCTACCTTCTCAAACATTACAATGCCATTCAAGTCCCTAAAAGCGGCAAATGTGTCCAAAATTGAAATGCTAGATGGGTGGGTTTTAATAGTACTAGGATGATAACACAATGAATGACATGAATTCTAATAGAAAGTCATTTGTATAAATGATTGACAGGATAATGTGATAAACTCTGCTTTAATACATTAAACCGTAAATTCTTTTATAGAGTAACACGTGTTTTAAAACACTAATTAGATTTTTTTTATAATTTATATTCGAATTGATTAATTAAATGAGGAACACGATCCCAGGCAGGAAAAAATTTCCAATTTATGGAAAAATCAAATTTGGTTTCCAATTGTAGAGAGTCTTCAAATTGAATTTCCAAAATACACAATTTCAATTAGGCGTCGTCGCTAAGGGCGCCTAATACATAGAGCGCTGTAATCAACTGCACCTAATGCCCAGTGTCAAGTTTTATGATATAAGGAAGGTTGAGTCAGCAAAAATTGCCAAATAAGATTTAGGCGCTTCTGTCCACAGCGCCTTAAATCAAATAAACTTTCGAGCCTAGATTCTCCGTCCGTTAGTTCGACTTTGTCTTCTTCTTTCCGTCCGTTCGGTCGACTCCGCCAACTGCCCGCTGCTCGTCCCGTCGCTCGTCGGTCGTCCGCCAGTCGCATTCCGTCGTCCGCCAGTCGCCGTCCGTCCGTCAGCTTCAACTCCTCTGATCGTGCTTCAAGTGTCTGCTGCGTCAAGTCATCTCAAACTACTTCAATTCATCTGCTCTTATAAGTCGGTGAGTAAATAACATTACTTATCTAATTATTTGTTGATTTTGTCTTCGAAGTTGTTTTTGATTATCTAACAATATAGAACACCATGCCTTCGAAGTTGATTTTGCCTGTAAAGATTGCCTTCCAAGTTGATTTTGCCTGTAAAGCTTGCTTGTTCTCCATTTGATGTGTTGATTTTCTGTGTTAATTTTGCTTGTTCCATTTCGTTTGTTGATTTTGATTGTAAAGCTTAATGTTGGTTTGTTATTGTTGGATGTATGTGGCATATCGTGGTAATTGTGTTGTAAAGCTTAAAGTGATTTCTGTTGTAAAGCTTAAAGTGATTCTTTTCCATTATAGTTGAATATCATGCAGTATGTCTTTGTTGTATGCTTTTTAAGTTAAGTGTTAATATATTATTGTTTATCTTGGACTGTAGCAATGACTAGTCCTGAAAATGATGGAATGACATTATCAAGTATAGAGAGATTTGAAATTCCGTCTCTTGATGAGTATGATAGAGATGATATGAGGAATTTTGATAATGACGATGAGGCTATGTTGAAGTACCAATATGTGGTGAATGAGTTAATAATTCCCTATGGGATTTTCCTCCTTTCAATGATGTTTCCGGTTTGACGAGCCATCCAAGTATTGAAGACCACGATTCTAATGACAGTCGGTTTAATACGAAAGTGCTAAAAAAAGGTGGTATGTTTATGCGGAAGGAGTCGCTCACATATGCTTGTCAAAAATATTCTATCAAACACCGTCGAGAATATCACACTGCAAGCTCGTGCACAAAACGATTGAATCTTGAATGTCGTCGAGGGAAGGATAAATGCAAATGGGAGCTACGAGCTTCGAAGAAGAAAAATGAAGGCATGTGGCGAATAACCAAATATAAAGGAGATCACACTTGCGAGATCGATATTATCCCTCATGACAATGTTCATTTTAACAAACATTTTATCGGAATGGATATAAGAGATTTTAATTCAAGAGAAGTTAAGATTTTCCCCTTACGAGGTGCAAGCTTTAATGAGATCAAAGTATGGGTATAAAATATCTTACATGAAGTCTTCGAAATCCCGACAAAAAGCTTTATTACATATATTTGGTGATTGGGAAGCATCTTTCGAAAAGCTACCGGCATACATGGATATGCTCAAAGAGTCCAATCCCGGTAGCATTGTTCATTGGGACACATCAACGCTAGATAGTGGGAGAGTAAGCTTGAATCGTGTATTCTGGTCATTTGCTCCAGCCATTGAAGGCTTCAAGCATTGTCGTCTCGTCATTTTTATCGATGCGACACATTTGATCGGAAAGTGGAAGGGTGTTTTAATGATTGCGGTCTCTCTAGATGCCCAAAATGAAATTATTCCTTTAGCTTATGCATTGGTGGAGGGTGAAAATATCGAGAGCTGGAAGTGGTTCATGACATGCATTCGAAGTGGCGTCACGCAACGTGATGGATTATGCATAATTTCGGATAGGCATATAGGCATTATGCGAGCGATGGAAGAAGAGGCTTGGTCTCCACCAAGAGCATATCACCGTCTTTGTTTAAGGCACTTTACCTCTAATTTCAATCAAAAGGCAAAGTGGTGGGCCCACAAAGACTTACTTTATAACATTGCCGAGGAGAATCAACAAATAAAATTTAGTAATCGTTGGAAAGATTTGAAGGAGTTAATGAATGATAAGCCGGATCTTGTAAAGTGGTTGGACAAGGTTAACCCGGAAAAATGGTCTTTGCCTTATGATACTAACGATAGAAGATGGGGATCTATGTCGACTAACCAGTCAGAATCATTTAATTATGTGCTTATGGCTTGCCGTGACTTGCCTATAACCGCTATCGTTCACTTCACATTCAAGCAAGCGAATAGTTGGTTCATTAAGCGACGTGATGAAATGTTAGATCATAGCAATCACCTTATTCCAAAAATCGAGAGCATAATCAATGAGAACGTAGAGAAAGCTGGTCGTAATGAGGTGCAAATGTATGATCGGGCTAAAGGTATAGCTTCCGTTTTGACCAAATCGAAGGGACATGCACACAAGGTTTCCATGGTCGACAAAACTTGTGGCTGTGGAAAATGGCAACTTTTACACTATCCTTGTTGTCACGTGCTAGTGGTGTGCGAACAAGAGGGAATATCCACTTATAATTGTGTGGCTAACGAATATAGCACGCAAGCGTATAATGACACTTGGGCACCAACATTTAGTCCAATCCCTTTTATGAGACATTGGAACCAATATAATGGACGGAAACATATACCAGGAAAGCATTATAAAAGAGTGAAAAGAGGAAGACAACCAACAAAGCAAAGACGTAATGAAATGGATCAAAGGCGTGACCCAAGACCCGAAGACGTTCAATCAACTAGTTCACAACCACTTCCAAAGGCAAAGAGGGTTTTTAAGTGTTCTATATGTGGGCTTACAGGACACACGAAGAAATCTTTCGCATTTCACGGTGGATCAGAAACTTAGATTACAAATAGTTTGTTTCTTTTTGTATGTTCTTTTGGGAATGGTTGTTGTATTTCATGACTACTTTTTGTTATGAAATAGATTACTTTTTTTATTTCGCATTTCGCATTTCATGGTTGTTGATTTTCATGACTACTATTTGTTTACTTAATCCTATGCATATTGATATTTTTGTTACAGATATGTCACGACGCAGACGTTCTGAGCCTATGCATGACGTGCCATCTCCATCACATGGAGATGACATATTGTTACCGGATTTGTCACGTATTGAAGATCCGGGACCCATTGTTGGCACACTCTTGTATAAACAACCAACTCATCGGTCTACGAGCATTTGGGAGACCTCGGTTAGTTGTAAAGTTAAACAATACATTCTCTAAGACTTGTTACTATCTTTTGTTTTCTATATCGCTTACTGTTTATTCTACATGTGCAGAGCACGTCTTTATTAGTTGTGTGTCATCGTGGGCATTGGGATGTAGATGATCGTATATTGCCTTATGTCGTGCGGGCCGGCTTTGGTCCGTGGTGTTATATGCAGAACTATGAGGTGGATTGGTCTTTCATGACAGCATTGGTGGAGAGATGGTGTTCTGAGATGCATACATTCCATTTGCACCACGGCGAGATGACCATTACACTACAGGATGTCGGTGTGTTGACGGGACTTCCTATAGAGGGTAGAGCCGTGATTACGAACAAGGAGGTAGATGATGCCATGTGTTTGAGCTTATTGGGCGTGGTTCCACCGACCGGGAGGAGAGATACTATGGTGAGACGCACTTGGTTTAGGGACAATATGCGGGAGATTCCGGAGGATGCTTCAGAGGAGGTTATACAGAGATACGCGCGAGCATATATTTTGGTCATGTTGGGGAGTTCACTGTTTCCGGATTCTTCAGGCAGTGACGTGTCCCTTCACTACTTGCCACTGCTTGCGGACCTAGATGCGATTTCAGAGTACAGCTGGGGTTCTGCTACACTTGCATTTCTTTATCGGAGTTTGTGCAAGGCATGTGAGTCGACACACACACAGCTCAGCGGATGTGCTATACTGATTCAGTTGTGGGCGTGGGAGCACTTGATCATTGGACGACCAAGGAGGCTTGCTATCCCAGTCCCACCTCTTAGTTCAGATATTGATCCTATGCGGCTTCCTGCTTTAGGATACAAGTAAGTTAACCCTTTCATATTTCTTATTTTGTACATTTTGGGGTTTTACTAACTATTAATTTCACATGTTGTAGATGGAAGGTCCCCAAGTCATGGATGCAGACATCACATCACGTGTTGATGTTGTACCGTGATTTGCTGGATCGACAGGAGGCGAACGATGTCATATGGACTCCTTTCACGGAAGACATTTTAGGCACACTTAATCCAATGTGTGTAGCCGGGAGAGGTTGCTGGACGGCCGAAGTGCCACTCTTGTGTTTTAATATCGCTGAGTGGCACTACCCTTCTCGGGTTCTCCGTCAGTTTGGATGGATACAGCCGGAGCCAGCATTGCCACCACAGAGTCACAAAGATATGCATATGAGCAAGAGACGGACTTCTGAGCCTTTAGGTGAAGAAATGCAAGTTCACATGAATATGTGGGCTAATCACGCGGAAAGCATTATTACCGGTGAGATTGACACTGATGGATCGTACTTGGATGCGTACTACACTTGGTACTACGATGTCACTCGTAAGCGCATTCAGCCACCATTGGATACACCGGCGGCGCCGTATCGGCCATCTGCATTTCAGTTGAATTCACTTGTAAGTATTATTACATTTTAGCGTAATTTTTTATAGTTACAAAATATCTTACATAACACAACTAACTTTTTCTACAGGTTACTTCGTTAGTGCGCACGTGCAAAGTGTCTTCGGGAGTTTTTCTTAAGACGACTGACCATGATTCGAAGAGGGCACTCCATGATTTATTTCATTTCACTCGTGCGGACCTGTTGAGAATTGGAGAGGGTCTTGCATTGGATGTTGACCCCGCACAAATTCACCTTCATGATGGTATATAAACTTATAATTTTGAAATCTATATATTCGTCTTTTATACCTAACATGTATTTTTTATAATGTAGACGATTCCGACAAAGATGTGGACTTACCAGAAGATAACTATGAAGTTGGAGGCCCCTCTCAAGTTACTAAAGCAGAGTCACAAATGACTCCACCTCGGAGGGTTGGTTCACGCGTTAGAAGGGTACCCAATCGTTTTACGCCGGTACCTTGACAGTTGATAGTTGGTTGTAAACTAATAATGTTTATGTTGTCTTTTTGTAAGGGTGATGACTTATGTTACATGTTGCCATGTAACTTAAATAACTTTTGTACAAGTCATCACTTTATGTTTCACACTTTTGTGTTGTTGAGTTTTGGTGGATAGGATTTGTATTGGACAGGGTTGTATATTGAAATTTTTCGTTTGCAGGTTGTTTTTGGGTTACAAATTGAAACAAATAATCCATGCATCCATTTCAGGTTTAGGCGCCGTAGTGGACAGCGCTTAAACCTAAAACAGTTTGGGCGCCCTCCATGACAGCGCCTTTGCCCTGTCCATAGCATTTCCCCCCTGAGTTGTCACTGACTTGTTGTATAATATTACAGTATTATTAAGACGCCGTTGTGGACAGCGTTTTACATTTGGGCGCCCTCCTTGACAGCGCCTTTGCCCTGTCCATAGCATCTCCCCCTGAGTTATCACTGACTTGTTGTACAGTATTACAGTATTATTAAGACGCCGTTGTGGACAGCGTTTTACATTTGGGCGCCCTCCTTGACAGCGCCTTTGCCCTGTCCATAGCATTTCCCCCTGAGTTGTTACTGACTTGTTGTACAGTATTACAGTATTATTAAGGCGCCGTTGTGGACAACGTTTTACATTAAGGTGCCCTCCTTGACAGCGCCTAAATCTTATTTGGCAATTTTTGCTGACTCAGCCTTCCTTATATCATAAAACTTGACACTGGGCATTAGGCGCAGTTGATTACAGCGCTCTATGTATTAGGCGCCCTTAGCGATGGTGCCTAATTGAAAGTGTGTATTTTGGAAATCCAATTTGAAGACTCTCTACAATTGGAAACCAAATTTGATTTTTCCATAAATCGGAAATTTTTTCCCCAGGCAGCCCACCAATTGGCTGCCAACGTGAAAATGATGCTATTTTGTGTTCATATGTCCAAAACGATGCACTTTAGTGGTCCAAAGTATCTAGTTTTAGGTGTTAGAATAAGAGCTTAATTTTACGTAGTCCCTTATGGATGTTTACATGTGCTACATGTGTTCTTCGGATCTATCTCTCGTGAAGGCGTGCTTAGACACCAAGGTCCTTCCATAGAGGTACTTGTCGAGTCGTAGGTTTTCAAAGTTGAAAGGTGTCAAGATGGCATACGCTTCATCGAGTGATTCAAGTTCAAATCCAGGTGGTGCCTTTTGCGTGTATGTGCTTCAAATGCTCTAGAAACATAAATGTACCCGATATGTATAAAGATCTATTCCTAGATATGTATGATATAAACCCGCCATAAAAAAATCAAAAAAAACTTTCATCTCTCTCCTTTTATCTTCAATTCTTCATCGGCGAGCCTATTTCATTCTCAGGCGGTGGAGGGCGTCGCGTCCGTGGCTTTGGCTGCGGCGCAGAAGTCGTCCTTGCGAGCTGCGGTATGGAGATTCCAGATCTGATGGCGGCAGGGTAAGTCAGAGGCGGACAGAGGCGGCTCCAGGGGGTCCCGGGGGGACCCTCCTCCGTTTCTTCAAATTTCGATCAACCGGCTATCTTCAGTCCATATTTTCACCGGCATAACCTTTGAATTTCATTTGATGTAAAAATGAAAGTTGTAGAACGTTCAATTAGCTTTCTAACCATATATAGATCATCTTCAACGGATATAGGATGATGCATTTGTGAGGTCACGAAGATTGACCGATCATTAGCAACTTCATTTATATAGTCCATTTCGGCTTAGTTTTCAGTCATCTTAACGTTAGATTTGAATTTAGATATAAGCATAGACATTGTTGCTCTTGTCGTTAACTTTATGGTCTAGGTGATCGATTTCCCAAATGGTACTCCGATCGCTCGTTATAGGGTTGTAAAGTTGCTAAGGTACACCTGTTAGGCGGCCTTACTTTGAGTATTATTTCAGCTACTTTAATGCCGGATTTAGATCTTAATACCAATTAAAGAGTCGTAGGCTATTAAATTATCTTTCCAATGACATATGACTCGATCTGATAGGGTAACAGATGTGAGTTTTATGACCTCTCAAAGTTAGGTCGTCGGACAATATATGAATTTGACTTTAACATTTACTTTAAAACTTATATCGTCAAACATAAAGAATATATACATGATTTTTTTATGTGCCAAATCCGAGCGATATCCGTATTCCTCAATAAAATTTTTTTTGGGGACCCCCTCCTGTGAGGCTCTGGATCCGCCACTGGGGACGGAGGAGGCTGCGTCGTAACTCTGGCCCCGATGTTGGGGAAGACGCGTGGGCTCCGGATATGGTAGTGTTGGGGTAGGTCAGGGACGGTGGAGGGAGTGAGGGGCGGTGACGCCGATGCGATTTAGCTGTGTCAACGGAGGATGGGTGATGCGGGTTTCATTGAGCATAAATTTTGATGTTTTCGGAGACATTCAGTGGTTTTATCTTTAAGTGGACTGCTTAAGGGAGTCGGTTTCAGTCGAATTCGTTCAGAGTTCATACTGTTTTTTGTGACCTTATGACTTCAGATGAAGAATCACTGAAAGTGAATATTTTATTTTCTGAGTAAGTAGAGGCCTGTTTCGTTTATCTGGTTGTTTCATTTACGTTGTTGTAAGTGGTAAGGTGGTGGGCCCACCTACTGAGGCGTGAGGCCAAGTGGAGCAGATTTCCTATCATGTACGTTTATATTGTTGGAGCTGATCCCGACTGTAATTTTTTCTAGCATTAGTCCTCTATTTCGCCTTTGTATCTAACTTCATGCAGTTTATAAAAAAAATTATCTATTTTTAGGTTATAAGATATATGAAACAGTATAATTTTATAATAAAATTATTTAAAAAGACGTAGTTTTCAGTTTGCTGTTTTTAACTTGGATGTAGGGAATTCGAATCCTTTGAATAATTAAAGTAGGAGCAAATTTGCCATTTTACAAGTGATAAGTCTTTTTTGCTAATAAATGTTACTTTCTGAATCCCATTGAAGTCTAAAATTTTAGAAAAACGAAAAAGAAAGTTGGAGACATCTGTACTTTTACAAATATGACGAAAATTTGAAATCACAGATCCGAAGTCGCTGTTCGATTTTCCAAGCTGCAAACACTTCTGAACTGGCCTCTTTTGATATCGGTAGGCACAGATAAGTAACATACATTCAGACACTCTGATAGACACTAACATCGGCTGCAATCTGCGCGCGCATTCATGGAAGCAAATTTAGGATGTAAAAGATGAAATGGATGGATGATGTTGTTAAATTTAAATACTCATCATTTTAGGACTTTTTGAACAAAATGATTTTCACATTGTAACATATTCGTTATTGAAGTAGGAGACATATCTTCATACATGCATGCTTTCCTAAGATAGTGAATTGAGTTTTCCCTTCTAACTCTCAGGTATTTTTCTCCCCTTACTATTACAATTTACACTTAGTTTTTTTTGATGAACTACTATTACACTTAGTTGACCAATAAATATTGTCATATAATTATTATTGAATATTTATAATAATTAGGTCATAATTAAGAGAGTCACACATTCCCCCACTGGACCCGTAGTTCAATTCAGATTGATTACGGACTTCAACAAGAAAAAGAACAATTGACACACAATATGATACACAATTCGGCACGAGAGCTCACTCCAACCCACCAAATTTCAGAGTTCAATTACACCCCAATGGTGTCATGGGGACATCATTTTTCTCACAATTTTGTGAAATTTTTCCTGTCTTTTCCTTTCACTCTTCCTTGTCCCGCTTCGTGCATGGATGCTTCCTACATCCCTCGTGGATGCTTTCCCCTTCATGTCTCGCGCGTGATGCTTCCTCCGGCCGTCAAGATGGACGTGTCGTGTCTTACAACGGTAAAGGTGCCCAAGGTGGTCTGAGCTCCTAGTGTCGAGAATGTACCGATGGTGATTTGGGGTAAATGTGGGGATCCATGCATGGTAAAGGTGTCAAACCCGGCCTGCGTTTCAGAAGTGGAGAAATGCACCTAAGATTTCGGATCCAGTCAAGATGTCTTACTAGAGCTTCAGATATAAATATATATGTACTAGATGATAAGGCGTCATATGCATTATATTATTCCTAATTATTATACCCCATTATCAAAAAAAACAAATTGCACCCTAATGCACAAGACTAGCTAAATTCCATTGCTAAACTATGCAACCCAATAACAACACAAAGCAAGAGAGGAATGTTGATAATGAAGACTAATTAATTCATTATTGAGATACGTGGAGATATCATTTGAGATATGTGGAGCCACCATTGGTACATGGAATAATCAAATTGATTGAGAATAACGGGTAATCAATTGAGGAAGATGACTGAGTTTCACTTGGAAAAATCCACATGTATAAATAGATAGAATTTCTATTTGATGTAACAATCTCAACATAAGAAAAACACATCATCTCATAGCAGCGACAAACAGGACGTAGCCATTGTTGGGTGAACATTTATAAAAAAGCGTGTGCCTTTTCTTGTTGTTTCCTGCATATTTTATTTCACTTTTAACATTCAAGGAATTAGACACCCGTTTAATTTCCAAACAAGTGGTATCAGGAGCTTGGTTCGAAGCTGCAGAAAGCGATGATAGGTAACAACATTAATGTTTCGACACTGGGAATTAAGAAATTTGATGGCTCAAATTTTTCACTGGAAGATGCAAATTGAAGATTATCTCTTCAGCAAAAAGCTGCATTTGCATTTGGAGGCAAAACCCGAAGACATGAATGATGATGAGTGGAAACTCCTCGATAGACAAATGTTGGGAGTGATTCGGTTGACGCTATCAAAGAACGTGGCTCAGAACGTAGCGAAGGAGACGACTACGACTCGAGTGATGAAGTAGCTGTCAGACATGTATGAGAAACCTTCTGCGAATAATAAGGTATATCTCATGAAGAAATTTTTCAACTTAAAGATGGGTGAAGGTGGGTCAGCAATTGAGCATATGAATAGTTTTAATACTATTGTGAATCAATTAGTATTTGTAGATATCAAATTTTATGATGAGGTGTGTGTTCTTATTTTGCTGGCTTCACTTCCAAATACTTGGGAACTCACGAGGGCGCCTATTTCTAATTCTATTGGAAATGCAAAATTAAAATTTATTGACATAAGAAATGAAGTTCTTGCGGAGGAAGTTCGCAGGAACGATTCCAAAGAAGGTTTTTTTCAGATTCGGCGCTCAATGTTTAGAACAGAGGAAGGAGTTTAAATAGAGGAAACAATAACAAAAGTAAGTCAAAAAAAATTCAGGAGCAAGTCTCGAAATGGACGATCTTTTGATTGTTGGAATTGTGGCAAGTCGAGTCACATGAGGAGACATTGTAAAGCCCTAAAGAAAATAGAAGAGAAGAATGACTCAACAAATATGGCAGCTGAGGATGTAATAGATGCACTAATTTTATCTGTTGACACTTCTTTTGATTCTTAGGTGATTAATTCAGGAGCTTCGCTTCACACCACAACACATCATGATGTCTTGGAAGATTACACTGCTGGAGATTTTGGTATAGTATATCTGGCCGATGGAGAGTCGCTTGATGTTGATGGAATTGGTAACATCAAGTTGAAGATGCCTAACAACTTGACGTGGAAAATTCACAAAGTTAGACATTTGCCGAAGCTGATGAGAATCTGATTTCGGTTGGACATCTTGTTGATGAAGGACACATTGTAACTTCTAAATGTGATTGTTGGAAAGCTACAAAAGGAGCCATGGTCGTCACTCGACGAAGTAAAATTGGAACCCTTTATATTAATACTACTCATAGAGATACAATTACTCTTCTAGATTCCTCTTCCACCGAGCTGTGGCAGAGTAGACTCGGACACATGAGTGAGAAGGTAATAAAATCACTTCATTCGAGAGTGTTAAACAGCTGGACTCACTGCTACAATCAAGGCCAAGATCCACACCAAATCAAGAGACAGACTGATAGCAAATATTCCCATTTATCTCAAAATCACAATTAGCAATGTTTAGGCACAAATTAGGGATCTGCAGTATCACTGTCACTGTATATATACAGTTGTACCCATGTATATTGAATCATCAGAAAATCAATTCTTCATGGTATCAGACGCCTCCTTTCCTACCTGTTGGGTTTTCTAATTCTCATCCCCTGTCACTTTCACCTATCTCTATCTTTTTCTTCCTTTCTTCCTTTTTTTTCTTCCGCTTTTCCTACTCATGGCATCACCTAATTGCACTGTTATACCCACCCAAAACACTGCCCAGTTCACCAAACTCACTGAATCCAATTATCTCACCTGGCTTAGACAAATCAAACCTTACCTTCATGGACAAAAACTGTGAAGATATGTTTCCGGCACCACCGAAGAACCCAAGCCTACCATCATAGTTGCTGCCACAGAAGGTTCTCCGGCCCCAGAAATTCCAAATCCAGCTCATGAGGAATGGTTCACAATTGACCAACAAATTGTCAGCCTCATCACCACCTCTCTCACTGATAGTGTCTCTCAACTCACCATCGGTTTTGACACATCAAAAGACATTTGGGATTGCCTCTCCCGTCATTTTTCTCAACAATCCACCGCAAGCGCTGCAAGCCTGAAACTTCAGTTATTAGAATTGAAAAAGGGGTCCAAGCCTGTTGATGAATACATCCGCCATGCGAAGTCCATCGCTGATGCTCTTTCTTCCATCGGCAAACCTGTTCCAGAGGAGGACTTAGTGTTGGCCACACTCCACGGCCTCGGATCTGATTATTTGATGCTTCGCACAGCTTTGACACATGGCTCTTCTCTTCCAAGTTTTTTTGACCTTCGAGCCCGCATATTAGCCTTTGATGCGCAAAGATCCGACTCAATCTCATCATCACCTCCAACTACTGCTCTTTTCACTCAAGGTCGTGACCAGCGAGACACAGACCGTCGTGACACCAACAGAAGAGATCAGCTAGGGCGAGGCCGTGGTCGCTTTGGTGGTCGTGGAGGTACCCGTAACACCAATCGCTCAAATTATGGTGGCTCACAACCATCACAATATCAGTCTTATTATTCCCCTTGGGCTGGTCGTGCTCCATGGTTCAACAATTCTGCATCTCAAGGCTTGCTTGGCCCACATCCAAAATGGTGTAGCAAGTGCCATACTAATCAACATGATTTGGCAAATTGCTCTCATCGTTACTCGGGACCTATCTCGGCACCTCCCTTTGCTGGTGCTCACATGACCATGGATCCTAATTGGTATCCGGATACAGGAGCAACGCACCATATGACATCTTCATCCATTCCAAATTCTCAACCTTATCAAGGTCCGCATAATGTCTTCATGGGAAATGGTGATTCCTTACCCATTTCCCACACCGGTAACCTTCCTATTTCTTTGGGTCGCTCCAACTTCAATCTTTACAATGTTTTTTTTGTGCCATATCTTCGCAAAAATTTACTTTCTGTAGCTCGTTTCACCAAAGACAGTCTCGTCTTCTTCCTTTTTGCTCCTACCTTCTATCAAATATATTGCTTACTCACTGGTCGACTGTTGTTCCAGGGCCCATGTAAGGATGGTTTGTATCCCCTATCCTTCCACTCCAACTCTGTCGTTCCACAAGCACTCATCACTGTTCACTCTTCCATTTGGCACAATCGCTTGGGTCATCCGTCCACCTCCGTACTGTCTCGCCTTGGATCTTGTCTTGGTTCCAAGGTTACCTTTAACTCATTTTGCAAAACATGTGCTCTCAGCAAATCTCATAAACTCCCTTTTATTTCAACCAATAAGTTCTCTTCTTCATTATTTGAGATAATTCATAGTGATGTGTGGATGTCCCCAGTCACTTCTGTTAGTGGTTTTCGTTATTATGTGTTATTCACAGATGAATGTTCTCGCTACACCTGGCTTTATCCTATGAGAAGGAAAAATGAGGTTCTCTCTCACTTCAAAACTCTTGTGGCCATGATCAAAAATATTTTCAATGGGTCAGTGAAATACCTCCAAAGTGATAATGGCACTGAATATGTCAATCACAATTTTTTTGACTATTGTGCCTCACTTGGTATCTTACAACGATTCTATTGTCCTTACACTCCTCAACAAAATGGGATTGCAGAGCGCGAACACCGTCATATTGCCTCCATGACCCGCACTCTCCTTCTCACCTCCAATGTTCCTACAAATCTTTGGGCAGAAGCTGTCTCTACTTCTGTCTACCTCATCAACATCCTTCCTACTCCCACTCTCTCTTGGGAAACACCACACAAAATCTTGTACGGTCATTCACCTTCGTACTCCTCACTTCGTGTTTTTGGTTGTGCCTGCTTCCCTCATATTGAGTCTACGCCTTCTAATAAATTATCTACTCAAAGTGTCGAGTGTGTTTTCATCAGCTATTCTCCAAACCACAAGGGTTATCGATGCCTTAATCCAAAATCTGGCAAAGTCATCATTTCCCGTCATGTTTTATTTGATGAAGCTACATTCCCTTATAAACATTTGCAGGTCTCGTGTGAATCATCATATGTGGAGTTTGAACTTCGGCTTATGTCAAATACCACTCCACCAGCTGAATCACATGCCACTCATTCAAGCCCATCTCAAATGGGCCCAAGCCCTAGTGATATTACTGTTGCAGAAGCAGCTCCTAGTGTTATTGCAGCAGCCGCCCCTGATGTTATGACCTCATCTACACCACCACTTGATAAACAGGTCGCTGTGACTACAATCACAAACTCAGCCGCTGGCGGAACTACGCAACCTCCTCCAGTCATACAATATCAACGTCGTGCTCGTGCATCTATTCCAAGTATTGAAGGTTGCTCTATTGTCGCTGCAACTTCCACTCTCAATCAAAATTCAGATCCATCTCCGACACCAAATCAAGCCTCTGCCACCACATCTGAACCAACAGCAACCCATGAAGCTCGGGTTCGCACTAGACTTTAAGATGGCATCATTCAACAACGTATTCGTACAGATGGAACTGTCCTATATCCTATTCCAAAGGCATTGCTATCTGTTGTTAATTCTCTTGAACCAACCTGCTACAGTCAAGCCTCCAAGGATCCTCTTTGGTGCTCTGCAATGGCTAAAGAAATTAATGCTTTATTGAAAAATCAGACATGGATTCTCGTTCCACCTTCTCCCGTGCAGCATGTTGTAGGCTACAAATGGATCTTTCGAATCAAAAGAAAGTCGGACGGTTCAGTGGAACGCTACAAAGCACGGCTTGTTGCGAAGGGATTCCACCAGCAATACGGTATTGAATATGGTGAAACATACAGTCCAGTTGTAAAGCCGGCCACCATTCGTACTGTCTTATGTCTTGCAGTATCTAGAAATTGGCCTCTTCGTCAACTAGATGTGAAGAATGCCTTCTTGCACGGATTTTTACAGGAAGATGTTTACATGAGCCAACCCCCTGGCTTTATTGATCCCTCTCGACCAACACATGTCTGTAAGTTACTTAAATCCATCTACGACCTCAAACAAGCACCAAGGATATGGTTTGAACGCATGAGTAACTTTCTTTTAGCAGTTGGCTTCCGTCTCAGTAAGGCAGACTCATCCTTATTCATTTATCGGCATGGTGGTCACACTATATTCTTCTTATTATATGTGGATGACATAGTAGTCACTGCCGATAGTGAGGATCTTCTACTACGATTCATCAACATGTTGAGTAATGGCTTCGACATTAAAGATTTGGGACCTCTCCATTACTTTCTTGGTCTTCAGGTAATATCACAGGCTGATGGACTTCATATCAATCAATTAAAATACGCTCATGACATTCTAGCCAAGTATGATCTCTTACAAAGCCAGCCGATTAGCACTCCAATGATAACAAAGTCTCCTCTCAACTCCACAGATGGCACACTCCTAGACAATCCAACAGTTTTTCGTGAAATGATTGGATCTTTACAGTATTTAACCATCACTCGGCCCGACATTGCCTATTCAGTTAACTTCATTTCTCAGTTCATGAGTCAACCTCGCACTCCTCACCTTGTTGCTGCCAAACGGATCCTCCGCTATGTCAAGGGCACTATTGATTATGGCTTATACTTCACACCTCAACGACATCCCGTCACTATAGCTGCCTACTCGGATGCCGATTGGGCTGGTTGTTTAGAATCTCGCCGTTCTCAGTCTGGATATCTTATTTACATTGGCACTAATTTAGTGTCTTGGTGCTCTAAGAAGCAACCTACCATTGCTCGATCCAGTGCAGAATCTGAATATAGGGCCCTTGCTCATGCTAGTGCGGAAACAACATGGCTAGCTTCCCTCTTATACGAACTTGGTGCCAACATCCAATATCCCATTCTACTATATTGTGATAACTTGAGTGCCACTTATATGGCATCCAATCCGGTTTTCCATGCTCGTACAAAGCATATTGAGTTGGATTATCACTTTGTGAGAGAAAAAGTAGCTATTGGAAGTCATTTAGTTTGGTTCATTCCTTCAACGGATCAACCTGCCGATTTATTAACCAAGGCATTACATCGTCATCGACACAAAACTCTCTGTTCCAAACTAGCACGTCCAAGACTCTCTAGTTTGACGGGGGGTGTTAAACAGCTGGACTCACTGCTACAATCAAGGCCAAGATCCACACCAAATCAAGAGACAGACTGATAGCAAATATTCCCATTTATCTCAAAATCACAATTAGCAATGTTTAGGCACAAATTAGGGATCTGCAGTATCACTGTCACTGTATATATACAGTTGTACCCATGTATATTGAATCATCAGAAATCAATTCTTCAGAGAGGAATGCTTCCAAGCTTGAAGAATGTTGAGCATAGCCTATGTGAAGGTTGTGTCTTTGGAAAGCAGAAACGGATCAGTTTTTCTAAGAGTTGTAGAGAGCTGAAAGCTGCATCTTATTCATTCAGATGTTAAGGCCCTTCAGCTGTGAAATCCATTGAAGGTTCTAGTTATTATGTGACGTTTATTGTTGATTCGAGCAGAAAAGTTAGGGGTAATTTTCTCAAAAATAAATCTGATGTGTTTGATGCTTTTAAAAGATGGAAAGCAATAAGAGAAAATTAAACAGATTTGAAGGTGATGTGCTTGTAGTTAGATAATGTAGGAGAGTATATTGCTTATGAGTTCAAGCAATATTGTGTACAAAATGGAATCAGAGGATGATCAAGACGATTTCAGGAACACCTCAACAGAATGGTGTAGTCGAGAGGATGAACCGAACACTAAATGAGAGAGCAAGGAGCATGAGATTACATACATGGTTGCCCAAGATGCTTAGGACTGAAACATTAAATACGACAACTTTCTTGATTAACAATAGTCCATCCACACCATTGAAGTTCAAACTTCCCGAAGAGGTTTGGTGCGGTAAAGAAATTTATCTTTATTTTTAAAGGTGTTTAGTTGTGTCTCCTACATTCATATTGATACTGCTGCTAGAAGTAAATTGGATGCAAAGTCAAAGGTGTGTTGTTTTATAGGGTATGGTGATTCTGAGTTTGGATACCGTTTTTGGGATAAGTAAAATCACAAGATTATCAGGAGTAAGGATGTAATATTCAACGAAGTAGCTTTGTACAAAGACAAAGTAAGCTCAGAGGAAAGCTGTCTCAAAGAAGGTGGAAGTGAAATAATCCCTTTAAATAATCTTCCAGATATTGCGGTTCCATAAGGCACTGAAGAAAACGATCAATATATTAATTCTGAAGAAACCCAAAGCACACCTTTTAATCCAATACAAAGATCTAGTAGGGCGCACAGAGCTCCAAATAGGTACTCTCCCACATTAAATTATATTTTATTGACTGAGAAGGGTGAATCTGAATGCTTTGAAGAAGCCAGAGAAGCTCAAGATTCGGTTAAGTAGGAGCTATCCATGAAAGACGAGATGAACTTGTTTAAGGAAAATAATACATGGAAGCTAGCCAATCTGCCAAAAGATAAAAAAAGGCCTTACAAAATAAGTAGACTTATCGCATCAAAGAACAACATGATGGCAGCAAATGGTACAAGGCGAGACTAGTGATGAAAGGCTTTCAACAAAAAGAAGGTATTGATTATACTGATATTTTATCTTCCGTAGTGAAGCAGACAACAATTAGAATAGTACTTGGGTTGGTGGCCACAAAAAATTTGTTTTTGGAGCAAATGGTGTAAAGACGGCATTTCTCCATGGTGATTTGGAAGAAGAAATTTATATGGTCCAACTACAAGGATTCGAAGTACCTCGAAAGGAGAAGTTGGTGACTAAACTTAAAAAGAGCTTGTATGGCTTGAAACAGGCTCCACAAAAATGGTACAAAAAGTTTTACGGCTTCATAAGTGTCAATGGATTCACAAGGTGTCAAGATGATCATAGCTGTTATGTGAGGAAATCTGGTAATTATTATATTATTTTGTTGCCATAGGTAGACAATATGTTGATAACTGGTGAATGAAAATTGGAAATTGAGAAGGTCAAGATGGATCTTTCTAAAGAATTTGCAATGAAGGATATGAGTGCAGCAAAACAAATCCTTAGAATGAGAATTATCAGAATTGGTGCTGAGTTGAAGCTGTCTAAGAAGGAGTATGTGGAGAAAATACTCAAATCGATTCAACATGAATAATGCAAATCCCGTGAGTACTCCATAAGCTAGTCACTTCAAGCTGTCAAAAGATTTTTTACCGTCAACGGAAGAAGATCAAAAACATATGGCCAACATACCCTAGGCTTCAGCGATCGCCAGCCTCATTGACGAGTAGTATTTTATCGTCAAAAATAATTTATAAAATCGGTTAGTACCGAGTTATCCAAGTGAGTAATTGTAAATTTGCGCACTATGTAAGTTGTATTTCTATTTCTATTTATCCTAGTCTGAAACGAGTGGTTTTTTTAAGAATCTAATCAATGTAATTATGCAAGAAAGTAAGAAAAGGTTTCAACAAATTTTGAGAAGTATTTCTAGGAACTACTTCACTTATCCAACATTTGAATTGAGTTATTAACTAGCATGCAAGGATTTGCTTATATTGATGGGAAAATAGCCACACAATCCAAGTATGAACCTCATCCTTTCAGCGATATTGGTTCAAATTGGAATTGTACCTTAAACTACAAACCTCACCCTTTCGGCGCTATTGGTTCGAATCAAGTAACTTGCTGATGTTTACCAACTCTCGTTGCGTAAACATGGGGAGTAATTCTCATAATCCTATCCTTTCCCGTCACAATCTCGGGGCACTCTCGTAGTCACAGAGTTTGAAAAATGTAGTTTACTTAATAATCGGACATTAAGTCTCACCTTTCAGTGATATTGACTTAATATCTCAACGCAATGCACTTAAGGCATTTTCTCAAACACCTAGTATACATCGCTCGGTTTAGGCGCTAAGTAAAACACAAATCATGTAAAACAATCCAAATCATTCAAAGATTAATATATTAAACGATTCATATTCGAGGACCCCAAATATGGGTCACTACTGATCAGTCGATATTTTGGCTAGTTAATTGCTCCATACGATGAAGGATAACACTCGTTGTACCGGCAAATTGCCATTATTTGATGTCTTTTCTTGAGCGTTTCAGGTTAAAAGCAGCTATCCATCGAAACCATGGCCTAAGACCAAGACTCGAAGAAAAACACCACAATGGCAAATCAGACCTTTGGAGGTTCGACAGAGTGCTAGGAATCTACCTTTGATCAAAAAAATACGAGCTACATGCCGATGCGTGGCTGACTCAATTCCCTATAACTCTCTAGTTCACACCGAGAGCAGCCGAGGTCCTTTAGAAGGTCAAATCCAGAGTCGAAGTCGCGCGCATAATGGAGGAACAAACTCAGTGGGTACCGCGTCCTATGTAGACATTAGCGTTAACGCTAATGTCAAAGCTGGGCGCGACGCTAATGTACAAGCTGGGCGCGGTGAACCGACAAGGTGATGATGTCAGCAGTCCAAAATTTGATAATTCAAGCCCAAAATCAGATTTAGAAACTCGGTTATGCTATAAATAAAACGTTTGGCGGCTGAGTGTGATGAATTAGAGAAAAGAGAACCCTAACTTGGGAATAAGACGGAGAACATCGCAAGAGATTGAGGATTCAATGAGCTACATCGTTACTACGGTTATCTCGACATGAATTTCTATTTTTACACTATTTGTGGTTAACTTACCATGAATAGTGTGTAGTCTTCTTTATTCTGGGATCCTACGGATCCCGTGCCGTGTACCTAACTCTGTGTGTGATCAATTGAACGTTTTTTAATAATGCAATTCGAATATTCAATTTCATTGTGCTTAATTTATCGTTCTTGCCAGTTTTACATTGAATGAGATGTTTGTATGCTAGAACCTATTTAGGTTTATTACCAAAAGATGAATGGGTCCTAGGTACTAACCGGATTGTATGAAATTGATATTAGGGCATGGTAGCTACAATGGTAATACATGAATTAATAGGAAAGTTGACTTTTGTCTGAAAAACCCTAAGTTTAATAATCGAGATCATTGATAATCCATGGATGGGCGGCGTTCATTGATTGAGATTAATCTACACAATGATCCGTGGATGGGCGGCTTGTCTAGTGTTATTTTGGTTTACTTCCATATTCGATAGTATGATGAATTTACGTTGCACGATTGCATGATTTGTGGGGTTGGCACAGGTGAAGTTTGATCCTAGGATTATTTCTCTGATCAAATCAAAACCTTTATTTTTCTGCATTTTTGTTTACATCAAAACCTCTTGTTAATCGGAATAGCTAAATAGGTCACTTGCTAGCTAGTATTCACACATGTTGTTCCTAGGATCGACCCTTGGCTTACCAAGGTTTATAAATTTTGTTTGGCTGCAACTTGACCCTTAAAACACATAACTTGACAACTATAAAGGTTAAAATACGCTTGTCAAAATGGCGCCATTGCCGGGGAACAACGCTTAGTGTGATATTAGATTTAACGTGCGTAGTTTAGACTATTCCACCTTGTTTGTTACTTGACTTTTTCTGCCTAAATTTCTTCACTCACGGTGATTCTTGGCTCTCGCAGGTACTAGCTAGTTCATGCCAAAGAAAACATCCAGACGGAAGAAGCAGGTTCAGGTATCGGACGAGGACTCACCGGACCTACGAAGAACTCTTCGCAAGGCCCAAAACGAAGCTCGACAACTCCGAGCATAGAATCATGATTTCGCAGCACTTAATATGAACCAAAATCCAACATTACTGAATGGGCTGGTCGAAGATGACCAGCAGCGTCCCGCGCAGCAGCCAGCTTGCAACACTCTTGGAGACTACACTACTCCGCGTGTCTTAGGTTTCCAATCTACCATTGCAGCACCTGGCATAGATAACAATAACTGGGAGCTCAAAACCGGACTCATTCAGATAGTGCAGAACAACTAATTTTTGGGAAGGATGAATGAAGACCCTCACCAACGTTTTATTCAGATGTGCAACACGGTGAAGACTAACGGTGTTCCTCCAGAGTCCTACTACCTGAGGCTATTCCCATTCTCACTTTTTGACAAGGCTAGTAGGTGGCTAGACAATCATGCAGAAGGCACTTTCACTACATGGGATAAATTGGCTGAGGCATTTCTACAACAATACTTTCCACCATCAAAGACATCACATTTCAGGAACAAGATCATCTCATTCCGTTCTATGGATGGTGAGACTCTCTATGAAGATTGGGAGAGATACAAAGAGCTGATGAGGATGTGCCCCCATCACAACCTAGAGCTGTGGCAGATCATGGACACCTTCTATCAGGGAATCGACCAGGGAATGCGCACCTTAATCAACCAAACAGCTGGTGGAGGACTCACTAGAGTTCCCCTGGAAGAGACATATGCTATCGTGGAGAAAGTAGCTCAAGATTACCACCTCTGGACAAGTGATCAAGGTAATCCTAAAGACAATAAGTGTGTGCAAGACCTTTACCTTGCTAATGGAACGAGTGATATTGCCGAGCTAATCACCACAGTGAAGATGCTAGTAGCTGAAATCAAAATTTTGAAGACGGACTCCTCTATGAAGTCATTTGTTATTGCTAACGTGGTTGTTTACTGTCAGATATGTGGTTCACCTTCTCATTTCACAGATGGCTGTCTGATGATGGGACATGATAATAGCGACGGAGACCAAGAGGATGCAAAATTATGTAAGGCAAAACAATCAGGTAAACAGTTTTGCCTCCGGTTCTGGCATGAACAGGTGGGATAACCCGAACAGGTACAACCCTAACCTCTCATACAAGCCACAGAATCAGTCACCGCCAGGCTTTTCGTACAGAAAACAACAGAGCAATGCACTCTACCAGCTAAGGAATCAGTAGAACAACCAGTCTCAACAATAGCAAAATCAGGGCTCGAGGCTATACAACAACCGGGGACAACAACAGCAAAATCAGCCAGCCGATGTCTCGTCGAATCTTGAATCACTACTGACCAACTTCCTAGCACAGCAAGAGAAGCGGAACCAGGAGCAGGATAGGAGGCTTCATGGGATTGAGTAGTCGATAGGCCAGCTTGCCATTCAGAATAGAATGCTGGAAACTCAGGTGGCTCAGCAAGCAAGCTCGACGAATAGAGAGCATGGGAAACTCCCATCGAAGCTATATCCGAATCCTAGGGAATCAGTGAATGCCATTAGCCTACGAGGGGAAAAACAGCTTGAGATGATTCCAGCTCAGGCCAATCGATCTTCAGCTGCAAAATCAGCTTCTGATTCTACTCCTGGTGATGAGGAAACGTCAAAAGAAGCTGAAAACTGAGCTAAAAATTCTATGCTGACAATGGAGCCAGCCCCCTATAGACCTCCAGTTCCATTCCCTCAGCGGCTGGCAGCCACAAGGATGGACAAGGCCTTCAAGAAGTTCATGGATAAAATTTGTAATCTGTACATCACTCCGCCACTCACCGATGCCATCACCCAGATTCCTACGTATGCCAAATTCATGAAGGAGATTCTGAATGGGAAAAGAAAGATTGACGAGACCGAGATAGTGGCCCTGAGTGAGGAGTGCAGTGCAGCCATGCACCAGCCCATGCCGCCTAAACTTAAAGATTCGGAGAGTTTTTCTATCCCTTGTGATACTGGTGGTATTACTATCCGTCGTGCTCTGTGTGAGCTAGGTGCTAGTGTGTCTATCATGCCTTATTCTTTGTATGCTAAACTGAATTTGGGTGATCTTTGTCCTACTAATGTCACTATTTGCCTTGCGGATCGTTCCAGTAGACTCCTGAGAGGGATTCTAAAGGATGTACCTGTCAAGGTGAAGAATATTTACATCCCTACTAATTTTATAGTGCTAGAGATTTCAGGACATAGATATCCCAATTATACTTGGTAGACCATTTCTTTACACAGCTAAGGTAGTCATTGACATGGATAGAGGGTCCATAGCTTTGCGAGTAGGAAGTGAACGAGTCGTCTTTTATTTGCCTGATATGTGTAAGAGTCCTGGTCTGTTAGCTGACTGTGATGTACTGGACTCTGCTGAAATTGATGATCCTATTATAGTGACCTCTGTTGAGTCTTACAGAGTTGTACCAGGCTGCCCAATACCAATGGATATATGCGTAGTGAGCACTGAGGGAGTAGCTGAAACTGAACAGTCCACCGACTCAGGTAAGGAACCTTGCAAGGTAGAGCTGAAACATCTATCTGCAAGTCTCAGGTATGAATTTCTTGGCCCTAACTCGACCTACCCGGTGATTGTGATTGCATCCTTGACTGATGTAGAGACCCATAGATTGCTAGATGTCCTGAGAGAGCTGACAGATGCTTGTCGTTAGAGCAAATGTACAAATAAATTTATAAGTCCGCTACTCGCGACTTCACTACTGGGTAGCAAGTGGTAAGTAGGGTCGAACCCAAGAGAGTCAGTGTGGATTAGTTGTTCTTTAACTAAGCTTACACATAAATTAAAGTGCGATTGGGGTTGGGTTTGAATGGTTTATACAGAAAGTAAATAGTTGATAAGGTACTGAAAGTAAAGGAACAATTGATATAACAATTAAAGGAAAGATTCGGTTTCAGGGGCCTTGTATCATATTCTGTTTATCATTGACCTCTAATGATCATACTAAGTGTTCAAAGATGAATCGAGGCTATTTCTAGCACAAGACTTGCAACATCGTTTAGAACACTTGGTCTATTTAGACTAATTCCTCCTTTCGAAGTATCTTAGCCTTGAGTGCATCCATTTGATCTTCAGTTACGATCAACCAAATGGTTTTTAAAAGAGGTCAAACTCCTCAGATAAGCTTTGCCCGTTAAAGCATCCACTTACCCGAGTATGTTCACGAACCCCACGGAAGAGCTTTGCCCGTTAAAGCATCCACTCAACCTTGGAAGTTCTAACCTTATATGTGGCACATAGAACAAGTTTTGAACACGGAGAGGCACTAGGTGCAGGGTCTAAAACATTGTATGATACAAGTACACCCCTTCAACCGAATGAAGGGTTTAGCTATGACTATTCATGGAACAGGACATCATAGCTAAGTGCATTGAAAAGTAAAGGTTTTTGAAAGACAGTAAAGTAAAGTTTTCGAAAGTAAAGACAGGAAAGTAAAGTTGCTGAATTGAAAATACAGTAAAGTAAAGAAAAGAGTACTTACAAAAACCGTTGAAAGTGCTAAAGCTTCGATTCCAAAGTAAAGTGTTTACATGATCGTGCTCTCAATCTAGAGAGATAAGTGATTTGTGATTTTTGGAATGTGTAGAGAGATGAGCTCTCCACACTTTTGGATGCATTACAAAGGGAAGGGAAGATGTCTATTTATAGGCTAAGGGGATGAAGAGATGTGGAGGAGGACAAGCCACTTGTCACAAGGGAAGAGGAGAGCCAAAAGCCATCGGGTGATGTCACCCTCCCCCTAGGTGGCACTTCCAAAAAGCCATCGGAAGATATTTGTTTCAAAAGCCATCGGTTTGACCGGAATCTGACCGGAGCTTTGGCCGGAGCTTCTTGGATTTTGGAGAGTGTATTCTGAATGAAAATGTCATTCTAAGATGATCTCAAGAAGGAACCTAAGCCAAATTCTGCTTGGAACATGGTCGAAATCCCAAATCGGCTGAAATTGCCCTTGTTTGGCTTTTACCGGGCTTGGTGCCTTTGCATTGCGTTCTTGTCCAAATGCCGACTGTTCTAGCATATTTGAGTGATTCCAAGTCGGTTCTTGAAAGTTGGAATTTGATCGTGACCTGGAATGACTCGTAATTCATTTTCAGCTTTAAAACTCCTCCTTAGCCTGTATTCTCTCTAGACTTCAAAATACCCTGTAGATAAATATCGAAACTAACAAGCAAAAGTTAAATAGACAAAGAGTCTAATTTGGTGGGTTTAACTGTGTTTATGATTCGTACAATTATGGTCCATCAAGAGCATATGCCGACCCTAGGTTATTCGATTGATGATATTAAGGGGATTAGCCAGATATGTGCATGCATAGAATCCATCTAGAGGGCGATGCTAGGCCTACTAGGGATGCCTTGAGACGTCTAAATCCTAAGCTAAATGATATAGTGAAGAAGGAAATTCTGAAACAACTAGATGCTGGTATTATTTATTCTATTGCTGATAGTGAGTGGGTGAGTCCTGTGCATGTTGTCCCTAAGAAGGGAGGTTTGACTGTTGTTCATAATAAGAATAGTGATTTGATTCCTCTTGTACTGTAACTGGTTGGCGCATGTGCATAGATTTAGGCCTCGGCATAGGGCCGGGTGCGGGTCAGCCCCGCCCGAAAATATTAGGGTCGGATGGGCTTTAAGCATATTTTTTGTTAATATTGAATAGTTAGCGGGCAGGGTCGGGTCGGGTACCACCCATATTTAACAACCCTTCCAAACATTTGAGCCCTATCTCTGAAAGGGCATTAAAGGGTCGGGTCGGGTCTACCCGAGACCAAGTTCTACCGTTAGATGAGAACTTGCATCACTGACCAACTGTGAATATATGTATGTATACATACACAATATGAGGACTGTGATGCTTACCAAACAAGAGTATATCATCATGTAATTTGTAGTCACAAAGCTTACAATATTGCCTTAAGCTGGGCGATGTGGGATACTGTCAAACTCAAACATAATACCATCAGTGCATTGACAAGCAAGCTTTCATTTTCTTTTTTTATTCGATCCGGGGCCATATCAGATTAATCAAGAAATGTTAATGATTTATCACAATTAAAATCAAGAGTTCTGTTCTACAATGATCATGTATCGCACATACGAGCGAGGCTTCTCTGATAACTCCTTGTAACCATCATAAAGGTGCACATAACATTGTCATCTCTTACAGTTTGATTCTTCACCCCCTTGGAGCTGTCTGTGATGCTGGAGTTGTGAAAGGCTTCCAACCAACTCAGTACCAGATGTTGAATGGTGTGGAGCTAACATGGTTGGCCACGGCTACACAAAGGGCGATGGCCTTGGTGCTGAAATCATAGGTACCTTTGTTCTCGTCTACACCGTTTTATCTGCCAGTGATGCTAAGAGAAATGATAGAGACTCCCATGTCCCTATTTCGACTCCACTCCCTATCGGGTTTGCAGTGTTCTTGGTTCACTTGGCTACCATCCCCATCACTGGAACCGGCATCAACCCAGCCAGGAGTCTAGGAGCTGCGATAGTCTTCAACAGAGACGCGGCTTGGGATGACCATTGGATCTTCTGGGTTGGACCATTCATTGGCGCGGCTCTTGCTGCTCTCTACCACCAGATAGTCATCGGAGCCATACCGTTCAAGCATAACTTTTAGAGAGATCTCATCGCTTCATCACCATGCCTCCCATTGTCTCGTTTTATGTGGATTTTCAAGCTTTGTTCTTGTGAAGGATTGCAAATACGTTTACCATGTGTGTGTACAGATATTTGCCAACTATTAAGGCTAGTGATTATTGTGGGCACTCCTGAATGCAGACTTCCCAGTTCAAAAAAAAACCCTTAAAACCTCCATTGTTCTTTTGTTGTCCCTTTCATCCCAAACTGGATAGCTGAACATTACTGGTGTAATTAGTCTTCATAAATTAAAATGGGTGGCTTGTAAAACAACACATCCAATTGACCGAGCTTGAAATCCGGGCCGGGTCTCAATAACAAGGCCTTTACCTTGCCCTTGATTGATAGGGCGGGGCTTCGTTCGGGTCTTCGTCGGGTCAGATCGGGTGCCGGGTCGGGTGGGTTGCGGGTCGGCCTTAGGGCTTTGAAGCCTTGGGGCCATTTGCCGAGGCTTACATAGATTATAGAAAGTTGAATAAGGCTACTCGTAAGGATCACTTTCCTTTGCCTTTTATCGATCAAATGTTAGAGCATCTTACGAAGCATAAGTTTTTCTGCTACCTTGACGGTTATAGTGGATTTCTCCAGATCCCTATACACCCCGAGGACCAGGAGAAGACTACTTTCACCTGCCCTTTTGGCACATTTGCTTATAGACGTATGCCTTTCAGTCTTTGCAATGGCTTAGCTACTTTTCAGCGTTGTATGATGGCCATTTTTTCTAATTTTATAGAAAATACCATGGAAGTATTTATGAATGATTTTTCGGTGTATGGTTCTTTATTCGATTCATGTCTCCCTAACCTTACTAATGTTCTTCATCGTTGTGCTGACACTAACCTGGTTCTCAACTGGGAGAAGTGTCACTTTACTGTGCAGGAAGGTATAGTATTGGGACACCTGGTCTCCAACAGAGGCATTGAGGTTGATCGTGCGAAGGTGGAGGTGATTGAAAAGTTGCCCCCACCAAAAGATGAGAAGGGAATCAGGAGCTTTCTAGGGCACGCAGGTTTCTACAGTCGTTTCATTAAGGATTTCTCCAAGATAGCTAAGCCACTCACTGACTTACTCTGCCACGATGAAGTTTAATTTCGACGAATCATGTTTTAATGCTTTTCATACTCTAAAATCTGCTCTTACTTCTGCTCTTGTAGTGCAGCCCCCTAATTGGGAGCTGCCATTTGAACTAATGTGTGATGCTAGTGATTTCGCAGTGGGAGCAGTCTTAGGGCAGCAAATTGATAAGAAGCTACACGTCATATACTACACAAGTAAGGTCTTGGCTGGCGCAGCAGCAAATTACATTATGACAGAGAAGGAGATGCTGGCCATCGTTTATGCTTTTGAGAAGTTCATGCAGTATTTGATAGGTTCGAAGACCCTAGTGTACATTGACCATGCTGCCATTAAGTATTTGCTGTCTAAGAAGGATTCAAAGCCTAGATTGATTCAATGGGTCCTCCTCCTTCAAGAGTTTGACATTGATATTAGAGACAAGAAGGGAGCTGAAAATCTAGTTGTAGATCACCTGTCACGCCTTGAGCGAGGAGAGCTCGACCGCGAAGCAGACAAACTCCCGATGACTAACTCTCTAGTAGGTGAGCAGCTAATGAGTGTCAATGTGGGCATCACCCTGTGGTACGCAGATTTCGTCAATTACTTGGCCTGCGGTATTATTTCTTCTGACCTGTCACACAACCAGAAGAGGAAATTTCTGTCCGACGTCAAGAGGTACTTCTGGGATAATCCGCTTCTTTACAAATTATGTGTTGACGGTCTCTACAGAACTTGTGTTGATGAGGACCAGATTAGATGGATCCTACAGCGCTGCCATTCATCACAGTACGGTGGACACGAGGCTAGTTCAAAAATAGCTACAAAGGTCCTACAGTCTGGGTTCTACTGGCCTACTCTATTTATGGATGCACACGAGTTTGTCAAAGCTTGTTATCAGTTCCAGAGAACATGAAATATTTCTAAGCAGTAGGAGATGCCCCAGCAGAGCATTCTTGCGGTGGAGCTATTTGACGTATGGGGCGTCGACTTCATGGGACCATTCCCACCTTCTTATAGAAATCAGCACATCTTGGTAACAGTCGACTACGTTTTCAAGTGGGTTGAAGCAGTGGCTACTCCTACTTGCGACGCCAAGGTGGTTAAGAAAATGTTTCAGAAAGTTATATTCCCTCGGTTTGGAGTTCCCGGAATAGTTATTAGTGATGGAGGCTCCCACTTCAAAGAACGAAATTTTGAGACCTTGCTGAAGAAATACGGTGTTTATCACAAGGTTGGCACTCCATATCACCCTCACACTAGTGGGCAGGTAGAGATCTCTAACCGAGAGATCAAGAGCATACTAGGAAAGACAGTCTCGAGCCACAGGAAGGACTGGGCATCCAAGCTAGATGACGCGCTGTGGGCATATAGGACTGCATTCAAAACTCCTATCAGAATGAGTCATTTCAGGCTTGTCTACAGAAAAACCTGCCATCTGCCAGTGGTACTCGAATACAAGGCTCTGTGAGCAATCAGGGAGCTGAATATGGATATGAACGCAGCTAGGGAAAAGAGATTGCTGCAGCTAAATGAGCTTGATGAAATCAAATTGGACTCCTATGAAAATGCTCGTATCTATAAGGAGAAGACGAAGAACTGGCATGACAAACGAATAGTGCGCAGAGAATTCAATGAAGCCGAGCAAGTTCTTCTCTACAACTCTCGCCTTAGATTATTTCCTGGGAATCTGCGCACCAAATGGAGTGGTCCCTACACAGTGGAGAGAGCATACCCAGACGGGCACGTGGAGCTTAGCATTGAGGGAGGAAAATCAATGGTGGTCAATGGGCAGCGCCTCAAGCACTACCACGTCGTGAAGCATCTGGCGCCTCCTGAAGGCATAGACGATAACTTACTTATCGGGAAGGGATCCCAGTAAGGGACTTCCCGAGAATGCTTCTAGTCCTACCTCCTTAGCTATGTCTCGCCAAGACATTAAATTAGGCCACTTCAGGGAGTAACCCGCGCTGTAAGTATTAGTTAGTTGCATTTTTCATTTGCATTGTGTGTGGACATTTCAGGATTCTAAGTGTGGAGTGCCCCTCCACAATTTTCGATGCTAACCTATCACTTGTGAAGCTCTATGTTCTTATCTATATATCTACCAGCTCATGAGTGACATTTCACTCCCCGGGCATCGCTTAATCTCTATGGATATCGAGCAATCACACGCGAGGGAAGTTCCTATGCGCTTTTTCTTATCTTTTATTTCTTCGCTTAGGGACTAAGCTCATTTTTAAGTGTGGACTGGGTAGCGCATAGTCACATACATTGCATGTCACACATTCACTCTTGCATATGCTTAGCTGTCCATGTATTGCGATTGAAATCCTCGTTTTCTACGATACTCCTTGATTGATTCTCATTCTTTTGGATTCAAAGTCTAGGACTTGAAATAGTTTTATTCACGTGTGTATTCTCTCGTATCAGTATCATTGCTAGCCTTTGCCTATCACGTATTTTACGTATTTCTTGAAGCATGTTTGAGACTTGATATTAGTAGGCACCAATACAAAATGTCAAAAACTTAAATTGCATCTCTTTTTCTAGGTGATGGTAGTACTAGTATGTGTTTCTCTATACTTGTTGTGATTTGCATGCACCTGGCTTTACTCATACACTATGTCAAGTTTTAAGTGTGGAGTTAGAAAAAAATAGTCCAAAGAAGGGCGGAAAATAGGCCCCCAATCAAGAACAAAATTCTGAATTTTCAAATGAGGGTGAAAAATTGACCCTAAGCATAGTTGTTTTTGCAGAAACAAAAAAGAGAAAAAATAATACCAAGGGCAAGGTGAGAAAAGTCACCCCTTGTGTATGAAAATATGAAATTTCTGCCCCCTTTTGCTTGATGTAGTGTAATTCCACCTTTTCATTGCGTGCAATCATGACTTGTCTTGAGAATTTATGTACTAGAAACTAAGGGACGATCCTCGTGCTTGCACTGAAATTTTGATGTGATTTTCGTACTATTTTTCAAAAAATTATTAAGACAGGCTCCTCTTCTCTTACGGGTCATTGCCTAGTCCTTGGTACTTGAAAATGAACTTTTCGCCAAGAGCCCGTGGACTATCCCTAGATAGCATAGGTGAATTGCGAGCATGTTTTGTGCAACTATTCATGTTCTTATTATGTTACTATTGAACTATTTAGAACATGTGATTAGTCGCTTGCTAGCCGTGTGTACTGACCGTTTGAATGCATAACTCGTTTAATCTATGATTGTCTGGCAACTTTGATGAAGATGGTTGACTTGAAGTCGAGGTAACACGATGAATCCAAGGTATGACATGACTTTACTGTGACTCGTTGAGCATCGTTTCATGCATACACGTTAGTTAGTTGTACATGGGATTTGTAGGTAGTCCCATTCCTGAAAACTTCACGAGACTATACTCGTCCTATTAGGGCAGCCTAGAGGTTTAAAGGTTTGATGCATACGCTAAATGCATTCGTGTCCTCTACGACAGTGAGTTATCTTTTTATTTTTGTTTTAGTTAGAATTGATCACATGACACTTGAGTGAGTAGCTTAGAAACACATGGTTGTTAAGCCTCACATGGACTTGAATTTATTCTGCCATTTGTTCGAAATTTGTTCGGGACGAACAAATCCATTGATCAGTCGATATTTTGACTAGTTAATTGCCCCATACGATGAAGGATAGCACTCGTTCTCCCGGCAAATTGCCATTATTTGATGTCTTTTCTTGAGCGTTTCAAGTTAAAAGCAGCTATCCATCGAAACCATGGCCTAAGACCAAGACTCGAAGAAAAACACCACAATGGAAAATCAGACCTTTGGAGGTTTGACGGAGTGCTGGTAATCGACCATTGATCAGAAAAATACAAGCTATATGCTGATGCGTAGCTGACTAAATTCCCTATAACTTTCTAGTTCATACCGAGAGCATCCGAGGTTGTTTAGAAGGTCAAATTTAGAGTCGAAATCGGAACTGGCGCGCAGAATGGAGGAACCAACTCAGTGGGTACCGCGTCCTATGTAGACATTAGCGTTAACACTAATGGCAACGCTAGGCGCGGTGCTAATGTACACGCTGGGCGCGGTGAGCCGACGAGGTGATGACATCAGCAACGCGTTTGATGACATCAGCAGTCCAAAATTTGATAATTCAAGCCCAAAACAGATTTAGAAACCCAATTTTGCTATAAATAAAAAGTGTGGGGGCTGAGTGTGCTGAATTAGAGATAAGAGAACCCTAACTTGGGAATAAGACGGAGAGCATCGCGAGATATTGAGGATTCAATGAGTACATCGTCACTACGGTTATCTCGTGCATAATTTCTATTTTTACACTATTTGTGGTTAAGGCCCTGTTCTGTAGAGCTTAAATTTCATGTTTTTAAGTTAAATAAAGTTAAATAAAGTTAAGTTAAGTTAAATAAAGTTAAATAAAGTTAAGTTAAGTTAAATAAAATTAAATAAAATTTTTCAAATTTTAATTTTGTAGTTCAATATGATTACAAACTTAAATTAAACACCTTTATTCAAAAAAAATTATTTTTTTTAAGTTCAGTAAAGTTAAATAAAGTTAAGTAAAGTTAAATAAAGTTAAATAAAGTTCAGTAAAGTTAAATTAAATTAAATAAAGTTAAATAAAGTTTTTTTCAGCTCTATCAAACAGAGCCTAACTTACCATGAATAGTGAGTAGTCTTCTTTATTCTGGAATCCTACGGATCCTGGCCATGTACCCAACTCTCCGAGTGATCAATTGAACGTTTTTCATTAATGCAATTTGAATATTCAATTTCATTGTGCTTAATTTATCGTTCTTACAAGTTTTACATTGAATGGGATGTTTGCATGCTAGAACATATTTACGTTAATTACCAAAAGATGAATGAGTCCTAGGTATTAACCAGATTGTGTGAAATTGATATTAGGGCATGGTAGCTACAACGGTAGTACATGAATTAATAGGAAAGTTGACTTTTGTCTGAAAAACCCTAAGTTTAATAATCGAGATCGTTGATAATCCGTGGATGGGCGACGTTCAACAATTGAGATTAATCTAGACAATAATCCGTGGATGGGCGGCTTGTCTAGTGTTATTTTGGTTTACTAAAATATTCGATAGCATGATGAATTTACGTTGCATGATTGCATGATTTGTGGGGTTGGCACGGGTGAAGTGTGATCCTGGGATTATTTCTTTGATAAAATCAAAACCTTTATTTTTCTGCATTTAATTTTTGCGTTTTTGTTTACATCAAAACCTCTTGTTAATCGGAATAGCTAAATAGGTCACTTGTTAGCTAGTATTCACACACGTTGTTCCTAGGATCGACCCTTGGCTTACCAAGGTTTATAAATTTTGTTTGACTGCAACTTGACCCCTAAAACACATAACTTGACAAATATAAAGGGTTACAAATCATGTTTTGTTCGAAATGAAAATTATAAAGAGAAAAAGAAATTACTACACCATTCGAATTAATGTCGATAATCCCTTCAAGCTCAATCTTCGATCTGATCAAAATCTTCGCGTTTTCGTTCCCCCTTATCTCTTTTCCGTCATCTCTAAGTCTATAAGTGGGATTGGATGTCGAAATTCGGGTGGCGGCTGCTATTTCTCTTGTTTTTGCACAATTTTGCCTTTTTGCAATTTTTCCAAAAACCTAACAAAAATTGCATTTTGGCTCATTTACCAGTGGCCAGTGCCACCGGATATGTGACACAAGTGACACTATTTGGATCATAGGCTTGAATTTTTCTTCGTGTGTCAACAAATCTTGACACAAGTGACACTGACGCATAGTGAGATGACCTCTTGAGCTGAAGTTGTGACACTCATAAAGACCGAATCTGCTCTAGGTGAAAACTACAAAGTCGTAGCCCTTCATCTCAGCTTTCCAACAAGTCATTGATCGATGGATTTGAACACCGTATGAGCTCTACGCGTGCGCAACAAGTAAAGATGTTAATTCGCCTATTTTCGCACTGTTTTCGCCCAAATTCCCACAAAACACTTTATTTCGCATTGGATTCGCTTTTTACCTAAAAAGCATCAAAACAAAAGTGAGAGCTTCTATATAAATAAGTTCTGAATAAGTGAGAGCATCACCTAAAAATGTTATTTTAAAAGATGGTGTCTTATTGTAAAGTTTGAACATGGAAAGCTTCCATATAAATAAGTTCAATCTTTTAATAACACGGTAGATCATTGATGGACCATAACTATACGAATCAAAAACACAGTAAAACCCACCAAATTAGACTGTTTGTCTATCTTACTTCTGCTTGTTAGTCCCGATATATTTCTACAGGGTATTTTGGCGCTTAGAGAGAAAACACGCTAAGGATAGGATTTTAAGCTGAAAAGATGTTACGAGTCATTCCAAGGTCAAGATCAGACGCTGAATGAAGAAATCTCAAGATCCTGACATTGAATTACTCAATTCAAATCCAACCGAGGAACAACCAAAGTCAGACCGGAGCGAAATTGGACTGATAGTTTTGTGAAAAGACTGCACAAAACTCACAAAACTCATCCTTATCTCCTAGTGACCGGCGGCTTTGGGAAGAAGAGATGACTCATGGGTGGCCAAGCCACCTCACCCCTCCCTTCCTCCTCTTCCAACCGGCGGCTCTCCTCCATGGTGACCGGCCACCAGCGGCTTTTGCTCCCCCCCATGTGGCTTCTCCTCCTTGCTCCTCCTCTCCCCATGTGACAAGTGTATGGCTCTCATCCCTCTCCCATGGCTATAAATACAAGCCAATTCCTTTGTAAAACAACACAAATCCAATTCCAAAATCAATAAACACTTATCTCTCTACATTTTGTTACTTTGCAAGTTTGGTTTGAAATTATAATACTCCTGTTGGTTCTTGAGTATTATAATACTGTAGAGAATACTCCTGTTGGTTCTTGAGTATTCAGTAGGATTGGGAATACTCCTGTTGGTTCTTGAGTATTCCACCCCCTCTCCTCTTACTGTTTTCAAAAACCCCCGAGTATTTAGCTATGGTATCCACCTCTATGGATATTCGTAGCTAAACTCTTTATTCGGTTAAAGGGGTGTACTTGTATTGTAAAATGTTTTAGACCCTGCACCTAGTGCATCTTTGTGTTCAAAACTTGTTCTATGTGCCATATATAGTCAGAATTTCCAAGGTTGAGTGGAAGCTGTAACAAGAAAAGCTCTTCCGTGGGAATTCGTGAACATACTCGGTAAGTGGAAGCTGTAACAAGCAAAACTTATCTGAGGAGTTCGACTTATCTAAAAAACCATTTTGGGAAATCGTAACAGAAGATCAAATGGATGCACATAAGGCTAAGATACTTCGAAAGGAGGAATTAGTCTAAAGTAGAACAAGTGTTTTAAATGATGTTGCAAGTCTTGCGCTTAGAAATGGCCTCGATTCATCTTTGAACACTTAGTATGATCATTAGCGGTCAATGATAAACAACTATAATACAAGGCCCCTGAAACCGAATGTTTTCCTTGAATTACAAAACCCCCCTATATTTACTTTTCTAGTATAACTACCTTAATCAACTCGCAAATCACGCATCACCGACTGTAAGTCTTCTCCCTTTCTCTTTTATTTTCAGTATTTTAATTTCTGTATTTACTTTTCTGTAATTTACTTTTCCGCACTCAAAACCAAAAACAACCAAAAAAGTCACTTAGTCATAACCGCTAAAACTCAATCAACCTTAAAACACGCTCCCTCGCTGTACAAATCCCTTAAAGAACAACATATCCCCCTAATTCCCTTGGGTTCGACCCCTACTTACCACTTGCTACCCAGTAGTAAAGTCGCGAGTAGCGGAAAAATATAAATTTATTTGTACAGAGAACATTGCACCTTAACGACAGTGCAGTGGGCTCCGTCAAATTGGCGCCGTTGCCGGGGAATTAGCCATCGGATAAGTTCTTTAAATCAATACGCGCTTCAACCATGTCTCGCGAAGGAAGCCACCATGACTATCAGGATGATGCCGAGATAAACCTGTACGAGCGAAATGATGAGGTGCCACTTCCATTTGTGGACGATCCGGAACAACTCATCAGAAAGAGAAGAGCTCGTGAGAGGGAGGCAATCAGAAAAAATCAAGAACCACCCGAGGACCGAAATGCAGCTGGTCCAGTACAACCCCCTAGATATCCACCACCCCTTCAACCTCGACAAGTGCCGAGACGAGAACCCGCTTTCGATGACTACTACGGAGATAACAACAACTACCGTGCACCTACTATGGGAGAACTCAATGCCCAAGAATTCGAAACGCAGCCGTGGTGCATTTGCCAGAGCCCTGAACTAGAAAACATTGTCGTCGACATCAACAATTTGCCAAGGTTCTCAGGAACTAATGAAGAATCTGCGACAACTCATTTCCAACGCCTACATGGCATTTGGCAAAATCTAAAACCCAATCGAGTAAATATAAACGATTTCAAGTTGAAGGCGTTCTATTTTTCCCTCGTTGACTCAGCAAGCGACTGGTTCCTTTCATTACCTTCAGGAAGCATCAGAACATGGGTTCAGATGCAAAGGAAATTCCTGGACAAATACTGCCCAGCAACAAAAACAATGCAAGTAAGAAAGCAATTACAGGACATAAGGCAGGAACCTAATGAAACCATTTACGATTATCTGGAGAAATTCAACCACCTGGAGAGAAGCTGCTGCACTCTAGGATTACCCGAGAAACTCATCATCGAGTACCTAATTAATGGACTAACTAAGATAGAGAAGATGTTCCTGGATGCCTAAGCTGGAGGATCCATGATGAATCTATCATTAAATGGCATAAGGAATCTCATCACCAACGTTGCTAAAAATGCTCGATTCAGAGAGGAGACTACTCGTCAAGATGAATTCTTCCAAAAAAAACGTCTCACAAGCCGATGCATCAGTAAACTCCATGCCAGAAGAGATGAGACAAATGAAGGAAATAGTGATGCAGCTCTTACAAAAGCAAACAGTTCAAGTAAGACTGATGGACCAAAATTATACGAATCAAAAACACAGTAAAACCCACCAAATTAGACTGTTGGTCTATTTAACTTCTGCTTGTTAGTCCCGATTTATTTCTACAGGGTATTTTGGCACTTAGACAGAAAACACGCTAAGGAGAGGATTTTACGCTGAAAAGATGATAAGAGTCAATCCAAGGTCAAGATCAGACGCTGAACGAAGAAATATCAAGATCCTGACATTGAATTACTCAAATCAAATCCAACCGAGGAACAATCAAAGTCAGACGGAGCAAAATTGGATTGATAGTTTTGTGAAAAGACTGCACAAAACTGTCAAAATGCACCCATGGACCAAGGTGACCGGCCACCTTGCTTGGAGGTGGCCAAAGCCACCCTTCTCCTCCTTGGACAACCGGCAACCGGCGGCTCAAGCCCTCCCCAACCGGCGGCTTTTGGCTTCCCCCATGTGTCATCTCCTCCTTGCTCCTCCCTTCTCCTCCCTTGGATCAAAAACACATGCTACCCATCTCCACCACCCATCTCCTCCCCTTGTGGCTATAAAAGGAGGCTTCTCCTCCTCATTTCAACATCCACAAATTGTAAAAACACTTCTCTCTCTAAGTTACTTTGTAAGTTTGGTTTGGTTTTTGAAATAATACTCCTGTTTGTTCTTGAGTATTATACGCTTTGAAATTATAATACTCTTGTCGGTTCTCGAGTATTATAATACTGTAGAGAATACTCCTGTTGGTTCTTGAGTATTCAGTAGGAAATTGGGAATACTCCTGTTGGTTCTTGAGTATTCCACCCCTTTCCCTCTTACTGTTTTCAAAAACCCCCGAGTATTTAGTTACGATGTCCTTTTCCATGGATATTCGTAGCTAAACTCCTCATTCGGTCGAAGGTATTTTCTTGTATTATATAATGTTTTAATTTATTTTAGTTTCATTTCTCTGTATTCAAAACTTGTTCTATGTGCCATTTATAGTCAGAGTTTCCAAGGTTGAGTGGAAGCTGTAACAAGCAAAGCTTTTCCGTGGGATTTCGTGATCATACTCGGTAAGTGGAAGCTGTAACAAGCGAAACTTATCGAGGAGTTCGGCTTATCTTAAAAAACCATTTGGAAACTGGACCAAAGGATTCAAATGGATGCATAAAAGGCTAAGATACTTCGAAAGGAGGAATTAGTCTGAAGTAGAACAAGTGTTGCTTTAAACGATGTTGCAAGTCTTGCGCTACGAAAGGGCCTCGATTCATCTTTGAATACTTAGAAAGGTTACTAGCGGTTATTAATAAACATGTTATAATACAAGGTACCTGAAACTGAATACTTTCCCTTGAATTACAAAAAAACCCCCTGTACTTACTTTTATAAACTGCTCGATCAACTACAACCATCAACCACTCATCTACCGGAGGAATCGCAATCACGCATCACCCACTGTAAGTCTTCTTCCTTTAACTATTTTACTTTCAGTCATTTATTTTCAGTATTTATTTTCTGTAATTTACGTTTCTGCACTCAAAACCAAAAAAACCAAAAACAGTAGCTTAGTTAATCGCGCTAAAATCTCAATCAACCTAAAACACGCTCCCTCGCTGTACAAATCCCTTAAAGAACAACGTATCCCTCTAATTCCCTTGGGTTCGACCCCTACTTACCACTTACTACCCAGTAGTGTAGTCGCGAGTAGCGGAAAAATATAAATTTATTTGTACAGAGAACACTGCACCTTAAGGACAGTGCAGTGGGCTCCGTCAAATTGGCGCCGTTGCCGGGGAATTAGCCATCGGATAAGTTCTTTAAATCAATACGCGCTCAAAACAACCATGTCTCGTGAAGGAAGTCACCATGACTACCAAGATGACGACGAGATGAACCTGTACGATCGAAACAATGAGGTGCCACTTCCATTTATGGATGATCCAGAGCAACTCATCCGAAGCAGACGAGCTCGTGATAGGGAAGCCATCAGAAGAAACCAAGAACCACCCGAGGACCGAAATGCAGCTGGTCCAGTACGACAACCCCCTAGATATCCACCACCCCCGCAACCTAGACAAGTGCCGAGACAAGGACCCGCTTTCGATGACTACTACGGAGATAACAACAACTACCGTGAACCTACATTAGGAGAGCTCTCGGCACCAGATTTCAGAGTTCAGCCGTGGTGTATCTATGAAGGCCCGGAGCTAGAAAACATCGTCATCAACACTTCAGTGGCCCACAACTTGCCAAAATTCTCAGGAACTCGTGGAGAATCAGCAATGACTCATCTCCAGCGCTTACATGGGATTTGCCAAAACCTCAAACCGAATGGCATAAACGTAGACGACTTTAAGTTAAAGGCGTTCTATTTTTCCCTCATTGACGCGGCAAACGATTGGTTCCTTTCATTGCCTTCCGGAAGCATCAGAACATGGGCTCAGATGCATAAAAAGTTCTTAGACAAATATTACCCAGCAGGAAGAGCGATGCAAGTAAGGAGGCAACTGCAGGACATCGGGCAAGGACCCAACGAAACCATGTACAATTACCTGGAAAAATTCAACCGCCTGGAGAGAAGCTGCTGTACCCTTGGACTACCCGAGAAACTCACCGTCGAGTATCTCATTAACGGATTAAGACCCTTAGATAAAATGCTCCTGGATGCCTCAGCTGGAGGGTCCATGATGAATCTATCATTAAGTGGCATAAGGGATCTTATCACCAACGTTGCTGAGAATGCCCGATTCAGAGAAGAGACAACTCAGCAGGAAGAATTCTCCCGGACAAAAAATGTGGCAAAAGCGGAAATGTCGATGAGCTCTATGCCTGAAGAGATGAAGCAGTTAAAGGAGATGATGATTCAAATCCTACGAAGGCAGCCAGTTCCGGTAAAACCTTGCGAGTTCTGTGGTTCTACAGACCACAAAACTGACGCATGTCCAACATTAATAGAAGAGGAGCCGGCAGAAGTGAATGCAGTGGGAGGATACCAAGGATACAACAACAGTAATGACAGAGCCGGACAAAATAGACAGTATGGTCAAGCAACCAACCCAAGCTGGCGTAACAATAACTATTCTCAGAAGAATGCACAACCAGCTGTCCCTCAACTAGCTCAGTCATTCTACCAAACCCCCCACCGGTAGTATAACCAGAACGCTCCATCAGCAGGCCAATATCAGCAAAGAGGACCAAATCAGTACCAAAACGGCCCACATAATCAGCAAGAACCAACCAAGTCGCTTGATGACATGATAAAGGAGCTCGCAGGAAGCATAAGTCAATTGGGTACTTCGCTACACCAATACCAGGCTAAAATTGACGGGGCAATTTCAGAATCAACAAAAGAAATGTCCCATCTCGCCACAGCAATGTCAACACTCACTAATGAGCCTGGCAGACTTCCTTCACAAACCATCCAAAACCCAAAGGCGAATCTTAGCATGATAAAAAGGTCAAACAAAAAGGCGACACTGGGAGAAGTAGCACGATCCCCAATGTACAAACTTAAAAATAAGCACTACACCCGTAGGCGTCGACCTGATTGGAATCAAGAGGAAGACCGACCCAATAATGGCAAAACATGGGTTACACATGCTGACAATGGACGGTACGCATTCACCGTTTGTATAACACCACCACCGATCATACACTCTGACATACCATAATCTGGATGGGATGACACTGACAATTTAAGGTGGAACTCTCCAACTAATATGTATGCTTCTGAGCAAAATATTGAGGGATCCAGTTATACTAATCCTAAGTCAAGGAGTGGGCAGAGTGACCCGACAATTAAAAGAGCCCTCACTTCAGATCATGAGTCACAACCGGAAAGAGATAAAGACCCAGGGGCCTTCACAGTCACCTGCGGTATTGGTGAAACTCAGATTCATAAGTGCCTGGTCGATCTTGGAGCTGCTGTCAACGCCATGCCCTCCTCCTTATATTACTTGTTAGGACTTGGTCCATTAAAACCACCCAGGTCAAATATCGAGCTAGGAGATAAATCAAGCATCCGTCCGGTTGGAGTGCTGGAAGACGTAATACTCCATGTGGGAGAGCTCGTCATTGCTGCAGACTTCTATGTGATACAAACGGGAGAGACCAGCGAAGACAACCCTCCAACAATAATCTTGGGACGACCATTCCTCTACGCTACTAAGGCAAGGATTGATGTGGGCAAGGGCTCATTATCGCTTAAGTTTGGCGGCAAAATTGCATATTTCTACATTGACAATAGCCACACGGATGCGAAGAAACCGCCAGATATAATACCTATCTTAGATCGCGGTACGCAGATTTCCGACCTGCCAAAAGAGACCGAAAAAGTAACAAGACCAACAGCTATGGTCAAAGTTCCCTCACCTTCTCAAAGACGTTGGAAGGAGACATCACCAGAACAATGGAAACTGGACCCAAGCCCATCATCTCGCAAGAAATCGGGAAAAGGCAAGGCAAAAGTCAACACAGGAACAGTGGCAAAATTCGAACTAAGCCACCCATGGGATCCCAACCAGTGATCCAGGAATAACGTACTGTCGAGCCAACGACGTTAAACAAGTGCACTGGTTGGGAGGTAACCCGACACTATCTTACTTTCCGCACTTTAAATTTCTGTCTTTTTATTTTCTGTCTTTTAGTTTTCATCAATAAGTCGCTCTCACCCACTTGGTGCATAGAATGATTTGACTATTTAGGAATTGGTTTTTGGAGCACGATCGGATCAGCCAGGCAGCTTCCGTGAACTACCGGGCCTGCGCTGAGAGTTCAAGGCCCCAGCCGAACTCCCTCAATTATCCAGCCTCATGCCATTCGACACAATAAGGGAGTTCTGTCCTTCCCTTTTCCTTAAGTCATTTCCTTCTCGTATAACATCTGCTTGCATGGCTTTTGAACTAAGTAGTGCTGAAAGGCACGACTTCGTTCAAAAGTGTGGGGTGAGAACCGCATGTGTACATAAATAAATAACATGTTTTTTCTTTTTTAGTGTATCTTTTTGAAAGTATGAACTTAAGAATGTGAAAAAGATAGACCGAAATTCATGCATTTACCTTGTGAAAATTCAACTGTCTAAAAACTTAGAACGTAACTTCTCATTTGTCTCTTTGTGCTGAGATAAACTAGGGATGTGGAGTTGATAGAAATGCCCTAGAGAGGCTTGGCAAGCAATCGAAGGATCGAATCAAACTATATGGTTTTCGAAGTCAGTGGAGGCTGCACTTCGGGTTTCAGTGAAGATTGAAGTCATCTCCGCCATGCAGTGTTTATGCAAAAAAGAAAAGGAGAGGACGGGAATCAGACCGTCCTCTCTCTAGTCAAAGTAGCCGAGAAAATAGATGAGCGACCCTCATCTTGACCCGCGCGAAACAACAACGATGAGAGGAGCGGGGAGGTATTTCCATAGGCTTGCGGGCGATGATTGGACCTCCCAAAAAGGCTTGAGAAAATGGACTAGCAAGTCACAAAGACGCAAAAAGCTCGAAGAAGCAAATCAAGAGGCCAAAGGCCCAAAATTGTGAAGGTTTTAACCGAACAAAAAGTGAAGTACTCAAAGAGTCAAATCAAAGGCCAAAGGCCGATTCACTACAAAAAGCAGTCCCTCGCCAAAAGAAAATCAAAGTTCTCAAACCAGTGAAACCCGAACCGAATCACGTGCTAGAGAAAGCTACAAGGAAACCATATAGTGAGAGACGATCCCGAGGTTGCAGTCCAGGTGCCTAAAAAGGGCTATCTCCTGAAACATCCAGAATAATTTGCATCTCGGCACGGAGGTACACGTATCAAGTTACTTCAATTTATTTATACAGTTCAATTTGGTAATAAGTAAGTAATGCATGAATTAGGATAAATCGAGTCCCACAGTCTAATTTTCATATTTTAAAACCAAACTTAGAGTGCCGCCCTTTAATAGCATTGTTCGGGACGAACAACTAAAAGTGTGGGGTGATCTGATGGACCAAAATTATACGAATCAAAAACACAGTAAACCCCACCAAATTAGACTGTTGGTCTATTTAACTTCTGCTTGTTAGTCCCGATTTATTTCTATAGGGTATTTTGGCTCTTAGAGAGAAAACACGCTAAGGAGAGGATTTTACGCTGAAAAGATGATAAGAGTCAATCCAAGGTCAAGATCAGACGCTGAACAAAGAAATATCAAGATCTTGACGTTGAATTACTCAAATCAAATCCAACCGAGGAATAATCAAAGTCAGACGGAGCGAAATTGGATTGATAGTTTTGTGAAAAGACTGCACAAAACTGTCAAAATGCACCCATGGACCAAGGTGACCGGCCACCTTGCTTGGAGGTGGCCAAAGCCACCCTTCTCCTCCTTGGATAACCGGAAACGGTGGCTCAAGCCCTCCCCAACCGGCGGCTTTTGGCTTCCCCCATGTGTCATCTCCTCCTTGCTCCTCCCTTCTCCTCCCTTGGATCAAAAACACATGCCACCCATCTCCACCACCCATCTCCTCCCCTTGTGGCTATAAAAAGAGGCTTCTCCTCCTCATTTCAACATCCACAAATTGTAAAAACACTTCTCTCTCTAAGTTACTTTGTAAGTTTGGTTTGGTTTTTGAAATAATACTCCTGTTTGTTCTTGAGTATTATACGCTTTGAAATTATAATACTCTTGTCGGTTCTCGAGTATTATAATACTGTAGAGAATACTCCTGTTGGTTCTTGAGTATTCAGTAGAAAATTGGGAATACTCCTGTTGATTCTTGAGTATTCCACCCCTTTCCCTCTTACTGTTTTCAAAAACCCCCGAGTATTTAGTTACGATGTCCTTTTCCATGGATATTCGTAGCTAAACTCCTCATTCGGTCGAAGGTATTTTCTTGTATTATATAATGTTTTAATTTCTTTTAGTTTCATTTCTCTGTATTCAAAACTTGTTCTATGTGCCATTTATAGTCAGAGTTTCCAAGGTTGAGTGGAAGCTGTAACAAGAAAAGCTCTTCCATGGGAATTCGTGATCATACTCGGTAAGTGGAAGCTGTAACAAGCAAAACTTATCGAGGAGTTCGGCATATCTTAAAAAACCATTTGGAAACTGGACCAAAGAATTCAAATGGATGCACAAAAGGCTAAGATACTTCGAAAGGAGGAATTAGTCTGAAGTAGAACAAGTGTTGCTTTAAACGATGTTGCAAGTCTTGCGCTACGAAAGGGCCTCGATTCATCTTTGAATACTTAGAAAGGTTACTAGCGGTTATGAATAAACATGTTATAATACAAGGTACCTGAAACCGAATACTTTCCCTTGAATTACAAAAACCCCCCCTGTACTTACTTTTATAAACTGCTCGATCAATTACAACCATCAACCACTCATCTACCGGAGGAATCGCAATCACGCATCACCCACTGTAAGTCTTCTTCCCTTAACTCTTTTACTTTCAGTCATTTATTTTCAGTATTTATTTTCTGTAATTTACTTTTCCGCACTCAAAACCCAAAAAACCAAAAACAGTAGCTTAGTTAATCGCGCTAAAATCTCAATCATTCTAAAACACGCTCCCTCACTGTACAAATCCCTTAAAGAACAACGTATCCCTCTAATTCCCTTGGGTTCGACCCCTACTTACCACTTACAACCCAGTAGTGTAGTCGCGAGTAGCGGAAAAATATAAATTTATTTGTACAGAGAACACTGCACCTTAAGGACAGTGCAGTGGGCTCCGTCAAATTGGCGCCGTTGCCGGGGAATTAGCCATCGGATAAGTTCTTTAAATCAATACGCGCTCGAAACAACCATGTCTCGCGAAGGAAGTCACCATGACTACCAAGATGACGACGAGATGAACCTGTACGATCGAAACAATGAGGTGCCACTTCCATTTATGGATGATCCGGAGCAACTCATCCGAAGCAGACGAGCTCGTGATAGGGAAGCCATCAGAAGAAACCAAGAACCACCCGAGGACCGAAATACAGCTGGTCCAGTACGAGAACCCCCTAGATATCCACCACCCCCGCAACCTAGACAAGTGCCGAGACAAGAACCCGCTTTCGATGACTACTACGGAGATAACAACAACTACCGCGAACCTACATTAGGAGAGCTCTCGGCACCAGATTTCAGAGTTCAGCCGTGGTGTATCTATGAAGGCCCGGAGCTAGAAAACATCGTCATCAACACTTCAGTGGCCCACAACTTGCCAAAATTCTCAGGAACTCGTGGAGAATCAACAATGACTCATCTCCACCGCTTACATGGGATTTGCCAAAACCTCAAACCGAATGGCATAAACGTAGATGACTTTAAGTTAAAGGCGTTCTATTTTTCCCTTCATTGACGCGGCAAACGATTGGTTCCTTTCAATGCCTTCCGGAAGCATCAGAACATGGGCTCAGATGCAGAAAAAGTTCTTAGACAAATATTACCCAGCAGGAAGAGCGATGCAAGTAAGGAGGCAACTGCAGGACATCAGGCAAGGACCCAACGAAACCATGTACAATTACCTGGAAAAATTCAACCGCCTGGAGAGAAGCTGCTGTACCCTTGGACTACCCAAGAAACTCACCGTCGAGTATCTCATTAACGGATTAAGACCCTTAGATAAAATGCTCCTGGATGCCTCAGCTGGAGGGTCCATGATGAATCTATCATTAAGTGGCATAAGGGATCTTATCACCAACGTTGCTGAGAATGCCCGATTCAGAGAAGAGACAACTCAGCAGGAAGAATTCTCCCGGACAAAAAATGTGGCAAAAGCGGAAACGTCGATGAGCTCTATGCCTGAAGAGATGAAGCAGTTAAAGGAGATGATGATTCAAATCCTACGAAGGCAGCCAGTTCCGGTAAAACCTTGCGAGTTCTGTGGTTCTACAGACCACAAAACTGACGCATGTCCAATATTAATAGAAGAGGAGCCGGCAGAAGTGAATGCAGTGGGAGGATACCAAGGATACAACAACAGTAATGACAGAGCCGGACAAAACAGACAGTATGGTCAAGCAACCAACCCAATCTGGCGTAACAATAACTATTCTCAGAAGAATGCACAACCAGCTGTCCCTCAACTAGCTCAGTCATTCTACCAAACCCCCCACCGGTAGTATAACCAGAACGCTCCATCAGCAGGCCAATATCAGCAAAGAGGACCAAATCAGTACCAAAACGGCCCACATAATCAGCAAGAACCAACCAAGTCGCTTGATGACAAGATAAAGGAGCTCGCAGGAAGCATAAGTCAATTGGGTACTTCGCTACACCAATATCAGGCGAAAACTGACGGGGCAATTTCAGAATTAACAAAACAAATGTCCCATCTCGCCACAGCAATGTCAACACTCACTAATGAGCCTGGCAGACTTCCTTCACAAACCATCCAAAACCCAAAGGCGAATCTTAGCATGATAAAAAGGTCAAACGAAAAGGCGACACTGGGAGAAGTAGCACGATCCCCAACGTACAAACTTACAAATAAGCACTTCACCCGTAGGCGTCGACCTGATTGGAATCAAGAGGAAGACCGACCCAATAATGGCAACACATGGGTTACACATGCTGACAATGGACGGTACGCATTCACCGTTTGTATAACACCACCACCGATCATACACTCTGACATACCAGCATCTGGATGGGATGACACTGACAATTTAAGGTGGAACTCTCCAACTAATATTTATGCTTCTGAGCAAAATATTGAGGGATCCAGTTATACTAATCCTAAGTCAAGGAGTGGGCAGAGTGACCCGACAATTAAAAGAGCCCTCACTTCAGATCATGAGTCACAACCGGAAAGAGATAAAGACCCAGGGGCCTTCACAGTCACCTGCGGTATTGGTGAAACTCATATTCATAAGTGCCTGGTCGATCTTGGTGCTGCTGTCAACGCCATGCCCTCCTCCTTATATTACTTGTTAAGACTTGGTCCATTAAAACCACCCAGGTCAAATATCGAGCTAGGAGATAAATCAAGCATCCGTCCGGTTGGAGTGCTGGAAGACGTAATACTCCATGTGGGAGAGCTCGTCATTGCTGCAGACTTCTATGTGATACAAACGGGAGAGACCAGCGAAGACAACCCTCCAACAATAATCTTGGGACGACCATTCCTCTACGCTACTAAGGCAAGGATTGATGTGGGCAAGGGCTCATTATCGCTTAAGTTTGGCGGCAAAATTGCATATTTCTATATTGACAATAGCCACACGGATGCGAAGAAACCGCCAGATATAATACCTATCTCAGATCGCGGTACGCAGATTTCCGACCTGCCAAAAGAGACCGAAAAAGTAACAAGACCAGCAGCTATGGTCAAAGTTCCCTCACCTTCTCAAAGACGTTGGAAGGAGACATCACCAGAACAACGGGAACTGGACCCAAGCCCATCATCTCGCAAGAAATCGGGAAAAGGCAAGGCAAAAGTCAACACAGGAACAGTGACAAAATTCGACCTAAGCCACCCATGGGATCCCAACCAGTGATCCAGGAATAAGGTACTGTCGAACCAACGACGTTAAACAAGTGCACTGGTCGGGAGGTAACCCGACACTTTCTTACTTTCCGCACTTTAAATTTCTGTCTTTTTATTTTCTGTCTTTTAGTTTTCATCAATAAGTCGCTCTCACCCACTTGGTGGATAGAATGATTTGACTATTTAGGAATTGGTTTTTTGAGCACGATCGGATCAGCCAGGCAGCTTCCGTGAACTATCGGGCCTGCGCTGAGAGTTCAAGGCCCCAGCCGAACTCCCTCGATTATCCAGCCTCATGCCATTCGACACAATAAGGGAGTTCTGTCCTTCAGCTGCTTGCATGGCTTTTGAACTAAGTAGTGCTGAAAGGCACGACTTCGTTCAAAAGTGTGGGGTGAGAACCGCATGTGTACATAAATAAATAACATGTTTTTCCTTTTTTAGTGTATCTTTTTGAAAGTATGAACTTAAGAATGTGAAAAAGATAGACCGAAATTCATGCAATTACCTTGTGAAAATTCAACTGTCTAAAAACTTAGAACGTAACTTCTCATTTGTCTCTTTGTTCTGAGATAAACTAGGGATGTGGAGTTGAAAGAAATGCCCTAGAGAGGCTTGGCAAGCAATCGAAGGATCGAATCAAACTATATGGTTTTCGAAGTCAGTGGAGGCTGCACTTCGGGTTTCAGTGAAGATTGAAGTCATCTCCGCCATGCAGTGTTTATGCAAAAAAGAAAAGGCGAGGACGGGAATCAGACCGTCCTCTCTCTAGTCAAAGTAGCCGAGAAAATAGATGAGGGACCCTCATCTTGACCCGCGCGAAACAACAACGATGAGAGGAGCGGGGAGGTATTTCCATAGGCTTGCGGGCGATGATTGGACCTCCCAAAAAGGCTTGAGAAAATGGACTAGCAAGTCACAAAGATGCAAAAAGCTCGAAGAAGCAAATTAAGAGGCCAAAGGCCCAAAATTGTGAAGGTTTTAACCGAACAAAAAGTGAAGTACTCAAAGAGTCAAATCAAAGGCCAAAGGCCGATTCACTACAAAAAGTAGTCCCTCGCCAAAAGAAAATCAAAGTACTCAAACTAGTGAAACCTTAACCGAATCACGTGCTATAGAAAGCTACAAGGAAACCATATAGTGAGAGACGATCCCGAGGTTGCAGTCCAGGAGCCTAAAAAGGGCTATCTCCCGAAACATCCAGAATAATTTGCATCTCGGCACGGAGGTACACGTATCAAGTTACTTCTATTTATTTATACAGTTCAATTTGGTAATAAGTAAGTAATGCATGAATTAGAATAAATCGAATCCCACAGTCTAATTTTCATATTTTAAAACCAAACTTAGAGTGCCGCCCTTTAATAGCATTGTTCGGAAGAACAACTAAAAGTGTGGGGTGATCTGATGGACCAAAATTATACAAATCAAAAACACAGTAAAACCCACCAAATTAGACTGTTGGTCTATTTAACTTCTTCTTGTTAGTCCCGATTTATTTCTATAGGGTATTTTGGCTCTTTGAGAGAAAACACGCTAAGGAGAGGATTTTACGCTGAAAAGATGATAAGAGTCAATCCAAGGTCAAGATCAGACGCTGAACAAAGAAATATCAAGATCCTGACGTTGAATTACTCAAATCAAATCCAACCGAGGAACAATCAAAGTCAGACGGAGCGAAATTGGATTGATAGTTTTGTGAAAAGACTGCACAAAACTGTCAAAATGCACCCATGGACCAAGGTGACCGGCCACCTTGCTTGGAGGTGGCCAAAGCCACCCTTCTCCTCCTTGGACAACCGGCAACCGGCGGCTCAAGCCCTCCCCAACCGGCGGCTTTTGGCTTCCCCCATGTGTCATCTCCTCCTTGCTCCTCCCTTCTCCTCCCTTGGATCAAAAACACATGCCACCCATCTCCACCACCCATCTCCTCCCCTTGTGGCTGTAAAAGGAGGCTTCTCCTCCTCATTTCAACATCCACAAATTGTAAAAACACTTCTCTCTCTAAGTTACTTTGTAAGTTTGGTTTGGTTTTTGAAATAATACTCCTGTTTGTTCTTGAGTATTATACGCTTTGAAATTATAATACTCTTGTCGGTTCTCGAGTATTATAATACTGTAGAGAATACTCCTGTTGGTTCTTGAGTATTCAGTAGGAAATTGGGAATACTCCTGTTGGTTCTTGAGTATTCCACCCCTTTCCCTCTTACTGTTTTCAAAAACCCCCGAGTATTTAGTTACGATGTCCTTTTCCATGGATATTCGTAGCTAAACTCCTCATTCGGTCGAAGGTATTTTCTTGTATTATATAATGTTTTAATTTCTTTTAGTTTCATTTCTCTGTATTCAAAACTTGTTCTATGTGCCATTTATAGTCAGAGTTTCCAAGGTTGAGTGGAAGCTGTAACAAGCAAAGCTCTTCCGTGGGAATTCGTGATCATACTCGGTAAGTGGAAGCTGTAACAAGCAAAACTTATCGAGGAGTTCGGCTTATCTTAAAAAACCATTTGGAAACTGGACCAAAGAATTCAAATGGATGCACAAAAGGCTAAGATACTTCGAAAGGAGGAATTAGTCTGAAGTAGAACAAGTGTTGCTTTAAACGATGTTGCAAGTCTTGCGCTACGAAAGGGCCTCGATTCATCTTTGAATACTTAGAAAGGTTACTAGCGGTTATTAATAAACATGTTATAATACAAGGTACCTGAAACCGAATACTTTCCCTTGAATTACAAAAACCTCCCTGTACTTACTTTTATAAACTGCTCGATCAACTACAACCATCAACCACTCATCTACCGGAGGAATCGCAATCACGCATCACCCACTGTATGTCTTCTTCCCTTAACTCTTTTACTTTCAGTCATTTATTTTCAGTATTTATTTTCTGTAATTTACTTTTCCGCACTCAAAACCAAAAAAAACCAAAAATAGTAGCTTAGTTAATCGCGCTAAAATCTCAATCAACCTAAAACACGCTCCCTCACTGTACAAATCCCTTAAAGAACAACTAATTCCCTTGGGTTCGACCCCTACTTACCACTTACTACCCAGTAGTGTAGTCGCGAGTAGCGGAAAAATATAAATTTATTTGTACAGAGAACACTGCACCTTAAGGACAGTGCAGTAGGCTCCGTCAAAGACCTTGCGAGTTCTGTGGTTCTACGGACCACAAAACTGACACATGCCCGAGCCATCATCCAGGACCAAACAAGTCTCTTGAGGACATGATGACACAATTGTCAAGTACTGTGTAGCTGTTAAGCACTACTATGCATCAAAACCAAGCCGAGACAAAGGGAGAATTATCGGACTTGAAGAATCACGTCTCCCAACTCGCTGCCTCAGTGTCCGCATTTGCTAATGAATCAGGCAGACTCCTTTCACGAACCATTCAAATACAGGAAGATGTGAATGCCCTGACTCTTAGGAGTGGAAAAACGCTTGTCGGCAAACCTTTGGAGAAAGAGGAGGACAAAGACCCAAGGTTGCGCAGAGAAGAGCAAATGAGGCCCGAATCTCTCGAAACCCTAGAGGATGATGCGACCGATAAAGACGACGACATATTTGAAGAAGAACGGGATATAACCGAAGAAGAAGAGAATACGTCCAAGGAACACAGGCCTGGCCCAGTACCCAGAACCGAAACCCTTAAAATCAGCGTAACACTCCCATTTCCAGCACCTGCTCGCGTGAAAAAACAACATGTCATGGATGAGGACGTATTTGAGTTGTTCAGCAAAATCGAAATCAACATCCCCCTTTTGGAAGCCATCAAGCAAATTCATCGGTATGCCAAGTTTTTAAAAGAACTTTGCACCAACCGGAGGAGGAGTACTAGAGACGATCAAGAGCTGATGAGTAAAAATGTGTCGACTGTCATACAACGAAAAGTGCCCCCCAAATGTGGAGATCCAGGAACTTACACCATTCCATGCACAATTGGCAACATCAGGATCGAGAACTGCATGCTAGACCTTGGAGCATCAATCAACGTCCTTCCCTTCTCTATCTACTCATGTCTAAAGATTGGACCACTCAAACCCACTGGTCTCAATATTCTACTAGCAGATCGGTCATGCAAACAACCCGAGGGAAAAATAGAAGACGTCATGGTTCAAGTAGGCAAATTAGTATTTCTAGCAGACTTCTACGTCTTAAAAATGGAGAATGGCGGACCTACTGATCATGCACCCATCCTTCTCGGCCGTCCATTTCTCAAAACATCGAAAATGAAGATAGACTGTGGAAGTGAAATGCTCTCAATGGAAGTAGAAGGAGAAGTATTCAGCTTTGGCATATTCCGAGCAATGAAGCATCCTATGAAATTCGAGGAAGTACACGCTCTCGATGCTTTGGACGACCTGATCCAAGAAGTTCAATCAGAACCAAGAGCAGATCACTTAGAAGCCATACTCAATGGAGCCGAAAGCTCATATGAATTGACCGAATGCTTACAAGAAACGTTGGCCCACTTAACAATCTCGGAGCCTCTCACACCAGGATATGAAGTCAACGAGGTAAAATTATTCAAATCCAATACTTTTTTACCCTCAATTATGCAAGCTCCCAAAATAGAATTGAAGCCCCTGCCCGAGCATCTGAAGTACGCTTTCCTTGGGGATAATAACACACTCCCGGTAATCATCAAGAGTGGCTTGGAAGCAGGCCAGGAAAGTAGCTTTATAAAAGTGCTGAGACAACACAAGTTGGCTATTGAATGGACGCTGGCCGACTTAAGAGGAGTCAGCCCGGCCGTATGCATGCACTGTATTCTACTTGAAGATGGAGCAAAGCCATCAAGAGAGCCTCAACGACGACTCAACCCTATCATGATGGAGATCGTCCAAAAGGAAATACGGAAGCTATTAGATGCGGACGTTATCTATCCCATATCAGATAGCCAATGGGTGAGTCCTGTCCACGTGGTCCCAAAGAAAAGTGGGATTACAGTCGAGGAAGATGCCGAAGGAAAAATGGTAACAACAAGAATCAAGAACGGCTGGAGAATGTGCATCGACTACAGGAAATTAAACGCCGTCACAAGAAAAGACCATTTTCCCCTACCATTCATCGATCAAATGCTAGACCGACTGGCAGGCAAGCCATATTTCTGCTTCTTGGACGGTTTCTCAGGCTACAACCAGATCCCCATAGCACCTGAAGACCAAGAGAAGACTACATTCACCTGCCCATTCGGTACATTTGCCTTCAGAAGAATGTCGTTCGGCCTATGCAATGCCCCGGGGACTTTCCAAAGGGTAGTAACCAGCATCTTTTCAGACATGATCGGGGAATTCATTGAAGTCTTCATGGACGACTTCACCATCTATGGCAATACATTCGACGCTTGCCTAGATAACCTGAACACAGTTCTGGCACGATGTGTCTCAATGAACCTCGTGCTCAATTACGAAAAATGCCACTTCATGGTAACTCATGGAGTAGTCTTAGGGCACGTCGTCTCACGAGAAGGCATAGAGGTGGATAAATCTAAAATAGACCTGATCATGACTCTACCATACCCCTCCACTGTCCGAGACATCCAATCCTTCCTTGGGCATGCGGGATTCTACCGACGATTCATCAAGGACTTCTCCAAAAAAGCGTTGCCTCTATCCACTCTTCTCCAAAAAGAAGTTCCTTTTGAATTCACCAATGCATGCAAGGATGCCTTTGATGAGCTCAAAAAGGCCCTCACTAGCACACCCATCATCCAAACTCCGGATTGGAAAAAACTGTTTGAAATCATGTGCGACGCAAGCGACTTTGTTGTGGGAGCAGTTCTCGGCCAAAAGATTGATAAGAAGGCAGGTGTGATCTACTACGCCTCACGAACCCTAGATCCTGCCCAACGGAACTACTCCACCACCGAGAAGGAACTCTTGGTAGTAGTTTTCGCTCTAGAAAAATTCAGACCCTATTTGCTTGGAGCAAAAGTAATAGTTTACTCTGACCATGCTGCCATCCGTTACCTGATGAAGAAAAAGGAGGCCAAGCCAAGACTCATTCGGTGGATATTACTACTGCAAGAGTTCGATGTGGAAATAAGGGACAAAAAAGGGATTGAAAATACTGTGGCCGACCACCTAAGTAGGATTGTCCGAAAGGAAGAAGAAGGACACATAACTAAGTCATTCCCAGACGAACATCTCTATGCAGTCTCAACCAAGGTGCCATGGTACGCGCCAATCGTCAACTACCTTGTAGGAGGTACATTTCCTCCCTCTTTTACTAAAGCACAATGCATGAAACTTAGGCATGACGCTAGATATTACTTATGGGATGATCCCTATTTATGGAAAATAGGAGCAGATCAAATACTTAGGAGATGCATCCCCGATAATGAAATAGCTTCTGTTATTAGCTTTTGCCATGAGTTTGCATGTGGAGGACACTTCGGGCCTAGGAGAACCGCTAGAAAAATCTTAGATAGCGGCTTTTTCTGGCCAATTATATTTAGAGATGCCTGTGAAAAGTGTAAAAAATGCAATAAGTGTCAAAGAGTAGGAAATGTGTCAGCTAGAAGTGAAATGCCTCAAGTACTTATATTAGTCAACGATGTTTTTGACATTTGGGGTCTTGATTTTATGGGACCATTCCCAGTTTCATGCGGGTATACTTATATTTTAGTTGCTGTAGATTATGTGTCAAAATGGGTAGAAGCCAAGGCCACAAGGTGCGACGATGCAAAGACTGTCATAGAATTTTTACGCACTAACCTGTTTTGTAGGTACGGGATACCCAAGGCCATAATCAGCGACCAAGGAACGCATTTCTGCAACCGCATAATGGCTGCCACCTTGAAGCGCTACCATGTCCACCACCGAACATCCACGGCATATCATCCCCAAACCAATGGCCAAGCAGAGATCTCCAACCGCGAAATCAAAGGTATTCTAGAAAAGATGGTGAAACCGGGGAGGAAAGATTGGAGTCAGAGGCTAGACGAAGCTCTTTGGGCTTATCGAACGGCATACAAGACGCCAATTGGAACCTCCCCCTTTCGGCTTGTTTACGGAAAAGCATGCCATCTTCCGGTAGAATTAGAACATAAAGCCTATTGGGCGCTCAAGAAGTGCAATCCAGATTTAAAAGCTGCAGGACTAGATAGGAAGCTTAAGCTATACGAACTTGAAGAATTGCGGCTTGAGGCCTATGAAGAGCAAACAGACTACAAGGCACGGACGAAATTATATCATGACAAATTCATCCTCCGACGCTCATTTGAGGAAGGACAACAAGTGCTACTCTTCTCCTCACGGTTGAAGTTGATGCCTGGCAAACTAAGATCAAGATGGACCGGTCCTTATACTGTGACTAAAGTATACAACCATGGAATTCTTGAGTTGGAAAGCATGAACAAAGGAAGCAGATTCACGGTAAACGGGCAGCGAGTCAAACATTACCACGGCAAAGTCAACTTAGCCCCAAAACACTACGACCTGAGCCACCCATGGGACCCCAACCGGTGATCCAGGAATAAGGTACTGTCGAGCCAACGACGTTAAACAAGTGCACTGGTCGGGAGGTAACCCGACACTATCTTACTTTCTATCTTTTTATTTTCTGTCTTTTAGTTTTTATCAATAAGTCGCTCTCACCCACTTGGTGCATAGAATTATTTGACTATTTAGGAATTGGTTTTTGGAGCATGATCGGATCAGCCAGGCAGCTTCCGTGAACTACCGGGCCTGCGCTGAGAGTTCAAGGCCCCAGCCGAACTCCCTCGATTATCCAGCCTCACGCCATGTCATTCGACACAAAAAGGGAGTTCTGATCTTACCTTTCCTTAATATCATTTCCTTCTCGTAATTGTCTGCTTGCATGGCTTTTGAACTAAGTAGTGCTGAAAGGCACGCCTTCGTTCAAAAGTGTGGGGAGAGATCCGCATGTGTACATAAATAAATAACATGTTTTTCTTTTTTAATATTATCTTTTTGAAAATATGAACTTAAGAATGTGAAAAAGATAGATCTAAAATTCATGCATTTACCTTGTGAAAATTCAACTGTCTAAAAACTTAGAACGTAACTTCTCATTTGTCCCTTTGTGCTGAGATAAACTAGGGATGTGGAGTTGATAGAAAAGCCCTAGAGAGGCTTGGCAAGCAATCGAAGGATCGAATCAAACTATATGGTTTTTGAAGTCAGTGGAGGCTGCACTTCGGGTTTCAGTGAAGATTGAAGTCATCTCCGCCATGCAGTGTTTATGCAAAAAGAAAAAAAGGCAAGGACGAGAATCAGACCGTCCTCTCTCTAGTCAAAGTAGCCGAGAAAATAGATGAGCGACCCTCATCTTGACCTGCGTGAAACGACAAGGATGAGAGGAGCGGGGAGGTATTTCCATAGGCTTGCGGGCGATGATTGGACCTCCCAAAAAGGCTTGAGAAAATGGACTAGCAAGTCACAAAGACGCAAAAAGCTCAAAGAAGCAAATCAAGAGGCCAAAGGCCCAAAATTGTGAAGGTTTTAACCGAACAAAAAGTGAAGTACTCAAAGAGTCAAATCAAAGGCCAAAGGCCGATTCACTACAAAAGTAGTCCCTCGCCAAAAGAAAATCAAAGTACTCAAACCATTGAAACCCGAACCGAATCACGTGCTAGAGAAAGCTACAAGGAAACCATATAGTGCGAGACGGTCCCGAGGTTGCAGTCCAGGAGCCTAAAAAGGGCTATCTCCTGAAACATCCAGAATAATTTGCATCTCAGCACGGAGGTACAAGTATCAAGTTTCTTCTATTTATTTACACAGTTCAATTTGGTAATAAGTAAGTAATGCATGAATTAGGATAAATCTAGTACCACAGTCTAATTTTCATATTTCAACAAACTTACTTAGTGTGCCGCCCTTTAATAGCATTGTTCGGGACGAACAACTAAAAGTGTGGGGTAATCTGATGGATCATAATTATACGAATCAAAAACACAGTAAAACCCACCAAATTAGACTGTTTGTCTATCTTACTTCTGCTTGTTAGTCCCAATATATTTCTACAGGGTATTTTGGCGCTTAGAGAGAAAACACGCTAAGGAGAGGATTTTACGCTGAAAAGATGTTACGAGTCATTCCAAGGTCAAGATCAGACGCTGAATGAAGAAATCTCAAGATCCTGACATTGAAGTACTCAATTCAAATCCAACCGAGGAACAACCAAAGTCAGACCGGAGCGAAATTGGACTGATAGTTTTGTGAAAAGACTGCACAAAACTCACAAAACTCATCCTTATCTCCTAGTGACCGGCGGCTTTGGGAAGAAGAGATGACTCATGGGTGGCCAAGCCACCTCACCCCTCCCTTCCTCCTCTTCCAACCGGCGGCTCTCCTCCATGGTGACCGACCACCGGCGGCTTTTGCTCCCCCCCATGTGGCTTCTCCTCCTTGCTCCTCCTCTTCCCATGTGACAAGTGTATGGCTCTCATCCCTCTCCCATGGCTATAAATACAAGCCAATTCCTTTGTAAAACAACACAAATCCAATTCCAAAATCAATAAACACTTATCTCTCTACATTTTGTTACTTTGCAAGTTTGGTTTGAAATTATAATACTCCTGTTGGTTCTTGAGTATTATAATACTGTAGAGAATACTCCCGTTGGTTCTTGAGTATTCAGTAGGATTGGGAATACTCCTGTTGGTTCTTGAGTATTCCACCCCCTCTCCTCTTACTGTTTTCAAAACCCCCGAGTATTTAGCTATGGTATCCACCTCTATGGATATTCGTAGCTAAACTCTTTATTCGGTTAAAGGGGTGTACTTGTATTGTAAAATGTTTTAGACCCTGCACTTAGTGCATCTTTGTGTTCAAAACTTGTTCTATGTGCCATATATAGTCAGAATTTCCAAGGTTGAGTGGAAGTTGTAACAAGCAAAGCTCTTCCATGGGAATTCGTGAACATACTCGGTAAGTGGAAGCTGTAACAAGCAAAACTTATCTGAGGAGTTCAACTTATCTAAAAAACCATTTTGGGAAATCGTAACAGAAGATCAAATGGATGCACATAAGGCTAAGATACTTCGAAAGGAGGAATTAGTCTAAAGTAGAACAAGTGTTTTAAACGATGTTGCAAGTCTTGCGCTTAGAAATGGCCTCGATTCATCTTTGAACACTTAGTATGATCATTAGCGGTCAATGATAAACAACTATGATACAAGGCTCCTGAAACCGAATGTTTTCCTTGAATTACAAAACCCCCCTGTATTTACTTTTCTAGTATAACTGCCTTAATCAACTGCACTCACCTTCCGGAGGACTCGCAAATCACGCATCACCAACTGTAAGTCTTCTCCCTTTCTCTTTTATGTTCAGTATTTTAATTTCAGTATTTACTTTTCTGTAATTTACTTTTCCGCACTCAAAACCAAAAACAACCAAAAAAGTCACTTAGTCATAACCGCTAAAACTCAATCAACCTTAAAACACGCTCCCTCGCTGTACAAATCCCTTAAAGAACAACGTATCCCCCTAATTCCCTTGGTTCGACCCCTACTTACCACTTGCTACCCAGTAGTAAAGTCGTGAGTAGCGGAAAAATATAAATTTATTTGTACAGAGAACATTGCACCTTAACGACAGTGCAGTGGGCTCCGTCAATCATCTTCTCAAACAAAAACCTTAACGAAAGCTGCCGACATCCCCACAAAGGAGCCATCAAGCTTTTTCATCTTTGATTTATTCACTTTCAGCCACCATTTCGCATAAACACGCAAGAATCAGGCAAAACGGATTTGAATCTATCCAATAGCCGATTAGTTACTCCGTTTTGAACTAATCGAAATGGCTTGATGAAAAAGGCAGCCTAGGCGCCGATTAATCGGCTTAGGCGGTCGATTTCTTGAACACTGGATGGGTCTCAAAGGTTGGGCCACCATTGTGCTCTCTTAGGCTGAATATGTCGCTGTGATGGTAGCAACCAAAATGATGATCTATTTGCGATCACTATTTGAGGAAATGGAACTCAAACAAGAAGGAAGTGTGCTTTATTGCGACAGTCAAAGTGTCATTCATTTGGCAAAAAATCATGTATATCATTCAAGGATAAAGCACATACTGGTGAGATATCATTTTTAGATCGGGGCTACAAGAAAGAATTTTATTTCTTGAAAAGATTCTTGGGAGCAAGAATCTAGCTGACATGTTGATAAAGACTGCTGATTGAGAAGCTGAAGTTGTGCGGAGCTTTAGTTGGACTCTTCTGAAACATGAAGAGCAAGGTCGCTACGTACACCATGATGTTCAATTAGTCTTCAGGTGAGAGATTGTTGATAATGAAGACTAATTAATTCATTATTGAGATACGTGGAGCTATCATTTGAGATATGTGGAGCGACCATTAATACATGGAAAGATCAAATTGATTGAGAATGGCGCTAATCAATTAAGGAAAATTATTGAGCTTCTCTTGGAAAAATCCACATGTATAAATAGATAGAATTTCTATTTGATGTAACATTCCCAACATAATAAAATCACATCAATTAATAACAACGACAAAGAGGACGTAGCTATTGTTGGGTGAACCTGTATAAAAATCATGTGTCTTTTTTCGTTGTTTCCTGCATATTTTATTTCACTTTTATTGTCCGAGAAATCAGACACCCGTCTAATTTCCCAACAAGAAAGATCAAAGGAAGTCGGCCCCCTCAAGGCTACACCGGCTGTCCTTCGCGGCGACACTCACAGTCCGACAATAGATGACCATCACCAAGCTAGAAGAATGTGCACGAATCGATCAAGAAGCAACTGATCGAGCTGAGCGATTTCCGAAAAAATTGCCATATCTCATTCGTTGCCTGAATCATCTCAGCCTTCCCTCTTATATCTAGTCCACGAATTGTAGCGTTTCAATTAGATCCAAATTGGGGTTTCCACCTTCGCTAAACGATGATTTCTGGCAAAACTTGGACTCCCCCGTGCAGACAAGACACCGACATTCCTTTAAATTAGAAACGCGCCCAAGGGAAACATCGTCTTCAGCTCTCCTTGAATTCTTCTCGGGCCAGGAGGAAACGACGACGCGCTGCTTATTCTCCAAACTCAGCAACTCCCACCTTTGCAAAACCACGCCGTTTTGCACTTCTTCCCGACTTAGCCGAAACCTGCATGTTTGATCCTCCACAAACAATGATCAATTGTAAATGGGGACAAATCTATTGACCTTTGCACACAAGTTGGGATTATAAAGCACAACAATATTATAAGAACTCAAATCTTGATAATGCAAGTGAAACACCACAATAACTTGATAATGTACTTTTAAATATAAAAATTAAAATTTCAAATTCTCAAAATTGAAAAAAGTTCTTATTTTAGCACTCATCTATTATATCCTATGTCGTCATCATCAAGAGACTAGAAGGACAAGAATGAAGGTACGATTTATACTTAAATTATACTGTATAATCTCTAATTTTTGGAGGAATATCCGATCAATCTCTCAGAAAATAGGAGTACGATTTATCTTGTGGTATTAACCTAATGCATAAGATAAAAATGAAAAATGAAACAAAAACGGAAAGGGAACAAACAACATCAAAACGCAGCGTTTATTTTGGCAACAGCATAGCTCTTGCTCCTCGGATACAACAAATCCGCTCTGCTCTTCTTCCCAGCGCCACCAAAACTGCTCTGTCCCACTCCCACTTCATCATCTCCACCTTCAAACGGCGCCTCTTCATCAATCCTCCCCATTCCGACTCCCACGCTCGCACTCCTCGGCACGCTCTTCGGCCATCTCATCTGCTGTCGCCGCCGCATCGTCGTCTCCACCTCCATACTGTCCGTCAGCGTCCGGACTGAAGCGGCTCTGACTAGCTCCCGGTAATCCTCGCTGTCCACCGAAGATACCGAGGATGAAGCCCCGCTGTAGCTTCTGGGTAGATTTGATCTTGATGAGGATGATGGGACGAAGGAGGCGGGCTGGCCGCACTGGGTGACGCTCCGGACGTACAAGTCTCGCACTCGGCAGAGGGCTCTGTAGGGAGTCGCGATGATGCGGAGGAACTTGTTCGTAGCTGTTGATCTCATTTTGGTTGCTAAAGATTGATTGACGAGAGAGAGAGAGAGACTTGGTAATAGAAATGTGTGAATTCTGATTAGGTCGTGTGTTCGGACTTTTGGCCTTCTCAGCTTTATATTCTATTCACAACTTGTGTGCTAATCCAAACGCGGCTGCTGCTAGTTTAAAATGAACAAAATTCTAGAACCCAAATAGAGCGGTAACAAGACGATACACTTGCCAGTCACCTCGGAAATAAGTACTTCGGTTTGATCTTAAACGAATCAAGTACGTGTATAAATGTTGGCTCCTATATTAAACGAGCCGAATACGAATCAATTGTTGTTCGACTAATTTATGTTCGTGAACAAAAAACGAGTAGTTCGTTTATAGCTCGATAATGGCTCATTTATAGTTCGTTTTCGAGCATAATTTGAGTAACTCGTTTATAATTCGAGCTTGATAAATATAAAGCCTAGTTCGAGTATCTTAAAAATTTATCGATTTGAGGTTCGTCATTTCGTCAAGCTCGGAGCTGAACAAACACACTTAAACAAACTGAACTCGAACACTCCAATATTTTGGTTCGGCTCGACTCGGCTTAGTTCGTTTGCACCCCTAAATCCAAACGATAGATGTAAATTAAGAAAAATCACAAGTTGTAAATTTTCGTTTTATCTTTTTCTTGAATATTTTTCACCATTCAAATCTATTATATAAATTAGTTTCTGAAGATGAAATAAATTAAATATCATGAAAATTAATTTAAGCTGAACAAAATAAGGTGAACAATTTAGATGTTAATTTAAGTTAAAGGACAACAAAGTGGCGCAAACATGTTTGTTAAAGAATTTTCTCTCCCAGCCCACAGAACAGGAAAATCCACAACTAGAGAAAACATCTTAGTATGAACAATTTACTTGTCGCGAAGAAATCTCAGAACAGTCTGACGTAGGAGGAAGTGTAAAATAATACAAGTCAATTGCCAGGACTCTTTTTATCAAAAAAAAAAAAAAATTGCCAGGACTCTTAATTTCTTAATGCTGATATCACCATGAGTCCTTTAAATTATCCAAATCCGTGTATTAGCCTATTAGGTGATGTAGCGTGTACCAGTCTTAGCGAGTTGATCTACTCAAAATATGCATTTTTGCTTGGCGAACTAGTCATAAAGAGTATCAAATACACATTTGATATTAGTTTATGAAAAATGATCCGGTGTAAACATCATATTTTTGTAAAAAGTAAAAATGGCTGACAGTCCTTGATGTGGTCATTTGAACGGATGTGATTAAATCTCGTTGTATGGATGATTTTTTGGTGACGAATTATAAATCATTTTGACGAACTATGTTGTACTTTTGGTTTTTCGGCGACGAATTATAACTCATTTTGACGAATTTTGCAGTTTGCACCAAAAATATACTTTATAACTGAGAGTAAGGATTCGGTGCAAAGTTAATTTTTTGGTACAAAATACAAACTAATCATAGCCTTTGATCTTGTGATATGAATGGATGAGATTAAATCTTAATTTTTTGGTGTTTTTTTGGTGACGAATTATAAAATGGAACTGATGAACTATGTCGTCTTTTCATTTTTCGGCTCAAAAAGTGACGAACAATAAAATAATTTTGACGAACTATAAAATAAACTGACGAATTATAAAATGATTTTGACGAATTTTGTATTTTATACCAAAATTTAACTTTGTACCTGGTTTTAACTAGGGCTGCAAACGGGTCGAGTCGAGTCGAGTATCGTACAGCTCGAACTCGACTCGAATAGGAATATACGATACTCGAACTCGAACTCGAACTCGTCGAGCCTAAGTTTTGCGTGTTCGAACTCGACTCGTATATAATTTCAAGTACTCGAACTCGACTCGAAAATTTTTCGAGCTCGAGCCAATCAAGCTCATAAACGAGCTACTCGAATAAGAACTCGTTTAATGTAAAATATTAAACAAAAATATTGAACCTGACATTTTTTTTTGAGAGTATGGCATTTTGAAATGTATGATGTATGGTACCACACAATTACAAAAAGTATCAAAATAAGCCAACTCATAGTTTTCTTCTGCACATGAAAATTGAAAACTTGTCTTTGCCACTTGCTACTTTTGCTAGCCGAGGTGCTAAAGAGTTCCTGAAATAAGCACACAACACAATAATACAGAGATCACTATCACTGAAAAATTCACCAAGTGAAGTGATAAAGTAATAATGAACCAAAAGCTGTCAAGCTCAAGAAGAGACAATACCTTCACAACTGCAGCACCAGCTGCCACAAAATAGAACTTCGGTCAATCCCTCAAAACAGAATTTCCTTCATTTCTTGCTCGGTACTCTGAAATAAATATTAAGTATTGTTAGTAGATGATATATGCAGATCTTGTCGAAAATGAAATCAATAACAACTTAAAATAATTTCCTTCTAACCATACATACCCTTATTTTCTTCTTAATATTGTAATAACTTCTTAACCAATCCTCTCCACATAATAGCATTTGCACTGTATCCACTCCAAGAGAAGCCCTGTAGTTATCAATAACACGACCGCCGGCACTAAAAGCTGCTTCTGAAGCTACGGAAGTTATAGGAATTGCTAGGATATCACAAGCTAATCTCGATAAAACTCGAAACTTCGAACTGTTGCCCTTCCACCAATCTAACGGATCAAAATAACCATCCACATCCTCGACACGAACTACTCCATCTTCTAAATATGTGTCAAGTTCAGATTTTGAATATTCAGATGCATCCGAACCTCTAATTAAATCATCCAGCTTCCGTCTCATTCTACTTATCCCTTTACCAACCATGTTGGTAACATTCGAAGGGCCACTCCCATCATCTCGACTCCCAACTCCATGGCTCTCTGAATTAACATTGGTATGTAGTTCTACATACTCATTATAAAGCTCATATAAAGTGTCTCTTACCTTAGAAACATATTCATGAGCTTGCAAATCACAATTACAAAGTGATTTTGAGAGAATTCGAACGGCCTGTAACTTGTTTCGAGGATCCAAGACCGCAGCAATCGATATCAAAATGTTGTTACTTCCCCAGTATTTGTCAAATTTTGCTTTCATCTTATTTGCCATATCTCGAATGTAAGCATCTCTGGACTTAGATTTGTCTTCTAACTCTTCCTTTATATTAGCAAGTTCGGGAAGAAAAAGATTTGATGTCGGATATTGAGTTCCTAGGTCAGAAGAAACCATCATCAGTGTGTATATAAAAACAGAAGTAAGAAGAAAAGCTGTGATGTGTGAAATCTGTTACAGCTACTTATAGATGTTATCAGTGAGTAACAATTATCACAGTAGACAGTACATGTGAAGATGAACAAAATGTGTAATAAAAAGTGAATACAAAATTATGTGTACCTGAAATGATTTCCGTTATGTCATTAAAAATCTGTAAAAAAGAGCAAATCTTCTCGACTTTGATCCAATCCTCTTCCGAAGGCTTATTTTTGTAAGAAGAATCTTTTTCTTCATAGTACCCAAAAACAGTTTTAAACTCGAGTGCACATGCAAGCATTTGATATGTTGAGTTCCAACGAGTAGGACAATCAAGAATTAATTTCTTACCCGACAAACGCCAACTCTTAACAACGTCACCAAATATTTTAATCCTTTGTGATGATTTATCAATGTGTTTCACTGTTTCACGAACGTTATGAATAATATCCCCAATCTCTAGTAATCCATCTTGAACTAAAATGTTGACAATGTGCGCACAACAACGAACATGAAAAAATTTACCATCAAATGGCAGCTTCCTTTGAAATGATAGCACTTCTTTCAAATTTTTAACGGCAGCATCATTGTACGAAGCATTGTCTGCTGTAACCGTTGCCAACTTGTTTGTTAAATTCCAATCCATCAAGCATTGATTCAAAACTTCGCAAACAGCAGGTCCGTTATGCGGGGGTGGAATATAACAAAAATTCAACATCTTCTTATGTAATTTCCAATCACAAACATAATGACAAGTCACAACCATATACTCTATCTTTTGGCCAGAACGCCAAATATCAGTGGTAATGGATACCCTTTTAACAGAATTTAACGAAGTCGTAAGCTTCTTCTTCTCATTCTGATAACTAGTGATGCAATCAGATTTTAGAGTAGTGCGAGAAATTTTTCGAAAATCAGGAGATGATTCCTTCATCAACAAGTTAAATAACTCATACTCAGCGAATGTAAATGGAAGTTCATGAACCATCACCATATGAGAAATGAGTTCTCTGATACGAGATTGGTCATACTTCCAAGGCTTAATGATATTACTAGAACCAAGAGTACCTCTTTGCAGATTTAATCGCCGCTGTCCAGCTATAATAACAGAACGCTTGGGACAAGTTTTTAGATGTCGTTGATATTGGGTAGTGGATCCTGATTTGCTCATTTTGAATACATTCTTGCAATGTTTACACTGAATACCTTTCACTTCATCACCCTCTTTGTATTCCTCAAACTCATTCCACACTTGCGATTTTTTTTGACGAGGTTTTCGTCCATAGCCACTGTTTTCGGCAGTTACTTGTCCCTGACCTTGGGTGCTCGTTCCATTTGTTACTACTTCCATGTCCCGAATGGATACAGACTCAGCACCTGTTTCCATGATTTCGGCTGAACGAGACGAATCATTCGAATTGTCATCACTTTCTCCCCCAATATAATCATTCATCATACCTGAAATTAATGAAACAAATATTAGAATAAAGGAAAAGGGAAAAAAGCCTTGCCTTCCCTGGATCCCACATTTTATCGTACAAATGTGTAACGAAATATCAGATGAAAAGGTGATTTTCAGAAAATATACCTCCTCGGCTTGTCGTCGCTCGGCTAATTGCTTTTCAAAATTTAAAATCGAGCGGAACGAAGCAGGCAATCAGCTTGCTATCGTCGTAGCTCGTCGGCTTTTGGTGGAGAGTTGGACTTGCACGGCGCGGCAAAATGAAGGTGCCTCAATTTTGTCAGATTAGGGTTTCTAAATTCAATCGTAACCTAAACTTTAACAAAAGTTAAACGTGCCTCAATTTCTATTTTTATTGGGTTGGGCCAAAATGAAGCCCAAAAACATGTTTCATATTCAAATTAAAAATTATATTGATATAAAGAATGCAAAATAAATAAGTATATAAATTATAAACGAGTAATTAATCGAGTTCTAATCGAGTAACAAATCGAGTTCTAATCGAGTATATAAACGAGTTGTTCACGAGTTTAAACGAGTCGAGTATAACTGTGCTCGTGTTCGACTCGTTTAATAATCGAGCCTAAAAATCGTGATCGTGTTCGACTCTTTTATAATCGAGTCGAGCTTTGACCGAGTTTTGACCGAGTAGTCTCACGAGTTGTTCACGAGTACATCGTCTCGTTTGCAGCCCTAGTTTTAACCCTTATATCTGATCTGTACACTTATATTATACAAAATTGAATATAAGAAAATAAGTCTCAAGAATCCTTTTTTTTATATCTTTTTTTATGGGACACAAGTATGAGCATGCTCGTTCGACCTGAACTGAAACAGAACTACGTACACTGAGAAAGTTTAACTGGAGTTAAATACGATATATAGATTGACTAGTTTATTTTTGTGACTTAGTTTAAATATTTAGCCATGGTGCTTAAGTTTTAAGCTAAAAACAGGCATCTATGTTCAATAAAAAAACTTAAATTAAGTGTTAAGTTCGAGGTTCTACATGAAGTGTCACCTCTTTCCAATTTTTTGTCAGAATTAAAGAAGTTTATATTTAGAGAGCGAACTTCACAAAAATGGACAGTTTTTAAAATTGTTGTAATGGAGTTAATGTAAGATTTATTTGGTTAATCGACTTAGTAAAAAAACCTCATCTAAAACATCATAATTCGTGGAACCAAACAATCCTAAATTCATATGAAGAAGGGTATTTACAGGCTGCTTGGGTGTAAAAATAACTAAGTCAACAAACGAAATAACTCTTACATTAATTCCGTTAATTTTTTTTAAAAATTGTCCAGTTTTGTTAAGTTAGTCCTTTAAATGGAAATTTCTATAATTATGACAAAACTTTGGAAAGAAGTGGTAGTTCGATGCCCAAACTCTACTTTTCCCTTATTTTTCATAGGACGGACTCTCTAACTTCGTTTTTGACGTATTTTAAGTACAATATTATATTGAGAGAATTTTATTAGTTTTGAGTAGGGATGCTCCGAACCGGACCGGAATTTTTTAAAATTTTGGACCGAAAATCGGATCGGACCGGATATATATGTAACAGGACCGAAATTTTTGGAAAACTCAGACCGAACCCGGACCGGGTATATTCGGGTCAGGTCGGACCGAAACCGGGACCGGATCATATATATGTTTATGTTTCAATTCCAAAAAAGAAACCTGTCCTAATTCATTCTAATTGTTTTTTAGTTAAACTAAATGCAACAGGAACAAGGACAAAACACAAAAGTGATACTGATACAAGAACAAAACATAAAAGTGACACAAAAGTGATCCAGGCTTGAGGCTCCCACTGAGGCACTGAGTGCATTTTCATTTTTCATTGCTTCACTAGCATTCATTCCTTTGCTTCTCCACTGCCTCTTCCATTTGTTTAGTATATGAAGTCCTTTCGTCAACCTATAACACATCAACCAGCTACCACTTCTTAAAGGAATATCAAAAGCATAAAAGAAAATTAATTTGACCATTAACCACATATGAGAAATATCAACTAACAATGGGAATTGGGAACAGACAAACAGTTTTCATTCAGTTAAAAACAAACTAGTGTCTTATACGTTATACCTTGTGCTGAATTCTTACCCCAGTAAGATGTGTCTAGTGAGTGTCCACTTATCAAGCACAAAATGTGCCTTCATCATCCTCACCTGAAACTTTCAGCCAACCACATCAGAGACCAGCACAAAGAAAAACACCTCAAACTTCAAACATAAATATTAGACTGACATTCCGAGTAACATCGCATTTCACCATACATTTTTGCTATTGAAACAAAACCACGCACACTCAAAGATTTGATCACAACCCTACCGAATTTGCCTACAAGCTGTTTCAACCTTAATCACAAACAGTACAAACTTCATATAAGTACTAACAATCTACATTGAAGATTTCTTCTCAGAGTTGGATTTGAACAATTGAACTCAACCTCTACAACATCATATCTAGACTTAAAGGCTCAAACTGGCAGAACATTTTACATCAGATCAAAATGTTGGCTTAGACTGTTATAAGTTATAACTGAATCTATGTTGAGTACAGCCAAAGGAAAAGCCAAGTGAAGAATGTGTGGCAAAATTGTAGGCAAAGCAAGCACATAAAGCATCAGAAAGATGAAAACTTGAGCCAGAAAAGATGAGTAAAGACAGATTTCAAATGTTCCAAAACAACAAAACAAAACAAAAAATCTTTACTTGAAAAATTAGTTGTTGTCTTGCTTGCTTTACCAGTAGACAGATCAAAGCAATCAGCAGCTCTAGGGCTATCCATTCCAGGAGGTTCTTCAGCAACTTCATTACAAAAATTCCAAGCTTCAAATGCAACCCTAAGCCCATCCCTCTTCATACCTGGATCTCCAACAAGAGACATCTCACCAGTCACCACCACTTTTAGATCCTTTACAAGACAGACTCAAAACTCCCACCACAATGAGCCCAAACAAAACCCTCACCAGTGATTGCGATTGCGTTCGGCTTGTGGAGTCGCGTTCGGCGTTCGGCGTTCGCGTTTGTGATTGTGTTGTGGAGTCGCCAGTCGCGTTCGGCTTCGACTGATTCGTAGAATCGTAGGGTTAGGAATTAGTATAGAATTAGGAAAATAAAAAATAAAATAAAAAACAGGTTTTTATTACGGTCCAGACCGGACCGGAATGTGTAATTACGGTCTGGACCGGGACCGATCCGTAACCCGGACATTTCAAAATATGTGACCCGTGGATCGATCCGGTCCTGGACCGATCCGATCCAGTTCGATTTTCCGATCCGGGTGTAATTTTGTGCATCCCTAGTTTAGAATGAATTAATCAAAAGGATTACATTGTACTCCGTAGAACATATAAGAAACTATCTCAACTTTATTTTTGATGTATTATAATCATAAGTTCATTATATGGAGAACACTTTATTAGTTTGAGTGCATAGAGGATTATGTTGGACATAATAAAGACTAAATCATTTTTATTTTTTTGATGGAATGCAAGTATATTATATTGAGAGAAATTTATTAATTTTAGGAGAAGATCACGCGCTTTAGTGAGAAATGTGCTTTTCTCGTTAATGCTTGTACTGTGTTTATAGTAGAAGACCACACGCTTTAGTGCGTGCTTTTCTCGTTAGGGCTTGAACTACGTTCGCAACGATAGCAGCTTCCGACGCTGGGGGGTCCTCGACTGGGAAGGCCGCGGAGATGGCAAAGGACTACGGGGGAAACAAAAGGCAGAAGGAGGCGGAAGGGACAACAGTTCAGGAAGGAGGGGTGGCGACGGAGAAAGGGAAGGTTCTGGCAGATCGGAGCAAAAATTTCTGGGCAGCAAAGACACAAACAAGTCGTAATCGTGAGAGGGGAGCTCCAATGGACTTTTACGCCCAGGTACAAGGGGTGGATCAAGTTTTCATTCCGACAGACGAGTGGGAAAGTGCGACAACAAAATTCACGAATGCGCTAGTAAGATTTGTGTTTGGATCCAAACCGTTCCTGGGAAGAATGAGGGGTTACATTAAGGCGAAGTGGGGGGACGAATCAATACTCAAGGTTTCTTTTCTCAACGCCGACATCTTCTTGTTGAATTTCACAAATGAACAGCGGAAAATGGAGATCTTGTTTGGGGGACCTTGGATTTTTGATAATTGTCCATTTATTCTTCAGCAGTGGTCAGAACATGAGGATTACAAATGCGGCAGCGTTAAGGCTCTACCAGTGTGGGTAAGGCTGCCTGGTTTGAAGGCTCATGTCTCAGACTTAAAGATTTTGAGTAGGATTTGCTCCAAACTGGGGAAACTAATTTGCATAGATGGAATCACAGTGGATGGGTCAAGCTACGGTTATGCGAGAGTATGTGTGGAGGTGTTTAGGGATGTTGAGTTAACAGATAAGATTGAGTATCAAGACCCTTATGGAAATAGCTACGTCCAATCGGTCATGTACGAATGGAGGCCTCCTAGATGTGACAACTGTTATAATTTTGGTCATCTCAAAGAGTAATGTCCGGAGCCAAATCTAGAATGGATGTTAGCAGCATTGAGAGATTGAGAATTTACTGAGGCCAATGATAAGGATATAAGAGAAGCGGCGGAAGACTTAGATGATATTGAGGTGGTAGATGAAACACCTCTGACAGTTCAAAAAGAAGCAGAAGAGGAAGAGATAAAGGATGATAATTTTGTAAACGTGGTGATTAATCTGGAGGAAGCAGCAAGAAGAGGGCACACTAAGTTGATCCAGTATAAAAAGGTGGTAGGCACTGAGGACTTCAAGTTGTACCTCTCAAAGAGTTTGCGTAAAAGAGCTAGACAAAAAGAGAGGAAGTAGTCAGGAGCATCAGAGAGTAAGAACTCAAAGAGTGAAGGTAACCAGGCAGGCAGCTCAGCAAAATGGTGAGGCTACAAGCAGGAGAAAGAAGGAGATTAAGACTAAGAAGGGAGACAAAGGAAACAAGGAGGTAACACTCACACTTATTTTTGATGATTAAAGTTACCAGTTGAAATGTAAGGGGTTTGAACAACCCTATTAAAATGTTAGAAATTAGATATTGGATTAGTAAGTATAGAGTAGATTGTAGGGGAGCGCTCGATTGAGAAGCCTTAAAAATTCGAGAACCTGAGACCACAAATCTCACCATTGGATCATGATACATCTTTGAATCTGCATGTGACACATGTCCAAAAAGCAAAGTCAAAAAAGGTGGCCCTGACTTTGCATTAAATGCATCTTGGAATAGCTTGGAAAATTGACTTAAGGAAGGCTTATGACACTGTCTACTGGGATTTTCTGGATTCTATGCTTCAGGAGCTCAAATTCCCGTTGAAGTTTATTTCTTGGATTAGAATGTGTGTGAGCCCCCCCTCCTTCTTAGTCCTCATCGATGGAGAAATGGTCGACTATTTCGAGGGCAAGAGGGGGCTTCAGCAAGGGGATCCATTGTCCACTTTCTTATTCTTGATAGCTATGGAGTACCTCTCTCGCCTTCTGGCCAATTTGGATAGGAAAGCAGGTTTCTATTATCATCCAAAATGCCACAGGATATATCTGAAGCACTTTCTATTTGTGGATGATTTATTTCTCTTCTCAAGCGGAAGACCTTTGTCTATTATTGCTCTAAAAGTTACTGTGGAAAGATTCTTGAGATCTTCAGGGCTCTCTATCAATCTGGCCAAGAGTCAGGTATTCGTTGCAGGCATACCGGATAACAAGAAAGCGAGCAAGTCCTTGGTACAGCCGTAGCAAATCTTCCAGTGAGGTACCTTGGTATCCCTCTAAAATCAAAAGCCATTAGCTTGCAGGATTGTAGTTGTTTGATTAGCAGAATTACTAGTCGAATTCATTCTTGGAGCAATAGATTTCTATCTAGAGCTGGAGGATGTTACTTATACAATCTGTCCTACAGTCAGTTTTCTATTTCTGGGCTCGGATGTGCATCCTTCCTCGTAAAATATTGCATACTGTTAACACTTTACGTGCTAGATTTTTGTGGAAAAGGAATGCTACATGCAAAGGAAGCTTTCTTGTGAGCTGGAAAGAGGTTTGCAATGAGAAAATTGAAGGAGGTTTGGGAATCAGAGACCTCTCTATCATGAACAAAGCAATGAGACTTAATTAATTATGGGAGATGGGTAACGATGTAGATAGTGTGTGGAAAGCTTGGACCAGAGCGTATTAGACAAAAGGTAGGGATTGGTGGTAAGTAGAAAACGCTAGTAAAATGACGTGGATTATCAAGGAACTTGAGGCTTGTAAAAGTTTGAGCTCTAAATGCATCTCTATCCAACAGAACAGAGTTATATGGAAGGGCACTGGTAATGGTTTCACAGTGAGAGACACCCTATAATACTCTGTTGACACATTCGGAAATGATTGAGTGGTATAAGCTAGTGTGGAATAGATTCAATTCCCCCAGGAGCTCGTTTCACTTATGGCTAGTGGCAAAAACAAACTGCTTACCAGGGACAGATTGCGAGACAGTGGATTCATGGTGGAAAACTCATGTGTTTTGTACGGAAGAGCCCCTGAATCCCGAGACCATCTCTTCTTCGAGTGTCAGTTTTTCAAGGAGGTTTTAGAGGTATCAACAAAGTTCCTCAAGGTGCACGGGATTCCAACTATTTGGCACCTCATGATCCCGTGGTTCAAAGTTATGAAAGCAAATGCGTTGAGAACAAGAATGTTGGCAGCAGCTATATCAATGATAGCTTATGAAATTTAGAGAGCCAGAAACTCTAAGATCTTTAAAGAGGAGGTCCCATCCGTGACTATTGCTACGAAAAGATTTTTATGGTATCTTAGGATGAAAATGGGTGCTCTTAACATGACAAAAATTACTTTAGATGATAGAAGATGGAATGAATCTTTAGGGTACATTTTGTAAAGCTTAGTTGTTGGTGGCTGGTAGTTTTTGTCAGTGAGTAGGGTGTTGGTGAGGCGTTTGCCAGTGTTGGTGCAGGGTTGTTTTGTTTGAGGCTTAGGGTGTTGGTTTCGTTTGTTTTCTAGCAAGGTCCTATTTGGTTGTTTCAGGTGCCAAATTGGTTGGCTATTGGCTTTTTGCCTTTTGAATGAAATCATCTTTTATTCAAAAAAAATGCATCTTGGAAAATGCACATGGGACATGTGTCACCACCAAAATGTATCTTGCATTTTGGATGGTGAAGATTGGGGTCTCAAGTTCTCGAAATTTAAATGGATTCTCATTTGAGCGCTCCTCATAGATTGTATAGCTCTTATGGAGGTGAAGATGCATTAAGATAGATGTAGGCAGGTTATGGAGAAATGTAGTCCGAACGGTGATTGGAGGGGTGAATGTAGGTCACAACGGTTGGGCAAGAATTCTAGTATTGTGGAATACTAGTAGGTGTAATGTAATGGTGGTTAAGAGGTTCTCACACTTTACGTGCTGCCAAATTAATTACAAGGCAGGGTGTTTTGGAGCTACCTTTATATATATGCAAATGCAAGTAATGATTTTATGGAAAGAGCTATGGTTTGGGATGAGATATCTAGAGAATTATGAGGTCTTCTTGGAAGCAGGTTATATGCTGGAGATTTTAACTATGTCCTTACTCCTTAGCAACAATGAGAAGTTGAATGGGGCTACAGTGAGAGATAGAGATATTCGAGACCTAAGGAACTTATTAATAGGCAAGGGCTAGTGGATTTGGACCAAAGTGGATGTTTCTACACTTGGAACAACAACAGAAGGGATCCAGAGAATAGAAATTGGAGCAAGATTGACAGAGCTATGGGAAATAAAAGCCGGTTTGATGATTTCCCAGATGCCAACGCCTTATTTTTACTGCCGGGGATTTCTGATCATAGTCCTGTGATAATCTCTTGGAGCGAAAAGGAGATTTTCAAAAGATCTTTCAGGTATTATAGATTCTGGGAAGCCATGGACAAGTATGACAGCAGGGTGGAAGAGTGTTGGAGGAAAACCCGGCCCTGCAATAGTTTATTTTTGTTGCATGCAAAGTTAAAAGAGATGAAAAGAATGTTTAAAGATCTTTTTGTCAATGAGGTTATGGGGCTAGATAGAAGGGTAGTCGAGGCTAGAGACAACCTAATGAATGCCCAGATGGCAGCTCACCAAAAGCGAGGAGATGAAGTTATGTTATATCGGGAGATAGAAGCTGCGAAAGAATTCAGAAAACTCAAGAAATACCAACTTATCTTCTACTAGCAGAGAACCAAATTGCAGTGGTTTAAAGAAGGCGATGTCAATTTGAAATACTACCATAGCGTGATAAAAGGAAGAAGAAGCAGGAACAACATTAAATTAGTCAGGCTAGCAGATGGATCCATGTCTTCGGAAAAGCATCACATTCACTTGCAGCTTGCTAACTATTTTAAAGAGTTGCTTTGCAATTCAGTTACCCCAGAAACATTTTGCTCAAAGGTGATTTCTAATGGGAAGAAGGTAGAAGACAACTGGTGTAGAGGCTTGGTGAGGGAAGCTACAGATGTGGAAATTTGGATGGCCCTTGGCAATATTGGAGTCAACAAGTTCCCAGGTCCGGATGGTTTCTCTACAAATTTCTTGAAGAAGAAATTGAGGGTTATTGGAACCGAGTTATTGATGTGTAGTATTTTAAACGTCAAAAATAATATATAATGCCAGTAAGAATCGGATCGTCCAAGGGAGCAATTGTAAACTTGCGGACTATGTAAGGTTATGCTTCTATTTATCCTAGACTGAAACGAGTGTTTTTTTGGGTTTTCAAAGCTAATCAATCTAGAAATGCAAGAAAGTAAGAAAATGTGTTATTGACTTTCGAGAAGTATTTCCGAGAACTACTTCACTTACCCAACATTTGAATCGAGTTTATTAACTAGCATGCAAGGATTTGCCTATATTGATTGGAAAATAGCCGCACAGTCCAAGTAAGAACCTCACCATTTCGGCGCTATTGGTTCAAATTGGAATTGTACCTTAAACTACGAACCTCACCCTTTCGGTGCTATTGGTTCAAATCAAGTAACTCGTTGATGTTTACCAACTCTCGTTGCATAAACATGGGGAGTCCTTGTCGTGAAACTAGCCTTCCCCGTTACAATCTCGGGCCACTCTCGTAGTCACCGAGTTCGTAACATGTAGTTTACTTAATAGTAGGACGTTTAGCCTCACCCTTTCGGCGCTATTGGCTTAACGCCTCAAAGCAATACACTTAGGCATTTTCTCAAACACCTATTATGCATCGCTGGTTTAGGCGCTAAGTAAAATACAAATGTAAAACAATCCAATTTATGCAACGGTTATTTAATAAAATGATTCATAGTAAAGTAAGATTAGTAGGACCCCATAATATGGGTCACTACTCACTATCCATCATCATGGAAATACAAGTCATGTTCATGAACGGGACTGTAATTACAAAACGAGAAAAAGGAATTACTACACCCTTTGAATTGACGTTGATAACTCCCTCTCAATCTCAATCCTTGATCCGATCGCAAATCCTTACGTTTTCGTTCCCCCTTCTCTCTTTTTCGTGGTTTCCAAGTGTGTCGGGGTGAAAATGTATGGAAGTGGAGAATTGAGAAATGATGTTGGCAGCTGCTCTTTTTTTCTTCTTTTTTGGCTTTTTATAATTTTTCTCAAAAACTTAGCGGAATCCGTGTTTTTGGCCTGACTGGCATGTGTCACATGTGTCAACTAAAATAGGTGACACGGGCAATACTAGCGCATTAGTGAGATAACTTCTTGAGTTTGAATTTTGACATCCTTAACAACTGAATCCGCTCTTGGGCAAACTACAAAGTTGTAGCCCTTCATTTCAGCTTTCCAACAAGACATAGATCAAAGGACTCAGACACCATATGAGCTCTGGTCGTGCGCGAAAAGTAGTGATGTCAATCCACCTACTTTTGTACAATTTTCGCCCAAATTTCCACAAAACGCTTTATTTTTCCTCGGATTCATCCGTCACCTGAAAATCATTAAAATATAAAGTGAGAGCTCATATGAATAAGGAAGATGATCAAAAATAGACTCAACGTGGAGCATAAATATAGTACAAATTTATATATGCTCATCAAAACACTCCACAATTAGAGTTTGTTCGTCCCGAACAAACATAAACTAAATCCTAACCACTGTCGTAGGAAACACGAGTGAATTTAGTGTATGCACCAAGCCTTTAAACCTCTAGGCTACCCTACAGGACGAGTTGTAGTCTCGTGAGAGTTTTCAGAAAAGAGAACACTGAAAAATCCCCTATGCGACTAGCTAATGCGCATGAACAAGATAGTTCCTCATTTATCTAGGAAATACACAACGAATAACCCATGCACAACAACTAAACATGAACTTTAGAAACACAAAATGCATGCCAATCGCATTTTGTGTTTTCACAAGATACTCAAAACATGAACCTTAGAAACACAAAATGCGTGCCAATTGCGCGCCTATGCTATCAAGAAGGATTGTCCATGGGCTAGCGGTTGAAAACTCATTTCCTAGTCTTAGGAGCCAAGTCCATAATTCGTAAGAAAAGAGGAGTTCGACGCTTCATTTTCAAAACTATCTCAAACAAAGGCATGCTCACGTACTGGTACAAGGGTCATCCCTCTACTCAAATCACAATGTATATACACTGAAAGAAATGATGGAAAGTACCGCCAAATTTAAGTGTGTGCCTCATTTTTTTCTTTCTTTTTCAAGGCATTTTGCCCAAGATATGCTTCACGAATTTTTTTCTTTTGATAGCTTGCCTTATTTTGGCTTGTGCTTGCAATTTTTTTTGATTTTCTCTTTTTTTGTAGCATGCCTTATTTTGGCTTCTACTTGCATATACAAATTTTTTTTGGGTCAATTTTTTTCACCCATATTGACTCCACGCTTAAGATTTGGCAATGTACTACGCATATAAATGGTGTGTGCATACAATGTGAAAGAATAAAGATCACCTAAGAGCAATGACAAAATTTTCGAAGAGAAGAAAAGTATTTCAAGCTTGCTGATTCAATGCAAAAGGTTGCCTAAATCATTAGATAGACAAAAGATAAAAATAACATTGACACCTAGGAATTATGCACAAATAAAAGTCGTGGTGATCTTACATTCAAAATCAAGTCATTAGCAATAAAACTAGATAGCAGAGTAATGGGGTAATGCGGAGGCCTTCTAAATTTGAGTATTCAAAATTTTAGCTAGTACATAAAATGTGCTAGTGCCTACAGATGGATGATTTAAATAGAATGCACTACACACCCACTCCATACCTAAGAAGAAGCTTAGTCCCTAAGCGACAAATATATAGAAATAAAAAGTGTAGTGCAAAGGGCTTCCCTGAAATTATAGCTCAAAGAGTGTGATCCGTGGTTTGCTCATTCCTTTCCCGCATATGACATTCAAATCTGTAAAATAAACAAGTGACCACTACATGGAAATTATCAGTATAATGTTGAATCATAGTAGGAAACTCCACACTTAAATCAAAAACGTCTAGCGAGTAATGATGTGCGTGCAAAATATATTTGACAAGGCATCTTACAAATGGCTTTACTTCCCTGTATTTGCTTGGGAGAAGTCCATTGCTCGAATAACGTCTCGCGGGGCTCAATATACTTGAGGCATCAATCCACCTTCAAATCCCATTTGAATTTTCTTCCATCAAGTCTACAATGGACTATACGATGGAAGTTCAACCCCTTCAAAAGTGTTGTTCCCTTTAGGATGGAGGGATTGCAGGAGCTCCTCGCTAATGGTTGACGGTGCCCACCGCATTGTAGTTAAGGTGCGATGTTCTCTGTGCAAAAATAAATTTATATCTCTGATACTTGCGAATTAACTATTTTTGGTAGTCAGTGGTAAGCACGGGTCGAACCCAAGGGAATTAGGTGATAGTTGTTCTTTCGAAAAGGGGGGGATTAAATAAAACAGTTGGGGGGTTGGTTTTAGTTTTTAGTACTGAAAAGTAAAGTGCTTGATGGACAAGTCTTGCAGAAAAGTAAGCAGTTGATAAGGTACTGAAAGTAAAGTAACAGTTGATATTACAATTAAAGGAAAGTATTCGGTTTTAGAGGCCTTGTATCATAGTTTGTTTATCATCGACCTCTAATGATCATACTAAGTGTTCAAAAGTGTATCAAGGCCATTTCAAGCACTCGACTTGCCACACTGTCTAGCCCATTTCAAGGTCATAGAGCACTTATTCTATTTAGACTAGCACCCCATTTCAAGGTATACTAGCCTATGTGCATCCATTTGATCAATCATTTCCGATCAATCCAAATGGTGTTTTAAAGAGGTCGAACTCCTCAGATAAGCTTTGCCATTTCAAGCATCCACTTACCCGAGTATGTTCACGAACCCCACGGAAGAGTTTTGCTCTGTCAAGCATCCACTCAACCTTGGAAGTTCTAACCTAATATGTGGCACATAGAACAAGTTTTGAACACATAGAGGCACTAAGAGTAGGGCCTAAAACATTGTATGATACAAGCACACCCCTTCAACTGAATGAAGGGTTTAGCTACGAATATCCATGGAACAGGACATAATAGCTAAGTGCTTTAAAAAGTAAAGGTTTTTGAAAGACAGTAAAGTAAAGTTTTCGAAAGTAAAGACTGGAAAGTAAAGTTTTCGATTTGAAAAGACAGTAAAGTAAAGAAGAGAGTACTTACAAGAACCGATAAGAGTGCTCAAGATCAAGCTTCGATTTCAAAGTAAAGTGATTACATGATTGTGCCCACAAAAGCTGGAGAGATAAGTGACTTGTGATATGAGATGATTGTTGATTTTGAAATGAGATACAAAGGGAAGGAGGAGCTCTATTTATAGGCATGAAGGAGCCATGAGATCACAACACTTGTCATGAAATGGGAGGAGAAGCAAAAGCCATCGGAGCAAGGTGGCACTTCCCTTAGCCGCCGGCCACATGTCATGAGGGGAGGAGAAGCCCTCTAGCCGCCGGCCACATGGAGGAAGGAGAGTGAGTGTGAGTTGAGATCTTTTTTCCCAAAAGCCATCGGCTCTCTTTCAGTTCCGGTCTGACTCTGGTTGCTCTTCGGTTGGACTTGTTTTGAGTGATTCCATGTCAGGTTCATAAAAGTTGTACAGTCGGAATCTGGTCGTGTCCTGGAGTGACTTGTAATCCATTTTCAGCTTTAAAACTCCTCCTTAGCTTGTATTCTTTCTAGACTTCAAAATACCCTGTAGATAAATATCGGAACTAACAAGCAAAAGTTAAATAGACAAGGAGTCTAATTTGGTGGGTTTAACTGTCTTAATGAATCATATAAATATGGTCCATCAGATCACCCCACACTTTTAGTTGTTCGTCCCGAACAATGCTTTTTAAAGGGATGTACACACAATCCAAGTAAAAAACTTAAAAATAGGAAAGTGAGAATATGGGACTAGATTTATCCTAATTCATGCATTACTTACTTATTACCAAACTAAACCGTGTAAATATTAAGAAGAAACTTGATACTTGTACCTTCGCACCGAGATGCAAATTAATTCGGATGTTTCGGGAGATAGCCCTTTTCAGGATCCTGGAATGCATTCTCGGGATCGACTCGTACTATATGGTTTCCTTGTAGCTTTATCTAGCACGTGACTTGGTTCGGGTTTCACTGAGTTGAGCACTTTGATTTCTTTTTGGTGAGGGACAGCATCTGAAGTGAATCGGCCTTTGGCCTTTGATGTTGAATTGGAGTTTCATCACTTTTGTTTCGGTTAAAACCTTCACAATTTTGGCCTTCGGCCTTTGATTAGCTTCTTCGAGCTTTTACTTCTTTGTGACTTGCTAGTCCATTTTCTCAACCTTTTGGGAGGTCCAATCATTGCCCGCGAGTATATGGAAATACCTCCCCGCTCTTTCTCATCCTCACCGTTTTGCGCGGGTCAAGATGAGGGTCGCTCATCTATTTTCCCGGCTACTAGGACTAGAGATAGGACGATTTGATTCCCGTCATGTCTATTGCATAAACGCTGCACGGCGGAGATGACTTCAATCTTCACTGAAACCCGAAGTGCAGCCTCCACTGACTTCGAAAACCATATAGTTAGATTCGATCCTTCGAGTGCTTGCCAAGCCTCTCTATCAACTCCACATCCCCTGTATATCTCAGCACAAAGGGACAATTGAGAAGTTACATCCTAAGTTTTTAAACAGTTGAATTTTCACAAGGTAAATGCATGAATTTAGGTATATCTTTTTCACATTCTCAAGTTCATATTTTCAAAAAGATAATATTAAGGGAAAAGGAAAAAGAAAAACATGTTAATTAACTATGTACATAGGCGGTTCTCACCCCACACTTTTGAATGAAGGCGTGCCTCACAGCACGGATTAGTTCAAAAGTCATGCGAGCAAATATTTACAGAGAAGGAACTGACATTAAGGAAAAGAGAAGAACTGAACTCCATTTTACGGTGTCGTTTCATGTTGTGGAAAGATAATCGAGGGAGTTCGGCTGGGGCCTTGAACTCTCAGCGCGGGCCCGGTAATTTCTCGGAAGCTGCCTGGCTGATCTGATCTTGCTCCAAAAATTGATTCCTACATGTTAGACATTCCTTCTATACAAAAAATGGGTGAGAGCGACTTGCGGTAAAAACTAAATGACAGAAAATAAAATTACTGAAAGTAAGATAGGTGTCGGGTTACCTCCCGACCAGTGCCTTTGTTTAACGTTGTTGGCTCGACGCATGGGGATCACAAGTTTGGATCCCATGGGTGGCTCAGGTCATAGTGTTGTGGAGTGCCTACTTTCATTTTTGCCTTGCCTTCCCCCGAGTTTTTGTGGTATGATGGGTCAGGACTTCCTTGTTTCGGTGGTTTTTCTTTCCAACTCTTCCGATTCTTTTGGTTCTTCCGAGAAGGTGAGGTTCTTTCGATCGTAGCTGCTGGTTTAGTCACCCTCTTGGTTTCTTTTGGTAGGTCAGAAACTAGTGCGTTGAGATCAGATGTGTTTACGATGTCTGGTGGTTTCTTCGTATCCGTGCGGCCATTATTATTATCAATGTAGAAATTTGCAATTTTGCCGCCAAATTCAAGCGATAATGAGCCCTTGCCCATATCTATCCTTGCTTTGGTAGCGTAGAGGAATGGCCGTCCCAATATGATTGTTGGAGGGTCGTTTTGCTGGCATTTTCCGTTCGTAATACATAAAAGTCTGTAGCAACGAAAAGCTCTCCCACACTAAGTATTAGATCTTCAAATACTCCAACCGGACAGACACACGACTTGTCCCCCATCTCGAGGGATATCATTGGTGGCTTCAATGGACCAAGCCCCAATGAGCAGTATAGATGGAAGGGCAAAACATTGACAGCAGCTTCAAGGTCAATAAGGCAATGGTGAATTTGGGCTTCGCGATAACACAGGTGACTGTAAAGGCTCCTGGGTCCTTATTCATTTCCAGTTGTACCTCATGACTTCAAGTGACGTTCTTTTTCGCTATCAGGTCATTTTGTTCCTTCATTGGCTCCAGTCTTTTTTCTTTTTTGTTCTTTTGGGCCGCAGGATCTTTGGAGGCAATGATTTTCATGGAGTAGGATGAGTCTCGAACCCCGATTTTTTCGATTTCGAGGCCCGATCTAGGATCGTCTGAGTCTAAGTCTTTATTGTCATCCCACCCAGATCCTGGTACGTTAAAGCATGTGACTGGCGGTGGTGTCATGCAAACGGTGAATGCATAGCGTCCATTATCATTATGCATGACCCACTTTCTGCCATCGATGTGTCGGTCTTCTTCTTGATTCCAACCAGGACGGCACCTACGATTGAAGTGTTTGGCTGTAGCTTTGTAAGCTGCGGGTCCTCGTTGTTGTTTTGCCAGTAGGGCTGCAGTTTGTGCTTTTTTGAGTTCTTCCATGGCTGTTAGTTCTCCGAGTGACTGGGCATGTGATTCATCTTCCCATATCATACCAAGGAACTCTTCTTTCTTAGCTTCTGTGGTTGTTAATGAGGGTTGTGCCGCTTCTTCTAGTGCCTCCTTCATATCTGACATTGTTACCATGCTTACATTTGCCTTTGGGTTTGGGATGGTCTGTGAAGGAAGTCTGCCTGGTTCATTAGTGAGCACGGACATTGCGGTGGCGAGCTGGGACATTTGTTTGGTCAATTCTGAAATTTCCCCGTCAGTTTTTGCCTGGAATTGGTTTATCGATGTTCTCAATTGATTCACGCTTCCTGCGAGCTCCTTCATTGTGTCTTCAAGCGACTTGCTTGGTCCTTGCTAATTATTTGAGCTGGATTGGTGTTGATTTGTTCCCTGTTGTTGATATTGGCTTGTCGGGTACTGATTTGATCCTCTCTGCTGATATTGGCCTGCTGGTGGAGCGTTCTGGTTGTACTGCCGGTGGGGCGGTTGGTAGAATGACTGAGCTAATTGTGGTGCGGCTTGTTGTGTCTCCTTCGGAGGATGGTTGTCGTTTCGCCAGATTGGATTGGTCGCTTGATTATACTGCCGGATTGGTCCTGCTCTATCGTTGTGTTGTGGTTGTTGTATCCTTGGTATCCTACCACTGCATTCACTTCTTCCGGTTCCTCTACTATCAGTGTCGGGCATGCGTCAGTCTTGTGGTCCGTAGAACTACAAAACTCGCAAGGCTTTATCTGAACTGGCTGCCTTCGTAGGATTTGAATCATCATTTCCTTTATTTGTTTCATCTCCTCTGGCATAGAGTTCATCGGTGTTTCAGCCTTTGCCACATTCTTTGTTCGGGAAAATTCTTCCTGCCGAGTTATCTCTTCTCTGAATCGGGCATTTTCAGCAACGTCGGTGATGAGATTCCTTATGCCACTCAGTGATAGATTCATCATGGATCCTCCAGCTGAGGCATCCCGAAGCATTTTGTCTAAGGGCCTTAATCCATCAATGAGGTACTCGATCATGAGTTTCTCGGGCAGTCCAAGGGTACATCAGCTTCTCTCCAGGCGATTGAACTTTTCCAGGTAGTCGTACATTGTTTCATTGGGCCCTTGCTTGATGTCCTGCAGTTGCCTCCTTACTTGCATTGCTCTTCCTGCTGGGTAGTATTTGTCTAAGAACTTCTTCTGCATCTGAGCCCATGTTCTGATGCTTCCGGAAGGCAATGAAAGGAACCAGTTGTTCGCCGAGTCAGTGAGGGAAAAGTAGAACGCTTTAAACTTAAAGTCGTCTACGTTCACGCCATTGGGTTTTAGGTTTTGGCAAGTGCCATGTAAGCGTTGGAGATGAGTCGTTGCTGATTCTCCACGAGTTCCTGAGAACTTTGGCAAGTTGTGGGCCACTGAAGTGTTGATGGCGATGTTTTCTAGCTCAGGGCCTTATTAAATGCACCACGGCTGATTTCTGAAATCTGGTGCCGACAGTTCTCCCATAGTAGGTTCGCGGAAGTTGTTGTTATCCCCGTAGTAGTCATCAAAGACGAATTCTCGTCTTGGTTCTTGTCGATATTGCAGGGGTGGTGGATGTCTAGGAGGTTGTTGCGCTGGGCCAGCTTCATTTCAGTCTTCGGGTGGTCCTTGGTTTCTTAGGATGGCATTCCTATCACGAGCTCTTTGGTTTCGGAAGAGTTGCTCTGGATCGTCAAGAATTGGAAATTGAGGCGGTGCCTCATTATTTCGATCGAACAGATTAACCTCGTCATCATCCTGATAGTCATGATGGCTTTCTTCACGAGACATGGTTGCGTAGAAGCGAGTTTAAAAGAAAGAACAGTTAGCTCTAATTCCCCGGCAACGGCGCCAATTTTGAAGGAGCCCACCGCACTGTCGTTAAGGTGCGATGTTCTCTGTGCAAAAATAAATTTATATCTCCGATACTTGCAACTTAACTATTTTTGGTAGTCAGTGGTAAGCACGGGTCGAACCCAAGGGAATTAGGTGATAGTTGTTCTTTCGAAAAGGGGGGATTAAATAAAACAGTTGGGGGGTTGGTTTTAGTTTTTAGTACTGAAAAGTAAAGTGCTTGATGGACAAGTCTTGCAGAAAAGTAAGCAGTTGATAAGGTACTGAAAGTAAAGTAACAGTTGATATTACAATTAAAGGAAAGTATTCGGTTTTAGGGGCCTTGTATCATAGTCTGTTTATCATCGACCTCTAATGATCATACTAAGTGTTCAGAAGTGTATCAAGGCCATTTCAAGCACTCGACTTGCCACACTGTCTAGCCCATTTCAAGGTCATAGAGCACTTGTTCTATTTAGACTAGCACCCCATTTCAAGGTATACTAGCCTATGTGCATCCATTTGATCAATCATTTCTGATCAATCCAAATGGTGTTTTAAAGAGGTCGAACTCCTCAGATAAGCTTTGCCATTTCAAGCATCCACTTACCCGAGTATGTTCACGAACCCCGCGGAAGAGTTTTGCTCTGTCAAGCATCCACTCAATCTTGGAAGTTCTAACCTATTATGTGGCACATAGAACAAGTTTTGAACACATAGAGGCACTAAGAGTAGGGCCTAAAACATTGTATGATACAAGCACACCCCTTCAACCGAATGAAGGGTTTAGCTACGAATATCCATGGAACAGGACATAATAGCTAAGTGCTTTAAAAAGTAAAGGTTTTTGAAAGACAGTAAAGTAAAGTTTTCGAAAGTAAAGACAGGAAAGTAAAGTTTTCGATTTGAAAAGACAGTAAAGTAAAGAAGAGAGTACTTACAAGAACCGATAAGAGTGCTCAAGATCAAGCTTTGATTTCAAAGTAAAGTGATTACATGATTGTGCCCACAAAAGCTGGAGAGATAAGTGACTTGTGATATGAGATGATTGTTGATTTTGGAATGAGATACAAAGGGAAGGAGGAGCTCTATTTATAGGCATGAAGGAGCCATGAGATCACAACACTTGTCATGAAATGGGAGGAGAAGCAAAAGCCATCGGAGCAAGGTGGCACTTCCCTTAGCCGATGGCCACATGTCATGAGGGGAGGAGAAGCCCTCTAGCCGCCGGCCACATGGAGGAAGGAGAGTGAGTGTGAGTTGAGATCTTTTTTCCCAAAAGCCATCGGCTCTCTTTCAGCTCCGGTCTGACTCTGGTTGCTCTTCGGCTGGACTTGTTTTGAGTGATTCCATGTCAGGTTCATAAAAGTTGAACAGTCGGAATCTGGTCGTGTCATGGAGTGACTTGTAATCCATTTTCAGCTTTAAAACTCCTCCTTAGCTTGTATTCTTTCTAGACTTCAAAATACCCTGTAGATAAATATCGGAACTAACAAGCAAAATTTAAATAGACAAGGAGTCTAATTTGGTGGGTTTAACTGTCTTAATGAATCATATAAATATGGTCCATCAATGGTCATGACAAGTATGGTAGGAAGCTCCAAAAGATGTCTCGAGACGGCGTGATGAAGAAAGAGTCTTCAAAATTTGTCTTAAGCTTGATGGGCACACCCTGCTTGAGTTTCTCAATAACTTCCTTGGGTGCCTGATAAGTCGAGTTTTCGACTTATTAATAGCCATTTTTCACTATAGTTTTGGGTCGTTTCTGACGTTATTTTGATATCATTTGACCTCTATCTCTACGTTTCAGGTAGAAAAAAGTATCCCTCAAGGTCAAATCCTAAATACAAAAACTCGGGGAAAAACCAAAGATTTAGAGCAAAAGTGGGCAGAAAAAGGACTCCCAGCCAACCGATTCGGAATCTACCCTGAACCAGCCGGTCGGCTAGAATGAAAGAGCAGACATGAGAGCAACCTCCAACATTTAGTCGGTCGGTTGGGCTCACCATGCGCCCGACTGGAATAAAACTTCCGAATGCTCCCAACCAGCCTTATCGTGAGTCGATCGGCTGAGAGATTCAACCGATCGACTGGAGAAGAGTCATCAGAATCCTTGCCCAAGCACATATTCAATCGGTCGGCTCACCTGGCCAATCGGTCAATTGAAAAAGAACTACAGAAAAACTTCGGATTTCAGCCACCAGCCGATCGGCTAGGAAATTAGGCATCAGGCACCCACCGACTGGACCTGCTACTTCAAGAATTTTCTACCCGAGGCTATAAATAGAAAGAGGGGGGTTTTGACCTAGGTATGCTGAGTTTTTGGGAGAAGAAGATCAGAAAAGGAGGTTCAACTAAGGTCATCAACCAAAGATCGAACTAAGGAGAAGAAGAGAAGATCAAAGGGAGATTCTAGGACTAACCATCCTACTTCCTCTACACCTTTTCAATTCCCTTTATTGTTTGCTATAAACCCTACTGACAGATGCACAGTCGTCGTGTGCAAAAGTCAAGAATATATTTATAAGTCCGCTACTCGTGACTTCACTACTGGGTAGCAATTGGTAAGTAGGGGTCGAACCCAAGGGAATTAGGGGGATAGTTGTTCTTTGAGGAATGTACTGAAAGGGAGCGTGATTTTAGGTGGATTGAGGTTTTAGCGATGAAAAGTGAGTGGTTGGTTGTTGGTTTTAGTTTTAGTACAGAAAAGTAAGTGGGTTGGTCATGATTTTAGTGCAGAAAGTAAAGTACTGAAAGTAAAGTACTGAAAGTAATTGCTTGAAAAAAAGAAGACTTACAGAGGGTGGGTTGCTTGAAGGGCAAGTCTTGCGAAAAGTAAGCAGTTGATATTTAGACTGAATGTAAAGTGCAGGTGATGTTTTAAGTTAAGGAAAGTATTCGGTTTTAGGGGCCTTGTATCATAATCTGTTTATCATTGACCTCTAATGATCATACTAAGTATTCAAAAGTGTATCAAGGCCGTTTCAAGCACTTGATTTGCCACACTGTCTAGTCCATTCCAAGACATAGAGCACTTGTTCTATTTAGACTAACACCCCATTCCAAGGTATATTAGCCTTATGTGCATCCATTTGATCAATCATTCCCGATCAACAAAATGGTGTTTTAAAGAGGTCAAACTTCTCAGATAAGCTTTGCCATTCCAAGCATCCACTTATCCGAGTATGTTTACGAACCCCACGGAAGAGTTTTGCCATTCCAAGCATCCACTCAACCTTGGAAGTTCTAACCTAATATGTGGCACATAGAACAAGTTTTGAACACATAGAGGCATTAAGAGTAGGGCCTAAAACATTTTATGACACAAGTACACCCCTTCAACCGAATGAAGGGTTTAGCTACGAATATCCATAGAGGTGGATATCATAGCTAAGTACTTGAAGGTTTTCGAAAGACAGTAAAGTAAAGGGAGAATACTCAAGAACCAACAGGAGTAAACTCAAGAACAACTAGAATACTCAAGAACCAACAGGAGTATTATAGATTTAAAACAAGTGTTTACAAGAGTAGTGCCCAAAATCTAGAGAGAAGCTAGAGCTTTGTGATGGATGATGTTTTGAAATGAGAATTTTGGGATGATTTACAAAGGGAAGGGATGAGCTCTATTTATAGCCAAGGGAAGGATCTAGATCACAACACATGGCACAAAATGGGAGGAGGAGCTCAAAGCCATCGGGTGATGTCACCTCTCCCTTAGCCTCCGGCCACATGGAGGAGAAGGAGTGGCTTGTGGCTTTAGCCGCCGGCCACATGGAGGAAGGAGAGTGAGTTTGAGTTTTGTGAGTCTCATCCCAAAAAGCCATCGGTCCTTTCAGCTCCGGACTGACTCTGGTTGCTCTTCGATTGGACTTGTTTTGAGTGATTCCACGTCAGGTTCTTGAAAGTCAGAAATTGGTCGTGACCTGGAATGACTCGTAATTCATTTTCAGCTTTAAAATGCCTCCTTAGCCTGTATTCTCTCTAGACTTCAAAATACCCTGTAGATAAATATCGGAACTAACAAGCAAAAGTTAAATAGACAAAGCGTCTAATTTGGTGGGTTTAACTATGTTTATGATTCATACAATTATGGTCCATCAGATCACCCCACACTTTTAGTTGTTCGTCCCGAACAATGCTTTTTAAAGGGCGGCACACAATCTAAGTAAAAACTTTTAAATATGAAAGTGAGACTGTGGGACTAGATTTATCTTAATTCATGCATTACTTACTTATTACTAAACTAAACCGTGTAAATACTTGGAAGAAACTTGATACTTCCACCTTCGCGCCGAGATGCAAATTAATTCGGATGTTTCGGGAGATAGCCCTTTTTAGGCTCCTAGACTGCATTCTCGGGATCGACTCGTACTATATGGTTTTCTTGTAGCTTTCTCTAGCACGTGATTCGGTTCGGGTTTCACTGAGTTGAGTACTTTGATTTCTTTTTGGCGAGGGACAGCTTCTGTAGTGAATCGGCCTTTGGCCTTTGGCCTTCGATATTGAGTTGGAGTTTCTTCACTTTTGTTCGGTTAAAACCTTCACAATTTTGGCCTTTGATTAGCTTCTTTGAGCTTTTGCTTCTTTGTGACTTGCTAGTCCATTTTCTCAGCCTTTTTGGGAGGTCCAATCATTGCCCGCGAGCATATGGAAATACCTCCACGCTCTTTCTCATCCTTGCCTTTTCGTGCGGGTCAAGATGAGGGTCGCTCATCTATTTTCCCAGCTACTAGGACTAGAGATAGGACGGTTTGATTCCCGTCCCGCCTCTTGCATAAACGCTGCACGACGGAGATGACTTCAATCTTCACTGAAACCCGAAGTGCAGCCTCCACTGACTTCGAAAACCATATAGTTAGATTCGATCCTTCGATTGCTTGCCAAGCCTCTCTAGGGCAGTTTATATCAACTCCACATCCCCTGTATATCTCAGCACAAAGGGACAAATGAGAAGTTACATTCTAAGTTTTTAAATAGTTGAATTTTCACAAGGTAAATGCATGAATTTAGATCTATCTTTTTCACATTCTCAAGTTCATATTTTCAAAAAGATATTATTAAGGGAAAAGGAAAAAGAAAAAGCATGTTAACTATGTACACAGGCGGTTCTCACCCCACACTTTTGAACGAAGGCGTGCCTTTCAGCACGACTTAGTTCAAAAGTCATGCAAATCTATACAAGAGAAGGAAATGACATTAAGGAAAAGAGAAGAACTGAACTCCCTTTTACTGTGTCGTGTCGTGGAACGACATGGCTCGGAACTGGATAATCGAGGGAGTTTGGCTGGGGCCTTGAACTCTCAGCGCAGGCCCGGTAATTCTCGGAAGCTGCCTGGCTGATCTGATCTTGCTCCAAAAACCGATTCCTACATGTTAGACATTCCTTCTATACAAAAAGTGGGTGAGAGCGACTTATGGTAAAAACTAAATGACAGAAAAGAAAATTAATGAAAGTAAGATAGGTGTTGGGTTACCTCCCGACCAGTGCATTTGTTTAACGTTGGTGGCTCGACGCTACCTCAATTATGGATCATAAGGTCGGATCCCATGGGTGGCTCAGGTCGTATTTCTCTATTGTGCCAACCTTGATTCTTGCCTTGCCTTTTCCTGGGTTTTTGGGGGATGATGGGCTTGGGTCCAGTTCCCATGGTTCTGGTGGTTTCTCCTTCCATCGTCTCTGAGAAGGCGAGGGACCTTTCACTACTAGTCTCTTGAATTGGGTTCTCTTCTGTTCAGGGCTACCTTGTCTAGTTGTGGAAAAAAATTGCTCCATCAAGGAGTCGTTCTGATTAGGCCTTTCTTCCATCCTCCTTTCAGCCTCTTCATTGATCACATAGTTTTCTACAATTTGTTTATTGATCAAGGGAAAAAGTTGGGAAGCTTGCATCTTAAGGCTTGGTTCTGTCCCGTCCTGTCTATCTGTGAGGATCCGGTCTCGAATGGTCTCGGCTGCTTTGGTAATGATAGTTAGGTATGACTCGGGTAGCTCGCCAGTGGTATTATGGACTTCTTCCTCGTTGCTTCCGGTGCTTTCTGTATCTAATTCTTCTGATGGCTCGGGAGTTTCTTCTTCATTCGTCTCTGGGACAACCTCTACTATCTGTATTCCTCTATTAGCTCTGGGCATTGGCCTTCGTTTTGTGGCTTTGGCCATGTCATCTATGAGGTTCCACATATCTGCCATGGATAAGTTCCTGGCTGATTCTCCCACTGCTTTGTTAATCCTTGTCTGCTCATCAGCCCTCATCCCACAAAGAAATTTTTGAAGAAGAAACACTTCCGTGAATCCATGGTGCGGGCAGCGTGAGACGATGGTGTCATAGTACGTGTAGTATTCGTCCAAAGTCTCATCCCGGGATTGTTGAAGGCACATGATCTTCTCTCTGGTGTTATGTCGTAAGGATGGGGGGGGGGGGGGAGAATTCCTTCAGGAATTGAGTGCGAAGGTCCATATAATATTCAGCATGCATAGCGGTTGATGTGTAATACCAAATTGTCGCGAAGTCAGTTAAAGAAAATTTGAAGCATTTTAACTTAAATTCCTCTAACATTCCGTTTTCAGGTTTTATGTGGCGGCAAATATGGTGGAAGTTTTGGCAATGTATTACGGGGTCTTCTCCGACCCTTCCTCTGAACTGAGGAAGATGTCGCGTAGTCCATGCATACATAGTTTGATGAAGAGATGAGAAGGGAAAGAAAAGAACAACTAATCGGACGACTAATTCCCCGGCAACGGCGCCAATTTTGACGGATGCACAGTCGTCGTGTGCAAAAGTCAAGAATATATTTATAAGTCCGCTACTCGCGACTTCACTACTGGGTAGCAAGTGGTAAGTAGGGGTCGAACCCAAGGGAATTAGGGGGATAGTTGTTCTTTGAGGAATGTACTGAAAGGGAGCGTGATTTTAGGTGGATTGAGGTTTTAGCGATGAAAAGTGAGTGGTTGGTTGTTGGTTTTAGTTTTAGTACAGAAAAGTAAGTGGGTTGGTCGTGATTTTAGTGCAGAAAGTAAAGTACTGAAAGTAAAGTACTGAAAGTAATTGCTTGAAAAAAAGAAGACTTACAGAGGGTGGGTTGCTTGAAGGGCAAGTCTTGTGAAAAGTAAGCAGTTGACATTTAGACTGAATGTAAAGTGCAGGTGATGTTTTAAATTAAGGAAAGTATTCGGTTTTAGGGGCCTTGTATCATAATCTGTTTATCATTGACCTCTAATGATCATACTAAGTATTTGATGGACCATAATTGTATGAAACATAAATGCAGTTAAACCCACCAAATTAGACTGTTTGTCTATCTAACTTCTACGTGTTAGTCCCGATATATTTTTGCAGGGCATTTTAGAGACTGAAGTGAAAACACGCTAAGGAGAGGATTTTATGCTGAAAAGATAACAAGAGTCAATCCAAGGTCAAGATCATATGCCGACTGAAGAAATATCAAGGATCCTGACGTTGAATTGACCATAACAAATTAATCAGAAGAATCAGGAGTGGAGTCAAGACAGCCCGGGGAAGAAACACATTGACAGTTTTGTGAAAAGACTGCACAAAACTGTACAAAACTCACATATGGGCAAGGATGACCGGCCACTTGAAGAAGTGGTGGCCAAGGGAGGAGCTCCTCCTCCTTGGCCACCGCCTACCGGCGGCTTTGAGGGGTGGTGACCGGCGGCTTCACTATTCCTCCACATGTCACCTCCTCCTCCTGGCTATAAAAGGAGGTCTCCTCCTCCTCATTTCAACACACCTCAATCTCATTTTCACTTCTCTCTCTAGAAGTTGTAATATTTGTAATGTTGTAATTTCGCTTTGGAAATAAAGGAAAGCTCCCTTGGCGCTTCAACGGTTGTAAGTAATTCTTAGTATTTATTCAACTGTTTTATTTCCTTAGTTATAATGTTTAGCGCGATAAATAGTAGCTAAACTTGTAGTTCGGTCTAAGGGGCGCACTTGTATTATAAAATGTTTTAGACTATTAACTTAGTGTCTAGTCTAAGTATTCAAAACTTATTCTATGTGCCATATATTAAGTCAGAACGTCCAAGGTAGAGTGGATGCTTGGAATGGCAAAACTCTACAGCGGGGTTCGTAAACTTGTACGGATAAGTGGATGCTTGGAATGGCAAAGCTTATCTGAGAAGTTTGACTCATCTTAAACACCATTTGGTTGATCGGGAATGATTGATCAAATGGATGCACATAGGCTAATATAACCGGGAATGGAGTATTAGTCTAAATAGAATAAGTGTTCTACGTCCTTGGAATAGGCTAGACAGTGTACGCAAATCGAGTGCTTGGAATGGCCTTGATACACCGTTTGAATACTTAGGAGAGTCACTAAAGGTCAATGATAAACAGGATATAATACAAGTCCCCTGAAACCGAACATTTCTCTTTAATTATAAACTGTAATTTACTTTCCAGTATTAAAATCAACCAACCAACCAATCAATCAATCAAAATAGCTGGTAGCTTTAAAACCAACCAACCGACCTTAAACACGCTCCCACGTTGCGTAATCCCCCCGAAGAACAATTATTCCCCTAGTTCCCTTGGGTTCGACCCCTACTTACCAAGTACTACCTAGTAGTATAGTTGCGAGTAGCGGACTGTTATAAATTTATTTGCACAAATCGCTTTGACGACGAGCGGTTCTGTCAAATTGGCGCCATTGCCGGGGAAATAGTCATCGGATAACTGTTCTTCCCTCCCCTTTTTCTTTTCTGTTCATCTCTCTATGACACTACCCGTTACGCATGCATGGACAACGCGATTTCTGCCCCTGTTCGGAGGAACGGAGGGAGAAGACCCTGTACAGCACTGTCGAAACTTCCACCAAGTCTGCCACAACATCAAACCTGAAAACGAAGTGTTAGAAGAGTTTTAGCTGAAATGCTTCAAATTCTCTATAACCGACTTCGCCACAATCTGGTACTACACATCCACCGCTAGCAGTGCAGAACGTTACTTAGATCTCTGCGTTCCGTTCCTGAAGGAATTCTCCCCTCCTTCCTTACGCCAAGAAACCCGCGAGAAGATCCTGAACCTTCAACAATCCCGGGATGAGACTTTGGACGAATACTACATAAAATTCGATGACATCGTCTCAAACTGCCCGCACCATGGATTTACGAAGAAAATTCTTCTCCAAAAATTTCTTCGTGGGATGAGGTCCGAAGAGCTGGGAAGAGTCAACGAAGCTATGAGAAGGTCTGCCGCAAACCTCACCATTGCAGACATGTGGTACCTTATAATCGGCCTAGCCGCTACCACAAGACGAGTACCCCAAACTGATGAGGAAATGCAGACAGAAGAAGCTGATCCTGAGGCTGATGAAGAAGAAACCACCGAACCGTCGGATGAGACTCCTGAACCGTCTGAAGAATCAGACATGGAATGCACCGGAAGCAACGAAGTAGGAGTCCAGAACACCACTGACGAACTGCCCAAGCCATACCCGACTATCATTACCCAGGCAGCTGAAACTATCTACGATCAGTTCTTCACGAACCAACATAACGAGGCAGAACAAAGCCTCATGAGGCCTTCCCGACTTTTCCCCTTAATTAATGAGCAAGTCGCCGCGAACTATGCGATCCAAGAAGAAGCTCAAAGGAGAATGGGAAAAGCACCTCTGCAGAATGACCCCTCGATGGAGCAGTGCTATGCCGCAACCACACTAGGCAGTCCCAAATACAAAAACTTCGAAAGGCTGGTAGTGAAAGGTCCATCACCCCCTCCGGGGTATTGGAAAGAAAAGATCCCGAAACCAAGGAGTCCTAACCAGAACACAACATCCAGCAAGAAGTCAGGAAGAAGCAACACTGGAACGGTGGCAAAGTTTGACCTCAGCCACCCATGGGACCCAAACCAATGAACCACAAACGAGGTACTGTCGAGCCAACGACGTTAAACAAATGCACTGGTCGGGAGGTAACCCGACACTATCTTACTTTTCCGCACTTTAATTTCTGTCTTTTAAATTCAGTATTTAGTTTTAAGCTTGCATGACTTTTGAACTAAGGCACGCCTTCGTTCAAAAGTGTGGGGTGAGATCCACCTCTGTACATAAATAACATGCGGCTGTTTTTCTTTTTTAATAAGTACCTTTTTGAAAATATGAACTTAAGAATGTGAAAAAGATAAATCATAATTCATGCATTAACCTTGTGAAAATTCAAACTGTTTAAAAACTTAGAATGTAACTTTCCATTTGTCCTTTGTGCTGAGATAACTAGGGATGTGGAGTTGATATAAACTGCCCTAGAGAGGCTTGGCAAGCAATCAAAGGATGAGATCAAACTATATGGTTTTCGAAGTCAGTGGAGGCTGCACTTCGGGTTTCAGTGAAAATTGAAGTTATCTCCGCCATGCAATGCAAAAGGCGAGGACGGGAATTAGACCGTCCTATCTCCGGTCAAAGTAGCCGAGAAAATAGATGAGCGACCCTCATCTTGACCCGCGTGAAAACGACAGTCAAAGTACCCGAGAAAATAGATGAGCGACCCTCACCTTGACCCGCGTGAAAACGGCAAAAACGAGAAGAGCGGGGAGGTATTTCCATAGGCTTGCGGGCGATGATTGGACCTCCCAAAAAAGGCTCAGAAAATGGACTTGCAAAACCACAAAAAGGCGAAAAGCTCGAAGAAGCAAATCAAGAGGCCTAAGGCCCAAAAATGTGAAGGTTTTAATCGAACAAAAGTGAAGTACTCAAAGCGTCAAATCAAAGGCCAAATGCCGACTCACTACAAAAGCAGTCCCTCGCCAAAAGAAAATCAAAGTACTCAAACCACTGAAACCTGAACCGAATCACGTGCTAGAGAAAGCTACCAGAAAACCATATAGTGCGAGACGATCCCAAGATTGCAGTCCAGGAGCCTAAAAAGGGCTATCTCCCGAGACATCCAATATAATTTGCATATCAGCACGGAGGTACAAGTATTAAGTTTCTTCTATTTATTTACGCAGTTTAATTTGGTAATAAGTAAGCAATGCATGAATTAGGATAGATCGAGTACCACAGTCTAATTTTCATATTCCAAAGCGAAACATAGAACTTACGCCCTTTAATAGCATTGTTCGGGACGAACAACTAAAAGTGTGGGGTGATCTGATGGACCATAATTGTATGAAACATAAATGCAGTTAAACCCACCAAATTAGACTGTTAGTCTATCTAACTTCTACGTGTTAGTCCCGATATATTTTTGCAGGGCATTTTAGAGACTGAAGTGAAAACACGCTAAGGAGAGGATTTTATGCTGAAAAGATAACAAGAGTCAATCCAAGGTCAAGATCATATGCCGACTGAAGAAATATCAAGGATCCTGACGTTGAATTGACCATAACAAATTAATCAGAAGAATCAGGAGTGGAGTCAAGACAGCCCGGGGAAGAAACACATTGACAGTTTTGTGAAAAGACTGCACAAAACTGTACAAAACTCACATATGGGCAAGGATGACCGGCCACTTGAAGAAGTGGTGGCCAAGGGAGGAGCTCCTCCTCCTTGGCCACCGCCTACCGGCGGCTTTGAGGGGTGGTGACCGGCGGCTTCACTATTCCTCCACATGTCACCTCCTCCTCCTCCTCCCTTCTCCTCCCTTGGATCAAATGCACATGTCCACCATCTCCACCACCCATCTCCTCCCCTTTTGGCTATAAAAGGAGGCCTCCTCCTCCTCATTTCAACACACCTCAATCTCATTTTCACTTCTCTCTCTAGAAGTTGTAATATTTGTAATGTTGTAATTTCGCTTTGGAAATAAAGGAAAGCTCCCTTGGCGCTTCAACGGTTGTAAGTAATTCTTAGTATTTATTCAACTGTTTTATTTCCTTAGTTATAATGTTTAGCGCGATAAATAGTAGCTAAACTTGTAGTTCGGTCTAAGGGGCGCACTTGTATTATAAAATGTTTTAGACTATTAACTTAGTGTCTAGTCTAAGTATTCAAAACTTATTCTATGTGCCATATATTAAGTCAGAACGTCCAAGGTAGAGTGGATGCTTGGAATGGCAAAACTCTACAGCGGGGTTCGTAAACTTGTACGGATAAGTGGATGCTTGGAATGGCAAAGCTTATCTGAGAAGTTTGACTCATCTTAAACACCATTTGGTTGATCGGGAATGATTGATCAAATGGATGCACATAGGCTAATATAACCGGGAATGGAGTATTAGTCTAAATAGAATAAGTGTTCTACGTCCTTGGAATAGGCTAGACAGTGTACGCAAATCGAGTGCTTGGAATGGCCTTGATACACCGTTTGAATACTTAGGAGAGTCACTAAAGGTCAATGATAAACAGGATATAATACAAGTCTCCTGAAACCGAACATTTCTCTTTAATTATAAACTGTAATTTACTTTCCAGTATTAAAATCAACCAACCAACCAACCAATCAATCAAAATAGCTGGTAGCTTTAAAACCAACCAACCGACCTTAAACACGCTCCCACGCTGCGTAATCCCCCCGAAGAACAATTATTCCCGTAGTTCCCTTGGGTTCGACCCCTACTTACCAAGTACAACCTAGTAGTATAGTTGCGAGTAGCGGACTGTTATAAATTTATTTGCACAAATCGCTTTGACGACGAGCGGTTCTGTCAAGTGTGGTTCACTCCATTCCAAGAGATCACCCAAAGTAAGGCCTTTCCAAGATCTTACACCACTAGAACACAAAGAAGCATTAGGAATAAGGTCTCAAAACCGTGCCACAAAGTAGAATGATCCCCAAACCGAAAATGGAGTTTTAGCCACTCATATCCATGGGAAGGATATGAGAGCTATGGATGGAATGGAAGTACATGAAAGTAAAGACAGTAAAGTAAGTGCAAGAATGTAGATTACAAGAAAGTAAATTGCATAAAAGTAAAGAAGGAGTAGAGAGATGTTGATTCTTTCCCAAGCCCAAATTACAAGAGGTTCCCCTAAGGGATTTTAGAGAGATTTTCGCATATCATTTACAAGGGCCAAGGTGCTGCTTATATAGAGATTTGAGGAAGGTTCTAGGTCTTTGAATTGGCTTGGGCTTCAAGTTTGAGTGGCATAAGTGATTTGGCACAAGCAAGACCAAAACCGCCCTAACTCTTTGGCCTTAGGTCCCTTGGCAGCAACGTCTTCTGCTCTGGCACAAGCACACATAGGGTGACGTCATCACCTTGGGGGACGAGCCGAGAAAGTCAAGGGAAGGTTGACCATTGACCCTTGACCTTGACCTTGTGTTTTCACCCTTTGGAAAGACCATTTTTGGATTTTGAGCTCTGGGTCTCGGGGCTCCGGTTCTGAATAGTTGAGATGATTCTAAGCAAGTTCCAAGAAGGAAGTTTTGCCAGAAAATGCCCGGAACTAGGTCAAAAGTCGATTGCAAGTTGTAGGGCGCTAGCCGGGCGCGGCCTGGTCCTTCTAGGGCGCGGCCGGGTCCTTCTAGGGCACTCTCGGCCAAAACCGGGATGCGGGCATATTTACTCGGGCCAAAGTGGTTTAAATGGTTCCCAATGATGCAAGGACTCCATATCACTTGAAGAATTGGGCGTCGTTTGACTTTGGCCCGACGAAGTCCTTAGATTACTTGAAACTCGGACGCAGGCCTCGGGCGCAGGCCTCGGGCGCAGGCCTCGGGCGCAGGCCTCGGGTACTCGGCGCAAGCCTCGGGCACTCAGCGCAGGCCTTAGGCGTAGGCCTCGGGCACTCGGCGCAGGCCTCGGGCACTCAGCGCAGGCCTCGGGCGCTCGGCGCTCGGGCGCATGCCCTGGTGTTCTCGGCAGGGACCCAGGCACTCGGACAGGCGCTCGGGCAGGGACCTGGGCACTCGGACAGGCGCTCGGGCAAGGACCTGGGCACTCGGACAGGCGCTCGGGCAGGGACCTGGGCTCTCGGCAGGGACCCGGGCACTCGGACAGGCGCTCGGGTAGGGACCCGGCTGAGGTCCTTAGGTCCCGACTTGGGTCATTTGGCCCCGGATGAGGTCCTTAGGTCCCATTTTGCCTCCAAATCACCTTGTGATGCTTTTGTGGCCTAAAATGCCATTGTTAAGCTCATTTCCTCTTTAGACTCCAAAAAGCCCTGAAATGCAAAACGACATTAACAAGCATATGTTCTTTGGGTTAAATGTCGTAAATAGTGGGATTTAATGACTTAATGAGTCGTATAAATACGTCTCATCAAACCACCCCACACTTGAACTTGTTCGTCCCGAACAAGGCCTTAAGTCACAAGAGGAAAACACATATGCAAACATCACAAGTCTTTCTCGGCCACTATATAAATGCTAGTCTAGATTTCCCCTTTCCATGCATTCTCAATCACTACTCAAGGCATTTTGCTAAAACATGGAATTTAACTTGATACGTGTACCTTTGAGTCGAGATGCAAACCAATTCGGATGAGTGGGAGGTAGTCCTTTTTTTAGGCCCATGATCTACACTCTTGGATTCGAATCTTGTTACATGGTTATACTTGTTGCTTCTTCTAGCACGTGATGAATTCAAGCTCAAGGGTTGAGTCCTTTTTTGATACTTTCCTTGGACATACTTGTAGTGAACTTGGCCTTTGGCCTTTTGGTGTGACTTTGATAATCCTTCACTTTGCTTCGGTTAGAACTTCACATGAGATGATTTTTCTTTCTTTTGAGCTTTGCTCCTTTTGTGATTTTCTTGTCCATTCCTTCTTGGGAGATCCAATCATCGCCCTCAAGCATATGGAAATACCTCCCCGCTCTTTCTCATCCTTGTCGTTTCGTGCGAGTCAAGATGAGGGTCACTCATCTATTTTCCCGACTACTAGGACTAGAGATAGGATGGTTTGATTCCCGTCCCACCACTTGCATAAACGCTGCAATGGTGGAGTCAACTACAACCACGAGTCTCAAAGCGCAGCCTCCACAAGTTCATATAACCATGTAACTCGAATCCCCGATCCTTGAGTGCTTTGTCAAGCCTCACTAGGACATTTCTATCAACTCCACATCCCCTATTTATCCCAACTCATAAGGTCACTTAAGAAGTTAGATCACATGTTAGTCGCACAATTATAATTTCATAAGAGTCATGCATGTACTACGCATTTTATTCACCAAATCATGCATTTTATTCAAAAAATTTAAAATTTTCAAAGGGAAACGTGCTGACTCATGCATGTGCAAGAAAATAAACGTGATGACACAACAAACTACTAAACACCCCACCCCACACTTTTGAAATGAGCCGTGGCCTCGCGGCACAACTCAATCAACACAATCATGCACATAATCAATGGAAAGAAACAAGGTACAAGAGTGAAACGGAACTCCCCTCGTATGCCATGAAGTGGCAAGGCGTGGACTCGGATGAAGCTCATGGGGAGCTAGGTCGGGCTCGGTCTCTCAGGTGAGCCTCGGCTTTGGGTGCATCCCGGTCTAGGACCGTCGCTGGGTTCCTCGGGCCTAAGGTCTCGGATGCGTCTCGGTGCTCTCCTTTGGCACGCCCGGTTCTACTTAAAATGCGTAGCAGAACCGGCAAAGTGCGTAGCATTTGGACCCGACCTACAAAAACATCCTTATTTCTTTCCAATCATAAAAGAGGTGAGGGTTAGTATAAAATGCAAGAAAATAAAACTGCAAGAAAATACTGTAAAATGAGAAATGTCGGGCTACCTCCCGGCGAGTGCCTTTGTTTAACGTCGTTGGCTCGACAGTACCTCTAGGGATCATATGTTGGGATCCCATGGGTGGGTGAGGTCAAACTTCTTCCCAACTGCTCTCTTGATCTTTCCAAGGTTCACATATGGCAGTGGGCTCGGTTTTGCCTTCAACCGATCTGGTGGCCTTGTCTTCACATCTTTTTGAGGAGGAGGAGATGGCCTTTTGAGCATGGTCACTGATCCATCAAGTCGTGCCCTCTTATTCTTCCATCTCGGCTTTCATTGAAACATTCCATGCCTTGGTCTCTTTTTCGTGTATGAGTGGATGGCACCCTTGCAATTTTGTAAGCTCATAGTCTTGCCATCACTCACAAGTGGCATCAAGCATGTTCCATTGGTAGGCCTTGTCTTGGTGGCAATGAGGAGTGGTCGCCTCGGATCCTTACACTTCTCAATCGGCTCTACTTGGCTCACGGCTAGTGGGTACTCCAATACGGGCCTTTCTTGCTCTTGCTTCTCTTCTAATTGGCCTTGCACCTCTTCATTGATGAGTGCTTCATCTTCGGGATCTGAGGTTGGCATGCAAACTGAGGGGGAAGGGTCCATCAAGGGGCTTTCGGCAGTGAGGTCTGGATCTGGTTTTGGTAGGCCGGCAATGAGGTCATGGCTTATCTCGGGTAGATTGGGGCTAAAGACCGGGCCTGATTTGGTCAGTTTTTCTTCGGCCATCCATGGGTAATCTGAGTTGAGTTCTTCCTCTGGTAACCACGGGTCCTCATCCCTTGTTGGCTCCGTGGGCTCCAACATTGGCTCCTTTAGAGCCTCTTCCATGTCCACCATTGTCCTTGTACCGACATCCTTGCTTAGGTTTCTCCTCAACTCGGACAAAATCCTTGATATCTAGGCCAATTTTTCCTCGGTTTTGGCATCGCCTTGGTGCATTGTTTGGGTCGGCTCCATCATAACATCGTCAAGTGACTCGGTTGGTTCTTATATTGGTCTTGACTCCGCGGCCAAAACATTTATCAAGTCCCAAAGATTGTCTATGTCTAAGTTGTTCACCGAGCCTCCTGCCGACTCATTGAGCCTATTCCACTCATGTGGCATCATTCCACCGAGAAACCTTCGAATAAGACCCAAGTTAGAGAATCCATGGTGCGGGCAGCTTGTCACAAGGGAATCAAAGTACCATAAGTACTCATCCAATGTTTCATCCCGGGATTGCTCAATGTGCATGATCTTTTCGTGGATTTCTCATAGGAAGGGTGGTGTGAAAAACTCCTCATCATGCCAAGGTTCTCTATTGTAATAAGAGGCCATGGCGAACCAAGAAAATCAAAACAAAAAACAAACAAAAAGAACAACTTCACCAATGCACAAATCCCCGGCAACGGCGCCAAAATTTGACAAGCACAATGTCGTAGTGTGAAAATCAACTTTAAATTTATAGTCCACTAACTTGTACTTTACTATAGAATAATAGAGTGGCAAGTAGGGGTCAAACCCAAGGGAGTTGTAATGGCTACTTTGTTGTTCTTGTAAACAAAAGGTAAAGGAAAGTAAAGACAGTTTGGGGGGGGGGGGGGTTTGGAAACAAGTTAATACTAGTGCATAAAGTAAATGGACGAAATGTAAACAAGCAATGGGTATTCGGTCTAGGGATCCATTGTCACACATTCATCATGGATATCAAATGATCTATTTCACATTTCGTAGAGTGTGGTTGTCCCGGCAAGGGTGACAACCTAAAGTATTCCGGCAAAGGTAATACACCACGGTCTTAACCGAACTAGGTAGTAGTGTGGTGCCGTAGGCAACCCAAAGCATTTAAGCTCCACTACCTCACTATGCACGGTTTAGACCTTCTAATCCAGTCCTTAGTAGATTGAACAATCCGGCAAAGGTAATGTTCCATCTATGTGTACTATCCATTCTTGCCGCAAAGCATCAAAGGGATATTACAATAGGGATCATTAGCTTGACTAAGCTTTGTGGCAAGACATCCACTTAGCCAAGCCTTTGATCCGTGGCATGAAGCACAAGGACTAGTGAAATGTAAAATAGCATTAAGGACATGAATCTCAAAATGTGTTGATAATACTATTGTGGCTTATTTATCATTGACCTCTAAAGATCATACTTTGTGTCATGAGTGTGGTTCACTCCATTCCAAGAGATCACCCAAAGTAAGGCCTTTCCAAGCTCTTACACCACTAGAACACAAAGAAGCATTAGGAATAAGGTCTCAAAACCGTGCCACAAAGTAGAATGATCCCCAAACCGAAAATGGAGTTTTAGCCACTCATATCCATGGGAAGGATATGAGAGCTATGGATGGAATGGAAGTACATGAAAGTAAAGACAGTAAAGTAAGTGCAAGAATGTAGATTACAAGAAAGTAAATTGCATAAAAGTAAAGAATGAGTAGAGAGATGTTGATTCTTTCCCAAGCCCAAATTACAAGAGGTTCCCCTAAGGGATTTTAGAGAGATTTTCGCATATCATTTACAAGGGCCAAGGTGCTGCTTATATAGAGATTTGAGGAAGGTTCTAGGTCTTTGAATTGGCTTGGGCTTCAAGTTTGAGTGGCATAAGTGATTTGGCACAAGCAAGACCAAAACCGCCCTAACTCTTTGGCCTTAGGTCCCTTGGCAGCAACGTCTTCTGCTCTGGCACAAGCACACGTAGGGTGACGTCATCACCTTGGGGGACGAGCCGAGAAAGTCAAGGGAAGGTTGACCATTGACCCTTGACCTTGACCTTGTGTTTTGACCCTTTGGAAAGACCATTTTTGGATTTTGAGCTCTGGGTCTCGGGGCTCCGGTTCTGAATAGTTGAGATGATTCTAAGCAAGTTCCAAGAAGGAAGTTTTGTCAGAAAATGCCCGGAACTAGGTCAAAAGTCGATTGCAAGTTGTAGGGCGCTGGCCGGGCGCGGCCTGGTCCTTCTACGGCGCGGCCGGGTCCTTCTAGGGCACTCTCGGCCAAAACCGGGATGCGGGCATATTTCCTCGGGCCAAAGTGGTTTAAATGGTTCCCAATGATGCAAGGACTCCATATCACTTGAAGAATTGGGCGTCGTTTGACTTTGGCCCGGCGAAGTCCTTAGATTACTTGAAACTCGGACGCAGGCCTCGGGCGCAGGCCTCGGGTACTCGGCGCAGGCATCGGGCGCAGGCCTCGGGCACTCGGCGCAGGCCTCGGGCGCAGGCCTCGGGCGCTCGGCGCTCGGGCACTCGGCGCTCGGGCACTCGGCGCAGGCCTCGGGCGCTCGGCGCTCGGGCGCATGCCCTGGTGTTCTCGGTAGGGACTCGGGCACTCGGGCACTCGGACAGGCGCTCGGGCAGGGACCTGGGCACTCGGACAGGCGCTCGGGCAGGGACCTGGGCTCTCGGCAGGGACCCGGGCACTCGGACAGGCGCTCGGGCAGGGACCCGGCTGAGGTCCTTAGGTCCCGACTTGGGTCCTTTGGCCCCGGATGAGGTCCTTAGGTCCCATTTTGCCTCCAAATCACCTTGTGATGCTTTTGTGGCCTAAAATGCCATTGTTAAGCTCATTTCCTCTTTAGACACCAAAAAGCCCTGAAATGCAAAACGACATTAACAAGCATATGTTCTTTGGGTTAAATGTCATAAATGGTGGGATTTAATGACTTAATGAGTCGTATAAATACGTCTCATCAGCCGTTCCAAGCACTTGATTTGCCACACTGTCTAGTCCATTCCAAGACATAGAGCACTTGTTCTATTTAGACTAACACCCCATTCCAAGGTATATTAGCCTTATGTGCATCCATTTGATCAATCATTCCCGATCAACCAAATGGTGTTTTAAAGAGGTCAAACTTCTCAGATAAGCTTTGCCATTCCAAGCATCCACTTATCCGAGTATGTTTACGAACCCCACGGAAGACTTTCGCCATTCCAAGCATCCACTCAACCTTGGAAGTTCTAACCTAATATGTGGCACATAGAACAAGTTTTGAACACATAGAGGCAATAAGAGTAGGGCCTAAAACATTTTATGACACAAGTACACCCCTTCAACCGAATGAAGGGTTTATCTACGAATATCCATAGAGGTGGATATCATAGCTAAGTACTTGAAGGTTTTCGAAAGACAGTAAAGTAAAGGGAGAATACTCAAGAACCAACAGGAGTAAACTCAAGAACAACTAGAATACTCAAGAACCAACAGGAGTATTATAGATTTAAAACAAGTGTTTACAAGAGTAGTGCCCAAAATCTAGAGAGAAGCTAGAGCTTTGTGATGGATGATGTTTTGAAATGAGGATTTTGGGATGATTTACAAAGGGAAGGGATGAGCTCTATTTATAGCCAAGGGAAGGATCTAGATCACAACACATGGCACAAAATGGGAGGAGGAGCTCCAAGCCATCGGGTGATGTCACCTCTCCCTAAGCCGCCGGCCACATGGAGGAGAAGGAGTGGCTTGTGGCTTTAGCCGCCGACCACATGGAGGAAGGAGAGTGAGTTTGAGTTTTGTGAGTCTCATCCCAAAAAGCCATCGGTCCTTTCTGCTCCGGACTGACTCTGGTTGCTCTTCGGTTGGACTTGTTTTGAGTGATTCCACATCAGGTTCTTGAAAGTCAAAAATTGGTCGTGACCTGGAATGACTCGTAATTCATTTTCAGCTTTAAAATTCCTCCTTAGCCTGTATTCTCTCTAGACTTCAAAATACCCTGTAGATAAATATCGGAACTAACAAGCAAAAGTTAACTAGACAAAGTGTCTAATTTGGTGGGTTTAACTGTGTTTATGATTCATACAATTATGGTCCATCACCTACTCACACCATGTTGTCTTACATGACGTGTGAGTAGTGACCTTGTGTTTTGAGGGTGTTACAACCCTCCTTGGTACTCTATAATCATGTATATACATTTGATTCAATAATCTATGGTGTTAAATTAATGTTCTCTATGCTCTTCATATATGACATGTAGCCAAGTGTTTGATGAAATGCCTAAGTGACATGTTGAACTTAAAACTTGACCTAAGTATCGATAGACCTTAGGAAAGGTTTGGATGTAGTGAATATGATCTTATCTAGTGTTTATGATGGTAAATGGATGGATATGAAGTGAACTAGTCCCTATGTCTATTGCATTTATCTCCCAACCATAGGATGATAAAGGCAGTGGAATGAAGTAACAATCTCGATTGAGTGAGGTTCTAGCTAAGACCGTTTGGCTAGGAATGGTCTACCCTACTCTAAACTAGGTTCAAAACTATTTGACACCTTGATTTGCATAATTCTTGTATACGTGATTAATGAGAAATGCCAAGGAGGGGAGTAACCCCTCGAAACACCCTTAGTCTATCTTTTATCTCTAATTACCCTCCACCTAGGATTTTAGACACACACCTTATACATTTTGATTTAGAATAACCGAACGGAAACACGATCTTACATAGTGCATGTGCTTAGCTTACTCCTTTGGGTTCGACCCCGTCTTACCGGTTAATATAAATTGTTTTTGACCAAAGAGTTTCTTATTGCATTTATTAGCATGGGAAAATCTATAGCGTTCAAAATGGCGTCGTTGCCAGGGAGCAACTAGTTAGCACATCCCTAGATTAGATTGTGTGGATGTTCCGACTATTCTTGTAAATATTTTTATTTTTCTTATACTTGTATATTCTCTCTTCACTCGTATCCCTTGCTAGCTTACGTTTATCTTGTTTTGTGAGGATGGACCCTTACAACCAACAAGTTTTGTACAACGGAGAATACTATCAAGAGGAGGAGCACCTTAATTCTTATTATCAAGACAATGGCTATCCGACAAGTTATTACACTCCAAATTGGGATGATAGCCAAAGCTTTGAAGTTGAACACTCCTACCCTCAACCTCTTCAACCTTCAAGTAGGCCCTCCAATATGTTTGCTACACTCCTTGCCAAGTGTAAAAGGATGGAAGCTCGATTGGATGAATTGATAGAGATCGATGAGGGCTCACAACGAGATGTTTGAAGCTCAATTGGAGCGAAGAACAATTGAAAATGAGAACTTGGATGAGGAACAGGAGGTATCCGAAGAAGAAGCCCTTGAATCTAATGCCTCAAAGCAAGAACGTGATCAAGAATCGGAGGATGAATTTTGGAGAGCCGCCACCAAAGCTTTTTACAAGGCATGTGATGAGATGGAACACGAAAGTGTATCTCAGGATTGTTCAAATGAGAACACACAAGATGTCACCATTCCATCAACGCCTCGGTTCTCCAATGAGGAATTCTTCAATGATGATGCCTCTTACATAGAGGAAATATCTTTTGTTGATGAAGAAGAACTCCTCCCTCCCGGTATAAGCGAGCTTAAATGTGAACCCAAACTTCTTGACGAGGATAAGATAGAGGAAGAGCATATAGAGACAAAAGGGTTTAAAGGGTATAAAGACTTTGTTGAGGTTTACATTGAAGAAACTAAAGAGCAACCTCGCATGCAAGAGGACACACGTTTAGAGAGAGAGAGATTGAGGATTGGGCACCCAAGGACATCATTGAAAAATTAAAGGAATGCGTGCCCATCAAGCTCGAGACAAGTTTTGAAGACCCTTTCTTCACTACGACATCTCGAGACAAGTTTTGGAGCTTCTTGCCCTATTTCAAAAGATTATTTGAAAAAAGCTCCCATGATCCCTTAGTCCTTAAGGGATCCACATTCTTGAAGCGGTCAAACTCCCAAAGGAAAGTCCATTGTAGACTCGATGGGAAGGAATTTAAATAAGATTTAAAGGTGGATTGACACAACCAAATCCAAGGCCCCGTGAGAAGGGATCTTAGCAAAGGACTTTTCACGAGTGATTCTATGGGGCGCTTTACTACGTCTTTGCCAAGACGGGAAAAACTAGGCCCTCGCGGGAGGTAAACCGGTTTGTAAGTTGTTCATTCTTGTTTTTTATGTTTAAGTGTTTGGCATGACTTTGGGTAGCTTAGGCTCTAAGTATCGGGTATGAAATTTATGATTAGTGGGTCAAATCTTAAGTGTGGAGTGAGTTCTACTCACTCCAATCCCACTTCACATCGCCAAGCCCCTCCACCTCTCCCTTGATCTATTTATGAATGATGATGTCGCCCTTTAGTGTTTGTGTGCCTTATTTGAGTTTGATTCATTGGAACTATTTGTTATACCATGCTATGACTCTAGTTTCACATTTTTGGCACTTAAGACATCTTGTGCACATTTTGGAGGATGTGATTACCTTCCTTGTTTGAACTCTATTAATCTTAAGCCATGATGTTTTTTTGTGACTTGTGATGCTTCCTTGCTCATACTTGAGTTTTGTACTACCTTGTATATCACTTGTTGCCTTGAACCTCTCATGTGTTCTTGTCATCAAGGAAGTTATTTGCTCCTTCAAAAAAAGGAAGTTATTTGCATCATGTACGATCAAGCTTAGCACAATGACATTTTTTCTATTGGTGGGCACATCTACAAACAAGGGGAGTTCCTATTCACCTTTATCTCATTCTCTTTATCGTTTGCCCTTAGGGGCTAAGCTATATTTTAAGTGTGGAGTGGGTAGTCGCATAGTTAACTCATTTTATGGCATGCCTATCATTGTAGAATGGACGCTTGCATTCATGCACTCTATCCCTAACATGAGAGTGTTCCTACCATTTAAGACTTGTGTCTATCAATTTTAAATCCCTATAAATCACATATAGTCTACTTGTCGCAATTATTGGAACTTGAACTTAGAACCGACCTGCTAGTCCCTTGAATGTGCATTCTTGTGAATCATTATCATTGCTATCTCTTGTCTGTCTAATATTCTAAGTATTTTCATTGGAATACATTGGATTAAGTTTTAGCAAGAACTTTAAAAAAATTTCACGAAAAACTTTGACCTTTTGTATGCTCCTTGGTGACTTGAGTTTCTCTAATTTAGTGCCTTGTTTATGATTGTTCCCGCACATCTCATTCACTTTTTGAACATATTGTCAAGTTTTAAGTGTGGAGTCAAAAGAGGGCGAAAAATAGGCTCCAACAAAAAAAATTTGTGGTCAAATAGGGCAAAGCCTCGACTAAAACTTTCTCGAGTACTAGACAAAGTTTTGCTTCAAAAACTACACGAATGTCGGGGGTTAGGAAGAAAAGTTCCCCCTCGAAAGCATTTGTAGGCCAAAGGCCATTTGGAAATAAAATAAAAATCACTTAAAACTTGACTTTATCTTTTCCTCCATTCGTCATTTGTGTGGGATTCATCATTTGCATTGTGTTCTAGTTGGATTAACTCTTGAACGATCCTTGTGCTTACACGGGAGCTATCATTTGGTCTATGCTTGTTTTCTAAGAACTCTAGTGTCGAACTCCTCTTTCCTTATGGATTATAGCCTTAAGCGCCTAAGACTTGGGAATGAGTTCCCTGTCGTGAACCAATGGGCTAGCCCTAGCTAGCATAGGTGAGCGATTGACACTCTTTTGTGCAAACTAACAACTTGGCTTGTATTGTATTGCCTTGAAAATGAGTAGACCTTTGGATTAGACATTTTATATACAGCTCTAGTATTGATGATCTTGAATGCACAACCTCATGGGTACTTAAATGGTTCAAAAATTCTTTTGATGATAATGTGACGGTGGTTCTAGCCTGGGGTAAGAGATTTGTTTTGAGAAATCCTCGCCTCGGTTAAGCACTCTTGAATTCCTTCTCATGGGATAGATGCATTTGGGATTTGTGAGTATTCCTTTTTCTGAAAACTCTCACGAGACTATAACTCGTCAACTAGGGTAGCCTAGGGGTTTAATGGCTTAATGCATGCGCTAAATGCATTCGTAACGCCTACGAAAAGGAGCTAGTTAGGATGTACATACATTCATTTTCCTTTAAATAACATATTTAGGAGTAATGATCGAGACCTTGTGAAAGCTAGTGAGGCAAAAAGACGAAAAACATAGCACCACTAGCATTTCGCCATTGCATGACCTTGACATATTTGCATACTTTGTCCGGGACGAACAAAACTTAAGTGTGGAGTATTGATAAGTCGAGGTTTTGACTTATTAATAGCCGTTTTCACTATAGTTTTGGGTCATTTCCGGCGTTATTTTGATGTCATTTGACCTCTATCTCTACTTTTCAGGTAGAAAACAAGTCTCTCTCAAGTTCAAAGCCTAAATACGAAAACTCGGGGAAAAAAATGAAGTTATAGAGCAAAAGTGGGCAAAAAAATGACTGAAATTGCCGTCCAGAGCCGTCTTCGAAAGTAGGATGTGATGTAGAATGATGGAAACCCTTCTCAAACACCTTAATTTATAAGTTTTTAAGTTTCTAAATCTTTTTTTGGGCTGAAATTGCCAATTTTCGAAACTGCAGACGTCATCAAGTAAGCTAATGATGTCATCGGCGCACCCATGGAAGATGTTACGGGCGCTCCCAGCGTGGAAGTTTTCGGTATTTCCATGCCCAACATTGACGTTAGCACTGCGCTAATGTCTTCCTTGGGCGCGGTCCGCACTGACTTGGTCTTCCTCTTTCGGCACAGCAGTTCTGACTTCGACTCTCTCTTTAGACCTTTCAAATGACCTCGAATGCTCTCGGTGTGAACTAGAGAGTTGTACAGAATTGAGTCAGCTACGCAATGACATGTAGCCCTTATTTTTCTACTCAGCGGTCAATGCCGAGAACTCCGTCGAACCTCCGAAGGTCTGATCTGCCATTGTGGTGTTTTTGGCATGAAATGCCGTCTTTTATGCGCGTTTCCTCCTAGAGCTTTCGAAACACCTGAAATGCAAAAACATACTAAAAATTAAATGTTCTCATATAAAAGTGTTGAAATAAATGGGATTAGTTAGTTTGACGAATCGTATAAATACAACTCCTCAACCTGCTACTTTAGGAATTTTCTACCAGAGGCTATAAATAGAAAGAGGGGTTTTGACCTAGATGTGCTGAGTTTTTGGGGAGAAGAAGATCACAAAAAGTGGTTCAACAAAGGTCAGCAACCAAAGATCCAACTATGGAGAAGAAGAGAAGATCAAAGGGAGATTCTAGGACTAACCATCCTACTTCCTCTATACCTTTTCAATTCCCTTTGTTGTTTGCTATAAACCCTACTCACACCATGTTGTCTTACAAGATGTGTGACTAGTGACCTGTGTTTTGAGGGTGTTACAACCCTCCTTGGTACTCTATGATCATTGACGGAGCCCACCGCACTGTCGTTAAGGTGCGGTGTTCTCTGTGCAAAATAAATTTATATCTCCGCTACTCGTGACTTTACTACTGGGTAGCAAGTGGTAAGTAGGGGTCGAACCCAAGGGAATTAGGGGAATAAGTTGTTTGAGGGAGGGAGCGTACAGGGAGGGAGCGTGTTTTAGGTTGATTGAGGTTTTAGTGCGGAAAAGTAAGTGTTTTTTTGGTTGGTTTTGGTTTTTAGTGCGGAAAAGTAAATGACAGAAAAGTAAATACTGAAAATAAAAGAGAAGACTTACAGCGGTTGCTGCGTGATCGGCAAGTCTTGCGGAACGTCAGCAGTTGATATTGCGGTTTATACTAAAATTGAAAGTAAATGCAGGTGGTGTTTTAATCTAAGGAAAGCATTCGGTTTCGGGGGCCTTGTTTCATAGCCTGTTTATCATTGACCTTTAGTGATCCTACTAAGTATTCAAACGTGTATCAAGGCCATTTGAAGCGCTCGATTTGCCACACTGTCTAGCCCATTTCAAGGTCGTAGATCACTTGTTCTATTTTGACTTGCACCCCATTTCAAGGTATACTAGCCTATGTGCATCCATTTGAACAATCATTTCCGATCAATCCAAATGGTGTTTTAGAGAAGTCGAACTCCTCAGATAAGCTTTGCCATTTCAAGCATCCACTTACCCGAGTATGTTCACGAACCCCACGGAAGAGTTTTTCCATTTCAAGCATCCACTCAACCTCGGAAGTTTTGACCTAATATGTGGCACATAGAACAAGTTTTGAATACAAAGAAGAGGCACTAAGAGTATGGCCTAAAACATTTTATGATACAAGTACACCCCTTCAACCGAATGAAGAGTTTAGCTACGAATATCCATAGAGGTGGATACCATAGCTAAGTACTCGAGGGTTTTTGAAAGACAGTAAGTAAAGGAGAATACTCAAGAACCAACAGGAGTAAACTCAAAAACTACTAGAATACTCAAGAACCAACAGGAGTATTATAGATTTCAAACAAAAGCTTACAAAAGTGCCAAAATCTAGAGATATAAGTGATTGTGTTGTGGTGGAATGATTTTTGGATGAAGATTACAAAGGGAATGGCTTGTATTTATAGGCCAAGGAGGAGAAGAGATGTGGTGAAGAAGGAAGACACTTGGCACAAGGGGAGAGGGGAGCTTCAAAGCCGCCGGTGATGTCATGAGGGGGAGGAAGCCGCCGGCCTAGGTGGCGCAAGGTGGGAGGAGGAAAGCAAAAGCCGCCGGCTAGGTGGCAAATGAGAGTGAGTTTGTGGTTTTTGTGAGCTTTCACAAAAGCCATCGGTCCATTTCAGCTCCGGACTGACTCCGGTTGCTCTTCGGTTGGATTTGTTTTGAGTGATTCCATGTCAGGATCATGATATTTCTTCGGTCGGCATCTGGTCGTGACCTTGGAATGACTCGTAATATATTTTCACCTTAAAAACTCCTCCTTAGCCTGTATTCTCTCTAGACTCCAAAATACCCTGTAGATAAATATCGGAACTAACAAGCAAAAGTTAAATAGACAAAGAGTCTAATTTGGTGGGTTTAACTGTGTTTATGATTCATACAATTATGGTCCATCAGATCACCCCACACTTTTAGTTGTTCGTCCCGAACAATGCTATTAAAGGGCGGCACACACGCTATCTAAGTAAACTATTAAAATATGAAAGTGAGACTGTGGGACTAGATTTATCCTAATTCATGCATTACTTACTTATTACCAAATTAAACCGTATAAATACTTAGAAGAAACTTGATACGTGTACCTTTGCGCCGAGATGCAAATTAATTCGGATGTTTCGGGAGATTGCCCTTTTCAGGCTCCTGGACTACATTCTCGGGACTGACTCACGCTATATGGTTTCCTTGTAGCTTTTTCTGGCACGTGATTTGGTTCAGGTTTCACTGAGTTGAGCCTTTTTTGATTTCTTTTTGGTGAGGGACAGCTTTTGTAGTGAATCGGTCTTTGGCCTTTGATTTGACTCTTTGAGTACTTCACTTTTGTTCGGTTAAAACCTTCACAACTTTGGCCTTTGGCCTTTGACAAGCTCTTTGAGCTTTTGCCTTTTTGTGGCTTGCTAGTCCATTTTCTCAAGCCTTTTTTGGGAGGTCTAATCATCGCCCGCGAGCATATGGAAATACCTCCCCGCTCTCTCCCATCCTCGCCGTTTCGCGCGAGTCAAAATGAGGGTCGCTCATTTATTTTCCCGGCTACTTTGACTAGAGATAGGACGGTTTGATTCCCATCCCGCCTTTTTTCTGCATAAACGCCGCATGGCGGAGATGACTCTGACTTAACTGAAACCCGAAGTGCAGCCTCCACTGACTTCGAAAACCATATAGCGAAATTTAGTCCTTCGATTGCTTGCCAAGCCTCTCTAGGACAGTTTATGTCAACTCCACATCCCTTGTATATCTCAGCACAAAGGGACAATTGAGAAGTTACATCCTAAGTTTTTAGACAGTTGAATTTTCACAAGGTAAATGCATGAATTATGATCTATCTTTTTCACATTCTCAAGTTCATATTTTCAAAAAGATAATATTAAGAAAAAAGAAAACATGTTTATTAACTATGTACACAGGTGGTTCTCACCCCACACTTTTGAACGAAGGCAATCTTTACGAAATGACTTAGTTCAAAAGCCATGCAAGCAGATATTATATGAGAAGGAAATGACATTAAGGAAAAGGGAAGAACAGAACTCCCTTTAAGATGTCGAGCGAACGACATGGCTCGAGGCTGGATAATCGAGGGAGTTCGGTTGGGGCCTTGAACTCTTGGCATGGGCTTGGCTGGCTTGATGTTGCACCCAAATCCGATTCCTAAATAGTCATTTCATTCTATGCACCAAGTGGGTGAGAGCAAAAAGCTAAATGACAGAAAATAAAATTGACAGAAAGTAAGATATGTGTCGGGTTACCTCCCGACTAGTGCCTTTGTTTAACGTCGTTGGCTCGACGCATGGCGATCATTGGTTTGTATCCCATGGATGGCTCAAGTCATATTTCACCACTGTTCCTGTGTTGATTCTTGCCTTGACTCTTCCTGGGTTTTTGGGGGATAACGGGCTTGGGTCCAGTTCCCATGGTTCTGGTGGTTTCTCCTTCCAACGTCTCTGAGAAGGCGAGGGACCTTTTACTACTAGTCTCTTGAACTGGGTTTTCTTATGCTTAGGGCTGTCTTGTCTAGTTGTGGCGAAAAAATCCTCCATCGAGGAGTCGTTCTGCTCAGGCCCTTTTCCCATCCACTTTTTAGCCTCTTCATTGATCACATAGTTTTATGCGATTTGCCTATTGATCAAGGGGAAAAGTTGGGAAGCTTGCATCTTAAGGCTCGGTTCTACCTCGTCATGTCCGTCTGTGAGGATCTGGTCGTAGATGGTCTCTGCTGCTCTGGTAATGATAGCTGGGTATGACTCGGGTAGCTTGCCAGTGGTGTTTTGGACTTCTTCCCTTGTTGGCACGGCCTCGAGTTCCCATGGGGGTTGTTCCTCGTTGCTTCCAATGCTTTCTATGTCTGATTCTTCAGATGGCTCAGGAGTATCTTCTTTATCTGTCTCTGGACCAGCCTCTTCTATCTGCATTCCTCTGTCAGCTTGGGGTATTTGTTTTGTGGCTGCGGCCAGGTCATCTATGAGGTTCCACATGTCTTCCATGGAGAAGTTTCTGGCTGATCTTCTCATTGCTTCGTTAATCCTTGTCAGTTCATCGGCCCTCATCCCACGAAGAAATTTTTTAAGAAGAACTTTTTTCGTGAATCCATGGTGCGGGCAGCTTGAGACTATGGTGTTATAGTTTGTGTAGTATTCGTCCAAGGTCTCATCCCGGGATTGTTGAAGGCCCATGATCTTCTCTCGGGTTTTTTGTCGTAAGGATGGGGGAGAGAATTCCTTCAGGAATGGAACGCAAAGGTCCACAAAATATTCTGCACGACTAGCAGTTGATGTGTAATACCAAATCGTCACAAAATCAGTTAAAGAAAATTTGAAGCATTTAAGCTTAAACTCCTCTAACATTTCATTTTTAGGTTTTATGTGGCGGCAAATATGGTGAAAGTTTCGACAATGTTGTACTGGGTCTTCTCCATCCGTACCTCCGAACAGAGGAAGATGTCTTGTTGTCCATGCATACATAGTGGGTAGCGTGATGAAGAAATGAGAAGGGGAGGGAAAGAACAACTAATCCGATGGCTAACTCCCCGGCAACGGCGCCAATTTTGACGGAGCCCACCGCACTATCGTTAAGGTGCGGTGTTCTCTGTGCAAAATAAATTTATATCTCCGCTACTCGTGACTTTACTACTGGGTAGCAAGTGGTAAGTAGGGGTCGAACCCAAGGGAATTAGGGGGATAAGTTGTTCTTTGAGGGATCATACAGGGAGGGAGCGTGTTTTAGGTTGATTGAGGTTTTAGTGCGGAAAAGTAAGTGTTTTTTTGGTTGGTTTTGGTTTTAGTGCGGAAAAGTAAATGACAGAAAAGTAAATACTGAAAATAAAAGAGAAGACTAACAGCGATTGTTGCGTGATCAGCAAGTCTTGCGGAACGTCAGCAGTTGATATTGCGGTTTATACTAAAATTGAAAGTAAATGCAGGTGGTGTTTTAATCTAAGGAAAGCATTCGGTTTCGGGGGCCTTGTATCATAACCTGTTTATCATTGACCTTTAGTGATCCTACTAAGTATTCAAACGTGTATCAAGGCCATTTGAAGCGCTCGATTTGCCACACTGTCTAGCCCATTTCAAGGTCGTAGATCACTTGTTCTATTTAGACTAGCACCCCATTTCAAGGTATACTAGCCTATGTGCATCCATTTGAATAATCATTTCCGATCAATCCAAATGGTGTTTTAGAGAGGTCGAACTCCTCAGATAAGCTTTGCCATTTCAAGCATCCACTTACCCGAGTATGTTCACGAACCCCACGGAAGAGTTTTTCCATTTCAAGCATCCACTCAACCTTGGAAGTTCTGACCTAATATGTGGCACATAGAACAAGTTTTGAATACAAAGAAGAGGCACTAAGAGTATGGCCTAAAACATTTTATTATACAAGTACACCCCTTCAACAGAATGAAGAGTTTAGCTACGAATATCCATAGAGGTGGATACCATAGCTAAGTACTCGAGGATTTTTGAAAGACAGTAAGTAAAGGAGAATACTCAAGAACCAACAGGAGTAAACTCAAAAACTACTAGAATACTCAAGAACCAACAGGAGCATTATAGATTTCAAACAAAAGCTTACAAAAGTGCCAAAATCTAGAGAGATAAGTGATTGTGTTGTGGTGGAATGATTTTTGGATGAAGATTACAAAGGGAATGGCTTGTATTTATAGGCCAAGGAGGAGAAGAGATGTGGTGAAGAAGGAAGACACTTGGCACAAGGGGAGAGGGGAGCTTCAAAGCCGCCGGTGATGTCATGAGGGGGAGGAAGCCGCCAGCCTAGGTGGCGCAAGGTGGGAGGAGGAAAGCAAAAGCCGTCGGCTAGGTGGCAAATGAGAGCGAGTTTGTGGTTTTTGTGAGCTTTCACAAAAGCCATCGGTCCATTTCAGCTCCGGACTGACTCTGGTTGCTCTTCGGTTGGATTTGTTTTGAGTGATTCCATGTCAGGATCATGAGATTTCTTCAGTCGGCATCTGGTCGTGACCTTGGAATGACTCGTAATATATTTTTAGCTTAAAAACTCCTCATTAGCCTGTATTCTCTCTAGACTCCAAAATACCCTCTAGATAAATATCAGAACTAACAAGCAAAAGTTAAATAGACAAAGAGTCTAATTTGGTGGGTTTAACTGTGTTTATGATTTATACAATTATGGTCCATCAATCATGTATTTACATTTGATTCAATAATCGATGGTGTTAAATTTATGTTATCTATGCTCTTCATATATGACATGTAGCTAAATTGAAATACTGTTGTCTGTTCAAGACTTGTATCAAGGTCGTGTTCCAACAGAGTATTGAACACTGATCGAACAGTTACTGGGAAACAACAAAGCCGAGACACGCAATGTAATACCCAGTTCGGCAACAGCCTACGCTAGGGGGCTTCCCACGCCCTAAAGGGTAGCAAATCTTATTGAACAGTATAGAGCTTCTGAGGGTCTTATACTTACAATCTCCCGAGAGTAAATGTCTAGCCTCTATCAATTGTTCTTTTGGATTTGTGATCTGGGCTCCCACTCGATCCCCTGAGTTCGAGACTCCCTCCCGAACTTGCTCGAACTTCTCCCGAATGCGAATGACAGCAACGTGTGTGTGCAGCAGGTTGTTCAATCAGAATAGTCTGATCAGCACACTGAATAGCCTGCTTCAGCGCCGTTGAATTTCCAGTGGGGAAATATCAGCCGGCCGTCGCTCCTCCTCCTCCTCTACTTAAGATCACTCGTGTTTTTTTTCTCCAAAAGCGATACTGATCTGGACGCCCTAGCACTCTATTTATATGTTGCGGAAGTTCCCAAATCAGTCCTATATAATCTGTCAAATATTTTAGGAGATGTTCCTAAATATTTGCTAGATATCTTTTATCCAATCTTGATTGATTTCTTCCATGCCAAGGTAGGTCAAGTATCTTTAACCGACCTCTAACTGATATGTAGATATTCCTTTGAATATCTTATCTTCTATTTTCTCGTTAGCCGACTCCAGCTAATCAGATCTTCGATCTTTGAAAACTTTCAGATTTGGAAACTTCCGATCTTAAGAATCACGCTGTACTTGAGTTCCAATCAGCTCTTGATCTCTGCTTGAACACTCTGAAGACATTTTGCCAAAACCATGCCATACGTAGGAACATCAATCTCCCCCTTGACATTTTTTGGCAAAATCAAATCGACTAGATCTAACTATCTAGACTTCAGAGACAATTGATGGAAACAAACATCCTCCTCAAAAATTACTCCCCCTTTTTGCCAAAAAATTGGCAAGGAGTGTTCAGACATAAAAGAAACAGTACCAGAACAAGTACGAGAGAAGGAAACAGTTCACAACGACATAGCAAGGCAAAGTTTATCGAAGCATGAACCTTCACATGGAGGAGTCTTCGTCTGAGACAATGGCATCTTCATCATCAGCTTCATCTTCGTCATCACTGGGATATTGCAGCGCACGTACCAAATGATTGATTCATTTCTTTTTCTCCTGTTGCACCTCTAGAATGATCTCGAGCTCCTTCAGCAATCTTTCTTTTTCATCATGCGGCATCTTCTCATCATCAGCAGCTCTCCTCATTAAAGATTCAGGGACATCTTTCCTCTTTAGCCTGGGTCCTCTAGGTCATTCACATGACGACCCTTGAACAGTTTGTGATCAACATAAAGCTTTTGCAGGGCTTTCGAGAGACTATCCTGGGGCGTCTTTAGCTATGGATTCTTGTAGATTATGAGCTCAAAAATGAGAGATGGAAAACCAATCTGGTGCAGAGATCTGATAGAAGTGGCATGTTCGGCAATCTGCTGGAACATTAGTCTGCCCAAGTTAAAATTCATTCGGTTCCCGATTTGGTAGAGCAGCTTTGCCATATCTTTGCTCACTGAGGTTCGATGAGATGTTGGTTTCCAGTTGACAATGGCAATGAAGAACATCATGGAGTATAATGTGGTAAGATCTGCGACAGGGATGGCATTGTCTCCCCAGAAAGGGTCAGAGCCAGCAGTTGGCAACCTTGTCAAAATAAGTCTCCTCCTCGTCCACAATTGGGCAATCTTGGCAATGAAGAACAACATGGAGTATAATGTGGTAAGATCTGCGACAGGGATGGCATTGTCTCCCCAGAAAGGGTAAGAGCCAGCAGTTGGCAATCTTGTCAAAATCGGTCTCCTCGTCCAGAAAGGGTAAGAGCCAGCATTTGGCAATCTTGTCAAAATCAGTCTCCTCCTCGTCCACAATTTTTCAGAGATGTTAGAAAAATTTATTTTCAAGTGAGATGGCAACGCGCGAGCGCGTGGATACCATCTAGGGTTTGGGCAACCTTTTTGGCGATTCACGAGCAAGAGTCTTACACCTTTAGAGGTGGCCGGCAGGCTGGCTGTGAGGGCTTCATGGCTACTTTGTCTATGTTCGAGACAAACCCCCCGATACCCACCACCAGATCTGACTCATGGAGACGTAACCCAACCTGGACGTGAACCGTCGGTGGTATCCTATGCGTCTGCAGCTTCGAAACCAAGGCTTGTTCCACGATTCCAACCAGTTGACTTACCATGCAGGCATTACTCAGTCATCGATAGAAAGCCATCCGTTCTCTTTTCCATGGTAGAGTTTGAGGTGGTAGCAGCGCTGTTCCGGCATTCTTTGGTGGCGAAGTTCACCATGGGACATCCTTCTATCGAGGAAATCAGGAAGGTTTTCAAGGAAAATTGGGTGATTAAGGGCAGAGCCACTGTTAGCGACATATGGGACTTGACAGAACCGCTTGTCGTCAAAGCGATTCTGCAAATAAATTTATAGTCCGCTACTCAAAGGGTAGTACTTGGTAAGTAGGGGTCGAACCCAAGGGAACCAGGGGAATAATTGTTCTTCGGGGGGATTACGCAGCGTGGGAGCGTGTTTAAAGTCTTGGTTTTAAAGCTACCAGCTATTTTGATTGATTGATTGATTGGTTGGTTGATTTTAATACTGGAAAGTAAATTACAGATTATAATTAAAGAGAAATGTTCGGTTTCAGGGGACTTGTATTATATCCTGTTTATCATTGACCTTTAGTGACTCTCCTAAGTATTCAAATGGTGTATCAAGGCCATTCCAAGCACTCGATTTGCGTACACTGTCTAGCCTATTCCAAGGACGTAGAACACTTATTCTATTTAGACTAATACTCCATTCCCGGTTATATTAGCCTATGTGCATCCATTTGATCAATCATTCCCGATCAACCAAATGGTGTTTAAGATGAGTCAAACTTCTCAGATAAGCTTTGCCATTCCAAGCATCCACTTATCCGTACAAGTTTACGAACCCCGCTGTAGAGTTTTGCCATTCCAAGCATCCACTCTACCTTGGACGTTCTGACTTAATATATGGCACATAGAATAAGTTTTGAATACTTAGACTAGACACTAAGTTAATAGTCTTAAAACATTTTATAATACAAGCGCGCCCCTTAGACCGAACTACAAGTTTAGCTACTATTCATCGCGCTAAACATTATACTAAGGAATTAAAGACAACAGTTTAATAAATACTAAAAATAATACTTACAACCGTTGAAGCGCCAAGGGAGCTTTCCTTTATTTCCAAAGCAAAATTACAACATTACAAATGTTACAACTTCTAGAGAGAGAAGTGAATTATGGATTGAGGTGTGTTGAAATGAGGAGGAGGAGGCTTGTATTTATAGCCAAAATGGGAGGAGATGGGTGGTGGAGATGGTGGACATGTGCATTTGATCCAAGGGAGGAGAAGGGAGGAGGAGGTGACAAGTGGCGGAATAGTAAAGCCGCCGGTCCCTCCTCCCATAGCCGCCGGTTGCCGGTGGCCCAAGGGGGAGGAGCTCCTCCCTTGGCCACCTCCTTGAGTGGTGGCCGGTCATCTTGCCCAAATGTGAGTTTTGTACAGTTTTGTGCAGTCTTTTCACAAAACTGTCAATGTATTTCTTCCCCGGGCTGTCTTGACTCCACTCCTGATTCCTCTGATTAATTTGTTCTGGTCAATTCAACGTCAGGATCCTTGATATTTCTTCAGTCGGCATATGATCTTGACCTTGGATTGACTCTTGTTATCTTTTCAGCTTAAAATCCTCTCCTTAGCGTGTTTTCACTTCAGTCTCTAAAATGCCCTGTGAAAATATATCGGGACTAACACGTAGACGTTAGATAGACAAACAGTCTAATTAAGGGGGTTTTACTGTGTTTCTGACTCGTATAACTTTGGTCCATCAGATTACCCCCCACTTTTAGTTGTTCGTCCCGAACAATGCTATTAAAGGGCGTAAGTTCTAAGTTTGGCTTTGGAATATGAAAATTAGACTGTGGTACTCGATCTATCCTAATTCATGCATTGCTTACTTATTACCAAATTAAACTGCGTAAATAAATAGAAGAAACTTAATACTTGTACCTCCGTGCTGAGATGCAAATTATATTGGATGTCTCGGGAGATAGCCCTTTTTAGGCTCCTGGACTGCAACCTCGGGATCGTCTCTTACTATATGGTTTTCTGGTAGCTTTCTCTAGCACATGATTCGATTCGGGTTTCAGTGAGTTGAGCCTTTTTGATTTTCTTCTTTGGCGAGGGACTGCTTTTTTGTTGTAGTGAATCGGCCTTTGGCCTTTGATTTGACTTTTTTGAGTGCTTCACTTTTGCTCGGATAAAACCTTCACAATTTTGGGCCTTTGGCCTCTTTTGATTTGCTTCATTGAGCTTTTCGCCTTTTTGTGATTGCTAGTCCATTTTCTCGAGCCTTTTTGGGAGGTCCAATCATCGCCCGCAAGCCTATAGAAATACCTCCCCGCTCCTCTCGTCTTTGTCGTTTTGCGCGGGTCAAGATGAGGGTCGCCCATCTATTTTCTCGGCTATTTTGACTAGAGAGAGGACGGTCTGATTCCCGTCCTCGCCTTTGCATAGATGCTTCTTGGCGGAGTTGACTTCAATTATTCACTGAAAACCCGAAGTGCAGCCTCCACTGACTTCGAAAACCATATAGTTTGATCTGATCCTTTGATTGCTTTCCAAGCCTCTCTAGGGCAGTTTATATCAACTCCACATCCCTAGTTATCTCAGCACAAAGGACAAATGGAAAGTTACATTCTAAGTTTTTAAACAGTTGAATTTTCACAAGGTTAATGCATGAATTATGATATATCTTTTTCACATTCTTAAGTTCATATTTTCAAAAAGGTACTTATTAAAAAAGAAAAATAGCTGCATGTTATTTATGTACACAGGTGGTTCTCACCCCCCACTTTTGAACGAAGGCGTGCCTTAGTTCAAAAGTCATGCAAGCTTAAAACTAAATACTGAATTTAAAAGACAGAAATTAAAGTGCGGAAAAGTAAGATAGTGTCTGGTTACCTCCCGACCAGTGCACTTGTTTAACGTCGTTGGCTCGACGATACTTCGTTGTGGATTACTGGTTTGGGTCCCATGGGTGGCTGAGGTCGAACTTCTTGATTCCACCAACTTTGATTCTTGCGGTGAGTCTTCCTGATTTTTTAGCAGATGACGGGTTTGAGTCCAGTTCTGATGGTATCTCCTTCCAACATCTCTGAGAAGGTGAGGGACCTTTCACTATCAGCTTTTTGAACTGGGTGTTCTCCTGTTTAGGGCTGCCTTGTCCAGTCATAACGAAAGCGTGCTCCATGTAGGAGTCATTCTGCTCAGGCCCTTTTCCCATTCTCCTTTGAGCTTCTTCTTGGATCGCATAGTTCGCGGCGACTTGCTCATTAATTAAGGGGAAAAGTCGGGAAGGCCTCATGAGGCTTGGTTCTGCCTCGTAATGTTGGTTCGTGAAGAACTGGTCGTAGATAGTCTCAGCTGCCTGGGTAATGATAGTCGGGTATGGAATAGGCAGTTCGTCGGTGGTATTCTGGACTTCTACTTCGTTGCTTCCGGTGATTTCCATGTCTGATTCCTCGGATGGTTCGGGAGTCTCTTCTGACGGCTCGGTGGTTTCTTCTTTGTCAGCCTCAGGGTCAGCTTCTTCTGTCTGCATTTCCTCGTCAGTGTGGGGAACTCGTCTTGTGGCAGCGGCTAGGCCAGTTATCAGGTACCACATGTCTGCAATGGTGAGGTTTGCGGCAGACCTTCTCATAGCTTCGTTGACTCTTCCCAGCTCTTCGGACCTCATCCCACGAAGAAATTTTTGGAGAAGAATTTTCTTCGTAAATCCATGGTGCGGGCAGCTTGAGACGATGGCATCGAATTTTATGTAGTATTCGTCCAAAGTCTCATCCCGGGATTGTTGAAGGTTCAGGATCTTCTCGCGGGTTTCTTGGCGTAAAGATGGTGGGGAGAATTCTTTCAGGAACGGAACGCAGCGGTCTACGAAACGTTCTGCACTGCAAGCGGTGGATGTGTAGTACCATATCATAGCGAAGTCGGTTAGAGAGAATTTAAAGCATTTCAGCTTAAATTCCTCTAACACTTCGTTTTCAGGTTTGATGTTGTGGCAGACTTGGTGGAAGTTTCGGCAGTGCTGTACAGGGTCTTCTCCCTCCGTTCCTCCGAACAGGGGCAGAAATCGCGTTGTCCATGCATGCGTAACGGGTAATGACATAGGAGAAAGAAAGAAAAAGAAAGGGGAGGGAAGAACAATTATCCGATGACTAGTTCCCCGGCAACGGCGCCAATTTGACAGAACCGCTTGTCGTCAAAGCGATTGTGCAAATAAATTTATAGTCCGCTACTCGCAACTATACTACTGGGTAGTACTTGGTAAGTAGGGGTCGAACCCAAGGGAACCAGGGGAATAATTGTTCTTCGGGGGGATTACGCAGCGTGGGAGCGTGTTTAAAGTCGGTCGGTTGGTTTTAAAGCTACCAGCTATTTTGATTGATTGATTGATTGGTTGGTTGATTTTAATACTGGAAAGTAAATTACAGATTATAATTAAAGAGAAATGTTCGGTTTCAGGGGACTTGTATTATATCCTGTTTATCATTGACCTTTAGTGACTCTCCTAAGTATTCAAACGGTGTATCAAGGCCATTCCAAGCACTCGATGTGCGTACACTGTCTAGCCTATTCCAAGGACGTAGAACACTTATTCTATTTAGACTAATACTCCATTCCCGGTTATATTAGCCTATGTGCATCCATTTGATCAATCATTCCCGATCAACCAAATGGTGTTTAAGATGAGTCAAACTTCTCAGATAAGCTTTGCCATTCCAAGCATCCACTTATCCGTACAAGTTTACGAACCCCGCTGTAGAGTTTTGCCATTCCAAGCATCCACTCTACCTTGGACGTTCTGACTTAATATATGGCACATAGAATAAGTTTTGAATACTTAGACTAGACACTAAGTTAATAGTCTTAAAACATTTTATAATATAAGCGCGCCCCTTAGACCGAACTACAAGTTTAGCTACTATTCATCGCGCTAAACATTATACTAAGGAATTAAAGACAACAGTTTAATAAATACTAAAAATAATACTTACAACCGTTGAAGCGCCAAGGGAGCTTTCCTTTATTTCCAAAGCAAAATTACAACATTACAAATGTTACAACTTCTAGAGAGAGAAGTGAATTATGGATTGAGGTGTGTTGAAATGAGGAGGAGGAGGCTTGTATTTATAGCCAAAATGGGAGGAGATGGGTGGTGGAGATGGTGGACATGTGCATTTGATCCAAGGGAGGAGAAGGGAGGAGGAGGAGGAGGTGACAAGTGGCGGAATAGTAAAGTCGCCGGTCCCTCCTCCCATAGCCGCCGGTTGCCGGTGGCCCAAGGGGGAGGAGCTCCTCCCTTGGCCACCTCCTTGAGTGGTGGCCGGTCATCTTGCCCAAATGTGAGTTTTGTACAGTTTTGTGCAGTCTTTTCACAAAACTGTCAATGTATTTCTTCCCTGGGCTGTCTTGACTCCACTCCTGATTCCTCTGATTAATTTGTTCTGGTCAATTCAACGTCAGGATCCTTGATATTTCTTCAGTCGGCATATGATCTTGACCTTGGATTGACTCTTGTTATCTTTTCAGCTTAAAATCCTCTCCTTAGCGTGTTTTCACTTCAGTCTCTAAAATGCCCTGTGAAAATATATCGGGACTAACACGTAGACGTTAGATAGACAAACTGTCTAATTAAGGGGGTTTTACTGTGTTTCTGACTCGTATAACTTTGGTCCATCAAGACTCAAGGAACTTGATGATTATTCTCGATTCGGAGGAGGATGCCCACTTGGGGGACCCTATTAACTCAGGTTCTACTCCCCCAGATATGAGAATTGATGCTGCCAACAACAATTTGTGCTCAGGAGGAGAGGGGTCACCAATCGCTACTGGTGCCAATCTGCCGGTCCAAATCTTGGTAGCAAATTGGCCTTCTTTGGAGCACACTGATCCAGGTATGGCTAGTGTTGGGCAAAGTGCCAAAGAGAATGAGAATATCCCACACAGTGGGAACAATGAGAATGAGGTAGTGGAAATCCCACAGTGTGGGAACAATGAGAATGAGGTAGTGGATATCAATGCTCCTGGGGAAAGTGCTGAACACCCCAAGCCCGTAAGCGCGGATAATGAGGATGATGATTCATTGGTTGGGGTCAAGGTTGTAAAAAACGCTAGGCGCTAGTCGGGTGGAAAGGGTCTCCAAGGATTAATCGGGACCTAGGCGGGGACTAATCGATTTTGAATTTTGAATATTTTAAAATATATAATATTTTAAAAATATATAATTATATATACATTAATTAATATACAAACTTCTTCATCCATATTCTCCAGAATGTAGACTTCGAATCAGTTCATGGCTTCATGCACATTGCAAAGAAATATGAACATTTAATCAAATCCAAATTATGAAAAAATAAGAAACATGCATCAGAAACAATACAAATTGAAGCATTGAAATCTAAATCCCTAGTTTCAATAAGTTAATTTTTAAAAATTAACAAATAAGCCCTTCAAGTTTGACTATTGACATGTAGTTGACCATTCCGCCTACAAACCGATTTAGACCGCCCAGAAGCCAATTTAACCGCCCAGAAGCCGATTACACCGCCCAAGCGCCGCCCACGCACCACCCTGACCGCCCAGGTGCCGCCCAATACCCTCCATCCGCCTAATTGGATAAAACGGAACGGGTACTAGAAAATGGCCGCCTAGGCGGTCTAGGCGGCCATTTTTTAAAACACTGGTTGGACGGTTTTATTGTAAAGAGCTTGGTGGTAAATCTTTCCACGACCTAGAAGAACTTGCCAATTTTGCCAGGGAAATTAGTTATGACATCCAGGAAGATTCGAGTATTCCAATAGATGAATCTGAAAAAGATTTTGAAGTTCAAGAAGTGATTCATAATAGTTCTAATGTGTCATGTGACCATGTTGATTATGTTGATCCCTCCCCGATGCCAAGAACTCGTCATCGAAAAAAAGGGGTCTCGGTCTTCAGCACGAATGTGCCTTAAAAAGAAAGACACAAACTTCGTTTGGTCTTGATTTCCTCTATTTTGTTGTTTTTTTCCTTCTCAATAAATAAAATTATCTTTACAAAAATTGGGTCATTCATGGCATAATATATGTTGATGAGCTCCGAATCAATCTCGACCCTCTTCCCCCGTACATAGACTACTCCATAGTCCTTGTCACCAACAATGCCAAACTGTTTTGGCAAATTTGCGATAGCCTTACGAACCAGCTGCTTGTTGAATGGCTTGCTTTTTGTCAGTGTCCAAAATAGATCCGTGTCTTTTAACAGGTGCAAGACCTCTTTTCCTTTGTACCATTTCTCGTCAATAATCCTCTCTGGTATGATTTTTCTTCTCTGGACTTCCTTCCGCTTGTTGGCAGCGTCCCTGCTTGCAAACCATACGCCATTTTTTGTGATGCCAGCTGGAACAACATTACCAACAGGAGATTGACTACCTCGCTTTCTCTTTTTGGAAGCACTGACTCCCCCTTCATCTGAGCTGTCTCTATCCAGTTTGCTGGGAACCTTGGATGTGGATTTCTGAATCATCACCTTCTTCTTCTTTGGTTTCTTCTTTTCTTCTCTCTTGAGTTCTGACAACATGATTGAATCATGTGCATCATCAGTGGTTAACACCACCTGTTCTACTTCAGTCGTCTCCACTTCGTGTTCAACTGTCTGTTTCTGCTCAGGTTGAGCTGGTTCTTGCTCCTCCACCTTTTCTATCTCTGTTCCCTTATTGGAGATGCCTACTTCTTTAGGAGCAACTGACTGCAGTTCAGATATTTTTCCTTCTTGATCACCAGGTTCATCCTTCTGCAAGTCTTGAACCACTTCATCATTCTCCTTGTATATGTCATCAAGTTCGTCATCCTTCTTAGATGGATCAGATTCATCTGACTCATCACCCTCTAGCCGTTGCTGCTTCTGGTCAACTAGTATCTTTGGATCATTGTCAACACCGGTTGCCTCATCCGTACCAATTGGCTCTTCAATCTTCTCTACTGTCACTTCATCAGTTTTGTCATCCAGTACCACCCTTCTCTTGCATATATTCTTAACAAGTTTCTCAGTCTCAGAATCTGATGTAGTGTTTATCCAATCTCTAACAGTGCTAATCTTTGCTGCGTATTTCTTTGGGGTAAAGGTTCTGCGAGGTACAGCTTTCACTTGCCCACCCTTCTTTTTCCTCATGAATCCGGTTGCTCGTAGTTTTTCATTTAACAACTTTCTCTTATTGGTAACCCCAATCTCAGTTTTAGCCCTACTGGCTTCTCCTTCTTTCACAACACCAGTAACTTCTGATTTCCAATCATGAACAACTTGTCGCTGGTCCACCGATTCATCCACTAATTTTTCTCCCTCCTCAACACCGGTTTCCTCCACACTCTTCCTCAATGTCACATTCACATTCACATTCAAAGGCATAAAAATTTGAGGTTTGGAACTAGAAATTACCTCTTTTAGTGGTAAATCAGTCATCGGCTGCTTGCTTGCTTCAGTTGTTTTGGGGTCAGCTATTGAAGGCTTTGAAGACGCTTCCTTCTATTTTGAAACAGCAGCCTCGTTTCCTTCTTTTTCTCATCTTTGATCTTAGGGTTTACTGGCACCGTTGCTTCAACTGACTTCGATTCGACTGCGTCCTTTGACTTCTCACTTCCCAATGCGTTTGCCTTTTTCTTTTTCAGTAACTTTGGTTTAGCAGACTTGGCGATGATTGATGTTTTCGTCGAAACTTCTGTAGAAACACCTTCAGATGCTGCCTTGATTTCTTTCTTCGGTTTAGGTGGGGTTTTGACTTCATTCTTGGCATTCTTTCGAGTAATCACCATCTTCAAAGATATGCAGTTCCTTGGAGAGCGCTATGATTTTGACAACTGACGACTAATTTGATTTTGAATTATTTGAACTTTTCAACTTCCCAAAACTAGCGTGAGTATATTGCTTGAGATATTTGTCCAATCACCTCGTCCTTCTTAACGGTTCAAAAAAATCTACAAAATATTTTGAATATAATATTCAATGTCAACTTACGTACCATCTGTTCCAGCTCTCTTTTTTGGTGGGTCAGTCCAACTGATTGTGCTGGAGTTTTGCTCTTGACTGACAATTGTCTAGAACAATTAGCTTTTGACAACACACATGCCCAGAAGGGATCTAAGTGTCGCAGGCACGTTTGATATATTTCTAACCACAAGCTTCAATGTGTTGACCTTCGCCTTTCTCATTATCCTCTTGCACTAAGTTTGGTCCACCAGCTGCTGAACTACTACTCCCCCTCGCACATAGTCATGGTCGACACAGAACATCGTGAGATGCTCGAACCATGCTCTGGGTGCTTGTAAGATCTTCAGTGGTGCTGTCGTCAGGTGGGACACATCCTTCAAAAGCAGTCAAATCCTCAGATGATAGACCAGTATATGAAGAGGATAGATGACCTCCAGATTTGTCACAGGGGCAAGAATAGTGTTGAGGGTAACACCTTCTTCCTGAGAGGTAGAGGAAAGCTTTCCAAACTGATATCTGCAAGCAATCTCGAAGTATTCTTCAATAGTGGGCACAGATGTAGCAGCTGTTCCATCAGTGACGAGAAAATAGCAATTATTTGATACCATGTTTCCATGCATTAGAGTATTTCCACTCTTATCCAGAACTTGACATGACTTACAAGAGAAACCAACATTGTATCCTTCATCACACAATCTGCTAAAGCTGATCAGGTTCACCTTCAGTCCTTTAACCAGGAGAATATCCTTAAGGACATGTAGATCTGGAACCTTCAATGTCCCACAGCCGATCACCAGCCCCTCTCCTCCATCTTCAACAGTGACTAACTGATGTGTATTAATAGGTCTGATTTGTGTGAGAAGGTCAGGGTTACCTGTCATGTGAGCCAAGCATCCATGATGGATGCACAGTCGTTATGTGCAAACATCAAGAATAAATTTATAAGTCCGCTACTCGCAACTATACTACTGGGTAGTAAGTGGTAAGTAGGGGTCGAACCCAAGGGAATCAGGGGAATAGATGTTCTTTGAGGGGGTTGTCCAGCGAGATAGCGTGTTTTAGGTCGGTTGGTTGGTTTTAAAGCTACCAGCTAAGTGATTGATTGATTGATTGGTTGGTTGGTTTGTTTTAATACTGGAAAGTAAATTACAGTTTATAATTAAAGAGAAATGTTCGGTTTCAGGGGCCTTGTATTATATCCTGTTTATCATTGACCTTTAGTGAATTATCTAAGTATTCAAAGATGAATCGAGGCCCTTTCGTAGCGCAAGACTTGCAACATCGTTTAAAGCAACACTTGTTCTAAGCAAAACTAATTCCTTCTTTCGAAGTATCTTAGCTGTAATTGCATCCACTTGATCTCCCAGTTACGTTATTGACCAAGTGGTGTTTTAGATAAGTCGAACTCCTCGATAAGTTTTGCTTGTGACAGCTTCCACTTACCGAGTATGATCACGAATTTCCACGGTAGAGCTTTGCTTGTGACAGCTTCCACTCAACCTTGGAAACTCTGACTTGATATATGGCACATAGAACAAGTTTTGAATACTAAGACTAGACACTAAGTTAATAGTCTTAAAACATTTTATAATACAAGTGCGCCCCTTCTACCGAACTACTAGTTTAGCTACTATTCATCGCGCTAAACATTATAACTAAGGAAATAAAACAGTTGAATAAATACTAAGAATTACTTACAACCGTTGAAGCGCCAAGGGAGCTATCCTTTATTTCCAAAGCCAAACTTTACAAATACATAACTTAGAGAGAGAAGTGTTTTTTTACAAGTGAGGGATGATTCAAATGAGGGGAGGAGCTCCTCCTTATATAGCCATGGGAGGAGGAGGAGATGGAGGCAAGTGTTGCATGGTGATTGGAGGAAAAAATGGATGGAGGAGATGGCCACACATGGAGGAAGGAGAGGAGGAGGAAGGAGGAGGAGACATGTGGAGGAGGAGCAAAAGCCGCCGGTCAAGGGAGGAGGAGCCGCCGATTGCCGGTGGTGGAAGGGGAGGAGCTCCTCCCTTGGTCACCTCTTGCCCAAGTGGCCGGTCACCTTGCCCATATGTGAGTTTTGTACAGTTTGTGCAGTCTTTTCACAAAACTGTCTATGTGTATCTTCCCCGGGCTGTCTTGATTCCTCTCCTGATTCTTCTGATTAATTTATTACGAGTGCTTCAACGTCAGGATCCTTGATATTTCTTCAGTCGGCATATGATCTTGACCTTGGATTGACTCGTAACATCTTTTCTGCTTAAAAAGCTCCTCTTTAGAGTGTATTCTCTCTAAGCTCTGAATTACCCTGTAAAAATATATCTGAACTAACAAGCAAAAGTTAAATAGACAAGATGTCTAAATAAGGGGGTTATACTGTGTTTCTGATTCGTATAATTTTGGTCCATCAATGCTTCTCCTCCACATCCTTACCTCCCCTTAGCCTATAAATAGAGCATGCCCTTCCCTTTGTAATATCATCCCATCCCACAATCCACAAGTCTTTAGAGAGATAGAGGGCTTAACCCTCTTCTCTTCACTTTCAATACACATTTTGTTCTTCATTTTGGAGCTACTTTTCCTTGCTTGGATCTTGCTTAGGAGCTCCTCTCCTCCACTTATTGTAGGTACAAAAGCCACGGCTTTCTCTTCCCTGACTTGTCCTTTACTTTCCGTATATATTGTTCTTACTTTAAAGTTATTCTCCTTTTCGGTATCCTTGTTCAAAGCCATGGTTTGCTTGTATTCCTTGACATGAATACAAGTAGCTAAAGCTTGTATTCGGTAGAGGGAGTATTTATATCATAAACTGTTCTAGACTCTATGCTTAATGCTACTTAGTGTTTCAAAACTTGTTCTATGTGCCACATATTAGGTTAGAACTTCCAAGGTTGAGTGGATGCTTTAACGGGCAAAGCTCTTCCGTGGGGTTCGTGAACATACTCGGGTAAGTGGATGCTTTAACGGGCAAAACTTATCTGAGGAGTTCGACCTCTTTTAAAAACCATTTGGTTGATCGTAACTGAAGATCAAATGGATGCACATAAGGCTAAGATACTTCGAAAGGAGGAATTAGTCTAAATAGAACAAGTGTTCTAAATGATGTGGCAAGTCTTGTGCTAGAAATAGCCTCGATTCATCTTTGAACACTTAGTATGATCATTAGAGGTCAATGATGATCGATGATATGATATGAAACCCCTAAACCGAATCCTTTCCTTACAGTCCATTATCAACTATTGTAATTTACTTTTAGTTCTCAAAGCACACTCAAACCCAACCCCAATCGCATTTAATTTATGCATAAGCTTTATTAAAGAACAACTAATCCACCACTTCCCTTGGGTTCGACCCCTACTTACCACTTGCTACCCAGTAGTGAAGTCGCGAGTAGCGGAGATATAAATTTATTTTTGCACAGAGAACATCGCACCTTAACGACAGTGCGGTGGGCTCCATCACACAACGAGCTAAAAATAGCCATGCACGCTTCCTCTCTAGCTTTTGGTCTCCAAACCTATTTCATTCGATGGTTGTTGTGAGGTTCCATTGCCCTTTGCTCAGTAAGAAATAGTCGGCACTTTGGTTTGATGTGACCCATTTGGTAGCAGCACCAACATGTGCGAGTGTCTCTCTTCCATTCAGTGCTTGGTCTAGCTCGTATGGTCGTAGCCCAAGTCTTTCGGTGCTTAGTGTATGCCTTCTTGGGATTCATAGTCATCTTCTGTGCAGACTTTTGTTCTATCTTTTGTTCAGCTTTCACGAAAGTAGTCTTGTCAGATTTGCTCTTGCCAGTGAAGTCGAGGCCTCTGTGACCGTCTTCCACTCTTTGAGACTTGGGAATGGCATCTAGATCTTTTGAACCAGAGTTCAACATCTTTACTGATCTTTTATATTTGCCGAGTTCCATTTCCATCTGAAGTCCCAATGCTTCCACTTTGTTCGAGAGATGAACCTCTTTACGACTGAGGTTTGTATTTTTCTTTCTCATCTCTATTGTGCCTTTGGGGTGTATTTCTTGGTTCTTCTCCATCTCAACTTTTAGAAACGACACAGTGCCTAGGAGTTCCACTTTCTGTGCGAGCAAAGACGATCGTTCCTGATTCATTTCGATCATTTGATTCTTAAGAGAGGTGATTTCATCTTGGAGTTCTACCTTCCGAGTAACCAGTATTTCCACCTCCTGCCATATCTTGTCTTTTTCTTCAGTCAACCTAGTCACTGTTTCTGTAAGTTTCTTGTTCAAATCAATCACCATCAGCCACTTCTCATAAAGCTCCTTGTAGGTTTCGGCCAGGACCCTTGAGTTAGTTCCGCATCATCAATGCGCGACTCATCTTCAGTAGACTGTTCAGATAGTGCACTGGAAAACTGACTTTTGCTTGTAGCACTCCCGTATTCAATAGTGGCAATAAATGCAACGAAGTTCGTGATCTCATCCTCTTCCTCGTCATCAGACCCACTGTCGCTCAAATTTGCGGCAAAAGCTACCTTCTTCTTCAGTGTGTTGGCGCATTCAGCTTGAATGTGGCCATATCCTCTGCATTCACGACACTGGATTTCTTTGCTTTTGTCACTGAGATACTCTTGCCTATTGTCACCAAACTTAGCCTTTCCTTTCTTCCAGTTCCAGAAGTTGTTTGAGGATGATTGACCTTGTTCTGGTCTATATATGTTGATCTTCCTCACCATTCTGTCGAAGTTTGGTGCCATCATTGCCAGCTGTTCAGTAGAGCATCCGGACTCAGATTTGTCTCCAGATACTTCAGCTTTCAGTGCAATACCCTTGCCTTCTCGTGGTTGAGTTTCCTGAAGCTGATTCGTCTCATATGTTCTCAATGATCCCATGAGTTCTTCCAGCTTTAGAGTTAAAATATCATGCATTTCTTTAATTACCGTCACCTTCATGGCAAACTTTTGGGGAAATGATCTCAAGACCTTGCTAGCCATTTTCTTCGCTTTGATGGGTTTTCCCAATACAGCAGCCTCGGTGGAGAGATCTATAACTCTCACATTAAACTCAGCAATGGTTTCTTCTTCCTTCATCTTCAGTTCTACAAACTTTGTTGTGACCATTTGCATTCATGAGTTCCTTACCTTGTCGGTTCCTTCGTAGGCTGTTCTAAGGGTGTCCCATGCTTCCTTGGTAATCTCACATTTTGAGATCAGTTTAAACAAATTCTCGTACACTCTTGAGAAGATGACATTCATGGCATTTGAATTTCCAGCAGCACTCTTTTCATCTGCATCAATCCACTATGCCTCGGGTTTGAGGACCATTATCCCTTTAGCATTTGCCACCAGAAGTGGTGTCAATCCAACTAACATTGCCCTCCATGCCTCTTCATCTAGGGATTTTAGAAACGCTTTCATTTTGGACTTCCAGTAGCAATAGTTTGTCCCTTCAAGCAGCGGTGGCCGATTAGCGCTTTGTCTTTCCTTCAGACTCATCTTAAACAGTCTTCGGATCACACTCTGTGTATCAAGTGTCTGCTCTGATACTAATTGAAATACTGTTGCCTGTTCAAGACTTGTATCAAGGTCTTGTTCCAACAGAGTGTTGAACACTGATCGAACAGTTACTGGGACACAACAAAGTCGAGACACGCAATGTAATACCCAGTTCAGCAACAGCCTACTCAGGGGTGCTTCCTACGCGCTAAAAGGTAGCAAATCTTATTGAATAGTATGATGCCACTGAGGAGTCGTATTCGTACGTCTCTTCGAATCAACTAATCCCATTTATTTCAACACTTTTATATGCAAACATTTACTTTTTAGTATGGTTTTGCATTTCACGTGTTTCGGAAGCTCTAGGAGGAAATGCGCATAAAAGATGGTATTTTGTGCCAAAAACACCACAATGACAGATCAGACCTTTGAACCTTTGACGGAGCGCTGAGAAGTCACCAGTGATCAGAAAAACTCTCTAGTTCACACCAAGAGCATTCAAGGTCATTTAGATAGTCAAATCAAGAGTCGAAGTCGGGCAAAAGTGAGGACCGCGCCCATGGAAGACATTAGCAGTACCGATAACGTCAAGGCTGGGAGCAGCCGTAACGTCTACACGGGGTGCAGCGATGATGTCAGCAACGCGTTTTGATGATGTCAGCAAGTCCGAAAATTGGCAGTTGGGCCCAAAAACAGATATAGAAACCCAAAAACTTATAAATTAAGGTTTGGGTTAGGGTTTCGATTCATTCTATTTTCTACGAAGACCTCATAATTCCATCATTCTGGAGACGGCTCTGGAGGAGAAGACAAAATTTTTGATGAAAAGAAGAATTTTCTATTGCTTTCATTACAAAAATACTTGTTTTTTTGTTATGGCTATGAGTAGCTAACCTTTTAATTCAGTTTAGGATTTCGTTCATTGTGACAAACGTTTTGAGACTTTATTCTTAATGCAATTTCTTGTTTATCTAGTTCTTGTGCTTTATTTCATGGATTGAATTGTGAAGCTAAGTGGTGACTTTCCCGTAAAGCTTAGCCGAACAATTCAGCGCCTATCGTTAATACTTGTTAGATACTTGCCCGTAAAGACGATTAGTAACACCTAGATTCAATAATACCTTTCCCGAATTATTGGGTTTGGGAGAACTAGAAGTCTAACACCTTTCCCGGGTTAGATTGTGGTGTATCGCCTTTCCCGGGATACTTTGGGTTATAACCTAAACCGGATTAACCACACTTAGAAACTTGAAATTTGATTATTAGCAGTCAATGATAAACATGTCACAATAGAAATCATAAGCTGGATGCTTTCTCTGATTGAAATCTCGTTAGTCTTTTCTCTTGTGCTTTTACAATACTTGCACACAACCCCCTTTTCTTATTTGTTTTCAATAACAGCTTCAACAACCAGTTCCCTTGGGTTCGACCCCGCTTGCCGCTACACTAGCTTAATGCAAGAGAATTATAAATATTAATTTTGATGCGTCAGACGACGCGCGTCAAATTTTGGAACCGTTGCCAGGAAACTGTGTTTCGGTGCAATTTTTTTTATTTCTATTTTTGGTTGTTTTTTTCTTCTTATTTTTTGTGTGATTGGCTACTTGCTGCATAATGTATCGTGCAGGTAGTGTGGTTGGTGATAACGTCAATGAGGACGATGGAGCTGGTGATGAGTAGGTGGAGCTGTATCAAACTACGCTGAAGGAGCTGTCTGCCCCTAATTTTCAGAATATACCGCGGTGCATCTATGAGGGGCCAGAACTAGCTGAGATAGAAATCAAGACTGCAGTAGTGCACTATCTACCAAAGTTTTTGGGTCGGCAAGACGAACCAGCCACCAAGTATCTGCAGAGTCTTCATGGCATCTGCCAGACTCTCCGACCTTACGGAGTCTCAATGGAAAATTTTAAATGAAAGGCTTTTCACTTTTCTTTAACTGATGCAGCTCACGCTTGATTTTTCCTCTTCCTTCAGGTAGCATCAGGACATAGGACTAGATGCAGAAGAAGTTTCTCGACAAATACTACCCAGCAGCTAAGGCAGGACAGATTCATAGACAGCTACAAGATCTCAGGCAGGGGCCTCATGAGTTGATGTATGACTATATGGAGAAATTCAATGCCCTAGAGCAGAGCTCTTGCAACCTAGGAGTGCCTCAGAAGTTGATAATCGAGTACTTGCTAGATGGGTTGAGACCGCTAGATAGGATGTTGCTAGACGTCTCAGCTGGAGGACCCGTCATGAATTTGTCTCTAGCTGGAGTGCAAAATTTGATAGCAGAGGTGGCCGAGAATGCTAGATTCAGAGAGGAGGCCAGCCATCATGAGGAATTCAGCAAGACTAGAAACGTTGTAAAGGCTGAACCCCTATCAAATCAGATGACTGAGGAGTTTAGACAGATGAAGGAGATGGTGCAGAAGCTCATGATGAATCAGATGGTCCAGGTGAAGCCTTGAGCTTTACAGTGCAACCAATCATAAGATGGATGCTTGCCCGGCTCTACAAGAGGAACATGGATATGTAAATGCAGTGAGTAAATTTCAAAATTACAACAACCATGCACCCCAGCAACCTCAACAGCAATACTATCATCCACCATATCATCAGTGGCAGGGTGGCTACAGTAATCAGAACCAGTATTAGCAGCGCGGGCAGACCTACAACCAGGCAGGCCCTAGTAATCAGAGTTCCAGCAAGTCTCTGGAAGACGTAGTGAAGGAGCTGGCAGCTAGCACCCAGCAATTAGCTCGGGCCGTTTCTAAGACCGATGGAGACATAGTGAAACTGTCAAAGCAGATGTCCCAGATAGCCCAGACCATTTTTGAGCTAAAGAGTGATCCAGGGAAGCTACCATCGCAGACAATCCCTAATCCGAGAGGGAATATCAATATATTGGTAGTGGTAGACAAATCGGGTGTAGAAAATGAAGAAAATGAGTCGAAAACAGTGCTTACCGCGCCCACAATAGACATTAGCTCGCTGCCAATGTCTGAACAGGACGCGTCGACAATGTCTGAACAAGATGCGGTCATAACGTCAAGGCAAAACGCGGTCCTCACTGATGAGTGTTCCAAAACTAATCCTTCCCTTCCATTTTCTGCGTAGCTAAGAGCTCCCAAAACCCATGTGATCGATAAGGATGAGCTGGAAAATGAGTTGGAGGCAAAGCACGAGCCAAAAGATCCAACGATGGAGCGCCCACTTGCAACGAGTCAAGGAAACCTACCGGGAAAGAGTAAGGACCCAGGTGCCTTCACAGTCACATGTGGTATCGGTGAGAGTCAAATACATCATTGTTTAATTGATTTGGGCGCTGCCATTAATGTAATGCCATATTCGTTATATTGTTCAATGAAATTAGGACCATTGAAGCCTCCTAAACTGTTGGTAGATTTAGGGGATAAATCATGTATTCGTTCTGTTGGTTTGCTAGAGGATCTAACCCTACATGTAGGTGACCTTTTTGTTCCTACAGACTTCTATGTTTTGCAGATGGGAGACGCTAGAAGTGAAGATCCTCCAACACTTATCTTGTGACGTTCATTCCTCTTTGCCACTAAAACCAAGATTGACATGGACACAGGCTTGTTGTCACTTGCGTTTGGTGGCAAGACGTCAATTTTTTATATTTATGAGGATGATGACCGTCCATGCGTGAAGAAACCACCGGACATCGTGCACATACCATATCTTAGTACCCTGTTGACAGATCCGCTCGTCGTCAAAGCGATTTGTGCAAATAAATTTATAATAGTCCGCTACTCGCAACTATACTACTGGGTAGTACTTGGTAAGTAGGGGTCGAACCCAAGGGAGTCAGTGTGGATTAGTTGTTCTTTGGGGGGGTTTATCCAGCGAGAGAGCGTGTTTTAGGTTGGTTGGTTGGTTTTAAAGCTACCAGCTATATGATTGTTTGATTGGTTGGTTGGTTTTAATACTGAAAGTAAATTACAGATTTAATAATTAAGAGAAATGTTCGGTTTCAGGGGCCTTGTATTAAATTTGTTTATCATTGACCGCTAATGATCATACCAAGTGTTCAAAGATGAATTGAGGCTATTTCTAGCGCAAGATATGATCATGCTAAGTATTCAAACGATGAATCGAGGCTATTTCTAGCGCAAGACTTGCAACACCATTTAAAACACTTGTTCTAAGCAAAACTAATTCCTCCTTTCGAAGTATCTTAGCCGTAAGTGCATCCATCTGGTCCGTCATTTCCGATCAAACCAGATGGTGTTTAAGATGAGTCAAACTTCTCAAATAAGCTTAGCCATTCCAAGCATCCACTTATCAGTACAAGTTTACGAACCCCCATGGTGAGCTTTGCCATTCCAAGCGTCCCCTCAACCATGGACGTTCTGACTTAGTATATGGCACATAGAACAAGTATCGAATACAAAGGTATACTAAGAGTAAAGTCTAAAACATTTATAATACAAGTACGCCCCTTCTACCGAACTACTAGTTTAGCTACTATTCATCGCGCTAAACATTATAACTAAGGAATTAAAGACAACATTTAAATAAATAAATACTAAGAGATACTTACAACCGTTGAAGCGCCAAGGGATTCTTTATTCCAAAGTAATATTACATAATTGTGCCCACAAAAGCTAGAGTGATTTAGAGAGATTTTGTAGAGAGAGAAGCTCTCCACATTTTGGGGTGTGTTACAAGTGAAGGGGAGGCTTGTATTTATAGCCAAAGAGGAGGAGAATGGAGGGTGGAGATGGTGGGCATGTGGAGGAGCATCCAAGGGTGGAGGAGGAGGGGAGGAGCATGTGGAGGAGAAGCCTCCACATGGAGGAGGAATAGTGAGCCGCCGACGGCTTTGGGAGGAGGGGAGGAGGAGCCGCCATGTGTCCCTCCATGTGAGGAGGAGCATCCCTTCTAGAAGCTTGTAACCTCTTCACAAAAGTCATCGGTTTGACCGGATCTGACCGGAGCTTTGGCCGGAGCTTCTTGGATTTTAAAGAGTGTATTTTGAATGAAAATGTCATTCTAAGATGATCTCAAGAAGGAACCTAAGCCAAATTCCGCTTGGAACATGGTCGAAATCTCAAATCCGATGAAATTGCCCTTGTTTGGCCTTTACCGGGCTCGGTGCTTTTGCCTTGCGTTCTTGTCCATTTGCCGACGGTTCTAGAATATTTGAGTGATTCCAAGTCGGTTCCATGAAGGATGTTAAGGCTGATTTTGAGTGTAGCATGGTCGTGACCTAGAATGACTCGTTCTTCATTTTCCGCTTAAAAACTCATCCTTAGCGTGTTTTCTCTCTAAGTGCCAAAATACCCTGTAGAAATATATCGGGACTAACAAGTAGAAGTTAAATAGACCAACAGTCTAATTTGGTGGGTTTTACTGTGTTTTCGATTCGTATAATTTTGGTCCATCAGATCACCCCACACTTTTAGTTGTTCGTCCCGAACAATGCTATTAAAGGGCGTGCACACAATCCATGTAAAAACTTTGAATATGAAAGTGAGACTATGAACTAGATTTATCCTAACTCATGCATTACTACTTATTACCAAATTAAACTGTGTAAATAAATAGAAGAAACTTAATGCTTGTACCTCCGTGCTGAGATGCAAATTATATTGGATGTCTCGGGAGATAGCCCTGTTTTGGCTCCTGGACTGCAACCTCGGGATCGTCTCACACTATATGGTTTTATGGTAGCTTTCTCTAGCACGTGATTCGGTTCAGGTTTCAGTGGTTTGAGTACTTTGATTTTCTTTTGGCGAGGGACTGCTTTTGTAGTGAGTCGGCATTTGGCCTTTGTTTTGACTTTTTGAGTTCTTCACTTTTTGTTCGGTTAAAACCTTCACAATTTTGGGCCTTTGGCCTCTTGATTTCCTTCATTGAGCTTTTCGCCTTTTGTGACTGCTAGTCCATTTTCTCAAGCCTTTTTGGGAGGTCCAATCATCGCCCGCAAGCCTATGGAAATACCTCCCCGCTCCTCTCTTTTTTTGCCATTTTCGCGCGGGTCAAGGTGAGGGTCGCTCAACTATTTTCTCGGCTACTTTGACTGTCGTTTTCGCGCGGGTCAAGATGAGGGTCGCTCATCTATTTTCTCGGCTACTTTGACCGGAGATAGGACGGTCTGATTCCCGTCCTCGCCTTTTGCATTGCATGGCGGAGATGACTTCAATTTTCACTGAAACCCGAAGTGCAGCCTCCACTGACTTCAAAAACCATATAGTTTGATCTGATCCTTTGATTGCTTGCCAAGCCTCTCTAGGGCAGTTTATGTCAACTCCACATCCCTAGTTATCTCAGCACAAAGGACAAATGGAAAGTTACATTCTAAGTTTTTAAACAGTTGAATTTTCACAAGGTTAATGCATGAATTATGATTTATCTTTTTCACATTCTTAAGTTCATATTTTCAAAAAGATATTATTTATTAACTAATATATACAGGTGGTTCTCACCCCACACTTCTGAATGAAGTCGTGCCTTTCAGCAAGACTGAGTTCAAAAGCCATGCAAGCAGATGTTATACGAGAAGGAAATGTTATTAAGGAAAAGGAAAGACAGAACTCCCTTTAAGGTGTCGAGTGAATGACATGGCACGAGGCTGGATAATCGAGGGAGTTCGGCTGGGGCCTTGAACTCTGAGCGTAGCCCTATCTGGCCTAATGTTGCACCCAAGTCCGATTCCTGAATAGTCATTTCTTCTATGCACCAAGTGGGTGAGAGCAACTTATTGAAAAAACTAAATGACAGAAAATAAAATGACAGAAAGTAAGATAGTGTCGGGTTACCTCCCGACCAGTGCCTTTGTTTAATGTCGTTGGCTCGACGATACCTCATTCCTGGATCATAAGTAGGGATCCCATGGATGCTTGAGGTCGAATTTCTTCTCGGTTGTCCTTTTTCTCCGAGAGGGTGAGGCTTCTTTGACCATAGCTGCTGGTCCATTGAGTCGTGCTTTCTTGTTTCTCCTTCCGGGTTTCCATTCTTTCGGCCCATGTCTTTGCCGCTTCTTCATGTTTGAATAGTTGGCACTTTCGCGAGTTTGGAAGTTAGGTTTTGTGCCTTCAAACATCGGCGACCACAGGCAAGTTCCCATGTGAGGCCTCTTCTTGGTGGTAGCTACGAATGGTTGTCTTGGAATGATTGAGTTCCCGGGTGGTTTTTCTTGGCTTGTGACGAGAGAGATTTCCTTTGTCGGCTTTTTTGGCTCATGCTCTGCATCCAACTCCCCTTGTACCGCATCATCATTGATTATATGATCTTCGGTGGCTATGATCGGCATAAAATACGAAGGTTTGAGTTGAGGCACTTCGACCATGAGGACTAGGTCTGTTTCAGGTGCTCCGACAGTGAGGATTAGGTCTTTCTCGGACAGTTCGGCAATGAGGTCCGGGACTTCCTCGGGTGCTTCGAGCGCAAGTACCGGGCCTGGCTTGATTTCTTCGGCTGCTTCAGCAGTGAGGTTCGGGACTTCTGTAGGCTCGGCAGTTAGGACAGTGATTTCCTCGGATGGATTGGTGATAAGGACCGGGTCTGATTGGGGCAGTTCTTCTTTGGTCATTTGCGGGTCCTCATCCTCAGTCGGCTCCTCGGGTTCAGCCGTGAATTGGTGCATCAATGCACTCAATTGCTGCATGTCTGCAGCCAATTACTGGGTGCTAGCTGCCAGCTCCTTTTCTGCCGCCCATAGTTCAGTTTTGGCCCTGATTTGTTGCATCGTGTTGTCCAACTGCTGGATGCTAGATGCCAACTCCGTTATACCATCCTCGATTGGCTCGGCCTGATCTTGGCTTGGTCTTGACCTCGCGGCCAAATCTTTTATTAATTTCCAAAGATCATCCTCGGTTAAGTCCCACATTGATCCTCCTGCTGCATTATTTAGCTGGCCCACTCATGTGGCAACATTCCACGGAGAAACTTTGTTTGAAGATCGAAATTGGTGAATCCATGGTGCGGGCAGCTCGTCACAATGGAATCGAAGTACCATAAGTACTCATCCAATGTTTCGTCCCGGGATTGCGTTATTTTGTTGATCTTCTCGCGGATTTCAAGTTTGAAGGGTGGTGGGGAAAACTCCTCAGTGTTCCAAGGTTCCATTCCGTAGTAGTAGGACTTAGTGAATTGCATGATAAAACAAGAAAAAAGAAAAAACAAAACAGAACAATTATTCCGATGCACAACTCCCCGGCAACGACGCCAATTTGACAGATCCGCTCGTCGTCAAAGCGATTTGTGCAAATAAATTTATAATAGTCCGCTACTCGCAACTATACTACTGGGTAGTACTTGGTAAGTAGGGGTCGAACCCAAGGGAGTCAGTGTGGATTAGTTGTTCTTTGGGGGGGTTTATCCAGCGAGAGAGCGTGTTTTAGGTTGGTTGGTTGGTTTTAAAGCTACCAGCTATATGATTGTTTGATTGGTTGGTTGGTTTTAATACTGAAAGTAAATTACAGATTTAATAATTAAGAGAAATGTTCGGTTTCAGGGGCCTTGTATTATATTTGTTTATCATTGACCGCTAATGATCATACCAAGTGTTCAAAGATGAATTGAGGCTATTTCTAGCGCAAGATATGATCATGCTAAGTATTCAAACGATGAATCGAGGCTATTTCTAGCGCAAGACTTGCAACACCATTTAAAACACTTGTTCTAAGCAAAACTAATTCCTCCTTTCGAAGTATCTTAGCCGTAAGTTCATCCATCTGGTCCGTCATTTCCGATCAAACCAGATGGTGTTTAAGATGAGTCAAACTTCTCAAATAAGCTTAGCCATTCCAAGCATCCACTTATCAGTACAAGTTTACGAACCCCCATGGTGAGCTTTGCCATTCCAAGCGTCCCCTCAACCATGGACGTTCTGACTTAGTATATGGCACATAGAACAAGTATCGAATACAAAGGTATACTAAGAGTAAAGTCTAAAACATTTATAATACAAGTACGCCCCTTCTACCGAACTACTAGTTTAGCTACTATTCATCGCGCTAAACATTATAACTAAGGAATTAAAGACAACAGTTAAATAAATAAATACTAAGAGATACTTACAACCGTTGAAGCGCCAAGGGATTCTTTATTCCAAAGTAATATTACATAATTGTGCCCATAAAAGCTAGAGAGATTTAGAGAGATTTTGTAGAGAGAGAAGCTCTCCACATTTTGGGGTGTGTTACAAGTGAAGGGGAGGCTTGTATTTATAGCCAAAGAGGAGGAGAATGGAGGGTGGAGATGGTGGGCATGTGGAGGAGCATCCAAGGGTGGAGGAGGAGGGGAGGAGCATGTGGAGGAGAAGCCTCCACATGGAGGAGGAATAGTGAGCCGCCGGCGGCTTTGGGAGGAGGGGAGGAGGAGCCGCCATGTGTCCCTCCATGTGAGGAGGAGCATCCCTTCTAGAAGCTTGTAACCTCTTCACAAAAGTCATCGGTTTGACCGGATCTGACCGGAGCTTTGGCCGGAGCTTCTTGGATTTTGGAGAGTGTATTTTGAATGAAAATGTCATTCTAAGATGATCTCAAGAAGGAACCTAAGCCAAATTCCGCTTGGAACATGGTCGAAATCTCAAATCCGATGAAATTGCCCTTGTTTGGCCTTTACCGGGCTCGGTGCTTTTGCCTTGCGTTCTTGTCCATTTGCCGACGGTTCTAGAATATTTGAGTGATTCCAAGTCGGTTCCATGAAGGATGTTAAGGCTGATTTTGAGTGTAGCATGGTCGTGACCTAGAATGACTCGTTCTTCATTTTCCGCTTAAAAACTCCTCCTTAGCGTGTTTTCTCTCTAAGTGCCAAAATACCCTGTAGAAATATATCGGGACTAACAAGTAGAAGTTAAATAGACCAACAGTCTAATTTGGTGGGTTTTACTGTGTTTTTGATTCGTATAATTTTGGTCCATCACCTGTCTTTTGACCAACCAGATGAGATTTGTTCTGTAGCTAGACTAGTAGCTATGATCAAGGTATCCTCGAATACTAGGGACGATGTGAAGGCGAACCCGCCTGTTCGATGGAGAGCAGACACGAGCACACTATTCCACGAAGGCTATGAGTAGAGTGAAGGACTAGCTGGGGCAAAATTTGACCTCACACGCCCATGGGATCCTAACTTGTGATCCCTAAAGAGGTATCATCGAGCCAACGACGTAAAACAAAGGCGCTCGTAGGGAGGCAGCTCGGCAAATTTTTGTGTTTTTGTGTTTTTTTGTTATTTATGTTTGCTTGCGTCTTGAGTCATGTTTTTTACTGTCTTTTGGGAAAAGAGATGTTTTTCATCCAGGAAACACGTGCAACTCAGTACGGATTGCACCGAGTGTGAACATTAGCACCGCGCCCACAGGCAACATTAATGCCACGCCGAGTGTGAATATTAAGGCGTTTACTGCACCGTAATGTCTATTGTTAGTGTAGTTGACCATTGACCAGTGTTGACCGACTTGTTTGACCAGAATTCTTACCATCACGCGACGAAACGAGGGGAGTGCTTGTTCAATTTTGTTCTCTATTTGTTTTTCCCTACGTTTGTGTGTCTTGCATTGTTTGTATCTTTGAATTTAAGTCGTGCCGTGAGGACACGGCTTTGTTCAAAAGTGTGGGGTGGGAGAGTCAGTCAGTCATTTGTGTTAGTATGTTTATTTTTCTTGCATACGTACTCTGTCGGAACGTTTCCCTTTTTTTAAAAAAATTTTGAAAGTATGAAATTTCTCTCTATTTCCTGGATATGCAGTATTGAATTTTGATATTGTGAAACATATGATGCTAATTTGATGTATTTCTCTCGTAATATCCGAATTGCGCTTTTACATGTGAAGTTAACCCATTACGTGCCTTTTGAGTAGAGATAAACAGGGTTGTGGAGTTGATAGGAATGTCCTAGAGAGACTTGACGAAGCATTCAAAGGACCGAATTTCGTGTTATATGGTTATGTGGATTTCGTGGAGGCTAGCATTTCGAGACGCATGGTTCAGAGTTAGCTCCGCCGCTGCAGCGTTTATGCAGGTAGGCGGGATGAGAAAATAGACCGTCCTATCTCTAGTCTGAAGTAACTGGGAAAATAGGTGGAGGGCCCCCATCTTGACTCACGTCAAAAAGGTCGAGGATGAGAAAGAGCGGGAAGGTATTTCCATATGCTTGCGGGCAATGATTCGACCTCCCTCAAAAGAAAGGAAAAAGAGGACAAACTATTCACAATAAACGAGCAAAGCTCAAGAAAAAATCAGCCAAATTATGAAAGTCTTATACAACAAAAAGTGAAGTACATCATTCATACATCAAGAGCCAAAGGCCAAAGAAAGTCACTGCAAAAGCTGTCCAACAAAGGAAGAAAGAAAGCTCAAAAACCTTGAATCTCGAATGAATCACGTACAAGAAAAAGCAATGAAGTATAACCATATAGCTAGAGTTCGGAACAGCGAATGCAGATCATGGGTCTAAAGAGGACTATCTCCCATTCATCCGAATTGGTTTCAATTTCAGCTCAAAGGTAACATGTATCAAGTTAACATTGAGCATGATGATTTTAGTAGCGATTGAGTTATGCAACTCATATTCATGTGCATCTATTCAGGACGTCAAAGAAATTGTGGTGTTATATTTGTTTTCCTTCTATGACTTGTTCTTGTTCGGGACGAACAAGTTTAAGTGTGGGGTGGTTTGAGGAGTCGTATTTATACGACTTGTCGAATCAACTAATCCCATTTATTTTGACACTTTTATATGCAAACATTTAATTTTTAGTATGGTTTTGCATTTCAGGTGTTTCAGAAGCTCTAGAAGGAAACGCGCATAAAAGATGGTATTTTGTGCCAAAAACACCACAGTGGCAGATCAGACCTTTGAACCTTCGACGGAGCGCTGGGAAGTGACCACTGATCAGAAAAATACGAGTTACATGCTGTTGCGTAGCTGACTCAATTCCCTACAACTCTCTAGTTCACCTTGAGAGTATCCGAGGTCATTTAGATGGTCAAATCAAGAGTCGAAGTCGGGAAACAGTGAGGACCGCGCCCACAGAAGACATTAGCAGTACCGATAATGTCAAGGCTGGGAGCGGCCATAACGTCTACACGGGGCACGGCAATGATGTCAGAAATGCATTTTGATGATGTCAGCAAGTCCAAAAATTGGCAGTTGGGCCCAAACACTTATAAACTAAGGTTTGCGTTAGGAATTCTGTTCATTCTATTTTCTACGAAGACCTCATAATTCCATCATTCAGGAGACGGCTCTGGAGGAGAAGACAAAGTTTTTGACGAAGAGAAGAATTTTCTATTGTATTCATTACAAAAATACTTGTATTTTTGTTATGGCTATGAGTAGCTAATCTTTTAATTCAGTTTAGGGTTTCGTTTATTGTGACAAACGCTTTGAGACTTTATTCTTAATGCAATTTCTTGTTTCTCTAGTTCTTGTGCTTAGTTTCAAGGATTGAATTGTGAAGCTAAGTGGAGACTTTCTCGTAAAGATTAGCTGAACAATTTAGCCCTTATCGTTAATACTTGTAGGATACTTACCCGTAAAGACGAGTAGTAACACCTAGATTCAATAATACCTTTCCCGGATTATTGGCTTTGGGAGAACTAGAAGTCTAACACCTTTCTCGGGTTAGATTGTGGTGTATCGCCTTTCCCGGGATACTTTAGGTTATAGCCTAAACCGGAATAACCACACTTAGAAACTTGAAATTTGATTATTAGCAGTCAATGATAAACATGTCATAATAGAAACCATAAGCTGAATGCTTTCACTGATTGAAATCTCGTTAGTCTTTTCTCCTGTGCTTTTACAATACTTGCTCACAACCCCCTTTTCTTATTTGTTTTCAGTAACAGCTTCAACAACCAGTTCACGTGGGTTCGACCATGCTTGCCGCTGCACTAGCTTATTGCATGAGAATTTTAAATATTAAGTTTGACGCGTCAGACGACGCGCGTCAGCTACAGAGGGTCTTCTACTTACAATCTCCCGAGAGTAAATGCCTAGCCTCTATCACTTGTTCTTTTGGATTTGCGATCTTGACTCCCCCCGATCCCATGAGTTCGAGACTCCGTCCCAAACTTGCTCGAACTTCTCTTGAAGCTTGGTCGCCTTCTCCCGAATGCGAATGATAGCAACGTGTGTGTGCAGCGGGTTGTTAATTTAGAATAGTCTAATCAACACACTGAACAGACTGCTTCAGCGCCGTTGAATTTCCAGTGTGGAAATACCAGCCGGCCGTCGCTCCTCCTCTTCCTCTACTGAAGATCACTCGTGTTTTCTTTTTCTCAAAAAGCGATACTGATTTGGACGCCCTAGCACTCTATTTGTATGTTGCGGAAGTTCCCAAATCAGTCCAAGATAATCTATCAAATATTTTAGGAGATGTTCCTAAATATTTGCTAGATATCTTTTATCCAATCTTGATTGATTTCTTCCATGCCAAGGTAGGTTGAGTATCTTTAACTGACCTCTAACTGATATGTAGATATTCCTTTTAATATCTTATCTTCTGTTTTCTCGTTAGCCGACTCCAACTGACCATATCTTTGATCTTTGGAAACTTCCATATTTAGAAACTTCCGATCTTTAGAATCACGATGTACTTGAGTTCAAATCAGTGGTTGAATAGCTCTTGACCTCTGTTTGAACACTATGAAGACATTTTGCCAAAACCATGCCATACGTAGGAACATCATAAGTGTTTGATGAAATGCCTAAGTGACATGTTTATCTTAAAACTTGACTCAAATATTGATAGACCTTAGAAAGGTTTAGATGTAGTGAATATAATCTTATCTAGTGTTTACGATGGTAAATGCATGGGTAGCTAGGAAGTGAACTAGTTCCTATGTCTATTGCATTTATCTCCCAACCATAGGATGATAAAGGAAATTGAATGAACCAACAATCTCGATTGAGTGAGGTTTTAGCTAAGACGGTTTGGCTAGGAATAGATTCATGTGAGAGTTGGTCTACCCTAGTCTAAACTAGGTTCAAAACTATTTGACACCTTGATTTGCATAATTCTTGTATACGTGATCAATGAGAAATGCCAAGGAGGGGAAACCCCTCGAAACGCCCTTAGTCTATCTTTTATCTCTTATTACTCTCCACCTAGGATTTTGGACACACACCTTATAAATTTTGATTTAGAATAGCCGAACGGCAACATGATCTTACATAGTGCATGTGCTTGGCTTGCTCCTTTGGCTTTGACTCGGTCTCACCGGTTAATATAAATTGTTTTTGACCAAAGAGTTTCTTATTGCATTTATTTGCATGCGAAAATCTACAGCGTTCAGTGCCCAATACTCTAACTCCTTCTCAAAACTTGCATTCTCTCATATGCGTGGTTTCTCTCTTGTAGCGTCCGTGTAAACCTCAACAAAGTCTTCGTACACTTGAAATCCTCGTGGCTGCTCATCCTCAATCTCCTCTTCAACAACAGATTCACACTCATATTAAAGCTCACTTGTATCGGGAAGGGTGATGTCTTCTTCATACGAAAAACATATTTCTTCTATGCATGAGTCATCATCGTTGAAGATTTCTTCGTAGGAGATCATAGACGTTGATGATGTGGTCAATTCTTGTGTGTTCTCATCATAATGATCTTGAATCGTGCTAGTACTGAAGGGTGGTGCACTTTTGTGTTCCAACTCATCATCGGTGCAAGATTCACCATCCCAAACCTCTTTGTAAGCTTGGGTAGCAACTCTCAAGAACTCATCCTCCATGCTTGATCCCATTTTTGCTTCGAGGTATAAGGTTCTGGAACTTCTTCCCCGAAGACCTCTTTTTCTTCATCCAAGTTCTCATTTGAAATTGCCCGCTGTGCCAATGTGCTTTCCAACATTTGGTTTTGGGCAGCGAGTTCATCTAAATGTTGGTTCAAAGCTCTGAAATTTTGTAGCAGGTTCAAATTGTCTTGGGCAACCTTGGCTTGGTAAGCTTGAAGCATGGCTAGCATTTCCATGTCGGGTCCACCATTAAGTTGAGGAATTGGAAGATATTGGTGGTAAAAGTCTTCTTCGAATGAACATCGGCTATCATCCCAATTTGGAGGGTATGAATGTGTTGTATAACCGTTATCTCCCGAATAAGAATTTGATTGCTCCTCCTATTGGTCATATTCTTCATTGTACGAGACTTGTTGGTTGTATGAATACATCCTCGCAAAACAAAAAGAACAAAAGTTAGTAAGAGATATGAGTAGAGAATATACAAAAGAAAGAATAATATATTTACAAGATTAGTCGAGATATCCACGCAACCTAGGCTAATGACAAGTTAATGTGTTGCTCCATGGCAACGGCGCGATTTTGACGTGTAGTATTTTGAATGTCAAAAATAATTTATAATACCGATAAGAACCGGATCGTCCAAGGGAGAAATTGTAAACTTGCGCACTATGTAAGGTTGTGCTTCTATTTATCCTAGACTGAAACGAATGTTTGTTTTGGTTTTAAAAGCTAATCAATCTAAAAATGCAAGAAAGTAAGAAAATTTCTTAACGACTTTCGAGAAGTATTTCGGGGAACTACTTCACTTACCCAACATTTGAATCAATTTTATGAACTAGCATGTAAGGATTTGTCTATATTGATTGGAAAATAGCCGCACAATCCAACTAGAACCTCACCCTTTCGACACTATTGGTTCAAATTGGAATTGTACCTTAAACTACGAACCTCACCCTTTCGGCTCTATTGGTTGGAATCAAGTAACTCGCTGATGTTTACCAACTCTCGTTGCATAAACATGGGGAGTCCTTGTCGTAAAACTAGCCTTTCCCATTACAATCTTGGGCCACCCTCTTAGTCACCGAGTTTGTAACGTGTAGTTTACTTAATAGTCGGACGTTTAGCCTCACCCTTTCGGCGCTATTGGCTTAACGTCTCAAAGCAATACACTTAGGCATTTTCTCAAACACCTAGTATGCATTGGTGGGTTTAGGCGCTAAGTAAAATACAAATCATGTATATCAATCCAATTTATGCAACGGTTATTTAATAAAACGATTCATAGTAAAGTAAGATTCGTAGGACCCCAAAATATGGGTCACTAGTCACTATCCATCGTCATAAAAATACAAGTCATGGTCATGAATATGACTAGAATTACAAAACGAGAACAAGGAATTACTACACCCTTTGAATTGATGTTGATAACTCCCCTCAATCTCAATCCTTGTTCCGATAGCAAATTCTTGTGTTTTTGTTCCTCCTCTTTTTCGTCGTTTACAAGTTTGTCGGGGTGAAAGTGTATGGAAGTGGAGAATTGAGAAATGATGTTGGCGGCTGCTTTTTTTCTTCTTATTTTTATTCTTTTTTGGCTTTTTACAATTTTCCCAAAAACCTAGCGGAAATCGCATTTTTGGCCCATTTGGCCCGACTGGCATTTGTTGCCTGTGTCATCAGTGTCACGAGCAATACTAGTGCATTAGTGAGATGGCTTCTTGAACTCAAATTTTGACATCCTTAACGAATGAATCCGCTCTCAGGCCAAACTTCAAAGTTGTAGCCCCTCATTTCAGCTTTCCAACAAGACATAGATCAACGGATCGGACACCATATGAGCTCTGGTTGTGCGCGACAAGTAGGGATGTCAATCCACCTACTTTTGTCCTGTTTTCGCCCAAATTTCCAGAAAACTCTTTATTTTTCCTCGGATTCATTTTTCACTTGAAAATCATTAAAATATAAAGTGAGAGCTTATATGAATAAGGAAGATGATCGAAAATTGACTCAATGTGGATCATAAATATAGTACTAATTTATGCTCATCAGGTATGCAATAGTATCCATCATTCACTACTACAGACTAGGGATTATGCATCGGTTTTCGAAGGGATTATGCATCGGTTCTGCTCCGATGCGTAATCGAGCGATGCTTAATGTTCAGACATTAGGCATCGGTTATTTCACTGAACCGATGCGTAATGTCTTACATTATGCATCCGTTTTCTAAGAACCGATGCATAATGTATGAATTTATTTTAACATGTTTGACCCATTAATTGCTCAAATCAACCTGAAAAATTTGTAAATAAATTTCATAAATACACTTGCTCATATCCAAATCTTAAAATACTTTTTATTCAATCAAAATATAACATTTCATACATGATGTCACTTTTAATGTACAACATTTATGTATTCATCAAAAGTTTTATTTATTTTTTCTAGTAGTGGAGAGCCTTCTTTGACTTCACTACTTGATATATCCTTCTGCTTTGTCCTTGAAGCATTAAGAAACTTACCGAAGCTAGCCAGTACGCTAGGTAGAAATGTTTTATACATCCTCGAATATAGCTGAGTTTCATGCAGTGGTGGCTACGACTGCAGTCTTTTTTAACAAGCCATATAAGTTAGGTGAATAACGAAACCTACAAAGAAAATAGCAAGAAAAAAATGAAATAATGATCGACAGTCGTAATTCATACTAGTCTAAAAAAATAAGGTATATGTTGGAGTAAAAAGTGCCATCTAGGCGAAACTCGAATCTGTGCATGAAGCTCGCAAATATGATCTGTGCTAGATCAATCTGTCAGTTCTGAAAAATCAGCACAGCTCCTAGTTTTTCGAACTGATGGATCTCGATCATATCTCTTTGTCTGCCACATCATCAAACCCGGTCCTTATAAGATAAAGACATGCAGATCAAGATTAAATCTCAACGGATTTAATCCCTATCTTATCTAGGGTTTTAGGAAATCAAATCTAGGGTTTTCTTATCACCTAGATTCACACGGCTGCTATATAAAGAAGGCCAGGGTTCTTTATTTGATGAGCGAGCAACACTTTCAATCAGTGTGCGGATTACACCATTCTAATCTATGAGTCCTCGTGCTGTCGTAGAAGGATTGAAGCTGCAAGTTGGTAAGCCACTTGCTTTATTTGCTTGAACTCACATATTGTTGCTGCGCTCAACTTCTTCCAGAGTTCAAGAGGTGTCGTCGGTGCATTGTACTACTCTGTACTTGTAGTTCGACTCACAAAAGAAACGACAAACACTGCCAGGAGAATCTATTGTGGTAGGTTCGACTGTATCAACGTCGGGAGGAGGTCTGGACGTGCAAGATAGGAGTCTTCGGATCTAAGGGAAGGTTAGATCACCCAATTCACTTGGAGAGTAGTATAGGTGCATCAGTAGTTTAGAAGCATGTTCAAACGTCAATTTGTACTATACACTGTGATAGTGAATTGTTCCTTGGACTTGGGAGAAGTCTCCCAGACGTAGGTAACATTGAGCCGAACTGGGTCACCAAGTGCTGTGCGTCTTTTATTGTTCTGCATTTTATTTCGTTTATCTTAGTCTGTGCAAGCAACTGTATCACAACCTGTGCTACGTCTAGTTGACACAGTTGAACTCATCACACGCGTAGCTATTTCAATTGGTATCGGAGCAGGTTCTCAACATACGGAGTGAGATCTTGGGAAGCTAGCTACTGTTCTAAGATGAGCATCAAGGAAGGACAAAGCACTACTCGCCCTATGCTATTAGAGGGGCATAATTATAGCTACTGGAAGGCCATGATGAAGGCGTTTATCAGGAACGTAGATGAGAAAGCCTGGAGGTCTGTGCTAACTGGGTGGAACCCCCCCATGTTGGCAACTGATGAATGAAGGATTGTGCCTAAACTAGAGACAGAATGGACTGAACCAGAGGAGCGTCTCGCCATGGGGAATGCTAAAGCTCTAAATGCCATCTTCTCTGCGGTAGACGAGCAAATTTTCAGACTCATCCTGAACTGTGAAAGCGCAAAGGAGGCATGGGATACCTTGTCCACTCATTTTGAAGGAACTGACAAGGTGAAACAGTCCAGGATTCAGATGTTGACATCCAGATTTGAGGAGTTAAAGATGCAGGAGGATGAATCCATCAAGGACTTTAACGCCAGAGTCTGTGACCTTATGAATGAGGCATCTACCCTTGGTGAAGCTCTACGCGAAGAGAAGTTTGTGCAAAAGATTCTGAGGTCTCTGCCTAAACGTTTTGCCATGAAGGTGACTGCTATAGAAGAGGCAAACAATGTAAAAACCATGAGCTGGAAAGAATTGATTGGCAATCTGTGTACCTATGAACTGCAACACCTGACTATTCCAGAACCCAAAGTTAAATCTGTTGGCTTAAAGGCTGAGACTGTGGTAGATGATGAATCCACCGATGGAGTGAGCGAGGAACTGGCGTTACTCATAAAGAACATCAATAAACTGTTGAAGAAGATCAACCGTAGGGGTGCTGGCCAGAACGGCCTGACCCAGCCTAAAAATCAAGACGCCAGGAGAGTGGATTTCCAGCAGCGAGAAAGACAGTCTGACCAGAAAGAGAATGGCAAAAGTGGACGGACCAAAGGAATAAAGTGCAGGGAATGCGGAGGTTTTGGCCACATACAAGCAGAGTGTGCTAACACCCTGAAGAAGAAGAAGAATAGCAAGTCTGTGACTGTTAGCTGGAGTGATACAGAGACTGAAGAGAGCACAGAGGAGTAAGAGACAACCAACTTTGGTGCACTGTCAAGCTGATAGGTGATGACCTATCAAGTTGTCCTAAAAACGAGTGTTTTGCAGCGAAATGGAAAATATGGGAAGGCAACGGTGGATTTTATTAATGATATGGAACAAACAATGGAAAGAAAGGTAAAAAGAGTAACAATACTAGTCACACGTATGTGCCTAGTCCTAAAGGAACAAGTATCCGGGGTGATCCTCAAGTTGAGAGCTTAAAGCTTTTGTCAAAAATGAAGATGTCGAACAAATGAGCCTTGCGTCTCCTTTTATACTCCTCCTAGCCGTTATGGGTCAAAGAGTAACGCTTAGTGTATTGATGGAGCTTTAATGCCTTGTAACGCCTCCTTTGAATATCCAACGGCTCCTTTGGAAATGTGTAACTCTTCCCTCATCGGATCCTTGCTGGTCCAAGGAGTAACGGCCGCCGCATTGATGGGAGGAGATTGAGTAACGGCTGGAGTCTTGATGGGAAGGGATTGAGTAACGGCCGAATCATTCATGGCATGGATCTTTTAGCCGTTGGAGGGGATATGGGTATCCAAGCTACCAACGGTTCTTTGGTACTTCTTTAAAGGAAGGGGAGCTTCATTAAAGGCCGACTTATTGAAAGAAGCCTTCTTGTAACCGTTGAGTAGAAACTCGGACGCCTCGGATGCCTCGGATGGATTCTTGTTTGTCTCGGGTGTGGCCCTGGGTGTCTCGGGCGGGCGCTGGGTTTCCCTCGGGTCGGCCTCGGGCATTGTGGCCGTTGCGCGTTGGCTTTTGACTGGGTCTTTGAAACCCCCAATTCCCTTACTGGTCGCCTGGGCTATGGCCTGGGGTTCGAGAATCGCCTGTCGGTTGGCCTGGGTTTGCCTTTCTCGGCCTGCTTGTCGAGCCTTGATCGTGATATGCGCCGGGTTGTCGAGAATCCCAACATTACCCGCCCCTTTGAAAGTGACCTTGTCCTCAAGGTCGTTAGGGCGTTCCTCCATTGTTTTAGACTGGGTACGGCGTCCGTCGTCTTCACCCCATATCACTACCGGGTTCCCTTGGTCAAGGAACTCTAGCCTCTTGGCCTCCCAGTTTACCTTGGTGTCTCCGAGTGATTGCAGCCATGGCCATCCCAAGACGAGCTCAGGTTTCTGCATCGGTATGGGAAGGAAGTCGGCTTGGTAGGTGTAGCCGGGGAACTCTAGTTCGACGCCTCGGCAGATGCCTTGGCTTTCTCCTTTTTTGCCGGCACCCAATATTACTTGTAGGCGGTCTCGGTCTTCGAGGGTAAGGCCCCATGGCTGGATCATTCCTTGGGGAAGGAAGTTATGCGTTGCCCCGCTGTCGACTAAGGCTAGGACAGCTCGTCCTCCCAGTCTGACCTTGATCTTCATGGAGTGTGCGCCGGAAGCTGGGGAACGCTTGGGCGGCCTGCCCTTCTTTAGGTCGGTTGAGGCGTCTCCCTTCCCTTGTGCTGGTTCGCTCGGCGACTCGGTTAACTGAGGCGGCCATAACAAACTCCATAAGTACATAAATACTGTACGAAGGAACTGGTACCTGGTGCCATGAGCCATTCCGTTTGCCTCTTTTCGTGGCTCAGCTTCGCTCTCGCCAGTTTGAGCTTGGCTTGGTGGGGATTTAGCCTTGCACTGGTGCCCGGGATGCCAAAGTTTGCTGCAACGGTAGCACTGTCCCTGGCCTCGTCTCTTCTCCCACTCGGCTTGGGGTAAACCGGAGTTGAGGGCTGTTGCCCGGTTGGACTGGGATCTTGGCTCATTCGGCCCCTCCTGCTCATCTGCGAGGACCTCCATACTGTTCAAGGCTGCTGGATTGTCCTCTTCTTCCCGGCTGAAGTCAATGCCCGCGCCCGGTTGTTCCTCGTCTACGAGAAGTACCTTCATGGTGGTTGGTGCGCACCGATGCCCGGGCATCCACTTTTCGTCGCATCGGTAACAAAGACGCTTGGCACGCTTGTTATCGATGTCTGTCGGGGTGACCTTGCGAAAAGTTGAGGCTATGCCTGGAGCCTCCCTAGGTCTGTCTCGGCTCACCCCTATGTTTGCCCCCGTGCCTTGTGCACGCTGGGGTCGCCCCGTGCTTCGGCTACCTCGTTCAGCGGCCTTCTCGTCTTCCACGAGCTGCGCCAGGTGCATGGCTTCCTCGAGGCTTCTAGGTCGTTGCACTCGCACCCCTTCGCGGATAGTTGGTTTGAGACCCTTCATGAAATTTCCCATGAGGGCTTCATTTGTCATTCCGCCCAGTCCGGACGATAACGCCTTGAAGCGGTCGCGGTACGTGCTCACGTCCCCTTCTTGCACTAGAGCGAAGAACTCTTCGTGCACCCGGCCCGCCTGGCCTTGAAAACACCCGATGAGAGCCGTGCGCAATTCCTCCCAGCATGTGAAGGGTTGGCGCTCCTCCCTCCACTCAAACCATTGTAGGGCCTTTTCCTCGAAACAAATAATGGCCGCGTTAAAACGTTCAGCTTCGGATAGGCCATTCATCATGAAGTACCTTTCTGCGCGATGGAGCCATCCACGCACGTCTTCTCCACGGAATAGTGGCAGTTCAAGCTTGCGATGGCCCGAGTCGAAGACCCTTGCCGGCCTTGCTCGATTGATCGCGGGTGCCTCGCCCCATGGTCTCGGCTGGTGGGGCTTTTCGCCCGAGTATCTCATCGGGTAGGTGGGTTCGCTTCGGGGCCTCGGCTGGTAAACTCCGTCGCGCCATGGATTCTCGTCCCGGGCGTCGCCCAAGTAGGGATCGGCGTAGGGCGGCCGCTCGGCTAATTGCCTCGCCCGGCCTTGCACCAGCTCGCTCCCTTGGCCACGAACGTGCTGTTGCCTCGGGGTTTCCTCGAGTGGACCCTCGAAAACCCGATAGCTTCCGCGCGGATCGCCACTCAGCTCGACTTCGGCCGATGTAGGGGTGTCCGTCATTGGCCTTTTGCCTCGGTCGAGGGCTTTGTTTGCAGTTGGCTCGGCCGGTTGTTGGGGCGTGCCTCGCCAAGTGGCCATCTCCTCGCGGATTTCCAAGAGTGTCTTCGTCATTTTTTCGAGTTTGGTGGTCGTGTCTTCGTGGTGCTGATTCACCTTTTCGCTTAGAGCCGTGAGGTCGACCCTAAGCGCTTGCGTTTCAACCTCAAGAGTTGAAGTCCTTGCTTCTAACTCGGCGTGGCGTGTGGTAGTCATGGTAGATGGGTGAAGCGTGTGTGGAAGTGTGTGGTGAAGGGTAGAGTGTGTGCGGAAGTGGTCTAAGGGAACGACTAGCTCTGAGGCCAAATGATAGGTGATGACCTATCAAGTTGTCTTAAAAACGAGTGTTTTGCAGCGGAATGGAGAATATGGGAAGGCAACGGTGGATTTTATTGATGATATGGAAGAAACAACGGAAAGAAAGGTAAAAAGAGTAACAATACTAGTCACACGTATGTGCCTAGTCCTAAAGGAACAAGTATCCGGGGTGATCCTCAAGTTGAGAGCTTATAGCTTTTGTCAAAAATGAAGATGTCGAACAAATGAGCCTTGCGTCTCCTTTTATACTCCTCCTAGCCGTTATGGGTCAAATAGTAACGCTTAGTGTATTGATGGAACTTTAATGCCTTGTAACGCCTCCTTTGAATATCCAACGGCTCCTTTGGAAATGTGTAACTCTTCCCTCATCGGATCCTTGCTGGTCCAAGGAGTAACGGCCGCCGCATTGATGGGAGGAGATTGAGTAACGGCTGGAGTCTTGATGGGAAGGGATTGAGTAACGGCCGAATCATTCATGGCATGGATCTTATAGCCGTTGGAGGGGATATGGGTATCCAAGCTACCAACGGTTCTTTGGTACTTCTTTAAAGGAAGGGGAGCTTCATTAAAGGCCGACTTATTGAAAGAAGCCTTCTTGTAACCGTTGAGTAGAAACTCGGACGCCTCGGATGCCTCGGATGGATTCTTGTTTGTCTCGGGCGTGGCCCTGGGCGTCTCGGGCAGGCGCTGGGTTTCCCTCGGGTCGGCCTCGGGCATTGTGGCCGTTGCGCGTTGGCTTTTGACTAGGTCCTTGAAAACCCCAATTCCCTTGCTGGTCGCCTGGGCTATGGCCTGGGGTTCGAGAATCGCCTGTCGGTTGGCCTGGGTTCGCCTTTCTCGGCCTGCTTATCAAGCCTTGATCGTGCTGTGTGCCGGGTTGTCAAGAATCCCAACACAAGCATGTTAGATTGTGCCACAGACTGGTTCCAAAGACTGTGCCAAGAAAAAAAAAAGCCGAGGTGGAAGAGAACGAAGCTGAAGAAAGTGATGAAGAAGAAATCATTAATGATTGCATTGCTGAGAAATATGCACTATTTTTCTCAAAGTGGACTGAGCTGGTAGACACCAACAGGAGGCTAAATACAGGTGTTATCACTCTGAAACTGGAAAAGCAGGAACTGGAATCCAAAGCCAGCATTCTTGCACAGGAGAAAGAAAATCTGGAGAAGGAAGTAAAAGAGCTGAAACGAAAGGCTGAAGGAGACAAACAAGAATCGAAGAAGCTCTTGGAGGAGATGGGTTTAATCAAGAAGCTCCTGAACAGCCTGAACACAGGTTCCAAAAATCTGGACCAGATCCTGTCTGTGCAGAAGAGAATAAAAGATACTATAGGGCTTGGATTCACTGGTGAGAAGAAAAGTGGTGATACAAAGTCTGTGAAAGCTAGTGGCACAGTTCCTAAAGACAACAAACACAAGACAGCTGATGAGTTTGTCTGGGCCAGAGAAAGTGACAACCAGTATCGTGTCCCAAGAGATATAGGATGGCAACGTGCTAGGGTGTGCTACTATTGCAGCAAACCTGGGCACATCAAACGTCATTGCTATCGTTATAGATGTGATAGCCATTACGAAGAACCAATAAGAAGACAAGGCAGAATGGTGTGGAGACCATGGAATGATCAATACTATTGTGTCTCGTACAGTTCAACTGACAAGGAGGATGAGGAGAGCTGGTTCTTTGACAGCGGCTGTTCAAGACACATGACTGGAGTTTGAGAAAACCTGACTAATCTGAGACCGATCGACGGGCACCATGTGACATTTGGTGATGGAAAAAGAGCAAGAGTTCTCGCCAAGGGAAGATGTCACATTTGGTGATGGTAGGTATGCCACATTTAGAAGATGTCTATTGGGTTGATGGCTTAAAGGCAAATCTGCTCAGCATTAGCCAGTTGTGCGATGGCCGAAATCAAGTTCAATTCACAAGAAATTCCTGCCAAGTCTATGACAAACATGGTGTATGCGTGATGGAAGGAGATCGTGCTAGCAACAACTGTTATCTCCTAAGCCGTGCTACAACCCCAGCAACAATTACATGCATGTTAATCAGGTCTGATGAAGTGCATCTATGGCATCAACGCTTGGGACACATAAATTTCAGATCTTTGAAATTTTGGGCCGACAAGAGGTTGCTTGAAGGTATTTTTAATATTAGAGGAGATATGCAAATTATTTGTGCTGATTGTCAAGCAGGAAAGCAGACTCGAGCAGTGCACAAGAAAGTGGACAGAATCTACACCAAGCGTCCTCTTGGGCTACTGCATATGGATCTGATGGGACCAATGCAGGTGGAGAGTATTGGGCGTAAGAGGTATGTTTTGGTATGTATAGATGACTACACCAGATACTCTTAGATCATGTTCTTGTGCGAGAAGTCCGAAGCTATGCAAGCCTTTGTACAGCTTGCTACCTGCCTGATTAATGAAAGGAGAGATCGAGGAGAAAATCTTTTGTCCATACAAAGTGACCATGGAAGGGAATTTGAGAATGAGAAGTTTGCACGGTTCTGTGATGAGCAAGGTATTGTACATCAATTCTCATCTCCTATCACACCACAACAGAATGGAGTAGTAGAGCGGAGAAATCAAACTGTACAAGAGATGACGAGAGTTATGTTGCACGCGAAGAACGTCCCTTTGAATTTGTGGGCTGAGGCTATGTTAACAACTACATACGTCCTGAACAGAGTCCTGATTCGACCAGGGATGGACAAGACCAGCTATGAGCTTTGGAAAGGAAGAAAGCCCACTGTTAAGCAATTTCATGTCTTTGGAAGTACTTGTTATATTCTGACCGATAGGGAGCAAACGTAGAAGTTGGCTAGGAAGTGTGATGAAGGACTGTTCCTGGGTTATTCTCCAAACAGTAGAGCCTATCGTGTCTACAATAAGAGAATGAGAACAGTGATTGAATCAATCAATGTGGTGATCGACTATGCTAAGGATTCACCTCTGAGGAAGGAACCAGAGGATGATATGGAGACTCAGGATACTCGTCCTAAGCCTGCACAAGGGTCTGTACCAGATGCTAATTCCGAAATTGTGCCTGTAACGGTGCTAGATTCGGCTGAGAAGGATAATGATGTACACATGCGAGATGCTGAAGGAAGTGAGGTAAATCAAACTCACTCTGGAGTTGGTGAGGCTAGTATGCAACCTTCTAGCAGAATCCAGAAGAATCATCCTCTGTCTAGTGGAATTGGAGATCCTCACGACAAGATCAGAACTAGAGGTAAAACTCATGTTAATTATAGATATATGATTAACCATAGCTGCTATTTATCAAAGGTGAAACCAAAGAATGTGAAGGAGGCCTTGCAAGATGACCATTGGATCACGGCTATGCAAGAGGAGTTGGGAGAATTCACTCGTGATAATGTATGGGATCTTGTTCCAACAGCCTTTGGATGCCACATGCCAACAGAGAAACAACTAGCGGATATATTGACAAAGCCATTGGATGCTGAGAGGTTTGAGACACTAAGGTCTGCACTTGGCCTTTGTGTCATGAAAAACTAGAAGGCTTTGAAGCCAGGGGCAGTCAGCTGAGCAGAACTCTTATATGTACTGATGATGGACCAAAATTATACGAATCATAAACACAGTATAACCCCCTTATTTAGACATTTTGTCTATTTAACTTTTTCTTGTTAGTTCAGATATATTTTTGCAGGGTATTTCAGAGCTTAGAGAGAATACATACTAAAGAGGAGCTTTTAAAGCAGAAAAGATGTTACGAGTCTATCCAAGGTCAAGATCATATGCCGACTGAAGAAATATTAAGGATCCTGACGTTGAATCACTCATAACAAATTAATCAGAAAAATCAGGAGAGGAATCAAGACAGCCCGGGGAAGAAACACACTGACAGTTTTATGAAAAGACTGCACAAAACTGTACAAAACTCACACATGGGCAAAGTGACCGGCCACTTGGGCAAGAGGTGGCCAAAGCCACCCCTCCTCCTCCCTCCACCACCGGCAACCGGCGGTCCTCCACACATGGTGACCGGTGGCTTTTGCTCCTCCATAGGTGGCGGCTCCTCCTCTCCTTCCTCCATGTGTTGGCCATCTCCTCCATCCATTTTCTCGTCCAATCACCATGGGACACTTGTGGCCATCTCCTCCTCCTCTCATGGCTATATAAGGAGGAGCTCCTCCCCTCATTTGTATCATCAATCATCATCCATAAGCAATTCACTTCTCTCTCTAAAAGTTATGTAATTGTAAGTTTGGCTTTGGAAATAAAGGATAGCTCCCTTGGCGCTTCAACAATTGTAAGTATTATTTCTAGTATTTATTCAACTGTATTTTTCCTTAGTTATAATGTTTAGCGCGATGAATAGTAGCTAAACTAGTAGTTCGGTCTAAGGGGCGCACTTGTATTATAAAATGTTTTAGACTATTAACTTAGCGTCTCTCCTTAGTATTCAAAACTTATTCTATGTGCCATATATTCGGTTAGAACGTCCAAGGTAGAGTGGATGCTTGGAATGACAAAACTCTACAGCGGGGTTCGTAAACTTGTACGGATAAGTGGATGCTTGGAATGACAAAGCTTATCTGAGAAGTTTGACTTATCTTAAACACCATTTGGTTGATCGGGAATGATTGATCAAATGGATGCACATAGGCTAATATAACCGGGAATGGAGTATTAGTCTAAATAGAATAAGTGCTCTACGTCCTTGGAATAGGCTAGACAGTGTACGCAAATCGAGTGCTTGGAATGGCCTTGATACACCGTTTGAATACTTAGTAGAGTCACTAAAGGTCAATGATAAACAAGATATAATACAAGGCCCCTGAAACCGAACGCTTTCCTTTAATCTTAAACTGCAATTTACTTTCCAGTACTAAAACCAACCAACCAATCAATCAATCAATCACTTAGCTGGTAGCTTTAAAACCAACCAACCGACCTAAAACACGCTCTCTCGCTGGACAACCCCCTCAAAGAACATCTATTCCTCTGATTCCCTTGGGTTCGACCCCTACTTACCACTTGCTACCCAGTAGTATAGTTGCGAGTAGCGGACTATTATAAATTTATTCTTGACGTTTGCACATAACGACTGTGCATCCATCAAAATTGGCGCCGTTGCCGGGGAATCAGTCGTCGGATAGTTGTTCTTTCCCTCCCCTTTCTTTTTCTTTCTTTTCCCTATGTCATCACCCATTACGCATGCATGGACAACGCGATTTCTGCCCCTGTTCGGAGGAACGGAGGTAGAAGACCCTGTACAGCACTGCCAAAACTTCCACCACGTCTGCCACCACATCAAACCTGAGAACGAAGTATTAGAGGAATTTAAGCTGAAATGCTTCAAATTCTCTCTAACCGACTTCGCCACGATATGGTACTACACATCCACCGCTTGCAGTGCAGAACGTTTCGTAGACCTCTGCGTTCCGTTCCTGAAAGAATTCTCCCCACCATCTTTACGCCAAGAAACCCGTGAGAAGATCATGTGCCTTCATCAATCCCGGGATGAGACTTTGGACGAATACTACATGAACTACGATGCCATCGTCTCAAGCTGCCCGCACCATGGATTTACGAAGAAAGTTCTTCTCCAAAAATTTCTTCGTGGGATGAGGGCCGAAGAGCTGGGAAGAGTTAACGAAGCTATGAGAAGGTCTGCCACAAACTTCACCATTGCAGACATGTGGTACCTTATAATCGGCCTGGCCGCTGCCACAAGACGAGTACCCCAAACTGACGAGGAAATGCAGACAGAAGAAGCTGACCCTGAGGCTGATGAAGAAAAAACCATTGAACCGTCGGAAGAGACTGCTGAACCGTCTGAAGAATCAGACATGGAAAGCACCGGAAGCAACGAAGTAGGAGTCCAGAACACCACTGACGAGCTGCCCAAGCCATACCCGACTATCATTACCCAGGCAGCTGAAACTATCTACGATCAGTTCCTCACGAACCAACATAACGAGGCAGAACCAAGCCTCATGAGGCCTTCCCGACTTTTCCCCTTAATCAATGAGCAAGTCGCTGCGAACTGTGCGATCAATGAAGAAGCTCAAAGGAGGATGGGAAAAGAACCTCTGCAGAATGACCCCTCGATGGAGCATTGTTATGCCGCAACTGGACTAGGCAGTCCCAAATACAAAAACTTCGAAAGGCTAGTAGTGAAAGGTCCCTCACCCCCTCCGGGGTATTGGAAGGAAAAAATCCCGAAACAAAGGAGTCCTGACCCGAACACAACATCCGGCAAGAAGTCAAGAAGAAGCAACACTGGAACGGTGGCGAAGTTTGACTTGAGCCACCCATGGGACCCAAACCAGTAATCCACAACGAGGTATCGTCGAGCCAACGACGTTAAACAAGTGCACTGGTCGGGAGGTAACCCGACACTATCTTACTTTTCCGCACTTTAATTTCTGTCATTTAAATTCAGTATTTAGTTTTAAGCTTGCATGACTTTTGAACTAAGGCACGCCTTCGTTCAAAAGTGGGGGGTGAGAACCACCTATGTACATAAATAACGTGCTTGCTGTTTTTTCTTTTTTTAGTAATAGTATCTTTTTGAAAATATGAACTTAAGAATGTGAAAAAGATAAATCATAATTCATGCATTAACCTTGTGAAAATTCAACTGTTTAAAAACTTAGAATGTAACTTTCCATTTGTCCTTTGTGCTGCGATAACTAGGGATGTGGAGTTGACATAAACTGCCCTAGAGAGGCTTGGCAAGCAATCAAAGGATCAGATCAAACTACATGGTTTTCGAAGTCAGTGGAGGCTGCACTTCGGGTTTTCAATGAAGATTGAAGTCATCTCCGCCATGCAGTGTTTATGCAAATAGCGAGGACGGGAATCGGACCGTTCTATCTCCGGTCAAAGTAGCCGAGAAAATAGATGAGCGACCCTCATCTTGACCCGCGCGAAACGATAGTCAAAGTAGCCGAGAAAATAGATGAGCGACCCTCACCTTGACCCGCGCGAAATGGCAAAAATGAGAGGAGCGGGGAGGTATTTCCATAGGCTTGCGGGCAATGATTGGACCTCCCAAAAAGGCTTGAGAAAATGGACTAGCAAAGCCACAAAAAGGTGAAAAGCTCAATGAAGCAAATCAAGAGGCCAAAGGCCCAAAATTGTGAAGGTTTTAACCGAACAAAAAGTGAAGAACTCAAAAAGTCAAATCAAAGGCCAAAGGCCGATTCACTACAAAAGCAGTCCCTCGCCAAAAGAAAATCAAAGTACTCAAACCATTGAAACCCGAACCGAATCACGTGCTAGAGAAAGCTACCAGAAAACCATATAGTGCGAGACAATCCCGAGATTGCAGTCCAGGAGCCTAAAAAGGGCTATCTCCCGAGACATCCAATATAATTTGCATCTCAGCACGGAGGTACAAGTATTAAGTTTCTTCTATTTATTTATGCAGTTTAATTTGGTAATAAGTAAGCAATGCATGAATTAGGATAGATCGAGTAACACAGTCTAATTTTCATATTTCAAAGCCAACTTATAGTACAGCCCTTTAATAGCATTGTTCGGGACAAACAACTAAAAGTGTGGGGTGATCTGATGGACCAAAATTATACGAATCATAAACACAGTATAACCCCCTTATTTAGACATTTTGTCTATTTAACTTTTGCTTGTTAGTTCAGATATATTTTTGCAGGGTATTTCAGAGCTTAGAGAGAATACACACTAAAGAGGAGCTTTTAAAGCAGAAAAGATGTTACGAGTCAATCCAAGATCAAGATCATATGCCGACTGAAGAAATATTAAGGATCCTGACGTTGAATCACTCATAACAAATTAATCAGAAAAATAAGGAGAGGAATCAAGACAGCCCGGGGAAGAAACACACTGACAGTTTTGTGAAAAGACTGCACAAAACTGTACAAAACTCACACATGGGCAAAGTGACCGGCCACTTGGGCAAGAGGTGGCCAAAGCCACCCCTCCTCCTCCCTCCACCACCGGCAACCGGCGGCTCCTCCACACATGGTGACCGGCGGCTTTTGCTCCTCCATAGGTGGCGGCTCCTCCTCTCCTTCCTCCATGTGTTGGCCATCTCCTCCATCCATTTTCTCGTCCAATCACCATGGGACACTTGTGGCCATCTCCTCCTCCTCTCATGGCTATATAAGGAGGAGCTCCTCCCCTCATTTGTATCATCAATCATCATCCATAAGCAATTCACTTCTCTCTCTAAAAGTTATGTAATTGTAAGTTTGGCTTTGGAAATAAAGGATAGCTCCCTTGGCGCTTCAACGGTTGTAAGTATTATTTCTAGTATTTATTCAACTGTTTTTTTCCTTAGTTATAATGTTTAGTGCGATGAATAGTAGCTAAACTAGTAGTTCGATCTAAGGGGCGCACTTGTATTATAAAATGTTTTAGACTATTAACTTAGCGTCTCTCCTTAGTATTCAAAACTTATTCTATGTGCCATATATTCGGTTAGAACGTCCAAGGTAGAGTGGATGCTTGGAATGGCAAAACTCTACAGCGGGGTTCGTAAACTTGTACAGATAAGTGGATGCTTGGAATGGAAAAGCTTATCTGAGAAGTTTGACTTATCTTAAACACCATTTGGTTGATCGGGAATGATTGATCAAATGGATGCACATAGGCTAATATAACCGGGAATGGAGTATTAGTCTAAATAGAATAAGTGCTCTACGTCCTTGGCATAGGCTAGACAGTGTACGCAAATCGAGTGCTTGGAATGGCCTTGAAACACCGTTTGAATACTTAGTAGAGTCACTAAAGGTCAATGATAAACAGGATATAATACAAGGCCCCTGAAACCGAACGCTTTCCTTTAATTATAAATTGCAATTTACTTTCCAGTACTAAAACCAACCAACCAACCAATCAATCAATCAATCACTTAGCTGGTAGCTTTAAAACCAACCAACCGACCTAAAACACGCTCTCTCGCTGGACAACCCCCTCAAAGAACATCTATTCCCCTGATTCCCTTGGGTTCGACCCCTACTTACCACTTGCTACCCAGTAGTATAGTTGCGAGTAGCGGACTATTATAAATTTATTCTTGACGTTTGCACATAACGACTGTGCATCCATCAGCTGACGTGCCGGGTAGTAAGGGGGAGCTATGTGTTTAAATCAAACTGTGCAAGCACCTTGAAAAGAAGAAGTATGGACAGGCCAAGGCTCCAGTAAAAGGGGTTTCTTCAGTGAAACCTAAAGGTACATCTTTTGAGCCTATTGCTGAACAATCTAGTGTTACTGATGTTCCTGTTGGGTGCCGATTGGTGGAAAAAGTTTGGTGAAAGAATTGGTGAAGAAGAGAGTGGCAAACAGTATAGGTGGGGACCAAGTAGTGGTCGGAGATGGTTCAATTTCTGTTGCAGATTTGGTGACGCAAATTCAAGCAGAATTGATGGCTATCTTGGCGAAAGAGACGCAAGGGAGAGAGGCTAAGCCTACTGAAAAGGAGAAAGAAAGATTGACTGGACAGACTGAGCAGGATGTTGAGAAGACCAAGGGGCACTCTGTGCCTATTGAGGAGACTGAGTCGGAGCAGAAAACGAGTCCTGTGGAGTCTCAAAAGGCAAGCAAAGATACAGATGCAGAGTACATCCCTGAGGATGTGTCGTCTGCAGAAGAGTCTGATAAAGCAGTGCAAAATCTATGGCAGCTTCTGAACCTATCGTGGAGAAGCCAACTGATCAGCAATCTATTCCCATTGAGAAAAGTGATGATACAAACGATTAATCCAGCTGCCAGTATCTGTGCATAAGAAATTCGCTAAGGAAGTCAGAGGCCAAATTCCCTTCCTCGAACGCGAGATCAAACGAATGAAAATTTAGCGTGCTCCAGGATACTGAATATGAAGAGGAGTAGTTTGTGCAACGGTCCCTTGCCACTTGTGACAAAAAGGGGGAGAATCTGCATGAGTAGAGATGTGTGGCTGTGGATGGGACGCTGGGTTGTGATGATGTGTGCTGCAAATGATTTGTGTTAAGAAGTATTCGGGCAAGACTGTGCAATCTACTATGTTCTATCTGTGCTAGCTTGGAACGAACCTTGACTATTGGTGCAAGATTCAACTACTGGTTGAAAAGTGGTCATGCAGAAGAAGTGTTTTGCCTCAAATGTCAAGGGGGAGATTGTTGGAGTAAAAAGTGCCATCTAGGCAAAACTCGAATCTGTGCAAGAAGCTCGCAAAAATGATCTGTGCTAGATCAATCTGTCAGTTCCGAAAAAGCAGCACAGCTCCTAGTTTTTTGAACTGATGGATCTCGATCATATCTCTTCGTCTGCCACATCATCAAACCCGGTCCTTATAAGATAAAGATATGCAGATCAAGATTAAATCTCAACGGATTTAATCCCTATCTTATCTAGGGTTTTAGAAAATCAAATCTAGGGTTTTCTTATCACCTAGATTCACACGGCTGCTATATAAAGAAGGCCAGGGTTCTTTATTTGATGAGCGAGCAACACTTGAGAAACGCCGTGTGAAGGAGCTTTCAATCAGTGTGCGGATTACACCATTCTAATCACTTGGAGAGTAGTATATGTGCATCAGTAGTTTGGAAGCATGTTCTAACGTCAATCTGTACTATACACTGTGATAGTGAATTGTTCCTTGGACTTGGGAGAAGTCCCCCAGACGTAGGCTACATTGAGCCGAACTGGGTCACCAAGTGCTGTGCGTCTTTTACTGTTCTGCATTTTATTTCGTTTATCTTAGTCTGTGCAAGCAACTGTATCACACCCTGTGCTACATCTAGTTGATACAGTTGAACTCATCACACGCGTAGCTATTTTAGTATACATGAACATGACTTTTGTCGCCACATTCCAAAACAGAATGAGCAACTGCCAAGGCTTTGTGATTTTGATGGGAGTTCAACTCAGGAAAAGTAAACAGGATGCAACACCATCTGATTTCATGCGCATTATTTTGAAATGACAAAAAAGGATGACAAAAAACAAGAAGTTGCCGAAGAATATATCCATTGCCAGATGTCGAAGGGACAAGCAGAGTGTTAGCATTTACATTCATAGCCCATTTTGTACATACAGCAGCTAACTTGACAGACCTTTCCCAATCTCCAGACTAATGAAGAAAAGTTAATTGAGGAACTCCACTCTTCAACACTTCTAATTAAAATTAGCATCATGTCTTATGTTGTAAACCATTTCAATCCAATATACAATATAAAATAATCAAAATGCTCATCTGAACACTAAAAAATGTTGAAGTAATAACAAAGCTTACATGTATCCAAAACAAGGAACCCCAAAATCGACTTCCACGTCAATCCCTAGCAGCCATACAAGAAATAAAAGTTATTTACAAGGGAACCATTTATGTAACGATGTTACAGTGTTGGCAATAAAAATACCTCAAGATTCATAGTTCCTCGATTGAGCACATTATGCAGCAAGTGCATGTAAGCCTTCGGTTTCTGCAGAATCAAATCGATTAGCGGAATCTACATCAGCACAAGCAAACAATGAAAAATCACCTCTTACGCTGAAAATTTGCCGAAGAATCTCCAATATATCAACATCTACAGAACAACCAAATATGTCAAAGTATTTTCAGACCACAAACAGTCATATGTAAAACTACAAGAGACTAATCAGGAAGATCCACAATTATCTCTTGAGAACTCAGTTCAACTCAACACAATCCTGGAAATCAGTTATCATGTGCCGAGACCTAAACCAGCCACTAGCCATAACACATAGAAACATACACACCAAACTCTTCATAATCAATTTACTCAATCTAAAATCGGCATATCAAATTAGGAGAACAGTCGCATCGAACAAACACAAGCTCAATCTAAAATCGGATTAATTAATTTGACGAAGGCGTTGTGATGTTCTCTTATGTGGCATGTATTTAGCAAAATGTAGTTAGACAATTCGAGCAGGAGTTCAAGGGGAGTTCGAACACATTCTGGAACTACAGTACAGCGTGGAGCAGACGCCAAGATGGTTTCCGAAAAATTTGAAAGATCGAATGTCGTTTCGATCTGATGTCGGCCAGCGAAGAATTCAAGCAGGAGATATTCGACTGAATATCTACACATCAGATTAAAGGCGACGTGGCTGACTTGTCAAGGAAGTCTTCGAATATTCTCCCCATCTGATTTGATAAAGATACACATCGAAATATTTAGGAACATTTCCTAAATATTTGATGGGATTATATGGAGCAGATTTGGAGATCATCCTGGCATATAAATACAATGCTAGGGCGTCCATAATCTGCGTCGCTTCCTGAGAGAAAATAAACACGAGAGCATTCGTGGGATTGGAGGAGGAGTGACGGCCGGCGGACTATTCCACACCAAAATATCAACGGGGAAGTAACAGTCTGTTCAGCGTGCTGTTCAGACTGTTCTTGAAGAACAACAAAGCGCGCACACACACACACGCGCGGTGATCAAGATACGTCTTTGAGAGAAGGCGACTGGGCTTCAGAAAGGTCCAAGACTAGGCCGAGAGGGAAGTCTCGTCCTACCCATAGGGGATCGAGGGGAGCTGCGGTGAACCAAGATCGCAAATCCGAGAGACGGAGATATAGAGGCTAGACGATTACAAAAAAGGTGTTGTGTAAGAGTAAGACCACTTGTAGCTCTAATCTCGTAATACAATTTGTGTCCCTTTTAGGGTGTGGGAAACCCCCCAGAGTAGGCGAAGCCGAACTGGGTATCATATCGTGCGTGCTCCTGTGTGCTTCTGTTATTTGTTCTGTCTTCTGAACTGTTGTGAAAGGAGTTCAAGGTCTGTCTCAACTGTACCTTGAACACAAGCTTGAACAGGGTGTAGAATTTCAATTGGTATCAGAGCAAACACTCGACACACTGAGTGAGATCCTAGAACTGTTCAAGATGACTCCAAAGGAAGGACAAAGCGTAACCAGAGATAACAAAGATATCTCGCTTAGAACAGAGGTGTTTGGAGTATTTGTTGAGACTGACTGCACCTTCTATCAACTGAATATGATGGCTCGGAAGTTTGGCAGGATAGCCCGAAAGCTCGACAAACGCAGACCTGAGCAAGGACAATCACAATCAACCAAGCTTCATAACTTGAAGACAGACATGAAGACATGCAGAAACAAAAACATCTGCATGGTTGCCTTCAACTCATCAAGTCACATGGAAAAAGATCGATGGTACTTCGACAGTGGATGCTCCGCTCATATGACAGGTGACCCCAAGTTTCTCACACATATTCGACCTGTCATAAAGAAGCAGTTTGTTACGTTCAGTGATGGAGGAAAGGGTCAGGTGATCGGTTGTGGGACATTGAAGGTTCCAGATCTTCCTGTACTCAAGGACATCCTCTTGGTTGAAGGAATGAAGGTGAACCTTATCAGTATCAGTCAGCTATGCGATAGCGGGCACGTCAAATTCACTCATGACTCTTGCCAAGTCTTGAACAAAGAAGGAGGCACACTGATGAAAGGTAGTAGAGCAGCCAACGACTGTTACCTTATAGGGTCTGCCGGAACAGTTACTACATCAGCGTGCTTATCAAGTCAAGCGGAACAGTATCAGTCAGTTACTACATCGCATAGGCGATTGGGTCATCTGAATCTCAAGACCTTGAAGAAGCTCTGCTCATCTGGACTCATCCGAGGAATGCCCAATGTGAAAGGCGACATAAATGTTCTATGTGGAGAATGCCAAATCAGAAAACAAACTAAGGCTTCGCATCCCAACACCACACAAATCAGCACCAGCAGACCACTGGAACTGATCCATATGGATCTGATGGGCCCGATGCAGGTTGAGAGCTATGGCGGCAACAAGTGTGTTCTGGTCTGTGTGGATGACTTCACCAGGTTTACATGGACTCGATTCCTTCGTGACAAGTCTGCAGTCGCACAATAGTTCGTTGAACTTGCTACCCTACTCTAGAGAGAAGGAAGCCAAAGGAGAACGCCTGGTGAGTATCAGGAGTGACAACGGCACTGAGTTCAAGAATGCCACTATGGCCACTTACTGTGCCAAACGCGGGATTGCTCATCAGTTTGCTTCTGCAATCACACCCCAGTAAAATGGCGTTGTGGAATGAAAAAATTGTACAATTCAGGAGAAGGCTCGTGTAATGATTCATGCCAAGAAGATTCCCCTGAAGTTCTGGTCAGAAGCTATGAACACGGCGTGCCATATTATAAGTCGTGTGACAATACGCACAGGTACGGAGATGACCTGCTATGAACTTTAGAAAGGGAAGAAGCCCACTGTCAAGTACTTCCACATTTATGGGAGTGAGTGCTACATTTTGAATGACCGTGAGTACCGACAGAAGCTTGATCCAAAGAGTGATGAGGGATTCTTCCTAGGATATTCCTCAAATAGTCGAGCATACCGGGTGTTCAACAAACGCACAGGATCGGTCATGGAGTCTATCAATGTAAAAATAAAGGATGACGTGATTGAGCAAACTGCCCCAGATGATGCAGATGAAGTAGTTGGAACAGCATCTGCAACTATCCCACTATCTCATCCGACTGAGACTGACTCGATATGAGGAGTCCCAACAGCTGATAATCACTCTGGAAACTCTTCCTCTGACGAGGTTGAAGAGGTGAGTACTCAAGCAGATCGTGCTGCATTACAACCCTCTCGTAGAATTTCCAGAGACCACCTAATCTCTGAGGTCATTGGAGCACCTAGTGACGGAATACAAACTCGTGGGAAGTAGATCAACTTCAAAGATCTTGTTGCCTGCTCGTGTTTTCTATCTTCGATGGAGCCGAAGAACATAAAGGAAGCACTCATTGATGAGTATTGGGTCCTCGCCATGCAGGATGAACTGGAAGAGTTTGCCCGTAATGATGTATGGGACTTAGTTCCAAGACCTGATGGTGTGAACATCATCGGCACAAAATGGATTTTTAAGAACGAGTTAGACACATCAGTAAATATCACTAGAAATAAGGCTCGACTTGTTGCCCAGGGCTATACCCAGATAGAGGGGATCGATTTTGATGAAACCTTTGCCCATGTCGCACGCCTTGAAGCTATTCGCCTGCTCCTTGCTCTGGCTTGTCACTTGAAGTTTCGGCTATTCCAGATGGATGTTAAAAGTGCGTTCCTGAATGGCCTTCTAAATGAAGAAGTATATGTTTCTCAGCCAAAAGGATTTGAGGACCCGCATCACCCTGCTCATGTGTATCGCCTGAAGAAGGCACTATACAGACTCAAGCAGGCGCCTAGAGCTTGGTATGAGCGCCTCACTGTGTTTCTCTTCAACCATGGATATGTGCGAGGGGGAGTGGACAAGACCCTGTTCGTCAAGCACACAAGGTCAGATTTTATTATCGCACAAATTTATGTTGACGATATTGTGTTTGGGTCCAACACCCAGAAGCTGGTAGATCAGTTCGTGGAACAGATGCAGAAAGAGTTCAAGATGAGTATGGTAGGGGAAATGAACTACTTTCTCGGACAGCAGGTGATACAGAAAGAGGATTGCATCTTCATCTCACAAAGTAAGTATACCAAGACCCTGATAAAGAAATTTGATCTTGAGAAGGCAAGTCACAAACGAACACCTGGTGCAACTCATTTAAAGATCACTAAAGACGATGCTGGAGCAAAGGTTGATCAAACTTTGTACAAGAGTACGATTGGGAGTCTCTTGTACTTAACCGCCAGTAGACCTGATATTTCATACGCAGTTGGACTCTGTGCAAGGTACCAGGCGGATCCAAAAGAAAGTCACCTACTGCAAGTGAAAAGAATCATAAAGTATGTGTGCGGAACTGTTGAATTTGGGATCTGGTACACCAAAGACACCAATCCACACCTAGTTGGTTTCTGTGACGCTGACTGGGCAGGAAAAGCTGAAGATCTAAAGAGCACGTCTGGAGGGTGTTCCTTCTTGGGAAACAACTTGGTCTCCTGGTTCAGCAAAAAACAAAACAGTATATCGCTATCTATGGGCGAAGCGGAGTATATCGCTGCGGGAAGTTACTGCACTCAGCTTCTATGGATGAAGCAAATTCTATCTGAATACGGAATTGAACAGAAGGAGATGACCCTGTACTACGACAATATGAGCGCGATCAGAATATCCAAAAACCCAGTACAGCACTCCAGGATGAAGCAATCCGACATCAGGCATCATTTCATCAGAGAGCTGGTTGAATAGAAGGTGGTGACTCTACAACATGTTACAACGGACAAGCAATTAGCTGATATCTTCACCAAACCTCTGGATGCTGCACTGCTTGAGACACTCAGATTCTCCTTGGGTCTATGTGTCGTCACTAACTAAGTGTTCCAGACAGTGGTCAGTTACAGGCGAAACTCCAGCAACACAGTTGGACTGATCACTCATGAAAGAGAGCTGGAACAGAAGGTGAATATTTAGAGGATGAATATTTTTAAATATCTTGAAGATTTTTTTTGGTGCCGTTATGAGGAAAGAGAGGATGGTTTTTTGGAAGTTGAAAAGACTGATCTGGATTTGAAAATCAAATTAGTTTCGTCTGCGGCTCCTCTCCTCTATTGCCAAACCCTAGATACAGTTTGTTACGAACTCTCTCTATCCTTCTCCTCTCCGGTGACAATGGTGACCACCATGAAAACATCAAGCTTGTTTGTCAAGACTTCTTCAGATATCAAGAAGGCGGATATGAAATCACCCAAAGCTTTGGCACCAACACCTCAAATCGCAAAATCGAAGAAGCAAAAGATGCCGATGGAGAAAAAGGCGTTATCTTTAGATGCAGATGCCACAACACTATCTGCTGTCAAAGTTTATAACAAAGGGGCGGCTCCAGCAATCCCTAAAGCCAAGGTGGTGGAGAAGAAAGGACCAGAACCTACTGCAAAGCAGAAGGTGGTGCCCTCGCAATCAGCGGTGGGGACTCCTAAGCCAATCTATGCTAGTTCGACATCAACAAGTCTCGTCCCTCCACCGGCTATGCCCCAATCTGAGGTAATTCAAAACCCCAAAGCTCTGGATGTTGTTTTGCCTGTGAAAGATGCTGTTGTTGGATATAATGAAGTTGAAAAGGAAGTAAATGTCGAGGAGGTTGTGTTTGGAAAAGCCAGTAGGGCTGTTGTTAGTAAGGGTGTTGGAAAAGATGCTGTCAGAGCTGTGAAAGAAGGTGAATCAGGTTTGTCTGTATTCAAGGAAACCGCTGGTCCAAGATCGTGGAGGGAAAGGTTGCATGCAACCGGCTATGTGAGGCCTCAAGGTGGACTTCGCATGAAAGCAGTTTATCGACGAATAGATTCTCCAAGAAAGTATGCTGCCAAATTTTCTATTGTTGGAGGACGGCTGTTTGCTTTGTCTAACTCAAAGACCGAATAGTTTCTTGGGTATTCAGGCAAAAGGAAGGTGGTTCTTGATGAGGGATCTGAAGTCGTTTCAGAAGAAAAGCATGAGAGTTCAGATGGTTATCAACATGCAAAGCATCATGATACAGAGGACGTGGAGTCTAATTCTTCCAAGAAGGATGATGAACTAGATGATCTCTTCAAGGACATGGATGATATTGTCAATGATTTGCAAAAGGAGGATGTTCCTGTTTCTGCTGTGACTCAGCCAGATCAGTCTTCCCAAGCCCAGGCTGTAGGGGGAGCCGATGCTTCCAAAAAGAGGAAACGAGGAGTGCCTACTACTGTCTCAGAAGATGCTAGAGGTTTTGAAGTCCCATCTCCAGTTTCTGAAGCAGCTCCCACAGGCTTGGTAAAGAAGGGAGTTTGGTTCATAAATATAGATGCAGCCAGAAAATAGAGGTTTGTGCTGAAGTGGAAGATCATTCCTGAAAGGTTCCTTGAAGAGAAGAGCTATAATGGGAAGGAGGTCACTCATGTCCTAAAACATACATGCTTGATTGGAACTATGACCAAGTGCAAGCCGTTCAACGAGCAACTGGTGCGCGAAGCAATTGTCAATCTTCCTCCTCAGTTTGGTGTGATTGGGGCCAAGGACTATGGCGTTGTGTTTGTTCGAGGAAGGAGAATTGAAATTGATCCCGATCTCATCTGCAAATTCTATCAGGTGGACGACCAAGAGATAGATGAAGAGGAAGAAGATTATGATAAGATTGCAGACACTCTGACTACTGGGTCTTTCCCTTGGTGGCCTGAGACTGTTGTTGCTACTGCTCACCTTTAAACATTCTACTCGATGTTGTTCTTCATTGCAATGTTCAACTGGAAACCTTCGACTCACCGCTCCACGGTTAGTCGTGAGGTGGCTCAACTTATCTACCAGATTGGGAACAAGATGCTAGTCAATCTGGGGAGAGTCACGTTCAAACAGATTGCTGGCCATGCTTCCTCAAAGTGTTTTCTCCACCAGATCTATTTCCTTCTCTGATACATGAACTGATCATCCGGTAAGCTCCAGAATTGTAGTCACCAAATGAGCCGCTCTCCAAGCAGCCGCTCAAGTTCACTGTGGACCACAAGCTGATCAAAGAGCTAGATATCATCATTGCTGCCTACAAAGAGCTACTCAACCGCATCACTGGCTTGGCTCGGGCGCTTAGATATCCCAGCGATGATGATGAGGATGCTTCCGCAACAGAAGATGATTCGGATGATCTGTAATCTTAAAGGTCCATGACTCCATCCCCCTTGAACTCTGAACAATGTGACTTTTCTTTGTTTTGTTCTTGCTGCAGTGCTTGTTCCGGCACAGTTTGATTGGCTGTTCGAACTAGATTCTACCCCTTGCCAGTTTGTGGCAAAAAGGGGGAGTATTTTGAGAGGAGACAATGTTTATTCCCTCAAGGTTGTCTAATGTCTAGATAGTTAGATAGATCTAGTTATCTAGTAGATTTGGTTTTGCCAAAATGCCAAGGGGGAGATTGATGTTCCCTTATGTGGCATGTATTTGGCAAAACATAGTTAGACAGTTCGAGCAAGAGTTCAGGGGGAGTTCAAACACATTATGGAACTACAGTACAGCATGGAGCAGACGCCAAGATGGTTTTTGGAAGGTTTGAAAGATCGAATGTCGTTTCGATCTGATGTCGGCCAGTGAAGAATTCGAGCAGGAGATATTCGACTGAATATCTACATATCAGATTAAAGGCAGCGTGGCTGACTTGGCAAGGAAGTCTTCGAATATTCTCCCCATCTGATTTGATAAAGATACACATTGAAATATTTTAGAAATATTTCCTAAATATTTGATGGGATTATCTGGAGCAGATTTGGAGATCGTCCTGGCATATAAATACAATGCTAGGGCGTCCATAATCTGCGTCTCTTCCTGAGAGAAAATAAACACGAGAGCATTCGTGAGATTGGAGGAGGAGTGACGGTCGGCTGACTATTCCACACTGGAATATCAACGGGGAAGTAACAGTCTATTCAGTGTGCTGTTCAGACTGTTCTTGAAGAACAACAAAGCGCACACACACACACGGTGATCAAGATACGTCTTTGAGAGAAAGCCACTGGGCTTCAGAATGGTCCAAGACTAGGCCAAGAGGGAAGTCTCATCCTACCCATAGGGGATCGAGGGGAGCTACGGTGAACCGAGATTGCAAATCCGAGAGACGGAGATATAGAGGCTAGGCGATTACAAATAAGGTGTTGTGTAAGAGTAAGACCACTTGTAGCTCTAATCTCGTAATACGATTTGTGTCCCTTTTAGGGTGTGGGAAACCCCCCAGAGTAGGTGAAGCCAAACAGGGTGTAGAATTTCACGTTGAATCTAATTATCAAGTGACGGCTGCTAGATGAGCGAATTAAAGGTCGAAGCGCACTTCCTAGCAGATTGATTCCCAACCTCCAAAAGTAGCGCCAAGCGTCGTAGCACGATCGCTCAATGCCTCTCGATCAGCAGTGAGTCAATCGACAAGGAAGTTGGTCGAGGGAGAGCGACTGCGATGATGGAGAGTCGAAGGCGATGAAAAATGCCCCGAGCAGTGAGTCCATCAACGAGGAAGACGGAGAAGACGACTCGGCAGTGTCAACGGCGATGCCAAACCCTAGCGAGCTCTTCTTTGGGTGGACGCTGCTCGATGAAGTTAATAGTAATTTTGTTAAGTTTATGCATCGGTTAAGCCAAAACCGATGCATAAGCTTAACATTATGCATCAGTTTTGTACTAAATCGATGCATAAAGTGAAGCTTATGCATCAGTTTTTGATGAACCGATGCATAAGATCAACATTATGCATCGGTTCATCCAAAACCGATGCATAAGCTTCACTTTATGCATCGGTTTAGTACAAAACCGATGCATAAGGGCATATTGAAATTATATCCCCTGTTCAAGCTAGTGTTCAAGGTACAGTTGAGACAGACCTTGAACTCCTTTCACAACAGTTAAGCAGGCAGAGAAGATAACTGAGACACTGTAGTGTTCCGACAGTTGTTAAAGCAGTTTATCAAGCAGAACTTAAAAGTAGAGGAAAATGGGAGCACGCACGGTATGTTACCCAGTTCGGCCTCACCTACTCTGGGGGGCTTCCCACACCCTAAAAGGGACACAAATCGTATTACGAGATTAGAGCTACAACTCTTACACAACCCCGTGTTTGTAATCGCCTAGCCTCTAACTCTCCGTCTCTCGGATTTGCAATCTTGGTTCACCGCAGCTCCCCTCGATCCCCTGTGGGTAGGACGAGACTTCCCTCTCGGCCTAGTCTTGGACCTCTCGTAAGTCCAGTCGCCTTCTTTCAAAGGCGTAGCTTGATTATCGTGTGTGTGTGCTTTGTTGTTCCTCAAGCACAGCCTGAACACCACACCTGGACAGACAGTTGCTTTGCCGCTGATATTCCGATGTGGAATGGACGGCCGTCGCTTCTCCCCCAATCTCACGATCTCTCGTGTTTTTCTTTCCACTCTGGAAGCAACGCTCAATCTGGACGCCCTAGCCTTCTTTTTATAGGCTTTGGTGAAGTCCAGATCCAATCTGAATATCCTGTCAAATATTTTGGAGATACTCCTAAATATTTGCAGAATATTCAATCCGTATCCAATCTTCGAAGATGACTTCCACGTCAAGCCATTTGATATTCTTTCAGCCAATCTGCTTTGGTGAGATGCTATTTTGCTTTTTGCTGAACCATGAAACCAAGTTATTTCTTAAGAAGAAGCATCCTCCAGATGTGCTCTTTCGATCTTCAGCGTTTCCTGCCCAGTCAGCATCACAGTAGCCCACCAGATGTGGGCTGGTTTCCTTGGTATACCAGATTCCAAAGTCAACCATCCCGCAGACATACTTTATGATTCTCTTGACTTGTAAGAGATGACTTTCCTTTGGATCTGCCTGGTATCTTGCACACACCCCTACGGCATATGCAATGTCTGGTCTACTGGCTTTCAAGTACAGAAGGCTTCCAATCATACTCCTGTACAGCGTCTGATCGACTTTTTCTCCAGCCTCATCTTTGGTTATCTTTATGTGCGTAGCAGCCGGAGTACGTTTGTGACTTGCCTTCTGCAGATCAAATTTCTTTATCAGATTCTTGGCATACTTGCTTTGTGGGATGAAAATACCTTCGTCCTTCTGAATCACCTGGAGTCCTAGGAAGTACTTCATCTCTCCAACCATGCTCATCTTGAACTCCTTCTGCATCTGTTCTACAAACTGATCCACCAGTTTCTGGGTATTGGACCCAAACACAATATCGTCAACATAGATTTGTGCGATAATAAAGTCTGACCTTGTGTGTTTCACAAACAGGGTCTTGTCCACTCCCCCTCGCACATATCCATGATCGACGAGGAACACAGTGAGGCGCTCATACCAAGCTCTGGGTGCTTGTTTGAGGCCGTACAAGGCTTTCTTCAGGTGGTACACAGATGTTGGGTGATGCGGGTCCTCAAATCCCTTCGGCTGAGCAACGTAGACTTCCTCATTCAGAAAGCCGTTTAGGAAAGCACTCTTGACATCCCTCTGGAACAGTCGAAACTTCAGGTGACATGCTAGAGCAAGAAGTAAGCGGATAGCTTCAAGTCGTGCGACCGGAGCAAAGGTTTCCTCAAAGTCTATCCCTTCTATCTGAGTGTATCCTTGTGGAACAAGGCGAGCTTTGTTTCTTGTGATGTTCCCTGATGCGTCGGACTTGTTTTTGAAAATCCATTTTGTGCCAATGACGTTAACCCCATCAGGTCTTGGAACCAAATCCCATACATCATTACGAGCAAATTCTTCTAGCTCCTCCTGCATGGCGAGGACCCAATACTCATCAAGTAGTGCTTCTTTTATGTTTTTGGGCTCAATTGAGGAAAGAAAGCACGAGCACGCATCCAACTCTCTGGAGTTGCTCAATTTCCTGCGAGTTTGAACTCCGTCACTTGGTGATCCAATAACCTCAGAGATTGGGTGATCCCTGGAAATTTGTCGGGAGGGTTGTAGTGAAATGACATTCTCCTGAGTGTTGACAACATCGGTTTCGTCAGATGAGTTGGCAGAGGCGGCTTCAGTCGGTTCATGCTCAGTCTGCTGGGATGCTGGTTGTGTTTCAGGTACTGTGTTAGTACTGTAGTCAGTGTCGTCTGAGACAGCCTGTACAAACACTTCATCCTTCACTTTGACATTTATAGATTCCATGACTGATCCTGTGCGCTTGTTGAACATGCGGTATACTCGACTGTTTGAGGAATACCCTAGAAAGAACCCCTCATCACTCTTTGGATCCAGCTTCTGTCGGTACTCCCGGTCGTTCAGAATGTAGCACTCACTTCCAAAGATGTGGAAATATTTGATAGTGGGCTTCTACCCTTTCCAAAGTTCATAACACGTCTTCTTCGTTCCAGTGCGTATAGTAACTTGATTTATTATGTGACATGCTGTATTCATAGCTTCGGACCAGAACTTCAGAGGAATCTTCTTGGCATGGATCATTATCCAGGCCATCTCTTGAATGGTACGATTTTTCCATTCCACAACTCCATTCTGTTGAGGGGTTATTGCTGATGTGAACTGATGAGCAATCCCGTGTTTCGCACAGTAGGTTCCTATAGTAACATTCTTGAATTCTGTACCATTATCAGTCCTGATAGACACCAGTTTTTCTCCTTTGTCTTCCCTTTCTCGTTGGATCAGGGTAGCAAGTTCTATGAATTGTTGAGTAGCTTCAGTCTTGTCCCGAAGGAACCTTGTCCACGTGAATCTGGTGTAGTCGTCAATACAGACCAGAACATACTTCTTCCCACCATAGCTCTCAGTTTGCATTGGTCCCATCAAGTCCATATGGATCAGTTCCAGAGGTCTGTTGGTGCTGATTTGAGAGATCTTAGGGTGTGAAGCTTTGGTCTGTTTTCCAATCTGACATTCTCCACACACCACATCCTGATTTCCTTTGACATTTGGCATTCCTCTGATGAGTCCAGATGAGCAGAGTTTCTTCAGTGTCTTGAGGTTCAGATGACCCAACCGTCTGTGCCAAAGGGACATCTCATCTGCTTGGCTAGACAAGCAGGCTGTTCCCGAACCTGTTCCAGCACCTGTTCCAGTGGAGTCGATGAGATAACAATTGTTGGCTGCTCTGCTTCCTTTCATTAAGATTCCTCCATCTTTATCGAGAACTTGGTGTGAGTTGTGAGTGAATTTGACATGATATCCCCCATCGCAAAGTTGACTTATGATGATCAGATTCACTTTAAGTCCTTCAACTAGGAGAGTGTCTTTGAGGACAGGTAGATCCGGAACCTTCAATGTCCCACAGCCGATCACCTGTCCCTTTCCTCCGTCTCCGAAGGTGATAAACTGCTTCTTAATAATAGGTCGAATCTGCGTAAGGAATCTGGAGTCTCCTGTCATATGGGCAGAGCATCTGCTATCAAAGTACCAGCGATCTTTCTCCATGTGACTTGAAGAGCTGAACGCAACCATGCAAACATCTTTACTTTTGTAAGTCTTCATGTCTATCTTCCAGTCATGAACCGTACTCGAGGGTAGCCGTCCTTGCTTTGCAGTTATCTTGAACAGTTCCAGGATCCCACTCAGTGTGTCGAGTGTTTTTGCTGTGATACCATTTGAAATTATATCCTCTGTTTAAGCTAGTGTTCAAGGTACAGTTGAGACAGACCTTGAACTCCTTTCACAATAGTTCGTAGGCAGAGAAGATAACTGAGACACACACAATTAATCGGATACAAACACTACAAGGTAGTGTTCCGACAGTTGTGAAAGAAGTTTATCAAGCAGAACTTAAAAGTAGAGGAAAATGGGAGCACACACGGTATGTTATCCAGTTTGGCCTCGCCTACTCTGGGGGGTTTCCCACACCCTAAAAGGGACACAAATCGTATTACAAGATTAGAGCTACAACTCTTACACAACCCCGTGTTTGTAATCGCCTAGCCTCTAACTCTTCGTCTCTCGGATTTGCAATCTCGGTTCACCGCAGCTCCCCTCTATCCCCTGTGGGTAGGACGAGACTTCCCTCTCGACCTAGTCTTGGACCTCTCGGAAGTCCAGTCGCTTTCTTTCAAAGGCGTAGCTTGATTATCGTGTGTGTGTGCTTTGTTTTTCCTCAAGCACAGCCTGAACACCACACCTGGACAGACTGTTGCTTTGCCGCTGATATTCCGATGTGGAATGGACGGCCGTTGCTTCTCCCCCAATCTCATGATCTCTCGTGTTTTTCTTTCCACTCAGGAAGCGACGCTCAATCTGGACGCCCTAGCCTTCTTTTTATAGGCTTTGGTGAAGTCCAGATCCAATCTGAATATCCTGTCAAATATTTCGGAGATACTCCTAAATATTTGTAGAATATTCAATCCGTATCCAATCTTCGAAGATGACTTCCACGTCAAGCCATCTGATATTCTTTCATCCAATCTGCACATATTTGATCGCCTATCTAATCTTCGGTGATGACATGTCGATTGGCTTCAATCAAATAATCTTGTCGATATATTCCAATCTTCATGATCTTCGGTGATGACTTGTCGATTGGCTCCAATCAAATAATCTCGTCGATATATTCCAATCTTCATGAGATACCTTCTTCGGTAAGTTAGTCAGGCGATCTTCAATTCTGGTGAGGAGATATTTGAATGACATCTCGAATATCTATTTCTTCGCTGACCAACTTCAACCGAAAAGATCCTCTATCATCAGAACCTTCCGGAATCAAATCATGCGTCTACTGCACGCTGTACTTCTGTTCCAGTCCGTGGTTGAACTCTTCTTGAACTCTAGCTCGAACTGTCTAAAGCCGTTTAGCCAAAGCCATGCCATTCATGGGAACATCACATATGCAGCGGTCGAATGCTTGGGGAGGATTTGAGGACGTTCTCGGTGACATTCTTGTGCAGCATCAAATGCTTGGGGAGATCGCATGCTAGGCGAGCATTTTTGGATGAGAACATCCTCCGAGAAATGCTGGACGAGAACGCCTGAGCGGACGTTCTCTGCGAGTGAAGCTTTGCACGTGAGTGTCGCGTGTCAAACGAAATCAATCAAATTGAACCTTGAAAACATTGTCGCTCAGTTGCTAGATGATTTTCAACATCAATTGAAGATTAAAAAATAGGCCTAACGAACAATCAATTAAAGAAGATGATGAATAGTACTTCCTTAATTCCGTGCGTCCCGCTTCAACATTACATCGCGTTCGACATTGACATTAAGCCACAATGTCTAAACCGAACGCGATGAATTTTAATGTGTACATAGGACGCAGAGGCACATTGACATTATAAACTAATGTCTGAAGTAGGCGCGGTTGGTAAAGTTGAAGCCGGACGCGGCAACATCTCACCAATGGCAACATTCCAACGGAACATTTCACCAACGGCAACATTTCACACAAAAATTCCCTATAAATATATCATTCATTTCAACAACAATTCACACCAAAATTGCTCACAACAATATTTCTTTTTCATTTCTCTCATAACATGTCTAGCAGTTGGTCTATGTCCGAAGATGTGCAACTTTGCATATCTTATTTCCGTCAATCGCTTGATCCAATTACTGGCGCAAAAAAAAGTTGATAAGTTGTGGGAAAAAGTTCACACCGATTTTCAAGCAAATTGGGTCATGGGAGAGGATGAAATAATTACGACCGATCTTAGGTTTCATTCTGCTCTTCAATCACGTTTCGCTAAGCTGAAGCCAAATTTGGTTTTTTGGGGCTCTTGTATTTCGTACGCTAGAAGAAATCCGGAATCGGGATGCAATTTGCAAGATGAGGTAAATGCAATTTTTATATGTAAATTGTTAAATGCAATTTTTATATTATAATATATTGATTATGATTTTAAATTTTGAATTTTTAAAATGATAGATAAGTAAAGCACAAGTACTCTATGTGGTCAAAAGGAAGAAAACATTCATACATTTTGATTGTTGGGAATAAGTAAAAAATCATCCAACATTTGCAATTATTGAAGCAAATACCCCCCCTTCTAACACATATCAAGCAAGTCCGGTAGTCGAAGAAGAGTATACACTTGACGTACCTCCAACTCCGTCCACTAAAGTTCCGGGATTTTCTACACCCGAAAGTAGCAATCCTGGAAGTTTCACATGTCCGATTAGGCCACCTGGAGTGAAGGCGGCCAAGGAAGCTAGAAGAAAAGGTAAGAAAGTAGCAAATCCTTTCACAAATGAGGCTTTGATGACCATTGCTGAAACTCAAAAGAAAACTTTCGTTTTGAACCAAACGCAAATGGAGAATGACTTCAAAATGCAAGAAAAAGCTTTTAACCTTGCAAAAATGGAGGAAGAAACGAAGATCATGCAAATGAATACAGATGTGATGACTCCAAAGTCCAAAAGATATTTTTCGAAGAGGAAGGCTGCCATCCTTCGAGCGTACGAGGAAGACGAAGCTAACAATCACGAAGATGCTTCCGGAGATTATTCAGACTGTTATCATCCGAGCTTTTAGTTCGTGTATTTTAATTCCTTAAAATGTTATTTCCATTCAGTTATGCATTTTGCATTAATGTAATTTCAATTCCTTTTAAATTGATGTCATGAAAAACCAATTCAACTATTGATTACCAAATTCTGGCTACATTATTGATCAATAATTCACATAAAAACAAATCGGAGGGAAAAAAATTTCAAAAATTAATAATTTTTGGATCATGAATAGTAATAGGAAGTTCTCCGCATGATGGCATTGCTGCACAGAATATGCAGAAATGATGTTACTGTTCAACGAATAGTAATAGAAATTTCTCCGTGAGGAAGTTCTCGAGGAGATAATATGCTCTAACCGGTGCGGATGCCCTAACATAACACCAATGCATAAGGTCATTTTTCGAACCGATGCATAATCCCCTGTCTGTAGTAGTGATTGTTTAAAGCATAATGCCCTCCCAAGAGGGTTAAACTCTGCTTTGTTGGCACTGATTCCTAAACATGATCTAGCCTTCCTTCCGGAAGAGTTCAAACCAATATCCTGCTGTTATGTGGTTTATAAAATTATTTCTGGAGTGTTGGCTGCCAGAATTAAAGATATCCTGCCAAAGATCATCAATCCAGCACAAGGAGTAATGTCAACGTATCCCAACAATTGATGGTTGGGTATGGTAGAAAGTTGATTAGTGAAAGAGTTTCCTCGAAGATAGATTTGAGGAAAGCTTACGACATAGTGTGTTGGGATTTCTTCATGAACTAAATTCCCCCTTGAAGTTCATAGCGTGGATTAAAATGTTGTCACTTCTACATCCTTTTTAGCTCTTATTAATTAGGAGATGGTGGACTACTTTCTAGGCAAGAGAGGTCTTCATCAAGGTGATCCTATTTCTCCATTCTTATTCACAATCGCAATGAAATACTTGTCCCGTATGTTGAATGGATTGGACAAGAAAGCAGGATTCCACCATCATCCAAAATGTCACAAAATCGATCTAAAACACATCATGTTTGTGGATGATCTTTTTCTGTTCTCTAGTAGAAGAATCTCCTCCGTCGTAGCCATAATAAATCAGTGGTAGAAAAGTTCTTGAGAGCATCCGACTTATCTATTAACTTGAACAAGAGTCGGGTTTTTGTAGCAAGGATGAGCGACAGCAAGAGAGCCATTGTGGAGCAAATCCTTGGTCCTGGAGCGGCAAATCTCTCAATTAGATATCTTGGTATACCTTTAATATCAAAGGTTATTCGTTTGAGCGACTGCAATTGGTTGATTCAGAGAATTACGAGCAAGATTCAAGGCTGAAGCAACCGCTTTCTGTCTAGGGCAGGGAGAAGGCTATTGATTCAATCAGTGCTTCATTCCATTGTCTATTACTGGGCCGGAATGTGCATCATCCCTACGAAAGTTCTCCAAATTTTGAATTCTATCTGTGCTAGATTCTTATGGAAAGGCGCTGCAAATGGTAAGGGCAGTTTCTGGTCAACTGGAAAGAAGTGTGTAAAGACAAGGCTGAAGGGGGATTGGGGCTCAATGATGTAACCATCATGAATGATGCAATGAGACTGAATCAACTCTAGGAAATGTGAAGGATAGTCACAGCGTGTGGAAAGCTTGGATTGAAGCGTATTGGCCCTGAGGTAAGAATTAGTGGGAAGATGGAATCACCACCAGCAAAAACTATTGGATAACCAAGGAGTTGGAAGCTTGCAGAGTTCTGAGCTTCAAATGTATCTCTATATAGCAGAATACTTTACATTGGAAGGGGGCAGGGAATGTTTTTTCAGTCAAGGACACATATGATACTCTCGCACAACATTCAGATAAGGTCAAGTGGTACAAGCTAGTCTGGAATCGGTTTAATTCACCAAGATGCTCTGTTCATTTGTGGCTGGTAACCAAGAACAGATTACTAACTAAAGGGAGAATGCAGGATATGAGACTAAGGTGATGTTTGATAGAGTTGGAAGAAAAAAACTTTATTTAATTTTACTGAACTTAATTTTACTTTATTTAGTTGTACTGGACTTTATTTTACTTTACTGAACTTAAAAAATAAGGTTTTTGAATAAAGGTATTTAATTTAAGTTTCAATTTAACTGTACTAAACTTTATAAATGTAGGTAACCTGTGTGTCCTGTGTAAAGCTGCAGTGGAAACTAGAGATCATTTATTTTTTTGATTGTCATTTTGGGAAGGAGATCCTTCTTCAAGCTTTGCAATTCCTGCAGGTGTGCATGAATCCTACCTCATGGCACCTCCTTATCCCATGGTTTAGTGAGTTGGATCAAGAGGCGATGAGGACTACAATGGTGACAGCAGCTGTATCAATGGTTGCGGACGAGGTTTGGAGGACAAGAAATTATCAAAATTTCAAAGGTATGGAACGCACTACTAATGCCGCTATGAGGACAATTTTGTGGGGGGTTTAAAGATGAAACTAGGAGCCTTAGATAGTACAAAACTAATAGGGAAGGATAGGAATTGGTGCCAATCTATAGGTTACACTTTGTAAAGATTTCTAGTTGGTCGTATGGTTCTTGAGTCCAAGCGTCGCAGGTTTTTATGTGCTAGCTGGCTCATGGTTTCTTGTACATGGTTTTGTTCAATGATAATTCATCATTCTTCAAAAAAAATTATTAGTTTTGAGTGAATTAGTTAAAAAGATTATGTAGAACATAGTAGAGCTAGACACTAATTCAATTGTATTTTTGATAAATTACAAATACATAATATAGAGAGTATATAAAGATAGTTCTATCAAGCTAGATACTAATTTCTCTTCCTCTTTCCTCTTCCTCGTTCCTTGTGAACGTTTGCAGGTACTTAAACAGCGCTAAGGTCCTTTCATGGACGTGTTTGTCGATTCGTGGGTTTAAAGTTGGAGGTGCCGAGATGGCCTGCACTTCATCGAGTGACTCAAGTTCAAATCCGGGTGGTGCCCTTTACGTGGTTGTGCTTCAAATAGTCTAGAAATATCTATGTACCCGAGAAATATCTTGTATATGATGTATTCCTTGATATGTCATCTATGAGATGTAAACCCACTATATAAAAAATTTAAAAAAAAGGTTCATCAATCATCTTCCTTTTGTGGGTCAGTCAGTTACAATTTTTGCAAGACTATTTCAATTAAGGTGTTCATCCAGAATTCGAATTTATATCCAAATACTATATTTTTGGAAAAATCAGATGTATTTTCCTTATATTAAGTAAATACTATTCACCAAAAAGATGAACAAAATTGAAAACAAACCCGATAAAATAATATCATTGGAAAATATAATGCTAAAAGAGCAAATCGAAGCCTAAACTTGACAAGTAGAGTAGAAAAATTAAAACGACAAGATTTAACTAGGTTTGATAAAATGTTACATATGTTTTCGAACGTCGCTAAACATTCCACTATCTTAAAGAAGGTAATGTGTACAACTTTTGGGTATGAATACATATGGGAGTAAGATAGCTTATCATATACCTATCAAGCCTACAATTTAACGACCAATATCCGATGTAGGATAAAAATATAAGAAGTCAAAAGTACAAATGTCCACCTTAGCGACTTAGTTGTCCACCAACAACGTCTTCCAACCCCAATCAGCGACGACAATGGTAATTCACACTCGCAGGATGTTAATCAAGTTCCGTCACCAGCTAGGTCATCATATCTGCAGGATTGTCTGCGGTGTTAGTCCTTAGAGGCAAAACTACACCTTTTTCGATAACCTCCTGTTATGACTTAGTTCAATTATCCCCAAGGAAGACTAGCCCTAAATCCGATTTCAATTCAATCAACAATCAAAACCAAAATTAGAACACACCAATTTTTACCAGGTTCGGGGGATGCCCTACTCCTGGGAGCCTCGGAGGGAACTGCTCAGCCCTTTTTCACTATAATCAATGTTCAGTTACAAGTCCTAATGCGCAAATCAGACCACAAATAATCATATCTACCCAAACCAATACAAGAATAGAAGGAGTAGAAGAACAGAGAGATTCAGCCCCCTCTAGGCAACGTCGACGGTCCGTCGCGACGCATGACTTTTTTTGGCAGCTTCAATTGCACGGTTGCAGCTCGTAATCGGAAGGACAAATCTTGGAGCTCAGTTGAGTTTCTGGAATTTCAAATCAGGATGAACCCTAATTTCATCCCCAATTGAACCAATATCCTTCAGGCGAAACACACCGTTTCACTCGGCGTCAAATATACATTTTCCGCTTCGTCAAAACGGTAACGTTCCTCTTACCTTCAAATCTTTGCGCGTTGAACTAAACGATGCTGTCCCACTTACTCGAGTCCGCGCCAACAAGCAAACAATGTCGTCTTCATTCGAGCTTCAAAACCTTTGCCCGCTGATCGGTCGAATTCTTTACCTATTATTCACTTCATTCTTGACCTATTATTCACTTCATTCGATGATGGATTAGGTTTGTTTTTCGGACATTTTGTTATCATTTAACCTCTTTTCTAGTGTTTTAGGTCATATATTACATTCCTAATACTTTTGGATCGATCTGAAGCAAAATAAAGCATTTAGTAGAGATTTGGGTAAAAACACGGCATATTGACCTTTCCGACTTATGTTGCACGCACAAATCGTATATGGTGTCCAAGTGGACTGATTCAAAGCTTTTTGGAACGCTAATTCAAAGGGCTACAACTTTGTAGTTTACGCAAAGATCAAATTCGGAGGTTAAGACCATGAAAAATCCACCCGAAGTCTCAGCCATTTTCCATGGCCGTGACAAAACACAACGTCACGGTAGTCATGGCCCCCTTATCTCCCAGTGGCTTTTGGAGCATGTCGTGACATGTTTGAATGTCACGGGTGTCACGGCCCTGTCGAAGACAATTTCTTAAAACGATTTTTGGGCTTTTTGGACGGATTTTGGGACTTGTTTCCTAATTTCGTTTTTAGGCTTTTTGGCCTTTTGGAAAGCTATAAAGAAGGAAAGAGGCTGATTTACTCGGGGTGGACGAATTGAGGAGAGTTTTAGTGCTTGAATTTAGATTGAAGAACCCTAACTTGGGAGAGAAGACGGAGAACATCGCGATAGATAGAGGATCATCGAGCTACATCGTCTACGGTTAACTCGTCCTTAATTTCTATTATTACACTATTTGTGGTTAACTTACTATGAATAGTGAGTACTCTTCTTTATTCTGGGATCCTACGGATCCCGTGCTATGTACCCAACTCTTCATGTGATCATATGAACAATTTTCAGTAATGCAATTCGAATATTCAATTTCATTGTGCTTAATTTTATCGTTCTTGCAAGTTTTACATTGAATGGGATGTTTGCATGCTAGAACGTATTTAGGTTATTTACCAAAAGATGGATGGATCCTAGGTATTAACCGGATTGCATGAAATTGATATTAGGTCATGGTAGCTACAATGGTAGTACATGAATTAATAGGAAAGTTGGCTTTCGTCTGAAAAACCCTAAGTTTAATAATCGAGATCGTTGATAATCCGTGGATGGGCGGCGTTGACGATTGAGATTAATCTAGACAATGATCCGTGGACGGGCGGCTTGTCTAGTGATATTTCGGTTTATTTCCATTTTCGATAGCATGATGAATTTGCGTGAAAATGATTGCATGATTAGTGGGGTTAGCACGGGTGAAGTATGGCCCTGGAATTCTTTCTCTGATTAAGTCAAAAACCTTTATTTTTCTGCTATTTAATTTCTGTTATTTCACATTCACAAAACCTCTTGTAATCGGAAGAGCTAAATAGGTCACTCGTTAACTAGTACTCACACACGTTGTTCCTTGGATCGACCCTTGGCTTACCAAGGTTTATAAATTTTGTTTGACTGCAACTTGACCCCTAAAACATTAAATTGACAACTTTTAAGGGTTAAAAATATGCATGTCAAAATGGCGCCGTTGCCGGGGAACATCGTTTAGTGTGATATTAGATTTAACGTGTGCAGTTTAGACTATTCCACCTTGTTCGTTACTTGATTTTTTCTATTTTTTCTTGCTACATTCACTCTTCCCTTGGTTATTTGCAGATACTACTTAGTACAAGCCACGGAAAACACCCTGGCAGAAGAAGAAGATTCAGGTATCAGACGAGGACTCACCGGACCAACGAAGAACTCTTTGTAGGGTCCAAAATGAAGCTCGACAACTCCAAGGATTGAATCGCAATTTTGCAGCACTCAATATGAATCAGAATCAAGCATTGATGAATGAGGTAGTCGACAATGACTAGCAGCGTCTCGTGCAGCAACAAGTGCGCAGGACCCTTGGAGATTACACTGTTCCACGTGTCTCAGGATTCCAATCGGCCATTGCACCACTTGGTATAGCCAACAATACCTGGGAACTCAAAATGGGACTCATTTAGATGGTGCAAAATAATCAGTTTTCGGGAAGGATGAACGAGGACCCTCACCAACACCTTAAGCAGTTTGTCCAGATGTGCAACACAGTGAAGACTAATGGTGACCCTCCAGAGTCCTACTACATGAAGGTATTCCCATTCTCACTTTCTAACAAGGTTAGTAGGTGGCTAGACAGTCATGTAGACGACACTTTCACTACATGGGATAAATTGGCTGAGGCATTCCTCCAACAGTACTTCCCGCCATCAAAGACAGCACATTTCAAGAACAAGATCATCTCGTTTCGTTCTATGGATGGTGAGACTCTCTACAAAGCTTGGGAGAGATACAAAGAGCTGATGAGACTGTGCCCTCATCACAATCTGAAGTTGTGGTAGATTATAGACACTTTCTATTAAGAATTGACCAGGGGATGCGCAACTTGATAAATCAAGCAGTTGGTGGAGGACTCAATGGAGTCCCGCTGGAAGAGACCTATGATATCATTGAAAAGGTAGCTCAAGACTATCACCTCTGGACGAGTAATCGAGGTAATCCGAAGGACAAGAAGGGTGTGCAACACTACAAGAAAATCTATTATAAGCTACGATCTAAATCCAACGGAATATATTTTGTTGATAATATGTATAATGTAATATATTTTAAGTTGAGTTGTATGCAATCTCAGAGTTCAATTCAAGCATTTGGTTATCAAACACAAAAGGAAAGAACAAAGGCACACAAGACTTTTTACGTGGTTCAGGAAATCCCTACTCCACGGGACCTCAGCTCAGGGAGATCCGACCCAACAATCCACTATGCAATCAAGGGTTCAGATACAAACAGCACACTTTTGATTGGGCAATCATCTAGGTCTAAGCTAATACGGAATAAACTGAAAACTAAGGGTATGGAGGGATTAAGCCCCCTGTGAAGTCCCTGGGAAGTTGCACGACATTGCAGACGCCTCGCTCCTCAAAAGCCCCTTGAAATCTCTGCTCAATCGCCTCTGGAGAGCCTCCGGCGACCAGCTGCTCTAGCTCCGATGTAACACAACCCGAGCCACCAAAGTACGAGCCTGCGGGACGATTCGTTAGGCCACGAATCAACCCTGTGTCTGGCGAGTCCCCACAGATCTTCTCCGACGAACAAATCACCCTCGAATCTCAGAAATCGCTAGTGTATCTCTCCGCAATTCGTTTTGCTCGTCTTGCCCTAAAACCCAAATACAAACCCTTTTAAATCCAGCTGAGCGCGTGACGAAACGCTGCGTTTTGCACTAACTGAAATACCGGCCGGGACCGAAGATGACGCAGCTCCACTTGATTCTTCTCTTGCCTTAAAACGACGTAGCCTAGCATGTAAAAGAATAAACAAACTTTCGCGCGTTTGCTTTTGCTTCACACGTCACCGTTCCATTAAACCTTTAAACCTGACTTTGCCGCTCGAACCAAAATGACCACGTTTTGACTCTGGTCTTTAGAAATGCCTCAAAAGTCTTCCAGTCTTCATCAGCACTTCTTCATCCTTCATTCTTCATAAGGGCATGGGGCTTAGGGACTCAAGAGCTAATCCTAGATTACCTAAACCTATTCTAACAATTGCCCACCTAATCTAGGTGTGCTGAGTACCTATACTTATTCTTAATTGCATAAGGATCATTGAGTACAGATCATCACCAAAGCTTCATTGGTCCAACTCTTCATCAAGGGTCACATTGACCCTCTTCAAAGTGCAGGAAGTCCCTGCAAAAATTGAACTTATTAGTAGGCACAACTTTAGTCCCAAAATCTGCAGGATTCACATCACCTAAGATTTTCTTCATTTCAAACTCTTTCATTTCAATTTTATCTCTAATGAAATGCAACCTTACATCTATATGCTTGCTTCTTTCATGGTAAACTGGATCATGGCACAAATGCAATGCACTTTGACTATCAGTAAAGACAATAGGCACATAACATTCATTCTCAAGTTCAAACAATAAACCCTTAAGCCGTAAAGCTTTTTTGGCTGCTTCAGTAGCAGCTATGTACTCTGCCTCAGTTGAGGAGAGTGCCACAACTAACTGGAGCTGAGCCTTCCAAGAGATACAGTTACCACACCAAGTGAAGAACAAACCAGTTGTGGACTTTCTATTGTCCCTATTGCTAGCATAATGATGAGTCATATATATACGACTCGTCGAGTCAATTAATCCTGTTTATTTCGACACTTTTATATGCAAACAGTTACTTTTTAGTATGGTTTTACATTTCAGGTGTTTCGGAAGCTCTAGGAGGAAACGTGCATAAAAGATGGCATTTTATGCCGAAAACATCACAATGGCAGATCAGACCTTTGGACGTTCGACGGAGCGCTGGGAATGGACCGTTGATCAGAAAAATACGAGCTACATGGCGTTGTGTAGCTGACTCAATTCCCTATAACTCTCTAGTTCACACCGAGAGCATTCGAGGTCATTTGGAGGGTCCAAATCAGAGCCAAAGTCAAAACAGATGCGCAGAATGGATGAACAGTCTCAGAGGGGACCGCGGACACTGTTCACTTTATGAACAGTACCCGCGGCGCTAATATGAACATTACCCGCGGCGCTAAAATGTGCATGGTCCGCGGAGACGACGTCAGCGACGCGTTTTGATGACGTCAGCGAGTCCGAGAATTGGAAATTTCAGTCCAAAACAGACTTGGAAACCCTATGTCTTACTATAAATAAGATATTTTGTGTTAGGGTTTTCATCATCCATCATTCGAGACGGCTCTGGAGGAGAAGACGAATCTTTCGACAAGAGAGAAGAGAATTTCTACTTTCATCCAAAATATTTGTTTATGTTTTCATGGATATGAGTAGCTAAATTTCTGTTTCAGTTTAGGGTTTCGTACGTTGTGAACACGTTTTGAGATTTTTGTTCTTAATGCTATTTCATATTTCACTAGTTCTTGTGCCTGATATTAAGGATTGAATTGTGAAGCTAAGTTGAGACTTACCCGTAAAGCTTAGCCGAATAATTCAGTTCTTATCGTTAATACTCGTTTGAGACTTACCCGTAAAAACGAGTAAGAACACCTAAGTTTAATATTGCCTTACCCGGATTATTAGATTTAGGAGAACTAGAAGTCTAATGCCTTACCCGGATTAGATTGTGGTGTATTGCCTGAAACGGAATCCTTTGGGTTAGAGCCTTTCCCGGAATAACCACACTTTGAAATATAAAATTGATCATTAGATATCTATGATAAACGTGTCACAATAGAAACCCTAGACTGAATTTTCTCGCTGATTGAATCCCTCGATATTACTCTCTTGTGCTTTTTAATATTTGCTCACACACAAAATCCCCAATCCATTTGTTACAGGACAACTGAACCACACCAGCTCTCTTGGGTTCGACCCTTGCTTGCCACTACACTAGTTTCTCGCAGGGAAAAATACAAATTCAAATTTGCAGGTCAAACGACGCATGTCACATAATCAGAATCAACATAGCCAAACAATTCAGATTTCAGTCCATATCCAGAATAAACCAAACCTAATGACTTAGTTCCACACATGTATCTAAGTAAGTATTTCATGGCCAACCAGTGAGGTTCACCAGGATTAGACATGAACCTACTTAGAACTGAAATGCCAAAGGCCAAGTCAGGCCTTGTGCATAACATACAATACATGACTGATCCAACAGCCACATCATAGGGGATATTAGTCATTTCATCTTGTTCAGCTTTAGTCTTAGGACAATCATCTTTTAGTAGCATTAAGTGCCCTGCTAAGGGTACTGCATTAGGTCTAGAACAGTTCATAGCAAACTTATCAAGCACTTTTACAAGGTAACATGCCGAGACAAATACATTTTCCTGTTCTTCCTATCTCTATTTATGCTTATGCCTAGGATTCTCTTAGCAAGTCCCAAATCTTTCATGTCAAAATTAGCTTTAAGGTCCCTTTTAATCTTCTCTACTTCAGTTTTAGAATTATTCATAATGAGTATAACATCAACATACAAAAGCAGATATACATTCAGTTCAGGTTTTGGCCTTTTCAAATACAAGCAAGCATCATACTTACTTCTCATAAAGCCTTAAGCTAACATGTATAAATTAAATTTAATGTTCCATTGCCTTGGTGATTGTTTTAATCCATAGATAGATTTTTGAAGCATGCAAACATGATCAGGATAAGTTTAATCAATAAAACCTGGTGGTTGACTCATATAGATCATTTCATTTAAATTCCTATGTAAAAAGGCAATTTTAACATCCATTTGATGCAATTCCCAATCATAAACTGTTGTCATGGCAAGTAATAATTTCAATGTTTTATATTTAACCACAGGTGCAAATATTTCATTGTAGTCTATGCCTTCTCTTTGATTATATCCCTTAGCTACTAGTCTTGCTTTGATTCTTGGAGGATCAGTTGGTGTACGGCCCTTCTTGATTCGAAAGATCCATTTACTACCAATAATCTTAGCATTTTCAGGTTTATTGACTAGTTTCCAAATGCCAGTATTATGCATAGACTCAATTTCCTCACACATAGCCAATTTCCACTTATCACACTCTTTACTAGTTAATGCATCATGAAGAGTTTCAGGAGTCAAATACTTCACATCACTAGCAACAAGAAGAGCATATTCAAACAAGTTAACAGATTCAACCATGTTAACATATTTCCTGTTTGGTTTTCTAGCTCTAGGAGCTCTATCTCTTACTAACACATAATCAGTCAAATCAGGTGCATCATACTCAAAACTTTCAGTCACAACATCACTACCAGATGATATAGGGGTGTCAGCCATGTGACCTACATTATCAGCAGTAGGGAAAGTGTGACTTATCTGGTCCTCGGACTGAGGTTGAGAGATTTCCGCAATTGGGGAATTTTCTGCAAAGTTATCCACTTCTTGCGGAGAATTGGGAACTTGAGTTTGAGGAGGTGTTTCCAAGTCTTCAACAGGTGGGAACACCTCATTTCCTTGATGGTTATGTCCACCATCATCTTAGTTATCCTCATGGGCATCAAGAGTTCACTAGAGATGTCCTCCAAGGACAAAGCTCTGATGTTCAGACTCATTTTCCTGGTCAGTAATAGAGGTACATGCACCAACAGAATCTGAAGTTAGTTTGGCCTTAAAATGATACTCATCTTCATTAAAAGTTACTGAACTTGCAGTGATAACTTTATAAGGACCAAGCCTAACTAACAATAATTTATATCCTTTCACACCCAATGGATATCGAAGTAAAACAGCCTTCTCAGCTCTAGGATTGAGCTTGCCCTTCACAAAATGTGCATAACAAGTGCAACCAAAGGGCTTCAAATGGCTTAAAGAAGGTTTTCTACCAGACCATAGCTCTTGGGGAATTTTAAAATCAATTGATGAACAAGGAGATCTATTCACCAAATATGCAGCAGTCATTACAACTTAACCCCATAGAGATTTCTTAAGACCAGAACTTATTAACATGCATCTAGCCCTCTCTAATAAAGTTCTATTCATCCTCTCAGATATACCATTCTGCTGAGGGGTCCTTGGAACAGTTAAATGCCTTCTAATGCCATGGTTTTAATAGAAATCATTAAACTCTTTGTTATAGAATTCCAAGCCATTGTCTGTCCTTAAAAATTTAAGTTTAGAGTTAGTTTGGTTTTCAACAAGAGATTTCCAATTCTGAAAATGATCAAATACTTCAGTTTTAGATTTAAGCAAATAAACCTAAACTTCTTAGAAATATGATCAACCAAAGACATAAAATACAATCTACCACCAACTGTTGGCACTTGGGGCAGGGCCCCAAAGATCACTATGAACATATTCAAGAGGAGCAGATGCAATCATGTTGGACCTTTTAAAAGAATGAGCAATTTTCTTGCCTAAGATGCAATTTTCACAAAATGGCAAATTTACTGGATTTTCAGGCAACAAACCATGTTCAAACAGTTTATGCAAGCCTTTATTTCCTATGTGGCCTAGTCTAGTATGCCATAACTTAGTGCATTTTAAGTCCTTATCATCTGATGTAGCAGCATTCAGTTCAGGGGAAGAAACAACATAATACAAACCACCAGTTTTAGCAGCTTTGATCAGAACTGTTCCATTTCTAGAAATCTGTCTTATTCCATTTGTTGAGTTAATAGCACAACCTAAGTCTTCTAAGGTTGATTCAGTTATTAAACTCCTTCTAAGATTAGGAACCCAACTCACCTTTTGCAAGGTCCTAAACTTACCATCAAACATTCTAATAGGGACAGTTCCAATTCCTTTAATTTTCAAAACAGTTTTATCCCCTAGTTTAACTTTCCCTCCTTCACACAAATCAAGTTTATCAAACAAGTGTTTATGAGGAGTAGCATGCATAGTACAACCAGAGTCAAGGATCCATGAATAATCATTTAAAGCACCAGAAACAACAAGGCATTCATTGTCATAACCTGACCCAGACTCACACACATTGGACTGACCAGTTTGTTGTTGATTTTAATGTCATCCTTTTTCGTTTGACAATGATTTGCATAGTGACCTATATTATTGCAATAGAAACATTTCACCTTGGTGCATTGTGGGGCACCAGATTTATCAGACTATTTTGTGACATTATGTGTGTTATTATTAGGTTTTTCAGACCTATGATTCTTAAAGGGAAACTTCTTTTTAGACTTAAACATCATAACTTCATTCTTAGATTCATATTTAGATCCAAACTTGATCTTAAACACCTTAAGAGGCTCATTCTTCTGAATTACAAACTCAGTGATCTTAGTGAGTGTCAACTCATCTCTCCCATATTGAATCACATCCTTAACTATGTCAAATTGATGAGGTAGTGAGTTAAGGATTATAACAGCAAGATGTTCCTCTTTGATTGTATCTTTACATCTATCTAAGTCTTGGGTAAGGCAAGAAAGATATCAAGGTTCTCTTGGATACTTATATTGACATCCATTTTAAAAGTGAACAATCTACTTAGGAGAGAAATCCTATTAGGGAGAGATCTAGATTGGTACTTTTCTTGTAGTTTTTTCCAAAGATCCTTAGGGTTATCTACGGTCATAAACTGTCTAGCAACAGTATCTGTTAACATAATCATTATTTCAGAATGAGCTAAGTCTCTTAATTCCTTTTTAGCATCATCAGAGGTTGGGACAGTCCATTTATCCTCTATAGCTCTCCAACACTTTTCTTTAATTAAAACAGCTTTCATCTTCAATTTCCACATAGAAAAGTCAATGTTACCATCAAACGGCCAAAGTTTAGCAGACTCAGCCATAACAACAAAGAAGAGCAGACACAAAACAGGGAATTAAGCACCAAAAAACAGGGGAATCACAAAAAGAATCAAGGCACTCAGTGAAGCAGACAATGCAGCACCAAGAATGACCCCAAGAGCTATCACACACAGCAGAAGAATGTGGTCTAGTGCTCGTCCAGGTTTAACAGGCCACAGGGCGGAACTAACAAGGACACCAAACTCTATTTTTGACCCAAGAAACAATCTATGGCATCAAGATCAATAAGATAGAAGCCAAATTTGCTCTGATACCACTTGTAATATATTTCAAGTCGAGTTGTATGCAAACTTAGAGTTCAATTCAAGCATTTGGTTATCAAACACAAAAGGAAAGAACAAAGGCACACAAGACTTTTTACGTGGTTTAAAAAATCCCTACTCCACGGGACCTCAGCTCAGGGAGATCCAACCCAACAATCCACTATGCAATCAAGAGTTAAGATACAAACAACACACTTTCGATTGGGCAATCGTCTAGGTCTAAGCTAATACGGAATAAACTGAAAACTAAGGGTATGGAAGGATTAATCCCCCTCTGAAGCCCCTGGGAAGTCGCACAACGTTGCAGACGCCTCGTGACAGATGCTTGTCGTCAGAGCAAATGTACAAATAAATTTATAAGTCCGCTACTCGCGACTTAACTACTGGGTAGCAAGTGGTAAGTAGGGGTCGAACCCAAGAGAGTCAGTGTGGATTAGTTGTTCTTTAATGAAGCTTATGCAGAAATTAATTACGATTGGGGTTGGGTTTGAGTGTGTTTTGGGAACTGAAAGTAAATTACAGCAGTTGATAATGGACTGTAAGGAAATGATTCGGTTTTAGGGGTCTTGTATTATAATTGTTTATCATCGACCGCTAATGATCATACCAAGTGTTCAAAGATGAATTGAGACTATTTCTAGCGCAAGACATGTTCATGCTAAGTATTCAAAGATGAATCTAGGTTATTTCTAACGCAAGACTTGCAACATCATTTAAAACACCCCTTTCAAGGTATGCTAGTCTATGTGCATCCACCTGATCTCCCAGTGACGTTGCGATCAAGTGGTGTTTTAGATAAGTCGAACTCCTCAGATAATCTTTGCTCTTTCGTAGCATCCACTTACCCGAGTATGTTCACGAACCCCACGGAAGAGTTTTGCCCTTTTGTAGCATCCACTCAACCTTGGAAATTCTGACTATAAATGGCACATAGAACAAGTTTTGAATACAAAGGTATACTAAGAGTAAGATCTAAAACATTTATAATACAAGTACACCCTTTAACCGAATAACAAGTTTAGCTACTAGACATGGCAATGGTTATCATAACTATGAACTTGGAAAAACGAGAGTTTTGAAAGACAGTAAAATAAATACGAAAATACTTACAAAACCGTTGAAGCGCCAAGGATCAAGCTTTGATTCCCAAAGTAATATTACATGATTAGTGCCCAAAATTCTAGAGAGATAAGTGAAACGTTGTGGTGGTGATGATACAAATGAGGAGGAGTGCTCATCTATTTATAGGCTAAGGAGGAGGAAATGGAGGGTGGAGATGGGTTGCATCCAAGGGAGGAGGAGGAAGAGTGCATGGCAAGCTTGGGAGGAGGAGTGGAGGAGAAGCCTCCACATGGCAACTTCTCCATGGTGCTCAAGAAGCCGCCGGCGGCTTTGGGAGGGGAGGTGTGAGGTGGTGACAAGTGGAGCAAGGAGAGTGGAGGAGCCACCATGTGAGGGAGGAGCCGCCGGTCATCCTTGTACATGGATGAGTTTTGACAGTTTTGTACTGTCTTTACAAAACTATCAGTCCAATTTTACTCCGGGCTGTTTTTGATAATTCCTCAGTTGGATTTAATTTTAGTAATTCGTCGTCAGGATCTTGAGATTTCTTTGTTCAGCGTCTGATCTTGACCTTTGATTGACTCTTGTTATCTTTTCAGCATAAAATCCTCTCCTTAGCGTGTTTTCACTTTAGTCTCTCAAATGCCCTGTGGAAATATATCGGGACTAACACGTCGAAGTTGAAATTCTATCCCCTAATCAAGCAAGTGTTCAAGGTCCTGTTCGGACTGACCTTGAACTCTCTCTACAACAGTTCAATACACGGTACGAGCAGAACAATAAAAACACGAGTACGCACAGATTGATAACCCAGTTCGGCTACGCCTACTCTGGGGGGTTTCCCACACCCGGAAAAGGGACAACAAATCTTTATTACGAGTTTAGGGCACAGGAGGTCTTACACTTACACAACACCTTTGCTTGTAATGGCCTCACCACTAACACTCCGTCTCTCAGATTTGCAACCGAGGTTCGTCGCAACTCTCCTCGATCCCCTTCATCCAGATCGTCTATCTGAACGTTCTCGAACCTCTCCTGAAGCTCGGTCGCTTTCTCTTGAAAGCAAGTTGTTCTCCTTCGTTGTGTGCACAGTATGATCACTTCTAGGCAGTCTGAGATGCACTTGCTAAGACTGCTCTTACACCGATGAGTTTCTGGTAGGGAGAACTCAATCGGCTGTCGCTCCTTCTCCAATCAGTAAAGATTTCCTCGTGTTTATTTTATCAGTGGGAGCGACCCAAATTAGGGTTGCCCTTGCATTGTATTTATATGCTTGGACGAAACCCTAACTCACACAAGATAAACCCCATCAAATATTTCTCAAATATTCTGATGCGTATCTTTCAAATCGGAACTCTTTATGCAAATATTTGACGCTCGAAAAACTTGCTGGCCAACTTCAGATCGGAACAAAAGATCTTCGATATCTTTTCAGGATCTTCCAAGAGATAATCGGAATATTTACTTGAAGCCTTCCTTGCCAAGTCAGCCGCCGGTTTAGGATAAATATTCATTCGAATATCTGGGGATCGAATGTATCGCTGGCCGATTTAAAACCGAAAAGATATTGGATCCAGATCCTTCCAGAGAATATCTTCTGCGTCTGTTCTACGCTGTACAGAAGTTCCAGAATGTGTTCGTACTCCTCCTGAACATTAGCTCGAACAGTTCTAAAGCCGTTTTGCCAAACAGTATGCCATTCATGGGAACATCAATCTCCCCCTTGGCATTTTTGGCAAAACCGAATCCGCGATCTGACCAGGCTTTAGACTTTAGACAAACTAGCTAGAGTCATCCAAACTTCTCCCCCTTTTTGCCACAAACTGGCAAGGGTCAAATCCTCCAATCTGGTCCTCTCGAAAAGAGGAATCTTATCTCCTCCCCCTCAACCAAGGCCTGATTATCTCTTCGATCAACTGATGTTCTGCTCCTTCAGTCTAAACTCCTTTTTGGAACAGTTCCAATTCGTGTGGTCAACGCACCTATATCTTCCACTTAGTCATGCACTTTCGTGTAGTATCCTTGAGAGCAATCTAAACACCTTTCTGAATAGAGACGGCTGAGGGATCTTCAACAGGAGTAGGAGGGATCCTATGATTGTTTTTCATGTTGAGGACGACTCCCCCTGCAGACTTGCTCTCCAGAGAACGCCTTCAGCATTCTTCTTGACAGCTCTTGCAATGAACTCCTTTTTCCTCCTCTTGTCTTTAAGAGTTCAGCTAAAGAGACGGAGTCCTGATTAACGCTTGATTGGCTTCTAATAGGGAGTCAACGAGGAAGGCAACTTTTAACTCAAAAACAGAAGGATCTAAGCGTATCCTTTAAACCGTCTTCATGGAAACCCTCTTGAACAGCATCTGGTGTAACAACTGACATACCACCAACAATCCCAACAGATCCCTCTTCAACTGCTACGATCTGGGACAGTTCAATTCTTGACAAGGCACGGACAAAAGCATCCTCCTGTTGCAGGTCCTCAATGACATTAATCAGTGTCTTTGTATAGATCTTCCGTCCCATCATCTTTCTTGTCTGAGCCTGATTTAATACTCATAGTACCCGTTCGCTGCTCGTCAGGACCCCAATCTTAGCCCAACTGGCTTTACCTGGATACTATCCGCCTTCCGCAATCCAGAGCAAACAGGACACTTCCTATTTCCGAGACACGTTCTTCCATTGATTATCCATAGGCAGAGAATCTTTCCTTATCATCCCAGCAGTTTTTTTTGAAGTAAGACAGGATATATATCAAAAAACACATACTAATTGTTCCAGCTCCTTATATGAGTGATCAGTCCAACTATTTAGCTGGAGTTTCGCATCTGACTGACCACTGGCTGGAACACTTAGTCCTTGACAACACACAGACCCAAGGAGGATCTGAGTGTTTCAAACTGAGCAGCATCAAGCGGTTTGGTGAAGATGTCAGCTAATTGCTTGTCCGTTGTGACATGCTGTAGAGTGACAACCTTCTGTTCAACCAGTTCTCTGATGAAGTGATGCCTGATGTCAATGTGCTTCGTCCTGGAATGTTGAACCGGGTTTTTGGAAGTACTGATCGCGCTCATATTGTCACAGTACAGTGTCATCTCTTTCTGCTCAACTCCGTATTCAGATAGCATCTGTTTCATCCATAGGAGCTGAGTGCAGCAGCTTCCTGCTGCGATGTATTCTGCTTCGGCTGTAGAGAGCGAGATGCTGTTTTGTTTTTTGCTAAACCATGAAACCAAATTGTTTCCCAAGAAGAAACATCCTCGAGACGTGCTCTTCCGATCTTCAGCGTTCCCTGCCCAATCAGCGTCACGGAAACCAACCAGGTGTGGATTGGTGTCTTTGGTGTACCAGATCCCGAATTCAACAGTTTCGCATACATACTTTATAATTCTTTTAACTTGCAGAAGGTGACTTTCCTTTGGTTCTGACTGGTACCTTGCACAGACTCCGACTGCATAAGATATATCCGGTCTGCTGGCGGTTAAGTACAGGAGACTTCCAATCATGCTTCTATATAGAGTCTGATCAACATTGACTCCAGCATCGTCTTTAGTGATCTTTAAATGAGTTGCAGCAGGTGTTCATTTGTGACTTGCCTTCGCTAGATCAAATTTCTTTATCAGGGTCTTGGCATACTTACTTTGTGAAATGAATATCCCATCCTTTTTCTGTGTCACATGCAATCCCAGAAAGTAGCTCATCTCTCCTACCATGCTCATCTTGAACTCTTTCTGCATCTGTTCCACGAACTGATCTACCATCGTCTGGGTGTTTGATCCGAACACAATATCATCAACATAGATTTGTGCGATAATAAAATCTGACCTTGTGTGTTTGACGAACAAGGTCTTGTCCACTCCCCCTCGCACATATCCATGATTGATGAGAAACACAGTTAGTCGCTCATACCAGGCTCTGGGCGCCTGCTTGAGTCCGTACAGGGCCTTCTTTAGGCGATACACATGAGCAGGGTGATGCGGATCCTCAAATCCTTTTGGCTGAGACACAAAAACTTCTTCATGTAGAAGTCCATTTAGGAACGCACTTTTGACATCCATCTGAAACAAACGAAACTTCAGGTGACATGCTAGAGCAAGTAGCAGGCGAATGGCTTCAAGCCGTGCGACAGGGGCGAAGGTTTCATCAAAATCGATCCCCTCTATCTGGGAATATCCCTGAGCCATAAGTTGAGCTTTATTTCTGGTGATATTTCCTGATGTATCTGATTTGTTCTTAAAAATCCATTTAGTGCCGATGACGTTAACACCATCAGGTTTTGGAACTAAGTCCCATACGTCATTGCGGGCAAATTCCTCCAGTTCTTCCTGCATGGCGAGAACCCAGTACTCATCAACGAGTGCTTCCTTTACGTTCTTTGGTTCAATTGAAGACAGAAAGCATGAGTAGGCAGCGAGTCCTCTGTAATTGATCCTTTTTCCACGAGTTTGAATTCCATCACTAGGTGCACCAATGATCTCAGAGATTGGGTGATCTCTGGAGATTCGACGAGAGGGTTGTAGTGCAGCACGATCCTCTTGAGTACTAACCTCTTCACCCTCATCAGAGGAAGAGTTCCCAATGACATTATCAGGAAGTCGCGCACCTTCTGTCGAGTCAGTCACAGTCTGAATGGGAAGTGTCACAGTTTCAGGTGCTGTTTCAACTGGTTCAATGGCTCTTGTGACATCCCCAGTCAAGTCAGTCTTAGTAGAATGAGAAGGTGGAACATTACCAGATGCTGTTCCGGCTGCATCGTCAGCATCGTCTGGGGCGGTAAGATCAACAACGTCATCCTTGATCTTGACATTGATAGACTCCATAACTGTTCCTGTGCGTTTGTTAAACACCCTGTATGCTCGACTGTTCGAGGAGTATCCTAGGAAGAATCCCTCATCACTTTTAGGATCAAGCTTTTGTCGGTACTCGCGGTCATTCAAAATGTAGCACTCACTCCCAAAGATGTGAAAGTACTTGACTGTGGGCTTCTTCCCTTTCCAGAGTTCATAGCAGGTCATCTCCGTACCTGTGCGTATTGTTACCCGGTTTATATTGTGGCACGCCGTGTTCATTGCTTCTGACCAGAACTTCAAGGGAATCTTCTTGGCATGGATCATTACGCGAGCAATTTCCTGAATTGTACGATTTTTCCTTTCAACAACGCCATTTTGCTGAGGAGTGATTGCAGAAGAAAACTGATGGGCAATCCCGTGTTTGGTACAGTACGAGGTCATAGTGGCATTCTTGAACTCAGTGCCGTTGTCACTCCTGATACTCACCAGGTGCTCTCCGCTGGCTTCTCTCTCTCTCTGGAGAAGGGTTGCAAGTTCAATGAATTGAGGTGCAGCAGCAGACTTGTCTCGAAGGAATCATGTCCATGAAAACCTGGTGAAATCGTCCACGCATACCAGAACATACTTGTTGCCACCGCAGCTCTCAACCTGCATCGGCCCCATAAGATCCATATGAATCAGTTCAAGCAGTCTGCTGGTACTGATCTGGGTGGTGTTCGAATGCGATGCTTTAGTCTGTTTACCGATCTGACATTCTCCACATAGGACATCTATGTCACCTTTAACATTGGGCATTCCTCGGATGAGACCGGACGAGCTGAGCTTCTTCAGAGTTTTGAGATTCAGATGACCCAGTCTCCTGTGCCAGAGTGACATCTCATCTGCTTGAGTAGACATGCACGTAGCTGTTCTGGCAGAACCTATAAGATAACAGTCGTTGTCTGCTCTACATCCTTTCATCAGCGTCCCTCCTTCCTTGTTCAGAACATGACAAGAGTCATGAGTGAATTGAACGTGAAATCCTCCATCACAAAGTTGGCTGATACTGATGAGATTCATCTTTAGTCCTTCAACAAGAAGGATGTCATAGAGTACAGGAAGATCCGGAACCTTCAATGTCCCACAGCCGATCACCTGACCCTTTCCTCCATCATCGAATGTAACGAACTGCCTCTTAGTGACAGGTCGAATATGTGTGAGAAACTTGGAGTTACCTGTCATATGTGCAGAGCATCCGCTGTCGAAGTACCAGCGATCTTTTTCCATATGACTTGAAGAGCTGAAGGCAACGGTGCAGACGATGTTCTTTCTGCAGATCTTAGCGTCTGTCTCCCAGTTATGAGGCATGCTATATTGGGGAATGTCTTGCTCAGATCTGCGTTTATCGAGTTTTTGGACCATTCTGCCAAACCTCTGAGTCAGCGTATTTAGTTGCAAAATAGTGCTGTCAGTCTCAGACACCTCCTCAGACACCTCTGCTCTCCATGAAAGTTCTTTGTCATCTTTGGTTGTGTATTGACCTCCCTTTGGAGTCATCTTGAACAGTTCCAGGATCCCACTCAGTGTGTCGAGTGTTTGCTTTGATACCATTTGAAATTCTATCCCCTGTTCAAGCAAGTGTTCAAGGTCCTGTTCGGACTGACCTTGAACTCTCTCTACAACAGTTCAATACACGGTACGAGCAGAACAATAAAAACACGAGTACGCACAGATTGATAACCCAGTTCGGCTACGCCTACTCTGGGGGGTTTCCCACACCCGGAAAAGGGACAACAAATCTTTATTACGAGTTTAGGGCACAGGAGGTCTTACACTTACACAACACCTTTGCTTGTAATGGCCTCACCACTAACACTCCGTCTCTCAGATTTGCAACCGAGGTTCGTCGCAACTCTCCTCGATCCCCTTCGTCCAGATCGTCTATCTGAACGTTCTCGAACCTCTCCTGAAGCTCGGTCGCTTTCTCTTGAAAGCAAGTTGTTCTCCTTCGTTGTGTGCACAGTATGATCACTTCTAGGCAGTCTGAGATGCACTTGCTAAGACTGCTCTTACACCGATGAGTTTCTGGTAGGGAGAACTCAATCGGCTGTCGCTCCTTCTCCAATCAGTAAAGATTTCCTCGTGTTTATTTTATCAGTGGGAGCGACCCAAATTAGGGTTGCCCTTGCATTGTATTTATATGCTTGGACGAAACCCTAACTTACACAAGATAAACCCCATCAAATATTTCTCAAATATTCTGATGCGTATCTTTCAAATCGGAACTCTTTATGCAAATATTTGACGCTCGAAAAACTTGCTGGCCAACTTCAGATCGGAACAAAAGATCCTCGATATCTTTTCAGGATCTTCCAAGAGATAATCGAAATATTTACTTGAAGCCTTCCTTGCCAAGTCAGCCGCCGGTTTAGGATAAATATTCATTCGAATATCTGGGGATCGAATGCATCGCTGGCCGATTTAAAACCGAAAAGATATTGGATCCAGATCCTTCCGAAGAATATCTTCTGCGTCAGTTCTACGCTGTACAGAAGTTCCAGAATGTGTTCGTACTCCTCCTGAACATTAGCTCGAACAGTTCTAAAGCCGTTTTGCCAAACAGTATGCCATTCATGGGAACATCAGAAGTTAGATAGACAAACAGTCTAATTTGGTGGGTTTAACTGTATTTATGATGCATACAATTACGGTCCATCAGATCACCCCATACTTTTAGTTGTTCGTCCCGAACAATGCTATTAAAGGGCGGCACTCTAAGTTTGGTTTAAAATATGAAAATTAGACTGTGGGACTCGATTTATCCTAATTCATGCATTGCTTACTTATTACCAAATTAAACTGTGTAAATAAATAGAAGTAACTTGATACGTGTACCTTGGTGCCGAGATGCAAATTATATTGGATGTTTCGGGAGATAGCCCTTTTAGGCTCCTGGACTGCAACCTCGGGATTGTCTCTTACTATATGGTTTTCTTGTAGTTTTCTCTAGCACGTGATTCGGTTCGGGTTTCACTGGTTTGAGTACTTTGATTTTCTTTTGGCGAGGGACTGCTTTTTGTAGTGAATCGGCTTTTGGCCTTTGATTTGACGCTTTGAGTACTTCACTTTTGTTCGGTTAAAACCTTCACAATTTTGGGCCTTAGGCCTCTTGATTTGCTTCTTCGAGCTTTTCGCCTTTTTGTGGTTTTGCAAGTCCATTTTCTCAAGCCTTTTTGGGAGGTCCAATCATCGCCCGCAAGCCTATGGAAATACCTCCCCGCTCTTCTCGTTTTTGCCGTTTTCGCGCGGGTCAAGGTGAGGGTCGCTCATCTATTTTCTCGGCTACTTTGACTGTCGTTTCGCGCGGGTCAAGATGAGGGTCGCTCATCTATTTTCTCGGCTACTTTGACCAGAGATAGGACGGTCTGATTCCCGTCCTCGCCTTTTGCATTGCATGGCGGAGATGACTTCAATTTTCACTGAAACCCGAAGTGCAGCCTCCACTGACTTCGAAAACCATATAGTTTGATCTGATCCTTCGATTGCTTGCCAAGCCTCTCTAGGGCATTTCTATCAACTCCACATCCCTAGTTTATCTCAGCACAAAGGGACAAATGAGAAGTTACGTTCTAAGTTTTTAGACAGTTGAATTTTCACAAGGTAAATGCATGAATTTCGGTCTATCTTTTTCACATTCTTAAGTTCATACTTTCAAAAAGATACACTAAAAAAGAAAAACATGTTATGCACATAGATGGTTCTCACCCCACACTTTTGAACGAAGGCGTGCCTTTCAGCAAGACTTAGTTCAAAAGTCATGCAACCAAATATATACAGGTGAGGTGAGAATGGTGCAAGGCAAAAAAAACTAAATGACAGAAATTAAATGACAGAAAGTAAGATAGTGTCGGGTTACCTCCCGACCAGTGCCTTTGTTTAACGTCGTTGGCTCGACGATACCTCATTCCTGGATCATAAGTAGGGATCCCATGGGTGCTTGAGGTCGAATTTCTTCTCGGTTGTCCTTTTTCTTCGAGAGGGTGAGGCTTCTTTGACCATAGCTGCTGGTCCATTGAGTCGTGCTTTCTTGTTTCTCCTTCCGGGTTTCCATTCTTTCGGCCCATGCCTTTGCCGCTTCTTCATGTTTGAATAGTTGGCACTTTCGCGAGTTTGGAAGTTGGGTTTTGTGCCTTCAAACATCGGCGACCACAGGCATGTTCCCATGTGAGGCCTCTTCTTGGTGGTAGCTACGAATGGTTGTCTTGGAATGATTGAGTTCCCGGGTGGTTTTTCTTGGCTTGTGACGAGAGAGATTTCCTTTGTCGGTTTGTTTGGCTCATGCTCTGCCTCCAACTCCCCTTGTACCGCATCATCATTGATTATATGATCTTCGGTGGTTATGATCGGTATGAAACGCGAAGGGTTAAGTTGAGGCACTTCGACCATGAGGACTAGGTCTGTTTCAGGTGCTCCGACAGTGAGGACTAGGTCTTTCTCGGACAGTTCGGCAATGAGGTATGGGACTTCCTCGGGTGCTCCGAGCGCAAGGACCGGGCCTGGCTTGATTTCTTCGGCCGCTTCAGCAGTGAGGTTCGGGATTTCTGTTGGCTCGGCAGTTAGGACTGTGATTTCCTCGGGTGGACTGGTGATAAGGACCGGGCCTGATTTGGGCAGTTCTTTTTCTAACTCGCAGGGATAATCTGAATGTAGCTCTTCTTCAGGCAACCATGGGTCCTTATCCTCGTCATCAATATGATCTTCGGGGGTAGTCACACAGAGGTATGGGTCTGATATGGGCAATTCGTCATTGAGGTCCGGGTATGTCTTGGCCGTGAATTGGTGTATCGAGGCATTCAATTGCTGCATGTCTGTGGCCAATTGCTGGGTGCTAGCTGCCAGCTTGTTTTCCGCCGCCCATAACTCAGTTTTGGCCCTGATTTGTTGCATTATGTTGTCCAGTTCTTTGCTCCGCATAGCCTGATCTTGTCTTGGTCTTGACCTCGCGGCCAAATCATTTATTAAGCTCCAAAGATCATCCGTGTCCAAGTTACCTACCGATCCTCCTGCTGCCTCATTTAGCCAATTCCACTCATGTGGCAACATCCCACAGAGAAACTTTGTTTGAAGATCGAAGTTGGTGAATCCATGGTGCGGGCAGCTCGTCACAATGGAATCGAAGTACCATAAGTACTCGTCCAATGTTTCGTCCCGGGATTGCTGTAAGTTGTTGATCTTCTCGCGGATTTCAAGTTCAAAGGATGGTGGGGAAAACTCCGCATTGTTCCAAGGTTCCATTCCGTAGTAGTACGACTTGGTGAATTGCATTATAAAAGAAAAAAGAAAAAATAGAACAACTATTCCGATGCACAACTCCCCGGCAACGGCGCCAATTTGACAGATGCTTGTCGTCAGAGCAAATGTACAAATAAATTTATAAGTCCGCTACTCGCGACTTAACTACTGGGTAGCAAGTGGTAAGTAGGGGTCGAACCCAAGAGAGTCAGTGTGGATTAGTTGTTCTTTAATGAAGCTTATGCAGAAATTAATTACGATTGGGGTTGGGTTTGAGTGTGTTTTGGGAACTGAAAGTAAATTACAGCAGTTGATAATGGACTGTAAGGAAATGATTCGGTTTTAGGGGCCTTGTATTATAATTGTTTATCATCGACCGCTAATGATCATACCAAGTGTTCAAAGATGAATTGAGACTATTTCTAGCGCAAGACATGATCATGCTAAGTATTCAAAGATGAATCTAGGTTATTTCTAACGCAAGACTTGCAACATCATTTAAAACACCCCTTTCAAGGTATGCTAGTCTATGTGCATCCACCTGATCTCCCAGTGACGTTGCGATCAAGTGGTGTTTTAGATAAGTCGAACTCCTCAGATAAGCTTTGCCCTTTCGTAGCATCCACTTACCCGAGTATGTTCACGAACCCCACGGAAGAGTTTTGCCCTTTCGTAGCATCCACTCAACCTTGGAAATTCTGACTATAAATGGCACATAGAACAAGTTTTGAATACAAAGGTATACTAAGAGTAAGATCTAAAACATTTATAATACAAGTACACCCTTTAACCGAATAACAAGTTTAGCTACTAGACATGGCAATGGTTATCATAACTATGAACTTGGAAAAACGAGAGTTTTGAAAGACAGTAAAATAAATACGAAAATACTTACAAAACCGTTGAAGCGCCAAGGATCAAGCTTTGATTCCCAAAGTAATATTACATGATTAGTGCCCAAAATTCTAGAGAGATAAGTGAAACGTTGTGGTGGTGATGATACAAATGAGGAGGAGTTCTCATCTATTTATAGGCTAAGGAGGAGGAAATGGAGGGTGGAGATGGGTTGCATCCAAGGGAGGAGGAGGAAGAGTGCATGGCAAGCTTGGGAGGAGGAGTGGAGGAGAAGCCTCCACATGGCAACTTCTCCATGGTGCTCAAGAAGCCGCCGGCGGCTTTGGGAGGGGAGGAGTGAGGTGGTGACAAGTGGAGCAAGGAGAATGGAGGAGCCACCATGTGAGGGAGGAGCCGCCGGTCATCCTTGTACATGGATGAGTTTTGACAGTTTTGTACTGTCTTTACAAAACTATCAGTCCAATTTTACTCCGGGCTGTTTTTGATAATTCCTCAGTTGGATTTAATTTGAGTAATTCGTCGTCAGGATCTTGAGATTTCTTCGTTCAGCTTCTGATCTTGACCTTTGATTGACTCTTGTTATCTTTTCAGCATAAAATCCTCTCCTTAGCGTGTTTTCACTTTAGTCTCTCAAATGCCCTGTGGAAATATATCGGGACTAACACGTCGAAGTTAGATAGACAAACAGTCTAATTTGGTGGGTTTAACTGTATTTATGATGCATACAATTACGGTCCATCACCTCGCTCCTCAAAAGCCCCTTGAAATCTCCGCTCAATCACCTCTGGATAGCCTCCAGCGACCAGCTGCTCCAGCTCCAATGTAACACCAACCGAGCCATCGAAGTACGAGCCTACGGGACGATTCGTTGGGCCACGAATCAACCCGGCGTCCGGCGAGCCCCAACAGATCTTCTCCGATGAACAAATCGCCCTTGAATCTCAGAAATCGCTCGTGTATTGCTCCGCAATTCATTTTGCTCGTCTTGCCCTAAAACCCAAATACAAACCCTTTTAAATCAAGCTGAGCGTGTGATGAAACGCTGCATTTCGCACGTAACTGAAATACCGGCCAGGACCAAAATTGACGCAGCTCCACTTGATTCTTCTCTTGCCTTAAAATGACGCAGCCTGGCTTGTAACAAAATAAACAAACTTCCGCGCGTCTGCTTTTGGTCCACACGGCACCGTTCCATTAAACTTTTAAACCTGACTTTGCCGCTCGAACCAAAATGACCACGTTTTGATTCTGGTCTTTAGAAATGCCTCAAAAGTCTTCCAGTCTTCATCAGCACTTCTTCAGCCTTCAATCTTCATAAGGGCATGGGGCTTAGGGACTCAAGAGCTAATCCTAGATTACCTAAACCTATTCTAACATATAAAACCTTGAAAAAGTTTGTTGGAAATAAATCCGTTGGAAATAAATGAATTATAAACGACAAATTAAATTCAACGAAAATATGTTGTTGATAATATATATAAAACCTTTGAACTTTGAATGAAAATAAATCCGCCGAGATTTATTTGTTATAAGCTACAAATTAAATTCGAAGGAAAATATGTTGTCAATAATACATACATAAAACCGTCAAAATTTGGTTGGAAATAAATCCGTTGAGATAGACGTGTTATAAGCTACAAATTAAATTCGACGAAAAATATTTTGTTGATATTATATATATAACCTTCAAACTTTGGTTGGAAATAAATCCATTGCGATTTATGTGTAATAAAGCTACAAATAAATCCGTTTACTACAAAAAAAAGTTCATTTACAAAAAATGATCACACAAAATTAAATCACTTGTTATCAACTAGTATGATGACCAAAATAAAATAGATTTGTCATATAATTAATTATACTGAACTGTAGATTGATTAAAGTTGTGACAAAAATAAAAGAAAAATTGGACGCACATGGTAGTATTTGAGCTCGTATAATTTAGTAAAAATAAAATTCAACGTAATTTTTATGCATTGGGTTATGATTTTATTATTTTGATTAAACTTCAACAATTAAGATATTATCTAGTTATTATATTATTTTAGTGATTCATAAATAAAGTATATATACAAAAATAAACATAAGATGACAAGTTAACTCATATAGCCTAGTGGTTAGATGAGTGTGTTAAGGTTGAGAGAGCTAATGTTCAATTCCTAGCAAATGCAATATTTAATTAAAAATTTTAAGGGCGGATCGAGAGGGGAGGGCATCCGACGAGGAAGTGGTGGTCCGGCGCATTACCGGCGAGGCGGTGGTGGCCCGGTGGGGAGCTCGGACAAGGCGGCGGGGGAGGTCCGGCGAGGATGTGGTGGCCCGATGTGGAGCTCCGGCGAGGCAGCAGTGGTGGTCCGCTGGGGAGGTCCGGCTGGTGGCTGGTGAGGTGGTTGGTGGTGAAGCTCCGGCGAGGTGGCGGCGGGTGGAGGCTTTACGGTGATGTGGCAGCGTCTGACGAGTGTATAATTGTAAATTCATTTATTACTTACCATATTTAAAAGCAACGGAATAATTCCGTATTAAATAATAAAAAGGGTATAATATGAAATACATTCAATTGCTACAACCTTAAAATCAACAGATTATGCGTCGATTTTCTTGATTTTTTTAACTCTTTTAATTTGATATAATCAACAGAAATATCTGTTGTAAATGACGTTAAAACCGACGAATGTGATAAAATCGACAGCCATATAAGCAACAACTTTCCAACGGAATATTCCATCAATTTTAATAACATTTCTTACGGAAAAAGTGTAAAAGCAACAAAATCGGCCGTTGATAATAAGCATTTTTCTTGTAGTGCAAGATCTCTACCTCGCTGATAGCACCAACGCCATAGCTGAGTTGACCAACACGGTGAAGATGCTTCCAGCTGAAGTCAAAAATCTGAAGACAGACTCCTCCATAAAATCCTCTGTTGTTGCTAATGTGGCTGTCTACTGTCAGATATGTGGCTCTCCTTCTCATTTCACAGATAGTTTTCTGGTGATGGGACAAGATAATAACGATGAAAACCAGGAGGATGCTAATTATGTAGGGCAATACAATCAAGGAAATAGTTTCTCCACCGGTTCAGGCATGAATAGGTGGGACAACCAGAACAGGAACAATCCTAGCCTCTCTTATAAGCTGCAGAATCAGGTAGCACCAGGATTCCCTTACAGACAGCAGTAAGACAATGCTCCCTACCAGCCGAGGAATCAGTACAATAACCAAGCTCAACAACAACAAAATCAGAATTCAGGGAGCTATAACAATCCAACTCAGCCACAACAAGCTCATAACTCCAGGTCGACGTCAAACATAGAAGCTATGCTAGCTAGCTTCATAACCGAACAACGAAAGACGTCTGGGGATCAACAAAGGGCATATGAGCAAACCACCGTTGAGGTAAGAAACCTGCAAAAGACTATAGAGCAGCTCGCTATTCATGGCAAAATGTTGGAAAATCAGATAGCTCAGCAAGCAAGCTCGGCAAGCAGGGAGCATGGGAAACTCCCATAGAAACCAGATCCGAATCTTAGGGAGTCGGTGAATGCCATCACACTCCGAGGAGGAAAACATATTGAAATGGTGCCGGCTCGGACCAATCGACCTCCAACTATAAATTCAGCGCCTAATCCTACACCTCTGGAAGAGGAAACATCAAAGGAAGCTGAATACCGAGCTAAAAATTATGCGCAGATAGTGGAATCAGCCCCCTATATACCGTCAGTCCCATTCCCTCAGCGGCTTAAAGCTACAAGAAGAGACAATGAATTCAAGCAGTTCGTGGATAAGATTCGTACTCTGTACATCACTCTGCCACTCATCGATGCCATCACCCAGATTCCCACTTGTGCCCAATTCATGAAGGAGAATTTGATATGGAAACGGAAGATTGATGGAACTGAGACAGTGGCCCTGAGTGAGGAGTGTAGTGCAGCCATGCACCAGCCCATGCCACCCAAACTTCAAGATTCAGAGAGTTTTTCTATCCCTTGTGATATTGATGGTATTACTGTTCGTCGTGCTCTATGTGATCTAGGTGCTATTGTGTCTATCATGCAATGTTCTAAAAAATGGCCGCTGATGAGTCATATTTATACGATTCATCAAGTCAACAAAACCCACCAAATACGGCATTTGATCATAAGAACATATGCTTGTTAATGTCGTTTTGCATTACAGGGCCTTTTGGAGTCTAAAGAAGAATCGGGCTTAAAAGATGGCATTTAAGGCCAAAATCACCACAAGGCATTATTGGGCCACACGTGAGCCCAAGCCAAAGCTAGCCCACTTGCAAAATCTTGATGATTCTAGAAGCATCTCATCATTTGCTCATGCCAATCCATTTTGACTACTTCCAAAGCAAGAGTGCCTTGATGATTCTAGAAGCATCTCAACATTTGCAATGGCCAAACCACTTATGCCACTCCAACTTGGTGCCCAAGACAAGAGAAACCCTAGCTCATTTCCTATAAATAGAACCCCTTGGCCTTGTGTAATCTATTCGAAAAATGTAGACAAAAATCACTCCTTTGTTCCCTTGTTGGTTTGGCGTTTGAAAGTAACAAAGCTCTCAACTTCTCTCTACTCCCTCTTCTTTTGTTACGCACTTTACTTTCCAAGTTACGCATTTTAGTGAATCCTTCTAATTTCGATTGTGATTCCTTTGCTCTTGTGTTCTTACCATGAACATGAGTGGCTAAAACCTTCATAATTCGGTTTGGGGTTCCCTAATGTTGTAGCAAGGCTTTGAGACCTTGATCTTAATGCTTCCTTGTATCCCATTTGCTAGTCATGTGCCAATGGTTTGGGAATGAATACCTAGGCTAAACTAAGGCTTGAAATGGCAAGGTTAAGCCGTGTGGGTTCAAGACCTCCATTGTGCTTGTTTTCATTGAAACGTGAAACAAGCTTTTGCACCTAGTCTAGTAATTAGTTCTTGTGTATTCCATTCGGATTGAACTATGAAGTTGAGTAGAGGCTTGAAATGGCAAAGCTCCTCCTAATAGTTCATTCCCTCATTAGTGGCTTGGTCGATAATAAATCATGACACCAAGCGGCTACACCTAGGCTAACATATCTTGAAATGGAATGTTAGTCTAGCTAGAACTAGAAATCCAAGTCTTGAAAAGGAATGGATTGTGGTGTATGCGCTCAAAAGAGCCTTACTTTAGGGTTTTTGTCTTGAAATGGAACTAACCCACACTTATGGATACAAGGATAGATCATTAGAGGTCAATGATGAGCTGCGCCACAATAAAAGGCCCCTAGACCGAATTCCATTCTATTGATCACAGTCCTCTTGCATTTACTTTCCTTACTTACACGTTCAAACCCAATTTCAAAACCCCCAACTTGTATTTACTTTACTTTACTTTTCTTGCATAAAGGAACAACAGTAACCATTACAACTCCTCTGGGTTCGACCCCTACTTGCCGCTCTACTAGTTTACTAGTGAGTTAATAGTGGTGGACTTATAAATATTAGATTTGATTTGCACCTCACGACAAGTGCCTATCAGCCGCCTAGGCGGACATTTTCTAGTGCTCGTTCCGTTTTATCCAAAAATTAGGCGGATGGAGGGTATTGGGCAGCGCTTGGGAGGTCTGGGTGGCGCCTGGGTGGTCTGGGCAGTGCCTGGGCGGTGTAATCGACTTCTGGGCAGTTAAATCGACTTCTGGGTGGTCTAAATCGGTTTCTAGGTGGAATGGTCAACTATATGTCAATAGTCAAACTTGAAGGGCTTATTTGTTAATTTTTAAAAATTAACTAATTGAAACTAGGGATTTAGATTTCAATGCTTCAATTTGTATTGTTTCTGCTGCATGTTTCTTATTTTTCATAATTTGGATTTGATTAAATGTTCATATTTCTTTGCAATGTGCATGAAGCCATGAACTGATTAGAAGTCTACATTCTGAAGAATATGGAAGAAGAAGTTTGTATATTAATTAATGTATATATAATTATATATTTTTTAAAAATTATATATTTCAAAATATTAAAAATTCAAAACCGATTAATCCCCGCCTAGGTCTGGATTAATCCTCGATTAATCCTTGGAGACCCTTTCCGCCCGACTAGCGCCTAGCATTTTTTACAACCTTGCTATCATGCCATACTCCTTATATGCTAAACTGAATTTGGGTGATCTTTGCCCTACTAATGTCACTATTCGCCTTGCGGATCGTTCTTGTCACTTTGCCCTACTAATGTCACTATTCGCCTTGCGGATTCTGACGGATGTTCCAGTCAAGGTGAAGAACATATATATTCCTGCTGATTTCATAGTGTTGGACATCTCTGAAGACATAGATATCCCAATTATTCTTGGTTGGCCATTTCTTTACACGGCTAAGGCAGTCATTGACATGGATAGAGGTTCCTTAGCCTTGCGAGTCGGCAGTGAAAGAGTTGTTTTTAATTTTCCTGACATGTCTAAGAGTCCTAGTTTGTTTGCTGACTGTGATGTACTAGACTCTGTTGATGTTGATGATCCTATTACACTGACCTCTAATGAGCCTCACAGAGTGGTACCAGGCTGTCTGATACCGATGAACATATGCACAGTGCGCACTGAGGGAGTAGCTGAAGCTGAACAGGTGACAGAACCGCTCGTCGTCAAAGCGATTGTGCAAATAAATTTATAGTCCGCTACTTGCAACTATACTACTGGGTAGTACTTGGTAAGTAGGGGTCGAACCCAAGGGAACTAGGGGAAATTCTGTTCTTCGGGGGGAATTACGCAGCGTGGGAACGTGTTTAAGGTCGGTTGGTTGGTTTTAAAGCTACCAGCTATTTTGATTGATTGATTGGTTGGTTGGTTGATTTTAATACTGGAAAGTAAATTACTATTTTAATGATTAAGAGAAATGTTCGGTTTCAGGGGACTTGTATTATATCCTGTTTATCATTGACCATTAGTGAATCATCTAAGTATTCAAACGGTGAATCGAGGCTAGTTACAGCTCAAGACTTGCAACACCGGTTTAAAGCAACTCCTGTTCTATTTCAGTCTAGCGCCAATACCCTAAGGTATGCTAGCCTGGGTGCATCCACCTGATCTCACAGTTACGCTCGACCAGATGGGATTCAGGATGAGTCGAACTCCTCAGATAGCTTTGCTTGTTACAGCTTCCACTACCTGAGTATGATCACGAATTCCCACAGAAGAGCTTTGCTTGTTACAGCATCCACTCAACCTTGGAAACTCTGACTATATATGGCACATAGAACAAGTTTTGAATACTAAGACTAAACACTAAGTTAATAGTCTTAAAACATTTATAATACAAGTGCGCCCCTTAGACCGAACTACTAGTTTAGCTACTATTCATCGCGCTAAACATTATACTAAGGAAATTAAAGGCAACAGTTAAATAAATAAATACCAAGAGAAACTTACAACCGTTGAAGCGCCAAGGGAGCTTTCCTTTATTTCCAAAGCAAAATTACAACATTACAAATATTACAACTTCTAGAGAGAGAAGTGAATTTGGATTTTGGTGTGTGAAATGAGGAGGAGGAGCTCCTCCTTTTATAGCCAAAATGGGAGGAGATGGGTGGTGGAGATGGTGGACATGTGCATTTGATCCAAGGGAGGAGAAGAGGAGGAAGGAGGAGGTGCCATGTGGAGGAGCAAAAAGCCGCCGGTCACCATGGGTGGAGGAGCCGCCGGTTGCCGGTGGTGGAAGGGGGAGGAGCTCCTCCCTTGGCCACCTCCTTGAGTGGTGGTCGGTCATCTTGCCCAAATGTGAGTTTTGTACAGTTTTGTGCAGTCTTTTCACAAAACTGTCAATGTGTTCCTTCCCCGGTCTGTCTTGACTCCACTCCTGATTCCTCTGATTAATTTGTTCTGGTCAATTCAACGTCAGGATCCTTGATATTTCTTCAGTCGGCATATGATCTTGACCTTGGATTGACTCTTGTTATCTTTTCAGCTTAAAATCCTCTCCTTAGCGTGTTTTCACTTCAGTCTCTAAAATGCCCTGTGAAAATATATCGGGACTAACACGTAGACGTTAGATAGACAAACAGTCTAATTAAGGGGGTTTTACTGTGTTTGTGACTCGTATAACTTTGGTCCATCAGATTACCCCCCACTTTTAGTTGTTCGTCCCGAACAATGCTATTAAAGGGCGTAAGTTCTAATTTTGGCTTTGGAATATGAAAATTAGACTGTGGTACTCGATCTATCCTAATTCATGCATTGCTTACTTATTACCAAATTAAACTGCGTGAATAAATAGAAGAAACTTAATACTTGTACCTCCGTGCTGAGATGCAAATTATATTGGATGTCTCGGGAGATAGCCCTTTTTAGGCTCCTGGACTGTAACATCGGGATCGTCTCTTACTATATGGTTTTCTGGTAGCTTTCTCTAGCACGTGATTTGATTCGGGTTTCAGTGAGTTGAGCCTTTTTGATTTTCTTCTTTGGCGAGGGACTGCTTTTTTGTTGTAGTGAATCGGCCTTTGGCCTTTGATTTGACTTTTTTGAGTGCTTCACTTTTGCTCGGTTAAAACCTTCACAATTTTGGGCCTTTGGCCTCTTTTGATTTGCTTCATTGAGCTTTTCGTCTTTTTGTGATTGCTAGTCCATTTTCTCGAGCCTTTTTTGGGAGGTCCAATCATCGCCCGCAAGCCTATGGAAATACCTCCCCGCTCCTCTCGTCTTTGTCGTTTTGCGCGGGTCAAGATGAGGGTCGCCCATCTATTTTCTCAGCTATTTTGACTAGAGAGAGGACGGTCTGATTCCCGTCCTCGCCTTTGCATAGATGCTTCATGGCGGAGTTGACTTCAATTATTCACTGAAAACCCGAAGTGCAGCCTCCACTGACTTCGAAAACCATATAGTTTGATCTGATCCTTTGATTGCTTTCCAAGCCTCTCTAGGGCAGTTTATATCAACTCCACATCCCTAGTTATCTCAGCACAAAGGACAAATGGAAAGTTACATTCTAAGTTTTTAAACAGTTGAATTTTCACAAGGTTAATGCATGAATTATGATTTATCTTTTTCACATTCTTAAGTTCATATTTTAAAAAAGGTACTTATTAAAAAAGAAAAGACAGCTGCATGTTATTTATGTACACAGGTGGTTCTCACCCCCCACTTTTGAATGAAGGCGTGCCTTAGTTCAAAAGTCATGCAAGCTTAAAACTAAATACTGAATTTAAATGACAGAAATTAAAGTGCGGAAAAGTAAGATAGTGTCGGGTTACCTCCCGACCAGTGCACTTGTTTAACGTCGTTGGCTCGACGATACCTCGTTTGTGGTTCATTGGTTTGGGTCCCATGGGTAGCTGAGGTCGAACTTCTTGATTCCACCGACTTTGATTCTTGCGGTGAGTCTTCCTGATTTTTTAGCAGATGACGGGTTTGGGTCCAGTTCTGATGGTATCTCCTTCCAACGTCTCTGAGAAGGCGAGGGACCTTTCACTATCAGCTTCTTGAACTGGGTGTTCTCCTGTTTAGGGCTGCCTTGTCCAGTCATGGCGAAAGCGTGCTCCATGTAGGAGTCATTCTGCTCGGGCCCTTTTCCCATTCTCCCTTGAGCTTCTTCTTGGATCGCATAGTTCGCGGCGACTTGCTCATTAATTAAGGGGAAAAGTCGGGAAGGCCTCATGAGGCTCGGTTCTGCCTCGTAATGTTGGTTCGTGAAGAACTGATCGTAGATAGTCTCAGCTGCCTAGGTAATGATAGTCGGGTATGGAATAGGCAGTTCGTTGGTGGTATTCTGGACTTCTACTTCGTTGCTTCCGGTGCTTTCCATGTCTGATTCCTCGGATGGTTCGGGAGTCTCTTCTGACGGCTCGGTGGTTTCTTCTTTGTCAGCCTCAGGGTCAGCTTCTTCTGTCTGTATTTCCTCGTCAGTGTGGGGAACTCGTCTTGTGGCAGCGGCTAGGCCAGTTATCAGGTACCACATGTCTGCAATGGTGAGGTTTGCGGCAGACCTTCTCATAGCTTCGTTGACTCTTCCTAGCTCTTCGGACCTCATCCCACGAAGAAATTTTTGGAGAAGAATTTTCTTCGTAAATCCATGGTGCGGGCAGCTTGAGATGATGGCATCGAATTTTATGTAGTATTCGTCCAAAGTCTCATCCCGGGATTGTTGAAGGTTCAGGATCTTCTCGCGGGTTTCTTGGCGTAAGGAAGGTGGGGAGAATTCTTTCAGGAACGGAACGCAGAGGTCTACGAAACGTTCTGCACTGCAAGCGGTGGATGTGTAGTACCATATCGTAGCGAAGTCGATTAGAGAGAATTTAAAGCATTTCAGCTTAAATTCCTCTAACACTTCGTTTTCAGGTTTGATGTTGTGGCAGACTTGGTGGAAGTTTCGGCAGTGCTGTACAGGGTCTTCTCCCTCCGTTCCTCCGAACAGGGGCAGAAATCGCGTTGTCCATGCATGTGTGACAGGTAATGACATAGAGAGATGAACAGAAAAGAAAAGGGGGAGGGAAGAAAAGTTATCTGATGACTAGTTCCCCGGCAACGGCGCCAATTTGACAGAACCGCTCGTCGTCAAAGCGATTGTGCAAATAAATTTATAGTCCGCTACTTGCAACTATACTACTGGGTAGTACTTGGTAAGTAGGGGTCGAACCCAAGGGAACTAGGGGAATAATTGTTCTTCGGGGGGAATTACGCAGCGTGGGAACGTGTTTAAGGTCGGTTGGTTGGTTTTAAAGCTACCAGCTATTTTGATTGATTGATTGGTTGGTTGGTTGATTTTAATACTGGAAAGTAAATTACTATTTTAATGATTAAGAGAAATGTTCGGTTTCAGGGGACTTGTATTATATCCTGTTTATCATTGACCATTAGTGAATCATCTAAGTATTCAAACGGTGAATCGAGGCTAGTTACAGCTCAAGACTTGCAACACCGGTTTAAAGCAACTCCTGTTCTATTTCAGTCTAGCGCCAATACCCTAAGGTATGCTAGCCTGGGTGCATCCACCTGATCTCACAGTTACGCTCGACCAGATGGGATTTAGGATGAGTCGAACTCCTCAGATAGCTTTGCTTGTTACAGCTTCCACTACCTGAGTATGATCACGAATTCCCACAGAAGAGCTTTGCTTGTTACAGCATCCACTCAACCTTGGAAACTCTGACTATATATGGCACATAGAACAAGTTTTGAATACTAAGACTAAACACTAAGTTAATAGTCTTAAAACATTTATAATATAAGTGCGCCCCTTAGACCGAACTACTAGTTTAGCTACTATTCATCGCGCTAAACATTATACTAAGGAAATTAAAGGCAACAGTTAAATAAATAAATACTAAGAGAAACTTACAACCGTTGAAGCGCCAAGGGAGCTTTCCTTTATTTCCAAAGCAAAATTACAACATTACAAATATTACAACTTCTAGAGAGAAGTGAATTTGGATTTTGGTGTGTGAAATGAGGAGGAGGAGCTCCTCCTTTTATAGCCAAAATGGGAGGAGATGGGTGGTGGAGATGGTGGACATGTGCATTTGATCCAAGGGAGGAGAAGAGGAGGAAGGAGGAGGTGCCATGTGGAGGAGCAAAAAGCCGCCGGTCACCATGGGTGGAGGAGCCGCCGGTTGCCGGTGGTGGAAGGGGGAGGAGCTCCTCCCTTGGCCACCTCCTTGAGTGGTGGTCGGTCATCTTGCCCAAATGTGAGTTTTGTACAGTTTTGTGCAGTCTTTTCACAAAACTGTCAATGTGTTCCTTCCCCGGTCTGTCTTGACTCCACTTCTGATTCCTCTGATTAATTTGTTCTGGTCAATTCAACGTCAGGATCCTTGATATTTCTTCAGTCGGCATATGATCTTGACCTTGGATTGACTCTTGTTATCTTTTCAACTTAAAATCCTCTCCTTAGCGTGTTTTCACTTCAGTCTCTAAAATGCCCTGTGAAAATATATCGGGACTAACACGTAGACGTTAGATAGACAAACAGTCTAATTAAGGGGGTTTTACTGTATTTCTGACTCGTATAACTTTGGTCCATGAACAGGCCACCGGCTCAGCCAAGGAGCCTTGCAAGGTAGAGCTGAAACCTCTTCTTGACCCCGGTGATATCTATAAGGAGAAGATGAAGAAGTGGGATTACAAACAAATAGCACGCAGAAAATTCAATAAAGGCGAGCGAGTTCTCCTCTACAACTCCCGCCTTAGATTATTTACTCGGAAGCTGTGCACCAAATGGAGTGGTCCTTACATAGTGGAGAGAGCATACTTAGACGGCCACATTGAGCTTAACATTGAGGGAGGAAAGTCAATGGTGGTCGACGGGCAGTGCCTTAAGCATCACCACGTCCTGAAGCACCGGGAACCACCTGACGACATTGATAATGACCTACTTATCGGGAAGGGATCTCAGCAAGGGACTTCCCGAGAATGCTTCTAGTCCTACCTCCCTAATTATGTCTCGCCAAGACGTTAAACTAGGCCTCTTCGGGGAGTAACCCGCGCTGTAAGTTCTATTTCATTGCATTTTTCAATTTGCATTTGTGCTTTATGTGTGTGCTCGTTGCAGGAATCTAAGTGTGGAGTGTGTCACGCTCAAACCAGCAAAAAGGGTCCTAATACGACAAATACCCACTGGGGTTTATTGGTGCCGTGACACCCGTGACACAATGGACATGTCACGGCAGGCATAAAAGGCAGTGAGTTTTTGAAGGCGCCGTGACACCCGTGACAAAATGGACATGTCATGGCTGTCAAGGCAGGCTTATTCCTCACACAGTTTTGGGGGTGTCGTGACACCGGTAACATTCTCGGACGTCATGGTAGTCACGGCCAAATCAGTCTCTTCTTCCCCAAATTTCAAATTAGAACCCTATCACTTGCCTGTTTCTCCACAATTTTTAATGTTATACTATCACTTGTGCAGCTCTATGTTTTTATCTATTTATCTACCATCTCAAGAGTCGCATTTCACTCCCCGGGCATCGCTTAATCTCCATGGATATCGCGCCATCACACACGAGTGAAGTTCCTATGCACTTTTTCTTATCTAATATTTCTTTGCTTAGGCACTAAGCAAATTTTTAAGTGTAGAGTGGGTAGCGCATAGTCACACACATCGCATATCACATTCACTCTTGCATATGCTCAACTGTCTATGTATTGCGATTGAAATCCTTGTTTTCTACGATACTCCTTGATTGATTGTCATTCTTTTGGACTCGAAGTCTAGGACTTGAAATAGTTTTATTCATGTGTGTATTCTCTCGAGTCAGTATCATTGCTAGCCTTTGCCTATCACATGTTCTACGTATTTCTTGAAGCATGTTTGAGACTTGATATTAGTAGGCACCGGTACAAAATGTCAAAAACTTAAATTGCATCTCTTTTTCTAGGTGACCTTAGTACTAGTATGTGTTTCCCTATACTTGTTGTGATCTGCATGCACCCGCCTTTATTCATACACTAAGTCAAGCTTTAAGTGTGGAGTTAGAAAAAAATGGTTTTCAATCAAGAACAAAGTTCTAAATTTTCAAAAGAGGGTGAAAAAGAATTTGACCCAAAGCATAGTTGTTTTTGAAAGAGAAAAAAAAAGAGCAGAAAAATACCAAGGGAAAAGTGAGAAAAGTCACCCCTTGTATGTGAAAAAAAACAAAAAAATAATACCAAGGGAAAAGTGAGAAAAGTCACCCCTTGTGTATGAAAAAAATGAAATTTTTGCCCGATTTTTGCTTGATGTAGTGTAATTACATCTTCTCATTACGTGCAATCATGACTTGTCCTGAGAATTCATGTACTAGAAACTATGGGACGATCCTCGTGCTTGCACTGAAATTTTAATGTGATTTTTGTACTATTTTTCAGAAAAATTCTTAAGCCATGCTCCTCTTCTCTTACGAGTCATTGCTTAGTCCTTGGCACTTTAGAATGAGCTTTGCGCCAAGAGCACGTGGACTATCCCTAGATAGCATAGGTGAATGGCGAGCATGTTTTGTGTAACTATTCATGTTCTTATTATGTTGCTATAGAACTATTTAGAACATGTGATGAGTCGCTTGCTAGCAGTGTTTACTGACCGTTTGAATGCATAACTCGTTTAATATATGATTGTCTAACAACTTTGATGAAGATGTTTGACTTGAAGTTAAGGTAACACGATGAATCTGAGGTATGACATGACTTTACTGTGACTCGTTGAGCATCATTCATGCATGCACATTAGTTAGTTGTACAGGGGATTTGTAGGTAGTCCCATTCCTGAAAACCTTCACAAGACTATACTCGTCCTACTAGGGCAGCCTAGGGGTTTAAAGGCTTGATGCATATGCTAAATGCATTCGTGTCCCCTACGACAGTGGGTTATCTTTTTAATTTTAGTTAGGATTGATCACATGATACTTGAGTGGGTAACTATTCTACGATTTATTAACTTGTGCTTAATGTTTGTTCAGGATGAACAGATCCTAAGTGTGGAGTGTTTTGATCAGTCGAATTCTTGACCTATTATTCACTTCATTCGATGATGGATTAGGTTTGTTTTCCGGACATTTTGTTATCATTTAACGTCTTTTCTAGTGATTCAGGTCATATATCATATTCCTAATACTTTTGGATCGATCTGAAGCAAAACAAAGCATTTAGTAGATATTTGGGCAAAAACATGGAAGATTGACCTTTCCGACTTATTTTGCACGCACAGATCGCATATGGTGTCTAAATGGACTGATTCAAAGCTTGTTGGAAAGCTAAATTCAAATGGCTACAACTTTGTAGTTTACTCCAAGATCAAATTCGGAGGTTAAGACTAGGAAAAATCTGCCGAAAGTCTCTGCAATTTTCCATGGCCGTGACAGCCGTGACAAAACACAACGTCACGGTAGTCACGACCCCCTTATCTCCTAGTGGCTTTTGGAGCATGTCGTGACATGTTTGAATGTCACGGGTGTCACGGCCTTGTTGAAGACAATTTCTTAAAATGATTTTTGGGCTTTTTGGACGAATTTTTTGACTTGTTCCCTAATTTCATTTTTAGGCTTTTTGGCCTTTTGGAAAGCTATAAAGAGGGCAAGAGGCTGATTTACTCGGGGTGGACGAATTGAGGAGAGTTTTAGTGCTTGAATTGAGATTGAAGAACCCTAACTTGGGAGAGAAGACGGAGAACATCGCGAGAGATTGAGGATCATCGAGCTACATCGTCTACGGTTAACTCGTCCTTAATTTCTATTATTACACTATTTGTGCTTAACTTACCATGAATAGTGAGTAGTCTTCTTTATTCTGGGATCCTACGAATCCCGTGCTATGTACCCAACTCTTCATGTGATCATATGAACAATTTTCATTAATGCAATTCAAATATTCAATTTCATTGTGCTTAATTTTATCGTTCTTGCAAGTTTTACATTGAATGGGATGTTTGCATGCTAGAACGTATTTAGGTTATTTACCAAAAGATGGATGGGTCCTAGGTATTAACCGGATTGCATGAAATTGATATTAGGTCATGGTAGCTATAATGATAGTACATGAATTAATAGGAAAGTTGACTTTCGTCTGAAAAACCCTAAATTTAATAATCGAGATCGTTGATAATCTGTGGATCGGCGGCGTTCGACGATTGAGATTAATCTAGACAATGATCCGTGGATGGGCGGCTTGTTTAGTGATATTTCGGTTTATTTCCATATTCGATAGAATGATGAATTTGTAAGATAATGATTGCATGATTAGTGGGGTTAGCACGGGTGAAGTATGGTCCTGTAATTCTTTCTCTGATTTAGTCAAAAACCTTTATTTTTCTGCTATTTAATTTCTGTTATTTTACATTCACAAAACCTCTTTAAATCGGAATAGCTAAATAGGTCACTCGTTAACTAGTACTCACACACATTGTTCCTTGGATCGACCCTTGGCTTACCAAGGTTTATGTATTATGTTTGACTGCAACTTGACCCCTAAAACATATAAATTGACAACTATTAAGGGTTAAAATACGTTTGTCACCCGCCTGGTTGATACGTCGTCACTTTGAGCAGTCTTCGAAACCCAGCCTTGGCGCCTCAGCAAAACTACACCGTTTTGCCCTGCAACAGCCTTCTCCTAAGACCAGCTAAGCCTAAACTAAACTTCAGTATTGGATTCCCCTTAACAACTAATCCACACTGCCTTGAAACAAATCTAGTGACCTTTCGCAAGCAAGTTGGGGTTACAAGGAACAACAAAATGCCCTCCTAAGCGTAACTTGCGCGCTAAATGTAACTGAACAAGAGTTTATAGTGAAGTACCATATGGGAGTGGTACTCAGGGAACTGGGCAGCATTCTCCCTTCATTGGCTCAGGCCTCCTTCATCATCCAACTTCAGAGATGTGTAAAGCATCCCTGCAAAACACAAACTTGGCATTAGGGACTATCTTTGTCCCAAAGTCAGCTGTGTTAATATCACCCAAAATCTTCTTAATCATTACAACCTTAGAATCAACCAAGTCTCTAATGAAATGAAGACGCACATCAATGTGTTTTGTTCGTTCATGATAAACTGGATCCTTACAAAGATATATGGCACTTTGACTATCAATATTTAGGGTGGTTACATACTCTTTTCCAGTCATTTCTTTTAGTAAGCCTTGAAGCCAAATAGCTTCCTTACATGCCTCAGTAACTGCAATGTATTCAGCTTCTGTGGATGAAATGGCAACGATGGATTGCTGCTGTGATTTCAAGGAAATACAGCAGCCACCCCAAGTAAAGAAAAAATTAGTTATGGACTTTCTAGTATCCTTGTTACTAGTAAAGTCTGAATCAACATATCCAATCAATTCAGGTTCCTTTTCATAATCAGTGTAAACCAATCCTAAGTCTTTAGTGCCAACAATGTACTTTAACAGATATTTCATAGCAAACCTATGCTTCATACCGGGATTAGACATGTATCTACTCAATACACTCACAGCAAAAGCAATATCTGGTCTAGTACATAACATTGCATACATCAAAGATCCAACAGCCATGTCATAGGGAATTTTACTCATTTTCTGCTTATCAGTTTCATTAACTGGACAGTCATCTTTTGATATTTCCAAATGCCCTCCTAAGGGGATTGGAGAGGGCTTAGATTCTTTCTTACAAAACTTATCAAGAACTTTGGCAACATAATCAACTTGAGACAAACAGATTTTCCTATCATGCCTGTTTTTAATAAGTTTTACTCCCAAAATCTTTGGAGCTTTACCAAAGTCTTTCATGTCAAAATGTTTCTTGAGATTTCCTTTTACTTCAGATATGGCAGTTAAAGAATGACTCATTAACAGAATGTCATCAACATACAGCAGAACAAATATGTGACAGTTTAACTTCCCTCCCTTCATATACATGCAAGTATCATATTTACTTCTAGTGAACCCAAGAAAGAGCATACAATAATCAAATTTCCTATTCCACTGACTTGGTGATTGCTTAAGGCCATAGATAGATTTATTCAGCAAACACACAGAATTATGGGAATTTTTATCCACAAAACCTATGGGTTGGTTCATGTATATAGTCTCATCTAAGTCACCATGAAGGAAAGTTGTTTTCACATCCATTTGTTCTATTTCCTAGTTATAAACAGCAGTCATAGCAAGAAGTAATCTCATTGTTTTGTATTTTACAACAGGTGCAAAAATCTCATTATAATCTATCCCTTCCTGTTGAGTAAATCCCTTAGCAACCAACCTAGCCTTAAACCTAGGTGGTTCATCCAAACTGTTCCATTCCTTTATCCTAAAAATCCATTTACAGTCCACAGTTTTCACATTCTTAGGTTTGGGAACCAAAGTCCAAGTTTTATTTTCAAACATAGACTAAATTTGTTCACGCATAGCCTTAATCCATTCATTAGCATGCTTGTCATTTAAAGCCTATTGATAAGTTTCAGGGATTGAAAATTTAACAGTCTCAGCAGTAAACAATGCATAATGTATCATCTTTTCACAGCCCTCAAACAGATTCATGTCATATTTCTTATTTCTGAATCTAGGTCTAGCAACCTTATCTCTAGCAAGCCCATAATTTGACAGGTCATGATCAACATGTTCAGCACCAGCATAATCATCATAATTCACATGAGCACTGCTATCCAAACCACCTTCACTGGTGGGTGAGTTATTTATGCTAGAGTTTAAGGGAACTTGAGGGGTTACCTCCTCACCAGATTGGTGAGGGTAGCTGGTTTGTTCAGCAGCAGGGGCTGCTTCTCCACTCATTCCAGCATCATTTTGTCCATCACTTGAGCTCATTCCTTGATCATTTCCACTGTCCAGTGAGTAGCCCACATCAAATTCTTCCTCGGGAGGTGAATCATCATTTCCTTCTTCCACAGGGTATTGAGGTGGGACAAATTGTACATCAGTTTCTTGAGAAGTACCTGCACTCTCAGTTGACTGCATCAGCTTGGTTTTAAAGTGAAATTCATGCTCATTAAATGTCACAGACCTTGCAACAATAACTATATAAGAGCCAGGTTGGATTACAAGTAACTTGTAACCTTTTACACCATGAGGATAACCAATCATAACACATTTAACTGCCATAGGTTGCAATTTTCCCTGATCAGTTTTAGCATATGCAGTGCATCCAAAAGGTCTTAAATGGTTCAGATTTGGCTTATGCCATGTCCACATTTCTTGAGGAGTTCTAAACCCTATCATAGATGAAGCACTCCTATTGATTATATAAGCAGCAGTTATCAAGGCATCACCCCATAGAGTACTCTTAACACCTGAACTAATGAGCATGCATCTTGTTTTCTCTAACAGAGTCCTATTCATCCTCTCAGCGGTCCCATTTTGTTGGGGAGTGCCTGGGATGGTTTAGTGCCTATCAATACCATGTTCCTTACAAAATTGATCAAATAGATGGTTACAAAATTCAAGCCTATTATCAGTCCTTAAGCACTTAACAGTAAAACCGGATTTTTTTCAACCAAAAGCTTCCAATGTTTGAATTTTTCAAAAGTTTCATCTTTAGTTTTCAACAAGTAAACCCAAACTTTTCTGCTAAAGTGATCAACCAAGGAGAGAAAGTAATGTCTCCCTCCAATGGTGCTCACTTGAGCAGGTCCCCACAAATCAGCATGTATATAATCAAGAGGACCTTTAAATACCATGGCAGACTTGTTAAAACTCAAAGTAGTCTTCTTACCCAAAATGCAATTTTCCCATAAATCAATGTTCACTGGGTCACAATCAATAATGCCATGCTTAGATAGGTAGAGAAAACCTTTGTTACCTATATGGCCAAGTCTAGAATGCCATACCTTGGTCTGATCCAGGGACTTGGCTGTTGTCACAGCATTTACCTCAGGGGAAGCTTGGACATAGTAGAGACCGCCATCCTTTATGCCTCTCAAAACTGTCCTGCCATTTCTCATAATCTTTCTAACACCATTGAAGTTAGAAATATGGCAGCCAATATCATCAAAAACAAATTCTGATAATAAATTTCTCCTTAACCCAGGAACCCATCTCACATTTTGTATTATAGTCACAATACCATCATGCATTCTTAATGGAACACTCCCTATGTCCTTAATATGCAAAACAGTCTGATCTCCCAATCTAACCTCACCACCATTTACAAGTTTTAGATTACTGAACACATTTTTATTTGGTGTGGCATGCATATTACAACCCGAATCTAGTATCCAAGAATCATATTACTTTTCAGTGGTAACAACAAACAATTCATGGTCATAGGACTTACCAGATTCACATATGTTAGTCTGATTTTCCCGGGGATTTTTACCTTTATTCATGTTTTTGTTGTTAACCTCATTTTTCTTCTTCTTTGGACAATCAGATGCATAATGACCCATTTGATCACAGTAAAAGCATTTTACATTCAAAGTCTTACTGTCAGATTGCTTATTATGATGCTCGGGTTTTCTAGATTTCTTATAGGCGTGTCTAGCTTTTCCTTTAGAGAACATAACTTCGCCATTAGAGTGAGACCTGGAGTCACCCTTGACCCCTGGCCTTTTGAAAACTTTTAGAGTGTCATTTTTCTATATTACTGCTTCCATAATTTTATTTAATGTCAACTCATCCCTACCATATTGTATCACATCCTTTAGATTTTCAAATTGGGGAGGAAGAGAGTTTAACAGAATGACAGCTTGGTGAGTATCAGCAATCTTGTCTTTACATCTATCAAGATCTTGAGTCATTTTTAGAAAGACATCCAAGTTTTCAGAAATAGTCATAGAGGTGTCAATTTTAAATGTAAACAATTTGCACAGCAATGATATTCTACTAGGCAGAGATTTAGTCAAGTAGATACCTTCCAAGGCATCCCAAAGAGCCTTTGGTTTTTCATGGCTTACAACTTGTCTAGCGACATCATCTGCTAGTCTGATCATGATCTCAGAGTGTGCAAGCTATTGCATATCCTTCTTCTGTTGATCAGTCATTCCAGTAGGCCATTCCTCAGACACAGTCTTGTAGCACTTTTTTTTAATCAAGATGGCCTTCATCTTGACCTTCCAGATAGAGAAGTCAGATGTTCCATCATAGGGCTTCAGCTTTACAGCATCAGCCATTGTAGAATTCCTCAGGAAAACTGTAAGAAAAGGATTAGTACAGGTGAGCGGATCCAATCACTGTCCAGGATCAATTCAGCAATGTGGCAACACAAAGACAAGTTAGGCTAAATTAACCAAGAACTAGTCTAGGGTCCTAATCACAAGCAGAATCAATACAGCTCTAGATACCAATTGTTATGACTTAGTTCAATTATCCCCGAGGAAGACTATCCCTAAATCCGATTTCAATTCAATCAACAATCAAAACCAAAAACAGGACACACCAATTTTACCAGGTTCGGGGATGCCCTACTCCTGGGAGCCTCGGGGGGAACTGCTCAGCCCTTTTTCACTATAATCATGTTCAGTTACAAGCCCTAATGCGCAAATCAGACCACAAATAATCCTATCTACCCAAACCAATACAAGAATAGGAGTAGAAGAACAGAGAGATTCGGCCCCCTCTAGGCAACATCGACGGTCCGTCGTGACGCAAGATTTCTTCTGGCAGCTTCGATTGTACGGTCGCAGCTCGTAATCAGGATGAACCCTAATTTCATCCCCAATTGAACTTATATCCTTCAGGCAAAATGCACCGTTTCACTCGGCGTCAAACATACATTTTCCGCTTCGTCAAAACGGCAACGTTCCTCTTACCTTCAAATCTTCGCGCGCGTTGAACTAAACGATGTCGTCCCACTTACTCGAGTCTGCGCCTACAAGCAAACGACGTCGTCTTCATTCGAGCTTCCAAACCTTTTGCCCGCCTGGTTAAAACGTCGTCACTTTGAGCAGTCTTCAAAACCCAGCCTTGGCGCCTCAGCAAAACTACACCGTTTTGCCCTGCATCAGCCTTCTCCTAAGACCAACTAAGTCTAACCTAAACTGCAGTATTGGATTACACTTAACAACTATTCCACACTACCTGGAAACAAATCCAGTGACCTTCCCCAAGCAAGTTGGGGTTACAAGGCACAACACCTCCCACGCAAAATGATAACAATCATCAATGTGTTAGGTATGAGCGTGACAGACTTGATTCTTTACTAAATGAATAGCAATCTGGCTGTCACAAAATGCTTTGACATGCTTCTGGCCAGTTCTCAAGTCTTCAACTAATTATTGTATCCAACTAACTTCCTTCACAACTTGTAGAACTGCCATATAATCTGCCTCTGCAGTAGACAAAGATATTTTAGACTTTAAGGTAAGCTTTTAACTTACTGATGCTTTTGCAAGAGTGAACACATAGCCAATCATAAACCTTTGCTTATTCAAGTCACCTGCATAGTTGGAATTGCAATATCAAACTACAAATGGACCAGTAGTATTATCCACTTCAAATATTTGGCCAATATTTATAGTGTGTAAAATGTAACCTAGAATCTATTGCTCAGTCAACTGTGAACCAATGTCCTTCACCAGAATTGTGTAAATTTGTGTATGTACCTACTTACAACCAGTGTTATTAAAACCAAATCGTGGATCGAACCGGTCAAGTCACTGGGTCAATGGGTCAGTGGTTCAACCGGGTTGAACCGGTTTGATCCGCACATATTAAAAAATAAATATAAAATACTTATATATGATATTATAATTTAACATATTTATGACTTGAATAAATATTACATGATTATGCTCTGATTATAACAACATACCATAACAAATTTAGAATTTGATAAATTACAAATCAATAATACAACAATAATAGAACAACAATAACAATTTTAGTCTTAATTTGCAAGTCACAACAATGAGGGTTTTCTAAGAATAATTGAATTTCTAGTTAAATTGAGAATAACTAATAAATTTATAGATTTGATAAATGAATATACATTATTGAAACAAATAATAAAACAACAATCATCTTTAGCCTAGTGGAAGGAAAGAGAATAACTATTAAGTGGGGTTGGGTTCGAGTCTTGTCCAAGTCAAAATTAAATAAATAGCTTTTCAGACTAAATCAAACTGATCAAATCAACATTTTAATGAAAAGTCGGGTCAACCGGTTCAACCAACCAGTTCAACCGAGTTTTGACCGGATCGAATGTAAAATGGTCCGATAAACAAACCAAACCAGTCTGGTGACTGATTCCCGATCCAACTGGCCGGTTCGGTCTGGTTTTTATAACTATGCTTATAACACCAACCGTCTGCGAAATGTCTTGTCTTGTCCACATTGTCTACATCCTTTACCATCATTGTGCATGTACTACACACCATTACATATATTAAACTACCAACCGTATCCGCATATAGAACGTTTGCCTTGTATTCTCGTTCTTTATTGTTGGAGTGTGTTTACCCTCGGAGTACGTGTACCCTTGGGGTATGTATACTTCAATATGTTTTGATATGATAAACATCCTGCTGATGTGATTTAAGTGTGCATGTTGATGTACAGGTACTCTAGAAGTAACGGTTACTTAAGTGTGCAGATTGATGCACTGGTACTTTGGAGGTAACGATAACTCAGCAGACTGCTTGAGGGCGAGAATATCTGGAGAGATATTCTTGGAAAAACTTTGGCTCCAAGGTCCGGGATCTAGCTGTAATATATGCTGGGTGATTTTCCAAGATCAGATGAAATATTGCAATGTAAGATTAATAAGATAGCAAAGATTTGGAAAGATTGTGTGAGATAATTTAGGAATATTTCAAGTGAATATCCAATTTTAGGAAAGATTTGGACTATTTTTGGAAATTTGGAGTCAGATTGTTTCCATATTTAATTTTAAAGATTTTTAGACCTAGCTTGGAGAAGAAAAGCGACAAAAACGTCAAGCAAGGTTAAAGATTCTAGGAGACACTTTGTCTACACGGTTTTCTCAATCTTTGTATTTTTACATATTTAGGCATGAGTAGTGAGTAGTCCTTCTATTCCGAGGTCATTTGGATCCCGTGCATGTAACACGACATTTCATGTTATTTATAGAAATAATAATTTCCATTCATGCAATTTGTGTTATTCAATTTTATTTTTCTTAAATTCATCGCTCTTGCATGTTACACATTGATTGTGATGTTTGCATGTTAGAACAAAATTAGATTAATCATCAAAACGATCGATGAATCTGAGGTAGTTAACCAGCTTGTGTGGATCTGATATTCAAGCATGTTAGCTCCATTAGTAATTTATGACCTAATAAGAAATTGATGTTAATCATCTGAAAATTTCTAGGCTTACTAATGAAAACTATTGATAATTCGTCGATAAGCGGCATTCAGCAGTCCAGGTGTCACGGCCCGATAAAAGAGTCGAGACCGGCGCTTGACACCTATTCCACATGCCAAGCAAGCCTCTACATTAGCCTAATAAATATTGATAAATTATTTGTAAAAAAAATTCATATAACTAAGAGGCACTATAAGACAACGGAAATAAAATAACAAATCTAAGATCCTGCTCAAGTACCACGGAGAAATACTCTAAAGTGGAAGGAAAAAATGACTGAACGGACTCCAATGAGGGAACTAGCTGGATGGCACCATACTCGGACCACGAAATGCGATAACTCCCAAATTGGCAGTTCACTTATCTGAAAAATTTAGGTGGAAATAAGGGGGTGAGTCGGGGAGACTCAGTAAGTAAATAATATATTCTATTACCGTTGGGAATGCACATAAATTGATGAATGCATGAATGCACGATGATGCACATGTGGGCTATGTTACAGACCGGTCAGGCTTTATGCCCTATAGACTACCTGGACCGCCCATCTGTAACTTATCAAACAATGAACATATTACAGACCGGTCAGGCTTTATGCCCTATAGACTACTTGGACCGCCCATCTGAAACATATCAAACGGTGGGCACATTACAGACCGGTCACTCTTTATGCCCTATAGACTACCTGGACCGCCCATCTGTAATCCCAAGTGCAGTACTGGGCCGTTACGTCTCGCCGTCACCTCAGTACTCATATCATGTCCATGATGATGCAATGATGTTTATGCAATAATGCACAAATCCATATCACAAATTTCTCTATCAGTTATCTCACACATATAATTAATCAATACGTGCACACTGTTGTTCATGTCGCCTTCGGTTAACCACTCAATTGCAAATTCCACATCTTCCTAATTAGTCTCGTTTCCATTTAGGTTGATCTCTTATCGCTGTGATCGAAGTAGGAAAAGTCTGTAGTCCTTCTTAAGCTCCACTTCCTCCATTTTAGCACCAAATTTGACAGTGTCATCCAAGCAAAATCGCATCAGCAGTGCAAAGGACCTTAATAGTATCACCAATGACCTCCACGACTTCACCATCGATCCAAGCCTCAATGGGATCTACCAACCAAACCTGAGCTCCAACCATAGGATTTGATACAGTAGCCATATCCCCAAAGCCCAATCAAAATCGGCTCTTCCGCAGCTCCGTAATCTCCTCTTGCTAAAATCCCCTCCTCAGCGATCAGAACACAAAATACAATCTAAACAACAACACAGACGACTTCCAAACGCAACGCCACATCCACCACTGAGCTTAGCACCATGACTATGAGAACTTGGACCAACTTTTGAAACACAAATTGATGTATATAAGGCATAGAGCTATTAAACCCACCAATAACTCTAGATCTAACTAGTTGCATGAATCAAATAAATCCAGTAAAGAATTAAAAACTGTACTCATCTGTAGATACTAAATGGACGACCAAGAACCTTTGAGCTTCAATGTCCGTGAAAACTTCTGAGGCGTACTCCAACTGTCTGCTGAACCGATTCGATCCTCACCGCCTGAGAACACAAAATCAAAAGTATTGTTTGCAAGGGGCAGCCGATGAGCCACACGGGAACAGAAGCGGGCAGATGTGTGGTTGGCTCCGACGAGGCACCTGCTGGCTGCTGCTATGGCAGACGATGGGGATGGAGGAGAGAGAGACGATGACGACCATGGAGAAGATGATGAAGACGAAGAGGAAGACGGTCGGAATCTCTAGAAGAAGCCAGACTCTCGAACTCTCCAGGAGCTTCCCCACAAAAAGTCCACCTGTGTCCTTCGATTTCCTCTTCTTAATCAGCCCAACAAAACTAAGCCTAAAATACAAATCATCTTATCATATTAGTCTAATTTATATGTAATAGTTTAATTCATTTAAATTAAATTTAGCAGGTGTTACTGATGAGTCGTATTTATACGATTCACCAAGTCAACAAAACCCACCAAATACGACATTTGATCATAAGAACATATGCTTGTTAATTTCGTTTTGCATTTCAGGGCCTTTTGGAGTCTAAAGAAGAATCGGGCTTAAAAGATGGCATTTAAAGCCAAAATCACCACAAGGCATTATTGGGCCACAGTGAGCCCAAGCCAAACCTAGCCCACTTGCAAAATCTTGATGATTCTAGAAGCATCTCATTATTTGCTCATGCCAATCCATTTCGACTACTTCCAGAGCAAGAGTGCCTTGATGATTCTAGAAGCATCTCATCATTGGCTCATGCCAAGCCATTTTGGCTACTTCCACTCCAAACTTGGATCCCAAGACAAGAGAAACCCTAGCTCATTTCCAATAAATAGAACCTCTTTGTCTATGAAATGAATGTGACATCTTAGATAGAGAAGTCCTATCGTGTGCCCTAAGGTGTGAGCCTCATTGGGGGCTTCTCTCTCTACCCCTTCTTCATTTCGGAAATAGAAAGCAACTCTTACTTTTCTTGCACTTTACATTCTCGTATTACTTTCTTGTAATCTACTTTCTGCACTTACTTTCATGTACCTACTTCCCATCCATTGCTATCATATCCTTCCCATGGATATGAGTGGCTAAAATTTCCTATTCGGTTTAGGGTTTACTTTTGTTATGCTTACGTTTTGAGACCCTTTTTCTTAATGCTTCTTTGTGTTTATTACTAGTCCTTGTGCATTCCACTCGGATTGAACTACAAAGTTGAGTAGAGGCTTGGAATGGCAAAGCTCCTCCTAGTAGTTCATTCCCATATTAGCGGCTTGGTGGATAATGACTCATGAAACCAAGCGGCTACACCTAGTCTAACTTATCTTGGAAAGGAAGGTTAGGCTAGATAGGACTAGAAATCCATATCTTAGAATGGAATGGATAGTGGTGTAAGTGCTTGGAATGGCCTTAGTTTGGGTGATCTCTTGGAATGGAGTGAACCACACTCATAGACACAAAGTATGATCATTAGAGGTCGATGATGAACGGAGCTATAACAAGGGCCCCTAGACCGAATATATTCTCTTGATCTACATCCACTTGCCTTTACTTTATATGTACTTACCTTCAAAACCCTTTTCCAAACCCCCCCTCCCCCGAACCATTTACTTTACTTCACTTTCTTTGTTTACAAGAACAACAAGTAGCCATTACAACTCCTTTGGGTTCGACCCCTACTTGCCGCTTTACTAATTCATAGTAAGCCAAGGTAGTGGCGATTATAAATTTAGATTTGATTTGTCCCTCACGACAAGGGCCTGTCAAATTTTGGCGCCGTTGCCGGGGAGTTGTGCATTGGTGAAGTTGTTCTTTTGTTTTCCCTTTTGTTCTTGTTTTGATTCTCTTGGTACGCCATGGCCTCTTATTACAATAGAGAGCCTTGGTACGATGAGGAGTTTTCCCCACCATCCTTCCAACGTGAAATTCACGAAAAGATCATGTACATTGAGCAATCCCGGGATGAAACATTGGATGAGTACTTATGGTACTTTGATTCCATTGTGACAAGCTGCCCGCACCATGAATTCACTAACTTGGATCTTATTCAAAGGTTTCTCGGTGGAATGATGCCACATGAGTGGGATAGGCTCAATGAGGCGGCAGGAGGCTCTGTCTATGACTTGACCATAAGTGATATTTGGGAATTGATAAATGTTTTGGCCGAGAGTTCAAGGCCACAACAAGAGCAGACCGAGCCACTAGAGGACGATGTGGAAGAGTTGGCAGCTAGCATCCAACAGATGGCCGACATGATGCAACAATATCAGGCCGAAACCGAGGGAGACTTGGCCGAGATAAGGAAGAAATTGTCCGACTTGAACCAGGTCGTGTCCGAGTTGAAGAGAGACCGGAGAGAAGAGGTCGGTACAAGGATAGTGGTGGACATCGAGGAGGCTCTAAAAGAGCCTATATTGGAGCCCATGGACCGTCAATGGATGAGGACCCGACTGCACCCAAAGGAGAACCGACTAAGACAAACCATGACCTCACCACCGAGCTGCCCAATTCAGATCCGGACCTCAGTACAATAGCCCCCGGAGACCTTGTGAATGACGAGGATGAGGACCCATGGTTACCCGAGGAAGAACTCCATTCAGATTACCCATAGATGGCCGAGGAAAAACTGTCCAAATCAGGCCCGATCCTCATTCCCAATCTATCCGAGGAAGGCACGGACCACACTGCCACAAGTACCTTATTGCACCCTCCTCTCTCAGTTTGTATGCCGGCCATAACCCCCGAATATGAAGTAATCATCAATGAGGAGGTACAAGGCCGGTTGGAAGAGAAGCAAGAGCAAGGAAGGTCGATATTGGAGCACTCACTCGCCACAAGTCAACAAGGCAGCCGGGAGAACTCTCTCATTGTGAAACAACCATCCCTCATTGCCACAAACACAAGGCTCACCAATGGAACAAGCTTGATGCCGCTTGTGTTTGATGACAAGGTTCTAAACTCCCAATTTCACAAGGATGCCAACCGGGTATACATTAAGAAGAGACAAAGACATGGCCCGGTGGAATGGAAATCCGGATGGAAAAACAAGAGGACACGGCTTGATGGATCAGTGACTATGCTCAAGAGACATCCTCCTCCTCGGAAGGATGTGAAAACAAGGCCACCCGACCGGTTGAAGGAAGAACCGAGCCCGCTGCCATATGAGAACCTTGGGAAGGTTAAGAGAGCAGTTGGGAAGAAGTTTGACCTCACACGACCATGGGATCCTAACTTGTGATCCCTAATGAGGTACAGTCGAGCCAACGACGTTAAACAAAGGCGCTCGCCGGGAGGCAGTCCGGCATTTTTCAATATTTTCTGCATTTTTACTTTCTTGCATTCCCTCACCCCATTGTAGTTGGAAAGGAAAAAGTGATGTTTTTGTAGGTCGGGTTCCCGAGCTATTTCGCACTTTGCCGGTTCTACTACGCATTTTAGGCAGAACCGGGTGTGACTGAAGGACTCAGCCGAGAACCATCCGAGACTCATCCGGGACGCGTCCAAGGAAGTGCCGAGCCCGACCTAGTTCCCCATGAGCTTCAGCCGATTGATTCAATTCCAAGCCTTGTCACTTCCATGACATGCAAGGACATCATAAGGGGAGTACCGTTCTCACTTTGAAGCCTTTTTCCTTTTCCTTGATATTGTGCATATTGCCTTGGAATTGAGTTGTGCCGTGAGGACACAGCTCGTTTCAAAAGTGTGGGGTGGGGTGGTTAGTAGTTTGTTGTGTCATCACGTCTATTTTCTTGCACATGCATGAGTCAGCACGTTTCCCTTTGAAAATTTTAAATATTTGAATAAAATGTGTAGTTTTGTGAATAAAATGCGTAGGAGTTGAGCTTTCATGATGTGAAATAGATGGATCCTAGTACATGCATTACTCTTATGAAATTTAATTGTGCGACTAACATGTGATCTAACTACTTATGTGTCCTTATGAGTTGGGATAAAAAGGGATGTGGAGTTGATAGAAATGTCCTAGTGAGGCTTGACAAAAGCACTCAACAATCCGGATCTCAAGTTACATGGTTATACGGACTTGTGGAGGCTGCATTTCGAGACTTGTGGTTGAAGTTGACTCCACCATTGCAGCGTTTATGCAAGTGGTGGGACGGGAATCAAACCGTCCTATCTCTAGTCCTAGTAGCCGGGAAAAGAGGTGAGTGACCCTCATCTTGACTCGCGCGAAACGACAAGGATGAGAAAGAGCGGGGAGGTATTTCCATATGCTTGAGGGCGATGATTGGACCACCCAAGAAGGAATGGACAAAGAAACTCACAAAAAGGAGCAAAGCTTAAAGAAAAATCAACTCATGTGAAGGTTTACCCGAAACAAAGTGGAAGGTCATCAAAGTCAAACAAAGGCCGAAGGCCAAGTTCACTACAAGTATGTCCAAGCAAAGTAACAAAGACTCATTTCTTGATGCTCGAACCTATCACGTGCTAGAAGAAGCAACAAGTATAACCATGTAGCAAGAACCGGACCCAAGAGTGTAGAACATGGGTCTAAAAAGGACTATCTCCCACTCATCTGAATTGGGTTGCATCTCGACTCAAAGGTACATGTATCTAGTTAATTCCATGTTTTAGCAAAATGCTTTGAGTAGTGATTGAGAATGCATGGAAAGGGGAAGTCTAGACTAGCATTTATCCAGGGGTGCCGAGAAGGACTTGTGGTGTTTGTATTTATTTTCCTCTTGTGACTTAAGGCCTTGTTCGGGACGAACAAGTTCAAGTGTGGGGTGGTTTGATGAGTCGTATTTATACGATTCATCGAGTCAACAAAACCCACCAAATACGACATTTGATCATAAGAACATATGCTTGTTAATGTCGTTTTGCATTTCAGGGCCTTTTGGAGTCTAAAAAAGAATCGGGCTTAAAAGATGGCATTTAAGGCCAAAATCACCACAAGGCATTATTGGGCCACATGTGAGCCCAAGCCAAACTTAGCCTACTTGCAAAATCTTGATGATTCTAGAAGCATCTCATTATTTGCTCATGCCAATCCATTTCGACTACTTCCAGAGCAAGAGTGCCTTGATGATTCTAGAAGCATCTCATCATTGGCTCATGCCAAGCCATTTTGGCTACTTCCACTCCAAACTTGGAGCCCAAGACAAGAGAAACCCTAGCTCATTTCCTATAAATAGAACCTCTTTGTCTATGAAATGAATGTGACATCTTAGATAGAGAAGTCCTATCGTGTGCCCTAAGGTGTGAGCCTCATTGGGGGCTTCTCTCTCTACCCCTTCTTCATTTCGGAAATAGAAAGTAACTCTTACTTTTCTTGCACTTTACATTCTCGTATTACTTTCTTGTAATCTACTTTCTGCACTTACTTTCATGTACCTACTTCCCATCCATTGCTATCATATCCTTCCCATGGATATGAGTGGCTAAAATTCCCTATTCGGTTTAGGGTTTACTTTTGTTATGCTTACGTTTTGAGACCCTTTTTCTTAATGCTTCTTTGTGTTTATTACTAGTCCTTGTGCATTCCACTCGGATTGAACTACAAAGTTGAGTAGAGGCTTGGAATGGCAAAGCTTCTCCTAGTAGTTCATTCCCTTATTAGCGGCTTGGTGGATAATGACTCATGAAACCAAGCGGCTGCACCTAGTCTAACTTATCTTGGAAAGGAAGGTTAGGCTAGCTAGGACAAGAAATCCATATCTTGGAATGGAATGGATAGTGGTGTAAGTGCTTGGAATGGCCTTACTTTGGGTGATCTCTTGGAATGGAGTGAACCACACTCATAGACACAAAGTATGATCATTAGAGGTCGATGATGAACGGAGCTATAACAAGGGCCCCTAGACCGAATATATTCTCTTGATCTACATCCACTTGCCTTTACTTTATATGTACTTGCCTTCAAAACCCTTTTCCAAACCCCCCCCCCCCGAACCATTTACTTTACTTCACTTTCTTTGTTTACAAGAACAACAAGTAGCCATTACAACTCCCTTGGGTTCGACCCCTACTTGCCGCTTTACTAATTCATAGTAAGCCAAGGTAGTGGAGATTATAAATTTAGATTTGATTTGTCCCTCACGACAAGGGCCTATCAGTTACATTCTCCCCTCCTTCAAAAAATTTGGTCCCCAAATTTAACTGATCATGCCCTGAGACTCAAAGGATGATGATACCTTACTTTCATATCTTCCTCAGATTCACAAGTTGCTTCAGCTTCATTACGTTTTTTTTCATAGGAATTTGACAGAAACTATCTCCTTGTTTCGTAATCTCTTTACTTATCGATCCAGAATAGATATAAGTTGCTCATCATACGATAACTCATCATTCATTTGCAGTCGCTCATATTCCAATACATGACTAGGATCAGATATATACTTTCACAACATCGAGGTGTGAAATACTGAATGTACGCTAGATAACGTCGAAGGCTAAAGTCAATATATAAGCAACATCGCCAACTTGCTCAAATTTTTGTTAAAAATGACCCGTGTATCGCGAACTGAGCTTCGCTTCCTTGCCAAATCTCACAACACCTACTGTCGATGAGGCTCATAAAAGAAAATACATGATCACCAATTTGACACTCCAATTCTCTATGTTTGAGATCGTCATAAGACTTTTGTCGACCTTAAGCTGCTAACAATCTATCCTTGATCAATCGGACCTTGTCGGTGTATCAAATGAAATCCAAGTAACTTACTCTTACCCAAATCAAACCATCCAATATGCGACCTACATCTTCTGCCATAAAGCGCTTCGAAAGCAACCATCTGAATACTGTTGTGATAACTGATATTATAAACAAATTTTATCAATGACAAATATCGGTCTCAACTACCTCTGAAGTTGATAATGCTTTAATGTTTGACTAGAGCTCTTATTCAACATGTCTATTGAAGGATGAAATGTAGTGCCCAAATATAACTCTCATTACGCTGTCTCTTGTAAAAATCTCTCTAACTGAGATGTAGATTAGAAACTAGAAACCACGTTAACAAATAATGGAAACTGATACGCCGTGAAGATGCGCAATCCCGTCAATACACATATAAATATCGCTTCACATTATGACTGATCTTCACTGCAGTAAAGTGGACAGTCTTAGCAAATCTACCACTTATAGTCCAAATCTGATAATGTCCTTTACTAGTAGTAGAAATTCCATAACAGGTATCATAAAACTGGTTTCCACTCTGAGAGCTCAATTGTCTGAAGCAAACAAACAAGTTTGTGATGTTCAACTTTCTCTGCTTAATAAATTATACATCTGGAACTAATATAAGTCAGACACGCTTCTTACCATTTTACTAATACGCCTGTCAAAGATCATGAAGCCGTCTTAGAAGAGCATCAATGCACATTCCATGTGTACGACTGAGTCTCATTTTTGTGTGAACCACCGTTCACATCAATTACTTTGTAATCAAAATACACCATCATTACCAGTTGTAAGGTCTGCAATGCTTGCCCTTCTATGACTTCCTAAAATTAACTTATTCAACTTGTGAGTCTCTTTCCAAATACTAACGTATGCACGACAACAAACACGCCAAACAAATTTCTTTCTCAGTCACACCAAACGAATTTGACTTTTCTTCAACTCCGTGGGTTATGGGCCCACTATTCGATCAACATCAATCGAAAAGTATTCGGCTTAACTTCACGAAGTTGAACAATTCAAACTAATCTAACTTGATTCACCATAGGTCGACAAGTCGACTCTCTTCCACAACATATTTCATTCCTTAAAATACTCTTTAGACAATAAATGTCCTCGTACTTTTGTGACTTCATTCTGCCGCGTGGTCAAAGTACAACATCAAAATAAGAAAATGCAACAAGCGATCGATTCAGAAGTTAAGCTCATCTAAACGTATCAAAATCTCGACTTGTCGTCATCAAATCACTTACACCATACCATTCCTTCAGTACACCCATTCCCTGGGTTCCGTTTCAATGCCATGAAATCCTTCAGTAACATCGATTCCTTGCTTAAAACTCTTTATCAAACTATGCATCTCTGAATCCCCAGAGCTGTTTCCAATTCAATTAAGCTTCTTAATATACTTATGACCACACTAAGGAAGCGTCCACCATTCTTCACCAAAATAATTAACAATATCTGAATGTCTAATATCTTCGACAGATAATACAAATTTTCTCAATCGGTCGACCATCGACTATCTCCAATTAGAAGAAGGTAGGCTGTTATCTCAATGCAATTATCCAATACATCTCAAACAATTCTTCACGGATAACCTCGAAACTACTCCATATCACATATTAAACATAAACGCTTATTTTCTTTCATCAATAACAAGCATAAGCAGTAATTTAACCAAATCGTATATTTGCACATTTCAATTAACTCTTAAAGCACAATGTTCTCTAGGTCCACATATCCAAAGTTGGGACGATAGCTTGTTTACTACTCTTCTATCTCCAACAACGGATGCTTATTATTCATCAATTCCTTGCTCAACTTTCGATAGTCCGTGAATTAGCTAGCTCAATCTATCCAATTTCCTAAGTAAGTCAACGAGTGTATTAATGACGCACACTAGAGTGAAAAGTCTTGACAAAGCCATCCTTACCACATTGAAATTACCTGAACTATACATCTTCACCAAAAGTAATCCAACTTTGATAATCACAAATATCTTATCTGTCAGACTAAGCCACACCCAATTCTTTTATCAACCATAATTATACTTAACATCGTCGTCTTCCTCCCTTTCCTTCGACCATATAATATTCAATCGTCCTTGTTATAATAGTAATAAATACTAATAAATCAGATGATCTTCAACGTAAGAATAACATCACTTTATAACTTCGCATTATCTTCATTTCTCGTACACTAATATCTTCTTCTCCTTTTACATGAGAACTCCATAGCAAATTTTCAACACAAATCAGTCCTTTTAGCATAAGTATCCATAAATATATATCTTCCATACTGTATTCCTTCCATGTGATTATCACATCTACAACTTGTTGTGAACCTTATAAGGATTTCGATGACAACCATATACCATATGCACGTAACATTGTATTGTTGATTGATTCATTATGGCCCGAATTCTCCAACCTCGTAATCGACCACTTCCATATTTTTTTCTCTTTTTATTTCCAATCTTTAGCTTTCAGTATGATACCACTTCAAACCGTCACCAAGGAGAGCGTCTGAAATTAATTAATCAACCCAATACTTACTTCTATAATATTTCACTTTTCTATTACACGCGCCTAACTCCAATGGTAAAACAATAGTCTCTTGCCGGTGCCATCACAACTCAAAAGAAAATTTTCTGTTAGTAAGAATCAAATAGACACGACGATCAAAGAATGACATCAGATAAAAGAGTGGAAAATTCTTAAAGGTCCTAGCAGAACGTTATTTATGGCGGTGGGGCCCTTCACTACCATAATCAAAATTCTACTAGTCCTAGCTCCGGGTACTATGAGGACCTAAGGGCTCTGATACAAACTTTGTCACGACCCGATAAAAGAGTCGAGACCGGCGCTTGACACCTATTCCACATGCCAAGCAAGCCTATACATTAGCCTAACAAATATTGATAAATTATTTGTAAAAAAAAATCATATAACTAAGTGGCAATATAAGACAACGGAAATAAAATAACAAATCTAAGATCCTGCTCAAGTACCACGGAGCAATACTCTAAAGTCGAAGGAAGAAATGACTGAACGGACTCCAAAGAGGGAACTAGCTGGATGGCACCATACTCGGACCACGAAATGCGATAACTCCCAAATTGGCAGTTCACTTATCTAAAAATTTTAGGGGAAAATAAGGGGGGTGAGTCGGGGAGACTCAGTAAGTAAATAATATATTCTATTACCGTTGGGAATGCACATAAATTGATGAATGCATGAATGCACGATGATGCACATGTGGGCTATGTTACAGACCGGTCAGGCTTTATGCCCTATAGACTACCTGGACCGCCCATCTGTAACTTATCAAACAATGAACATATTACAGACCGATCAGTCTTTATGCCCTATAGACTACCTGGACCGCCCATCTGTAACATATCAAACGGTGGGCACATTACAGACCGGTCAGGCTTTATGCCCTATAGACTACCTGGACCGCCCATCTGTTATCCGAAGTGCAGTACTGGGCCGTTACGTCTCGCCGTCACCTCATTACTCATATCATGTCCATGATGATGCAATGATATGTATGCAATGATGTGTATGCAATAATGCATAAATCCATATCACAAATTTCTCTATCAGTTATCTCACACATATAATTAATCAATACGTGCACACTGTTGTTCATGTCGCCTTCGGTTAACCACTCAATTGCAAATTCCACATCTTCCTAATTAGTCTCATTTCCATTTAGGTTGATCTCTTATCGCCATGATCGAAGTAGGAAAAGTCTGTAGTCCTTCTTAAGCTCAACTTCCTCCATTTTAGCACCTAATTTGACAGTGTCATCTAAGCAAAATCACATCAGCAGTGCAAAGGACCTTAATAGTATCACCAATGACCTCCACGACTTCACCAACGATCCAAACCTCAATGGGATCTACCAACCAAACCTGAGCTCCAACCACAGGATTTGATACAGTAGCCATATCCCCAAAGCCCAATCAAAATCGGCTCTCCCGCTGCTCCGCAATCTCCTCTTGCTCAAATCCCCTCCTCAGCGATCAGAACACAAAATAAAATCTAAACAACAACACAGACTACTTCCAAACGCAACGCCACATCCACCACTGAGCTTAGCACCATGACTATGAGAACTTGGACCAACTTTTGAAACACAAATTGATGTATATAAGGCATAGAGCTATTAAACCCACCAATAACTCTAGATCTAACTAGTTGCATGAATCAAATAAATCCAGTAAAGAATTAAAAACTGTACTCATCTGTAGATACTAAATGGACGACCAAGAACCTTTGAGCTTCAATGTCCGTGAAAACTTCGGAGGCGTACTCCAACTGTCTGCTGAACCGATCCGATCCTCACCGCCTGAGAACACAAAATCAAAAGTATTGTTTGCAAGGGGCAGCCGATGAGCCACACGGGAACAGAAGCGGGAAGATGTGTGGTTGGCTCCGACGAGGCACCTGCTGGCTGCTGCTATGGCAGACGATAGGGATGGAGGAGAGAGAGACGATGACGACCATGGAGAAGATGATGAAGACGAAGAGGAAGACGGTCGGAATCTATAGAAGAAGCCAGACTCCCGAACTCTCCAGGAGCTTCCCCAACAAAAGTCCACCTGTCTCCTTCGATTTCCTATTCTTAATCAGCCCAACAAAACTAAGCCCAAAATACAAATCATCTTATCATATTAGTCTAATTTATATGTAATAGTTTAATTCATTTAAATTAATTTAGCAGGTGTTACATTCTCCCCTCCTTCAAAAAATTTGGTCCCCAAATTTAACTGATCATGCCCTAAGATTCAAAGGATGATGATATCTTACTTTCATATCTTCCTCGGATTCACAAGTTGCTTCAGCTTCATTACGTTTTTTTTTCATAGGAATTTGACAGAAACTATCTCCTTGTTTCATAATCTCTTTACTTATCGATCCAGAATAGATATAGGTTGCTCATCATACGATAACTCATCATTCATTTGCAGTCGCTCATATTCCAATACATGACTAGGATCAGATATATACTTTCACAACATCGAGGTGTGAAATACTGAATGTACGCTAGATAACGTCGAAGGTTAAGTCAATATATAAGCAACATCGCCAACTTGCTCAAATTTTTTTTAAAATGACCCGTGTATCGCGAATTGAGCTTCGCTTCCTTGCCAAATCTCACAACACCTACTGTCGATGAGGCTCATAAAAGAAAATACATGATCACCAATCTGACACTCCAATTCTCTATGTTTGAGATCGTCATAAGACTTTTGTCGACCTTAAGCTGCTAACAATCTATCCTTGATCAACCGGACCTTGTCGGTGTATCAAATGAAATCCAAGTAACTTACTCTTACCCAAATCAAACCATCCAATATGCGACCTACATCTTCTGCCATAAAGCGCCTCGAAAGCAACCATCTGAATACTAGAGTGATAACTGATACTATAAACAAATTTCATCAATGACAAATATCGGTCTAAACTACCTCTGAAGTTGATAATGCTTTAATGTTTAACTAGAGCTCTTATTCAACATGTCTATTAAAGTATGAAATGGAGTGCCCAAATATAACTCTCATTACACTTAAAATGGAGAGATATTTTTGTAATTGCAGCCGCAGGAGTCGCTACATCGATTTTATTGTAATTTATTTCTGTCCAAATTCCAAGATTTTCAGTGGCAGCATGTGATTGCTTCGTCATCTCTGTGTCCACCGATCACCTCTCAGCCAATCGCTCGCCATCTTCCTCTTCCTCCTCCTCCGTCGCCGGTGATAGATCCCGTCTCGCAGGTACAGCCTCTCTCACCCCTTAACCGTTTCATTTCACTTCGTTTTAGATACGCCGCTTTCGATCGATCGAAGTCTTCCACGGCACTTCTATTGTTGATCCGCAAGCCTCTACGCATCTCATTCGTTCCCTAGACTTCATAATTTGCTTTGATTCATACTTTTATGCCTGGAAGTTGTTTGGATTTGTCCTAGGGTTTTGGATTGAATCTGTTGGGATTGGGGTTTTTTTATTTTTTGCCCTGTTTTTGAAACTCAATATCACTTTTGCCCTGCCTGAAACTCAAATCTCGTTTTTGCCCTGTTTTTAACAAAACCGATTTTGCCCAATTCGGTTTCACTCATTTTTGAATGAAACCGACTTTGCCCATATCGGTTTCGTTGATTTTCAACGAAACCGATTTTTCAAAAATCGGTTTTATTACTGTGGTGCCTTGCGTGGCACAACCTGGGCCAACGAATTCAATATGCACAGTGAAACCGAATTGGGCAAAATCGGTTTCATTCAAAAATGAGTGAAACCGAATTGGGCAAAATCGGTTTTGTTAAAAATAGGGCAAAAACGAGATTTGAGTTTCAGGCAGGGCAAAAGTGATATTGAGTTTCAAAAACAGGGCAAAAAATAAAAAAACTCTTGGGATTGTTGTTGTTGTTGTTGGGTTAGGTTTTTAGAATAGATGGGTATTGAATTTTTGAGTAAGGGGTTGGAGATATCGAGGAGGAGGAGGAGGAAGAAGTGGCTTCTGGTGCTTGCTGCCGTTGGTGTATCTGGTTATGGCGCCTACAAGGTTTATCACTTGCCTTGTGTGGTTAACAAGAGGAAAAGGCTTGTGAAAATTTTGAAAGCTTTGATATATGTGATGGAGTTGGTTGCCAATTCGGCCAAGACTGTTGGTCTTGTTTCTAGAGAATTGAAGGTATTTATGCAGTCTGATTCAGATGAGTTGCCTAAAAATTTGAAGCAGATTAGCAAGATTGCAACGTCAGAAGAGTTGTTGGTGTCAGTAAATAGGATGTCTGAGGCTTTAACAGTTGGGCTTTTGAGTGGATATCAGTCTTACCAATTGAGGGAAGGTCAAGAAAATGGTAGTTTGACAAGTGCAAGCTTCACTGACAGATTCATGGATAAAATGATGTCAAAGACGGGAACTGGTTTCGTCTCTACTGTTGTCGGGAGTTTTGCTAGAAACTTGGTTTTGGGTCTCTACTCAAACGAAGGTGTAGCCAATATGGCCAATGGAGGAGCTGTTGGTGTCGGTGCCGGATCAAATTCATCAGATGTGCCAAGATGGGTGAAATTGGTTTGTAGTGATCAGTGTAGAGAAGTAATGGCTGATTGCATTCAAACTTTTGTGAGCACAGCAGTCGGAGTATATTTGGACAAAACAATGGACTTGAACGTGTATGATGATTTGTTCAAGGCGATGACAAAGCCAAGTCACCAAAAAGATATTAGAGAGACATTGGTCTCTGTTTGTAATGGCGCTGTTGAAACACTTGTGAGGACGTCTCATGAAGTATTGAGCGTTTCAAGCTCAGAATCTGACCCTAGTTCGAGTTCATTCAGTAAGCATTCTGGCCAGTGTGAAGATCAAAGCGTAGCCAAAGACCACCGTTCTGTGCGGCAATCATCATCCTATGAATTGCGAAGCCAAAATTCTTTTAATGGGATCATCGACAGCAGTGGGTTGATGGGCAGGGTAACTTCAACATTAGCTGTTCCGAGCAATCGAAAACTTGTGCTTGATGTTACCGGAAGGGTGACTTCTGAAACAGTCAGATCAATTGTTGATTTTACATTATGGAAGCTATCAGATGGCATGAAAAGAAGCATTGATTTAGCTCATGGTGAGGTTGTAGCAAGGGGACGAGAAGCTCTCAGATACTCACTACACCAGTTTGCACATTATACGACTGTCTTTGATGTAGTCGTATAAGTTTCCGTCGCATAAGAATGGTTACGCGACAGCATTTGTGAATGATGTCGCGTAAGATTTTCCTACGCGACACGCGTAAAGCGACACATCAATAGGTGTCGTATTAGATGGCCTTTCCGACAGCAGCTAACCCGACACAGCAAAACATGTCGCATAAGTGTTCCTATGCGACATTGTTTAACGCGACACATCAAATGATGTCGCTTAAGAAAGAAGGTCTGACAATTGTACTTCCTGAATACTGAATGCGTGAGTTAATACCAAGCGGCATTTAGTGCGTCGTACAGTTTTTGTCAACCACTTTTATCTTATACGACTGTTTATGACAATGCCTGTCGTGTAAGATCATCAAATTTAATGAAAAAATTCAGATTTCCACTGTATCTCTCCCAAGTACGAGGAACATTCAGCACATTCTAAAAATTGAAAACCATGTTCATCTCGGGCAAAACAGTAAGTTTTGGGTCATTTTTTGTTTTTAATCTTCCATTTTGATGTTGTTTTATATGTATATGTTGTCCAAACCCATATATGAACTCATGAAGTTGAAAATGGAACTTATGTTCTGCTTGAAGTTTGTTGCTTGTAATAGATTTGTTGAAAATGGAGCTTATTCATACTTCATAGTTGTTGTGTGAGTACACAATTGAGGATTCCATTTTCGATCTGTAGAAGGTGCCTGCTTAGAGCTTTTGATAATAATGGTGAGAAATTGAATCTCGAAACTATTTGCAAGCTTTAGTTTGGATTATTTTCTATATATGATCTTTTGTCAAACATTTTACTTATTATTTTTAAAATGGAAATGGATTAACTTTATGTGTTTTTCCTTGTATTTTCAGGCACATATGGATAAAAGTTGGATGAAAATGGATAGAAGTTCTAAACATTACTACGAAGGGATTAAAAATTTCATTGGCTTTGTGAAGGAAAATATGGTTGACCACCCTACTCATATATGCCCGTGTAGACGTTGTAAGTTGCATAAACCAAAGATTACATTGGATGAAATCAAATTGCACTTGATACAACATGGGATGAAGAAAGACTACACCATATGGACATCACATGGGGAAGTTGATGATAAACCTCCATTGCCATCATTATATGCACAAAGGCGTCAATACCTTATGCAAATGAATGAAGAATCAAGCTCCCAATACTCTAGTGGCAACCATTATGTAAATCCCACCATGGAAATGTTGGATGATGCTTTTCCTTTTCGGGGCCACTTTGAGACAGGTGTAGATGATGATATGTTAAATGAGGATATTGCTGATCCTTTTGGGAAGGAGGCTTATGATAAGTATCATACGCTTGTAGCTGAAGCCCAAACTCCTATATATAGTGGTAGTGACATAACTGTATTAGAGGCCATTTTAAAAGCAATGCAAGTGAAGGTTGCCAATCGATGGTCGGATAAGAGTTTCAATGATCATCTTCGACTGTGTAAAGAAATACTTCCTCGGGAAAACAACTTCCCTAGCTGTTATCGAGATGTAAAAAGACTTTTGAAGAACATGGGTTTGGGGTACGAGACTATACATGCATGCGAGCATGGTTGTATGTTGTTCTACAAAGAACATAAAGACCTTCAGAACTGTCTTGTGTGTAATGAAGCAAGATATGGTGATACACATTCCAAATCTCCAAAGAAGGTGGTTAAGTACTTTCCTTTGACTCCTAGGCTACAACGTCTATACATGTCACCACACATTTCTAAGGAAATGCGATGGCATAAGGAAAGAGATGTTGGTCAAGGTGAGTATCTCAGGCACCCCGCAGATGGAGATACATGGCAAACTTTTAATAGGGATTTCCCAGATTTTGCAAATGAGAGGCGAAATGTGCGTCTCGGTTTATCAACTGATGGGTTTAACCCTTTTGGAGCATCGGGACTATCTCACAGTACTTGGCCAGTTGTGGTTATTCCTTATAATTTGCCACCTTCGATGTGTATGAGAAAGGAGTTCAACATTCTCACTTTATTGATATCTGGTCCTAAATCTCCTGGAAAATGTTTAAGCGTATTCATGAAACCATTAATCGATGAGTTGAAGATGTTATGGGATGTTGGGGTTCTCACTTATGATCGTCATGATGGATCCTCATTTATGATGAAAGCAGCAGTAATGTGGACCATAAGTGACTTTCCGGGTTTAGGTATGCTCGGTGGTCTGAAGACTAAAGGCTACAAAGCTTGTCCCTTATGTTTAGATGAAATTGATGCTAACCATTTATTTGGTAGGATGGCTTACCAAGGGCACCGTAGGTGGCTTCCAAGTACTCACCCTTGGAGAAATGCAGCTCAAAAGTTTAATGGTGATGTTGAGCAGAGGGATGCCCCTCAATCCCTTTCCGGTTCAGAAATTTTATATGAGATACTTCATCATGAATTCCCAACACTTAGCTTGCATCCAAAGTTTAAAGCTAGATCCAATTCAGAAAGGCTTTGTTGGACACATAAAACTATTTTCTATGAGTTACCTTATTGGGAAGCGTTCAGTCAGCCATATTCACTCGATGTCATGCACATTGAAAAAAATGTATTTGATAACATAATTGGCACCGTACTTGGACTTGAAGGAAAAACAAAGGATGATCCAAAGGCACGAGCAGGTTTGCAGAAACAAGGGGTACGTAAACACTTATGGCAAAAGTTCACCGGATCATCTTCAAGGAAAGAGAAAGTGTCTCAAGCAACTTACACTGTGTTACCAAATGAGAAGGTTGAGATACTAGAGATGATGAAGGATGCAAAATATCCACATGGTTATGCCGGATGTTTGAAAAATAAGATTAATGTTGATGACAAAAAATTTATTGGGCTAAAGACACATGATTGCCATGTCATGCTACAACGCCTACTGCCTGTTGTTATTCGGCCCTATTTGCCTAAGACTGTACTGGATCCGCTAATCTCATTATCCATATGGTTCCAAAAATTATGTTGTAGAGAGTTGGAGAAGGATGATGTTATACAGATGAAGACGGATATAGTGATAATCCTTTGTAAGTTGGAGCAGATTTTTCCTCCAGCTTTCTTCACCATAATGGTACATCTCTTGATTCATCTTCCTGATCAAGTGTTACTAAAAGGTCCCGTACATTATAATTGGATGTATCCTATGGAAAGGTATGCACATCATTTAAATATGTTTATATTTTTCTATTACAAGTAATTGTACAAGCTAATATTTATTTTTACAGGCAGCTAGGTGAGTATAAGAAATATGTTAGAAACACACGTTATCCGGAGGGATGCATCGCTGAGCAGTACATTGCACACGAATGTGTGACCTATTGTAAATTATACATGGATGATACTAATGCATCAACAACAAATGTCGATTCTGGGGGTCAGTCTACCTACAAATTGTCGGCTGCTTCTGAGCTCATCAAGCCATTTAGACATCTTCCGAGAGTGAAACTTACTAAGGCGGAATTGGGTATTGCTCACTGGTGTGTGGTGGAAAACTGTTTGGAAGTGAGCCATTACTTTAACTCACACAAGGTTCAATTTTGGGACCAATTTCCAAACAGTAGCCATGAAGAATACGTTAAAGATTTTCATAGATTTTTTCTTGATTGGGTATGCATTAATACTTCATTTGTTCTTGATTGGTTACTTATATGTAATTACACTAACTATGAATCTTTTATTCGCAGATGAATGAGCTACAACATGATAGACACGAATACTACAACCCGGAAGTCCACAACTTAGCGTATCGCCCACAAACGCATGCATGTTACTCACAATGTCACGTAAACGGCATAAAATTTGTTATTTATGATCGCGATCGCAATTTAAAAACACAGAATAGTGGAGTGATGGTTAAGACTGGTGAGTATTACTATTATTTTGAAAAGTTTCAAATTTAGTTCAATTGCAATTTAATTTTAATTTTTTTATTAATGTGTAGTTGACGGCGCAATATACTATGGTATTCTTGAGAATATCATCCAGTTGAAGTATGCACAAGGAATGCCGGTAGTTGTTTTTCAATGCAAATGGTTTAATACTAGCGCATACCATGGTGGAGGCATAAAGTACGACCACGGATTAATCTCAGTGGATACGTCGAGCATTTGGTATGAGAATTCTCCATATTGTCTAGCAATCCACGCGATTCAAGTTTTCTATTTAGATGATCCAAAGGCCGGAGATAATTGGAAAGTGATTAATATAGTGGCACATAGAGGTATTTATAGTGATGCTTCACTTGCACGCGATGAGAATGTTGACAAAGCATATCAAGAAGACACGTTTGTGAACATACCTAATTACATACCTCTAGATGATCTATATGTTGATTTGGGAAGTCTTCCACGATCACCGCCTCATTTGGGTATGGAGGATGTCAATTTCGAGGATGATAATGAATCTGAGGACGAAGATGAATCAGATGGTGAGGATGAGGATGATGAAAGTGAAGAGGATGGTGACAATGAAGATGATGATATGGATGACCATGAATCTGATGATGATGAATCATAGAGGAGTGTTTTCAAGTTTCAATTTAATTTGTCACTAGATCTGACTTGTTGTGTATGTTGGTTCGTTATCTATTAATTCATGCAAAAAATTCACTAAGTGTTAAATTATTAAATTGCCTCTCATTATTTCAGATCCCACGCCATTTCCCCCCATTTTTTTTCAATTATTAATTTATGCACAAATTGATGTTTATCATAAAATTGATGTTTAATTTATGCACAAATTATCTCTAATTTTTTCAATTCCCACGCAACTTATACACAAATTAATGTTTAAATCAATTATTTATCTCTAATTTTTTCAGTTCCCACGCCACTTATACACAAATTAATATTTAAATCAATTATTTTTTCAAATAAAATTGATGTTTATCAAAAAAACAAAATTGAAAAAACAAATACATGTGTAAAGTTTTTAGGGTTTGTTCTTCACTCGTCGCAGCCGCTCTCTCTCGCACAAATCGATCTCTTCTTCAACTTTCATCACCAGATTTCTCCCTCCACCTTTCATCACCAGATCCATGGCTCCGGCTAAGAAGAGAACACTGAAAGAGATTAATGGCATACTCACCAATCGTATGAAGCTTCGCTCCCCATCAGTCCGTCGTCCGCCACCAAAATTGCAGAGTCCGAAGAAGGCTGCTCCGCCTGCGAAACCGAAGCCAGCGCAACAAACTGCGCCTGTGAAGACGTCACCGGTCCTGCCTACTAATGGAGCGGTATTCCGACCATCAAAACCGAAGCCGACGCAGCCCAAAACTCATGTCCCTCCACCACCACCACCAGCCCAACAACAAATTCCCGTCGCTCCTCCTCTCCTCCCGCCGGTGCCTCCGTCAGTAGCTTCCCAAGTATCATCTCCCTGTTTCACTAGGAAAAGCCCTAGGCCGATGAAGTCCGTTGCAACTCAAGAAATGAGAAGTGCATTCAAGCTATCCCATACAACCCAGACTGTTAAGCCACTATTTTCAGCCCCTACGCCACCTCCTATCCGACCCCTAAACTCGAAGTCCACTTCCACTGGTCTCTCAGCATCAATATTTCACAATTCATCAGATGTGGCTGAGCAGAATGAACAACCGATGAATGTTGTCGATGCTGAAATGTCTCAGGAAGTGCCTCAAGAAGAGTCTCAGGAAGTGCCTCATGAAGAGTCTCAGGAAGTGCCTCATGAAGAGTCTCAGGAAGTGCCTCAGGAAGAGTCTCAGGAAGAGTCTCAGGATAACATCCGTATTTTGAGCATTCGGGAGCAATCGGCTAATTGCGAAGGTATAAAATTGCCCTTTCTATATTGTATCCATTCTTTATGTTGTAAACAACATGATTTGGTAATTATGTAACTGTGTTCATATGTAGGTGATGAGGAGAAGAGGGGAAAGCGCGGGGTAGTGAATGGTACAAAATTGGCAAATATTGCGAATTCGTTGAAGGGAGCAAAGATTAAGCTCACATTCAACCAGTTTAATGTCCCCGACAATAGAGATCATAAAAGTTTAATAGTACATGAAATCGGAAGTGTAGTGCGAGAGGAGGTGCCCATGGTGGCTGCCACCTATGGTGAATTGCCCCAAGAAGCCTATGACAAAGTCATAACCCGTCTGGACGTAAGTATACATATTTTAGAAATGTGTGTTTGTTAGTACTTAGTATTTATTGCTTACTAGAATTTATCATTTTCAGGTCCATTTTGAAATTGACTTGGAGGACGAAAAGTTGTGGGATTACATGACCTTAAAAGCAACAGAGAGATTCAAGGACTGGAAATATCAGTGCAAGCAGCACTATCTGAAGCATGGGGCTAAACCGGCGCCAAAAGAGTTTCAGGACCGGAAGGACCAATGGAAATGGCTTTGCGCACATTTTGAAACTTCAAAGTACAAGGTATTCTGAATTTACACAATTTTCAATCTCATTTATGTAGTTTGAATGTTCTAATATATTTGTTTTGTATCAATATAGAACAAATGTGCCCAGATGAAGGATACTCGTAAAAATAAGATTAATCACCACTCTGGAAAGATGATGTTCATCGACCGGGCACAGGATTACGAGGCTATAGGAGAAAGAGCGCCTTTTCTATCGACATATGCAAAAGTTTATGGAGTCGAACCGGCTGGTGCAGCTTTAGTGGTACTTTCTCACCGCTTATATTAATTCAATATGATCTAATTGTCAATCTATGCATTGTGATTGTGTTTTGTTAATGATTTGTGGAAATTTGACGTGACTGCTGTTTCAGTTTTTTTGCTGTTTTTAATTTCGAATCTCAGTTTACTTGTTGGTTAGTTTACGGCTGAATGTTCTGTTTTTCATTTGAGTACAGATGCATGATTTCATTCATATGCACGCTCAGTATATTTATATGAATGTTTTGTTTCAGTTTTATTAAAACTGCATGCTTGTGAATGTTCTGCTGCTACATGCGATTATTCAGTTTTGTATTTTCAGTAAAGCTGCTTCACTTTCATACTACTTGCTGTTTTATTAAAACTGCATGCTTGCTGCTTTGTTAGTCAGTTTACTAATCAAGGCTTACTGTTTCATTATCATTGAAGTTACAATTATTATATTCAGATAGATTATATTCAACAATCAGATTATTTGTTATATTATTTGTGACACTATCAGATTATTTGTTACACTCTCAGATTATTTGTTACATTATTTGTTACACAGTTGATTATTTGTTACATTATTTGTTACACTATCAGATTATTTGTTATATGTGATTGTTGATCTATGCACTTTTTTTATTTAATTGTCCATCTAATTTGTTGTCTTTGTTCTTTAAATCTGTGGAGTTTGGAATTGGGTTTTTCTTTTAACTTGTGATTTGGTTTATAATGTGAAGGAAAAAATGAATGATAAGCTGCTTGATGTGATTGGTGACCAAGAAGGTAATGGGGTGGAAGACATTTTACCCGTGGATGTTCAGGTCGGTATTATAGAGGACGCAGTGGGCAAGAAGAGAGGCCGACACATATCTGGTGTTGGCAATTGCATGAAGAAGCCTCCTCGTCCGAAGGGTGGTTATAGATTGAGTGCTCAAATACAAGCAGAGCTTCAAGCAAAGGCTGATGATCGTGCCATGGTGAAAGAGCTCCAAGAGCGCGTAAAGATGTTGGAAGAAATGATGCGAGGCTCGAATGCGGTTGTAGGAAGTAATGCATCGGATGGTGCAACTAGTCTCATGGCATAGGAAACTTGGTCCAATGCAGTGATGCTAACCACTTTTGTGAACATTGCTGTTGTGGTAAACAGATATTATGTTAAGTTAGTTTCTTTAGGGGCTGGTAGCCATAACAGGTTGAACTTTTGTGGGGCAATATTTTGGATAATACAGCTTGATGCGCTGTTAAGCTGTGATGACATAACTATTTATGTAACATTTTGAATGTCATGTTTCTTAATTTGCTTTGTATGGAATCGAAAATTGTCAAAATAGTATTAATTCCGGCTAAAATTTGGCATAAGATCGTACTGTCGCTAGAAAATTCGTAAAAAAAAAATATTGCGTATGTATATTGCGACACTCAAATACTGTTACTTAAGTTGCTGTCACATAAGAATTACCTTATACGGCAGTCAACAAGCTTAAGGGACAGTTCAAAAATACTGTCACGTAAGTTGTATTATATACGACAGCCGTTGTCTGGGACTGTCGCATAAGACTTATGCCACACCATCTTACGCGACGCAGCTATTCCGACATTAAGTCAGTCGTATAAGCTTATGCGACAGTCTTTCGCACTTACCCCACTTATTTTGTAGTGTCGCATTAGATGTAAAATGACGTAGTGACTTCAGTGCCAAGTCAGCTGTTATTTTCACTGTATGTCTCGCATTGTATTTGCATGTCTTAGGCAATACTAAGAGTATTGTTCTTGCATGATATTGTTGCTTGGATGGCAATAAATTGACTGTGATGAAACTTGCCTTCTAATGCATTTATCTATGATGGTCTCCAAAAGCTGTATATTGTTAAGATGTAGAAATAGTTTATTGTTTCCGGATTATTGGCTCCTTAAATTATCAGATTCCACTTAACTAAATTAGATTTGAGATATATGTCTTGTTTTGTGCGAAGGTGTACTAAGTTTGTGTCATATACTAATGCATATTTTCTCTTATTGAGCTAAAGCCTCTTCTGTTGGAGAAGAAAACACAGTGAAGCGTACTTGCGCATGAGCCTGAACCTGAGCCTGAGCCAATGGTTGTTTAGATGGGAATCTGTAAGTTGCTGGAAGAAGTCAATCATTGAGTCCATTTATTTCTTACCAACATGAAAGACTGTATGCAGGTTCATTGTTGATATCAAAATATATATTCCAAATTTGGCAGCAAAATTTATGTTGTGCTGGCATGCATCTGATTTAGTTATCTGTTGGGAGATTCGAATATTAGCATTTGGATATATCATAGTATTAGGTTTGTGTGGTAGGTAACTTTAGGCAAGTTTGTTCGTTTAGCGGGGAAAGTGTGTTTCATCAAGTCGACTAATACTACTTTAATCGCAGGTCAACATAGTCTAATCCAGTTTAATCGCAAGTCTGTTAACTGCTCTTTTAATAAAAGGGTTTCATCCCCCAAAAAAAAAGAAAAAAAAAGGGTCGAGTAATAAACTTATAAATAACAATTTCTCAACTGCCAATACTTCTAAACTTAAAACTGATATATAATAATTTGACGATAGTAATTTTTCAATGCTCTTCTACTAAAAGGATGGTTTTTTGGATTTGGGTGTTACATTTCGAACATTTTCTGTAGTTTTTCCGGTGGTAGTCCAACAGATTGATAACCAATGACGAGCTTTATCATCTCATATTGTATCATTCAAAAAAGATATGCATTATCTATATCTTCAGTGTTTGTGTACTAGTTTGATATGTAATCAATTTTATCTTTTTAGCTGTGCTTGTTGGTCTGCTATAATGTTGGACCCTTTGTGTTTTGATGATAACAAACACTTAGCTAATATTTGACTTGAGTGTGCAGAAATCACAAATCTGTCTGAGAAGTCACAGGGTCCAGACTGTCTGAGAGAAACGTGACTGGACATCTCTGAGAGAGCTCAGCGCTACAAAAGAGATGAGATCTGCGTGACAGACGAGATCAAGCTCAGTAGATATACTCAAGATATGATATGGAAATATCTGAGCAGATATACTCAAGATATGGTATGGAAATATACGAGCTGGATATGGAAGGGAAATAATTGATTGAGTTAAGATATGGCAATATCTTAACAGAATCAGATCTGCAAGAACGGATCTCTGATGTAGATCAGATCTACTGGACATCTCTGAGAGAGAGCAAAGCTGCGAGAGAGATGCGTTCCGTGAGAGAGACAAACCGACTTATGGCGAGATTGGATCGGCGAGAATATACTCGATACAAATCAGGAGATATTCGAGTATATATGATGGATAATTGATGAGAAGAATTAATATCGGTATATACACTGAATATATGTCGAGTATATACGAAGAGAAGATACATGCCAGATTTGGAAGGGAAATATGTGATGTGGTTAAGATATGGAAATATCTTAACCATATCATATCTGCTGGATAGCAATCGGATCTGCGACAGAGATCAGATCAGCCGACTTGAAGACTAATATAAATAGAGGAGAAGTCTTCAATATGAAGTGCAGCTTTCGGAGAGAGCAGATCGGCTTTTGGACAGAACGAATCGGAGATAGAAGAGCGATCAATTCCGGAGCTGACGAAGTGCTGCTGTGTGCGGACGAGACAGATCGTGTTAGTTGATACTTTGAGTTGAGTAGAATTGTTAGCTGTCACTGAGTGAGACAAAGTGTAACAATCTACAAGCATACTCTTTCATCAATAACATTGATCTTGAAGCCCTTCTGGAACTGTCCAGAAGGCAAGTGGTTTTCAGCCTGCTGCAAAGGTTGCAGTAAGGTTTCCACTATAAATCTGTGAGTCTTTACTTTCCGTATAATTTCCTGTGTTACAGATAATTTCCGCTGCCATCTGTCTGAGGGATACCACTCTGGGATCTCCCTCACATAGTTGGCTAACCTAACGATCCAACAATTGGTATCAGAGCCGGGAAGCTCTAGATTTTGTGTTAGCCTTTGCAGGAAATCATGTCAGGCAGAAACGACTCGTTCTGGAAGCCGCCGGTGCTCAGCCCGGGAGAGTATGACTGGTGGAAGGATCAGTTCGAAGCTCACGTCTGCTCCCTGGATGGGAAGCTGTGGCGTGTATTTGAGAAGGGTAACTTCCCTATTCTGGATATGACAGATCCTGCCAAACCGAAAGAGAAGGAGAAAGACGACTACACAGATGCTGACTACAAAGCTCTCCAGCAGAATGCCATGGCTAAGAAGGTTCTGTACATGGCCCTCTCACAAGGAGATCAGGTGAAGATGGCCGTGTACAAAACTGCGAAGGAGCAGTGGGATGGCTTGACTAGACTGTACGAGGGAAACGAAGACATAAAAAGGAACAGAATCCTAGCTGCCACAAAGGATTACGAATCTGTCGAACAGCGCAAGGACGAATCTCTGGAGAACTTCTACACCAGATTTCAAGTCATAGTCGCACAACTGAACTCCCTGGATGAGGTACTCCCACAGTGGAAAGTAACTCATCAGTTCATGCAAGCTCTCAGCTCCAGATGGGACACAGTAACTACTGCTCTCCAAGCTCAGAAGGGGATTAAAGACGTTACTCTGGAAGAGCTCGTGGCGAATCTGCAAAGCCAAGCTGGAATAGCAGAGAGGAAAATGGCTAGGAGGCAAGCAGGAGAATCTCAAGCTATAGCATTGAAAGTTGAGAAGGCTTTGGATATGGCACAGGTGAGTATGTCATCTAAAGGTGAGGATGAGGAGATTGATCTCCTCTCGAGAGTCTTCAAGATGGCAAACACAGGGAGAGCACAGAACTTCAACAGAGGTCTGTCTGGTGGAAGAAACTCTGGCAGAGAAGAAAGTAGGACAGAGGCAGGAGCAAAGGAAGAAAGAACCTGCCATCACTGCCAGAAAAAGGGGCATCTGGCTAGAGATTGCTACAGCAAAAAGAAGGGTGAACCACCTTCCCCAAAGGAAGCTCATGCCATGTTCGCTGCCTGGGGTGACTCAGATGAGGAGCGCAGCGATGGAAAGCGAGCTAAGGAGCCATGTCTGATGGCGAACTCCGCAAACAATGAGGTAAATGAATCTGACTCTTTTATAGATCAAGTGTTTAGTGAATCTGACTTTGCAGAAACTATTGGAGAACTGCTGAAGAAGATCACAAGCCTTAAGGAACAGATTGAGATCATGAAAGATGAACATGAAGACGACATGGAGAACAATCGTCTCTGGTCAACCAAAGCTATGCAACTTGAGAGAGAAATGGAGGAGCACATCTGCAAATGTCCCACCTGCGACAGAGGGGACGCACAAATCAGTGATCTAAGTGACGAACTGAGGGGCATGAGAATTGATGACACCAGGATGGTAGGATCAATTGCAGAATCGGTCAGGATCCAGTTGGATAACGAGGAAATCCGTCAGACTGTTGCAGATCTCAGACAAAAAGAGACGGAGAGAAAGAAAATCTGGCTTCGAGAACTAGAAGCTAAAAAGGTCGAGGAAGTAAGAAACGACTACAACAGGAAGTTTGCCAGACCTGGACTTGGGTATGTCGGAGTGATGGAAGAAACTGATGGAGAGGCGGCAAACAGAAGGATTGCCAAAGGAAAGGGACCAATGACTGAAGTCGGAGAGGGCTCCCATCAGCAGAGAAAGCCGGAACCCACAAGACAGTCGGGAAGAGCAGCCGCATCTCTGAAGGAGAGTCATCTCCATGACAATGACTCTGGACTTTTTAAGGGTGGGAAGGCCTTTGAAATTTGGAAGGAGATGAGTTCCAACCGTCAACCTTTCTCGATCGACTCTCAGGCACGGAGAAACAGGAGACCTGTGCCCTTAGAGAGACACAAGAAAACTAGCAGCCTCTATTACCGTGTCTGCTGGCACTGTGGTCACTCTGGCCGTTACAGAGCAGACTGTGAGAAATGGAAAGAAGCCAACGAGAGGAGTCGCAGCTATCAGAGAAAGGCCAGTACTACTTATGTCCCTAGGAGAAAGGTTTCTCCTCATAGAAGGGAAGACAGAGCTGAATGGGTTCTGTCTCACCATGACACAGCCATCTACGGACGACCCAGGAGAACTCCCAGGGGGACAATCAATCTCGCTGATGATAATGATTCTCGTCCTTTAAAGTTTCCTTCTACTGTTAAAACTGTCCCAAAACCCAGTAAGCCCAAGCTTGTCTGGGTTCGTAAAAACTAATCTCTCTCTCACAGAAGTGAGGCCCCGACCCTGGTATCTGGACAAGGGATGTTCCGGGCACTGAGGGGGAATCCAGGACTACAAGCGATGGGAGAGTTATACAGCCACCGGCAAGGCTGAGGGACCACCATTGTTACATATCGCAGGATCAGGTAAATCTAGATAATTTGTATCATTTTTGTGGATTTGCGTCCTTTGTCTCTCTTGCAGAACCAAAGACAGTAGCAGAAGAGCTCAAGGATCCAGAATGGGTCAATGTCATGCAAGAAGAGCTACATTAGTTTGAGAGGAACAAGGTATGAGAGACTGTCACAGATTCTACTGTCTCACGGATATGTCAGAGGAGAGGTGGACAAGACACTCTTCCTTTTGAACGAAGGGAAGGACACTCTAGTGGTTCAGGTTTCAGGCAGATCCTAGAGAAACCCACGTGAAAGCTGTGAAGAGGATACTGAGATATCTGAAGGGAACAGATGATTTGTGCTTGTTCTTTCCGAGGGGAAGAGACTTACACCTGGTATCCTACACTGATGCAGATTGCGGGCTGCAAGATAGACAGGAAGTCCACGTCAGGGATGGCTCAGTATCTTGGACCGTGTCTCATCTCTTGGGCTTCAAAGAAGCAGTCCTCAATTGCACTGTCCACCGCTGAGGTGGAATACACTGCTGCTGCTACTTGCTGTGCGCAGCTGCTATGGCTCAGGCAACAGCTAAGTGACTATGGTGTTCTTACTGATTGTGCTAAAATTCTGTGTGATAACACTAGTGCTTTTAATATCTCTAAAAATCGTGTGCAGTTTCCACACACTAAGCATATAGAGATTCGATATCACTTTCCTTGAGACTGTGTTGAAGAGGGAATAGTGGAGATGGAATATTGCAGAACTGAGGGACAGATAGCAGACATATTCACAAAGGCAACGCACAGGGAACCCTACGAGAAGCTGAGGCTTGAACTAGGTATGGTTTCTCTTCCTTAGAGCTATGATCATATGTTGCTCCCTCAGTGATTGGCTAGACTAGATGCATATGAGTCACGTCTGATGGAGAATTTAACATGGATGTTCTGTGTTAGTGAAAAATTAAGTTGTGTTCACACTGTATCCATGCATGCTAGATATGTGATTGATGACTGTAGTAGGGACTGAAAAACATGAAATTCTGAATCTTCTTTCTGCCCAAAAGAGACCTCCATAGTTGATCCCACATTATAAGCCCAGGAGGTACTCTAGACCAACCCTAGCCTATCTTCATGTGGGATATTCCTATGAGCCCGTTGATGTGCTGTTTTTCTGGAGTTATTCCACATGAGATATGAAGATGATAAAAATGTGTTTGGATGATCTTATTTGTTTTTGCCTGATTGCGTGTGGTGTTATTTGTACCATTTGGGTAAAGTTAGCACACCATACCAAAAACCTTGCGTACCCATGAGACAGGTCAGATTGAGTTATCACTGTGGAAGGTTCAACTTTGGCTGGGAAACAATCTATGTGACAGTTATGGAAATGGAGATTGCTGCCATTTTCAAGGCCGCTGAAATGGAGCAGCGATTACTGAGATGAAAAAGTTATAGTGAGGAAAAGGTGAGGGCAGCTCTCCTACTTTTGAATTCAATGTTGAAGAGTTTGAGCCCATGATGATTGGTCGTGTGAGGGTGATTTCCATGCGATAGAAAGTAAGTTTTGCGTGCTTAAAAGGATGTGCCTTGTGGTGGAGAAGAGAATACTACAGTTCTGTGAGTACGCGAGAAAGTCAAATGATGATGTAATCTCGTCGAGGAGACTTCCTTTGATAGAGGAATGAAGAAGCAGAGAAGACCACGTTAGATGGGTGGCTAGCTATGTGCAGGTCACTCTCATGCAGTTGATGGTGTGGAGAATGATGATGACCTGAGTCTTTCCCTCAGAATGGACGGGGAAGGCTATCCTTGAGCTGATGAAATGTTCAGAAGTTGAAGGAAAGTGATGACAAGCCAAGTTGCTGTGTTGATGACTTGTATGGAAAATTCAACAAAGTCAGGTGTGCACGTTGAGCTGGTCATCAAGTAACATGATGCTGTGCAATAGGCATTCTTAACTCAAGAAGTTGTGAAGGATGTCGGATGACAGTTTTGAGATGTTCAAAAATGACAAGAATAGTAACCTTGGGAGTAAAACCCAAAAGAGGGTATGATGAAGGCCCCGCCGCTGCGTGATAGAAACGAGAGGTATGGAAAATGGTCCACGAGTGCTGCAAGATCAGTCTTGGTGATGGTAGTGTATTCAGTTGAGTCACACACATTATGAGAAGAAGATCATGAGTCCTGTGGCGCAGTTGGTGTTCTTCTTGCTCCTACTTATGAGCGTGATTACTGAGGTCTGGAGTACTCTGCAGGAGAAGGATGGATAGTTCCACGCTCCCCATCACAGTCACCTATAGAAGAAGATATTATTGAAGTGACTCCCGTTTCTGTTCCTGTGCGTGAAGAAGCTGTTCTCCCCTCTGATAGTATGGGCGAGATGATGTCGTTGTTGAAGGAGCTTCAGATTGAGGTTCAGGAAGCTCTGACTGAGATGCAGAGAGTTCGGTCTGCATTGGAGGAAGTGAGGTCTGAGCTGCAGGATGTGAAGGAGAGGTTAGCAGCCTTGGAGGTGGCAGTAGAGGTAGACTCGGGTGGTGTGACAGCTGTGCTGGAAGGGCTCCCATCGCAGATCAAGAGCCTTGGCACAGAGACTGTGGAACAGTTGAAGGTTCTGTCCCAGAATGATTCTTAGTCTGGACTGTCTCATGGACCTCCCTCTTTGCCAACCCTACCACATATATCCCTGCTTCCTTGAAATTTCTTTTTGAATTTCATGTTAGATGTCTCTGTGCATTTTGATTTCCCTGCTTGGATGTGTGGTGTCCGTGTGACACACTTATGACTTGCTGGCATGACTGAAGTGTTTTCTTTCCATTACTCTGTGTTCCTATTTGCATGTCTTTTTGATGATGCCAAAAGGGGGAAGAACTATGTGCATACACTAAGGGGGAAAATCAGTACCATAGATTAAGCGGATGTCTATCTGAGGGGGAACTGCGCTCTGCTAGAGCTAAATGAAAATCGAATTGAATAAACTCTGAAATAACTGGCACCTGTAGGAAATTGCTGATGTGCTGTGTGTGTTATTTCTTATTTGTGAAGAAGTGTTTGTCATCATCAAAAAGGGGGAATTTGTTGGACCCTTTGTGTTTTGATGATAACAAACACTTAGCTAATATTTGACTTGAGTGTGCAGAAATCACAAATCTGTCTGAGAAGTCACAGGGTCCAGACTGTCTGAGAGAAACGTGACTGGACATCTCTGAGAGAGCTCAGCGCTACAAAAGAGATGAGATCTGCGTGACAGACGAGATCAAGCTCAGTAGATATACTCAAGATATGATATGGAAATATCTGAGCAGATATACTCAAGATATGGTATGGAAATATACGAGCTGGATATGGAAGGGAAATAATTGATTGAGTTAAGATATGGCAATATCTTAACAGAATCAGATCTGCAAGAACGGATCTCTGATGTAGATCAGATCTACTGGACATCTCTGAGAGAGAGCAAAGCTGCGAGAGAGATGCGTTCCGTGAGAGAGACAAACCGACTTATGGCGAGATTGGATCGGCGAGAATATACTCGATACAAATCAGGAGATATTCGAGTATATATGATGGATAATTGATGAGAAGAATTAATATCGGTATATACACTGAATATATGTCGAGTATATACGAAGAGAAGATACATGCCAGATTTGGAAGGGAAATATGTGATGTGGTTAAGATATGGAAATATCTTAACCATATCATATCTGCTGGATAGCAATCGGATCTGCGACAGAGATCAGATCAGCCGACTTGAAGACTAATATAAATAGAGGAGAAGTCTTCAATATGAAGTGCAGCTTTCGGAGAGAGCAGATCGGCTTTTGGACAGAACGAATCGGAGATAGAAGAGCGATCAATTCCGGAGCTGACGAAGTGCTGCTGTGTGCGGACGAGACAGATCGTGTTAGTTGATACTTTGAGTTGAGTAGAATTGTTAGCTGTCACTGAGTGAGACAAAGTGTAACAATCTACAAGCATACTCTTTCATCAATAACATTGATCTTGAAGCCCTTCTGGAACTGTCCAGAAGGCAAGTGGTTTTCAGCCTGCTGCAAAGGTTGCAGTAAGGTTTCCACTATAAATCTGTGAGTCTTTACTTTCCGTATAATTTCCTGTGTTACAGATAATTTCCGCTGCCATCTGTCTGAGGGATACCACTCTGGGATCTCCCTCACATAGTTGGCTAACCTAACGATCCAACATATAACTTCATTGGTTGGGTTTACTACATCTCTAATCTTTCACCTCTTGCGCACTAATAAAGAAGCATTCAACTCATTAAAAAAATGAAAAATTATTTTGACGAATTATACTAAATTTATGCTTTAAATCGAAACTACCAAAATTAGAAAACTTATGATAAAGTATTACGTCCAAAATTCATTCAGCGATTACGAATAATATATAGTACCATGCCAGTGAGAACCAAAAGTGTCGCTTGATTGTTTTGAAAGACAAAAAAAAAAGAAGAAGAAAAGAAGTGATAATACATTACCCAACATAGGCACGAATTTTAATAATCTAAACATAAATTTTACTAGTTAGAAGATGAAAACTAAAGTGCGCAAAATATCACGAATAGTTTGAATTCACAATATTCTCTGCTTTGCTATGTCCTGAGTTGCTACGAATTTTGACTTTTATATTACGAATTATGTTAATTACAAGTTTCAAATTTTGATTTTATAATCACAAATTTTGATGGATCGTTAGGTTAGCCAACTATATGAGGGAGATCCCAGAGTGATATCCCTCAGACAGATGGCAGCGGAAATTAACTCTCGTACAGGAAATATGAAACCAAAAGTAAATACTCACGATTTATAGTGGAAACCTTACTGCAACCTTTGCAGCAGGCTGAAAACCACTTGCCTTCTGGACAGCTCCAGAAGGGCTTCAAGATCCGTATTATTGACAAAGGAATATACTTGTAGTTCGTTACACTTGTCTCACACAGTGACAACTAACAGAACTACTCAATTCGAAAGGTCAACTAATACGATCTACTCGTCTGCACACAGCAGTACCTTGTCAGCTCACGGAAGTTGATAACTCTGCAGTCTCCGAATGCTATCTCCAAAAGCCGAACTTTCACTTGAATACTCTTCCTTCTTTTATAGTGTCTTCAAGTCGGCTTCACAGATCTTCATCACAGATCTGATTGTGATCTCGTAGATGTGATATGATTTGCATATCTTTTACTCTGTCATATATATACTTGCCAATCCTGGCGTCAATCTTCTCTTGGCATATTCTCGAACTATCTCCGTGTATATATTTGCATTAATGATCTTAAACAAATATCACACGCATATTCTCTTGTATCTTTGATATGCATCTTCGAGAATCTTTTCCCGGATCTGATCTGGTCCGAAGTCGGTGTAACTCTCACATAGAGCGCATCTCTCTCGCAGCTCTACTCTCTCGCGGAGATGCCCAGTGAGTTTACCTGTCAGACAGTGATTTCTGCGCACTCAAGTGGATTGTTAGTTAAGTGTTTGTTATCATCAAAACACAAGGGTCCAACAAATTCCCCCTTTTTGATGATGACAAACACTTCTTCACGGATAAGAAATCACACACAGCGATAGTACCGAACTCATATCTAGATTCCCCTAGGATAGCTAGCAGCTTCAGAATTTATTCACTAAACATATTTTCAAAGTCTAGCTAGCGCAGTTCCCCCTCAGATAGGCATCCGCTTAAGTTTCGGTCTGATTTTCCCCCTTAGTGTATGCACTTATTGTTCTTCCCCCTTTTGGCATCATCAAAAAGATATGCAAATAAGAACACAGAGTAATGGAAAGAAAAACATTTCATTCATGCTCGCAAGTAATAAGCGTGTCATGCCGACACCATACATGCAGCAGAGAGTTCAAAAAGCAAAGGGAACTAAAGCACGAAATTCAAAACAAAGAGCAAGAAAAATAGGGGGTTGATGTGGGAGGGTTAGTAAGGAGGGGGTCTCATGAGACAGTTAGGACGAGGTCTCAATTGTGAACGAATTCTTCATCTGTTCAACAATCTCCGCGGCCAGGTCCTTCATCTGCTGAGGGAATGTCGCGACAGCCACTGACATTGCCCCTGAGTCGACTGTGATTGCCAACTCCAGGGCTATCATCTTATCCTTGACCACAGTCAACTCATCCTTTGCCTCCACCAACTCGGACTTTACTTCCCTCAGCTCATTCTTTACTTCCTTCACCTCTGCCCTAAGCACCTTCAGCAGTGCAAGCATCTCGCTTAACCCCTCAGAGGGGAGAGCCTCTTCGCCACCTGCAGGGGCAGCAATATTGATAGGGGTCACCTCCTGAACATCATCCTCCTCTGCCTCAGCCGCTTCTTCGACTGCAGGAACTGTCCACCCGACTCCCTCAGAGTATTCTAACCCCAGCTTGATAATGTGATCATCACAAAGTGCATACGAAAGCACTTTCTCCGACTCCGGTTCATAAACCTCCCAATACTTTAGTATCTCCTTCACAAAACCCGGAAAGGGTAGCCCATTAGACGGGTTATCCCTGTTATTCTCCATGTGCTTCATAACTTGAAAGGGCAGGCTCACTGACTGCTTCCGGAAGATTTGGTCTACCAACAGCATGTCCTGGAAAGTGACCGTAGAGTGTTTGTGCTTCCTCGGAGAGATGTTGGACACAAGGATTCTGTGCAGAATCCTGGGAAGAACGTCCATGTGAGTGTTCTCCCTCTGGCCCTTTGCTGTAGAATCTAGCCCGAGACGCTCAAACACCTCTGCCTTTGCCACAGAGCTTGGCCATGTTCCCTTGGAGTAAGTGGCATATTTGCCCTTGGGTACACCTAGCACAGAGGCCAACTCTCTCAGGCTCACAGAGTGCGACTCACCTCCTACAACAGCCGAGAGCTCCCAGTTACCCTTTCCTTCTTCCTTTTCAACCAGCTTCATCTTGGAATAGAACTCCCTCACTAACTTCACATCAACCACTACAGGTTTCTTAAACAACTTGCCCCATCCCTGGGCCTCCATTAAATCCACAATTTCTCCTAACCCATTCGCCATCATCCACTCTGTATCCAGCACCAACTCCTGTGCAAACCCTTTCACTGCTTCCTCGGATTCTTCCCCACTATCATCTGATTCAGCCACATCTTCAACATGCGGAGTGGAGGTCCGACCGGATCTCTGACTTTTCCTGGCGGATGAGGGAGCAGGTTTCCTTGCTCGTTTGCCTGCCGACCTGGCAGCCACCGATGACTCCTTTTTGACCTGGCGCTGAGAGGAAGAGTCCGCTCGCAGAGCATCGAGGCGCTCCTCAAAACGGACCACCTGTTTGGCTACGGTAGAGCCTGTCGGACCAGAATCGTCCGGCATGACCGACTGAAGAATGGACTCCAGGTCGAAGGGTTTAACACCGCTCGCGAGCAACTGAGCGGCCATGGCGGCAGCTTCATCGGAAGAGAGATTTGATTTGGGGTTTGAAGACGCCATAGATTTAGGGTTTCAAAAACTTCTGAGCTTTTGAGAGAGAGGCTGTTGTTTGAGAGTAAAGAGATGCGATACACGCTCCGTCTGCTTGCTATAAATATCCTCTGCAAACCCTAGCGATTGTGAGATAACTGAAATCCCAAGCGACACCTCCTTTCAATTTTGTAAACCGCCTTCAATTTTGGCAATTACTATCTCTTCTTCCCTTCCAAAACGATTCCATATTAAATCCTTACCAAAATCAGATAAACACCAATAGGCAGGGGAGCGCCACGTGTCATCTGTAATCATGCGTGTGGCCTCATTAAATGTCCGGATGGGACAATCTTCCTGCAATAGAGACTGTTCACCTTTCAAATCACTTTTGCCTTTTCTCAAGGCCACGTTAAGCCTACCAGAGGACAAGTAACTGCTTAGCTCCATGATGGACATACAGAACATATCCAGACAAAGGGATCCGTTCACATTCAACCCAGTCTACTGTCTCATGGGTACACAAGGTTTTGGTATGATGCGCTGCCGTTACCCAAATGGTACAAATAACATCACACCCAATCAAGAAGAACGTAAAATCATCCAAATAAGACATATTTTCTTCGTACCTCATGTGGAACAATTCCAGAAAAGGAAGCATACCAACGGGCTCATAGGAGCATTCCACACGAAGATAGGCTAAGGTTGGTCTAGAGAACCTCCTGGGCTTATAGTGAGGGATCAACAATGGAGGTCTCTGTTGGGCAGAAAGAAATCAGAATTTCATGCTTTTCGGTCCCTAATGCAGTCATCAATCACATAGCAACTATGCATGGATACATTATGAACACAACCTACTTTATCACTAGCACAGAACATCCATGTTAAACTCTCCATCAGACGTGACTTATATGCATCTAGTCTAGCCAATCACTGAGGGAGTAACAATTTAGCATAGCATTAAGGGAGAGAAACCATACCTAGTTCCAGCCTCAGCTTCTCGTAGGGTTCTCTGTGCAAAGCTTTTGTGAATATGTCTGCAATCTGTTCCTCAGTTCTGCAATATTCCATCTCAATTGTTCCCTTTTCTACGCAGTCACGCAGAAAGTGATACCGAATTTCTATATGTTTGGTACGAGAGAACTGCACTGGATTTTTAGAGATGTTAATAGCACTAGTGTTATCACACAAAATCTTAGCACAATTTGTAATAACACCATAGTCACTTAGCTGTTGCCTGATCCACAGCAGCTGCGCGCAGCATGCAGCAGCGGCGATGTATTCCGCCTCAGCGGTGGACAGCGCAATTGAGGATTGCTTCTTTGAAGCCCAGGAGATGAGACATGGGCCGAGATATTGAGCCATCCCAGATGTGGACTTCCTGTCTGTCTTGCACCCAGCATAGTCTGCATCGGTGTATGCTTCCAGGCGCAATTCACCTCCCTTTGGATAGAACAGGCATAAATCATCTGTTCCTTTCAGATATCTCAATATCCTCTTCACTGCTTTCATGTGGGTTTCCCTAGGATCAGCCTGAAACCTTGCACACAGACAAACACTGAATAAGATATCAGGTCTGCTAGCAGTGAGATATAGCAGCGAACCAATCATTCCCCGGTAGAGAGTTTGATCCACCCGAGGTGAGGACTCATCCTTTGACAGGGTGTCATTTGGAGACATCGGTGTGGCACATGTCTTGGCAGATTCCATGCCGAACTTCCTTAGAATCTCCTTGACATACTTCTGCTGATGAATGCGGGTACCATCCTCTCTTTGACCAAATTGAAGTCCAAGAAAGTATTTGAGCTCTCCTACCATGCTCATCTCGAACTCGCTTGACATCAAGTCTGTAAACTTCTTGACAAGTTTAGGGTTAGTTGAACCGAAAATGATATCATCCACATATACCTGAACAACCAGAGTGTCTTGCCCTTCCTTCAGAAGGAAAAGAGTCTTATCCACCTCTCCTCTGACATATCTGTGGGATAGCAAGAACTGAGACAGTCTCTCATACCAAGCACGGGGTGCTTGCTTCAGTCCATACAGTGCCTTGTCAAGGATGTGGACGTGATCAGGGTGAGAGTGATCCTCGAACCCTGGTGTCTGACTGACATATACTTCTTCCTTCAGAACTCCGTTCAAGAAGGCCGTTTTCACATCCATCTGCTGTAGAGTGAAGCCATGGTAAGTCGAATAAGCAATTAATAATCTGATTGCTTCTAACCTTGCCACTGGAGCGAATGTCTCATCGTAGTCAATTCCCTCTTGCTGGTTGTACCCCTTGACCACCAGGCGTGCTTTGTTTCTCACGACGACTCCCTTGTCGTCCATCTTGTTTCTGAAGACCCACTTTGTTCCTATCACATTCTTGTCTTCAGGCCTGGGAACCAGTCGCCACACTTTGTTTCTTTCGAACTGATGCAGTTCCTCTTGCATGGCATTGACCCATTCTGGATCCTTCAGCGCATCGGCAACCGTCTTTGGTTCTGCATGAGATACAAAAGAGGCGAATCCACAGAAATGACATAGCTCATCTAAATTTAACTGGTTCTGCGATGAGTAACATTGGTAGTCCCTTGTCCAGGAAGGGGGCTGAGTAACTCTCCCACTCCTTGTGGTTCTGGGTTCTTCTGCGGTCCCTGCCGGAGGAGGATTATTCGCAGTCACTTCCTCATTGGGGGGGTCTGCGTTAACCTCTATTACTTGTGCGTTTGGACCCTGCTCTTCAGCTAATATCTCTGTTTGTGGAGCTTCGGCTGGTTCAGCAGGTTCTTGAGCAACAGTCTGAACGACCTCTGGAGCTGGTTCTGCAGTCTCGTTTTGGGCAGGTACCCAGTCGGGATCAGTCCTGTCAGTAAGCTGAAGTTCTCCATCATCCTGTGAGGAGGGATCTTTCACAAGGTGTCCAGTCATAGCGCGCTCATCAAAGGTTACGTGAATGCTTTCTTCCACCCGTTCCAACCTCAGGTTGTAGACCTTGTATGCTCTGCTATGGCTTGGGTATCCTACGAACACGCCTTCATCGCTCCTTGGATCGAACTTTCCCAGATTTTCCTTTCCGTTGTTGTGTACGTAGCACCTGCAACCAAACACTTTCAGATGAGCGATGTTAGGCTTTCTTCCTCGCAGCAGCTCGTAAGGTGTTTTTCCTATCAGAAAGCGTAGTGATGCTCGGTTCAGTATGTAGCTGGCGGCATGTACTGCCTCGGCCCAGAATCCCTTGGGAACACCACTGGCAATCAGCATTGTCCTTGACATGTCTTCCAGTGTCCTGTTCTTTCTCTCTACCACACCATTCTGCTGAGGAGTCCGTGGTGCTGAGAAATTGTGATCTATCCCAGCTGTCCTGCACAGGGAGATAAACTGGGAGTTTCGAAACTCGGTTCCATTGTCAGTTCGAATAGATACTAATTTCTTACTCAACTTGTTTTCAATTAGCTTCAGCCATGACACAAACTCAGAGAAAGTTTCATCTTTAGAGCTCAGAAAGATGGTCCATGTATATCTGGAATAGTCATCCACGATGACTAAAATGTACCTGTTGCCTCCACGGCTAACGACGTTGACTGGACCGCATAGATCCATGTGAATCATGTCCAGAGGAGCTGAGGTACTCACCGATTGTTTTGTCTTGAACGAAGTACGTACCTGCTTACCTGTGGCACAGGCGCTGCATATCTGATCAAACGAGCTTTCCACTTTTGGTAGACCAACCACTAATTCATTTTGATGGAGTTTATGAATCAGCCTCGTGCTTGCATGTCCAAATCTCTTGTGCCACAGCAATGTATCATCAGTGATGCTTGACAGACACAGCTCCCCGTCTGGGACGAATTCTGGGTCCACTGTATATATCTGATTCTCCCGGACACCTCGAAGAATTATTTTCCCTGTCTCAATGCACTTCACAACACAGTCGTTAGAGTTAAATATCACTTGGTTTCTTCCATGTTGACACAATTGTGATATGCTCAATAAGTTATATCTCAAATTTTCAACCAGACTTACTTGTCGAATTCTAATGGTTTCTGAAATTCTTACCTCTCCAGTAGCTACTACCTTACCTGAGCTCTTGTTTCCGAAGATAATGTTGTCTCCGGAGTAGGCTTGGAGTGAGATGAACCATCCTGGATCCCCCGTCATGTGTTTGGAGCATCCACTGTCCAGATACCATGGCTTGCTCCTCACTCCACCCTGCAAAAAGAGAGGTCAGTTTTTACGAACCCAGACAAGCTTGGGCTTACTGGGCTTTGGGACAGTTTTGGCAGCAGAAGGGAGCTTCGAGGGACGAGAATCATTGTCATCCATGAGGTTGATTTTCATCCTGGGGGTTCTTCTGGGTCGTCCGTGGATGGCTGTGTCATGGTGAGAACGAACCCATTCCGGTCTGTTGTCCCCCTTTTTAAGAGAAGCCTTTCTCCTAGGAGTAGGGGCGGTGCCGGCCTGTCTCTGATGGCTGTGATTCTTTTCGTTTACTTCTTTCCATTTCTCACAGCTGGCTCTGTAATGACCGGAGTGTCCGCAGTGCCAGCAGACACGGTAGTAGAGTGTACCAGTTTTCTTATGTTTCTTTACGTGTGCTGGTATCCTTCTCTGTGCCTGAGGGTCGATGGAGAAGGATTGACGATTGGAGCTCATCCTTTTCCATATTTCAAATGCCTTCCCAGCTTGGAAAGGATCAGAGTCTCTGTCGTGGAGATAACTGTTCTGAGGAGATGAGGCTGCTTTTCCCGACTGTCTTGTGGGTTCCATCTTTCTCTGCTGATGGGATCCCTCTCCGACTTCAGTCATTGGTTCCTTTCCTTGGGCACTCCTTCTGTTTTCTCCCTCCTTATTGGTTTCTTCCATATACCCAAGTCCGGGTCTGGCAAACCTTCTGTTGTAATCTTGTTTTACCTCCTCGACCTTTTTGGCTTCTAGTTCTCTAAGCCAGACCTTCTTTCTCTCCGATTCCTTTTGTCTGAGATCTGCAACAGCCTGACGGAGCTCCTCGTTGTCCAACTGGAATCTGTCGGATTCTGCAATTGACCGTACCTTCCTGGTATCGTCAATTCTTGAGCTACTCAGTCTGTCACTTAGATCACTGATCTGTGTGTCCCTTTTGTCACAGGTGGGGCATTTGCAGATGTGCTCCTCCATTTGTCTCTCGAGTTTCATAGCTTTGGTTGACCAGAGACGATTGTTCTCCATGTCATCGTCATGTTCCTCTTTCATGACCTCAATCTGTTCCTTGAGGCTAGTGATCTTCTTTAACAATTCGGCGATAGTTTCTGCAAAGTCAGATTCACTGAATACTTGATCTATGAAAGAGTCAGATTCATTTACCTCATCGTTTGCGGAATTCGCCATCAGACAAGGCTCCTTGACGAGCTTTCTATCACTTTGTTCCTCATCAGAGTCACTCCATGCTGCAAACATGGCATGGGCTTCCTTTGGGGCAGGTGGTTCCCCCTTTTTCTTGCTGTAGCAGTCTTTAGCGAGATGTCCCTTTTTCTGGCAGTGATAGCAGATTCTTTCTTCCTTTGCTCCAGCCTTTGTCTTGCCTTCCTCTGAGGAGGATCCCTTGTTCCACCTTTGACTGTTTCGTCCTCCGCCAGAGTTGCCTCTGTTCTGCGTTCTGCTTGTGTTCGCCATCTTGAAAGCCCTAGAGAGAAGAGCTATCTCCTCGTCCTCTCCTTTAGATGGCAGGCTTACTTGAGCTATGTCTAAGGCCTTCTCAACTTTAAGCGCTATAGCCTGAGATTTTCCAGCTTGTCTCCGGGCCATTTTCCTCTCGGCTATTCCAGCTTGGCTTTGCAGATTCGCCACGAGCTCTTCCAGAGTGACATCTTTGATCCCCTTCTGAGCTTGGAGAGCAGTCGTCACTGTGTCCCATCTGGAGCAGAGAGCTTGCATGAACTGATGAGTTACTTTCCACTGAGGGAGTACCTCATCCAGGGAGTTCAGCTGCGCGACGATGACTTGAAATCTGGTGTAGAAGTCATCCAGAGATTCGTCCTTGCGCTGTTCGACAGATTCGTAATCCTTTGTGGCAGCTAGGATTCTGTTCCTTTTGATGTCCTCGTTTCCCTCGTACAGTCGAGCAAGTCCATCCCACTGCTCCTTTGCAGTCTTGTACATAGCCATCTTTACTTGGTCTCCTGGGGAGAGGGCCATGTTAAGAACCTTTTTGGCCCTGGCATTCTGCTGGAGAGCTTTGTAGTCATCATCAGTGTACTCGTCTTTCTCCTTCTCTTTTGGTTTGTTAGGATCTGTCACATCCAGAATAGGGAAGTTACCCTTTTCAAACACTCGCCACAGCTTCCCATCCAGGGAACAGACATGGGCTTCGAACTGGTCCTTCCACCAGTCATACTCTCCCGGACTGAGCACCGGCGGCTTCCAGAACGAATCGCTTCCGTTAGACATGATTTCCTGCAAAGGCTAACACACAATCTAGAGCTTCCCGGCTCTGATACCAATTGATGGATCGTTAGGTTAGCCAACTATATGAGGGAGATCCCAGAGTGATATCCCTCAGACAGATGGCAGCGGAAATTAACTCTCGTACAGGAAATATGAAACCAAAAGTAAATACTCACGATTTATAGTGGAAACCTTACTGCAACCTTTGCAGCAGGCTGAAAACCACTTGCCTTCTGGACAGCTCCAGAAGGGCTTCAAGATCCGTATTATTGACAAAGGAATATACTTGTAGTTCGTTACACTTGTCTCACACAGTGACAACTAACAGAACTACTCAATTCGAAAGGTCAACTAATACGATCTACTCGTCTGCACACAGCAGTACCTTGTCAGCTCACGGAAGTTGATAACTCTGCAGTCTCCGAATGCTATCTCCAAAAGCCGAACTTTCACTTGAATACTCTTCCTTCTTTTATAGTGTCTTCAAGTCGGCTTCACAGATCTTCATCACAGATCTGATTGTGATCTCGTAGATGTGATATGATTTGCATATCTTTTACTCTGTCATATATATACTTGCCAATCCTGGCGTCAATCTTCTCTTGGCATATTCTCGAACTATCTCCGTGTATATATTTGCATTAATGATCTTAAACAAATATCACACGCATATTCTCTTGTATCTTTGATATGCATCTTCGAGAATCTTTTCCCGGATCTGATCTGGTCCGAAGTCGGTGTAACTCTCACATAGAGCGCATCTCTCTCGCAGCTCTACTCTCTCGCGGAGATGCCCAGTGAGTTTACCTGTCAGACAGTGATTTCTGCGCACTCAAGTGGATTGTTAGTTAAGTGTTTGTTATCATCAAAACACAAGGGTCCAACAAATTTTGACAGAGTTCCAGAAATGATACAAAAAAAAAACCTCTTCTAAAGTGCGCAAAATATCACGAATAGTTTGAATTCACAATACTCTCTGCTTTGCTATGTCCTGAGTTGCTACGAATTTTGATTTTATAATCACAAATTTTGACAGGGTTCCAGAAATGATACAAAAAATACCTCTTCTTCCAATATTGAATAGCTAGAAAAAAACTAACATGGACACGACGATCGCTAAAATTTCGACGATAATTATAATGAGTTCGATTCGTCACTTACCGTAATGCTACACAACTTTCCTCCTCATTGTTTGATCCGCATTCGGGTTATCGATTATTGTAGACGATTAGTGTGACGAGAGTAAACGATTAGGTTTAGGTCATGGATTCCAACCAAAAATCTCATATGATTCTCATGAGATCTATTAATTATACGTAGTAAATTATTACAACCAAGCACTATATATAGTGGGCTTTAGCAACAAAAAAAAAACACTATATAGTGGACCTTGGCTTACACACGCCCAAACAATGAAACAAGCAAAGCTTGTGGCCCAATACAATAATATAATCACCAGGCGAAAGGGTAATATCGTCAATACCTTTACGGATCTACACATTCAAACCCCCAACCCTCAAACGTTCAAAATTTTATCACATCAGAAATTCAAACGAGGAGGAGCGTGTCATACAGCCGAAGCGGATTCCGGCCTGAAATGGAGAAAATCTGTGTTGCTATACGTGTCAGGCCTCCGGTTAACGATGAAATCTCAACTGGGATTCACTGGAAGGTGGAGGACAATCGAATTTCACTGCACAAGCGGCTCGGAACCCCGATTTCTGGCGTATCTTATGCCTTTGGTATCTTTCGTTTTCGTTTTCTTTGAATTTAATTGACGGAGATAAGTGTTGGTGAGTTGTGGTTATATGTTGTGTGACATTTGGTGATGCAGATCAGATATTTGATGCAAGTAGTGCTAATTCAGAGGTGTACGAGTTTCTCACCAAGGACATCGTTCATGCTGCTGTTCAGGGGTTTAATGGTTAAACCCTTTCATTAATTTATTTTTCATAAATAACTGAGATTGCAAAAAACTGCCCTAGTGACTGATCAGTTTGAGGATTTCAGGAACTGTATTTGCTTATGGACAGACAAGCAGTGGCAAGACATTCACAATGAACGGTTCACAAACTGATCCTGGAGTTATCCATCAGGCTGTAAGAGACATATTTTTAAAGATTCAAGAGGTATTTTGTTCTTACCTCTTATTCAGCTTCTTACATTTAATCAAATGCGTGATTGTCATACCACATTTTTCTGGTTTAATACATAGGCAAGTGACAGAGAATTTCTAGTTAGAGTTTCTTACATGGAAATCTATAATGAAGAGATAAATGACCTCTTTGCCGTAGAAAACAAGAAACTTCAGATACATGAGAGCTTGGAGGTTTGACACCATCTCTTGTGAATTTTTTATTTACAAGAACTCCTCAGAGTGAGAAAAAAAATAGAGATATAATCACACTTCTTCTCTCAGAGAGGCATTTATGTATCGGGACTCAGGGAGGAAATAGTGAGTAATGCTGAACAAGTGCTTCAGCGCCTAGAATCTGGGGAAGGTGTGAATGTTTCAAAAATCTCTAATTATTGACACTTCGGCTTTACATGTGCCTCGGGGATTTGAACTTTTAGATGAATTCTGTCCTTACAGCTAACAGGCATTTTGGAGAGACAAACATGAATGTCCGGAGTAGTCGATCTCATACTATTTTTCGGATGGTATGTGAATATCATAAAGAGTGTCTTATGTACTCAACTTTTTAAAATGATTGTGTAGTTCAATTCATTGTGTATACCAGGTAATTGAAAGCAAAGGGAAGAATGTTAATCACCATGATGAGTATCTCAGTGGAGATGCTGTTCGTGTCTCTGTACTGGTATGCGTCTTGTTTAGAAATTAATAAGTGAACAAGTAGACGGCTTCATAATTCTGTTAGCCAAATTTACGGTTCATTTTGGGTCTACACTATAACACTTGTGCACCATCTGACATATATATGTTTGCTATTGGGTACTACCATGGAAGTAGAACTTGGTTGATTTGGCTGGGTCTGAACGTATTGCAAAAACTGGAGCTGCTGGTGTGCGTTTGAAGGAAGGAAAACACATAAACAAGAGCCTAATGGCTCTTGGTAATGTTATCAACAAACTAAGCGATGGAGTAAAACAACGGTGATCATCATTTGGGAGTTCTGTTTTTCTTCATTCAACAGATTCACTGGTCATGCATTAACAAACGGCACATACTGACAGGGGACATATTCCATACCGTGATAGCAAGTTAACTAGAATTCTTCAGCCAGCTCTAGGTGGTAATGCGAAAACTTCAATCATTTGCACAGTAGCACCAGAAGAGGTTGCAAGCTTGGTTCTTTCATTGGCATGATAGGGTTACCACCTATATAAGTCTCAGTCTTTATATTGGTGATGTGGATAAAGGTTACACATTTTTTTCTTTAGGCTCATGTTGAGGAAACAAAGGGAACTCTCCAATTTGCAAGCAGGGCCAAACGCATTACAAATTGTGCTCAAGTAAATGAGGTATGTTGATCATTTTACTTTGTAATCGTAAATAACATGTCACTTCTGGATCTGGAGTAAACTGCCAGTTAGTTTGGGATGAATATAAAAAGAACTAATATGGATAAAATTTAAGGAGCTGATTCTGGAGTTCGATTTTTTTTTTTGGATATCATACTTCGAGATGAAAAGAGTAGTCTCAATCTCTCAGAGGTCCCCTAGATTTACCAAAATAGAACTTTTTTCGTGCCATAGATTTTGACAGATGCAGCATTGCTAAAGCGGCAGAAGTTAGAGATCGAGGAACTCCGTAAGAAACTTCAGGTAATAGCGCTTTCATATGATTTTTCTTTGGTGTTTATATGAATGCAACCTAGTTATAGAGAAGTTATATATTCAGGGTTCTCGCGCTGAAGTCCTTGAGCAGGAAATTTTAAAGCTTAGGAATGATATGCTCAAGGTGAGTTGTTTCTCAGATCTGTGTTATTCAGAACTGAGGATATATTTAGAACCAATAATGACTTGTGACTCTAAAGAGAGAAGGAACCCATGATATCTACTTGTTTTAATTAACTCGTTCTGAATCATTAGTATGAACTGGAGCGTGAGAAACTGGCAACTGAACTAGAAGAGGAGAGGAAGTCACACAAGGAAAGAGAGAAGGAACAACAAATTAAAACTGAAAGCCAAAGAGGTCAAGTTAATTTGTCTGATTGTGACAGAAGCTATACTCAGGTGGGTAACAAATATAGTATTTTGTGTATTCCATTTGTGGAGGTGCCAAACATTTGCATCTTTTTTGCCTTACATATGCACAAAAAACTCTAAATGCATTCATCATATGAATATACAGGAACATGAACATTCTAGGCAAAATCATAAAGAAGAAAGCAGTGTCAAACATAAACAATTTCAAGAAGAAACCTTCAGAACCCCATGTTTTAAGGCATCTCCAAGTGCCTTTGTTGCAAGGCGCGGGAATTTTTCAAAGCTTCCTGATTTTAGCCCTCTGCCAAATACTTTTAGCAATATGGCTGATGAGGATACTTGGCAGAAATTAAATAAAGGCTACGTAGCTGACCTTGATTCCCTCCTAGTTACCCCAGCAAGGAGAGTGCAATCCTTTCCCTGTAGCGATCTCAGTCCAGTGAGTAGAGGCACTCTTTTCTTTTCCTTACTGAAAGCTTACCTTGTCATTATTGTGCAAATCACTTCTCTTAAAAGCCAAGAAGAAAGACCTTTATAATGAGAAAATGACCAGAAATATTAATTGTCTGAAGGTCTCCTTGCATGAAAATGACACTTCGGAGGTTGAACATCTAAAGAGACAGCTGGAACTTGCCATTGCGGAGAAAGAGGAAATACAGGTGCGACTTTTAAATTGTTAATTGATAGTTTCATGTTAATGATCTATTCTCAAGTGTTCACATATTATGATCGTCATCTGTATTCACACAGTGGCTGATAAAGAAAGAAATTGCTGGAGTGATTATTATGTCTTGTTTCCAGCTTTCCAGTATTTTTCAATGCTGTAATTGAATATGTATGCAAGTTTCTCCTACAGCTTCAGTAATTAAAATTGAGACCCCAATTGGGTAGGGTCATTTTAACATGATGGGTTAACTTGATGTACAGAGAAACCATGCAGAGCAGGTTTTGCTAAACAATAGGTTACTGAAGGAGATTTCAGATCTTCAAGAAGAGACATTATTAATTCGCCAAGTTCCCAAAAGGCTGTGTGAATCAGTGGCAACGTGCAAAAGTATATATAAAGATGTCATGTTGGTGATGCAGGTGAATGTCATTTAGTGCGTGTGTTAGCTTCCCGTACTTCAGAATGGCTGTTTAAACTAAACTGCATATTTTTTTCATTATCAACTCAGAATTTGTTTGCTGACAACGACTCACCAACTGCAAAATTGCTAACCTGCACAAGTGAGGTCGGAGATGGCCTTTTCTCAACACTAGAAAGCCACTTCTCATTGGCTACATACAAAAGTCAAATTTCTGGTGAAAATGATACTTCAGTTCAGCAACAATTCAAGTCACTCAGCGAGAGGCTACACCAAACAGTCAAATACTTGGCTTTGACAGGAGAAGAAGATTCAAGCAATGGGAAAACTTATGGAAACTTTAATTATAAGGTAGCTACCTGCTCTCAGTTGTCAAGATATTGTTTTCCCACTATTATGCTGTTCTATGTTGTGATGGCAGCATATGTACTTTCTTGTTTGAGACTACTTACATGATTAGAAGGCTGTGTTCCATTTTTCGATAAATATGGTTAATTGCTCCTCATCCATGTAGAAATGAAATAAAATTTGGTTTTGGTTGTTGTGTTGTACATTTAGATCCTTTAGCTTATGGTTATTGATTCTGCGTTTTGACAAGAACAATTGAAAATGAATAAAGCCCAAATTTGTGGATGTATCCTGGCATACGTTTCCATTGTTCGTATGCATGCTTAATGTGAAACTATGTGTGTTTGGTAGACAGTTGTGGCTTTACTCGTTTTTGAATTTTATGATCCAGTGCTCTGGATTGAGAGGAGACGTTGGCCGTTGGAAAGAGGAAGTAACATCTGAATTCAACTCCATCAAAGAAAAGTACAAGAGACTAGAAAGTGAACTCCGTGCAAATGATGAACTCCTGAAGGCAAGCAAAGATAAATACGAAAATTTGGAAGATAAGTTCAGTATATTGAAAGCAGAGAAAGACACTCTTCAACGCGTGGTCTCAAAAGCGACCCAGGAACTCTCAGCTGTGGTCGATGAAAAGGAAAAGGTTGTGAAGAAACTGAAGACTGAAACTCATAGAAGCCAAGAACTTGAGAAGAAGATCAAACAATTCAGTGTTGCTTTAGCCTCTCGCCAACGGTCTCTCCTCTCATTTCACTCAGAGTTCAAATCAATAATTGAGAACTTGAAAACTGAAACCCCAATTTCACTGCCCAAATCTCTTGGATACTGAAATGAAATTATGTTAATGTACCTGAAGGTAAATTTGTACACCCATATTGTGATTTGATTATGCAGTTTATAGGAAGATCTTTAACCTTAACCAGGAGCTGGAAATCTGACATTGTCATTTCAATGACTGAAAATGCAATCTAGTCCCTGCGGTTACTTAAGGTACTGAAAAGCTTAATATACTTTTACTTTCAGTCTTTCACAATACTATCCTCCCTTACATTACAAGAATGGTTACACGAAAAATCGAAAAAACCTCTCTTTGATCGTCCTTGTCGAATACTGTGCCTTTTCTTAAGCATTCTATTCCAGGGTGTTGTAGTTGGTGTTTTGGTGCATACCTTGTAGGCAACCTCAAACGGATCCACTTCTTGCTTCCACAAGCCCTTCCTCGACGAGTTTCTCATGACCGGCGGCTTCTGAAGCGCACCCAGGCCCAACCCGACAGGAAGCTCATGCACAGACACCCTAGGCTTTTCCCAGGAGCTAGGAAACAAGTGATCAGGTTCGGATAAGTAAAATGGAGACTCCTGCAAAGACAACCTAGGCTTGCTAGGCGGCACAGGCAGCTCCATCGCATCAGAATCAGACACAGCATGTTGATTGCTGTATTTGCTGATCCCTGGCTTCACCTCCCATGAAAATGGAACACTGATCTCACAGCAAATATCTCCACAACCCATACTCAAAACTGTACAAAATGTTGCTATTTTGTAATGATTATTAAGTTCTGAGGCCTTTTATCAGCACCAGAGCTTGCAAATACTCATGACTGAAGTTCATGACCTTTGCGCTTTTGAACGGCTAAATAGTGTGATTTTGGATTTGCAGCAAGTCAATATAAACGTGACGAAGTTCATGTAATTATGGAACTTCCACCAGGATTTAACAAGGATCTCAAATAAGAAAAAATTTCCAATTTATGGAAAACTCAAATTTGGTTTCCAATTGTAGAGAATCTTCAAATTAGATTTTCAAAATACACACTTTCACTTAGGCGCCGTCGCCAAGGGCGCCTAAGACATAGAACGCTCTTATCAACGGCGCCTAATGCCCAGTGTCAAGTTTTATAATATAAGGAAGGCTGAGTCAGCAAAAATTGCCAAATAAGATTTAGGCGCTTCTGTCCACAGCGCCTTAAATCAAATAAACTTTCTAGCCCTAGGTTCTCCGCCCGTTAGTTCGATTTTGTCTTCTTCTTCTTCTTCTTCTTCTCGTCGCTCGTCCATCCGTCCGGTCGTCTCTGCCAACTGCCCGTCGCTCGTCCATCCGTTCGCCCGTCGCTCGTCTGTCCGTCCGCCCGTCGCCGTCCGTCCGTCCGCCCGTCGCCGTCCGTCCGTCCGCCGTCGCCGTCCGTCCGTCCGCCTGTCGCCGTCCGTCCGCCCGTCGCCTGTCCGTCCGCTTCAAGTCATCTGATCGTGCTTCAAGTGTCTGCTGCTTCAAGTCATCTGCTCTTGTTAGTCGGTGAGTAAATAACATTACTTATCTAATTCTTTGTTGATTTTGTCTTCGAAGTTGATTTTGATTTTGCCTTCGAAGTTGATTTTGCCTGTAAAGCTTGCCTTCGAAGTTGATTTTGCCTGTAAAGCTTGCTTGTTCTCCATTTGATGTGTTGATTTGATGTGTTAATTTTGCTTGTTCTCCATTTGGTGTGTTGATTTTGCTTGTAAAGCTTAATGTTGGTTTGCTATTGTTGGATGTATGTGGCATATCGTGGTCATTGTGATTTTGCTGTTGTAAAGCTTTAAAGTGATTCTTCTCCATTATAGTTGAATATCATGTAGTATGTCTTTGTTTATGCCTTTTAAGTTTGGTTTTAATATATTATTGTTTATCTTGGACTGTAGTAATGACTAGTGCTGAAAATGATGGAATGACATTGTCAAGTATAGAGAGATTTGAAATTCCGTCATTTGATGAGTATGATAGAGATGATATGAGGAATTTTGATAATGACGATGAGGAAGGCTATGTTGAAGTACCAATATGTGGTGAAGGAGTTAATAATTCCCTATGAGATTTTCCTCCTTGCAATCAACTAGTTCACAACGACTTCCAAAGGCGAAGAGAGTTTTCAAGTGTTATATATGTGGGCTTACAGGACACACGAAGAAATCTTTCGCATTTCACGGTGGATTAGAAACTTAGATTACAAAGAGTTTATTTTTTTGTATGTCCTTTTGGGAATGGTTATTGTATTTCATGACTACTTTTTGTAGCCTTATTTTGGGAGATATTTAATTGAAGATGTAAGGCTTTTATATTATTTGTTTACTTAATCTTATGCATATTGATATTTTTGTTACAGATATGTCACGACGCACACGTTCTGAGGCTATGCATGACGTGCCATCTCCATCACATGGAGATGACATATTGTTACCGGATTTGTCACGTATTGAAGATCCGGGACCCATTGTTAGCACACTCTTGTATAAACAACCAACTCATCGGTCTGTGAGGATTTGGGAGACCTCGGTTAGTTATAAAGTTAAACAATACATTTTATAAGACTTGTTACTATCTTTTGTTTTAGATATCGCTTACTGTTTATTCTACATGTGTAGAGCACATCCTTATTAGTTGTGCGTCATCGTGGGCATTGGGTTGCAGATGAGCGTATATTGCCTTATGTCGTGCGGGCCGGCTTTGGTCCATGGTATTATATGCAAACTATGAGGTGGATTGGTCTTTCATGACAGCATTGGTGGAGAGATGACATTCTGAGACGCATACATTCCATTTGCGCCACGGCGAGATGACCATTACACTACAGGATGTCAGTGTGTTGACGGGACTTCCTATAGAGGGTAGAGCCGTGATTACGAACCAGGAGGTAGATGATGCCATGTGTTCGAGCTTATTGGGCGTGGTTCCACCGACAGGGAGGAGAGATACTAGTGTGAGACGCACTTGGTTTAGGGACAATATGAAGGAGATTCCGGAGGATGCTTCAGAGGAGGTTATACAGAGATACGCGCGAGCGTATATTTTGGTCATGTTGGGGAGTTCACTGTTTCTGGATTCTTCAGGCAGTGACGTGTCCCTTCACTACTTGCCACTGCTTGCGGACCTGGATGTAATTTCGGAGTACAGTTGGGGTTTTGCGACACTTGCATTTCCTTATCGCAGTTTGTGCAATGCATGTGAGTCGACGCACACACAGCTCAACGGATGTGCTATACTGATTCAGTTGTGGGCGTGGGAGCACTTGATCATTGGACGACCAAGGAGGCTTACTATCCAAGTCCCACCTCCTGGTTCAGATGTTGATCCTATGCGGCTTCCAGCTTTAGGATACAAGTAAGTTAACCCTTTCATATTTCTTATTATGTACATTTTGGTAGTTTTACTAACTATTAATTTCACCTGTTGTAGATGGAATGTCCCCAAGTCATGGATGCAGACATCACATCACGTGTTGATGTTGTACCGTGATTTGCTGGATCGACAGGAGGCAAACGATGTCATATGGACTCCTTTCACGGAAGACGTTTTAGGCACACTTAATCCAATGTGTGTAGCCGGGAGAGGTTGCTGGACGGCCGAAGTGCCACTCTTGTGTTTTAATATCGCTAAAGGCACTACCCTTCTCGGGTTCTCCGTTAGTTTGGATGGATACAATCGGAGCCAGCATTGCCACCACAGAGTCACAGAGATATGCATATGAGCAAGAGACGGACTTCTGAGCCTTTAGGTGAAGAAATGCAAGTTCACATGAATATGTAGGCTAATCGTGCGGAAAGCATTATTACCGGTGAGATTGACACTGATGGATCGTACTTGGATGCGTACTACACTTGGTACTACGATGTCACTCGTAAGCACATTCAGCCACCATTGGATACACCGGCGGCGTCGTATCGGCCATCTACATTTCAGTTGAATTCACTTTTAAGTATTATTACATTTTAGCGTAATTTTTGATAGTTACAAAATATCTTACATAACACAACTAAATTTTTCTACAGGTTACTTCGTTAGTGCGCACGTGCAAAGTGTCTTCGGGAGTTTTTCTTAAGACGACTGACCATGATTTGAAGAGGGCACTCCATGATTTATTTCATTCCACTCGTGCGGACCTGTTGAGATTTGGAGAGGGTCTTGCATTGGATGTTGACCCCGCACAAATTCACCTTCATGATGGTATATAAACTTACAATTTTGAAATCTATATATTCGTCTTTTATACCTAACATGTATTTTTTAAAATGTAGACAGTAATTTTATCCCCTGTTCAAGCTTGTGTTCAGGGTACAGTTGCAACAGACCTTGAACACCTCTTGCAATAACCTCGTAGTCAGAGAAGATAACTGAGACACACACAGTTAACTAGAACCAAACTCTACCAGAGAGTGTTCCAACAGATGATTAAACAGTTTATCAAGCAGTACCGGAAACCAAAGTAAAAAGACAGGAGCACGTAAGGTATGTTACCCAGTTCGGCCTCGCCTACTCTGGGGGGTTTCCCACACCCTATAATGGGACACAAATCGTATTACGAGATTTAGAGCTACAAGTGGTCTTACTCTTACACAACCCCGTGTTTGTAATCGCCTAGCCTCTAACTCTCCGTCTCTCGGATTTGCAATCTCGGTTCGTCGCCACTCCCCTCGATCACCTGTGGGTAGGACGAGACTTCTCTCTCGGCCTAGTCTTGAACTTCTCGGAAGTCCAGTCACCTTTTCTCAAAGACGTACCTTGATAGCTGTGTGTGTGTACTTCATTGATCCTCCAGCACGGCCTGAACACCACACTGAACAGACTATTGCTTCTGGGCTGGTATTCCGAGGTGGAATGGCCAGCTGTCGCTTCTCCCCCAATCTCACGAACTCTCGTGTTTATCTTTTCTCTCTGGAAGCGCAACCATAAGGACGCCCTAGCATTGTATTTATATCCTTGGATGGAACCCTAAACCGATCAGAATATGTCGTCAAATATTTCGGGAATGTTGCGAAATATTTGCTGAATATTCGATCTATATTCAATCTTCAAAGATGACTTCCACCCCAAGCCATCCGATATTCTCTCAGCCAATCTGCGTATATTTGATCGCACAAATCTTTGATGATGATCTGTCATTTGGCTCCCATCAAATAACTTTGTTGACATCTTCGAGACTTTAATAAATTAATCTCGTCGTCAATATCTTCTTCATAAGGTATCTTCTTCGACAAGTTAGACAGGTGGTTTCCAATTATGGTAAGGAGATATTCGAATGTCCTCTCGTTCAATCGGTGTCTTTGCTGACCGACATCAACTGGAAAGATCCTGAATCTTCAGAATAAACCGTATCTTGATCATGCGTTTTCTGTACGCTGTACTTTTGTTCCAATATGAGATTGAACTCCAGCCTGAACTGTCTAAAGATGTTTCGTCAAAGACATGCCAATCATGGGAACATCAATCTCCCCCTTGGCATTTTGGCAAAAACTGAATCTATCTTTAGACGGAACTACTCCCCCTTTTTGCCACAAACTGGCAAGGGGTCCAACCGAGTTCAACCAACCAATCAATCCGCGCAAGCTAATGGAGCACTTACGACTCTTTGGTATCTGGAATCTGGTCAACTCCCCCTCGAACATGGCCTGGGATAGAGACACATACCGTGAGACTGTCGGACCAACACGACTTAGCAGCTGTTCGAACCCCTGAATGATCTCTACATCCTTTAGTAGAATATAGTCAGTGTTGCTGTTAGGGATGACTCCCTTGGGACTGACGTCTTATTAGGTAGCCTTTTAGAGATGACCTTCTTCTACACGCCTTTTCATTTAGCTGTTGTATCTGTACCGACTAACCACGATTCATGCTCAGACACTTCAGTTGATACACTGAGTGGAACAGATCCTGGAGCACTCCTCGTCATGTACTTGCTCCCCCTGCATCTGTGCTCGAGCTATTCCTCTGGGTGGATACTTCAGTCAAGTATGATTGGATGGTCACTTTCTTCTTTGGTTTCTCCTTTTCAGTACTCTTTTTAGTTCAGCCAGTGATACTGAGTTCCGATTCCCCTTGAAATCTCTATTATCTGGTTTCCAGTCATCGAAACACTGCTTCAACAGATGTCTTCTCAGCTGCCTTGTCGGTGTCGGTTTTTTCTGGAACTTCTGATCCTCAATCACATTGAAGCATTCTCATTATCTTTCTTCCGTTGACACCAAGTCAGGAGTAGCTGGCGGATCCACCATCATGCATCCTTTCGGTACCTTAATTTTTCTCTGTACAAGAGCTAGACGACTCTCGAGATAAAACTTTCTCACCACCTAACTCCATAACTGAGACTGCATCATCTGCCACACTTGCCTCCATATCTACTCCATGGGCTTCTGAAAACTGGTCACCTTTTGTCTCGACAAGAGTTGATATCTTCTCGTTTAGAAACTCATCGGCAATATCATCAATATCCTTGAGCGGCGCATCCAGGTCTTCATTCTTGTAGGGTGTATGGGACTCTTCTATCACATTACCCAATTGCTTCGCTTGCAGTTCTCCAATTGCATTCTCATTCTCCTGCTTATCAGGATCACACTCTTCGCCCTGCGGACTTACCCTTCTTCTGTAGAACCGGTCACAGAATCTGCAGCAGGTTTCAATACATTCGGCTTTTATTGACCGCTTTGTCACCTTTAGCTCACTCAAGCTTGACCAATCGTTCGTACTTCCTTCTTGGCAGTATGAGAGCAAGCCTTGGGTGAGCATAGGAGATTGCCTCATTTAGGGTCGAGAAATCGTCTGATTTTCCATCGCAGTCTGCACACTCTCCTCATTTTGGGTAGATACTCCCTTCTTTTCTCGGTCGTTTTATGATGACATATGACTGATTTCTGAAAGTATAAGAATGTAAATCTCTAGGTATGTACCTTCTGTTCCAGCTTCCTGTTGATAGGTGGTCAGCCCAACTGTTTGAGCTGGTGTTCTGTCTGTGACTGACCCCTGTCTGGAACACTTAGTTCTTGATAACACACAGACTCAAGGAGGATCTGAGTGTTTCAAACTGAGCGGCATCAAGTGGTTTGGTGAATATGTCCACCAATTGCTTGTCTGTTGTAACATGCGTAAGAGTAACCACCTTCTGTTCAACCAGCTCTCGGATGAAGTGATGTCTGATGTCTATGTGTTTCGTCCTGGAGTGTTGCACTGGGTTCTTTGAGATACTGATTGCGCTCATATTGTCACAGTACAGGGTCATTGCTTCTTGTTTAACTCCGTATTCAGACAGCATCTACTTCATCCATAGAAGTTGAGTGCAGCTGCTTCCCGTTGCTATGTATTCTGCTTCAGCCGTAGACAGTGAGATGCTGTTTTGCTTTTTGCTGAACCACGAGACCAAGTTATTTCCTAAGAAGAAGCATCCTCCAGATGTGCTCTTTTGATCTTCAGCGTTTCCTGCCCAGTCTGCGTCGCAGTAGCCAACCAGATGTGGGTTGGTGTCCTTGGTATACCAGATTCCAAAATCAACAGTCCCGCATACATACTTTATGATTCTCTTAACTTGTAGGAGATGACTTTCCTTGGGATCTGCCTGGTATCTTGCACAAACGCCAACGGCATATGCTATATCTGGTCTACTGGCTATCAAGTACAGGATGCTTCCAATCATACTCCTGTACAGCGTCTGATCGACCTTTGTTCCAGCCTCGTCTTTGGTTATCTTTATGTGAGTAGCGGCCGAAGTTCGTTTGTGGCTTGCTTTCTTAAGATCAAATTTCTTTATCAGATTCTTGGCATACTTGCTTTGAGAGATGAAAATGGCGTCTTCCTTCTGAGTAACCTGGAGTCCTAGAAAGTAGTTCATTTCCCCAACCATGCTCATCTTGAACTCCTTCTGCATCTGTTTAACAAACTGATCCACCAGTTTCTGGGTATTGGACCCAAACACAATATCGTCAACATAGATTTGTGCGATAATAAAGTCTGACCTTATGTGTTTAACGAACAGGGTTTTGTCCACTCCCCCTCGCACATATCCATGATCGACGAGGAACACAGTGAGACGCTCATACCAAGCTCTGGGTGCTTGTTTGAGACCGTATAAGGCTTTCTTCAGGTGATACACCGATGCTGGGTGATGCGGATCCTCAAACCCTTTCGGTTGAGCGACGAAAACCTCTTCATTCCAAAATCTGTTTAGGAAAGCACTTTTGACATCCATCTGGAACAGTCAAAACTTTAAGTGACATGCCAGAGCAAGCAGTAGGCGGATGGCTTCAAGACGTGCGACCGGAGCGAAGGTTTCCTCAAAGTCCATCCCTTCTATTTGAGTGTATCCTTGTGCCACAAGGCGAGCTTTGTTTCTTGTGATGTTCCCCGAAGCGTCGGACTTGTTTTTGAAGATCCATTTTGTACCAATGACGTTGACCCCATCAGGTCTTGGAACCAAATCCCATACATCGTTTCGAGCAAATTCTTCCAGTTCCTCCTGCATAGCGAGGACCCAATACTCATCAAGTAACGCTTCCTTTATGTTTTTCGGCTCGATTGATGAGAGGAAACACGAGCAGGCAGGCAATTCTCTGGAGTTGCTCAGAATTCTGCGAGTTTGAACTCCGTTACTGGGTGAACCAATAACTTCAGAGATTGGGTGATCCCTGGCAACTCGTCGAGAGGGTTGTAGCGTAGTGACATTTTCTTGGGGGTTGATAGTAACAGCGTCGTCAGAGGGATGATCTTCAGTGGAGTTGTCGGAGGAGCCTTCAGACGGGTCATGCTCAGTCTGCTGGGATGATGGTTGTGTCGCAGGTGCTGTGCTAATACTGTCGTCAGTGTCATCCGGGACCACCTGTACGAACACTTCATCTTTTACTTTGACATTTATAGATTCCATGACTGATCCTGTGCGCTTGTTGAACACCCGGTATGCTCGACTGTTTGAATAATACCCAAGAAAGAACCCTTCATCACTCTTTGGATCCAGCTTCTGTCGGTACTCCCGGTCGTTCAGAATGTAGCACTCACTTCCAAAAATGTGGGAATATTTGACAGTGGGCTTCTTTCCTTTCCAGAGTTCATAGCATGTCTTCTCCGTTCCCGTGCGTATAGTAACTCGATTTATGATGTGACATGCTGTATTCATAGCTTCGGACCAGAACTTCAGAGGAATCTTTTTGGCATGGATTATTACCCGGGCCATTTCTTGAATGGTACGATTCTTCCGTTCCACCACCCCATTCTGCTGAGGAGTGATTGGTGATGCGAACTGATGAGTAATTCCGTGTTTCGTACAGTAGGTACTTATAGTAGCATTTTTGAATTCTGTGCCATTATCACTCCTGATGGACACCAGTTTTTCTCCTTTGTCTTCCCTTTCTCGTTGGATAAGAGTTGCAAGCTCTATGAATTGTTGAGTTGCTTCCATCTTGTCACGAAGGAACCTTGTCCTGGTGAATCTGGTGAAGTCGTCAACACAGACCAGAACATACTTCTTTCCTCCATAGCTCTTAGTCTGCATTGGTCCCATCAAGTCCATATGGATCAGTTCCAGAGGTCTGTTGGTGCTGATTTGAGAGATCTTGGGGTGTGCTGCTTTCGTCTGTTTCCCGATCTGACATTCTCCACACATCACATCCCGACTTCTTTTGACATTTGGCATTCCTTTGATGAGTCCAGATGAGCAGAGTTTCTTCAATGTCTTGAGATTCAAATGTCCCAACCGTCTGTGCCAAAGGGACATCTCATCTGCTTGACTAGACAAACAAGCTGTTCTAGTACCTGTTCCAGAGCCTGTTCCATCAGAGCCGATGAGACAACAGTTGTTGGCTGCTCTGCTTCCTTTCATCAATATTCCTCCATCTTTGTCGAGAACTTGGCATGAGTTGTGAGTGAACTTGACATGATATCCTCCGTCGCAAAGTTGACTTATGCTGATCAGGTTCACTTTCAGTCCTTCAACTAGGAGAGTGTCTTTGAGGACAGATAGATTGATGAGCCGTATTTATACGACTCATCGAGTCAACAAAACCCATCAATTCCAGCACTTTATTATGCAAACAGTTACTTCTTAGTGTTGTTTTGCATTTCAGGTGTTTCGGAAGCTCTAGGAGGAAACACGCTTAAAAGACGGCATTTTCATGCCAGAAACATCGCAGTTGAAGAACAGAGCCAAAGGAGGGCCGTGAACAGTGTTTTTCGGCATGAATAGTGATTCCGGCGTGAACAGTAATCTCGGGCCGTGACCAGTAACTTTGGGGAAAAAAAATCCAAATTCCATGCAAGGCCGAGCCCACGTCCAGTCCGTCCGGCCCATGTGAAATTAGGGCAACTTACAACCTAGGGTTTTGGAACATTCAAGAAGGATCTAGATGGCTTAATTCCCAAGCAAAGAAGTAGCTTGAAGATAAAGCAAGAAAGATATGGAAATATTGCCTAAGTTGTCTCTTGGCTTATTTTGGGAACTTTGGGATCTTCTCAACTCTGTAAATAGAAGAGCTCATAAGCCTTTTAAATCATTGATGAGACATATTTATACGACTCATTAAGTAATTAAATCCCACCATTTACGACATTTGATCATGAGAACATTTACTTGTTAATGTCGTTTTGGATTTCAGGGCCTTTAGGAGTCTAAAGAGGAAATGAGCTTAACAATGGCATTTTAGGCCACAAAAGCATCACAAGGTGATTTGGAGGCAAAATGGGACCTAAGGACCTAATCCGGAGCCAAAGGACCCAAGTCGAAACCTAAGGACCTCAGCCGGGTCCCTACTCGGGTCCCTGTCCGAGTGCCCGGGTCCCTGTCCGAGAGCCCAGGTCCCTGCCTGAGCGCCTGTCCGAGTGCTCGGGTCCCTGCGCCGAGTGCCCGAGGCCTGCGCCGAGTGCCCGAGGCCTGTGCCCGAGGCCTGCGCCGAGTGCCCGAGGCCTGCGCCCGAGGCCTGCGTTCGAGTTTCAAGTAATCCAAGGACCTCGCCGGGCCAAAATCAAACGACTCTCAATCTTTGAAGTGATTTCAACCTTTTGCATCATTTGGAACCTTCCAGTCCAATTTGGCCCGAGGAAATATGCCGGCGTCCCAGTTTTGGCCGAGAGTGCCCTAGGAGGACCCGGGCGCGCCCTAGAAGGACCAGGCCACGCCCGGCCAGCGCCCTACAACTTGCAATCAACTTTTGACCTAGTTCCGGGCATTTTCTGGCAAAACTTCCTTCTTGGAACTTGCTTAGAATCATCTCGGCTATCCAGAACCGGAGCCCCGAGACCCAGATCGCAAAATTCACATATGGTCCTTCCGAAGGGTCAATTACACAAGGTTAAGGTTAAGGTCAAGGGTCAATGGTCAACCCTCCATTGACTTTCTCAGCTTGTCCCCCAAGGCAGTGACGTCAGCAAGAGTGTGCCAATGCCAGAGCTGAAGTTGTTTTTGCCAAGGAGCCCTAGGCCAAGGGCAAAGTCGGTTTGGACTTGTGCTTGTGCCAAACCACCTATGACACTCAAACTTGAAGATCAAGTCTCATCCAAGGGCCTAGAATCTTCCTCATTCTCTATATATAGAGCCCCTTGGCCCTTGTAAAAGATATTCGAAAATCTCACAAAAATCCATCCTTGTTACTCTTGTCATTTGGCTTGGAAATTGGAAAGTTCAACATCTCTCTACTCCTCCCCTTACTTGTTACGCATTTTTCCCTTTGTCCTACGCATTTTTGGGTTTGAGCCTTCTTATTCCGGTTATGCTCCTTAGCTCTCATATTCATTTCATGAATATGAGTGGCTAAACTTCCATAATTCGGTTTGGGGTCCCCTTAATGTTGTAGCAAGGCTCTAAGACCTTGATCTTAATGCTTCCTTGTGTTCATTTTCTAGTCATGTGCCAATGATATGGGAATGAATGCCTAGGCTAAGCTAATGCTATGAAAGGGCAAGGTTTAGCCGAATGGGTTCACTACCTTCATTGTGCTCGTTGTCATTGAAAAGTGAAACAAGCTTTAGCACCTAGTCTAGTACACTTCGAAAGAGGTTATTAAACTTGTTCGCACTAGAAATCCAAGTCTTGAAAAGGAATGGATTGTGGTGTATGCGCTCGAAAGGGCCTTACTTTGGGGGCTTTTGTCTTGAAAAGGAACTAACCCACACTTATGGATACAAGGATCGATCATTAGAGGTCAATGTTGAGTTGAGCTACAACAAAAGCCCCTAGACCGAATTCCATTCTATTGATCACAACCCTTGACATTTACTTTTGCACTTGTACTTACATTCAATAAAACCCTTTTAAAACTCCCTTGCACTTACTTTCCTTTACATTTTGCACAAAGAACAACGAGTATTTGATATACTTCCCTTGGGTTCGACCCCTACTTGCTACTTTACTAGTTTACTAGTGAGTTCAAGTTAGTGGACACTACAATTTATCTTTGATTTGCACAATCACGACCAGTGCTCATCAAATTTTGGCGCCGTTGCCGGGGAGGTAGTGAAATCATTGAAAGTTGTTCTCGTTTTTACTTTTCGTTGCACGTTGCGAACCATGTCTCATCATAGTGATCATTTTAATGAAGATGTGGTAAACAATGACATGGAACAAGACGATGGGATTCCTCTATTCCATGAGAACCCGGAGAACTTGTTCCGAGAGATGAGGCAAAGGCAAGCGGCCGAGAGAAACCAAGGGGTGCCCGTGGACCAAGCTCGAATGGATCCAAGGCAACCGGTTATACCTCCGCCTAGACCTCAACCTCAACCTCAACAACGCGCCCCAAGAGCGCAATATGAAAACTTTGAGAATGTGTTCTATCAAGAACCCACCATGGGGGAACTTTCGGCTCCTAACTTTAGAAACCAATCTTGGTGTATCTATGAGAGCCCGGAACTAGAGGATATATTGGTTAGCACCGGAGTTGTGCACAATTTGCCTAAGTTCTCGGGTACTCAAGGAGAATCCGCGGTTTCCCATCTCAAACGTTTTCATGGCACATGCCAAAATCTCAAGCCCCATGGAGTAGAAGTAGATGACTTCAAGTTGAAGGCATTCTACTTCTCTTTAATGGATTCGGCCATTGATTGGTTCCTCTCTTTGCCCTCGGGTAGTATTCAGTCTTGGGCCCAAATGCAATCGAAATTTTTGGCCAAGTACTACCCCATTGGCCGAGCCTCACTAGTGAGGAGGCAATTGCAAGAGTTGAAACAAGGGCCGAATGAGTCGATGTACGACTATCTTGAGAAGTTCAACCAACTGGAGGGGAGTTGTTGCAATTTAGGGCTTCCCGAGAAGCTCCTAATTGAGTACTTGTTGGATGGGTTCAAGCCTTTGGATAAAATTCTCTTGAATGCATCGACCGGAGGATCTATGTCTACTCTTACACTAAGAGGAATAAGGGACTTGATCGGAAAGGTGGCCGAAAATGCTAGATTTGAGGAAGCTAATAGCCGTCAAGAGGAGTTCGCCCGAACTAGAAGTGTGGCTAAAGCCGAGACCCCTAATAATCAACTGTCCGAGGATGTAAAGCAAATGAAGGAAATGATGATACATTTGATGAGAAGAGACCGGATAAGGCCAAGGCTTGTGAGTTTTGTGGGGCTATGGACCACAAAACGGACTCTTGCCCGACTTTGCTAGAAGAGGACCATGGAGAGGTAAATGCCGTGGGGGACTATCAAGGGTATCAAAACCGGGCCGGACCTAGTCGCCCTTATGGACAAGGGCCGACCGGTGAGACTTGGCATCATGGCATCCCAAGAGACTTGGCTCCCCAATCCCATCAATCCCATCAACAAACCGCCCCTCAAGCCACCCACAATGTCTATAGGCCTCCCCAAAGGCAATACCAACAAGGAGGACCTACCCAAAACCGACCAGCCCCTAATCAGAATCAAAGTGGCCCAAGTTTTGGAGGGCAAAACCGGTCCTTAGAGGAAATGATGAAGGAGTTGGCCGCAAGTAATATGCACATGAATGCCACCATTGAGAGACATCAAGCCATGAACCAACAAAATCATGCCGAGACCAAGGGGCAAATAGCCGAGATCCAAAAGCAGTTGTCCCAACTCATCACAACCGTGTCCGAAATGAAGAAGGAGACCGGACGACTCCCTTCAAAAACCGTGCAAAACCCTAAGGCAAATGTTAGCATGATGGAGGTGATTATGATTGATGATGACAAGTTAGATGGATTGGAGGAGTTGCCCAAGCATGATGGACCCATTATAGAGCATGCCCTCACTACAAGCCACGAGGTTAGAGACCCGGGAGCTTTCACAGTCACATGTGGTATAGGAGAGGCTCAAGTTCCTCAATGCTTGATTGATCTTGGTGCTGCCGTAAATGCCATGCCATACTCCTTATACCACTCATTGGGACTTGGTCCGTTGAGCCCGCCGAAACTGATGATTGAGTTGGGGGACAAGTCATGCATTCGACCGGTTGGATTGCTTGAGGATGTGACACTCCAAGTGGGAGACCTTGCTATTCCTGCAGATTTCTACGTCTTGCAGATGGGCAATGCTAGAGACGATGAGCCTCCTACACTTATATTGGGATGGCCATTTCTCTACGACATGAAGGCTAGGATTGACATGGGCGAGGGTTTATTGTCACTTTCGTTCGGCGGTGGAATTTCAGATTTCTACATCTATGATAATGATAACCGTCCGGGCACAAAGAAACCGCCGGACATTGTGAACACCTCAGATTTCGGTGCCCTAGTCCCCGACCGACCAGAAGAGACCATATGCACGACTGGGGCAACGACTATGGTTAAGACTTCCTCGCCGACCTGGAGGAATGTCAAGGCAAACCCGCCCGATTACTGGATACCGGAGTCGAGCACTTCATTCCACAAGAGCTTGGGGCGGATCAAGGGAGGCGCTGAGGCGAAGTTTGACCTCACCCGCCCATGGGACCCCAGCGAACCTCCTTGAAAGAGGTACAGTCGAGCCAACGACGTTAAACAAAGGCGCTCGCCGGGAGGCAGCTCGGCATTTTACAGTATTTTCTTGCATTTTGTACTAACCCTCACCCTTATTGTTTGGAAAAAAGCATGCTTGTTTTGTAGGTCGGGTTCCCAAGTGCTACGCATTTTGCCGGTTCTGCTACGCATTTTAAGCAGAACCGGGCAACCGAAGGAGACCGAGACCTTAGGCCCGAGGAACCCAGCGACTGTCCTAGACCGGGACGCACCCAAAGCCAAGGCTCGCCCAGGGAGGACGCTCTTGCTACACACTTTACCTTCTGGGCTACGCATTTTATGCAAAGCCGAGTAGAACCTCAAGCGTCCGGACGTGTCCGAGAGGAGCAGCCGAGCCCGACCTAGCCCCCATGAGCTTCATCCGAGTCCACGCCATGCCACTTCATGGCATACGAGGGGAGTTCCGTTTCACCTTGCACCTTGTTTCTTTCCATTGATTTTGTGCATGATTGTGTTGATTGAGTTGTGCCGTGAGGCCACGGCTCATTTCAAAAGTGTGGGGTGGGGTGTTTAGTAGTTTGTTGTGTCTCACGTCTATTTTTCTTGCACATGCATGAGTCAGCACGTTTCCCTTTGAAAATTTTAATTTTTTTGAATAAAATGCGTAGTTTAGTGAATAAAATGCGTAGGAATGGGGGAGTTGTGCTATCATGATGTGAAATAGATGGATCCTAGTACATGCATTACTCTTATGAAATTATAATTGTGCGACTAACATGTGATCTAACTTCTTATGTGACCTTATGAGTTGGGATAAATAGGGGATGTGGAGTTGATAGAAATGTCCTAGTGAGGCTTGACAATGCACTCAAGGATCGGGGATTCGAGTTACATGGTTATATGGACTTGTGGAGGCTGCGCTTTGAGACTCTTGGTTGTAGTTGACTCCACCATTGCAGCGTTTATGCAAGTGGTGGGACGTGAATCAAACCGTCCTATCTCTAGTCCTAGTAGTCGGGAAAATAGATGAGTGACTGACAGGCTGTCGTCGTGACCTGCAAATTTACATTTATAAGTCCACTACTTTAGTGGATCACTAATGATAGCAAGCGGTAAGTAGGGGTCGAACCCAAGAGAAGTTGGTTGGAAACAATTGTTCTTTTGAAAGCAATAAATAAAGTAAAGACAATTGGGGTTTTTGGTTGAGGTTTAGTGCTGAAAATAAAGATCTTGAAAGGTTAATGACTGAAAATAAATGTGCAAGAAATGTAAAGTGCGTGAAAATAAGTTGCTTGAAGGTCCAAGTCTTGCAATGCTTGAAGGTCCAAGTCTTGGGAAATTAAAGACAAGAAGTAAATGTGCGAGAAAGTAAAGTGCAAGTAATTAAAAGGTGATTCTTTTTAAGAGAAGGAATCCGGTCTTAGGAGTCTTATATTAGGTCCCCGTTCATCATCGACCTCCAATGAATTAACCAAATGTTCTAGTGAGTGAATTATTCCATTTCAAGACATAACTCCAAACAAAGCCATTTCAAGCATTTGTACCTCCGGCTTTTCCATTTCAAGACAAAGCTTACTAGTTCTAGCTAGGCTAATACCCCATTTCAAGGTATATTAACCTAAGTGCAATCGCTTGATCCCTCATTTCCGAACAAACCAAGCGACTATAGAGGGAATGAACTACTCGGAAGAGCTTTGCCATGTCAAGCATCCACTCTTCCTTGTTATGTTCACCCCGAAGGCACAAGAACTAGCTAGAACGATAAAGTAACATTAAAGCAAGGGTCTAGAACGGTTTCATAGTATAAGAACTCCTTCGACCGAATGGAAATTTAGCTACGAATACTCATGCGAGTGAATATCATAACCATTGAAACCAAAGTAAACAAGAGTGAGTAGAGGAGAATTAAGCTTTCGATTGCTAGTGCGAAGTTCTACAAGTGTTGTCGACCCACAAGTTCTCATTTCTTTTCTAAGTTTCTCTAAAAACTATCACTAAGATTGCATATATTTGCCACCTTGAAAGGGAATGAAGCTCTTCTATTTATAGGCATGGATGGGCGGTTGCTTCATGCAGAAGGAATGCTTCTCATTGGCCAGCCGTCTTTAAGCTAGCTGGTGCGTGTGGTCTTCTTATGAGCTTCCTTCATCCTTAAGCTAGCCGCAATATAAGCTTGCTGGTGCCAAGTGCCATACTTCTTGGAGCTTTCTTCGTCCATAAGCAAGCCGCCTTTAAGCTAGTTGGTTCCAAGTGTGGCATTCCTTGAGCAAGGTGCTTCACCAGGCAGGCTGCTCTTAGAGCAAGGTGCTTCCAATGGACATCGGACCAAGCAAGTAGTTGGAACTTTGTCGGAGTTTTTGGTCAGAAGAAGTTCAACTCGGGCGCCTGGCCGGGTCCTTGTCTCGGATGCGCTCGGGCGTTTGTCTCGAATGCGCTCGGGCGTTTGTCTCGAATGCGCTCGGGCGTTTGTCTCGAATGCGCTCAGGCGTTTGTCTCGGTCATGAACCTCAGCGCGCCTGCGATCATACAACAGGGATGCCCGGCGCTGTTCTGGGGCGCATCCTTATTTCTTCGGTATTGATTCTCGGGCCTCAGCCGAGATCGCTCGGATATCGACCTGGGGCGCGACCCGGTATTTCTCGGTCGCGGCCCGGTACTGAAGCTCGGTCACGCCTGGGGCTTTCTCGGGCGCTGACTGGGTTCCTCGGTCATCTACTGACCCGATCAACTTGTAATTTATTTCTGGCATAAAACTCATCTTTTAAGCTGGTTTCTTCCCTAAACCTCAACATAGCCTGTAGAGCAAAATGGGACTAACAAGTGAAATATGTCAAGATAAATTGTCTAATTTGGTGGGTTTAACTGATTCAATGAGTCATATAAATATGCCCCATCAGATCACCCCACACTTATACTTGGTCGTCCCGAACAAGGCTAGTGAGAAGAGGTAACTAATACCTAAAGGTCCTAGCCATGAATGATAGAGTGCTAGTCTAGACTTTTCCTATTCATGCATCACTTGATGTCAAAATAAAGTGTGTTTAAAATTTAGAAAATAACTTAATACTTGTACCTCCGAGCCGTGATGCAAACCAATTTGGATGTATTGGAGATAGCCCTTTTTTAGGTTCTTGTACGCACTCTTCGGGCTGGACTCGGCTATATGGTTATCTTCCGCAGCTTTCTCTAGCACATGATTTGTTCGGGCTAAATGGGTCGAGTCTTTTATATTATTTGGAAGAACAACATTTGTAGTGACTGGGCCTTCGGCCTTTGATATTGAATTTGAATGCTTCACTTTTTTGCCTTGGTTAAAACCTTCACAATATGGCCTTTGGCCTTTGATTTCTCGAATTTTGCTCTTTTGTGAACTGCTTGTTCGTCTTCACTCTTGGGAGGTCCAATCATTGCCCGAGAGCATATGGAAATGCCTCCCCGCTCTTTCTCATCCTTGCCCTTTCGCGCGGGTCAAGACGAGGGTCGCTCGGCTATTTTCCCGGCTACTCGAACTAGAGATAGGATGGTTTGATTCCCGTCCCGCCTCTTGCATAAACGCTGCACGGCGAAGTCCACTCGATACCCAAGTAACCCGAAGTGCTAACCTCCACTAACTTCGGACAACCATATAGTGAGACCCGGCCTTCCGAGTGCTTGTCAAACCTTACTAGGGCGTTTTCTGTCAACTCCACATCCCTATTTATCTCGGCACGTAAAGACAAATAAGAAGTTAAGTTCTAAAGTTTTAACGCAATTTAGATCTCACAAGGACATGTATGAATTTGGATCCATCTATTTCACATCATGAAGCTTATATTCAAGAGTGGCAAAAAGATAAAAATTAAGGAAGAAAGAAAAACATGCTGACTACTATGTGCAATGACTCACCCCACACTTTTGAACAAAGCCGTGCCTCGCAGCACGACTTGGTTCAAAAGACAAAAAGAATAAGGGGACATGGAATGGAAATGATATAAGAGAAAAAGATTCGAACTCCCTTGATATTGTCGTTGCTAAGTCGTGGATGTAGGAGCAAACGATAGGCCTTGGTTCGGCCGGATTCGGTTGATGCTCGAGGAAGTTCGGCAGGGAAACGGGATTTCTCGGGCGCGCCTCGGTGTTCCTCGGGTGCGTCCCCGGTACTTCTCGGTCGCGACTCGGTCTTTCTCGGGCGAAGCCCGGTCATTCCCGAGCGCGACTCCTGTTCCTGCACAAAAGATCAAATTCCTTCCAAATGCCAGGGGATGAGTACGATTTAAACCTAAATTAAAAGAAAATGCCGTATGAACACAAAAATGTGCCGGGTTACCTCCCGGCAAGTGCCTTTGTTTAACGTCGTTGGCTCGACGATTGGGATCACCAGCTGGGATCCCATGGGCGGCTTAAGTCAAATTTTACCGGGGCTCCTGTATTGATTCTAGCCTCGTCCCTTCCTGATTTCTTGCTGGATGATGTGCCTGGGTCAGGACTACAGTGTTCCGGAGGTTTCTTCATATTTGTGCGGTTATCGCCATAGATATTGTAGTATGAGGTTTTACCACTGAATGCTAGTGACTGTGAGCCTTTTCTCATGTTGATTTTCGCATCCGTGGTGTAAAGGAATGGTCGTCCCAGTATGATTGTTGGAGGATCGTCCTTGCTGAATTCTTTGATTGGTATCACATAAAAGTCCGTAGGAACGATGATTTTTCCCAGACGGAGTAGTAAGCTTTCAAGCACACCAACTGGCTGGACACAAGACTTGTCCCCCATCTCAAGGGATATCCTTGGTGGTTGCAATGGACCGAGTCCCAATGAGCAATATAAAGGGTATGGCAAAACATTGACTGTAGCTCCAGGATCAATCAAGCAATGGTGAACCTTGACCTTGCCGAAACTACAGGTAACTGTAAAAGCTCCAGGGTCCTTGCTTATTCCCATGTGTTCCTCGCGATTCCATGTAATGGGCTTACTTGTCATTGGGTCATTCCGTGATTCCAAGTCTTTGTTCATTTTTCGGGTCGCACGACGTTCGTAGACAATAGTCTTAGTAGGGTAAGATGAATTCTGGCCCTCATCATTCCAGCCAGATGCTGGTACGTCAAAGTGTGTTGTTGGCGGAGGTGTCATGTTAACGGCGAATGCATAGCGTCCATTGTCAGCATGCGTAACCCACGTCCCGTCGTCGTTAGGTCGGTCCTCATCTTGATTCCAATCAGGACGTTGCCTACGGGTGTAGTGCTTGGTCGTCGGTTTGTAAGCTTCAGGACCTCGTCGTTGTTGTTTTCTCAACTGCTCTGCTTCGTCCATAGCCGCCTTCATGTCTGATGCCCTTACCATGGTAATAATTCCTTTAGGGTTCTGGATGGTTTGCGAGGGGAGACGGTCGGATTCATTTTTTAGCTCGGACACCTCGGTGGCTGATGGACCACAATTATACGAATCAAAAACACAGTAAAACCCCCCAAGTTAGACTGTTTGTCTATCTAACATCCATCTGTTAGTCCCGATATATTTCCACAGGGCATTTTAGAGACTGAAGAGAAAACACGCTAAGGAGAGGATTTTATGCTGAAAAGATAACAAGAGTCAATCCAAGGTCAAGATCATATGCCGACTGAAGAAATATCAAGGATCCTGACGTTAAATTGACCAGAATAAATTAATCAGAAGAATCAGGAGTGAAGTCAAGACAGTCCGGGGAAAGAACACACTGACAGTTTTGTGAAAAGACTGCACAAAACTGTACAAAACTCACATATGGCAAGATGACTTGGTGACTTGATGAAGAGGTGGCCAAGGGAGGAGCTCCTCCACCCAAGGCAACCGGCAACCGGCGGCTGCCACCACCCTCCTCCTCCTTGACCGGTGGCTTTTGGCCCCTCCATGTGGTGGCTCCTCCTCCCTTGATTTGCCCATCCAATCTCCATGCAACAAGTGCCCTCATCTTAGCCCTCCATTTCTCCTCCCCATGGCTATAAATACACCCCTCCTCCTCCTCACAAAGGCATCCCAAAATTGTAAATCACTTCTCTCTCTAAGTTTGTTACTTGTAAGTTTGGTTCGATTTTGAAATAATACTCCTGTTTGTTCTTGAGTATTATACTGGAACTCTTGTCGGTTCTCGAGTATTATAATACTGTAGAGAATACTCCTGTTGGTTCTTGAGTATTCAGTAGGAATTAGGAATACTCCTGTTGGTTCTTGAGTATTCCACCCCTTTCCCTCTTACTGTTTCCAAAAACCCCCGAGTATTTAGCTATGGTATCCATCTCTATGGATATTCGTAGCTAAACTCTTTATTCGGTGGAAGGTATTTTCTTGTATTATATAATGTTGTAATATCTTTTAGTTTCATTTCTTTGTATTCAAAACTTGTTCTATGTGCCATTTATAGTCAGAATTTCCAAGGTTGAGTGGATGCTACGAAAGGGCAAAACTCTTCCGTGGGGTTCGTGAACATACTCGGGTAAGTGGATGCTACGAAAGGGCAAAGCTTATCTGAGAAGTTCGACTCATCTAAAACACCACTTGGTCAATCGTAACTGTGAGATCAGGTGGATGCACAAAAGGCTAAGATACTTCGAAAGGAGGAATTAGTCTGAAATAGAACAAGGGTTGCTTTAAACGATGTTGCAAGTCTTGCGCTACGAAAGGGCCTCGATTCATCTTTGAATACTTAGAAAAGTTACTAACAGTTTATTATATACATGTTATAATACAAGAGTACCTGAAACCGAATGCTTCTCTTAACTGTTAAACCGCAATCACCAACTACTGATCTACCGGAGGAATTACAATCACGCATCACCCACTGTAAGTCTTCTTTGTATTTACAGCATTTAATTTCTGTATTTACTTTTCCGCTATCAAAACCAAAAACCCCCAAAAAATCACGTAGTTAATCAGAGCGCTAAAACCTCAATCAACCATAAAACACGCTCCCCCCAGTTCAATCACCCTAAAAGAATAGCCTATTCCCCTAATTCCCTTGGGTTCGACCCCTACTTACCACTTACTACCCAGTAGTGTAGTCACAAGTAGCGGATATTATAAATTTATTTTGTACAGAGAACACTGCACCTTAACGACAGTGCAGTGGGCTCCGTCAGTGGCCAGCTGGAACATTTGCTTACCCAAGTCTGCTATCGCTCCATCGGTTTTCGCCATGTATTGATGCACCGTGTTGGACAGGTCCTTCACAATTTCCTCGAGCGGCTTGCTCGGGCCTTGCTGGCTCGGACCGGCCTGGTTCTGATTCGGTCCCTTCGACGGATATTGGCCTGGTCCGCCCTGGTTGTATTGCCGATGAGGCGGTTGATAGAACTGCTGAGCCGGTTGAGGCGGTTGATAGAACTGCTGAGCCGGTTCAGGCGCGGCCTGTTGCGTTCTCCTCGCGGCGTTGTTATCGTATCGCCAGTTTTGTCCGGGCGCCTGCCCGAACTGCCTCGAGTCATTCGGCCAGTTTTGTCCGGGCGCCTGTCCGAACTGCCGGCTCGGTCCTGCTCGGTCGCTGCTATTGTATCCTTGATATCCACCTACTGCGTTTACTTCCTCCGGGTCATTCTTCATCAACGTCGGGCAAGTGTCAGTTTTATGGTCCAAACCACCACAAAACTCACAAGGCCTCATCTGAGCTGGCTGCCTTCGTAGGAGCTGAATCATCATCTCCTTCATCTGCTTCATTTCCTCGGGCAAGGAACTCATCGGTACCTCGGCTTGTGCCACGTTCTTGATGCGGGAAAACTCTTCTTGCCGAGTCGTCTCTTCTCTAAACCGGGCGTTCTCCGCAACACTAGTGACAAGCTCCCTTATGCCGCTCGGTGGTAGGTTCATCATCGATCCTCCAGCCGAGGCATCTAGGAGCTTTTTGTCGAGGGGCCTTAGGCCATCAAGTAAGTACTCGATGATGAGTTTCTCAGGCAATCCAAGAGTGCAGCAACTTTGCTCCAAGTGGTTGAACTTTTCTAGGTACTCGTACATGGTCTCATTAGGCCCTTGCTTTATCTCTTGCAACTGTCTCCTTACTTGCATCGCCCTTCCTGCTGGATAGTACTTTTCCACAAATTTCTTTTGCATTTGGGCCCATGTTCGAATGCTACCTGAAGGTAAGGAGAGGAACCAATCATTAGCCGAGTCAGTAAGGGAGAAATAAAATTCTTTTAATTTAAAATCATCCACATCTACTCCATAAGGTTTTAAATTTTGGCAAATGCCATGTAAACGTTGAAGATGAGTAGTAGCAGATTCTCCCTGATTTCCCGAGAACTTTGGCAAGTTATGGACCACCGATGTGTTTATAGCGATGTTCTCTAGGTCCGGGCCTTCGTCTATGCACCACGACTGGGTTCCAAAATCGGGCGCTGAGAGCTCGCCCATGGTAGGTTCACGGAGGACTTCGTCCGCGTAATATTCGTCGAAGGCTGGGTGTTGCCTCGGCATTTGCCGATGTAACGGGGGCTGTCTCGGGTGTTGCCTCGGGTGTTGCCTTGGCTGTTGCCTCAGCGCGGCTCCAACTCTGCCTTCGGGCATTCCTTGATTTAACCGGGCCGCTTCCCTGATGGCTCGGTTGTGGTTCCGGATGAGCTGTTTCGGGTTGTCTATAAATGGGGGCGGTCCCTCATTATCTCGGACGACCTGGTTCATCTCGTCGTCAATTTCTTCGTCCTCATGTTGGCTTCCTATATGAGACATGGTTAACAAGCAAAAACTAAAGAAAAAGAAAAAAGAAGAACAATCTTCCAATACACTAACTTTCCCGGCAACGGCGCCAAAATTTGACAGGCTGTCGTCGTGACCTGCAAATTTACATTTATAAGTCCACTACTTTAGTGGCTCACTAATGATAGCAAGCGGTAAGTAGGGGTCGAACCCAAGAGAAGTTGGTTGGAAACAATTGTTCTTTTGAAAGCAATAAATAAAGTAAAGACAATTGGGGTTTTTGGTTGAGGTTTAGTGCTGAAAATAAAGATCTTGAAAGGTAAATGACTGAAAATAAATGTGCAAGAAATGTAAAGTGCGTGAAAATAAGTTGCTTGAAGGTCCAAGTCTTGCAATGCTTGAAGGTCCAAGTCTTGGGAAATTAAAGACAAGAAGTAAATGTGCGAGAAAGTAAAGTGCAAGTAATTAAAAGGTGATTCTTTTTAAGAGAAGGAATCCGGTCTTAGGAGTCTTATATTAGGTCCCCGTTCATCATCGACCTCCAATGAATTAACCAAATGTTCTAGTGAGTGAATTATTCCATTTCAAGACATAACTCCAAACAAAGCCATTTCAAGCATTTGTACCTCCGGCTTTTCCATTTCAAGACAAAGCTTACTAGTTCTAGCTAGGCTAATACCCCATTTCAAGGTATATTAACCTAAGTGCAATCGCTTGATCCCTCATTTCCGAACAAACCAAGCGACTATAGAGGGAATGAACTACTCGGAAGAGCTTTGCCATGTCAAGCATCCACTCTTCCTTGTTATGTTCACCCCGAAGGCACAAGAACTAGCTAGAACGATAAAGTAACATTAAAGCAAGGGTCTAGAACGGTTTCATAGTATAAGAACTCCTTCGACCGAATGGAAATTTAGCTACGAATACTCATGGGAGTGAATATCATAACCATTGAAACCAAAAGTAAACAAGAGTGAGTAGAGGAGAATTAAGCTTTTGATTGCTAGTCGAAGTTCTACAAGTGTTGTCGACCCACAAGTTCTCGTTTCCTTTCTAAGTTTCTCTAAAATCTATCACTAAGATTGCATATATTTGCCACCTTGAAAGGGAATGAAGCTCTTCTATTTATAGGCATGGATGGGCGGTTGCTTCATGGAGAAGTAATGCTTCTCATTGGCCAGCCGTCTTTAAGCTAGCTGGTGCGTGTGGTCTTCTTATGAGCTTCCTTCATCCTTAAGCTAGCCGCAATATAAGCTAGCTGGTGCCAAGTGCCATACTTCTTGGAGCTTCCTTCGTCCATAAGCAAGCCGTCTTTAAGCTAGTTGGTGCCAAGTGTGGCATCCCTTGAGCAAGGTGCTTCACCAGGCAGGCTGTTCTTATAGCAAGGTGCTTCCAATGGACATCGGACCTAGCAAGTAGCTGGAACTTCACCGGAGTTTTTGGTCGGAAGAAGTTCAACTCGGGCGGCTGGCCGGGTCCTTGTCTTGGATGCGCTCGGGCGTTTGTCTCGGATGCGCTCGGGCGTTTGTCTCGAATGCGCTCGGGCGTTTGTCTCGGATGCACTCGGGCGTTTGTCTCGGTCATGAACCTCAGCGCGCCTGCGATCATACAGCAGTGATGCCCGGCGCTGTTCTGGGGCGCATCCTTATTTCTTCGGTATTGATTCTTGGGCCTCAGCCGAGATCGCTCGGATATCGACCTGGGGCGCGACCTGGTATTTCTCGGTCGCGGCCCGGTACCGAAGCTCGGTCACGCCTGGGGCTTTCTCGGGCGCTGATTGGGTTCCTCGGTCATCTACTGACCCGATCAACTTGTAATTTATTTCTGGCATAAAACTCCTCTTTTAAGCTGGTTTCTTCCCTAAACCTCAACATAGCCTGTAGAGCAAAATGGGACTAACAAGTGAAATATGTCAAGATAAATTGTCTAATTTGGTGGGTTTAACTGATTCAACGAATCATATAAATATGCCCCATCAGTGACCCTCATCTTGACTCACACGAAACGACAAGGATGAGAAAGAGCGGGGAGGTATTTCCATATGCTTGAGGGCGATGATTGGACCTCCCAAGAAGGAATGGACAAGAAAATCACCAAAGGAGCAAAGCTCAAAAGAAAGAAAAATCATCTCATGTGAAGTTCTAACCGAAGCAAAGTGAAGGATTATCAAAGTCACACCAAAAGGCCAAAGGCCAAGTTCACTACAAGTATGTCCAAGGAAAGTGTCAAAAAAGGACTCAACCCTTGAGCTTGAATTCATCACGTGCTAGAAGAAGCAACAAGTATAACCATGTAACAAGATCTGAATCCAAGAGTGTAGATCATGGGCCTAAAAAGGACTACCTCCCACTCATCCGAATTGGTTTGCATTTCGACTTAAAGGTACATGTATCAAGTTATTTGCATGTTTTAGCAAAATGCTTGAGTAATGATCGAGAATGCATGGAAAGGGAAAGTCTAGACTAGCATTATATAGTGGCCGAGAAAGACTTGTGATGTTTGCATATGTGTTTTCCTCTTGTGACTTAAGGCCTTGTTCGGGACGAACAAGTTCAAGTGTGGGGTGGTTTGATGAGACGTATTTATACGACTCATTAAGTCATTAAATCCCACTATTTACGACATTTGATCATGAGAACATTTACTTGTTAATGTCGTTTTGGATTTCAGGGCCTTTAGGAGTCTAAAGAGGAAAAGAGCTTAACAATGGCATTTTAGGCCACAAAAGCATCACAAGGTGATTTGGAGGCAAAATGGGACCTAAGGACCTCATCCGGGGCCAAAGGACCCAAGTCGGAACCTAAGGACCTCAGCCGGGTCCCTACCCGGGTCCCTGTCCGAGTGCCCGGGTCCCTGTCCGAGAGCCCAGGTCCCTGCCCGAGCTCCTGTTCGAGTGCTCGGGTCTCTGCGCCGAGTGCCCGAGGCCTGCCCCCGAGGCCTGTGCCGAGTGCCCGAGGCCTGTGCCCGAGGCCTGTGCCCGAGGCCTGCGCCCGAGGCCTACGCCGAGTGCCCAAGGCCTGCCCCCGAGGCCTGCGCCGAGTGCCCGAGGCCTGAACCTGAGGCCTGCGCCGAGTGCCTGAGGCCTGCGCCCGAGGCCTGCGTCCGAGTTTCAAGTAATCCAAGGACCTCGCCGGGCCAAAATCAAACGACTCTCAATCTTTGAAGTGATTTCAACCTTTTGCATCATTTGGAACCTTCCAGTCCAGTTTGGCCCGAGGAAATATGCCGGCGTCCCAGTTTTGGCCGAGAGTGCCCTAGGAGGACCCGGGCGCGCCCTAGAAGGACCAGGCCACGCCCGGCCAGCGCCCTACAACTTGCAATAGACTTTTGACCTAGTTCCGGGCATTTTCTGGCAAAACTTCCTTCTTGGAACTTGCTTAGAATCATCTCAGCTATCCAGAACCGGAGCCCCGAGACACAGATCGCAAAATTCACATATGGTCCTTCCGAAGGGTCAATTACACAAGGTTAAGGTTAAGGTCAAGGGTCAATGGTCAGCCCTCCATTGACTTTCTCGGCTCGTCCCCCAAGGCAGTGACGTCAGCAAGAGTGTGCCAATGCCAGAGCTGAAGTTGTTTTGGCCAAGGAGCCCTAGGCCAAGGGCAAAGTCGGTTTGGACTTGTGCTTGTGCCAAACCACCTATGCCACTCAAACTTGAAGATCAAGTCTCATCCAAGGGCCTAGAATCTTCCTCATTCTCTATATATAGAGCCCCTTGGCCCTTGTAAAAGATATTCGAAAATCTCACAAAAATCCATCCTTGTTACTCTTGTCATTTGGCTTGGAAATTGGAAAGTTCAACATCTCTCTACTCCTCCCCTTACTTGTTACGCATTTTCCCCTTTGTCCTACGCATTTTTGGGTTTGAGCCTTCTTATTCCGGCGATGCTCCTTAGCTCTCATATTCATTTCATGAATATGAGTGGCTAAACTTCCATAATTCGGTTTGGGGTCCCCTTAATGTTGTAGCAAGACTCTAAGACCTTGATCTTAATGCTTCCTTGTGTTCATTTGCTAGTCATGTGCCAATGATATGGGAATGAATGCCTAGGCTAAGCTAATGCCACGAAAGGGCAAGGTTTAGCCGAATGAGTTCACTACCTTCATTGTGCTTGTTGTCATTGAAAAGTGAAACAAGCTTTAGCACCTAGTCTAGTACACTTCGAAAGAGGTTATTAAACTTGTTCGCACTAGAAATCCAAGTCTTGAAAAGGAATGGATTGTGGTGTATGCGCTCGAAAGGGCCTTACTTTGGGGTTTTTGTCTTGAAAAGGAACTAACCCACACTTATGGATACAAGGATCGATCATTAGAGGTCAATGATGAGTTGAGCTACAACAAAAGCCCCTAGACCGAATTCCATTCTATTGATCACAACCCTTGACATTTACTTTTGCACTTGTACTTACATTCAATAAAACCCTTTTAAAACTCCCTTGCACTTACTTTCCTTTACATTTTGCACAAAGAACAACGAGTATTTGATATACTTCCCTTGGGTTCGACCCCTACTTGCTACTTTACTAGTTTACTAGTGAGTTCAAGTTAGTGGACACTACAATTTATCTTTTATTTGCACAATCACGACTAGTGCTCATCAATCATCCCTACAACTCTACACGAGTGCTCTCTCCTCTCACTTGGCCGAAGCCCTAGCTCTCCGCCACTTGCTCCACCGCCGGTCCTCCTTGCTCCGCCTTGCTCAGCCACCCACGACCGGTTCTCATCCTTGCTCGGTTTTAGTGAAGTACTTCGTTTCTTATTCATTGTTTTTGTGCCCTAATGGCCATGTGTAACTAATCTTATTATTCAGGCTAGGATTTATACATTGTGAACATTGTTTTTGAGACTTGAATCGTAATGCTTATTTCGTTATTCCACTAGACCTTGTGCTGTTTATCTCGATTTGTATTACGAAACCAAGTTGATACTCGGAAAGGTTAGGCTTGGTCGAGTAGTACAAATCCCTTATTTACTGTTTGTTTGATACTAGACCGTTGAGAACAAATAGCGCACTAATTTAATATATCTTGGAATGGAGTATTGAATTGCTAGGTTTAGAATTCTACAACCCGGAAAGGAAGTAGTTTGTGGTGTAGGCGTCCGGAAAGACCCTACTTCAGGTTATAACTTGGAATGGAAGTAACCACGCTCAGGGATTAGAAATATGATATTTAGAAGTCAAGGATAAAACAAGTCACAATTAAGAAACCCTAGTCTGAATATCTTCTCTCTGATTATTACACTCACTTAATTTCGTTATTTGCACTTACTGTTACTCTCACCAATCGTTTCTTGTCCTTTCTTACAGAACAAAGTAGTAACCATCTAGCTCTCTAGGGTTCGACCCTTGCTTGCCACTGTACTAACCCACAGTCCAGAGTAAAGAATTATAAATTTAGATTTGCAGGTACAACGACGACCTGTCAAATTTTGGCGCCGTTGCCGGGGAGCTACGCACGGTGAAATTGTTCTTTTCCTTTTTAAATTTTATTTTTTTTTATTTTTTTAGTTTTTCGGTATTACAACAAAACTGCAGGATTCAAGCTACTAGTGACCGAGTTCAGCCATACCAACGAGGAGATCACAAATCACCAGCGTCGCTCGTGACACACAGCGTTCTTCGTCCATTCGAGAAGTTTGCGTAGGACTGCTATCCATCGGGGGTAGTTTCACATCTTGAATATATTGTGTCGAGAAAAATAAGCTTTCGTGGATTTTGTCACCAAGACTTACGAGTCTAAGGAGATTGGTTTTTAAGTGAGACCGTTTGTGACTCCACCAATTTCTTGGGAATCCTTCATTGTCTTAAATTTCTTTGACATAATCCTTTCATTTTGTGACGAACTCACGTTGCGATATAAGTTTCTGCCAAAAGACCGCAGGCGCGGTTGCACGGTTACCATGTCTCATGCAGGTAGCCGCGTAGGCGACAACATCAACGAAGAAGTGGAGCAGGGCATCCGGAACATGGAAGGGGCGCTCCCACAACACGACGAGCAAGGCCCGATAAGACAAAATGGAGAGATCAGGGGGGCTGCCCCGGGACAATTGCAACACCAACCGATCCAACCACCATTCCAACCTCAACCGTACCAACAATACCCCCAGTATCCACCCCAACCATATCAGCAGTACCCGCCACCCCCATATCCACAATATCCACAACCGCCCTATCACCAGTATCCACCACAATATCCACCACTACAATACCTTCCACACCAACCATACCCACCACCTCCGCGACCTCCACAGCAGCCGGCAGTAAGAGATGATAATGAGGAGGACGACAATGAAGGACCAACCATGGGCGAGCTCTCGGTCCCCAACTTCAAAGACCAGTCATGGTGCATCTACGAAGGACCAGACCTTGCAGCTATAACCGTCAATACGGCAGTTGTCCACCATCTGCCTAAGTTCTCAGGAACCAAGGGAGAGTCGGCTACTGCTCACATAACACGCTACCACGGGATATGCTTGAACCTCAAGCCATACGGAGTCGAAGTCGAAGACTTCAAACTGAAGGCATTTTATTTCTCACTTATAGACTCTGCTACTGATTGGTTTCTATCCTTGCCCTCGGGTAGTATCTACACATGGGAACAAATGCAGAGGCAATTCGTCAGCAAGTACTATCCAGCAGGGCGCGCAATGCAAGTTCGGAGACAGTTGCAAGAGCTCAAGCAAGGACCCAACGAGAACATGTACGAGTACGTGGAGAAATTCAATGCCTTGGAGAAGAGCTGCTGCAACCTTGAGCTTCCAGAGAAATTAATCATCGAGTATATGCTAGATGGACTTCGCAGACTGGATATGAAACTACTGGAAGCCTCGGCTGGAGGCAACCTCATGAACCTGACCCCAGCCAGAGTCCTACAGAAGATACAAGATGTGGCAGAAAGTGAGCGATTCCAGGATGAATCTACAAGGGAGGACGAGTATGCCCGAACCAGGAACGTGTCAAAGGTTGAGCCCTCAGTAAGTGCCATGGCCGAACAAATCAAGGAGCTTAAGGACATGATGCAACATGTGATCAGGAGGCAACCAGTCCAGACTAAGCCATGTGGGTTTTGTGCAGCTACAGATCACAAACAGACGAGTGCCCAACCATCTTAGAGGACGACCAGGGTGAGGTCAATGCAGTAGGCGACTATCAGAACTATGGGAATAGGCCAGGGCCAGTCCGACAGTATGGCACAGCCACGACCAATCAAGGAGTCAACGGACAGCCCTGGAAAAGCAGCAATCAACAGCATCAGGCCCAGAGAGAGCCAGCACGATAGGGTGTGCCTCAGCAGAATCAGTAGAACCAGCAGAACCAGCAGCCCTACTGATGAGTCGAGTTTTCGACTCATTAATGCCCGTTTTTCACTATAGCTTTAGTTCGATTCCGACTACTATTTGATGTCATTTGATCCTTTTCTCGCGCGTTTCAGGTACAAAGCTAGATGTCTTAGTGTCAAGAGCCATTGGAAGGAAACTCGGGGAAAATCGGGTTTTAGAGCAAGAGTTGGCTGAATTTGGTCTCCAGTCGATCGACTGGGATGCTCCCCCTGCTCCAGTCGATCGACTAACTGATGTTTCAGGAGGTGCTGCAAATCGCTCAGCGCCAGTCGATCGATTGACCTATTCAGTCGATCGACTGAAGAGTCCCCTGCCCCAGAGCATGCAGATCACGTGACGCCCAGTCGATCGACTTAATGGACTAACAGGAGGTGCTGCAAATTGAGAATTATCAGTCGATCGACTGGGATCCTACCCTGTCTCAGTCGATCGACTGATAACCTGCTAGCCAAACGACTTTTCTTCCTCCAGTCGATCGACTGGGCCAACAGCCCAACGCCAGTCGATCGACTGGACCTGCTACAGTGCCAAATTTCTGACGAGCCTATAAATAGAAAGAGGCAAGTTTGACCTAATAGCTGGGATTTTTCTGGAGAAGAAGACAAAGGAAAGTGATCAAATCAAGGGTTTCATCATCATCAAATCAAGGAGGAATCAAGATCAAGGGAGTTCACTAGGACTAATCATCCTACTCTTTCCCTCTTCTTTTCTCCTAGATTTGCTTGTAAAAACCTACTCATCATGTTGTCTTACATAATGAGTGAGTAGTCTCCCTTGTGTTTTGAGGGGTTCTATGAACCTCCTTGGTACTCAATGATCATTGTGAACACATTTGAATAGATCTATTGAAGTTGATTTCATTTTTACTATGCTCTTCATGTTAGACATGTCTCTAAGTGTTTGATAAAATGCCTAAGTGACATGTTTATGTTAGAACTTTGATCTAAGTCTTGAGAAAGCTTAGGGATGGTTTTGATATAGTAAAATTGAACTTAACCTCCATTTGTGAGAGTAAATGCGTGGTGAGAGGTGAACTAGAACTTTATGCATATAGCATTTATGAGAGTAAATGCTATATAGTGGATCAACACCCTTTAATTAGTGAGATCCTAACTAAGATGGCTTGACTAAGATTAGATACGCGTAATAGCCTAATTCTTAGTCTAGGCTAGGTTCAAAACCTATCAACTCTTAATTAATTGAACTCTTGTTTGCATGATCATTGAGAAATTGCCAAGGAGGGGATTAATCCCTCGAAACTCGCTTTTAATTGAATTCAATCCTTTGAAAACCACTTCATTCTTGTTTTACAATCATTGATAACTCAACCAATTGAATTTTAGGAATTAGCCGAGTAGAAAACTTGATAGCACTAGCGTGTAGTCCATTTGCTCCCTTGGGTTCGACACCGGTCTTACCGGTTGATTATAAATTGTTTTTGACCGTATCCCAAAAATACACACGTCAAAATGGCGCCGTTGCCGGGGAGCAATAGCTAGATTACCCCTAGGAAAGTCATTTAGTGCTCCGACTATTCCATGTTTTACCTTATTTTACTTGATACTTGCAAATCTTGAGCTTATTCACTACGCTTACTTGTTTTAATTGGCTCCCCTTGTAGGTTCACCTCTTTTATGCCACCAAAGACCAAGAAGCTTACTCATATTGTGGACAGAGACTTGAACCAACCTATTAGAGAGCTAGTTAACCCTCATCTTACAAGGAGTAAGACCAACAAAGACAAAGGATCAACTTCCACTACTCAAGTAGTCATGGGTGATAGGGATAATAGACTACCTCCTCCTCCGCCCCCTCCTCGTCAAGGAAACCAAGACAATCCTCAACAATTGCCCCTAGCTAGAAGGGCCCTCAAGGACTATGCCGTTCCCACGGCTTATGGATACCGTTCTCCCATCCAACTACCTACGGTCGATAACCGTGACTATGACTTGAAGACGTCCACTATTCAAATGGTTCAATCGAACCAATTTTCGGGTAGAGACAACGAGGATCCCAATTCTCACTTGACAACATTTCTCGAAGTATGTGCTACATTTAAAGTGAATGGGGTCTCGGAGGATGCAAAGCTATTGAGGCTTTTTCCTTTTTCCCTCACGGGAAAGGCTAAAGATTGGTTGAGGAGTCAAACTCCCGATAGCTTCACTACATGGGAAGAATTAGCCGTGACTTTCTTGAACAAGTATTTCCCCCCTTCCAAGACGGCCTACTATCGAAACCAAATCACCAACTTCTCGCAATTGGATGGCGAAAATCTATATGAGGCTTAGGAGCGATACAAGGAATATCAAAGGCTTTGTCCTCACCACAACCTTGATGATCTTCAAGTCTTCCATACTTTCTACCACGGGGTTGATGGGAACTCTCGTCTTGCTCTTGATACCGCTTCGGGTGGTGCTATAAAGGACTTAGAACCGCATGAAGGATATGCGGTAATAGAGAAGATTACCAACAACTACTTCATGTAGGGAAGCGAAAGAGGAAACCCGAGAAGAAGGCATGAAAGGCACGAGGTAAAAGCCGTGAGCTCTAGTGATTATGATGCTTTGAGGAAGGACTTTGAGAACCTCTCGGATGAGGTATTTAAGCTAAAACATCCGGAGAAGGAAGCTTCAACAAGGCAAGGATGTGACATTTGTGAGGTGTACGAGCATGAAACAACTTCTTGCCCATTGGTTCAAAGGGATGTGCAAGGGGAAGGCTATGGAGAAGTAAATTTTGTGGGAGGAAATCAAGGAAGGGACTATGGAAGTAGTGCCAATCAAGGGCAAAGCTCTCAAGCCAATTATACCACACCCAAGTTCTCTTCGGGATGGAGGAATCACGCGAATTTCTCCTACAAGACCACTAATCCTACTCGCCCCGACTTCGGATCCACACCTCCCGGATTCGGTCCTAAACATACTCAATCCAATCAAGGGTTCCAACCTAGGAACCAATATCAAAGTCAAGGACCGACTTTTCTTCAAAGGAACCAAGGGCAACAATATCAAGCTCAAGCTCAAACGCCCTATCAACAAGTTGAAGCCCCTCCACAACCTCCTAGTGAACTCTCCGGTATTGAGGCAATGTTTGCAAAGCTCTTAGCAAACCAAAATGAGATGAGGCAAGAATTGAATGAGGTTAAGCAACACAACAAAATGCTTGAAAGTCAAATTGCTCAACAAGCCGAGACATCTACAAGGGCACCGGGCAAGCTACCGGCTAGACCCGAACAAGGGAATAGAGAGCATTGTAATGCGGTAACCTTGAGAAGTGGGAAAGACTTAGAGGTAGAGCTACCTAATAGGAAGAGAGTTACCTTTGATCTTGGAGGCCAAGCTAGTGCCGATATCGAAGAATTGGAAGAAGAGATCCCTAGTCCTCAAGTTGAGGAAGAAATCGAGGTGGAAAAGGAGAAAGCCAAACCTAGAGTCTACACTCCTCCTATTCCATTCCCTCAAAGGCTAAAGAAGAAAACAAATGATAAGCAATTCTCCAAGTTCGCGGAGATGATGAGGAAGCTCTATGTGATAATGCCCTTCACCGAGGTAATAACTCAAGCTCCTTCATATGCTCGTTTTCTAAAAGATGTCATTACTTGTAGGAGGACTATCGAGGATGTCGATACGGTGTCCCTCAATGGCGAATGTAGTGCCATACTCCAACCTCGCATGCCCCCAAAGCTTGAGGATCCCGGTAGCTTTTCCATTTCATGCTTTATTAATGATATTAAGATTGAACGAGCAATGTGTGATTTGGGTGCAAGCATATCGTTGATGCCTTATTCTTTGTGTAAAAAGCTAAATATGGGTGAGCCTAAACCAACTAGCATGATTCTAAGGCTCGCGGACCGCTCCTCGAGGTTTCCTAAGGGAGTCCTTAAGGATGTCCCGGTTAGAGTAGGGAATTTCTATATCCCGGGGGATTTCGTGGTGTTAGAGATGGAGGAGGACAATGAAATTCCCATTCTATTGGGAAGGCCCTTCCTCTACACCGCGGGGGCTATTTTTGATACGACTAAGGGGTCAATTACCATGAGGGTAGGAGATGAGGAAATTGAGTTTAATCTTGAAAAAGCACAACAAGGTCCTAATTCTACAATGACTTGTAATTATCTTGACCTAGTTGATACTTATGAATTGTATGATGTGCCTAACCTTCTCATGAGTGCAATTGACCTTGACAATGAGCTTCCCGACATTGGCGATTGTTGGGCTATCCTAGAGGATAATTGTGAAGAAGGGACTCTAAGCGACAAAGGTAAGGAGTTTTGTTCGGTAGAGCTAAAAGCTCTACCAACAAGCCTAAGGTATGAATTCTTAGGCCCAAATTCTAGCTTGCCTATCATTGTGAACTCTTCTTTGAATGATGTTGAAACCTCAAAATTGCTTGATGTGGTTAGGAAACATAAGGATGCTATTGGCTACTCTATTGATGATTTAAAGGGAATAAGCCCTAATTTATGCATGCATGAAATCAACTTAGAGAGTGATAGTATGCCATCTAGGGAGAGAGCTAGGAGGTTGAATCCTATTGTGGGGGAGGTTGTTAAGAAAGAGGTCCTTAAATTGCTTGATGCGGGAATTATTTTCCCCGTTGCGGACTCTAAATGGGTGAGCCCCATTCATGTAGTGCCGAAAAAGGGGGGAATGACCGTTATTAAAAATGAGAAGAATGAACTAATCCCCACAAGAACGGTAACCGGGTGGCGTATGTGTGTGGACTATAGAAAACTCAACCAAGCCACTAGAAAAGATCACTTTCCCCTTCCTTTCATTGATCAAATGTTGGAAAGATTAGCTAAGCATGACTATTTTTGCTATCTTGACGGATATAGTGGATTCTTCCAAATCCCTATTCATCCCCAAGATCAAGAGAAAACGACCTTTACTTGTCCCTATGGAACATTTGCCTATCGGCGAATGCCCTTTGGACTTTGTAATGCGCCCGGTACTTTTCAACGATGCATGATGGCTATTTTTTCGGAATTTATTGAAAAGATTATGGAAGTGTTTATGGATGACTTTTCCGTTTATGGTTCCTCTTTTGATGATTGTTTAGCCAATTTGGCTAAAGTGTTGAAAAGATGTATTGAGACGAACCTTGTACTAAATTGGGAAAAATGTCATTTCATGGTGCAGGAGGGAATAGTTCTTGGTCACTTGGTCTCTAAAAGAGGAATTGAGGTGGATAAAGCCAAAATTGAAGTTATGGAAAAATTGCCCCCTCCAAGAGATGTGAAAGGAATAAGGAGTTTCCTTGGTCATGCCGGATTTTATAGAAGGTTTATAAAGGACTTCTCGAAGATTGCAAAGCCATTGACAAATCTCCTATGCAATGATACCAAATTTCATTTTGATGAAGATTGCTTAGTAGCCTTCAAGAAGTTGAAAGAGGCATTGATTTCGGCTCCTATTATTCAACCCCCTAGGTGGGATTTGCCATTTGAGCTTATGTGCGACGCTAGTGACTACGCCATTGGGGCGGTTCTTGGGCAAAGGGTGGATAAGAAGCTTCACGCTATTCATTACACGAGCAAAGTTCTTAGTGGTGCTCAATTGAATTACACAACTACAGAGAAAGAGCTTCTTGCTATCGTGTACGCTTTTGATAAGTTTCGTCCATACCTTGTGGCTTCAAAGGTTATAGTATTCACGGATCATGCGGCTATCAAATATCTCTTAGCAAAAAAGGACTCTAAGCCAAGATTGATAAGATGGATTCTATTGCTTCAAGAATTTGACATAGAGCTCAAGGATAAAAAAGGAGTAGAAAATGTGGTAGCCGACCACCTATCAAGGCTAGAGGAAAATGAAGAGATTGAAGTGGATGCTAGACCGGTGAATGATTCATTTATTGGAGAGCAATTCATGAGAGTTGAGGCGGAGGCCCTTCCTTGGTACGCGGACTTCGTTAATTTCGTGGTTTGTGGGATTATCCCCCACTATATGAACCACCATCAAAGGAGGAAGTTCCTTTCCGAGACCAAGAGGTACTATTGGGATGAGCCCTACCTTTATAGGCTTTGCGCGGATGGGCTATATAGAACTTGTGTCGCCGAGAAGGAAATGAGAGATATTCTTTACCATTGTCACTCTTCTCAATATGGAGGACATGGGAGTGGAGCAAAAACCGCGTCAAAGGTACTACAATGCGGCTTTTATTGGCCAACTCTATTTGGCGATGCTTATGAATTTGCGAAAGCATGTGATCAATGTCAAAGGACCGGCAATATCTCAAAGAGGCATGAAATGCCCCAACAAAGCATCCTCCCGGTCGAGATATTTGACGTATGGGGCATTGACTATATGGGCCCTCTTCCTTCTTCATTTGGGAACCGATTCATATTGGTGGCGGTTGATTACGTCTCAAAATGGGTTGAAGCCGTCGCTTCCCCCACTTGTGATGCCAAGGTGGTCACGAAACTATTCAAGAAAATCATCTTTCCAAGATTTGGGGTGCCAAGGACCGTTATAAGTGATGGTGGTTCGCATTTCAAGGAGAGACATTTCGAGGCCTTGCTTCGCAAGTATGGAGTTAGTCACAAGGTTGCCACTCCTTATCACCCACAAACTAGTGGGCAAGTGGAAATTTCAAATCGAGAAATCAAGGCAATCTTGGATAAAACCGTGGGGAGCTCAAGAAAAGATTGGTCATCGAAGCTAGATGACGCTCTATCGGCCTATCGTACAGCATTCAAAACCCCTATTGGAATGTCTCCCTATCGCCTTATTTATGGAAAGCCGTGCCACTTGCCGGTGGAATTGGAGTACAAGGCGATGTGGGCAATCAAAACGTTGAATATGGATTTACAAATGGCGGGAGACCATAGGGTGCTTCAACTCCATGAGTTAGAAGAAATAAGGAATGAGGCCTACGAAAGTGCTAGGATCTATAAAGAGAAGACCAAGAAATGGCACGACAAAAGGATACTTCGTCGTGAATTCAAGAAGGGAGAGAAGGTCTTGCTCTTTAATTCTAGGCTTAAGCTATTCCCGGGAAAGTTGAGGAGCCGATGGAGTGGCCCATTTATTGTCCACAAGCCTTATGAGGATGGACACGTAGAATTGCTCAACAATGATGGGATTACCTTCACGGCAAATGGACAAAGGCTAAAGCACTATAGAGAAGGATTTCGTGATGAGCAAAATGTCACATTCCCCTTGACCGACCCATAGAGTGCCTTAATCCGCTTGAGGAGGGATCCTAGCTATGGACTCCTCAAGTGTGCTTCTTAGTGAGAAAAGGATCGGCTCGGTCTTTGCCAAGACGTTAAACTAGGCACCTCACGGGAGGTACCCCGGTTTGTGAGTTGTCTATCTATGCACAAGTAACTTTCATAAATGTGTAGCATGCCTTTTGTGAACTTGTGATATGGCTTGGTGATTGGGATGATCCTAAATGCATGATTAGGTGTGTGTGATGTGATATGAGGCTTGCATGAATTTTCTTGATGATGGCGGCGTTTTAAGTGTGGAGTGGTAATCCTAGCTTGGTTGCTTGAAAATCGTATGCTATGTGCTAGTGATTGCTTAGAAGGGGCGTGCCTTGATTATATGTGAGATTTTGAGTGGTACCTATTCTCGATTATGAGTAAAAATTCTGAGTGTGGAGTTGGGATTCAATGAGAAGTACAAAATATTTTTTGCAGGAATTTGGGGTCCAGTCGATCGACTGGGAGGTAAGTGATAAGCCAGTCGATCGACTGGACAGAGGTTCAGGAGCCCTTGCATTTCATGTTTTCCCAGTCGATCGACTGGCCTCTCAGTCGATCGACTGGGATTTTCCTATCCAAATCAACCTTCTTCCTCATTTCTTCATTCCATCCGAAACCCTAATTCCAAAATCCTTCGAATCAATCCGATTTCCAACTCCACCGATCCTCGCCGCTCAACTCCCATAGCTTTGCCATCACCCCGCCTCTCCATCGCCATCAAGCCACCGCGCAACCGAGCCATCAGCCACCCCAAAACCCGATTTCCGATCGGAAGTCCACCACCTCCTCCGATCTCCGCCGTCAACCATCCGCTCCTCTCACTTCGACCACCAATCCACCCCAAATCACCTCGCCATCAAACCCCACCCATCAATTCGAGTCAAAAACCCCTCCGGCGAAAACCCCTAATTTTGCCCTAATCCCGTGCGAATTTCGGCCCTCAGTCGATCGACTGGAATTCCAGTTCCATCTCAGTCAATCGACTCGACTGCAGTTCAGTGCCATTTTTGAGTTTTTGCTCATTTTGACTCAGGCTTCCAATTCCAGTGCACTATGGGTCGTGCCGATTCATCTTCCAGTTTGAAAGCAAAAGGAAAGGGGATCGCTCACGAGCCCTCGATCGATGAGCAAATTGACGACTTCACGTTAGAGGACGAGGATGATAGACCTCTTGTTACCCGCAAGAGGAGATTTTTGAGGGATTCTCTTGCTGACCGGAGTTCAGAGGAGGAGATTGAGGCCGCGCCGGTCTCCCCACCGCCCCCAAAGAAGAAGAAGCCTCCACCGAGGAAACCGGCGCCGAAGAAGAAAGCGCCAGTGCCTCCTGCCCCTAGAGTCCCTCCGCCCCCTGTGCATAGAGAGCCCTCCCCTGCTGCTGCACCTTCCTCCATGGCCTTAGTGCCAACCGAGCCTCATGAGGAGCCCTATGCGGGACCGATGCCCATTCCGGTCCCGTACCCATTCTCGACTCCCTTGGTCTTCAGGGATGAGAAGCACCGCACTCGTCACGCTACTATCGTTGCGAAGAAGATGAAGGCCATCCCGACATTGTACCTAGACATGGGCTTGCTACGCGGCATCGACGATGTTGTCGCAACTGAGGTACAATCTCGGCTCACTACTCATGGTTTGTCCTTTATATTTGCTGATGATCCGGGTTCCTACCAGAGGGTAGTTGAGGAGTTTTTATGCTCGTTTGAGTCGGTGAAGGAAAGAGTGGGGGAGGATGGCTCCTCAGAGTATTATTGGGAGTTCGTTTTGGGGGGTAGAGATTTCCGGATTAGGGAGAGTACGATCCGAGAGTGGCTTGGGTTCCCACAGCCTACGGGCTCACCCTAGGTATTCACCGAGCACGACCAGTCCAGACTTTGGAAGAGGATCTCTGGTAGAAATGAGTGGTTCATATCTTCATATAATTCTTCGGCGATCGTTGATCCAGTTTGGAAGATTATGCACCACGTCATTTCTATTGGTATTAATACAAGGACTGAGAGGGGTAGGAAGGTGACCTTGCCAGATATGGACCTCATGGTTGCCATGGATCACGGGGAGATTATTGATTGGCTAGTGGTCCTTGCCAATCGGTTTGAGGCCGTTGTGAAGCCGACTGCGAGGAACAAGGGCTTGGGAGGTGGCTCCTTGATTACATTGATAGCCCAGAGGTGTAACTTCACCTTTGGCCACGAGGGTTGTGAGGCCCCTGCTAGGAGTTTGCTTGACATCACCTTGATGAAGAATATGCAAATGGTGAAGCGGGACGGTAAGACATGGAGTAGTGACCCGTCACCTCATGTGGAGACCCTTGTGACTGATGCTGCTGCGAAGAGGAGGGCCTTCAAGCAGAAGTTTCCCCTTTACTGCCTCGCCCACCTCTCACCCTCTCCCTCTCCTCCCGGTTCACCTCCTCCACCCCCACCGGCAGTCATTCCAGAGGCAGATGAGGAGTTTCCACCAGCAGAGCCAGCAGCCGATATTCCCCCTCCAGTCGTTGATGACACGGCAGAGTGGAGACAGAGAGTCACATCAGATATTGCTGGCTTGACGACCGGCGTGGCAGCCTTGAGGAGTGGACTGACTCGCCTCGAGGACTTTTTCCGAGAGTCTGATGCTAGAACCCGCCGGGAGTGGGAGTGGCTCAGATCCACGGTCTTATCATTCGGCAGAGGCCCCAACACTCCAGTTGCCACTCCACTCGCTCCAGAGTTCTCAGCACCGCGTGGCGCCTCCCCACTACCTTTCTCGCCAGTTTCAGCATTCGGGGAGGCGGGCACTCCACTCCCAGGAGAGACGATCCCCAACGTGGATTCTGCTTTAGACGATAGCCCTCTCTTCCCCGATGTCACGCAGCCGCTTGAGGATGATGGAGTCGTTGATTCAGCTAGGAGGACCCCTCCGGGAGACGACGAGGCTACATCTTAGTCCATGCTTCATTTCTATTTCCACATGTGTATTTTCCTTATTTGACTTGTTGCATTGGATGTTGATTTGGATGATAAGTCGCCTTTTGGCGCATTTTTGATGATGTATGCTATTTTGGTGATATCTATCCTTTCTTGCCTATTGGTTGTATGCTATATTCTTATGATGATATTGAAGGTGTTTACCATTTAGATTGTTCACTCTACAGGATATACATCCACATATTCCTATCATGTCTAAAACACCCTCTTATATCTACACTTGCAACCAAAAGGCTATTTCTCACTCTTATGGATTATATCACCGGCACTACAAACGAGGGGAGTTCCTATGCGCCTTTGCCTTTATTTTATCATTCCTTGCGCTTAGGGACTAAGCTTGAATTAAGTGTGGAGTGGTTTTGATGCGCATAGTTCACATGATTGCATGCTATACATATCATTTCTAGATGGACACTTGCATACTTGCACATTGTCCCAACATGAGAGTGTTTTTAACCGCATAGGCTTGTGATTTTGAATTCTAAATCCCTATAGATCGCATCTATCCTATGTGCCACATTTACCGACCTAGTCCTTTAAGCATGCATTTTTGAGAATCAATATCATTGCTACATCTTGACTATCCAACTTTCTAAGTATTTTCGTTGCAACACCTTGGATCAAGCTAGCAAACACTTTTAAAAAATCGTTGTGAAAAACTTAGATCATTTGAATGCTCTTTGGTGACTTGAGTTCTCTAACATAGTGCCTTGTTCATGATTAATTCCCGCACATCCCTTACAACTTCTGAACATATTGTCAAGTTTTAAGTGTGGAGTCATTTAAAAAAAAGAAGCCTGAATGAATGAGCAAATGCCGGGGGTTAGGGAGGTAAGTCCCCCCTCGAAAGCATTTGTCTCAATAAGAAAATGAGAAGCACTTACGACTTGACCCTATGTTCTTCCATCATTCTATATTTGTGCGGGATTAGTCATTTCCATCGTGTGCTTGTTAGAATAATTCTTGGACGATCCTTGTGCTTGCACGAGAGCTATCATTTGGTCTATGCTTGTTTATTAAGAAACATTAGTGTCGAACTCCACTTCCCTTATGGATTACGGCTTAAGCGCCTAAAACTTGGGAATGCATTTCTTGCCGCGAGCCCATGGACTAGCCCTAGCTAGCATAGGTGAGCGGTTGACACTCTATTGTGCAAGCTATAAGCCTTACTTCTATTATGTTGCTTTGAAAATGAGTAGAATTTTGGATAGTCATTTCATAGCCCTAGTATTGACGCTCTTGAATGCACGTCGAAAAAGGTACTCAAAAGGTTGAGAAAGCTCTTTTTATGATATTGTGGCGCTAGTCTAGCTTGAGGTGAGGGATTGGTTTTGAAAAATCGTAGCCTTGGTTGAGCACTCTTGCATTCACTCTTATGGGACATGTGCATATATGGGATTTGTGAGTATTCCCTTTTCTGAAAACTCTCACGAGACTACAACTCGTCCACTAGGGTAGCCTAGGGGTTTAAAGGCTTAATGCATATGCTAAATGCATTCGTAACGCCTACAAAAAGGAGCTAGATAGATTGTGTATACTTGTCATTTACTTTTCAATAATATGTTTAGAAATAAGGATCGAAACCTCGTGAAATCTAGTGTGGCAAATGCACGAAAAACATAGCACCACTAGCATTTTGACATTTGCACTTCCTGGGCATATTTGCATACTTTGTTCGGGACGAGCAAAGCTTAAGTGTGGAGTGTTGATGAGTCGAGTTTTTGACTCATTAATGCCCATTTTTCACTATAGCTTTAGTTCGATTCCGACTACTATTTGATGTCATTTGATCCTTTTCTCGTGCGTTTCAGGTACAAAGCTAGATGTCTTAGTGTCAAGAGCCATTGGAAGGAAACTCGGGGAAAATCGGGTTTTAGAGCAAGAGTTGGCTGAATTTGGTCTCCAGTCGATCGACTGGGATGCTCCCCCTGCTCCAGTCGATCGACTAAATGATGTTTCAGGAGGTGCTGCAAATCGCTCAGCGCCAGTCGATCGATTGACCTATTCAGTCGATCGACTGAAGAGTCCCCTGCCCCAGAGCATGCAGATCACGTGACGCCCAGTCGATCGACTGGATCTCAGTCGATCGACTTAATGGACTAACAGGAGGTGCTGCAAATTGAGAATTGTCAGTCGATCGACTGGGATCCTACCCTGTCTCAGTCGATCGACTGATAATCTGCTAGCCAAACGACTTTTCTTCCTCCAGTCGATCGACTGGGCCAACAGCCCAACGCCAGTCGATCGACTGGACCTGCTACAGTGCCGAATTTCTGACGAGCCTATAAATAGAAAGAGGCAAGTTTGACCTAATAGCTGGGATTTTTCTGGAGAAGAAGACAAAGGAAAGTGATCAAATCAAGGGTTTCATCATCATCAAATCAAGGAGGAATCAAGATCAAGGGAGTTCACTAGGACTAATCATCCTACTCTTTCCCTCTTCTTTTCTCCTAGATTTGCTTGTAAAAACCTACTCATCATGTTGTCTTACATAATGAGTGAGTAGTCTCCCTTGTGTTTTGAGGGGTTCTATGAACCTCCTTGGTACTCAATCATCATTGTGAACACATTTGAATAGATCTATTGAAGTTGATTTCATTTTTACTATGCTCTTCATGTTAGACATGTCTCTAAGTGTTTGATAAAATGCCTAAGTGACATGTTTATGTTAGAACTTTGATCTAAGTCTTGAGAAAGTTTAGGGATGGTTTTGATATAGTAAAATTGAACTTAACCTCCATTTATGAGAGTAAATGCATGGTGAGAGGTGAACTAGATCTTTATGCATATAGCATTTATGAGAGTAAATGCTATATAGCGGATCAACACCCTTTAATTAGTGAGATCCTAACTAAGATGGCTTGACTAAGATTAGATACGCGTAATAGCCTAATTCTTAGTCTAGGCTAGGTTCAAAACCTATCAACTCTTAATTAATTGAACTCTTGTTTGCATGATCATTGGGAAATTGCCAAGGAGGGGATTAATCCCTCGAAACTCGCTTTTAATTGAATTCAACCCTTTGAAAACCACTTCATTCTTGTTTTACAATCATTGATAACTCAACCAATTGAATTTTAGGAATTAGCCGAGTAGAAAACTTGATAGAACTAGCGTGTAGTCCATTTGCTCCCTTGGGTTCGACACCGGTCTTACCGGTTGATTATAAATTGTTTTTGACCGTATCCCAAAAATACACACGTCACCTACCGGCACCCACACCACCAGTATCAGCAAAATATTCCAGGACAGTACCAGCAGCGAGGACCGAACCATAATCAGCCACGCCTAAGCAATCACGGCTCCAACAAATCTCTCGAAGAAATAGTAAGAGATCTGGCAGCAGCCGTGAACCAGGATCGGGCCACGACCAAGGGAGACATTGCCGACTTGAAAAAACAGGTGTCCCAGCTTGCTACGACAGTCTCGGACCTCGCTAACAATCTGAACGCTGGACGACTTCCCTCACAAACCATTCAGAATCCAAATGGAATGTCAGTGCAGTAACATTGAGGAGTGGACGAAGGGCATCAGGACCATCCGAGGACGAGCACCCACAAGAGCCCGAGGACGAAGCGGCCGAGCCCGGTGCCTTCGGCCAGGACGAGCCCGGACCAGACCCGACTTCAGCGCCTGAGGCCTCTCGGCCATGCCCGGGTCCAGCAGCCGACCCCTCTCGGCCAGGCCCAGTTCCCATCACCGAGAATTCTAACGTCCAAGTACCTCTGCCTTTTCCTGTGCAGGTTCGAGCTCCGAAGAAATACGTAATGGACAGGGAAGTGTGGGAGCTATTCAGTAAGGTAGAAATCAACATCCCACTCCTTGAAGCCATCAAGCAGATCTCGAGGTACTCCAAGTTTCTGAAGGAGTTGTGCACGAACAGACGGCGAGGAACCCAGCCCGACCAGGAGCTCATGAGCAGGAATGTTTTAGCAGTGATTCAGCGCAAGGTGCCACCAAAATGCGGTGATCCAGGCACATACACCATTCCCTGCACGATCGGTAACATTAGGATAGAAAATTGCATGCTTGATCTTGGTGCTTCTATTAATGTTTTACCATATTTGATATACTCCTGTTTGCGCATTGGTCCTCTAGAACCTGCAGGTCTCACCATACAGCTGGCGGACAGGTCATGCAAGCAGCCCGAGGGCAAGATTGAGGATGTGCTAGTACAGGTAGGAGAGCTAGTATTCCCAGCCGACTTCTATGTGCTCAAGATGGAGAACTGCGGCCCAACGGACCATGCACCGATTCTACTCGGTCGGCCGTTCCTCAAGACGTCAAAGATGAAGATAGATTGCGACAGTGGGACACTGTCCATGGAAGTTGAGAGGGAGGTATTCAGTTTCAACATCTTCAGGACCATGAGGCATCCCACAGAGTACGAGGCGGTCCATGCCTTAGACACCTTGGACGACCTAGTCCAGGAGGTACATCCAGAGAGAGACCGACCCGCTAGAGCAAGTCATCGAGGAGGCAGTGTATTCGCCCGAGGACTCATACGAGCATACAGAGGCCATCATGGATGCCCTAGATCAGCTAGAGATCGCCCAGCCACTCACACCGAGGTATGAGGTTAATGCAATTTGATTATTTAAAGCTAATGTGTGTTTGCCTTCTGTTGTGCAGGCACCTACAGTAGAATTGAAACCCTTACCCGGGCACTTGAAGTATGCGTTCCTAGGAGAGAATGACACACTACCAGTCATCATCAAGAGCGGGCTCGAGGCAGATCAGGAGAGACGGTTGATTGGAGTGCTGACCGAGCACAAGCTGGCCATCGGATGGACACTAGCCGACATCAAGGGAATCAGCCCGGCAGTTTGCATGCATCGGATTTTGCTAGATGAAGGAACAAAGCCTTCGAGGGAGCCTCAACACAGATTGAACCCGATTATGATGGAGGTGGTCCAGAAGGAGATTCAGAAGCTATTGGATGCGGATGTGATCTACCCGATCTCAGACAGTCAGTGGGTGAGTCTGGTACATGTTGTGCCGAAGAAGACAGGGATCACAGTGGAGAAGAATGCCGAGGGCGAGATGGTCATGACTCGAGTCAAGAATGGATGGCGCATGTGCATAGACTACAGGAAGCTGAACGCCGTTACGCGCAAGGATAACTTCCTCTTCCATTCATTGATCAGATGCTCGACCGCTTGGCAGGTAAGCCTTATTTTTGCTTTCTAGATGGATTTTTAGGCTATAATCAGATTCCCATAGCACCCGAGGATCAGGAGAAGACGACCTTTACATGTCCATTCGGTACGTTTGCTTTTTGCCGGATGTCCTTTGGCTTGTGTAACGCACCCGGCACATTTCAATGGGTCGTTACTAGTATTTTTTCTGACATGATAGGTTCGTTTATTGAGGTGTTCATGGATGATTTTACTGTGCACGGTGACACTTTTGATGCATGCTTAGATCACTTGAGTACGGTTTTAGCACGTTGTGTTTCGATGAATTTGGTACTCAATTATGAAAAGTGTCACTTTATGGTTACTCATGGAGTAGTACTCGGTCACATAGTCTCACATGAGGGTATAGAGGTAGACAAAGCTAAGATAGACTTGATTGTTACTCTGCCATACCCCTCCACAGTCCGCGACATTAAATCGTTTTTGGGGCATGCTGGTTTCTATCGTAGATTCATAAAGGATTTCTCTAAAAAGGCACTGCCTTTATCTAACCTCTTGCAGAAAGAGTTCCTTTTGAGTTTACAGATCAGTGCAGGGCAGCATTTGACGAGCTGAAGGAGGCCCTCACCAGCACGCCTATCATCAGAGCTCCGGACTGGGCGCAGCCCTTTGAGATTATGTGTGACGCATGCGATTATGGTGTAGGAGCAGTTCTCGGTCAGAAGGTGGAAAAGAAGCCCGTGGTGATCTACTACGCTTCGAGGACACTGGACGTGGCCCAAAAGAACTATTCGACCACAGAGAAAGAACTGCTAGCCGTGGTCTTTGCCTTAGAGAAGTTTAGGTCTTATTTGCTGTGTACTAAAGTTGTTGTCTATTCTGACCATGCAGCTATCAGGTACTTGATGACGAAGAAGGAGGCAAAGCCGAGGCTCATTAGGTGGATCCTGCTCCTACAGGAGTTCGACGTGGAGATCAGAGACAAGAAGGGCATAGAAAACACCGTAGCCGACCACTTGAGCCGACTTGTCCGAGAGGAGGATGCCGGGCAGATTACCGAGACGTTTCCAGACGAGCATTTGTATGCTATTTCGGGTAAGATGCCATGGTTCGCTCCCCTAGTGAACTACCTGGTCGGAGGTAAGTTCCCGCCCTCATATTCTAGGGTACAGTGTTTGAAATTGAAGCATGATGCAAAATACTATGTGTGGGATGATCCGTACTTGTGGAAAATAGGTGTAGATCAGATTCTTAGATGGTGCATCCCTGATGATGAGATTGCTTCAATTATTAGCTTCTGCCATGAGTTTGCATGTGGTGGTCATTTCGGCCCTAAGAGAACGTCTAGGAAGATTTTAGATAGTGGTTTCTTTTGGCCGCATGTTTTTAGAGATGCCTACAACCATTGTAAGAGATGTGATAAATGTCAGCGTGTAGGTAATATTTCGGCCAGGAATGAGATGCCACAGGTCCCCATACTAGTGAATGATGTGTTTGATATTTGGGGGATAGACTTTATGGGCCCTTTTCCTGTTTCGTGTGGATTTTCTTACATCTTAGTTGCAGTTGACTATGTGTCCAAGTGGGTAGAGGCCAAGGCCACTAGGTGTGATGATGCTAAAACTGTCATAGACTTTTTGCGCACTAACATCTTTTGCAGGCACGGAGTACCTAAGGCCATTATCAGCGATCAGGGGACGCACTTCTACAACCGAATGATGGCATCCACACTGAAGCACTACCATGTTCACCACCGGACTTCCACCGCATATCACCCCCAGACGAATGGGCAAGCGGAGATCTCCAACCGTGAAATTAAGGGAATTCTGGAAAAGATGGTGAGCCCGAACAGGAGGGATTGGAGCCAGCGGCTAGATGAGGCACTATGGGCATACCGGACTGCCTACAAGATGCCGATAGGAACCTCGCCTTTTCGGTTGGTCTATGGGAAGGCGTGCCACTTACCGGTTGAGCTCGAGCATAAGGCATATTGGGCACTGAAGAAGTGCAATCCAGACTTACACGCAGCCGGGCTAGATAGGAAGCTATAGTTGTGCGAGCTTGAGGAGCTGCGCCTCGAGGCTTATGAGAGCCAAACAGACTACAAGGCGCGGACCACGCTCTACCATGACAAGTTTATCCTCAGGCGCACTTTCGAGGTTGGACAACAGGTCCTGGTTTTTTCATCACGCCTACGATTGATGCCAGGGAAGTTGCGATCGAGATGGATAGGCCCATACTCGGTGACCCACGTTTATAAGCATGGAGCGCTCGAACTAGAGTGCTCTACAGATGGCCGGTGCTTTAAAATCAATGGACAGAGGGTGAAGCACTACCACGGAGAGATCGAAGCACCCGCACAAGAATTTGACCTAGCCGAGCCTCCCGACACATAGAGGAGGTACTGTCGAGCCAACGACGTTAAACAAAGGCGCTCGCAGGGAGGCAGCCCTGCACTTTTCACTTTTTCAGTTTATTTACTCATTATGTTTTGAGTCCTTATTGTCACATTGTACTTGGGAAAGAAGATGATTTTAATGCAGGGACAGATGCGAACGTATCCGAAATATTGGCATAAGACTGTTATCCAACGTGAGTAGCTTCACACCTTGAATAAAGTGTGTCGAGAAACATAAGCGTTTAAGGATTCTGTCACCAAGACTTACGAGTCTAAGGAGGTTGGGTTTTAAGTGAGACCATTGTGACTCCTCCAACCTCCTGGGAATCATTTATTCGTCTTGATGTCATTGACACAGCCCTGTCATTTTGTGACGAACTCACATTGCGATGCAAGCTTCGATGGTGCTCTCTTCGAGGACTCATAGGAGAATAATCAGTTGCTTCTGATCGTCACGCACCACACGAGGGAAGTGCCTGTCCAACCTTACTCTCTTCTTATTTCCCTTTTGTTTGTTTGCATGCATTGTGAGTCTAGATTTGAGTCGTGCCGTGAGGACACGGCTTATTTCAAAAGTGTGGGGTGGGAGAGTCAGTCATCGAGTCAGCATGTTTCCCTTAATTTTTAAATTTTTTTTGTAGATGTTTCTTCACTATTTCCTAGACTTGCAGTATTGGATAATGATATGGTGAAATAGATAGAGCCGATTACATGCATGTCTTTGGTGAAGTTTGACTTGTGCAATTACATGTGATCTTAAATATTGCGTGCCTTTGTTAGTTGAGATAAACAGGGATGTGGAGTTGACAGAAACGCCCTAGAGAGACTTGACAGAACATTCAAAGGCCGAATTCAAGTTATATGGTTATACGGATTTCGTGGAGGCTAGCACTTCGAGGCGACATAGTACGAGTCTGCTCCACCACTGCGGTACACTTTGTGGTTGGTCGGGATGGGAATACTTCACACCGTCCAAGCTCTAGTCCAAGTAGCCGGGAAAATAGACAATCGACCCTTGGCTTGACCCGACTCAAAAGGACGATGATGAGTGAGAGCAAGTAGGTTCGAGCAAGTCACAATCCGCACCACAAAGTAACAAATCCATCATCATCGTGAAAGTTTACACCGAAATCAAGTGAAGAGCTCAATTGATACATCAACTCGAGACACTATAGCTGGCCGAAAAGCACTCAACACTTTGAAGCTCGAATCAATCACGTGCAAGAGAAAGCAATGAAGTATAACCATATAGCATGAGATCGGCACTGAGGATGCAGTTCATGGGTCTATAAAGGGCTATCTCCCGAGACATCCGAATTGGTTTGCATCTCGACCCAAAGGTAACACGTATCATTAACCCATGCTTTCGCACAAGGCTTTTAGTAACGAGCATGCATGGAAAAGTGAAGTCTGAATTAGCCAGGTCACATTCATGTAGCATGTCTAGGATTGCCAAAGCTTTTTGATGTTCGCACTTCATCTTTTCCTCTTACGACCTAGTCCTTGTTCGGGACGAACAAGTTTAAGTGTGGGGTGGTTTGATGAGCCGTATTTATACGAATCATCGAGTCAACAAAACCCATCAATTCCAGCACTTTATTATGCAAACAGTTACTTCTTAGTGTTGTTTTGCATTTTAGGTATTTCGGAAGCTCTAGAAGGAAACACGCTTAAAAGACGGCATTTTCATGCCAGAAACATCGCAGTTGAAGAACAGAGCCAAAGGAGGGCCGTGAACAGTGTTTTTCGGCTCGTGAACAGTAATTCCGGCGTGAATAGTAATTCCGGCGTGAACAGTAATTTCGGGCCGTGAACAGTAACTTCGGGGAAAAAATCCAAATTCCATGCAAGGCCGAGCCCACGTCCAGTCCGTCCGGCCCATGTGAAATTAGGGCAACTTACAACGTAGGGTTTTGGAACATTCAAGAAGGATCTAGATGGCTTAATTCCCAAGCAAAGAAGTAGCTTGAAGATAAAGCAAGAAAGATATGGAAATATTGCCTAAGTTATCTCTTGGCTTATTTTGGGAACTTTGGGATCTTCTCAACTCTATAAATAGAAGAGCTCATAAGCCTTTTAAATCATCCCTACAACTCTACACGAGTGCTCTCTCCTCTCACTTGGCCGAAGCCCTAGCTCTCCGCCACTTGCTCCACCGCCGGTCCTCCTTGCTCCGCCTTGCTCAGCCACCCACGACCGGTTCTCATCCTTGCTCGGTTTTAGTGAAGTACTTCGTTTCTTATTCATTGTTTTTGTGCCCTAATGGCCATGTGTAACTAATCTTATTGTTTGGGCTAGGATTTATACATTGTGACCATTGTTTTTGAGACTTGAATCGTAATGCTTATTTCGTTATTCCACTAGACCTTGTGCTGTTTATCTCGATTTGTATTACGAAACCAAGTTGATACTCGGAAAGGTTAGGCTTGGTCGAGTAGTACAAATCCCTTATTTACTATTTGTTTGATACTAGACCGTTGAGAACAAATAGCGCACTAATTTAATATATCTTGGAATGGAGTATTGAATTGCTAGGTTTAGAATTCTACAACCCGGAAAGGAAGTAGTTTGTGGTGTAGGCGTCCGGAAAGACCCTACTTCAGGTTATAACTTGGAATGGAAGTAACCACGCTCAGGGATTAGAAATACGATATTTAGAAGTCAAGGATAAAACAAGTCACAATTAAGAAACCCTAGTCCGAATATCTTCTCTCTGATTATTACACTCGCTTAATTTCGTTATTTGCACTTACTGTTACTCTCACCAATCGTTTCTTGTTCTTTCTTACAGAACAAAGTAGTAACCATCTAGCTCTCTAGGGTTCAACCCTTGCTTGCCACTGTACTAACCCACAGTCCAGAGTAAGGAATTATATATTTAGATTTGCAGGTACAACGACGACCTGTCATAGATCCGGAACCTTCAATGTCCCACAGCCGATTACGTGTCCCTTTCCCCCATCTCCGAAGGTGATGAACTGCTTCTTAATCACAGGACGAATCTTCATAAGAAATCTGGGGTCTCCTGGCATGTGGGCAGAGCATACGCTGTCGAAGTACCAGCGATCTTTCTCCATGTGACTTGAAGAGCTGAACGCAACCATGCAAACATCTTTACTTCTGTATGTTTTGGTGTTTATCTTCCAGTCATGAACCGTGCTTGATGGTAGCTGTCCTTGCTGTGCAGTCATCTTGAACAGTTCCAAGATCTCACTCAGTGTGTCGAGTGTTTACTCTGATACCATTTGTAATTTTATCCCCTGTTCAAGCTTGTGTTCAGGGTACAGTTGCAACAGACCTTGAACACCTCTTGCAATAACCCCGCAGTCAGAGAAGATAACTGAGACACACACAGTTAACTAGAACCGAACTCTACCAGAGAGTGTTCCAACAGATGATTAAACAGTTTATCAAGCAGTACCGGAAACCAAAGTAAAAAGACAGGAGCACGCAAGGTATGTTACCCAGTTTGGCCTCGCCTACTCTGGGGGGTTTCCCACACCCTATAATGGGACACAAATCGTATTACGAGATTTAGAGCTACAAGTGGTCTTACTCTTACACAACCCCGTGTTTGTAATCGCCTAGTCTCTAACTCTCCGTCTCTCGGATTTGCAATCTCGGTTCGTCGCCACTCCCCTCGATCCCCTGTGGGTAGGACGAGACTTCTCTCTTGGCCTAGTCTTGAAATTCTCGGAAGTCCAGTCGCCTTTTCTCAAAGACGTAGCTTGGTAGCTGTGTGTGTGTACTTCGTTGATCCTCCAGCACAGCCTGAACACCACACTGAACAGACTGTTGCTTCAGGGCTGGTATTCCGAGGTGGAATGGCCAGCCGTCGCTTCTCCCCCAATCTCACGAACTCTCGTGTTTATCTTTTCTCTCTGGAAGCGCAACCATAAGGACGCCCTAGCATTATATTTATATGCTTGGACGGAACCCTAAACCGATCAGAATATGTCGTCAAATATTTCGAGAATGTTGCGAAATATTTGCTGAATATTCGATCTATATTCAATCTTCAAAGATGACTTCTACCCCAAGCCATCCGATATTCTCTCAGCCAATCTGCGTATATTTGATCGCACAAATCTTTGATGATGATCTGTCGTTTGGCTCCCATCAAATAACTTTGTTGACATCTTCGAGACTTCAATCAATTAATCTCGTCGTCAATATCTTCTTCATAAGGTATCTTCTTCGACAAGTTAGTCAGGTGGTTTCCAATTCTGGTAAGGAGATATTCGAATGTCCTCTCGTTCAATCTGTGTCTTTGCTGACCGACATCAACTGGAAAGATCCTGAATCTTCAGAATAAACCGTATATTGATCATGCGTTTTCTGTACGCTGTACTTCTGTTCCAATATGAGATTGAACTCCAGCCTGAACTGTCTAAAGATGTTTTTTCAAAGACATGCCAATCATGGGAACATCATAGATGACTCCGACAAAGATGTTGGCTTACCAGAAGATAACTATGAAGTTGGAGGTCCCTCTCAAGTTACTCAAGCAGAGTCACAAAGGACTCCAGCTCGGAGGGTTAGTTCACGCTCTAGAAGGTCACCCAATCATTTTACGCCGGGATCTTGATAGTTAATAATTGGTTGTAAACTATAACATTTATGTTGTCTTTTTGTAAGGGTAATGACTTATGTTACATGTTGCCATGTAACTTAAATAACTTTTGTATAACTCATCACTTTATGTTTCACACTTTTGTATTGTTAAGTTTTGGTGGATAGGATTCTAGTGGATTGGATTTGTATTGGACAGGGTTGTATACTAAAATTTTTCGTTTGCAGGTTATTTTTGGGTTACAAATTGAAACAAATACTCAATGCATCCATTTCAGGTTTAGGCGCCGTAGTTGACAGCGCCTAAACCTAAAACAGTTTAGGCGCTGTGCTCTACAGCGCCTTTGCCCTGTCCATATCATTTCCCCCTGAGTTGTTACTGACTTGTTGTACAGTATTACAGTATTATTAAGGCACCATTGTGAGAAGCGTTTTACATTTGGGCTCCCTCCTTGACAGCGCCTTTGCCCTGTCAATATCATCCATTCCCCACTGAGTTGTGACTGACTTGTTTTACATTTGGGTGCCCTCCTTGACAGCGCCTAAATCTTATTTGGCAATTTTTGCTGACTCAGCCTTCCTTATATCATAAAACTTGACACTGGGCATTAGACGCAGTTGTTAAGAGCGCTCTATGTATTAGGCGGCGTCGCTAAGGGCGCCTAAGTGAAAGTGTGTATTTTGGAAATCCAATTTGAAGATTCTCTGCAATTGGAAACCAAATTTGATTTTTCCTTAAATTGGAAATTTTTTCCTCAAATAACAAGGCAAAGTAGGCAGATTGACCAAGAGTTTATAAGGCCGAAAACAAGCTTCAAGGCAATACTTTAGAAAACTTGTTAATGCCATAAGCCTTCATTCAAAGTTTGACTGTTTACATACACTAAAGTATTTTCCTAACCTTATTAATGTATGTTGATGATGTACTCATATACACAAATAATGTCAAGACCTATATCAACACTACACCAATTTACATCCTATGACACATTTTTCCCGCGTCGCATAAACAGCTAAAAAGGCCGCATATACTTTATGCGACTTTCAATGTGTCGCGAAAAAAATGTTGCGAAATCGGAGTAGCGAAAAGTATACGCGACAAACGAAAAAACCACATGTCGCATTAAGTTACACTCTTATGTGACAATTGTTATATTAGTCCCGTAATCAGTGAGTCGAGTTCCACTCAGATGAGCGTCATATTTCATACGCTTTATAATCCAAACATGATAGTGTCGTATAAAATTTGTTTCGCGACCAATATTGAATATAGAGGTGTCGTATAATAGGGAATTCTCGACCAATATTGAATACAGAATTGTCGTATAAAAGGTATTTCGATTAATGTTGAACATAAATGTGTATACACTGCAAACATTACACATAAGGGTACAACACAACCACTTGTCCAGGTGTGTAACCATCCAAAAAACACAACGACGTATCCTCTCCTGAAATGCAGCCTTCATTTCCTGAAACTCGTCTTTTTTCTTTTGAAGTTCAACTTTCAGTCCAGAGTTCCTTGCACCCTTGCAACACTTAACGAACCCTTTCTTGCATCTTTGCCTATATGTACACATTGAAAAGTGTAAATAAAATGACAATAACACAGTACATGTGGACTGTGGTTGCTGACAAGTAACAACTGGCTTATGAGTTTTGACCACTGAATTAAAACTCACTTTCTTCGTTGGCCCTGACTTAAGTCATCAGCAGACTTCTCTCTGCTCCTATTATCCCCAATCCAATATTCACAAAAATGCAAATTAATTACTACTAAAAAGTTCACGAGTAGACAAAGTACGCAGTCTTGAACTGATTAAGCTCACAATACCTGGAATCCCAGCTCCAAGGAGACACTAAATCGCTCTTTAACAGAGAAGCTTCATGTTGCACTGATTCATGAATCCCAGCACTGAACTCATCCACACTCTTATTTCTACAAAGCCAATTCATAAATCAAATCAGATAAACAGACAAATCAACAGAAACTGAGAGACACCAAGCTCCAACTTCCAAGCAGACTACATAAAAACAAACACATCTACCCAAAATACTCACTGAAACGCGGAGATCAAACTGGTCGGCGAAACAACTTGTTGCACTGGCGTGAATCTCTCATTAGGATAAACAACTTGCTCACTAGGATTGTAACCTCTTCTCTGCAGCATTTTGACAGAAAAGGAACAGCCGTAATTTCTTTTTGACACAAAAACTTTCTGTTTGATAAACAACTTTCTGTTTATCAAAAAAGGAACAGTCACATTTTGAAAGAAAAAGAACAACCACAGAATCTCTCATTAGGATAAACAACTTTCTATTTGACACAAAAACTATGACAACGCCAAGTTTTCTTAGACAGAAATGGAGGAGTTTCCGGATCTGTGCGGAATCGAAGAGGAGAGTTAGGGTTTCGGCTGAGAGGATGAAAGTTAGTTTCGGCTGAGAAATGGAAGAGATGAAGAGGAGTAGGCATCAACTTAGGATTTCTGGTTTGGGCTTGGATATTTGGGCCAAGCCTTATTATTATGTGACCTATTTGTCACGAAAACGTCACTTAAAACTATCAGAAAAAAATTGAAACTGAAATTTCATTTCCCTCCAATCTGAAAATTGCTTTTGCCCCCAAAACGAAATAGGATTAAGCGACGTTGTTACCTAAATTTGTGACATAAACTATACAGAACAGAATGAACAAAACAAAGGTGAGTACTCAACTTGTTGTTTCAAAAACGCACCAATGAGCCATATCAAGTTGTTTCGAACTCTAACTCACCAAAAACAACCCCAACAGACCTGCACTGCTGCTCTCCCTGTACGCATCCCTAAAACTTGAACGTACACTACTTCAACAAGTATATGAGAATTTTTCCAAAGAGTCTGAAAACAAATGGAATGAAAAATGACAAATATATGAGAATGTACGTAAGTTTATACCTTCAAAAAGTGTGCCTTTCGCATGAGGATCTGACCAAAAACTTATGAAAAAAACATTCCTTGGAGTTGCAGAGGATGTTCTATGACAAATGGGGTCGTTTGTTGATGAGTTTCAGAAGATTGAGGTATGGCAGGGGATGTACTTGGGTGTTCTGTTCTGCATTTAATTTTTACGTTTATGCGACTTACTTTGAACATAAACGTCGCGTAATCCATAAACGGTAGGTCACCCTCTTTAATGCCGAGTAAATTTGAAACTAAAAGGGGGTTGGTCATGCTAGCGCCTGCTTCTGGGATATAATTTTGTATAATTAAGCGACATGCTTTCAGTTGTCGCTAAATTTAAGTCGCATGAAACATGTAACGTAACATATATTTCATGTCTCTTAAAAATATGTCACAATACACCTATTATGGGACATAAGTTACGTGTCGCTAAAGATTAAGTCGCGTTAACACCTTAATGTGACAACATGTTTTGCGTCGCATTAAATTAAGTCGCATATTTATTCTATTACGACAAACATGTCAAACCGTAGTCGTATAAACCGATTGATGCGACAAAACTATTGCGACAAGGTTCAAAGTGTGTCCCGTAGGATGTAAAATGGTGTAGTGCAATTCATGCATGCTTCAAAACCAACTAAAATTCTTTTTAATGGGGTTGATAATGGGGATATGCAGGATTTTAATGAGTTCATGCTTGGCGCTGAGTTAAACGATGTCGGCTTTGTTGGCAACCCTTTTACGTCGTCGAATAACCAATCTGGAGATAGACGTGTTTGGGAGAGGTTGGATAGGGTTCTGGTTAATGGGATGGCCTTACACGCTTTTCCTCGCATTCAGGTTACTCATCTTCCCCGCCTGATGTACTCGGATCATTACCCGTTGTTGGTCGAGTCTGGGGGTCGCAAGGAGCAAGCTGTTAAGTTGCATTACCAGGTGGCGTGGGAGTCTCATCCTAGCTTCATGGAGTTGGTGCGGTCGACTTGGGAGGGCGAGCTTAACTCCAATTCTTTGGTGAGCATTGGCCTAAAGCTTAGAAAGCTGCGCAACTGGCTCTGGGAGTGGAATTGGAGGGTGTTTGGGGACCTCAAAACTAAGGCTAGGGAGGCAGCCTTACATGTCAATGTTCTCGAAGGCCGGCTGCAAATAGATGGTTGGGATAATGACGTTCATAGGAGCCTTGTCCACTATCGTCAGATGCATGGGGATATCACTGATCAGCTTCTCAATATGCAGCGCGACAAGGCCCATCTCTCCTGGCTTAAGGAAGGTGATAGAAACAGCAAATTGTTTCACGCAGCCATGCGGATGCGGTGCATGCAGAACCGTAAACAACTGGATATTGGGGAGGAGGAGCTCACTAGTGATCGTGATGTTATTGGAGGCATGCCGGTTTCCTTTTACCAGGATCTTTTTGGAGGCCATTCCCCTCCTCCCAGTGTAGAGAATTTCACCATGTTTCAGAAGGTGCTGACGAATGATGATAATGTCAAATTGGTCTCAGCTCCGGATGCTGGGGAGGTGCTGAATGAGATCAAGGGGATGGGGCTCTCTAGTGCCCCTGGGCCGGATGGGTTCACCGGGCATTTTTTCCTCTCTTGTTGGGACATCATTCGTGATGATCTCATGATGGCTTTGGTATGGTTCTTTCAGGGCATGCAGATTCCGAATCCATTTCAACTACTCTTCTTACCCTCATTCCGAAGGTCCCTCAGGCTACCTCCATAAATCAGCTTCGACCGATTAGTCCTTTTAACTTCGTTCATAAGATCATTTCCAGGGTGCTCATGTCAAGACTAGCAGCTTGGCTTCCTTGACTGATCAGTGAGGAACAGGGTGGTTTTGTGGCTGGGCGTAGCATCCACGAGAGCATCGCTCTTGCCCATGACCTGGTGCATGATCTGAATCAGAAACGAGGGAGGAGCAATGTGGTGATAAAGCTTCATATGTCCAAAGCCTATGATAGGGTTTCGTGGAGCTTCATCATGGCCGCTCTCTGTGGTCTTGGCTTCTCTGAGAGGAGGTGTAATCTCATTTTTCGGTGTATCTCCAACTGCTATTACTCGGTTCGGTGAGATGTTCAAAAGTATGGTTTTTTCAAGTCCATGAGAGGAGTGAGGCAGGGTGATCCTCTCTCTTCGGGCTTATTCGTTGTTGCTATGTAATGGCTTAGCAGAGCCATGAAAACGGCTATAGGGGAGGGAAACATTTTTCCTTATTTCCCGGGCATCACCCACATTCTCTTTGGACATTCTCATATTCACCAATTGGTGCAAGAACTCTATCCGGGAATTGAAAGCTTTAATTGATAAGTTATGCTCGCTTTCTGGCCAGCTTCTTAACTCAGATAAAAGCATTATGATTTTCTCGGATAACATTCAGGATAGGAAACATGCCACTTTCCTCCAGATGACAGGCTTCAAGAAGGGACGCTGATGAGCCGTATTTATACGACTCATCGAGTCATCAAATCCCACCAATTCGAGTACTTTTATATGCAAACAGTTACTTCTTAGTGTTGTTTCGCATTTCAGGTAATTGGAGGCTCTAAGAGGAATCACATTCAAAAGACGGCTTTTGGAGCCAAAAACATCACAAGGAGTTCTTGACCAGCTTATTTACATTTGACGAAGTTTGGCGCGGAAAGAAATGACTTTGGAGTTTTCAGCAGCGCATTCCGCGGAGGCCTCAACAATAAAGGGCGCGGACGTCTGAACAAATTTTGGCAATTCAAGAGACGTCCGCGGGAAGGAAATTCAGGAGACGTCCGTGCGGGAATTCCAAGGCCATGCGATCGCATGTCCGAGCGGCCCTCCGTTCGCGCATCCGAGCGGCCCTCCGTTCGAGCATCCAAGGTCCTCGCGTCCCAGCGTCCGAGTCCAGCGCTCCAGGTCCCGTCCGAGAAGCCCGGCCATCCGACTGGCCATCCGAGCTCCAGCCGAGCGTGCGAGAGCCCATGCGAGCGGCTGTCCGACCTCCATGCCCTTGCGCAGCCCGGCCATCCGACTGGCCATCCGAGCGTCCGAGATCAAGCCCGACCAAAACCCAAGCCTTCGTTTTGCTCATCGTTGTCATCTCATTCAAGGCGGTTTTGGAACATTCTAGAAGCTCCTAGATGACGTGATCTCCAAGCAAAGATATTGCCTAAAGATAATTCAAGAAGAAGATTTGGGAATATTTCCTAATCTAGATTTGGACCTAAACCGAAAGATACTAGGATTCCTAAGGAGAAACCAACTTCTGGGGCGTCATTCTACTCTATAAATACAAGCCAAAGTCGAGCCTTTCAAGTGGTCCAAAAAAGTCCCAGAATCACCCAAGGCTTCATCTCGGCGTTCCTCGATCTTCATCATCCGTCAAAGAGCATCATCCATCAGTCCTTCTGGCCAATTCTCAGTTTATTTCTCTCGGCATAGTGAAGTGCATTACTCTTTTATTACTTTGTTTTCAGTTCATGGCTATGTGTAACTAATCCGCTTATTCGGGTTAGGGTTTTAACATTGTGACGATGTTTTGAGACTTGGGTTTAATGCTTGTTTCATTATTCTACTAAACCTTGTGCTATTTTATCCCGGTTTATATTACGAAGCTAAGTTGATACCCGGAAAGGTTAGGCTTAGCCGAGGAATATAAACTCTATATTTACTGTTTGTTTGATACTAGAGAGCTACAAACAAATAGGGCATGAATTTAATATATCTTGGAATGGAATGTTAAATTGCTAGGTTTAGAATTCTACAACCCGGAAAGGAAGTAGATTGTGGTATAGGCGTCCGGAAAGACCCTATTTTAGGTTATAACTTGGAATGGGAGTAACCACACTTAGGAATTTAGAAACATTATATTTAGAAGTCAATGATAAACTAGTCACAATTTAGAAACCCTGACCTGAATATTTCTCATCATTGATACACTCTCGTTTATTTCTTGTTTTCTCTTGTTTCCTAAACTATTTCCTCACAATCAATTGTCTCTTCTTTTCTTACAGAACAAGTAGTAACTATCTAGCTCCCTAGGGTTCGACCCTTGCTTGCCACTACACTAGATTCTCGCAAGGAAACTATAAATTTAAATTTGCAGGTACTAACGACATCCTGTCAAATTTTGGCGCCGTTGCCGGGAGCTACGCACGGTGAATTTTGTTCTCTTTTAAATTTTTCGATTATTTGCTTGTTTCTTATTTCGAACTCTGCTATTCGGTGATTCCCTATTCAACTGCCTCGATTTCGTTTTCCGATTCTCTCGATTTCCAATTTCTAGCTTTTAGAGGATCCTGTCACCAAGACTTACGAGTCTAAGGAGTGTGGGTTTTAAGTGAGACCGTTGTGACTCCTCCAGTCTCCTGGGGATCCTTTGTTGCTAGTCTGTGCTTGTTATCTCGGTGTATTTCTATTTCGGTGCTTGTTATTCTAGTAACATGTCTCACGCAGGAAGTATAGTCGGTGACAACAGTCAGAATAATGAAGTCGAACAGGTACAGAATGGAGAGATCCGGGGGGCTATCCCGGGACAATTTCAACAACAACAAAACCAACCTCAAAACCAACAACAAAACCAACCCCAACCGCAATATCCACAGTACCCCTAGTATCCACCACCATATCAGCAGTATCCACCACCACCATATCCACAGTACCCACAACCACCATACCCTCAGTACCCACCATTGCCATACCATCCACAACATCCATACCCACCACCTCAGAGACCCCCACGCCAGCCAGTAGTCAGAGACGATGAAGAGGACGAAGATGAAGGACTTACCATGGGCGAGCTCTCGGTTCCCAATTTCAGAGACCAAACGTGGCCTATCTATGAAGGACCGGACCTCGCAGCCATAACAGTCAGCACCTCAGTCGTCCATCATCTACCCAAGTTCTCTGGAACCATGGGGGAATCGGCTACATCTCACCTGACACGTTATCACGGGTTATGCTTAAACCTGAAACCACACAGAGCCGACGTCGAAATTTTCAAGCTAAAGGCGTTCTACTTCTCACTTACAGACGCTGCCGCAGATTGGTTTCTATCCTTGCCCCCCGATAGTATCTACACATGGGACCAGATGCAAAAGCAATTCGTCAGCAAATATTATCCAGCTGGGCGTTGACAAGGCGTCGTAGGACCTTGCAAATTGATATTTATAAACTCCTCGCTTTTGGCTCACTAAAAATAGTAGAGCGGCAAGTAAGGGTCGAACCCAAGGAAGTTAGCTTGGTTACTCGTAGGTCTCGTGAAAGCAAGAACAGATTTTCACCAAAATCTGCTTAGATCATCGAATCACACTTGAATGTGCGTGGAGGGAGAGTTAGCTCCCTATGAGGTGTGAACCTCTTGGATATCTAAGCGACAATGGTGAGAACCAGGTTCAACTACTTGTAAGTAAAGGAAAATGAAATGCAACAGTTGGGGTTTAGGGTTTTAAAGAAAGTAAATGACAAGTACGTGAGTAAAGTGCAATATGAGAAATATCTAGTCGTGGGTTCCTTGCTACATGTTATCCTTGGCACTATGTGGATAAATCTGTCTCATGGTGCGGCGTTCCGACTAAGGAACGCGCCCTTGACCTTGGCTTCCTTCGCGTTAGTTCGTAGCACGCCGACTAGGTCGTGCTCTTGAGCCCCGGCTAAGGTAGCTCATCGAATGCAAGTTGAAGGGAGCGCCGGTCCTAGTCCTTTCTTAGGTCGCGCGGAAGTGTTTGGGGGTTTCGAGTCGCGCCGGCTAGGTCGCGTCTTCGTACTCCGTCTAGGTGGTACTTCGAAACCTTACCCCAAGCAAACCCACTTGGCCTAAGTGTTACTATCTACCATCACGGCTAGTATCCGGTAGATGATGACAATAGGGTCTCGAGCCTTCGCTAAACCTTGTGGCTAGACATCCACTTAGCGTAGCTCTCGACCCATAGATTTAGCACAAGGACTAGTAACGAGATAGAAAATGTAAGTGCGGTGCCTCAAACCATGGTTGCAATTACGAACCCACAACTAGATCGAGGGATTTAGCTACTAGTATTCATGGGGTGAATACAATAGCCTTACATAAGTAAATGGAAATGTAAAATACGAGAAGGAGTAGAGAGAGAAGTGCAAAAGGAATAAAGGACACTTGTATTGCTAGATTTCCGGAACAAAAGGAACAATCACAAAACGTGCACACTTCCAAGGGAATGAAGGAGTTCTTTTATAGGAAATGAGGAGGATTCTAGGCCCTTGGATGAGACTTGATCTCCAAGTTGAGTGGCATAAGCGGTTTGGCACTAGTAAAGACCTAGAACCTTCTCTCCATAGGGGAATTGGCATTGTGAACTTTGCATTGGAAGAAGCACACGGAGGCCGACGTCAGCACCTCGAAGGACGAGCCGAGAAAGTCAAGGAAGAGGTCAACGGTCAACTCTTGACTTTGCCCTTGAATTGTAGGCCATTTGGGGAGACCAAGAATGGATTGCGAGTTTTGTGACTCTGGCCGGTGGATTTGGCTTCTTTAGACAATTCTAAGACTTTCTTAAGAAGAGTGCTAAGTCAGAAAATGCCTCGAACTATGATGAATTCCACAGTTTCCCCTTTTGTGCCTTATATTGGCCTTGACCGGGCTCGGGACCTTTACTTTCGAATTTCACCGGGCTAGCTCTTGATCTATCATGCTTGATCAATATGAAGACCAGTCTTTCAAGCCAGAAATGCCATTAGATGATTGGAATGTCGATTGGCCAATAAGGGCTTGAATAGGACATTTGATTCGGCGCTGATCGTGCTCGGACCTTGAAGCTCGATTTGGTTCGACTTAGGATAGCAGGTCATTCGATGTTTTGGTCTTGGTAGCAAGGTGGTCATGTGTACTTGATGTTAGGACCTTGAGACCAGACTTTTGAATAGGATTTAGAGCTTGGGCGACCGACAAGGATAGCTTCCCGGTCAGCCCGGCGATACCCGGATGCATTCCCCAGCCAGCCCGGCTGCGCCTGGGTTGCGACCGCATTTTCTCGGCTGGCCCGATATCAAGGTTTCGGTACTCGGCATCCTCGGTAGACCCGGTATGATTCCTCGGGTGGTCCTTCCGAGCGCCTGGTGCGGCATACTCGGTCTCTCTCGGATGCGGTGCGGACCAAATGAGGCCCCGACCGGCCAGAACTTCAACTGGTGATTTTTAGGCTTAAATGCCGTCTTTTGCGCACGATTCCTCATAAGTCCTCGAATGTACCTGTAATGCGAAAATACATTAGCAAGCAACTGTTCATGTGACCTTGAATGTCAATTCGTGGGAATTGTTGACTTAATAAGTCGTGTAAACACGGCTTATCAAATCACCCCACACTTAAACTTGTTCGTCCCGAACAAAGTCTAGGAAATAAGAGGAAAAGACAACTGTTTCATCACAAGCCTCTTGGTCCGAGATATGCAATAGAGTGCTAATCTAGATATTACCTTTCCTCGCAATAATTCAACTACTACTCAACGAATCATGCTCAAACATTTAATCAACTCGATACGTGTTACCTCATGAGCCGGGATGCAAACCAATTGGGATGGGTGGGAGATAGCCCTTTTCGAACCCATGATCTACACTCTTGGACCCGGGGACTTGCCATATGGTTATACTTATTGCTTCTTCTAGCACGTGATGTGATTCGAGCTTTTTGGTCAAGTCTTCTTGTTGTTGTGTGAACGGCTTTTGTAGTGAACTTGGCCTTTGGCCTTGACATGGATTTGTGGTGTCTCACTTGACTTCGGGAAGAATCTCTCTTTGGATTTTCTGGAGCCTTGCTTTTGTATTGGAAATTTTTTTTTTCTTTGCTTGAGCCTTGCTCTTTTCTGGAAATTGCTCGTCCATTTCTTTGAAAGGGTCCAATCATCGCCCGCAAGCTATGGAAATACCCTTCCCGCTCTCGCTCAGGCGGCCTTCTAGCGCGGGTCAGGTCGAGGGTCGCTCGCCCATTTTCCCTGCTAGCCGGACCCGAACGAAGACGGTCTGTTTTCCCGTCTCGCCTCATGCGCGTAGTGTGTGCATAGGCTGAGCCAACTGATCCAATAGGTCTCGAAGCGCAGCCTCCACAAGTCCGTATAACCATATGACTCGATCCCGGTCCCTCGAGTGCTTTTGTCAAGCTCCACTAGGGCCTTTTCTATCAACTCCACATCCCTTCTATTTATCCCAACTCACGAAGACAAATAAAGAGTTAATCTCATATCATCACGCAATCCAGATTCTGTAGGAAAAAAAATGCAAGTACTTGGTTCTATCTATTTCACATCATTAATGCTCAAATTCGCATATCATGGAGCAAGGAATCGCATTCCTTATTCGAAAAAATTTTAAAAATTTCAAGGGAAACGTGCTGACTTATGCAAAATGCAAGGAATTGAACGTGCTGGCACAACAAACGACCTCCCCACCCCACACTTTTGAAATGAGCCGTGTCCTCACGGCACGACTCGGGGTAGGGCTCAATGCATGCGAGAAAAAGACAAGGGAAAGAGATAACAGGAACTCCCCTCGTGCGAATGCGATGAATCTTGCTCAGTCGAGGCCTCTCAATGTTACAAGAACTTCTGTCGAGCCAGATTTTTCGTTTTCGTTTTCGATCATTGGATCGTTGGGTCGGGAGTTCCTGTGCGAATGCGATGAATATTGCGCGCGCAGGGCCTGGTACTAGGGCCTGCGAGCGACCTCGCCTGGGCACTTCGGGAATTCTCAGATCCTTCGACAAATCGACCATTCTAAGCACTTTGGTCGAGTCAGAATTCCCATTTGAAGAAGTTGGCCCAGTAGGTTCCTCCCTTCCATGTTTTGCGCGCCTAGCGCCGAGGTCCAGTTCCTGCAAGAAATACTCTTTTCCCAGGCTTAGTTATTCGAAAGTAAAAATAAACAGAAAAAATAAATGCCGGGCTGCCTCCCTGCGAGCGCCTTTGTTTAACGTCGTTGGCTCGACGGGACCTCCATTCAAGGAGGTTCGAATGGCTCGGCTAGGTCAAATTCCTGAGGGGGTTCTATGATCTCATCGTGGTAATGCTTTACCCGTTGCCCGTTGACCACGAACCGACTGCCATCCCTTGGGTTCTCCAGCTCGAGGGCCCCATGATTAAATACGCGCGCAATGGTGAAAGAGCCCGTCCACTTCGAGAGGAGCTTGCCCGGCATGAGCCTTAAGCGCGAAGAAAATAGGAGCACACGCTGGCCCACTTCGAAGTCACGCTGGAGGATGAACTTATCATGGTAGAGCTTGGTGCTTGCCTTGTAGTCTGATTGGCCCTCGTAGGCCTCGAGGCGTAACTCCTCCAGCTCGCACAATTGCATTTTCTGGTCCAATCCAGCGGCTTGCAAATCCGAGTTGCATTGCTTGAGGGCCCAGTAGGCCTTGTGCTCGAGCTCGACCGGCAGATGGCACGCTTTGCCAAATACTAGCCGAAAGGGTGAAGTCCCTATCGGCGTTTTGTAGGCGGTCCGGTAGGCCCAAAGCGCTTCGTCGAGCCTTTCGCTCCAATCTGTGCGAGTCGGCTTCACCATTTTTTCAAGGATCCCCTTGATCTCGCGGTTGGAGATCTCCGCTTGACCATTGGTTTGAGGATGATAGGCTGTAGAAGTTCGATGGTGAACGTGGTAGCGCCTCAAGGTGGTAGCCATGACTCGGTTGCAAAAATGCGAACCTTGGTCGCTAATAATGGCCTTAGGCACGCCATACCGGCAAAAGATGTTGGTGCGCAAGAATTCCACAATGGCCTTCGCATCGTTGCACCGGGTGGCCTTGGCCTCGACCCATTTCGAGACGTAGTCGACTGCCACGAGGATATGGACGAATCCGTTCGAGGCCGGGAACGGTCCCATGAAGTCGATGCCCCAGATGTCGAAAACATCATTGACGAGTATGGGAACTTGGGGCATCTCGTTCCGAGCGGACACGTTGCCGACCCTTTGGCATTTGTCGCATTTCTTGCAATGGTTGTGCGAGTCTCGAAAGATGCTAGGCCAAAAGAACCTGCTGTCCAAGATTTTCCGCGCGGTTCTCCTTGGGCCAAAATGCCCTCCACAAGCGTGCTCATGACAAAAACTGAGCACCGAAGCAATCTCCTCGTCTGGAATGCATCTTCGAAGAATTTGGTCGGACCCAATTTTCCAAAGGTACGGGTCGTCCCACACGTAGTGCCTCGCATCGTGCTTGAGTTTCAGGCGCTGGGCCTTCGAGTAGGCGGGTGGAAACTTGGCCCCGACTAAAAAGTTTACGATCTGCGCATACCAAGGCACCCGTCCCGCGAGAGCGTAGAGGTGCTCATCGGGAAAGACCTCGGTAATTCGGCCGGGTTCCTCTTCTCGAACCAGTCGGCTCAAATGGTCGGCCACAGTATTTTCCACCCCCTTTTTATCCTTAATTTCCACGTTGAATTCTTGTAGCAGCAAAACCCATCGGATCAGGCGCGGCTTGGCCTCCTTCTTGGTCATCAAATATTGAATGGCCGCGTGATCCGAGTAAACAATCACTTTTGTACCCAGCAAATATGATCTAAATTTTTCCAAGGCAAAGACCACGGCGAGCAGCTCCTTCTCAGTCGTCGAATAATTCCTTTGGGCCGTGTCGAGAGTCCTCGATGCGTAGTGGATTACTACCGGCCTTCGCTCGATCCGCTGGCCGAGTACCGCACCTACCGCGTAGTCGCTCGCATCGCACATGATCTCGAAGGGACGAGTCCAGTCGGGCGCGCAAATGATAGGTCCGCTAGTGAGCGCTTGTTTCAACTCGTCAAATGCCGCTTGGCACGCGCCCGTGAACTCGAAAGGGACGTCCTTCTGGAGCAAGGTCGAGAGAGGCAGGGCTTTCTTCGAAAAGTCCTTAATAAATCGCCTGTAGAACCCAGCGTGCCCAAGAAAAGACTTGATGTCTCGCACAGTCGTGGGATAGGGGAGGGTAGAGATCACATCAATTTTGGCCTTGTCGACCCTAATTCCTTCGTGCGAGACGATGTGCCCCAAGACGACCCCGTGAGTCACCATAAAATGGCACTTTTCGTAGTTGAGTACGAGGTTCATCGAGACACATCGAGCCAAGACGGCGCTCAAGTTCTCTAGGCACGCATCGAACGAGTTCCCATAAACTGTGAAATCATCCATGAAGACCTCGATCATTGACCCAATCATATCCGAGAAAATGCTCGTGACGACCCGCTGGAACGTGCCGGGCGCATTGCAAAGGCCGAAGGACATGCGGCGGAACGCGAAAGTACCGAACGGGCACGTGAACGTCGTCTTTTCCTGGTCCTCGGGCGCGATAGGAATCTGGTTGTAGCCCGAGAACCCGTCGAGGAAACAAAAATAAGGCTTTCCCGCTAGGCGGTCGAGCATTTGGTCGATGAATGGGAGGGGAAAGTGGTCCTTCCTTGTGACGGCATTTAGCTTCCGATAGTCGATGCACATTCGCCACCCATTCTTCACTCGAGTCGCAACCATTTGCCCCTCGGCATTTTCCTCGACTGTTATGCCGGTCTTTTTTGGCACAACATGAACTGGGCTCACCCATTGGCTGTCCGAGATCGGATAAATCACGTCCGCATCGAGCAATTTTTGGATTTCCTTCTGGACCACTTCCATCATGATCGGGTTCAGTCGGCGTTGTGGTTCCCTCGATGGCTTCGCACCATCCTCGAGCAAAATACGATGCATGCACACAGCCGGGCTAATTCCTCGAATATCCGCAAGAGTCCACCCGATGGCCAGTTTGTGCCGGCCCAGGACCTCGACAAGACGCCGCTCCTGGTCCGCACCAAGCCCATTTTTTATGATGACTGGAAGAGTGTTATTCTTGCCAAGGAAGGCGTACTTTAAATGCTCAGGTAGGGGCTTGAGCTCGACCTCGGGGGCTTGCTCGATGGACGGTATCGCAGATTTGGCCTTGAATAGCCGCACCTCGCACGCCTCGTAGTACCGGGTCAAGGGTCGAGAAACTTCGAGCGCTAGCAGCGCGTCCCGGACGCCATCGATCAGCTCATACGAGTCCTCGTGCGCATACACGGCGTTAATCAGTGCGAGCTCGAGCGGGTCCTTCGCGCGTTCCGATTGGAACTCCTCGACCAGATCGTCGAGGGTGTCGAGCGCATGGATTGACTCGAACTCAAAAAGGTGCTTCATGGCCCGGAAAATGTCGAAGCTAAAAACTTCTCCCTCGACCTCCATCGACAAGGTCCCGCTATCACAATCAATCTTCATTTTTGACGTTTTCAAGAAGGGCCGGCCTAGTAGAATAGGCGCATGATCTCCTGGCCCACAGTTCTCCATCTTTAGGACATAGAAGTCCGCTGGGAATACGAGCTCTCCCACTTGCACTAGTACATCCTCGATCTTTCCTTCTGGCTGCTTCAACGAACGGTCCGCCAACTGAATGGTGAGCCCAGCTGGCTCGAGAGGCCCTATCCTAAGGCACGAGTAGATCGAATAAGGCAGGACATTGATCGAAGCTCCCAGGTCTAGCATGCAATTCTCGATCCTAATGTTGCCTATCGTGCAAGGAATGGTGTAGGTGCCTGGATCTCCGCATTTGGGAGGAACCTTTCGTTGAATCACGGCCGACACATTCCTACTCATCAGCTCTTGGTCCACTCGAGGACCCCTCCTTCTATTCGTGCACAATTCCTTCAAAAACTTAGCGTATCTGGGAATCTGTTTGATGGCCTCGAGGAGGGGGATATTAATTTCCACCTTGCTGAACAGGTCCCATACGTCCTTATCCATCACATATTTCCTGGGCGCTGGAGCAAGGACGGGGAACGGAAGTGGCGCGCTAGTATTCGCATTATCGGCCTCAGGTATCGGGCGCGGGTCTTCGTTCTCAGGTGCGCGCGCCGAGTCCTCACGGCATTCTTCGGTTGTGTCCGGCTCGCACGTATCGGCCGCGTCCGGCCCGATATGGCCGAATGCCTCGGGCTCCATCTGTTCCTCCTCGGACTCTTCTTGACCCACTTCCTCATCTGAGCCTGGCTCATCCTCGGCTAGCCTCCCCGCACTCCTAAGCGTCACAACACTCACATTTCCTCGAGGGTTTTTCACAGTTTGCGAGGGGAGCCTGCCTGGCTCGCTCTTTAGCTCGGCCACGTCGGTGGCGATCTGGGAAACTTGCTTGGCGAGGTCCGCAATGGCCCCGTCCGTCTTAATCTACTGCTGCTGCACTGTAATGGCCAGTTCCTTCACAATTTCTTCGAGTGTCTTACCAGGGCCTCGATTACTCGGACCGGCCTGGTCATGGCTCGGCCCTCGCTGATATTGTCCGGGCCCGTTCTGCTGGAATTGCCGGTTCGGCGGGCGATAGTAGCCCTGGCTCGCCTGGGGTGCGCTTTGCTGCGCGTGATGGAACTGCTGGTGCCCTTCCCTCGGCACATTGTTCCGCCAGTCCTGGCCGGGCGGTGCGCGTCCATAGGCCTGATTTGGCCCGGAGCGATTGTGGTAGGCCTGGTGCCCGTCTATCGCATTGACCTCCACCGGGTCCTCTTCGAACAACGTCGGGCACGCATAGGTTTTGTGGTCCGATGCGCCACAAAACTCACACGGCTTCACCACTACCGGCTGCCTCCTAATCAAAGTCGCCATCATTTCCCTCATTTCTCTCATCTCCTTCAACTGCTCCGCAATAGGCTGGGCTGGTGACTCGGCCTTGGCCACGCTCTTCGTGCGAGAGAACTCTTCTTGCCGAGTCGTCTCCTCGCGAAACCTCGCATTCTCGGCCACCTTCGTCACAAGTTCCCGGATTCCGCTCAAGGGCAGGCTCATCATCGTACCTCCAGCTGAGGCATCGAGGAGCATTTTATCGAGCGGGCGGAACCCGTCCAACAAGTACTCGACCACCAGTTTCTCGGGCAATCCGAGGTTGCAACAACTTCGCTCGAGTCGATTAAATTTTTCGAGGTAGTCATACATCGATTCGTTCGCCCCTTGCTTAATTTCTTAGAGTTGCCTCCGCACTTGAATGGCTCGACCGGCGGGATAGTACTTGTCGAGGAACTTCTTTTGCATTTGGCCCCATGTACGAATACTTCCGGACGGTAGCGAGAGGAACCAATCATTCGCCGCATCGACAAGCGAGAAGAAGAACGCCTGGAGCTTGAAGTCCGCCACATCGATCCCAGGTGGGCGCATATTTTGGCACACGCCATGAAAACGTTGGAGGTGCATGACCGCGGATTCTCCTTGAGTGCCAGCGAACTTCGGCAAATAGTGCACTACGACCGTGTTGACCACGATGTTTTCCATTTCTGGGCCTTCGTAAATGCACCATGGTTGATTGCGAAAATTTGGGGCCAAAAGTTCGCCCATAGTTGGCTCGCGGATGTCCTCGAACTCGTCGTATAGCGCATCGTGCATCGGCTCGTGTCGTGGAGCGCGCTGTTGCGCGGGTTGGAATGGGCGAGGTACCGGCCTAGGGCCGGCCTCGTGTCGAACCTCGGGCGCTCCCGGATCTCGTCTCGCGGCCTCGCGCGCGATGCGATTGCGCTCTCGAATGAGCCGCTCGGGGTCATCGTAAAATGGAGGCGGGTCCTCGGGGTGTTCCACGAAGTCGTCGACTCTCTCGTCGACGATATTGTCGCCCATGCGACTACCAGCGTGCGACATGACTCGCACCCGGCACAAATAACCCCAAAAATGAAAAGAAAGGAAACAAACTAAGACCAAACTTCACCAAATACAACTAACCTCCCCGGCAACGGCGCCAAATTTGACAAGGCGTCGTAGGACCTTGCAAATTGATATTTATAAACTCCTCGCTTTTGGCTCACTAAAAATAGTAGAGCGGCAAGTAAGGGTCAAACCCAAGGAAGTTAGCTTGGTTACTCGTAGGTCTCGTGAAAGCAAGAACAGATTTTCACCAAAATCTGCTTAGATCATCGAATCACACTTGAATGTGCGTGGAGGGAGAGTTAGCTCCCTATGAGGTGTGAACCTCTTGGATATCTAAGCGACAATGGTGAGAACCAGGTTCAACTGCTTGTAAGTAAAGGAAAATGAAATGCAACAGTTGGGGTTTAGGGTTTTAAAGAAAGTAAATGACAAGTACGTGAGTAAAGTGCAATATGAGAAATATCTAGTCGTGGGTTCCTTGCTACATGTTATCCTTGGCACTATGTGGATAAATCTATCTCATGGTGCGGCGTTCCGACTAAGGAACGCGCCCTTGACCTTGGCTTCCTTCGCGTTAGTTCGTAGCACGCCGACTAGGTCGTGCTCTTGAGCCCCGGCTAAGGTAGCTCATCGAATGCAAGTTGAAGGGAGCGCCGGTCCTAGTCCTTTCTTAGGTCGCGCGGAAGTGTTTGGGGGTTTCGAGTCGCGCCGGCTAGGTCGCGTCTTCGTACTCCGTCTAGGTGGTACTTCGAAACCTTACCCCAAGCAAACCCACTTGGCCTAAGTGTTACTATCTACCATCACGGCTAGTATCCGGTAGATGATGACAATAGGGTCTCGAGCCTTCGCTAAACCTTGTGGCTAGACATCCACTTAGCGTAGCTCTCGACCCATAGATTTAGCACAAGGACTAGTAACGAGATAGAAAATGTAAGTGCGGTGCCTCAAACCATGGTTGCAATTACGAACCCACAACTAGATCGAGGGATTTAGCTACTAGTATTCATGGGGTGAATACAATAGCCTTACATAAGTAAATGGAAATGTAAAATACGAGAAGGAGTAGAGAGAGAAGTGCAAAAGGAATAAAGGACACTTGTATTGCTAGATTTCCGGAACAAAAGGAACAATCACAAAACGTGCACACTTCCAAGGGAATGAAGGAGTTCTTTTATAGGAAATGAGGAGGATTCTAGGCCCTTGGATGAGACTTGATCTCCAAGTTGAGTGGCATAAGCGGTTTGGCACTAGTAAAGACCTAGAACCTTCTCTCCATAGGGGAATTGGCATTGTGAACTTTGCATTGGAAGAAGCACACGGAGGCCGACGTCAGCACCTCGAAGGACGAGCCGAGAAAGTCAAGGAAGAGGTCAACGGTCAACTCTTGACTTTGCCCTTGAATTGTAGGCCATTTGGGGAGACCAAGAATGGATTGCGAGTTTTGTGACTCTGGCCGGTGGATTTGGCTTCTTTAGACAATTCTAAGACTTTCTTAAGAAGAGTGCTAAGTCAGAAAATGCCTCGAACTATGATGAATTCCACAATTTCCCCTTTTGTGCCTTATATTGGCCTTGACCGGGCTCGAGACCTTTACTTTCGAATTTCACCGGGCTAGCTCTTGATCTATCATGCTTGATCAATATGAAGACCAGTCTTTCAAGCCAGAAATGCCATTAGATGATTGGAATGTCGATTGGCCAATAAGGGCTTGAATAGGACATTTGATTCGGCGCTGATCGTGCTCGGACCTTGAAGCTCGATTTGGTTCGACTTAGGATAGCAGGTCATTCGATGTTTTGGTCTTGGTAGCAAGGTGGTCATGTGTACTTGATGTTAGGACCTTGAGACCAGACTTTTGAATAGGATTTAGAGCTTGGGCGACCGACAAGGATAGCTTCCCGGTCAGCCCGGCGATACCCGGATGCATTCCCCAGCCAGCCCGGCTGCGCCTGGGTTGCGACCGCATTTTCTCGGCTGGCCCGATATCAAGGTTTCGGTACTCGGCATCCTCGGTAGACCCGGTATGATTCCTCGGGTGGCCCTTCCGAGCGCCTGGTGCGGCATACTCGGTCTCTCTCGGATGCGGTGCGGACCAAATGAGGCCCCGACCGGCCAGAACTTCAACTGGTGATTTTTAGGCTTAAATGCCGTCTTTTGCGCACGATTCCTCATAAGTCCTCGAATGTACATGTAATGCGAAAATACATTAGCAAGCAACTGTTCATGTGACCTTGAATGTCAATTCGTGGGAATTGTTGACTTAATAAGTCGTGTAAACACGGCTTATCAGGCGTGCAGCGCAAGTTCGGAAGCAGTTGCAAGAGCTCAAGCAAGGCCCAAATGAGACTATCTACGAGTATGTGGAGAAGTTCCTGGCCTTGGAAAAGAGTTGCTGCAACCTCGAGCTCCCAGAGAAAGTCATCGTCGAGTATATGCTAGATGGACTACGCAGGCTAGAAAGTAAGCTATTGGAAGCCTCAGCTGGAGGTAATCTCATGAACCTGACGCCAGCCAGAGTAAAGCAGAAGATCATATCAGTGGCAGAAAGTGAGCGCTTCCAGGATGAGTCAACCAAGGAGGACGAGTATGCCCGAACAAAGAACGTGTCGAAAGTTGAACCCTCAATCAGTGCTATGGCCGCAGAAATGAAGGAAATGAGGGAGCTGATGCAACATGTCATCCGAAGGCAACTAGTCCAGGTTAAGCCATGTGAGTTCTGTGCAGCTACAGATCACAAGACGGACGAGTGCCCTACCTTAGCAGCAGACAACCAGGCTGATGTGAACGCAATGGGCAATTATCAGAGTTATGGCAATCAGCCAGGGCCAGTCAGACAGTATGGCGCAGCAGTGCCCAATTAAGGAACCAATGGACAGCCCTGGAGGAGCAACAACCAGCAAAATCAGGCGCAGCCAGCACAGCAGGGAGCACCTCAGCAGAATCAGCAGCCCTACCAGCCTCCTCATCGTCAGTATTAGCAAAATGGGCCTAGTCAGTACCAGCACCGAGGACCTCTCAACAATTAGCAAGGCCCGAACAATCACAGCCCCAACAAAGCTCTCGAGGACATGATAAAGGATCTGGCCTCAGCCGTGATCCAGGATCGGGCCACGACCAAAGGAGACATTGCCAAATTGAAGAAACAGATGTCCCAGCTCAATGCGATAGTCTCAGACCTCGCAAGCAATCTGAACGCTGGACGACTACCCTCGCAGACCATTCCGAATCCAAAGGGGAATGTCAGTGCAGTCACGTTGAGGAGTGGACGAGGGGCATCTAGGCCATCCGAGGAAGACAGCCCTCCAGAGCCCAAAGAAGCAGTGGCCGAGCCCGACACCTACGGCCAGGACTTGGCCGGACAGGATCCAGAGGACGAGACTCCAGTCTCTCGACCAGACCCGGTTCCAGTGACCGAGCATTCTAACGTCCAGGTACCTTTGCCTTTTCCTGTGCAGGTTCGAGCTCCGAAGAAGTATGTGATGGACAGGGAAGTGTGGGAGCTATTCAGCAAGGTAGAAATCAACATTCCACTTCTCGAGGCCATCAAGCAGATCCCGAGGTACTCCAAGTTTCTAAAGGAGTTGTGCACAAACAGATGAAGAGGAACCCAGCCCGACCAGGAGCTCATGAGCAGGAATGTTTCAGCGGTGATTCAGCGCAAGGTGCCACCAAAATGCGGTGATCCAGGCACCTACACCATTCCCTGCACGATCGGTAACATTAGGATAGAGAATTGCATGCTTGATCTCGGTGCATCTATCAATGTTTTACCTTATTCCATATACTCCTGTTTGCGCATTGGACCTCTTGAGCCTGCAGGTCTTACTATACAGTTGGCGAACAGGTCATGCAAGCAGCCCGAGGGCAAGATCGAGGATGTGCTCGTACAGGTGGGAGATCTAGTATTCCCAGCAGACTTCTATGTGCTCAAGATGGAGAACAGCAGCCCGACAGACCATGCACCGATCCTACTCGGCCGGCCATTCCTCAAGACGTCAAAGATGAAGATAGACTGTGACACTAGGACGTTGACCATGGAAGTTGAGGACGAGAGGATCAGCTTTGACATCTTCAGGGCCATGAAGCATCCTACAGAGTACGAGGCGGTCCATGCCTTAGACACCTTGGACGACCTTGTCCAGGAGGTACATCCGGAGAGACAGACCGACCCACTAGAGCAGGTAATTGAGGAGGCATTGTACTCACCAGAGGACTCATATGAGCATGCAGAGGCCATCTTAGACGTACTAGACCAGCTCGAGATTGCCCAGCCACTCACCCCGAGGTACGAGGTTAATGCAGTTCGTTTATTCAGATCACAAGTGTGTTTGCCTTCTGTTGTGCAGGCACCTACAGTAGAATTGAAGCCTCTACCTAGTCACTTGAAGTATGCATTCTTAGGGGAGGATAGCACGCTGCCAGTCATCATTAAGAGTGGGCTCATGGCAGATCAGGAGCGCAGGTTGATTGGAGTGCTCACCAAGCACAAACTGGCCAGTGGATGGACGCTAGCCGACATCAAGGGAATCAGCCCGGCAGTTTGTATACATCGGATATTGCTGGATGATGGAGCTAGACCTTCGAGGGAGCCTCAGCGCAGATTGAACCCGATTATGATGGAGGTTGTCCAGAAGGAGATTCAGAAATTGTTGGATGCAGATGTGATCTACCCGATCTCAGATAGTCAGTGGGTGAGTCCGGTACATGTTGTACCGAAGAAGACAGGGATCACAGTGGAGAAGAATGCCGAGGGCGAGATGGTCACGACTCGAGTCAAGAATGGATGGCGCATGTGCATAGATTACAGGAAGCTGAACGCGGTTACGTGCAAGGATCACTTTCCTCTTCCATTCATTGATCAGATGCTCGACCGCTTGGCAGGTAAGCCTTATTTTTGCTTTCTAGATGGTTTTTCAGGCTATAATCAGATTCCCATAGCACCCGAGGATCAGGAGAAGACGACCTTCACATGTCCATTCGGTACGTTTGCTTTTCGCCGGATGTCCTTTGGCTTGTGTAACGCACCCGGCACTTTTCAGCGGGTCGTTACTAGTATCTTTTCTGACATGATAGGTTCGTTTATTGAGGTGTTCATGGATGATTTTACTGTGCACGGTGACACTTTTGATGCATGCTTAGATCATTTGAGTACAGTTTTAGCACGATGTGTTTCGATGAATTTGGTACTCAACTATGAAAAGTGTCATTTTATGGTTACCCATGGAGTAGTACTCGGTCACATAGTCTCACATGAGGGTATAGAGGTAGACAAAGCTAAGATAGATTTGATTGTTACTCTGCCATACCCCTCCACAGTTCGTGATATTAAGTCGTTTTTGGGTCATGCTGGTTTCTATCGTAGGTTCATAAAGGATTTCTCTAAAAAGGCACTGCCTTTATCTAACCTCTTGCAGAAAGAAGTTCCTTTTGAGTTTACTGATCAGTGCAGGGCGGCATTTGACGAGCTGAAGGAAGCCCTCACCAGCACACCCATCATTAGAGCTTCGGACTGGACACAGCCCTTTGAGATTATGTGTGACGCGAGTGATTATGCTGTAGGAGCAGTTCTCGGTCAGAAGGTGGACAAGAAGCCCGTGGTGATCTACTACGCTTCGAGGACACTAGACGTGGCCCAGAAGAACTATTCGACCACAGAGAAGGAGCTACTAGCCGTGGTCTTTGCCTTGGAGAAATTCAGGTCTTATTTGCTATTTACTAAAGTTGTTGTCTATTCTGACCATGCAGCTATCAGGTACTTGATGACGAAGAAGGAGGCAAAGCCGAGGCTCATTACGTGGATCCTGCTCCTACAGGAGTTTGACATGGAGATCAGGGACAAGAAGGGCATAGAAAACACAGTGGCCGACCACTTGAGCCGTCTTGTCAGAGAGGAGGATGCCGGGCATATTACCGAGACATTTCCAGATGAGCACTTGTATGCTATTTTGGGTAAGATGCCATGGTTCGCTCCTCTAGTGAACTACTTGGTCGGAGGTAAGTTCCCGCCCTCATATTCTAGGGCACAGTGTTTGAAACTGAAGCATGATGCTAAATACTATGTGTGGGATGATCCGTACTTGTGGAAAATAGGTGTAGATCAGATTCTTAGACGGTGCATTCCCGATGATGAGATTGCTTCAGTTATCAGTTTTTGCCATGAGTTAGAGTGTGGTGGCCATTTCGGCCCTAGGAGGACGGCTAGGAAGATTTTAGATAGTGGTTTCTTTTGGCCGCATGTTTTTAGAGATGCCTACGATCATTGTAAGAGATGTGATAGATGCCAGAGAGTAGGTAATATTTCGGCCAGACAGGAGATGCCACAGGTCCCCATACTAGTGAATGAGGTGTTTGACATTTGGGGGATAGACTTTATGGGCCCTTTTCCTGTTTCGTGTGGTTATTCTTATATCTTAGTTGCAGTTGACTATGTGTCCAAGTGGGTAGAGGCCAAGGCCACTAGGTGTGATGATGCTAAAACTGTCATAGACTTTTTGCGCACTAACATCTTTTGAAGGTACGGAGTACCTAAGGCCATTATCAGCGATCAGGGGACACACTTCTGCAACCGTATGATGGCATCCACACTGAAGCGCTACCATGTTCATCACCGGACTTCCACAGCATATCATCCCCAGACGAATGGGCAAGCGGAGATCTCCAACCGCGAAATTAAGGGAATTCTGGAGAAGATGGTAGGACCGACCAGGAAGGACTGGAGCCAGCGGTTAGATGAGGCACTATGGGCATACAGGACAGCCTACAAGACCCCAATAGGCACCTCACCTTTTCGGTTGGTCTATGGGAAGGCGTGCCACTTACCAGTCGAGCTCGAGCATAAGGCGTATTGGGCACTGAAGAAGTGCAATCCAGATTTACAGGCAGCCGGGCTGGACAGGAAACTACAGTTGAGCGAGTTGGAGGAGTTGCGCCTCGAGGCTTATGAGAGCCAAACAGACTACAAGGCGCGGACCAAGCTCTACCACGACAAGTTTATCCTGAGGCGCACGTTTGAAGTTGGGCAATAGGTCCTGGTCTTTTCATCACGCCTACGATTGATGCCAGGGAAGTTGCGATCTAGATGGACAGGCCCATATTCAGTGACTCGCGTTTATAACCATGGAGCGTTTGAGCTAGAGTGCCCTACAGATGGCCGGCGCTTTAAGGTCAATGGGCAGAGGGTGAAGCACTACCACGGAGAGATCGAGATACCAGCACAAGAGATTTACCATGACGAGCCTCCTGACACTTAGAGGAGGTACTGTCGAGCCAACGACGTTAAACAAAGGCGCTCACAGGGAGGCAGCCCTGCACTTTTTGCTTTTCAGTTTATTTACTTATTATGTTTATCTGTGTTTTGAATCATTATTGTCACACTGTACTTGGAAAGGGAGACATTTTTGTGTGCAGGGAACAGGTCGTGCGAGCGCACAACTATTTCGTGCCTCTGGACACTCTTGTGCGAGCGCACAAGCACATCGTGCGAGCGCACGCTCGCTGAGGACAGCCCCATGCCACGACACCATCAGGGGAGTCTCGTCTACCCTTTCCCTTCCTTATCTATTTATTGCATGCATTGTGAGTCTAGATTTGAGTCGTGCCGTGAGGACACGGCTCATTTCAAAAGTGTGGGGTGGGAGAGTCAGTCATTGAGTCAGCACGTTTATTTACTGCACCCTGCACAGAGTCAGCACGTTTCCCATGATTTTTTTAAAATTTTGTACATGATACTTCACTATTTCCTAGACTTGCGGTATTGGATAATGATATGGTGAAATAGATAGAGCCGATTACATGCATGTCTTTGGTGAAAATTGACTTGTGCGACTAACATGTGATCTTAAAATCTTTGCGTGCCTTTGTTAGTTGAGATAAACAGGGATGTGGAGTTGATAGAAATGCCCTAGAGAGACTTGACAGATCATTCAAAGACCGAACTCAGGGTATATGGTTATGTGGAGCTCGTGGAGGCTAGCACTTCGAGGCAACATAGTACGAGTCTGCTCCGCCACTGCGGTACCCTTTGCGGTTGGTCGGGACGGGAATACTTCACACCATCCAAGCTCTAGTCCAAGTAGCCGAGAAAATAGGCAAGCGACCCTTGACTTGACCCGTGTCAAAAGGACGAGGATGAGTGAGAGCAGGAAGGTTTCTAATCCGAGTAATCGGGAAAATAGATGAGCGACCCTCGGCTTGACTCGCGTCAAAAGGAGAAGGAACCACGGTTCGAGCAAGTCACAATCCGCACCACAAAGCAACAAATCCACCATCATTGTGATAGTTACACGAAAATCAAGTGTAGAGCACCATTGAAAAAATCAAAACGGAGACACTATAGCTGGCCGAAAAGCAATCAATACTTTGAAGCTCGAATCAATCACGTGCAAGAAAAAGCGGCAAAGCATAACCATATAGCAGCGAGTTCGAGTCCGAGAATGAGGTTCATGGGACTAAAAAGGGCTATCTCCCGATACATCCGAATTGATTTGCATCTCGCCCCAAAGGTAACACGTATCTTTAACCCATGTTTTCGCACAAGGATATTAGTAACAAGCATGCATAGAAAGGTAGAATCTAGATTAGCCAAATCGCATTCATGTAGCATGTCTATGATGCCGAAGCTTTGTGATGTTCGTACTTCATTTATTTCCTCTTATGACCTAGTCCTTGTTCGGGACGAACAAGTTTAAGTGTGGGGTGGTTTGATGAGCCGTATTTATACGACTCATCGAGTCATCAAATCCCACCAATTCGAGTACTTTTATATGCAAACAGTTACTTCTTAGTGTTGTTTCGCATTTCAGGTAATTTGGAGGCTCTAAGAGGAATCACATTCAAAAGACGGCTTTTGGAGCCAAAAACATCACAAGGAGTTCTTGACCAGCTTATTTACATTTGACGAAGTTTGGCGCCGAAAGAAATGACTTTGGAGTTTTCAGCAGCGCATTCCGCGGAGGCCTCAACAATAAAGGGCGCGGACGTCTGAACAAATTTTGGCAATTCAAGAGACGTCCGCGGGAAGGAAATTCAGGAGACGTCCGTGCGGGAATTCCAAGGCCATGCGATCACATGTCCGAGCGGCCCTCCGTTCGCGCATCCGAGCGGCCCTCCGTTCGAGCATCCGAGGTCCTCGTGTCCCAGCGTCCAAGTCCAGCGCTCCAGGTCCCGTCCGAGAAGCCCGGCCATCCGACAGGCCATCCGAGCTCCAGCCGAGCGTGCGAGAGCCCATGCGAGCGGCTGTCCAGTCGTCCATCCGAGCGGCTGTCCGACCTCCATGCCCTTGCGCAGCCCGGCCATCCGACTGGCCATCCGAGCGTCCGAGATCAAGCCCGACCAAAACCCAAGCCTTCGTTTTGCTCATCGTTGTCATCTCATTCAAGGCGGTTTTGGAACATTCTAGAAGCTCCTAGATGACGTGATCTCCAAGCAAAGATATTGCCTAAAGATAATTCAAGAAGAAGATTTGGGAATATTTCCTAATCTAGATTTGGACCTAAACCGAAAGATACTAGGATTCCTAAGGAGAAACCGACTTCTGGGGCGTCATTCTACTCTATAAATACAAGCCAAAGTTGAGCCTTTCAAGTGGTCCAAAAAAGTCCCAGAATCACCCAAGGCTTCATCTCGGCGTTCCTCGATCTTCATCATCCGTTAAAGAGCATCATCCATCAGTCCTTCTGGCCAATTCTCAGTTTATTTCTCTCGGCATAGTGAGGTGCATTACTCTTTTATTACTTTGTTTTCAGTTCATGGCTATGTGTAACTAATCCGCTTATTCGGGTTAGGGTTTTAACATTATGACGATGTTTTGAGACTTGGTTTTTATTCTTGTTTCATTATTCTACTAAACCTTGTGCTATTTTATCCCGGTTTATATTACGAAGCTAAGTTGATACCCGGAAAGGTTAGACTTAGCCGAGGAATATAAACTCTAAATTTACTGTTTGTTTGATACTAGAGAGCTACAAACAAATAGGGCATGAATTTAATATATCTTGGAATGGAATGTTAAATTGCTAGGTTTAGAATTCTACAACCCGGAAAGGAAGTAGATTGTGGTATAGGCGTCCGGAAAGACCCTATTTTAGGTTATAACTTGGAATGGGAGTAACCACACTTAGGAATTTAGAAACATGATATTTAGAAGTCAATGATAAACTAGTCACAATTTAGAAACCCTGACCTGAATATTTCTCATCATTGATACACTCTCGTTTATTTCCTGTTTTCTCTTGTTTCCTAAACTATTTTCTCACAATCAATTGTCTCTTCTTTTCTTACAGAACAAGTAGTAACTATCTAGCTCCCTAGGGTTCGAACCTTGCTTGCCACTACACTAGATTCTCGCAAGGAAACTATAAATTTAAATTTGCAGGTACCAACGACGTCCTGTCAGACGCCTACCCCAGACCTACTTAAGCGCTCCCTTGTATAGAGGCGTGACTCTAATTTCGTACTTTGATGATTTGGTGAATCGCCTCTTGTCGAGAATCAAAGGGTGGGCCAATCGTTTTCTGTCTATGAGCAGGAGGATTGTCCTTGTTAACTCTGTTCTGAATGTGATGGCCATCCATTCAATGATTTGTTTGCCTATGCCTCTCACTATTCTGGATCGCATGTCCTTGTTGATGGCTAGTTTTGTTTGGGATGTAGGGGACGTGAAACGTAAGCATTAGATCGGTTGGGAGAGACTGTGCCGGTCCAAGGGGGAGGGAGGTCTTAGTTTGAAAAACCCTAGAGGTGTCATGCATGCGTTGCATGGCAAGCTGGCGTGGAGTTACATCAAAAACAAGTCTTTATGGGCGAGGCACGTTCACGCTAGATTCAAGGTTGGTGCTAGAGGTTCTCCGTTGTGGGGTGCCATCTCGCCAATGATTGACACCATTCGAAGGAACAGTTTGTGGTTGATTGGTAGGGGTAATATCACCGTTCATGAATACTGTGACAAACTTGATATGTGGACCCCTTTGGAATTGCTCATCGGAAGTTGAATGAGGTGATTCATAACAGGGATGATCTCGAGATGCTCTTGGACCATCTTCCCCCGTGGGAGCAGAGTCGGCTGAGACAAGTGACTATCAATGATAACAAGGATAGGTTTGTTTGGCATCCTTTCGGCAAGGGTGCATTTCACGCGGGCGTGTTTTGGAAGTTAAGCCAGCCTTCTCATGCTAGAGTCTCTTGGAGCACGGCTCTTTGGTGGCCGTGGCTCCCCGCCAAGGTGTCTTGTTTCTTGTGGCGCATCTCTCACAACATTCTTCCCACTGATGACAATGTTCAGGCATCTGGGATCCCCTTGGCCTCGAAGTGCATGTGTTGTCGTGGGTCCTCTCAGGAATCAGACCAGCATTTGTTGTTTGAGAGCAACTGGGGTAAGGAGCTTTGGAGTTTTCTTGGGGGCCTGTAGCTTGCAGGGCCTAAGTAGGGTGTGGTTGCAGCTTAAGAACCCCACGTTTATGGATTGCCTAGCCTTTCCTATGGCTGGGTGTGGTATGTGGGAAGTGTGGAAGGCTCGGAATAAGGCCACTTTCGAAAGTAAGGAGGTGGCCTGGAAGCTGAAGTGCATGAGATGGGCTCAGCCGCTGGCCAGGCTGATATCTAAGCCTTACGTTGACACAATGGGCAATGCCTTAACCCTCTCAGTTCTCAAGATTTGCAAGCTAGGGACAAAAGTAGATCGCTGGCATTACTGGCGGTCGGGGGAAACTGGTAAAACTATGACCATAGGCTGGATCCGCAAAGCCGGTAGATCGGTAGTAGGTGCTGTTGTCCACAATAGAGAAGGTAGATTCTGCATGGCGTTCAAATTGTTCTGTGATCAGCCAATGATTTTTATGCCCTTATTTGGTTCATCGACAAAGCCTTTGACGCGTGCGCCGGCCTGGAGTGATGTTCGTTCGATTCAAGGCTCTCATTCTCTAATGACTCACCTGCCACATGGCGATGATAGGGGTGTTCCTATGGATTTGGTTGAGGACAGGAGGAGTTTTCAAGGTAGACGACACGTTTTTGTTCTTCGTGTGACCCCATGAGGAATGGTCTGGCTCTGGATCTGGTGTGGGGCACAAAGCAGGAGGATCGCCTTCTGAGATGGGAAGACCTAGGGCTGGTGACGGAGCCCACCGCACTGTCGTTAAGGTGCGGTGTTCTCTGTGCAAAAGCAAATTTATATTCCGCTACTCGTGACCTTACTACTGGGTAGCAAGTGGTAAGTAGGGGTCGAACCCAAGGGAATTAGGGGGATAGTCGTTCTTTGAGGGATTGTATAGGACGGGAGCGTGTTTTAGGTTGATTGAGATTTTAGTGCGGAGAAGTAAGTGTTTTTTTGGTTGTTTTTGGTTTTTAGTGCGGAAAAGTAAATGACAGAAAAGTAAATACTAAAAATAAAAGTAGAAGACTTACAGCGGGTGATGCGTGATTGGCAAGTCCTCCGGAAGGTGAGCAGTTGATAGAGCAGTTTATACTAAGAAAGTAAATGCAGGTGGTGTTTGAATTTAAGGAAAGCATTCGGTTTCGGGGGCTTTGTATCATAGCCTGTTTATCATTGACCTTTAGTGATCCTTCTAAGTATTCAAACGTGTATCAAGGCCATTTCAAGCGCTCGATTTGCACACACTGTCTAGCCCATTTCAAGGTCGTAGAGCACTTGTTCTATTTAGACTAACACCCCATTTCAAGGTATACTAGCCTATGTGCATCCATTGATCCGTCATTTTCGATCAAAACCAATGGTGTTTGAAAGAGATCGAACTCCTCAGATAAGCTTTGCCATTTCAAGCATCCACTTACCCGAGTATGTTCACGAACCCCCACGGAAGAGCTTTGACATTTCAAGCATCCACTCAACCTTGGAAATTCTGACCTAATATATGGCACATAGAACAAGTTTTGAATACAAAGAAGAGGCACTAAGAGTATAGTCTAAAACATTTTATAATACAAGTACACCCCTTCAACCAAATGAAGAGTTTAGCTACGAATATCCATAGAAGTGGATACCATAACTAAGTACTTACGGTTTTTTGAAAGACAGTAAGTAAAGGAAAGGGGTGAGTACTTCAAGAACCGACAAGAGTACTTGAGAATAAAGAAAAGCTTGAGTACTCAAGAACCGACAGGAGTACTCAAGACCAAACTATAATACTCAAGAACCAACAGGAGTATTATATATTGAAAACCAAACTTACAAATGCCAAACTTTCTAGAGAGAGAAGTATTTATGGTTTTGGATGTTACAAATGAGAGGGGAAGGCATGTATTTATAGCCATGGGAGGAGAAGATGTGTGGAGGAGAAGCCACCGCATGGCAAGCTTTCCATGGAGGAGGTGGAGCCTCCCAAAGCCGCCGGTTGTGGGTGGTAAAAGGAGGAGAGCTTCCTCCCCTGGTCACCTCCTCCAAAAGCCGCTGGTCACCATGGAGGGGAGAGTGAGTTTTGTGAGGTTTTGTGACGTTTTCACAAAACTATCGGTGTATTTCAGCTCCGGACTGACTTTGGTTGCTCTTTGGTTGGATTTGTTTTGAGTGGTTCAATGTCAGGATCTTGAGATTTCTTCAGTCGGCATCTGATCGTGACCTTGGAATGACTCGTAATATATTTTCAGCGTAAAATCCTCTCCTTAGCGTGTATTCTCTCTAGACTCCAAAATACCTTGTAGATAAATATCGGAACTAACAAGAAAAAGTTAAATAGACAAACAGTCTAATTTGGTGGGTTTAACTGTGTTTATGATTCGTATAGTTATGGTCCATCAGATCACCCCACACTTTTAGTTGTTCGTCCCGAACAATGCTATTAAAGGGCGGCACTAAGTAAGCTTTTAAAATATGAAAGTTAGACTGTGTGACTAGATTTATCATAATTCATGCATTACTTACTTATTACCAAATTGAACTGTGTAAATAAATAGAAGAAACTTGATACTTTTACCTTCGTGCCGAGATGCAAATTATTCTGGATGTTTCGGGAGATAGCCCTTTTCAGGCTCCTGGACTGCAACCTCGGGACCGTCTCGCACTATATGGTTTCCTTGTAGCTTTCTCTAGCACGTGATTCGGTTCACGTTTCAATGGTTTGGTCTTTGATTTTCTTTTGGCGAGGGACAGCTTTTGTAGTGAATCGGCCTTTGGCCTTTGATTTGACTCTTTGAGTACTTCACTTTTTGTTCGGTTAAAACCTTCACAATTTTGGGCCTTTGGCCTCTTGAGTTGCTTCTTCGAGCTTTTGCCTTTTTGTGGCTTGCTAGTCCATTTTCTCAAGCCTTTTTGGGAGGTCCAATCATTGCCCGCGAGCATATGGAAATACCTCCCCGCTCCTCTAATCCTTGCCGTTTCACGCGGGTCAAGATGAGGGTCGCTCATCTATTTTCTCGGCTACTTTGACTAGAGATAGGACGGTCTGATTCCCGTCCTCGCCTTTTTTTTTCTTTTTGCATAAACGCTGCATGGCGGAGATGACTTCAATCTTCACTGAAACCCGAAGTGCAGCCTCCACTGACTTCGAAAACCATATAGTTAGATTCGATCCTTCGAGTGCTTGCCAAGCCTCTCTAGGGCAGTTTATGTCAACTTCACATCCCTAGTTTATCTCAGCACAAAGGGACAAATGAGAAGTTACATTCTAAGTTTTTAAACAGTTGAATTTTCACAAGGTTAATGCATGAATTATGATCTATCTTTTTCACATTCTCAAGTTCATATTTTCAAAAAGATAAAATTAAGGAAAAAAAAACATGTTTATGTACACAGGTGGTTCTCACCCCACACTTTAGAACGAAGGCGTGCCTTTCAGCACAACTTAGTTCAAAAGCCATGCAAGCAGACAATTATGAGAAGGAAATGACATTAAGGAAAAGAGAAGAACAGAACTCCCTTTAAAGTGTCGAGTGAACGACATGGCATGAGGCTGGATAATCGAGGGAGTTCGGCTGGGCCTTGAACTCTTGGCGTAGGCCTGGCTGGCTTAATTTTGCACCTAAGTCCGATTCCTGAATAGTCATTTCTTCTATGCACCAAGTGGGTGAGAGCGACTTATTGGTAAAAACTAAATGACAGAAAAATAAAAGACTGAAAGTAAGATAGGTGTCGGGTTACCTCCCGACCAGTGCCTTTGTTTAACGTCGTTGGCTCGACAGTACATCATTCCTGGATCACTGGTTTGGATCCCATGGGTGGCTCAGGTCGTATTTTTGTGTTATCAAGTTGACCTCGCCATGGTAACGTTTGACTCGTTACCCATTCACCGTGAATCTGTTTCCATCATTTGGGCTTTCTAACTCAATTGCTCCATGGTTGAATACCTTAGTTATCGTGAAAGGGACGGTCCATCTAGATTTAAGCTTCCCGGGCATCAATTTCAGTCGCGAGGAGAAGACCAGTACTTGTTGTCCCTCCTCAAATGAGCGTCGGAGGATGAATTTGTCATGTTACAATTTGGTCCGTGCCTTGTAGTCCGTTTGCCCTTCATAGGCCTCAAGCCGCAATTACTCAAGCTCACACAGATTAAGCTTCCTATCTAGTCCTGCAGCTTTCAAATATGGATTGCAATGCTTGAGCGCCCAATAGGCTTTATGTTCTAATTCCACCGGAAGGTGGCATGTCTTCCCATAAACCAGCCGAAAGGGGGAGGTTCCAATTGGCGTCTTGTATGCCGTCCGATAAGCCCAAAGAGCTTCATCAAGCCTCTGACTCCAATCTTTCCTGCCCGGCTTTACCATTTTTTCTAAAATTCCTTTGATTTCGCGGTTGGAGATCTCCGCTTGACCATTGGATTGGGGGTGATATGCCGTGGACGTCCGATGGTGGACATGGTAGCGTTTTAAGGTAGCAGCCATCATGCGGTTGCAGAAATGAGTTCCTTGGTCGCTTATTATGGCCTTGGGTACCCCGTACCTACAAAACAGGTTAGTGCGCAAAAATGCTATGACAGTTTTTGCATCGTCGCACCTTGTGGCCTTGGCTTCTACCCATTTTGACACATAATCTACAGCAACTAAAATGTAAGTATAACCGCATGAGACCGGGAATGGTCCCATAAAAGTCAAAAACATCGTTGACTAATATGGGTAGTTGAGGCATTTCACTTCTAGCTGACACATTTCCTACTCTTTGACACTTATCGCATTTTTTACACTTTTCACAGGCATCTCTAAATATACTTGGCCAGAAAAAGCCGCTATCTAAGATTTTTCTAGCGGTTCTCCTAGGCCCGAAGTGTCCTTCACATGCAAACTCATGGCAAAAGCTAATAACAGAAGCTATTTTATTATCGGGGATGCATCTCCTAAGTATTTGATCTGCTCCTATTTTCCATAAATAGGGATCATCCCATAAGTAATATCTAGCGTCATGCCTAAGTTTCATGCATTGTGCTTTAGTAAAAAAGGGAGGAAATGTACCTCCTACAAGGTAGTTGACGATTGACGCGTACCATGGCACCTTGGTTGAGACTGCATAGAGATGTTCGTCTGGGAATGACTCAGTTATGTGTCCTTCTTCTTCCTTTCAGACAATCCTACTTAGGTGGTCGGCCACAGTATTCTCGATCCCTTTTTTGTCCCTTATTTCCACATGGAACTCTTGCAGTAGTAATATCCACCGAATGAGTCTTGGCTTGGCCTCCTCTTTCTTCATCAGGTAACGGATGGCAGCATGGTCAGAGTAAACTATTACTTTTGCTCCAAGCAAATAGGGTCTGAATTTTTCTAGAGCGAATACTACTACCAAGAGTTCCTTCTCGGTGGTGGAGTAGTTCCGATGGGCAGGATCTAGGGTTCGTGAGGCGTAGTAGATCACACCTGCCTTCTTATCAATCTTTTGGCCGAGAACTGCTCCCACAGCAAAGTCGCTTGCGTCACACATGATTTCAAACGGTTTTTTCCAATCCGGAGTTTGGATGATGGGTGTGCCAGTGAGGGCCTTTTTGAGCTCATTAAAGGCTTCCTTGCATGCATCGGTGAATTCAAAAGGAACTTCTTTTTGGAGAAGAGTGGATAGAGGCAACGCCTTTTTGGAGAAGTCCTTGATAAATCGTCGGTAGAATCCCGCATGCCCAAGGAAGGATTGGATGTCTCGAACAGTGGAGGGGTACGATAGAGTCATGATCGGGTCTATTTTAGATTTATCCACCTCTATGCCTTCTTGTGAGACGACGTGCCCTAAAACTACTCCATGAGTTACCATGAAGTGGCATTTCTCATAATTTAGCACGAGGTTCATTGAGACACATCTTGCCAGAACCGTGCTCAAGTTATCTAGGCAAGCGTCGAATGTATCGCCATAGATGGTGAAGTCGTCCATGAAGACTTCAATGAATTTCCCAATCATGTCTGAAAAGATGCTGGTTACTACCCTTTGAAAAGTTCCCGGGGCATTGCATAGGCCGAACGACATTCTTCTGAAGGCGAATGTACCGAATGGGCAGGTGAATGTAGTCTTTTCTTGGTCTTCAGGTGCTATGGGGATCTGGTTGTAGCTTGAAAAACTGTCCAAGAAGCAAAAATATGGCTTGCCTGCCAGTCGGTCTAGCATTTGATCGATGAATGGTAGGGGAAAATGATCTTTTCTTGTGACGGCGTTTAATTTCCTGTAGTCGATGCACATTCTCCAGCCGTTCTTGATCCTTGTTGTTACCATTTTTCCTTCGGCATCTTCCTCAACTGTAATCCCACTTTTCTTTGGGACCACGTGGACAGGACTCACCCATTGGCTATCTGATATGGGATAGATAACGTCCGCATCTAGTAGCTTCTGTATTTCCTTTTGGACGATCTCCATCATGATTGGGTTGAGTCGTCGTTGAGGCTCTCTTGATGGCTTTGCTCTATCTTCAAGTAGAATACGATGCATGCATACGGGCGGGCTGACTCCTCTTAAGTCGGCCAGCGTCCATCCAATAGCCAACTTGTGTTGATTCAGCACTTTAATCAAACTTTGTTCCTGTCCTGCTTCCAAGCCACTCTTGATGATTACCGGGAGCGTGTTATTTTCCCCAAGGAAAGCGTATTTCAGATGCTCGGGCAGGGGCTTCAATTCTATTTTGGGAGCTTGCATCACTGAGGGTAAAAAAGTATTGGATTTGAATAATTTTACCTCGTTGACTTCATATCCTGGTGTGAGAGGCTCCGAGATTGTTAAGTGGGCCACCGTTTCATGCAAGTCTTCGGTTAATTCGTATGATCCTTCGGCCCCGTTGAGTATGGCTTCCAAGGTATCTGTTCTTGGTTCTGGTCGAATTTCTTGGACCAGGTCGTCCAAAGCATCGAGAGCGTGTACTTCCTCGAATTCCACAAGGTACTTCATTGCTCGGAATATGTCAAAGCTGAAGACTTCTCCTTCTACTTCCATTGATAGCATTCCACTTCCACAGTCGATTTTCATTTTTGATGGTTTGAGAAATGGACGGCCGAGAAGGATGGGTGCATGATCTGTAGGTCCACCATTCTCCATTTTTAAGACGTAGAAGTCTGCTGGAAATACTAATTTGCCTACTTGAACCAGGACGTCTTCTATTTTACCCTCGGATTGTTTGCATGACCGATCTGCTAGTTGAATAGTGAGACCGGTGGGTTTGAGTGGTCCAATCTTTAGACATGAGTAGATAGAAAAGGGAAGAACGTTGATTGATGCTCCAAGGTCTAGCATGCAATTATCGATCCTGATGTTGCCAATTGTGCATGGAATGGTGTAAGTTCCTGGATCTCCACATTTGGGGGGCACTTTTTGTTGTATGACGGCCGACACGTTCCTACTCATCAGCTCTTGATCGTGTCTAGAACTCCTCCTCCGGTTGGTGCAAAGTTCTTTTAAAAACTTGGCATACCGAGGAATTTGCTTGATGGCTTCCAAAAGGTGAATGTTGATTTCGACCTTACTGAACAATTCAAATACGTCCTCATCCATGACATGTTGTTTTTGCACGCGAGCCGGTACTGGAAATGGAAGTGTTGCGCTGATTTAGGGGTTTCGGTTCTGGGCATCGGGCCAGGCCTGTGTTCCTTGGACGTATTCTCTTCTTCTTCGGTTACGTCCCGCTCTTCCTCAAATATGTCATCGTCATTATCGGCCGCATCATCCTCTAGAGTTTCGAGAGATTCGGGCTTCATTTGTTCTTCTCCGGGCAACTTTGGGTCTTTGTCCTCCTCTTGTTCCAACGGTTTGTCGACAAGCATTTTTCCGCTTCTAAGAGTCAAGGCAATCACATCTTCTTGCATGATTTGAATGGTTTGTGAAAGGAGTCTGCCGGACTCATTAGCGTGCGCGGACTCTGAGGCAGCGAGTTGGGAGATGTGTTTCTTTAAGTCCGATAATTCTTCCTTTGTTTCGGCTTGGTTTTGATGCATGCTCAACTGCTGCACAGTACTTGACAATTGCGTTATCATATCCTCAAGTGACTTGTTTGGTCCTTGATGATTGCTCGAGTTTGCCTGGTACTGGCCTGCTGGTGGGGCGTCCTGGTTGTACTGTTGGTGGAACGGTTGATAGAATGACTGGGCTAGTTGAGGGACAGCTGGTTGTGTTTCTTCTTGAGAATAGCTATTGTTATGCCAGCTCGGGTTGGCTGCTTGACCATACTATCGGTTTTGTCCGGCTCTGTCGTTGCTGTTGTTGTTGTATTTTTGGTTTCCTCTTAATGTATTTATTTCTGCCGGGTCCTTAACTAGTACTGTCGGACATGCGTCAGTTTCGTGGTTTATAGAGCCACCGAACTCGCAAGGTCTTACTTGAACTGTCTACATTCGTAAGAATTGCATCATCATTTCCTTCATTTGTTTCATCTCTTCTGGCATGGGGTTTACTGATGTCTCGGCTTGTGATACGTTTTTCGTTTGGAAGAATTTATCTTGACGAGTAGTCTCCTTTCTAAACCGAGCATTTTCAGCAACGTTGGTGATGAGATTCCTAATGCCACTTAACGATAGATTCATCATGGATCCTCCAGCCGAGGCATCCAAGAGCATTTTGTCTAACTTAGTTAGTCCATTTATTAGGTACTCGATGATGATCTTCTCGGGTAGTCCAAGAGTGCAGCAGCTTCTTTCCAAGTGGTTGAATTTTTCCAGGTAGTCGTACATGGTTTCATTAGGTTCCTGCCTTATGTCCTGCAGTTGCCTTCTTACTTGCATCGCTCTTATCGCTGGGTAGTATTTGTCCATGAATTTCCTTTGCATCTGAACCCATGTTCTGATGCTTCCCGAAGGCAATGAAAGGAACCAGTCATTTGCCGAGTCAATGAGGGAAAATTAGAATGCCTTCAACTTGAAGTTGTCTATGTTTACGCCATTTGGTTTTAAGTTCTGGCAGATACCATGTAAGCGCTGGAGATGAGTCATTGCTGATTCTCCATTTGTTCCTGAGAACTTTGGTAAATTGTGGACCACGGACATGTCGACGGCAATGTTTTCTAATTCAGGGCCCTGGCAAATGCACCATGGCTGTGTTTCGAATTCTGGGGCATTGAGTTCTCCCATAGTAGGTGTACGGTAGTTGTTATCCCCATAATCATCAAAGATGGGTCCTCGTCTTGGCATTTGTTGATGTTGGGGGGTGGTGGATATCTAGGGGGTTGTATTGGACCTGCTGCATTTCGGTCCTCGGGTGGTTCTTGATTTCTTCTGATGGCCTCCCTATCACGAGCTCTTCTGTTTCTGATGAGTTGTTCCAGATCGTCCACAAATGGAAGTGGCACCTCATCATTTCGATCGTACAGGTTTATCTCGTCGTCATCTTGGTAGTCATGGTGGCTTCCTTCGCGAGACATGGTCGTTTTGAAGCGAGTATTGATTCAAAGAACTTATCCGACGGCTAATTCCCCGGCACTGGCGCCAGTTTTGACGGAGCCCACCGCACTGTCGTTAAGGTGCGGTGTTCTCTGTGCAAAAGCAAATTTATATTCCGCTACTCGTGACCTTACTACTGGGTAGCAAGTGGTAAGTAGGGGTCAAACCCAAGGGAATTAGGGGGATAGTCGTTTTTGAGGGATTGTATAGGACGGGAGCGTGTTTTAGGTTGATTGAGATTTTAGTGCGGAAAAGTAAGTGTTTTTTTGGTTGTTTTTGGTTTTTAGTGTGGAAAAGTAAATGACAGAAAAGTAAATACTGAAAATAAAAGTAGAAGACTTACATCGGGTGATGCGTGATTGGCAAGTCCTCCGGAAGGTGAGCAGTTGATAGAGCAGTTTATACTAAGAAAGTAAATGCAGGTGGTGTTTGAATTTAAGGAAAGCATTCGGTTTCGAGGGCTTTGTATCATAGCCTGTTTATCATTGACCTTTAGTGATCCTTCTAAGTATTCAAACGTGTATCAAGGCCATTTCAAGCGCTCGATTTGCACACACTGTCTAGCCCATTTCAAGGTCGTAGAGCACTTGTTCTATTTAGACTAGCACCCCATTTCAAGGTATACTAGCCTCTGTGCATCCATTGATACGTCATTTCCGATCAAAACCAATGGTGTTTGAAAGAGATCGAACTCCTCAGATAAGCTTTGCCATTTCAAGCATCCACTTACCCGAGTATGTTCACGAACCCCCACGGAAGAGCTTTGCCATTTCAAGCATCCACTCAACCTTGGAAATTCTGACCTAATATATGGCACATAGAACAAGTTTTGAATACAAAGAAGAGGCACTAAGAGTATAGTCTAAAGCATTTTATAATACAAGTACACCCCTTCAACCGAATGAAGAGTTTAGCTACGAATATCCATAGAGGTGGATACCATAGCTAAGTACTTATGGTTTTTGGAAAGACAGTAAGTAAAGGAAAGGGGTGAGTACTTCAAGAACCGACAAGAGTACTCGAGAATAAAGAAAAGCTTGAGTACTCAAGAACTGACAGGAGTACTCAAGACCGAACTATAATACTCAAGAACCAACAGGAGTATTATATATTGAAAACCAAACTTACAAATGCCAAACTTTCTAGAGATAGAAGTGTTTATGATTTTGGATGTTACAAATGAGAGGGGAAGGCTTGTATTTATAGCCATGGGAGGAGAAGATGTGTGGAGGAGAAGCCACCACATGGCAAGCTTTCCGTGGAGGAGGAGGAGTGACAGAACCGCTCGTCGTCAAAGCGATTTGTGCAAATAAATTTATAATAATCCACTACTCGCAACTATACTACTGGGTAGTACTTGGTAAGTAGGGGTCGAACCCAAGGGAACCAGGGGAATAATTGTTCTTCGGGGGGATTACGCAGCGTGGGAGCGTGTTTAAGGTCGGTTGGTTGGTTTTAAAGCTACCAGCTATTTTGATTGATTGATTGGTTGGTTGGTTGATTTTAATACTGGAAAGTAAATTACAGTTTATAATTAAAGAGAAATGTTCGGTTTCAGGGGACTTGTATTATATCCTGTTTATCATTGACCTTTAGTGACTCTCCTAAGTATTCAAACGGTGTATCAAGGCCATTCCAAGCACTCGATTTGTGTACACTGTCTAGCCTATTCCAAGGACGTAGAACACTTATTCTATTTAGACTAATACTCCATTCCCGGTTATATTAGCCTATGTGCATCCATTTGATCAATCATTCCCGATCAACCAAATGGTGTTTAAGATGAGTCAAACTTCTCAGATAAGCTTAGCCATTCCAAGCATCCACTTATCCGTACAAGTTTACGAACCCCGCTGTAGAGTTTTGCCATTCCAAGCATCCACTCTACCTTGGACGTTCTGACTTAATATATGGCACATAGAATAAGTTTTGAATACTTAGACTAGACACTAAGTTAATAGTCTAAAACATTTTATAATACAAGAGCGCCCCTTCTACCGAACTACTAGTTTAGCTACTATTCATCGCGCTAAACATTATAACTAAGGAATTAAAGACAACAGTTAAATAAATAAATACTAAGAATTACTTACAACCGTTGAAGCGCCAAGGGAGCTATCCTTTATTTCCAAAGCCAAGATTACAACGTTACAAATATTACAACTTCTAGAGAGAGAAGTGAAATGAGATTGAGGTGTGTTTTTGGAGGAGGAGGAGCTCCTCCTTTTATAGCCCAAAGGGGAGGAGATGGGTGGTGGAGATGGGTGGCAAGTGTTGCATTTTGATTGGAGGAGAAATCAAGGGAGGAGATGGCCACATGTGGAGGAAGGGGAGGAGGCCGGCGGCTTTTGGTGGAGGAGGTGGCACCGCCGGTTGCCGGTCACCCAAGGGGGAGGAGCTCCTCCCTTGCCCACCTCCTTGAATGGTGGCCGGTCATCTTGCCCAAATGTGAGTTTTGTACAGTTTTGTGCAGTCTTTTCACAAAACTGTCAATGTGTTTCTTCCCTGGTCTGTCTTGACTCCACTCCTGATTCTTCTGATTAATTTGTTATGTTCAATTCAACGTCAGGATCCTTGATATTTCTTCAGTCGGCATATGATCTTGACCTTGGATTGACTCTTGTTATCTTTTCTGCATAAAATCCTCTCCTTAGCGTGTTTTCACTTCAGTCTCTAAAATGCCCTGTGAAAATATATCGGGACTAACACGTAGACGTTAGATAGACAAACAGTCTAATTTGGTGGGTTTAACTGCATTTATGTTTCATACAATTATGGTCCATCGGATTACCCCACACTTTTAGTTGTTCGTCCCGAACAATGCTATTAAAGGGCGTAAGTTCTAAGTTTGGCTTTGGAATATGAAAATTAGACTGTGGTACTCGATCTATCCTAATGCATGCATTGCTTACTTATTACCAAATTAAACTGCGTAAATATATAGAAGAAACTTAATACTTGTACCTCCGTGCTGAGATGCAAATTATATTGGATGACTCGGGAGATAGCCTCGTTTTAGGCTCCTGGACTGCAATCTTGGGATCGTCTCTTACTATATGGTTTTCTTGTAGCTTTCTCTAGCACATGATTCGATTCGGGTTTCAGTGAGTTGAGCCTTTTTGATTTTCTTCTTTGGCGAGGGACTGCTTTTTTGTTGTAGTGAATCGGCCTTTGGCCTTTGATTTGACTTTTTGAGTGCTTCACTTTTGCTCGGTTAAAACCTTCACAATTTTGGGCCTTTGGCCTCTTGATTTGCTTCATTGAGCTTTTCGCCTTTTTGTGACTGCTAGTCCATTTTCTCAAGCCTTTTTGGGAGGTCCAATCATCGCCCGCAAGCCTATGGAAATACCTCCCCGCTCCTCTTGTCTTTGTCATTTTGCGCGGGTCAAGATGAGGGTCGCTCATCTATTTTCTCGGCTATTTTGACTAGAGAGAGGACGGTCTGATTCCCATCCTCGCCTTTGCATAGATGCTTCTTGGCGGAGTTGACTTCAATTATTCACTGAAAACCCGAAGTGCAGCCTCCACTGACTTTGAAAACCATATAGTTTGATCTGATCCTTTGATTGCTTGCCAAGCCTCTTTAGGGCAGTTTATATCAACTCCACATCCCTAGTTATCTCAGCACAAAGGACAAATGGAAAGTTACATTCTAAGTTTTTAAACAGTTGAATTTTCACAAGGTTAATGCATGAATTACGATTTATCTTTTTCACATTCTTAAGTTCATATTTTCAAAAAGATACTATTACTAAAAAAGAAAAAAAAACAGCTGCATGTTATTTATGTACACAGGTGGATCTCACCCCACACTTTTGAACGAAGGCGTGCCTTAGTTCAAAAGTCATGCAAGCTTAAAACTAAATACTGAATTTAAAAGACAGAAATTAAAGTGCGGAAAAGTAAGATAGTGTCGGGTTACCTCCCGACCAGTGCACTTGTTTAACGTCGTTGGCTCGACGATACCTCGTTTGTGGTTCATTGGTTTGGGTCCCCTGGGTGGCTGAGGTCGAACTTTGCCACCGTTCCAGTGTTGCTTCTTCCTGACTTCTTGCCGGATGTTTTTTTTCTTGTCAGGACTCCTTTGTTTCAGGATTTTTTCCTTCCAATACCCCGGAGGGGGTGATGGACCTTTCACTACCAGCCTTTCGAAGTTTTTGTATTTGGGACTGCCTAGTCCAGTTGCGGCATAGCAATGCTCCATCGAGGGGTCATTCTGCAGAGGTGCTTTTCCCATTCTCCTTTGAGCTTCTTCTTGGATCGCATAGTTCGCGGCGATTTCCTCATTAATTAAGGGGAAAAGTCGGGAAGGCCTCATGAGACTTGGTTCTGCCTCGTTATGTTGGTTCGTGAAGAACTGATCGTAGATAGTTTCAGCTGCCTGGGTAATGATAGTCGGGTATGGCTTGGGCAGTTCGTCAGTGGTGTTCTGGACTCCTACTTCATTGCTTCCGGTGCTTTCCATGTCTGATTCCTCAGACGGTTCAGGAGTCTCTTCTGACGGTTCGGTGGTTTCTTCTTCATCAGCCTCAGGATCAGCTTCTTCTGTCTGCATTTCCTCATCAGTTTGGGGTACTCGTCTTGTGGTAGCGGCCAGGCCGATTATAAGGCACCACATGTCTGCAACGGTGAAGTTTGTTGCAGACCTTCTCATAGCTTCGTTAACTCTTCCCAGCTCTTCGGCCCTCATCCCACGAAGAAATTTTTGGAGAAGAACTCTCTTCGTAAATCCATGGTGCGGGCAGCTTGAGACGATGGCATCGTAGTTTATGTAGTATTCGTCCAAAGTCTCATCCCGGGATTGTTGAAGGTTCAGGATCTTCTCGCGAGTTTCTTGGCGTAAAGATGGTGGGGAGAATTCTTTCAGGAACGGAACGCAGAGGTCTACGAAATGTTCTGCACTGCAAGAGGTGGATGTGTAGTACCATATCGTGGCGAAGTCGGTTAGAGAGAATTTGAAGCATTTCAGCTTAAACTCTTCTAACACTTCGTTTTCAGGTTTGATGTTGTGGCAGACTTGGTGGAAGTTTCGGCAGTGCTGTACAGGGTTTTCTCCCACCGTTCCTCCGAACAGGGGCAGAAATCGCGTTGTCCATGCATGCGTAATGGATAATGACATAGGGAAAAGAAAGAAAAAGAAAGGGGAGGGAAAGAACAACTATCCGATAACTGATTCCCCGGCAACGGCGCCAATTTGACAGAACCGCTCGTCGTCAAAGCGATTTGTGCAAATAAATTTATAATAGTCCGCTACTCGCAACTATACTACTGGGTAGTACTTGGTAAGTAGGGGTCGAACCCAAGGGAACCAGGGGAATAATTGTTCTTCGGGGGGATTACACAGCGTGGGAGCGTGTTTAAGGTCGGTTGGTTGGTTTTAAAGCTACCAGCTATTTTGATTGATTGATTGGTTGGTTGGTTGATTTTAATACTGTAAAGTAAATTAAAGTTTATAATTAAAGAGAAATGTTCGGTTTCAGGGGACTTGTATTATATCCTGTTTATCATTGACCTTTAGTGACTCTCCTAAGTATTCAAACGGTGTATCAAGGCCATTCCAAGCACTCGATTTGCGTACACTGTCTAGCCTATTCCAAGGACGTAGAACACTTATTCTATTTAGACTAATACTCCATTCCCGGTTATATTAGCCTATGTGCATCCATTTGATCAATCATTCCCGATCAACCAAATGGTGTTTAAGATGAGTCAAACTTCTCAGATAAGCTTAGCCATTCCAAGCATCCACTTATCCGTACAAGTTTACGAACCCCGCTGTAGAGTTTTTCCATTCCAAGCAGCCACTCTACCTTGGACGTTCTGACTTAATATATGGCACATAGAATAAGTTTTGAATACTTAGACTAAACACTAAGTTAATAGTCTAAAACATTTTATAATACAAGAGCGCCCCTTCTACCGAACTACTAGTTTAGCTACTATTCATCGCGCTAAACATTATAACTAAGGAATTAAAGACAACAGTTAAATAAATAAATACTAAGAATTACTTACAACCGTTGAAGCGCCAAGGGAGCTATCCTTTATTTCCAAAGCCAAGATTACAACGTTACAAATATTACAACTTCTAGAGAGAGAAGTGAAATGAGATTGAGGTGTGTTTTTGGAGGAGGAGGAGCTCCTCCTTTTATAGCCCAAAGGGGAGGAGATGGGAAGTGGAGATGGGTGGCAAGTGTTGCATTTTGATTGGAGGAGAAATCAAGGGAGGAGATGGCCACATGTGGAGGAAGGGGAGGAGATGGCCACATGTGGAGGAAGGGGAGGAGGCCGGCGGCTTTTGGTGGAGGAGGTGGCGCCGCCGGTTGCCGGTCACCCAAGGGGGAGGAGCTCCTCCCTTGCCCACCTCCTTGAATGGTGGCCGGTCATCTTGCCCAAATGTGAGTTTTGTAAAGTTTTGTGCAGTCTTTTCACAAAACTGTCAATGTGTTTCTTCCCCGGTCTGTCTTGACTCCACTCCTGATTCTTCTGATTAATTTGTTATGGTCAATTCAACGTCAGGATCCTTGATATTTCTTCAGTCGGCATATGATCTTGACCTTGGATTGACTCTTGTTATCTTTTCAGCATAAAATCCTCTCCTTAGCGTGTTTTCACTTCAGTCTCTAAAATGCCCTGTGAAAATATATCGGGACTAACACGTAGAAGTTAGATAGACAAACAGTCTAATTTGGTGGGTTTAACTGCATTTATGTTTCATACAATTATGGTCCGTCAAGGAGCCTCCCAAAGCCGCCGGTTGTGTGTGGTAAAAGGAGGAGAGCTTCCTCCCTTGGTCACCTCCTCCAAAAGCCGCCGGTCACCATGGAGGGGAGAGTGAGTTTTGTGAGGTTTTGTGACGTTTTCACAAAACTATCGGTGTATTTCAGCTCCGGACTGACTTTGGTTGCTCTTTGGTTGGATTTGTTTTGAGTGATTCAATGTCAGGATCTTGAGATTTCTTCAGTCGGCATCTGATCGTGACCCTGGAATGACTCGTAATATATTTTCAGCGTAAAATCCTCTCCTTAGCGTGTATTCTCTCTAGACTCCAAAATACCCTGTAGATAAATATCGGAACTAACAAGCAAAAGTTAAATAGACAAACAGTCTAATTTGGTGGGTTTAACTGTGTTTATGATTCATATAATTATGGTCCATCAGCTGGCTATTCGGAGAGCCCTTGATGAGTCGTATTTATACGAGTTGTTGAATCAACTAATCCCATTTATTTCGACACAGTTATATGCGAACATTTACTTTTTAGTATGGTTTTGCATTTCAGGTGTTTCGGAAGCTATAGGAGAGAAATGCCGATGCGTAGCTAACTCAATTCCCTACAACTCTCTAGTTCACACTGAAGTGCTGGAACAGTGCATCCTGCACCCGAAGGTGACATTAGCATAACGCTAATGTCAACGCTGGGCGTGGCTCTAACGTAGTGGCTGGGCGCGGCGGGTGACATCAACAGCCCACTTGATGATGTCAGTAAGCGCGAAATTTGGAAACCAGGCCCAAAAACAGACTTGGAAACTCTGTTTTGTTATAAATAAGCAGCTTGGGTTAGGGTTTCATCATCTCATAATCCCATCATTCGAGACGGCTCTGGAGGAGAAGAGGAAGCTTTCGACGAGAGAAGCGATTTTTCTACTTTTCATCACGCATTGTGTTTTTATTTCAATCATGTGTAGCTAAATTCCTTTTTCAGCTTAGGGTTTCGTACATTGTGAACGCGTTTTGAGATTTTTTGTTCTTAATGCAATGTGATATTTTACTAGTTCTTGTGCTCATTCTTATGAATTAAATTGTTAGAGTAAGTGGATGCTTTGTCGCAAAGCTTAGTCGAACAACTAATTCTTACCGTTAATATCTACTGGATACTTTGTCGTAAAGGTATATAGTAACACCTAAGCTAAATAATACCTTTGTCGGATTATTTAGTTTAGGAAAGAACTAGAAGTCTAACACCTTTGTCGGGTTAGATTGTGGCGTATCACCTTTATCGGGATACTTGGGTTGTTACCTTTGTCGGAACGACCACACTTTAAAATATAAGATTGATCATTAGATATCTACGATAAACGTGTCACAATAGAAACCCTAGACTGAATATTCTCGCTGATTGAAAACCCTAATACTTGTCTTTTTTCTCTTGGGTTTCCAAGTACTTGCTCACCAAACCCCCTTCTGTATTTGTTTACAGTTACAGCTTCACAAACTAGCTCTCTTGGGTTCGACCCTGCAGGAGAAATATAATTATTAAATTTGACGCATCAGGCGACGCACATTAAATTTTGGCACCGTTGCCTGGGAGCTGCACTTTGGTGAAGCTATTTTTGTTTTTATTTGTGTTTTTCATTTTTAGTTTTTTATGTGCTTTTCTACTTGCTTCACGATGTCTCGTGAAGGTAGTTAGATCGGTGATAACAACAACAATGAGATCGCCCCGCTGGAAGGCGAAGACAAAATACCTCCGTTCTATGAGGATCCTAAGCAACTCTTCCGTGCTCGCAACCGTGCTAATAATGCCATAAGGGCTCAGCAAAATCAGAGAGCACATGTGTCACAGAATGCGAGGAATGGTGCTGGTGCGAGGCAGCCGCCTCCACCATAGCCACAAATTGACAGTGAGCCGAAAGAAGAGGAAGAATAGTACTACGAGCCCACCATGAAGAAGCTATCTGCTCCTAACTTTCAGAATCTGCCATGGTGCATCTATGAGGAGCCAAAACTAGCTAAGATAGAAATCAACACTGCGGTTGTGCACTATCTACCAAAGTTTTCGGGTCGGCAAGGAGAATCAGTCACCAAGCATATGCAGAGTCTTCATCGCATCTGCTAGACTCTCCGACCTTACGAAGTCTCGGTGGAGAATTTTAATTTAAACGGTTTCCACTTTTCTTTAACTGACATGGCTTAAACCTGGTTTCTGTCTCTTCCTCCAGGTAGCATCAAGACATGGGAACAGATGCAGAAGAAGTTCTTGGCTTAATACCACCCAGCTGCCAAGGTGATGCAGATTTGCAGGCAGCTACATGAAATCAAACAGGGGCCTAATGAGTCGATGTATGACTATTTGAAGAAGTTCAATGCCATAGAATAGAGCTGCTGCAACCTAGCAGTGCCAGAGAAGCTGATAATCGAGTACTTACTGGATGGGTTGAGACCATTCGATAGGATGCTGTTTGACGCCTCAGCTGGAGGCACGGTCATGAATTTATCCCTAGCAGGAGTAAGGAGTTTGATAGGTGAGGTGGCTAAGAATGCTAGATTCAAAAAGGAAGAAGGCCGTCAAGACGAGTTTAGCAGGAGCAAAAATATGTCAAGGGCTAAAGCTACACCACCCCCAGCATCTGATGAGCTGAAAGAATTGAAGGAGATGGTGAAAATGCTAGTAACTAATCAGGTAGCTCAGGTAAGGCAGTGTGAGTTCTATTCTGCTACTGACCATATGATCTACCAGATGAAGCTAGACATACGACGAGCTGTGCAGCTAGACCAGCAACTATGAGCAAAGTGTCCTCGCACACTTGGGAGGACGTGAAGGCTAATTGAAGGAGCCCACTGCACTGTCGTTAAGGTGCAATGTTCTCTGTGCAAATAAATTTATAATTTTCGCTACTCGCAACTATACTACTGGGTAGTAAGTGATAAGTAGGGGTCGAACCCAAGGGAATTAGGGGGATACGTTGTTCTTTAAGGGATTTGTACAGGATGGGAGCGTTTTTTAGGTTTGATTGAGATTTTAGCGGTTATGACTAAGTGACTTTTTTTTGTTGTTTTTTTGGTTTTGAGTGCGGAAAAGTAAATTACAGAAAATAAATACTGAAAAGTAAAAAGAAAGACTTACAGTGGGTGATGCGTGATTTGCGAGTCCTCCGGTAGATGAGCGGTTGGTGATTGCAGATGATCGAGCAATTCGTAAAAGTAAATACAGGGGGGTTTTGTAATTCAAGGAAAACATTCGGTTGCAGGGGCCTTGTATCATAGCCTGTTTATTATTTTAGTAACCCTTCTAAGTATTCAAACGTGAATCAAGGCCATTCCAAGCACTCGACTTGCAACACTGTCTAGCCTTTTGCAAAAGTGTTCGAAAGTGAATCGAGGCCATTCCAAGAACTCAACTTGCAACACCGTCTAGTCTTTTGCAAAAGTCGTAGAGCACTTGTTCTACTTAGACTAATACCCCATTCCAAGATATATTAGCCTGTGTGCATCCATTTGGTCTTTCATTCCCGAGCAACCAAATGGTGTTTTAGAAAGGTCAAACTCCTCAGATAAGCTTTGCCATTCCAAGCATCCACTTATCCGAGTATGTTTACGAACCCCACGGAAGAGCTTTGCCATTCCAAGCATCCACTCAACCTTGGAAGTTCTAACCTAATATATGGCACATAGAACAAGTTTTGAATACAGAGAAAAGAAACTAAAAGAATTAAAACATTTTATAATACAAGTACGCCCCTTTAACCGAATAAAGAGTTTAGCTACGAATATCCATAGAGGTGGATACCATAGCTAAATACTCGGGGGTTTTTGAAAACAGTAAGAGGAGAAGGGGTGGAATACTCAAGAACCAACAGGAGTATTCCCAATTCCTACTGAATACTCAAGAACCAACAGGAGTATTCTCTAAAGTATAATACTCAAGAACCAACAGGAGTATTATTTCACAAACCAAACTTACAAAGTAATACAAACTTAGAGAGAGAAGTGAATTGTTGATTGTGGATGATACAAATGAGGAGGAGGAGCTCTCCTTTTATAGGCTAAGGGGAGGAGAATGGAGGGTGGAGATGGTGGCATGTGGTGTTGCATCCAAGGGTGGAGGAGGAGGAGATGAAGATGTGGTGGAGGAGAACTCCACATGGCACCACCTTGTGGTGGCTCAAAAGCCGCCGGTTTCAAGTCCAAATGGAGGGGACTTTTGGTGGCTTTGCCACCCTTTGCCTTGGGCCGCCGGTCATGGAGGAGGAAGGGGTGGTTTTGGCCACCCATGAGTCACCACAAAGCCAAAAGCCACCGGTCACTTGGTCCATGGATGAGTTTTGACAGTTTTGTGCAGTCTTTTCACCAAACTATCAATCCAATTTTGCTCCGGTCTGACTTTGGTTGTTCCTCGGTTGAATTTGAATTGAGTAATTCAATGTCAGGATCTTGAGATTTCTTCGTTCAGCGTCTGATCTTGACCTTGGAATGACTCGTAATATCTTTTCAGCGTAAAATCCTCTCCTTAGCGTGTTTTCTCTCTAAGCGCCAAAATACCCTGTAGAAATATATCGGGACAAACAAGTAGAAGTTAGATAGACAAACAGTCTAATTTGGTGGGTTTTACTGTATTTTTGATTCGTATAATTATGGTCCATCAGATCACCCCACACTTTTAGTTGTTCGTCCCGAACAATGCTATTAAAGGGCGTCACACTAGGTAAGTTTGTTGAAATATGAAAATTAAACTGTGGTACTAGATTTTTCCTAATTCATGCATTGCTTACTTATTACCAAATTGAACTGTGTAAATAAATAGAAGAAACTTGATACTTGTACCTCCGTGCTGAGATGCAAATTATTCTGGATGTTTCGGGAGATAGCCCTTTTTAGGCTCCTGGACTGCACCCTCGGGACCGTCTCGCACTATATGGTTTCCTTGTAGCTTTCTCTAGCACGTGATTCGGTTCGGGTTTCACTGGTTTGAGTACTTTGATTTTTCTTTTGGCGAGGAACTACTTTTGTAGTGAATCGGCCTTTGGCCTTTGATTTGACTCTTTGAGTACTTCACTTTTTGTTTGGTTAAAACCTTCACAATTTTGGGCCTGTGGCCTCTTGATTTGCTTCTTTGAGCTTTTTGCGTCTTTGTGACTTGCTAGTCCATTTTCTCAAGCCTTTTTGGGAGGTCCAATCATCGCCCGCAAGCCTATGGAAATACCTCCCCGCTCCTCTCATCGTTGTTGTTTCGCGCGGGTCAAGATGAGGGTCGCTCATCTATTTTCTCGGCTACTTTGACTAGAGAGAGGACGGTCTGATTCCCGTCCTCGCCTTTTTTCTTTTTGCATAAACACTGCATGGCGGAGATGACTTCAATCTTCACTGAAACCCGAAGTGCAGCCTCCACTGACTTCGAAAACCATATAGTTTGATTCGATCCTTCGATTGCTTGCCCAGCCTCTCTAGGGCATTTCTATCAACTCCACATCCCTAGTTTATCTCAGCACAAAGGGACAAATGAGAAGTTACGTTCTAAGTTTTTAGACAGTTGAATTTTCACAAGGTATATGCTTGAATTTCGGTCTATCTTTTTCACATTCTTAAGTTCATATTTTCAAAAAGATAATATTAAAAAAGAAAAAGAAAAACATGTTATTTATGTACACATGCGGATCTCACCCCACACTTTTGAACGAAGGCGTGCCTTTCAGCAATACTTAATTCAAAAGCCATGCAAGCAGACAATTATGAGAAGGAAAGGTAAGATCAGAACTCCCTTTTTGTGTCAAATGACATGGCATGAGGCTGGATAATCGAGGGAGTTCGGCTGGGGCCTTGAACTCTCAGCGCAGGCCCGGTAAATTCACGGAAGCTGCCTGGCTGATGCGATCCTGCTCCAAAAACCAATTCCTAAATAGTCAAATCATTCTATGCACCATGTGGGTGAGAGCGACTTATTGATAAAAACTTTAAGATAGAAAATAAAAAGACCGAAAGTAAGATAGTGTCGGGTTACCTCCCGACCAGTGCACTTGTTTAACGTCGTTGGTTCGACAGTACCTTATTCCTAGATCACTGGTTGGGGTCCCATGGGTGGCTTAGGTCGAATTTCGCCACTGTTCTTGTGTTGGTTTTTGCCTTGCCTTTACCCGATTTCTTGTGAGCAGATGTGCTTGGGGTTAGAGCTCCATGGTTTTAATGTTTTTTCTTTCCATTGTTTATGAGAAGGCGGGGGACCTTTGACCATAGCTGCTGGTCTTGTTACTCTTTCGGTCTCCTTCGGCAGGTCAGAAATCTGTGTACCATGATCTGAGATAGGTATAATGTCTGGCGGTTTCTTTGTATCCGTGCGGCTATTATCAATGTAGAAATGTGCGATTTTGCCGCCGAACTTAAGCGATAATGAGCCCTTGCCCACATCGATCCTTGCTTTAGTAGCGTAGAGGAATGGTCGTCCCAAGATTATTGTTGGAGAGTCGTCTTCGCTGGTCTCTTCCGTTTGTATCACATAGAAGTCTGCAGCAACGACGAGCTCTCCCACATGGAGTATTACATCTTCTAGCACTCCAACCGGACGGATGCACGATTTATCTCCTAGCTCGATATTTGACATGGGTGGTTTTAATGGATCAAGTCCTAATAAGTAATATAAGGAGGAGGGCATGGCGTTGACAGCAGCTCCAAGATCGACTTAGCACTTATGAATCTGTGCTTCACCAATACTGCAGGTGACTGTGAAGGCCCCTGGGTCTTTATCTCTTTCCGGTTGTGGCTCGTGATTTGAAGTGAGGGCTCTTTCTATTGTCGGGCCATTCTGCCCGTTCCTTGGCTTAGGATTTGTATAATCGGATCCCTTAATATTTTGCTTCGAAGCATAAATATTAGTTGGGGAGTCCCACCTAAAATTGTTACTGTCATCCCAGCCAGATGCTGGTATGTCAGAGTGTATGATCGGTGGTGGTGTTATACAAACGGTGAATGCGTACCGTTCATTGTCAGCATGCGTAGCCCATGTTTTGCCATCATTGGGTCGGTCTTCCTCTTGATTCCAATCAGGTCGATGCCTCCGGGCGAAGTGCTTGTTCGTGAGTTTGTAAGTTGGGGATCGTGCAACTTCTCCTAGCGTCGCCTTTTCGTTTGACCTTTTTATCATGCTAAGATTCGCCTTAGGGTTTTGGATGGTTTGTGAAGGGAGTCTGCCAGGTTCATTAGTGAGTGTTGACATTGCCGTGGCGAGCTGGGACATTTGTTTGGTTAGTTCTGAAATTGCCCCGTCAGTTTTCGCCTGGTATTGGTGTAGCGAAGTACCCAATTGATTAATGTTTCCTGCGAGCTCCTTCATCGTGTCATCGAGCGACTTGCTTGGTTCTTGCTGATTGTTCGGGCCGGTTTGGTACTGATTTGGTCCTCTTTGCTGATATTGGCCTGCTGATGGAGCGTTCTGGTTATACTACCGGTGGGGGGGTTGGTAGAATGACTGAGCTGGTTGAGTAACAGCTGGTTGTGCTTCCTTCTGAGAATAGTTATTGTTACGCCAGCTCGGGTTGGTTGCTTGACCATACTGTCTGTTTTGTCCGGCTCTGTCATTACTGTTGTTGTATCCTTGGTATCCTCCCACTGCGTTCACTTCTGTCGATTCCTCTTCTATTAATGTCGGACATGCGTCAGTTTTGTGGTTTGTAGAACCACAGAACTTGCAAGGTTTTACCGGAACTGGCTACCTTCGTAGGATTTGAATCATCATCTCCTTTAGCTGCTTCATCTCTTCAGGCATAGAGCTCATCGATGCTTCAGCTTTTGCCACATTTTTTGTCCGGGAGAATTCTTCCTGCTGAGTTGTCTCTTCTCTGAATCGGGCATTCTCAGCAACGTTGGTGATAAGATCCCTTATGCCACTTAATGATAGATTCATCATGGACCCTCCAGGTGAGGCATCCAGGAGCATTTTGTCTAAGGGTCTTAATTCTTTAATGAGATACTCGACGGTGAGTTTCTCGGGCAGTCCAAGGGTATAGCAGCTTCTCTCCAGGCGGTTGAATTTTTCCAGGTAATCGTACATGGTTTCATTGAGTCCTTGCTTGATGTCCTGCAGTTGCCTCCTTACTTGCATCGCTCTTCCTGCTGGGTAATATTTGTCTAACAACTTCTTCTGCATCTGAGCCCATGTTCTGATGCTTCCGGAAGGCAATGAAAGGAACCAGTCGTTTGCCGCGTCAATGAGGGAAAAGTAGAACGCCTTTAACTTGAAATCGTCTATGTTCACGCCATTCGGTTTTAAGTTTTGGCAAATACCATGTAAGCGTTGGAGATGAGTCATTGCTGATTCTCCACGCGTTCCTGAGAATTTCGGTAAGTTGTGGGCCACTGAAGTGTTGATGGCAATATTTTCCAGTTCAGGGTCTTCGTGAATGCACCACGGCTGAATTCTGAAATCTGGTGCCGAGAGCTCTCCCAATGTAGGTTCACGGTAGTTGTTGTTATCTCCGTAGTAGTCATCGAAAGCGGGTTCTCGTCTCGGCACTTGTCGAGGTTGAGGGGGTGGTGGATATCTAGGGGGTTGTACTGGACCAGCTGCATTTCGGTCCTCGGGTGGTTCTTGATTTCTTCTGATTGCCTCCCTATCACGAGCTCTTCTATTTCTGATGAGTTGTTCCGGATCGTCCACAAATGGAAGTGACACCTCATCATTTCACTCGTACAGGTTTATCTCGTCATCATCCTGATAATCATGGTGGCTTCCTTCGCGAGACATGGTTGTTTCGAGCGCGTTTTGAGAATTTAAGAGAGAGGGAAAGAAAACAACTAATCCGACGGCTAATTCCCCGGCAACGGCGCCAATTTTGACGAAGCCCACTACACTATCGTTAAGGTGCAATGTTCTCTGTGCAAATAAATTTATAATTTCCGCTACTCGCAACTATACTACTGGGTAGTAAGTGGTAAGTAGGAGTCGAACCCAAGGGAATTAGGGGGATACGTTGTTCTTTAAGGGATTTGTACAGGATGGGAGCGTTTTTAGGTTTGATTGAGATTTTAGCGGTTATGACTAAGTGACTTTTTTTTGGTTGTTTTTTTGGTTTTGAGTGCGGAAAAGTAAATTACAGAAAATAAATACTGAAAAGTAAAAAGAAAGACTTACAGTGGGTGATGCGTGATTTGCGAGTCCTCCGGTAGATGAGCGGTTGGTGATTGCAGATGATCGAGCAATTCGTAAAAGTAAATACAGGGGAGTTTTGTAATTCAAGGAAAACATTCGGTTTCAGGGGCCTTGTATCATAGCCTGTTTATTATTTTAGTAACCCTTCTAAGTATTCAAACGTGAATCAAGGCCATTCCAAGCACTCGACTTGAAACACTGTCTAGCCTTTTGCAAAAGTGTTCGAAAGTGAATCGAGGCCATTCCAAGCACTCAACTTGCAACACCGTCTAGTCTTTTGCAAAAGTCGTAGAGCACTGGTTCTACTTAGACTAATACCCCATTCCAAGGTATATTAGCCTGTGTGCATCCATTTGGTCTTTCATTCCCGAGCAACCAAATGGTGTTTTAGAAAGGTCAAACTCCTCAGATAAGCTTTGCCATTCCAAGCATCCACTTATCCGAGTATGTTTACGAACCCCACGGAAGAGCTTTGCCATTCCAAGCATCCACTCAACCTTGGAAGTTCTAACCTAATATATGGCACATAGAACAAGTTTTGAATACAGAGAAAAGAAACTAAAAGAATTAAAACATTTTATAATACAAGTACGTCCCTTTAACCGAATAAAGAATTTAGCTACGAATATCCATAGAGGTGGATACCAGAGCTAAATACTCGGGGGTTTTTGAAAACAGTAAGAGGAGAAGGGGTGGAATACTCAAGAACCAACATGAGTATTCCCAATTCCTACTGAATACTCAAGAACCAACAGGAGTATTATTTCATAAACCAAACTTACAAAGTAATACAAACTTAGAGAGAGAAGTGAATTGTTGATTGTGGACGATACAAATGAGGAGGGGGAGCTCTCCTTTTATAGGCTAAGGGGAGGAGAATGGAGGGTGGAGATGGTGGCATGTGGTGTTGCATCCAAGGGTGGAGGAGGAGGAGATGAAGATGTGGTGGAGGAGAACTCCACATGGCACCACCTTGTGGTGGCTCAAAAGCCGCCGGTTTCAAGTCCAAATGGAGGGGACTTTTGGTGGCTTTGCCACCCTTTGCCTTGGGCCGCCGGTCATGGAGGAGGAAGGGGTGGTTTTGGCCACCCATGAGTCACCACAAAGCCAAAACCCGCCGGTCACTTGGTCCATGGATGAGTTTTGACAGTTTTGTGCAGTCTTTTCACAAAACTATCAATCCAATTTTGCTCCGGTCTGACTTGGTTGTTCTTCGGTTGAATTTGAATTGAGTAATTTAATGTCAGGATCTTGAGATTTCTTCGTTCAGCGTCTGATCTTGACCTTGGAATGACTCGTAATATCTTTTCAGCGTAAAATCCTCTCCTTAGCGTGTTTTCTCTCTAAGCGCCAAAATACCCTGTAGAAATATATCGGGACTAACAAGTAGAAGTTAGATAGACAAACAATCTAATTTGGTGGGTTTTACTGTGTTTTTGATTCGTATAATTATGGTCCATCACTAATCCACCTGATCGATGGAGACTAGACACGAGCTCACCATTCCATGAGGGCCTTGAGCAGAATGAAGGAGTGGCTGAGGTGAGGTTTGACCTCACACGCCCATGGGATCCTAACTTGTGATCCCTAATGAGGTATTGTCAAGCCAACGACATAAAACAAAGGCGCTCGCGAGGAGGCAGCCTGACAAATTTTTATTTTTTTTCATTTTTATGTCGTTTATGTTTGCTTGAGTCTTGACTCATGTTTTTTATGCAGGAAAAAGGTGCAACTCAGTGCGGATTGCATCAAGCATTAACGTTAGAGGCGCGCCCACAGGCAACATTCGTGCTGTGCTGAACAGAGACATTAAGAGTTGACCGCACCGCTAACGCCTACACTGGGCGTGGTTGACTATTGACCAGCCATGACCGACTCGTTTGACCTGAATTTACACCATCACGCGACGAAACGAGGGGAGTGCTTGTTCACATTTATTCTCTATTTACTTATTCCCTATGTTTCTGTGTCTTGCATTGTTGTATCTTTGAACTTAAATCATACTGTGAGGACACGACTTGGTTCAAAAGTGTGGGGTGGGAGAGTCAGTAAGTCAGTTGTGTCAGCACGTTTAATTTTCTTGCATATTGCACTGTGTCAGCACGTTTCCTTTTGAAGAAAAAAATTTGAATGAAAAGTATGAAATTTCTCTCTATTTTCTGGATATGCAGTATTGGATGTTGATGATGCGAAATAGATGATGCTGATTATATTGAATTTCTCTCGTGAAATTTGAATTGTGCTTTTATATGTGAATTTAACCCACTACGTGTCCTTTTGAGTTGAGAAAAACAGGGATGTGGAGTTGATAGAAATGTAGAGACTTAACGAAGCATTCAAAGGACCAAATTTTGAATTATATGGATTTAGTGGAGGCTAGCACTTCGAGACAATATGGTTCAGAGTTTGCTCCACTGCTGCAGTGTTTATGTAGGTAGGCGGGATGGGAAAATAGACCGTCCTATCTCTAGTCCGAAGTAACCGGGAAGAGGTGAGTGACCCTCATCTTGACACGCGTCAAAAAGGGCGAGGATGAGAAAGAGCGGGGAGGTATTTCTATATGCTTGCGGGCGATGATTGGACCTCCTTCAAAAGAAAAGAAGAAAAGGACAAGCTGTTCATAACAAAGGAGCAAAGCTCAAGAAAAAAAATATCAGCCAAAATTGTGAAGTTCTACAACAAGTGAAGTTTATCATTCATACATCAAGAGCCAAAGGCCAAAGAAATTCACTAAATCAAAAGCTGTCCAACAAAGAAAGAAAAACTCAAAAACCTTGAAACTTGAATGAATCACGTGCCAGAGAAAGCAATGATATATAACCATATGGCTAGAGTTTGGACTAGCGAATGCAGATCATGGGTCTAAAGAGGACTATCTCCCATTCATCCGATTTGGTTTGGATTTCAGCTCAAAGGTAACAAGTATCAAGTTAATTCTATGTTGAGCATGGTGATTTGAGTAACGATTGAGTTATGCGTAGAAAAGCGGAATCTAGACTAACGTCTCATATTCATGTAGCATTAATCCAGGACGTCGCAGAAATTGTGGTGTTACAATTGTTTCTCTTCTATGACTTAGTCCTTGTTCGGGAAGAACAAATTTAAGTGTGGGGTGGTTTGATGTGTCGTATTTATACGACTCGTCGAATCAACTTATCCAATTTATTTGAACACTTTTATATGCGAACATTTACTTTTTAGTATGGTTTTGCATTTCAGGTGTTTCGGAAGCTCTAGGAGAGAAAGCGCAATAAAAGACGACGTTTAGTGCCAAAAACACCATAATGGCAGATCAGACATTTGGACGCTCGACGGAGTGCTGGGAATCGACCGCTGATCAAAAAAATATGAACTACATGTCCATGCGTAGCTAACTCAATTCCCTACAACTCTCTAGTTCACACCGAGAGTATCCGAGGTCGTTTGGATGGTCGAATCCAGAGTTGAAGTGCTGGAACAGTGCATCCCGCGCCCAAAGTAGACATTAGCGTAACGCTAACGTCAACTCTGGGCGCGGTGCTAACGTAGTAGCTGGGCGCGGCGGGTGACATCAGTAGCCCGTTTGATGATGTCAGCAAGCCCGAAATTTGGAAATTAGGCCCAAAAACAGACTTGGAAACTCAGTTTTGTTATAAATAAGAAGCAGCTTGGGTTAGGGTTTCATCATCTCATAATCCCATCATTCGAGACGGCTCTGGAGGAGAAGACAAAGCTTTCGACAAGAGAAGCGTTTTTTTCTACTATTCATTATGCATTGTGTTTTTATTTCAATCATGTGTAGCTAAATTCCTTTTTCAATTTAGGGTTTCGTACATTGTGAACACGTTTTAAGATTTTCGTTCTTAATGCAATTTTATATTTTACTAGTTCTTGTGTTCATTCTTATAAATTAAATTGTTAGACTAAGTGGATGCTTTGTCGCAAAGCTTAGTCAAACAATTAATTCTTGCCATTAATATCTGCTGGATAGTTTGTCGTAAAGGTAGACAGTAACACCTAAGCTAAATAATACCTTTGTCGGATTATTTAGTTTAGGAAAGAACTAGAAGTCTAACACTTTTTCGGGTTAGATTGTGGCGTATCACCTTTGTCGGGATACTTGGGTTGTTACCTTTGTCGGAATGACCACACTTTAAAATGTAAGATTGATCATTAGATATCTATGATAAACGTGTCACAATAGAAATCCTAGACTGAATATTCTCGCTGATTGAAAACCCTAATACTTGTCTTTTTTCTCTTCAGTTTCCAAGTACTTGCTCACGAAACCCCCTTCTTTATTTGTTTACAGTTACAACTTCTCAAACCAGCTCTCTTGGGTTCGACCCTGCTTGCCGCTTTACTAGCTCACTAGCAGGAGAAATATAAATATTAAATTTGACGCGTCAGACGACGCGTGTCAGCCTTGTGTGGTAATTTCATGAAGGTAGGGGCTCCGGCCTCGCCCTGGCGAATGGTTGTGAGCACTAGGACTCAGGATGATCATATCCATAATTCCAATAGTTGGTGTCTCCAGCAACGGTATCATGGTTTTCGAGATGATAGTATTTTGTATCTTGTTTTTCTACAACATGTTCGATGTTTTTCAGTCCTTAGTCTTTTTAACTAAAGGTTGGCATTTGAGGGCTCTCTTGCATTTAGAGCTTTGGCTCGCCTACTATTTTACTTGGCTTGGTTCAGGCCTTTTTGACCTCATCAATAAAATAATGCTGGCGCCGTCCAGCTTCACCTAAAAAAACAAAAATTCTTTTTGGGTCTTGAAGTATTTAGAACAAGTGATGACATCTCCATTAATCAAAAGGAAATATGCACCAAAGTCTACAGCTCCTTGCGAGTACATGCTTTCTGAATGCAAACCATCCACAGTTTCCATGGACAGTAAGCATAGTCTCTTGCCTTGTCCGCAGTGTCTAATCCAACATCTTACATGCAGTTGGTTGGCAGATTTATCTACCTCAATATCACTCGTCCGAAAATAGTTCATGTACTCTGCCAACTTATGAGTGTGCACCAAAGCAAGATCACTATCACGATGCCTTGGAAGTTCTGAGGTATCACTACATCATTTTACATCCTACGCGACAAAGTTTGAACTTCGTCGCATAAAACTTTATATGCGACTATGCTTTGACTTGTTTGTCGGCATATCATAAATATGCGACAAAATTTAATGCGACGCAAAACACGTTGTCACATAAACAAATTAACGCGACATATTTTTAAGTGACGCAACATTTATGTCCTTTTATCATATTATTGCGACATAGTTTTAAGCGACACGAAATATAAGTCACGTTATATATTTCATGCAACTTAAATTTAGCACAACTTAAAGTGTGCCACTTAATAAGGAAAATTAGATTGCCAAAGTAGGTGCTGGCATTGACCAGCCCCTTTAAGTGTGAAATTGACTCGGCATTAAATAGGGCGACCTACCATTTGTGGATTAAGCGACGTTTGTGTCCAAAGTATGTCACGTAATTGTGAAAATTAGAATGACAAACCAGGTGTTGGCATTGAACAACCCCTTTGAGTTTGAAATTGACTCGGCATTGAGAAGGGCGACCTACCATTGGTGGATTACGCGACCGTTTTATTCAACTTATGTCACGTAAGCGTAAATATTAAATGCAGAACACAGAACTCCAAATTTACTTTGCCTTCGAGTTCTATCTACCTTAATCCTCTGAAATTGAACTGCAAATGACTCCATATGTCGAGAACATCCTCTGGCAGCTCCAGGAAGTTTATTTTCCTTGGTTCTGGGAAGATCTTCATATGAAAGGCTCACTTTTGAAGGTATATATACTCATATATACTCTCATATATGTATATATATATATAGAGGTGCGCTCAATTGAGGACAGTCCAAAATGGGGAGGACGTGATGACTAATCTCAGCCGTTGGATGAAGTTAGTGGGACACGTGGCGCATCATGGATTATTGGATGAAACTCATCCAACAATCCACATTTGTCCTCATGTTCTCCCCAATTTGGGTGTCCTCAATTGAGCGCTCCTCTATATATATATATATATATGTGTGTGTGTACTTGTCATTTTTTCATCCTTCAAATTTTTAGAGTTTTGTTCAAGTTAATTCTCTGTCATAGTGTTTGGAGGTTGATGGACCATAATTATACGAATCAAATACACAGTAAAACCCACCAAATTAGACTGTTTGTCTATCTAACTTCTACTTGTTAGTCCCGATATATTTCTACATGGTATTTTGGCGCTTAGAGAGAAAACACGCTAAGGAGAGGATTTTACGCTGAAAAGATATTACGAGTCATTCCAAGGTCAAGATCAGACGCTGAACAAAGAAATCTCAAGATCCTGACATTGAATTACTCAATTTAAATTCAACCGAGGAACAACCAAAGTCAGACCGGAGCAAAATTGGATTGATAGTTTTGTGAAAAGACTGCACAAAACTGTCAAAACTCATCCATGGACCAAGGTGACCGGCAACCTTGCTTGGAGGTGGCCAAGGGAGGAAGCCTCCCCTCCATGGTGACCGGCCACCGGTGGCTTTCCACCCCCAACCGGCGGCTTTCTCCTCCCCCATGTGGCATCTCCTCCTTGCTCCTCCTCCTCCTCCCTTGGATCAAAACCACATGCCACCCATCTCCACCCTCCATTCTCCTCCCCTTAGCCTATAAAAGGAGAGCTCCTACTCCTCATTTCATCATCCAAAAATCAACATTTCACTTCTCTCTCTAAGTTTGTGTTACTTTGTAAGTTTGGTTTATGAAATAATACTCTTGTTGGTTCTTGAGTATTATAACGGTTTGAAATTATAATACTCCTGTCGGTTCTTGAGTATTATAATACTGTAGAGAATACTCATGTTGGTTCTTGAGTATTCAGTAGGAATTAGGAATACTCCTGTTGGTTCTTGAGTATTCCACCCCCTCTCCTCTTACTATTTTCAAAAACCCCCGAGTATTTAGCTATGGTATCCACCTCTATGGATATTCGTAGCTAAACTCTTTATTCGGTTTAGGGTGTGTACTTGTATCATAAAATGTTTTAATTCTTTTAGTTTCTTTTCTCCGTATTCAAAACTTGTTCTATGTGCCATATATTAGGTTAGAACTTCCAAGGTTGAGTGGATGCTTGGAATGACAAAGCTCTTCCGTGGGGTTCGTAAACATACTCGGATAAGTGGATGCTTGGAATGGCAAAGCTTATCTGAGGAGTTTGACCTTTCTAAAACACCATTTGGTTGCTCGGGAATGAAAGACCAAATGGATGCACACAGGCTAATATACCTTGGAATGGGGTATTAGTCTAAGTAGAACAAGTGCTCTACGACTTTTGCAAAAGACTAGACGATGTTGCAAGTTGAGTGCTTGGAATGGCCTCGATTCACTTTCAAACACTTTTGCAAAAGGCTAGACAGTGTTGCAAGTCGAGTGCTTGGAATGGCCTTGATTCACGTTTGAATACTTAGAAAGGTTACTAAAATAATAAACATGCTATGATACAAGGCCCCTGAAACCGAATGCTTTCTTAAGATTCAAAACCCCCCGTATTTACTTTTATAAATTGCTCGATCATCTGCAATCATCAACCACTTATCTACCGGAGGACTCACCAATCACGCATCACCCACTGTAAGTCTTCTTCTTTTAAATTCAGTATTTACTTTCTGTAATTTACTTTTCCGCACTCAAAACCAAAAACAACCAAAAAAATCACTTAATCATAACCGCTAAAATCTCATTCAAACCTAAAAAATGCTCCCATCCTGTACAAATCCCACAAAGAACAACGTATCCTCCTAATTCCCTTGGGTTCGACCCCTACTTACCACTTGCTACCCAGTAGTGTAGTTGCGAGTAGCGGAAAATATAAATTTATTTGCACAGAGAACATTGCACCTTAACGACAATGCAGTGGGCTCCGTCAAAATTGGCGCCGTTGCCGGGGAATTAGCGAATGGATAGTTGTTCTTTTTTACATAATTCACTATGTCTTCCTACTACGAAAGCACGCCTTGGAATGATGGACGCAGCAACCTTATGTTTGAAATGCTTAGCTGTCTCCCCAAATTCAGAGGTACCATTGAAGAGAACTCTGTGGTACATTGCCAAATGTTTCATCACATCTGCCGCCACATGAAACCTGAGAATGAGACGTTAGAGGAGTTTAAGCTGAAATGCTTCAAACTTTCTCTAACTGACTCGGCAATAGAATGGTATTACTCATGTGCAGAGTATGAAAGCTGTTATGAAAATCTTCGAGCCAAATTTCTAAAAGAGTTTCCCCGGCCAAATTATCTTACCGCTCCCTGTCAAAGAGCCACTCCATCTTTCGAACTTGAAATCCGCAAGAAGATCAACAACCTATAGCAATCCTGGGACGAAACTTTGGACGAGTACTTATGGTACTACGATTCCCTTATAACGAGCTGCCCGCACCATGGATTCACGAACAACGATCTTTTTCAAAGGTTTCTCGATGGAATGATGCCACTTGAGCGGAAAAGACTTAACGATGCAGCAGGAGGCTCAATCATGAAGTTAACCATAATTAAAACTTGGGACCTCATAGACGATTTGGCAGAGAGCACAAAACAAGGGCCAATACACCAAACTAAAGATAAGGTACCGACGATGGAAGTGGACTCAGTACAAAACAAGCCCGACACCACACCCATTACAAGCTTGCCCGTAACAAAGCCGAGAGAAGACATCAGTATGAGGGCAGTAATGGACGTGGAGGCAGCTCTAAAGGAGCCAATATTGGAGCCCACGGAGCCAACTAAGGATGAGAACTCGCAAATAACCAAAGAAGAACCGACCAAATCAGGCCCAGTCCTCATTGCCAAACCAGCCGAGCCACTTGAACCGGTCCTCATCACCAATCTGCCCGAGACAGTCCCGGACTTCACTGCCAAATCACCCAAAACATGCCCGATCCTCACTATCGAAGCACCTAAGGCAGGCCTGGTCCTCATTATCAAACTATCCAAGAAAGACCTGGCCCTTATGGTGGAAGTTCCCCAACTTTTCCCCTCGGTTTGTATGCAAATCACAACCACCAAAGATGATGTGACCTATGCTAAGGTGCAAGGAGAGTTGGAGGCAAATCAAGGGCAAGAAAAACCATCAATGGAGCTCTTACTCACCACGACTCAACAAAGCGGCCCTAAAAACTCGCTCATTCTAGGACGACCATTCGTCGCTGCCACAAAGAAGAGGCTTCACATGGAGACATGCCTGAGGTCACCAATGCTTGATGGCACAATACTGAATTTCCAGAATTTCAAAAGTGCCACCCATTCAAACATGAAGAAACGACCAAGACATGGCCCGGTGGAATGGAAGCCCGGATGGAGAAACAAGAAAATCCGACTCAAAAGACCAGGAGCTATGGTCGAAGGTGTAATTATGTCCCCTGTTCAAACTTATGTCCAAGGTACTGTTGCGACAGACCTGGGACTCTTTGCACAACAGTTCAACACACAGAGGTTGAACTCTTATCACAATAGTTCAGCAAACAGATAAAGGTAGTAGAGACACATAGACTGATAACCCAGTTCAGCTCTGCCTACTCTGGGGGGTTTCCCACACCCGAAAAGGGACAGCAAATCTTTATTACGAGTATAGGAATTCCACAGGGACTTACACTTACACCTTGTAACAGCCTATCCTCAATACTCCGTCTCTCAGATTTGCAACCGAGGTTCACCGCAGTTCCCCTCGATCCCATTCGTTTAGAACCTACAGTCTGAACGTTCTCGACCTTCTCCAGAAGCTCGGATGCTTTCTCTCGAAAGCTTATTTACCTTCGTTGTGTGTGGCAGTTGATACGCTTCAGGCAGTCTGTGTTGCACTTAAGCAGACTGCACTTGCACCGGTGTATTCTCAATGAGGAAACACAACCGGCCGTCGCTTTCTTCTTCTCCAATCAGCAGGATATGCTCGTGTATATTTGATCGTTGAAAGCGATAAGAATTAGGGTTGCCCTTGCATTGTATTTATATGCTCGAGCGAAACCCTAATTTGCACAAGGTAATCCCATCAAATATTTAGGAAATATTCCTAGATATTTGATGAATATCTTTTAAATCGGTTGGAAGATAATCCGAAGTCTTCTTGCCCAAATAAGCTTGCCGCTTTGATGTAGATATTCATTCGAATATCTACTACTCAAATAAGTCGTTGGCCGTCATCATATTGACGAGATCTTCGTAGTCCAATATCTTTCGGGAATATCCTTGCGTCTTGATCACGCTGTACAGGAGTACCAGGATATTGTTTCAAACTCCCTCTGAACACCTGCTCGAACTGTCTAAGCTACGTTTTGCCAAATACATGCCACTTAAGGGAACATCAATCTCCCCCTTGGCATTTTGGCAAAACCAGATCTACTAGATAACTAGGTCTATCTAACTATCCAGATAGTAGACAACTTTGAGGGAAACAAGAATTGTCTCCTCCAAAATACTCCCCCTTTTTGCCACAAACTGGCAAGGGGTGCGATCCGAGTTCGAACAGATAATCAAAATGTGCCAGAACAAGCACTAAGAACGATAGTTTTAAACAAAAAGTTTAGAGGGTTCAGTTTGTCAATGGACCTTTAATCAGAAGCTTCTTCAACGGAATCATCTTCAGAGACTGTTGCTTCTGATTCATCATCGCAGGGATAGCTAAGGGCTCGAGCGAGCCTGTTAATACGCCTGCGTTGTTCCTTATCTATGGCAATGATGGCATTCAGATCCTGGAGCAGCTTGCTCCTCTCATCGCGACCCATTCTGGCTCCCCCTCGGCTGGACTCCGCAACACCCTTTGTTTTCTGGTTCCCCTCCTTGAGATCGTTCACATGACGCCCTTTAAATAATTTATGGTCAACGATGAACTTGCTGGGTGTCTTTGTGAGATGGTCAGGCGAGGCCTTCAAATCTGGAGCTTGATGAATGATCAGCTCATATATCAGAGATGGGAAACAGATCTGGTGCAGAGTCCTCATCGAAGTAGCGTGTTCAGCAATCTGTTTGAACATTACTCTGCCCAGGTTGAATTTCAGCTTATTCCCTATCTGATAAATCAGTTGGGCCATGTCCTTGTTGACAGTAGAGCGATGAGTAGATGGCCTCCAGTTGAACACAGCTATGAAGAACAGCATTGAATAAAACGTAGACAAATTCGCTGTGTGCACAACTGACTCAGGCCTCCAGCGAATAGAGCCTGCAGTGATGGTGCTTACTATCTTCTCAAAGCTTGATTCCTCTTCATCAACAACTGGGTCGTCCATGGAGAAGTATACATTGATCAGCTCAGGATCAATCTTGATCCGTCTTCCTCTAACGTAGAAGACCCCATAATCTGCTTCTCCAACAACCCCAAATCCAGGAGGAAGGTTTACCATGGCTTTACGGACTAATTGCTCGTCGAAAGGCTTGCATCTATCCAACGTCCAGAACAGATCAGACTCCTTAAGCACCTCAATCACCTCCTTTCCCTTGTACCGGGACTCCTCTAGTAACCTCTCAGGTATGATTTTTCTTTTCAGCACACAGCTCCACTTTTTGTACGCATCACGACTGACGTACCATACACCTTTCTTGACCAATCCAACTGGAACAGTATCAGCCTCAGGAGATGGGACTTCACATCTTCCAGCATCTACTGAAACAGGGACAGGAGCTATACGTTTTCTTTTCTTAGATGAATCAGCTCCCCCTGCCAGGTTGCCCTCTTTCGCAATCTCTTGGACTGTTCCCTTAGTAGATCTTTCAAAGGCCACCTTCATCTTTCCCTTGTCCTTCTTTGGTTTTTTGAGAGAGATAAGTGGAGCAAGATCTTGGTCATCATCTGAAAGAGTACCCTCCTTTGAAACTAGCTTCGCTGTATCCTCACGAACTTGTGCACCATCATCCTCCATACGATTACTATGCAGAACATCTTGTCCAACAAGTGGAGTAGCTACTGTAACCTTAGCAACTTCCTCTGAGACTTCAACTGTCTCACCTTCATTCTGAACACATGGTACCACAGTTGGAACATTAGTAACTTTCTCAGCGACAGACTCTTTTGCCTCACTTCCCTGAGCACAAAGAAGTTCTTCAGACTCGTCAACTCCTAGATTGTTTTCCTTTTCCAAATCTTCCATGACATTGTCAATGTCTTTGTACAGCTTCTCCAACTCTTCATCCTCTTCTGCAGGTGAAACTCCTTTAACTGTGGCTTCCTTCAACACCTCAGGATTTTCTGGTGGATGAACCATCTCGGACACACCCTCCTCAGGCTTACTGATTGGTTGATCTTTCGAACCTCCAATGCTCTTATCCGGGCCATCATCAGACTCCTCATCCATCACAAGCTTCCTTTTCCCAGAGGCATCAAGAAGATTTTCTGTCCCCTCATCAGACATTGTTATGAGCCTCCCTCTGACAGAGCTGATCCTGGCAAGGCACTGTCTTGGAGACACAACACGGCGAGACCCCTTCTTTCTCCGTAGACCATCTGGGCGAATATACCCAGATGCATGGATCTTCTTACTCCATGTTGCTGACCCTCCAGCCACCTTGCTGGGCTCACCGCTTTCCACAATCTTGACAGGAATATTTTTAGGAACGGTTTTGTCATCAACAACAGCCCTAACACCAATGACCTTCTTGTCATTATCATCACCAAACTCAGCCCTACTGGCTACAATCCCCACAGCCCTACTGGCTTCACTATCCATACTCACAACTCCGTCCACCACAATCTTTTCTACCACAGTAATATTTGCAGAAACCAAGGGAACGGACTGAGAATTTGGAGTTACCTCATATTGGGGATGAACTCGGCTTGAACCAGCGACGAAGGACGAGTCTACCGTGACTGGCTGAGGAATTATTTCTTCGGTAGACTTCTTTGCTTGGGCCAAGGAATCGGTGTCGGAGCGTAAAGGCGACGCCTTTTGCACCTTCGAAGCTTTCGATTTCGGATTTTTGGATTTCGCCGCCAGAGCTTTTGAGGCCTGCATGCCTTCCCTCTTCTTTTCAGCAGATTTGACGCCGGACTTCGCTGATTTCCTCGTTTTTACCATCTCCGTTGAGTGTATGAGCGGTTGAGAGAGAGAAGATGCCGTTCTAGGGTTTTGGGGACGAGAGAGAGAAGAAATTGAACACACTCAACTGGTTTGTGTTTCAAAATATCCTCCGGCCTTTTCAACTTCCCAAATTAGACAACCCTTGATTCAAATAACGGTAGGAAAAAGCTTTGAGAATATTCAAAAAATTGATTTTCATGCGCTGTGCCTTCTGTTCCAGCTCTATATATTAGGTGGTCAGTCCAACTGTTTCAGCTGGAGATTCGACTATGACTGACCACCGTTGGATGCTTTTAGTGGTTGACACCACATAGACCCCCTGGGGATCTGGGTGTTTCACTCCGTGACCTGCCATCTGGTTTCTGATGGACCAAAATTATACGAATCATAAACACAGTATAACCCCCTTAATTAGACATTTTGTCTATTTAACTTTTGCTTGTTAGTTCAGATATATTTTTGCAGGGTAATTCAGAGCTTAGAGAGAATACACACTAAAGAGGAGCTTTTAGAGCAGAAAAGATGTTACGAGTCAATCCAAGGTCAAGATCATATGCCGACTGAAGAAATATCAAGGATCCTGACGTTGAAGCACTCATAACAAATTAATCAGAAGAATCAGGAGAGGAATCAAGACAGTCCGGGGAAGAAACACACTGACAGTTTTGTGAAAAGACTGCACAAAACTGTACAAAACTCACACATGGGCAAAGTGACCGGCCACTTGGGCAAGAGGTGGCCAAAGCCACCCCTCCTCCTCCACCACCGGCTACCCGCGGCTTTCCTCCACCATGACCGGCGGCTTTTGCTCCTCCATAGGTGGCGGCTCCTCCTTGCTCCTCCTCTCCTTCCTCCATGTGTTGGCCATCTCCTCCATCCATTTTCTCCTCCAATCACCATGGGACACTTGTGGCCATCTCCTCCTCCTCCCATGGCTATATAAGGAGGAGCTCCTCCCCTCATTTTCATAACCACTTCACTTGTAAAATTCACTTCTCTCTCTAAGTTATGTATTTGTAAGTTTGGCTTTGGAAATAAAGGATAGCTCCCTTGGCGCTTCAACGGTTGCAAGTATTATTTTTAGTATTTATTCAACTGTTTTATTTCCTTAGTTATAATGTTTAGCGCAATGAATAGTAGCTAAACTAGTAGTTCGGTAGAAGGGGCGCACTTGTATTATAAAATGTTTTAGACTATTAACTTAGCGTCTCGTCTTAGTAATCAAAACTTGTTCTATGTGCCATATATCAAGTCAGAGTTTCCAAGGTTGAGTGGAAGCTGTCACAAGCAAAGCTCTTCCGTGGGAATTCGTGATCATACTCGGTAAGTGGAAGCTGTCACAAGCAAAGCTTATCGAGGAGTTCGACTTATCTAAAACACCACTTGGTCAATAACGTAACTGGGAGATCAAGTGGATGCACATAAGGCTAAGATACTTCGAAAGGAGGAATTAGTCTTAAGTAGAACAAGTGTTGCTTTAGACGATGTTGCAAGTCTTGCGCTACGAAAGGGCCTCGATTCATCTTTGAATACTTAGATGATTCACTAAGGGTCAATGATAAACAGGATATAATACAAGGCCCCTGAAACTGAACATTTCTCTTTAATTATAAACTGCAATTTACTTTCCAGTACTAAAACCAACCAACCAACCAACCAATCAATCAATCAATCACTTAGCTGGTAGCTTTAAAACCAACCAACCGACCTAAAACACGCTCTCTCGCTGGACAACCCCCTCAAAAGAACATCTATTCCCCTGATTCCCTTGGGTTCGACCCCTACTTACCAAGTACTACCCAGTAGTATAGTCGCAAGTAGCGGAGTATTATAAATTTATTTGCACAAATCGCTTTAACGACGAGCGGTCTGTCAGTTTCACACAAGTATGCTGCCTCAGAGTTACCATCTTCCGTGAGCATTCATATTTTCTTATACGGGGCCAGGCACATTCCTGTGTGCAGTGTACGAACTTCTTTTGCAACTGTACCACCGACTGATTCAACAGCTTCTTGGGACACCCGTCAACCTTGATTTGTGCGCATCGACAATCAGATCTTGTGTGCAAGGTCTTCTCCACTCCCCCTCGCAGAAAGCTAGGTTGTGCGTATGCACATGGGAGAGCAACCGGTTGCTGGCCATGGTGCGAATGCACATTGTTCATCGACTCTGTCAGACCCACCCTAATAGTGTAGCAGTTGTTGGCATCCCTTTTTCCTTTCATCAGCGTATCGCCATTCTGGTCTAGAACAAGACACGAGTAGCTGGAGAATGACACATAGTGTCCATCGTCGCATAGTTGACTGATGCTGATAAGATTCCTGGTCAGTCCCTTCACAAGAAGGGTGTTTTTGAGTGCAGGGAGATCCGAAACCATCAATGTCCCACAGCCGATCACCTGACCCTTTTCACCATCCCCGAAGGTGACAAACCACATGTGCTCAACTGGTCTAATGTGGGTAAGATATTGAGAGTTACCTGCCATGTGTGCGGAGCATCCGCTGTCGAAGAGCCAATTATCATGCGATAAGTAGTTTGAGGTGTAACAGGCTACCATGCAAACGGTTCGTCTACCTTTTGAACCCAGACTTGTTTCTGTTGCGATGTGGTTCGTTGCTGGAAAGCACGTCGTTCGGATAAAAACAGGCGACACTTTAGTTTAATGTGTCCTATCTGATTGCAATACCAGCAAGTGCGCCATTCTTTCCTTTGCGCTAAATGAGAGCCGAAGTGCATCGTACCGTCCCTTCTTCGACCACTGTTGGATTATTCTTGTTGCAGGTCTATTTTCCGTCTGGGATGCTGTCTTACCTTCTGTTATGTCTTCTGTTCCGACACCGGTCTGGTTTTAACAAGTGTCGTACCTTTTGAGCTGCCTTCTCCTGTGAACCCCAATCCTCTGTGTCCGAACTCCATTCTCTGGGATCTGAGAATATCATTTAAGTTTTTAGTGCCAGATTTAAGCATTCTTACCGACTGTTTGAGGTGATCGAGTTCCTCTCTAGTGTGAGAGTGTTCCATCTTCTCGGATTCTAACTGAAGTTCCAGCTGTTCCACCCTCCTTAGTTGGAACATTTCTTTCCGCTGTAGATCAATGATGGTGTTTCTCAGCCCCATCATGCCTACAGGATGAGTGTCTCGATCCTTCTCTATTTCGACTTTTAGGGAGGAGACAGTACCCAGGAGTTCCGTTTTCTGAACAAGAAGATCCAGCCTTTCCTGTTTTACCTCAGCTAGTTGAGAAGTCAGTGAGTTAATTGTACCTTCCAGTTCTGCCTTCAGTGTCAGTAGAATCTCAACCTCCTGCCATACCTTGTCCTTTTCCATAGTGACGCTTGCCACTGTGTCATTTAGCTTTTTGTTCATCTTGATCAGAAGCAGCCACTTCTCATATAGATCTTTATAGGTCTGAGCCAGAGAGTCCTGTGTGAGTTCTTCATTGTCACTGTCCGAGGGGTCTTCACCTGGGAGTTCCAACTGAGGTGGAACAGTTTCACTTGTGCTGCTGCATTCATCCAGAGTTGTGATGAAGGCCACAAAGTTTGTGATTTCACCTTTTTCTTCGTCTGACTCACTGTCGCTGAATCTCGCCACCATCGCCTTTTTCTTCACGAGAGTGTTTGCACACTGTGACGTAATGTGACCGAAACCCTTGCATTCATGACACTGAATCTCTTCTTTTCCTTTGTCAGACAAGTCTTGCCTCGAATCAGTAGACCTTGGCCTGCTGGATTTCCAGGTTCGGTAACCAGTTGATGAAGACTGACCTTGTTCTGGACCATGTCTGTTGATTTTGCGCACCATTCTTCCAAAGTTTTGTGCCATCATGGCTAGTTGCTCAGTGGTGCACCCAGAATCCAGTTTGTCTTCTGTTATATCTGCTTTAAGAGCGATTCCCTTCTCTTCTCCGGTTTGGAAGTCATGATTGATCTCGTAAGTTCTGAGAGAACCCATTAGCTCGTCTAGCTTCAGTGTGGTGATATCATGCATTTCCTCAATGGCCGTGACTTTCATGGCAAATCTCGGAGGAAGAGACCTTAGGACCTTGCTGGCCAATCTTTCTTCCTCGATGGGTTTCCCTAGTGCAGATGCTTCGTTGGACATTTCCAGGACTCTGGTATTGTACTCAGTGATGGTTTCACTCTCCTTCATCTTCATCTCTTCAAACCTGGTTGTGACAGCTTGCATGCGGGAGTTGCGAACTTTGTCTGTTCCTTCAAACGCTGTTTGGAGGATATCCCATGCTTCCTTAGCCACTTCACAGTTGATGATTAGCTTCATGACGATTTCATCTACTGCCGAGAAAATTGCGTTCATTGCCTTTGAGTTGCCCATGGAAGCTTTGTCCTCCTCTTCTGTCCACAGAGCTTCTGGTTTGGCGATCGGTTCTCCTGTGAGATTGTTCATTATGGGTTCCGTCCACCCTTTCAGAACAGCCTTCCATGCCTTTTCGTCTAGTGATTTCAGAAAAGATCTTATCACAGGCTTCCATGTGGCATAGTTCAATCCTTCGAGCAGCGGGGGTCTGGTTATGCTTCGTCCTTCCTTCAGAGTCATCTTGAACAGTTCAGGATCCCACTCAGTGTGTCGAGTGATTTGCTTTGATACCAATTGTAATTATGTCCCCTGTTCAAGCTTGTGTCCAAGGTACTGTTGCGACAGACCTGGGACTCTTTGCACAACAGTTCAACACACAGAGGTTGAACTCTTATCACAACAGTTCAGCAAACAGATAAAGGTAGTAGAGACACACATACTGATAACCCAGTTTGTCTCCGCCTACTCTGGGGGGTTTCCCACACCCGAAAAGGGACAGCAAATCTTTATTACGAGTATAGGAATTCCACAGGGACTTACACTTACACCTTGTAACAGCCTATCCTCAATACTCCGTCTCTCAGATTTGCAACCGAGGTTCACCGCAGTTCCCCTCGATCCCCTTCGTTCAGAACCTACAGTCTGAACGTTCTCAACCTTCTCCAGAAGCGCGGATGCTTTCTCTCGAAAGCTTGTTTACCTTCGTTGTGTGCGGCAGTTGATACGTTTCAGGCAGTCTGTGTTGCACTTGAGCAAACTGCACTTGCACCGGTGTATTCTCAATGAGGAAACACAACCGGCCGTCGCTTTCTTCTTCTCCAATCAGCAGGATATGCTCGTGTATATTTGATTTTTGAAAGCGATAAGAATTAGGGTTGCCCTTGCATTGTATTTATATGCTCGAGCGAAACCCTAATTCGCACAAGATAATCCCATCAAATATTTAGGAAATATTCCTAGATATTTGATGAATATCTTTTAAATCGGTTGGAAGATAATCCGAAGTCTTCTTGCCCAAATAAGCTTGCCGCTTTGATGTAGATATTCATTCAAATATCTACTACTCGAATAAGTCGTTGGCCGTCATCATATTGACGAGATCTTCGTAGTCCAATATCTTCCGGGAATATCCTTGCGTCTTGATCACGCTGTACAGGAGTACCAGGATATTGTTCGAACTCCCTCTGAACACCTGCTCGAACTGTCTAAGCTACGTTTTGCCAAATACATGCCACTTAAGGGAACATCAGAAGGATCCCCACCTTCTTGGAAGAATGTAAAGAAGAAATTATCGGTTCAATGGATATCAAAACCAAACCCGCTGCCATATGAGAACTTGGGACAGATTAAGAAAGCAGTTGGGAAGAAGTTCGACCTCAAGCACCCATGGGATCCCTACTTATGATCCAAGAATGAGGTACTGTCGAGCCAACGACGTTAAACAAGTGCACTGGTCGGGAGGTAACCCGACACTATCTTACTTTCTGTCTTTTAGTTTTTATCAATAAGTCGCTCTCACCCATTTGGTGCATAGAATGATTTGACTATTTAGGAATTGGTTTTTGGAGCACAATCGGATCAGCCAGGCAGCTTCCGTGAATTTACCGGGCCTGCGCTGAGAGTTCAAGGCCCCAGCCAAACTCCCTCGATTATCCAGCCTCATGCCATGTCATTTGACACAAAAAGGGAGTTCTGATCGTACCTTTCCTTAATATCATTTCCTTCTCGTAATTGTCTGCTTGCATGGCTTTTGAACTAAGTAGTGCTGAAAGGCACGCCTTCGTTCAAAAGTGTGGGGTGAGATCTGCATGTGTACATAAATAACATGTTTTTTATTATCTTTTTGAAAATATGAACTTAAGAATGTGAAAAAGATAGATCTAAAATTCATGCATTTACCTTGTGAAAATTCAACTGTCTAAAAACTTAGAACGTAACTTCTCATTTGTCCCTTTGTGCTGAGATAAACTAGGGATGTGGAGTTGATAGAAATGCCCTAGAGTGGCTTGGCAAGCAATCGAAGAATCGAATCAAACTATATGGTTTTCGAAGTCAGTGGAGGCTGCACTTCGGGTTTCAGTGAAGATTGAAGTCATCTCCGCCATGCAGTGTTTATGCAAAAAGAAAAAAGGCAAGGACGGGAATCAGACCGTCCTCTCTCTAGTCAAAGTAGCCGAGAAAATAGATGAGCGACCCTCATCTTGACCCGCGCGAAACAACAAGGATGAGAGGAGCGGGGAGGTATTTCCATAGGCTTGCGGGCGATGATTGGACCTCCCAAAAAGGCTTGAGAAAATGGACTAGCAAGTCACAAAGACGCAAAAAGCTCAAAGAAGCAAATCAAGAGGCCAAAGGCCCAAAATTTTGAAGGTTTTAACCGAACAAAAAGTGAAGTACTCAAAGAGTCAAATCAAAGGCCAAAGGCCGATTCACTACAAAAAGCAGTCCCTCGCCAAAAGAAAATCAAAGTACTCAAACCATTGAAACCCGAACCGAATCACGTGCTAGAGAAAGCTACAAGGAAACCATATAGTGCGAGACGGTCCCGAGGTTGCAGTCCAGGAGCCTAAAAAGGGCTATCTCCCAAAACATCCAGAATAATTTGCATCACATCACGGAGGTACAAGTATCAAGTTTGTCCTATTTATTTACACAGTTCAATTTGGTAATAAGTAAGTAATGTATGAATTAGGATAAATCTAGTACCACAATCTAATTTTCTTAATTCAACAAACTTACTTAGTGTGCCGCCCTTTAATAGCATTGTTCGGGACGAACAACTAAAAGTGTGGGGTAATCTGATGGACCATAATTATATGAATCAAATACACAGTAAAACCCACCAAATTAGACTGTTTGTCTATCTAACTTCTACTTGTTAGTCCCGATATATTTCTACAGGGTATTTTGGCGCTTAGAGAGAAAACACGCTAAGGAGAGGATTTTACGCTGGAAAGATATTACGAGTCATTCCAAGGTCAAGATCAGACGCTGAACGAAGAAATCTCAAGATCCTGACATTGAATTACTCAATTTAAATTCAACCGAGGAACAACCAAAGTCAGACCGGAGCAAAATTGGATTGATAGTTTTGTGAAAAGCCTGCACAAAACTGTCAAAACTCATCCATGGACCAAGGTGACCGGCAACCTTGCTTGGAGGTGGCCAAGGGAGGAAGCCTCCCCTCCATGGTGACCGGCCACCGGTGGCTTTCCACCCCCCAACCGGCGGCTTTCTCCTCCCCCATGTGGCGCCTCCTCCTTGCTCCTCCTCCTCCTCCCTTGGATCAAAACCACATGCCACCCATCTCCACCCTCCATTCTCCTCCCCTTAGCCTATAAAAGGAGAGCTCCTACTCCTCATTTCATCATCCAAAAATCAACATTTCACGTCTCTCTCTAAGTTTGTGTTACTTTGTAAGTTTGGTTTATGAAATAATACTCTTGTTGGTTCTTGAGTATTATAACGGTTTGAAATTATAATACTCCTGTCGGTTCTTGAGTATTATAATACTGTAGAGAATACTCCTGTTGGTTCTTGAGTATTCAGTAGGAATTAGGAATACTCCTGTTGGTTCTTGAGTATTCCACCCCCTCTCCTCTTACTGTTTTCAAAAACCCCCGAGTATTTAGCTATGGTATCCACCTCTATGGATATTCGTAGCTAAACTCTTTATTCGGTTTAGGGTGTGTACTTGTATCATAAAATGTTTTAATTCTTTTAGTTTCTTTTCTCCGTATTCAAAACTTGTTCTATGTGCCATATATTAGGTTAGAACTTCCAAGGTTGAGTGGATGCTTGGAATGACAAAGCTCTTCTGTGGGGTTCGTAAACATACTCGGATAAGTGGATGCTTGGAATGGCAAAGCTTATCTGAGGAGTTTGACCCTTCTAAAACACCATTTGGTTGCTCGGGAATGAAAGACCAAATGGATGCACACAGGCTAATATACCTTGGAATGGGGTATTAGTCTAAGTAGAACAAGTGCTCTACGACTTTTGCAAAAGACTAGACGGTGTTGCAAGTTGAGTGCTTGGAATGGCCTCGATTCACTTTCAAACACTTTTGCAAAAGGCTAGACAGTGTTGCAAGTCGAGTGCTTGGAATGGCCTTGATTCACGTTTGAATACTTAGAAAGGTTACTAAAATAATAAACAGGCTATGATACAAGGCCCCTGAAACCGAATGCTTTCCTAAGATTCAAAACCCCCTGTATTTACTTTTATAAATTGCTCGATCATCTGCAATCATCAACCGCTCATCTACCGGAGGACTCACCAATCACGCATCACCCACTGTAAGTCTTCTTCTTTTAAATTCAGTATTTACTTTCTGTAATTTACTTTTCCGCACTCAAAACCAAAAACAACCAAAAAAATCACTTAATCATAACCGCTAAAATCGCAATCAAACCTAAAAAACGCTCCCATCCTGTACAAATCTCACAAAGAACAACGTATCCTCCTAATTCCCTTGGGTTTGACCCCTACTTACCACTTGCTACCCAGTAGTGTAGTTGCGAGTATCGGAAAATATAAATTTATTTGCACAGAGAACATTGCACCTTAACTACAGTGCAGTGGGCTCCGTCAGAGGTGGATATGAGTTGAAAATTACGAGCAGCAAGGGTGGAGAAAGTGTTTGGGCATTTTTGCTAAGTACACATGATGATGGATTAAGGGTGTGTCCATTTGAACTGAAACTTATAGTGTCTTATCTTATCTTAACTGATAGTAACTTATAGTGATTGAAAGTAACTTATAGTAACTGAAAGTAACTTATAGTGATTGATAGTAACTTATAGTGATTGATAGTAACTTATAGTGATTGATATTAACTTAACTGAAACTTATAGTAACTTAACTGAACAGAAGAGCCCCACCACCACCACCACCACCACCGTCGCCCACCACAACTGGCCGCCGCCAACCACCGCCGGAGTTGGCTGGAGGTGAACAGCGGTGGCCGGCGGTGGTGGGCGGTGGCCGGTAGTGGTGGGTGGTGGCCGGCGGTGGTGGGCAGTGGGCGGTGGTGGTGGTGGTGGTGGTGTAACTTAACTTAACTTAACTGAAACTTACATTAACTTATAGTGACTGAAAGTAACTTATAGTAACTGAAAGTAACTTATGGTGATTGAAAGTAACTTATCTTATCTTAACCATCACAAAATAGAGTTCAAATGGACAGGGAAGTTGGGCATTTTTGCCCAAACAGCGCCTGCGATATACATGTGCATTTTTTTTTGCATTTTTGATGTCCCTTGCTAGCTATTTTGAGATGATTTAATAGTGTCGTCCCCTGCTATTTGCTTTGGCATCTATATAACCCCACTAATTCGTCTCATATTTGGTAATAAATATAGGTTAATCATGGACACGAGTTAGATGAATTTGTCAGACAAATATGATCCGCGGTTTGCAGAGGGGATTATGGCTTTCATAAACTTTGTCAAACAACACAAACCCCGGAGAACTATGCAAAAATTTCCATGTAGGCATTGTAGGTTGCACCATGCGAAGTTGTGATTGGATGAAATCCAAACACATTTGTTTTGCTATGATATAATGCAAGACTACACGACTTGGACTTGTCATGGAGAAGTAGATGCCGATGCTTCATCTTTATTATACACACAACGACAACAATATGTTATGGAAAAGAGTTGTGGCACGTGACGGGGCCCACCGCACTGTCGTTAAGGTGCGATGTTCTCAGTGCAAAAATAAATTTATATCTCCGATACTCGCGACTTAACTATTTTGGGTAGTTAGTGGTAAGTACGGGTCGAACCCAAGGGAGTCAGGTGAATAGTTGTTCTTTCGAAAAGGGGGATTAAATTAAGCAGATGGGGGGTTGTTTTTGGTTTTTAGTACTGAAAGGTAAAGTAACAGTTGATATTACAATTAAAGGAAAGATTCGGTTCAGGGGCCTTGTATCATATTTTCGTTTATCATTGACCTCTAATGATCATACTAAGTGTTCAAAAGTGAATCAAGGCTATTCCTAGCACATGACTTGCCACACCGTCTAGTTTTTTGCAAGACAAAGAACTCTTGTTCTAGTATGTGCATCCATTTGATCATCATTCCTGATAAACCAAATGGTGTTTTAAAGAGGTTGACTTCCACAGATAAGCTGTGCTCTTCCGAGCCTCCACTTATCCACGGAAGATCACGAACCCATGGCAGAGCTTTGCTCTTCCGAGCATCCACTCAACCAATGGAATTCTGACCTAATATATGGCACCTAGAACAAGTTGAACACAAAGAGGCACTTAAGAGAATGGTCTAAAACATTGTATGATACAAGTACACCCCTTCAACCGAATGAAAGGTTTAGCTACAAATATCCATGGAACAGGACATCATAGCTAAGTACTTGAAAAGTAAAGGTTTTTGAAAGACAGTAAAATAAAGTTTTCAAAAGTAAAGACAGTAAAGTAAAGTACTTTGAAAGACAGTAAAGTAAAAAAGAGAGTACTTACAAAAACCGTTGAGAGTGCTAAAGATCAAGCTTTGATTCCAAAGTAAAGCGATTACATGTTTGTGCCCACAAAAGCTAGAGAGATAAGTGAATTGTGTTTGTGATTTTGGAATGTGATTGTGGGATGATGGAATACAAGGAGGTGAAGGCTCTATTTATAGGCTAAGGGAGGCAATGGATGTGGAGGAGAAGCCACCACATGTCACAAGATGGGAGGAGGTCTCAAAAGCCATCGGGGTGAGTCATCTCTTCCCTTAGCCGCCGGCCACATGGAGGAGAAGGAGTGGATGATGGCTTAGCCGCCGGCCACATGGAGGAAGAAGAGTGATGGAGTGAGTTTGTGATCTGATCCCAAAAAGCCATCGGTTCTTTCAGCTCCGGACTGACTCTGGTTGCCCTCCGGTTGGACTTGTTTTGAGTGATTCCACGTCAGGTTCTTGAAATTCGGAATTTGGTCGTGACCTGGAATGACTCGTAATTCATTTTCAGCTTTAAAACTCCTCCTTAGCCTGTATTCTCTCTACACTTCAAAATACCCTGTAGATAAATATCGAAACTAACAAGCAAAAGTTAAATAGACAAAGAGTCTAATTTGGTGGGTTTAACTGTGTTTATGATTCATACAATTATGGTCCATCAGATCACCCCACACTTTTAGTTGTTCATCCCGAACAATGCTATTTAAGGGCGGAACACAATCTAAGTAAAAACTTTTAAATATGAAAGTGAGACTATAGGACTAGATTTATCCTAATTCATGCATTACTTACTTATTACCAAAACAGTGTAAATACTTATAAGAAACTTGATACTTGTACTTTCGCGCCGAGATGCAAATTAATTCGGATGTTTCGGGAGATAGCCCTTTTCAGGCTACTGGACTGCATTCTCGGGATCGACTCGTGCTATATGGTTTCCTTGTAGCTTTCTCTAGCACGTGATTCGGTTCGGGTTTCACTGAGTTGAGCATTTTGATTTCTTTTTGGCGAGGGACAGCTTCTGTAGTGAATCGGCCTTTGGCCTTTGATATTGAGTTGGAGTTTCTTCACTTTTGTTCGGTTAAAACCTTCACAATTTTGGCATTTGGCCTTTGATTAGCTTCTTTGAGCTTTTGCTTTTTTGTGACTTGCTAGTCCATTTTCTCAGCCTTTTTGGGAGGTTGACGGAGCGCACTGCACTATCGTTAAGGTGCAATGTTCTCTGTACAAATAAATTTATATTTTCCACTACTCGCGACTACACTACTGGGTAGTAAGTGGTAAGTAGGGGTCGAACCCAAGGGAATTAGAGGGATACGTTGTTCTTTATACTGGCGGGGAACGTGTTTTAGGTTGATTGAGATTTTAGCGCGATTGACTAAGCTACTGTTTTTGGTTTTTTTGGTTTGGAGTGCGGAAAAGTAAATTACAGAAAATAAATACTAAAAATAAAGGAGTTAAGGGAAGAAGACTTACAGTGGGTGATGCGTGATTGCGATTCCTCCGGTAGTTTAGCGGTTGATGGTTGTAGTTGATCGGGCAGTTTACAAAAGTAAATACAGGGGGGTTTGTAATTTAAGGAAAAGTATTCGGTTTCAGGTACCTTGTATTATAACATGTTTATTAATAACCGTCAGTAACCTTTCTAAGTATTCAAAGATGAATCGAGGCCCTTTCGCAGCGCAAGACTTGCAACATCGTTTAAAGCAACACTTATTCTACTTCAGACTAATTCCTCCTTTCGAAGTATCTTAGCCTTTTGTGCATCCACCTGATCTCTCAGTTACGATCGACCAAGTGGTGTTTTAGATAAGTTGAACTCCTCGATAAGTTTTGCTTGTTACAGCTTCCACTTACCGAGTATGATCACGAATTCCCACGGAAGAGCTTTGCTTGTTACAGCTTCCACTCAACCTTGGAAACTTTGACTATAAATGGCACATAGAACAAGTTTTGAATACAAAGAAATGAAACTATAAGAAATTAAATCATTATATAATACAAGAAAATACCTTCGACCGAATGAGGAGTTTAGCTACGAATATCCATGGAAAAGGACATCGTAACTAAATACTCGGGGGTTTTTGAAAACAGTAAGAGGGAAAGGGGTGGAATACTCAAGAACCAACAGAAGTATTCCCAATTTCCTACTGAATACTCAAGAACCAACAGGAGTATTCCCAATTTCCTACTGAATACTCAAGAACCAACAGGAGTATTCTCTTAAGTATAATACTCAAGAACAAACAGGAGTATTATTTCCAATCAGTATAATACTCAAGAACAAACAGGAGTATTATTTCAAAACCAAACCAAACTTACAAAGTAAAATGTAGAGAGATAAGTGTTTTTTGATTTTTGGATGATTGTGGATGATTGAAATGAGGAGAAGCCTCTTTTTATAGCCACAAGGGGAGGAGATGGGTGGTGGAGATGGGTGGCATGTGTTTTTGATCCAAGGGAGGAGAAGGGAGGAGGAAGGAGGAGGTGACACATGGGGGGGGTGTGAAAAGCCGCCAGTTGCCTTGGGTGGAGGAGCCGCCGGTAGCCGGTTGCAAGGGGAGGAGAAGGGTGGCTTTGGCCACCTCCAAGCAAGGTGGCCGGTCACCTTGGTCCATGAGTGCATTTTGACAATTTTGTGCAGTCTTTTCACAAAACTATCAGTCCAATTTCGCTCTGTCTGACTTTGATTGTTCCTCGGTTGGATTTGATTTGAGTAATTCCTACGTCAGGATCTTGAGATTCTTCATTCAGCGTCTGATCGTGACCTTGGACTGGCTCATAATATCTTTTCAGCGTAAAATCCTCTCCTTAGCGTGTTTTCTCTCTAAGCGCCAAAATACCCTGTAGAAATAAATCGGGACTAACAAGCAGAAGTTAAATAGACCAACAGTCTAATTTGGTGGGTTTTACTGTGTTTTTTATTCGTATAATTATGGTCCATCAGATCACCCCACACTTTTAGTTGTTCGTCCCGAACAATGCTATTAAAGGGCGGCACACTAAGTAAGTTTGTTGAAATGAAAATTAGACTGTGGTACTAGATTTATCCTAATTCATGCATTTCTTACTTATTACCAAATTGAACTGTGTAAATAAATAGAAGTAACTTGATACTTGTACCTCCGTGCTGAGATGCAAATTATTCTGGATGTTTCGGGAGATAGCCCTTTGTAGGCTCCTGGACTGCAACCTCGGGACCGTCTCGCACTATATGGTTTCCTTGTAGCTTTCTCTAGCACGTGATTCAGTTCGGGTTTAAATGGTTTGAGTACTTTGATTTTCTTTTGGCGAGGGACTGCTTTTATAGTGAATCGGCCTTTGGCCTTTGATTTGACTCTTTGAGTACTTCACTTTTTGTTCGGTTAAAACCTTCATAATTTTGGGCCTTTGGCCTCTTGATTTTCTTCTTTGAGCTTTTTGCGTCTTTGTGACTTGCTAGTCCATTTTCTCAAGCCTTTTTGGGAGGTCCAATCATCGCCCGCAAGCCTATGGAAATACCTCCCCGCTCCTCTCATCCTTGTCGTTTCGCGCGGGTCAAGATGAGGGTCGCTCATCTATTTTCTCGGCTACTTTGACTAGAGAGAGGACGGTCTGATTCCCGAAGTGCAGCCTCCACTGACTTCGAAAACCATATAGTTTGATTCGATCCTTCGATTGCTTTCCAAGCCTCTCTAGGGCAGTTTATGTCAACTCCACATCCCTAGTTTATCTCAGCACAAAGGGACAAATGAGAAGTTACATTCTAAGTTTTTAAACAGTTGAATTTTCACAAGGTTAATGCATGAATTATGATCTATCTTTTTCACATTCTTAAGTTCATATTTTCAAAAAGATAATATTAAAAAAGGAAAAGAAAAACATATTATGTACACAGGTGGTTCTCACCCCACACTTTTGAACGAGGGCATGCCTTTCAGCAAGACTTAGTTCAAAAGTCATGCAAGCAAATATATACAGGAAAGGTGAGAATGACACAAGGCAAAAACTAAATGACATAAAATAAAAGACTGAAAGTAAGATAGATGTCGGGTTACCTCCCGACCAGTGCCTTTGTTTAACGTCGTTGGCTCGACGATACCTTACAAATCCCTCAAAGAACGACTATCCCCCTAATTCCCTTGGGTTCGACCCCTACTTACCACTTGCTACCCAGTAGTAAGGTCACGAGTAGCGGAATATAAATTTGCTTTTGCACAGAGAACACCGCACCTTAACGACAGTGCGGTGGGATCCGTCAGAAGACAAAAAAATTAATGTGTTAAAAACTCACGATTTCCATGTCATGTTGCAGCATCTGCTTCCGGTGTTCATTCGACCATACTTGCGACATTATGTAATTGAGTCGCTTATATCATTAGCACGATGGTTTCAGAAGTTATGTTGTAAGGAGTTGACGGTCAGTGACGCACTTCAAATGAAAGATAATAAAGTCATCAACCTATGCAAATTGGAGATGGTTTTTCCTCCTGCTTTCTTCACCATCATGGTGCATCTATTGATCCATCTTCCGGATCAAGTTTTGCTTAAGACCAGTACACTATAGCTGGGTGTATCCTATTGAGAGGTATATAATTTTCCCTTTTACTTATCAAGAATATATTCAAATTTTATCACATACATATGCAAATAAATTTGTACACTAACTATGACTTATTCCCCTTTGCAGACAATTAGCTCAGTATAAGAGATCGGTTCGGAATACCAAATATCTAGAGGGATGTATTGCTGAGCAATACATTACACATGAGTGTGTAATGTATTGTAAATTATACATGAACGATTCAAACGAGGTGGACTCATCAAATGAAGCTCGGTTATATGTCCTCAATGTGTACTCTCCTCTTATCAAGGTTAGTGGTCATTGTCCCAGGATCAAGTTGAGTAAGAAACAACTTGACATTGCTCACTGGTGCGTTGTGGAGCACGGGGTACAAGCAAAACGTTTTATTAAAAGGTGACAAGTGCCTTGTCGCGAGGCTATGCAAAAATACAATTTATAAGTCCACTACTTGTGACTTCACTATTGGGTAGTAAAGCGCTAAGTAGGGGTCGAACCCAAGGGAATTGGTGGATAGTAGTTCTTTGAGGAAATGGTACAGAAATTAAGTGTGATTGGGGTTGGTTGTTGTTTTAGTACTGAAAGTAATACTGAAAAGTAAATTGCGGGAACAGTCGAGTTCAATATCAACCATACAACATACTTTTGGTTTGTCGCACGCTGTGTTTCAAGCGCAATATGTGCCAAATATTATGTTGGATTGATGTTGAAAACGTCTGTAATGAAAGTAAAGTGCGGAAAGTAAATGTACTGAAAGTAAGTGCGGAAAGTAAATGTACTGAAAGTAAGTGCGGAAAGTAAATGTACTGAAAGTAAATGCGGAAAGTAAAGATTGAAAATAAAGGTACTGAAAAGAAAGACTGAAAGTAAATGTGCTGAAAGTAAAGTTAGGTGCTGAAAGTAAAGTTAGTTGCAAAATGTAAATGTACTGAAAGTAAAGTTAGGTGCTTAAAAGTAAAAGTTAGTTGCTGAATGTAAAGTACTGAATGTAAAGGGTACTGAAAGTAAAGGGTACTGAATGTAAGCAGTTGATAGTAAGACCGAAAGTAGAATGAAGAGTTGGTGTTTTAATCAAAGGAAAGGATTCGGTTTAGGGGCCTTGTATCATAGTTCCGTTCATCATTGACCGCCAATGATCATACTAAGTATTCAAAGGTGTAACAAGGCCATTTCAAGCTCTTGCCACACCGTCTAGTCCATTTCAAGACATAGAGCACTTGTTCTAGCTAGACTAATACCCCATTTCAAGGTATATTAGCCTATGTGCAGTCACTTTGATGTTCCCGTAAGTGGCATGTGTTTGGCAAAACGTAGCTTAGACAGTTCGAGCAGGTGTTCAGGGGGAGTTCGAACATATCCTAACACTCGTACACAGCGTGGATAAAACGCAAGGATAGTTCCCGGAAGATATTGGACTACGAAGATCTCGTCAATATGATGACGGCCAACGACTTATTCGAGCAATAGATATTCGAATGAATATTTACATCAAGGTGGCAAAGCTTACTTGGGCAAGAAGACTTCAGATTATCTTCGAACCAATTCAAAAGATATTCATCAAATATTTAGGAATATTTCCTAAATATTTGATGGGATTATCTTGGACGAATTAGGGTTTCGCTCGAAGCATATAAATACATTGCAAGAGCAACCCTAATTCTTATCGCTTTCAAAGATCAATTACACACGAGCATATCCTGCTGATTGGAGAAGAAGAAAGCGATGACCGGCTGTGTTTTCTCATTGAGAATACACCGGTGCAAGTGCATTCTGTTCAAGAGCAACACAGACTGCCTGAAGCGTATCAACTGCCGCACACAACAAAGGTGAACAAGCTTTTGAGAGAAAGCATCCGAGCTTCTGGAGAAGGTCGAGAACGTTCAGACTGCAGGTTCTGAACGAAGGGGATCGAGGGGAATTGCGGTGAACCTCGGTTGCAAATCTGAGAGACGGAGTATTAAGGATAGGCTATTACAAGGTGTAAGTGTAAGTCCCTGTGGAATTCCTGTACTCATAATAAAGATTTGTTGTCCCTTTTTTGGGTGTGGGAAACCCCCCAGAGTAGGCGGAGCCGAACTGGGTTATCAGTCTGTGAGTTTCTACTGCTTTTATCTGTTTGCTAAAACTGTTGTGATAAAAGTTCAATCTCTGTACGTTGAACTGTTGTGCAAAGAGTCCCAGGTCTGTCGCAACAGTACCCTGGACACAAGCTTGAACAGGGGACATAATTTCAATTGGTATCAGAGCCGAACACTCGACACACTGAGTGGGATCCTGAACTGTTCTAGATGACTCTGAAGGAAGGACAAAGCATAACCAGACCCCCGCTGCTCGAAGGATCGAACTATGCCACATGGAAGCCTGTGATGAGATTTTTTCTGAAATCGCTAGACGAAAAGGCATGGAAGGCTGTTCTGAAAGGGTGGACGGAACCCATAATGAACAATCTCACTGGAGAACCAATCGCCAAACCAGAAGCTCTGTGGACAGAAGAGGAGGACAAAGCTTCCATGGGCAACTCAAAGGCAATGAACGCAATTTTCTCAGCAGTAGATGAAAATGTCATGAAGCTAATCATCAACTGTGAAGTGGCCAAGGAAGCATGGGATATCCTCCAAACAGCTTTTGAAGGAACAGACAAAGTTCGCAACTCCCGCATGCAAGCTGTGACAACCAGGTTCAAAGAGATGAAATGCAAGGATAGTGAAACCATCACTTAGTACAACACCAGAGTCCTGGAACTGTCCAACGAGGCATCTGCACTAGGGAAACCCATCGATGAAGAAAGATTGGCCAGTAAGGTCCTAAGGTCTCTTCCTCCGAGATTTGCCATGAAAGTCACGGCCATTGAGGAAATGCATGATATCACCACACTGAAGCTAGACGAGCCAATGGGTTCTCTCAGAACTGACGAGATCAATCATGACTTCCAAACCGGAGAAGAGAAGGGAATCGCTCTTAAAGTAGATAAAACGGAAGACAAACTGGATTCTGGGTGCACCACTGAGCAACTGGCCATGATGGCACAGAACTTTGGAAGAATGGTGCGGAAAATCAACAGACGTGGCCCAGAACAAGGTCAGTCTTCGTCAACTGGTTACCAAAACTGGAAATCCAGCAGGCCAAGGTCTACTGATTCGAGGCAAGACTTGGCTGACAAAGGAAAATAAGAGATTCAGTGTCATGAATGCAAGGGTTTCGGCCACATTGCTTCACAGTGTGCAAACACTCTCATGAAGAAGAAGGCGATGGTGGTAAGCTTCAGCGACAGTGAGTCAGACGAAGAAAAAGGTGAAACCACAAACTTTGTGGCCTTTGTCACAACTCTGGATGAATGCAGCAGCACAAGTGAAACTGTTCCACCTCAGCTGGAACTCCCAGGTGAAGACCCCTCGGACAGTGACAATGAAGAGCTCACGCAGGACTCTCTGGCTCAGACATATAAAGATCTATATGAGAAGTGGCTGCTTCTGATCAAGATAAACAAGAAGCTAAATGACACAGTGGCAAGCGTCACTATGGAAAAGGACAAGGTATGGCAGGAGGTCGAGATACTGCTGACACTAAAGGCAGAACTGGAAGGTATAATTAACTCACTGACTTCTCAACTAGCTGAGATAAACCAGGAAAGGCTGGATCTTCTTGTTCAGAAAACGGAACTCCTGGGTACTGTCTCCTCTCTAAAAGTCGAAATAGAGAAGGATCGGGACACTCATCCTGTAGGCATGGCGGGCCTGAGAAAAACCATCGTTGATCTACAGCGCAAAGAAATGTTCCAACTAAGGATGGTAGAACAGCTGGAACTTCAGCTAGAATCTGAGAAGATGGAACACTCTGACACTAAGGAGGAACTCAATCACCTCAAACAGTCGGTAAGAATGCTTAACTCTGGCACTAAAAACTTAAATGATATTCTTAGATCTCGGAGAATGGAGTCCGGACATAGAGGATTGGGGTTCACAGGAGAAGGCAACTCAAAAGGTACGAGGTTTGTTAAAACAAGACCGGTGTCGGAACAGAAGTCAGAACTGAAGGTGAGACAGCACCCCAGACAGAAAATAGACTTACACCCAGAACAACCCAATAGCGGTCAAAGAAGGATTGGTACGGTGCACTTCGGCTCTCATTCAACACAAAGGAAAGAATGGCGCACTTGCTGGTATTGCAATCAGATGGGTCACATCAAACTAAACTGTCGTCTGTTTCTAGCCGAAAGACGTGCTTTCCATCAACGAACCATACCGCAACAGAAACAATTCTGGGTTCAAAAGGAAGACCGAACCGTCTGCATGGTGGCCTGTTACACCTCAAACTACTCATCGCATGATAGTTGGCACTTCGACAGCGGATGCTCCGCACACATGACAGGTAACTCTCAATATCTTACCCATATTAGACCTGTTGAGCATATGTGGTTTGTCACCTTCGGGGATGGTGAAAAGGGTCAGGTGATCGGCTGTGGGACATTAATGGTTCCGGATCTCCCTGCACTCAAGAACACCCTCCTTGTTAAGGGACTGACCAGGAATCTTATCAGCATCAGTCAACTATGCGACGATGGACACTATGTGTCATTCTCCAGCTACTCATGTCTTGTACTAGAACAGAATGGCGATACACTGATGAAAGGAAAAAGGGATGCCAACAACTGCTATACTATTAGGATGGGTCTGACGGAGTCAATTAACAATGAGAACCATGGCCAGCAACCGGTTGCTCTCCCATGTGCAAACGCTCAACCTAGTTTTCTGCGAGGGTGAGTGGATAAGACCTTGCACACAAGATCTGATTGTCGATGCGCACAAATCAATGTTGCCAGGTGTCCCAGGAAGCTGTTGAGTCAGACGGTGGTACAGTTGCGACTGGAGTTTGTACACTTCCCACAGAAATGTGCTTGGAGCCGTACAAGAAAATATGAATGCTCACGAAAGATGGTAACTCTGAGGCAGCATACTTTTGTCAAACCATATGGCAGGTCACGGAGTGGAACACCCAGATCCCCATGGGGTCTATGTGGTGTCAACCACTGAAAGCATCCGACGGTGGTCAGTCACAGTCGAATCTCCAGCTGAACAGTTGGACTGACCACCTAATAAAGAGAGCTGGAACAGAAGTCTCGACAACTTGGAAAATATTTTTTTTAAAATATCCTTGAAGATTTTTTTTCGGTTGACGGTTTTGGAAAGCTGAAGAGTCATATAGAAAAGTTTGATTTTTGAAATCAAATTCATTCCCTAAGTATCATCTTCTCTCTCTCTCGAAAACCCTAGAACGGAACTCTCCTCTCAACTGCTCCTTCCTCAACCGACAATGGTGAACACCAGGAAGTCAGCAAAATCCAATGCTAAATCTGCGAAGAAAAGCAAAGAGAGCATGCAGACCTCAAAGGCGTTGGCGGCGAAATCAAAGATTCCGAAATCAAAAGCTGCGAAGATGAAAAAGGCGTCGCCTTTACACTCCGTTACCGAATCTTTGGCCAAAGAGAAGCCTGCTGAAGGAGTTACCGCTGAAATTTATCAGCCGGCCACTGTGGATTCAACTCCACAAGTTCGTCTGCAATCTAAGGTAAACCCCACTATTCCTTCTGATTCTGCGAATACCCTCGTTGTTGAAAAATCTGTGCTGAATGAAGAAGTAAGAGTGGAGGTTGAGAAGGGTGTTCAATGGATTGACGGTGATGAAGCCAGTAGGGCTGTAATTGGAGGTAATGGTGGTAAGGATGTTAGTGGTGTTAAAGTTGTTGGTGTTGAAACAAGTAGGGCGATGCTTGGTGGTGAAGATGATAGAAATTTTGAGAGTGGTAGGGCTGTGGCGGTTGACAAAGTCGTTAGTGCAGTTGTTAAAAAGAAGTCCGTCAAGACTGTGGAAGAGGAACCCAGTGATGGACCAAAATTATACGAATCAAAAACACAGTAAAACCCACCAAATTAGACTGTTGGTCTATTTAACTTCTACTTGTTTGTCCCGATTTATTTCTACAGGGTATTTTGGCGCTTAGAGAGAAAACACGCTAAGGAGAGGATTTTAAGCTGAAAATGAAGTACGAGTCATTCCAGGTCACGACCATGCTACACTCAAAATCAGCCTTAACATCCTTCATGGAACCGACTTGGAATCACTCAAATATGCTAGAACAGTCGGCATTTGGACAAGAACGCAATGCAAAGGCACAGAGCCCGGTAAAGGCCAAACAAGGGCAATTTCATCCGATTTGGGATTTCGACCATGTTCCGAGCAGAATTTGGCTTAGGTTCCTTCTTGAGATCATCTTAGAATGACATTTTCATTCAAAATACACTCTCCAAAATCCATGAAGCTCTGGCCAAAGCTCCGGTCAGATCCGGTCAAACCGATGGCTTTTATGAAAAGGTCACAAGCTTCTAGAAGGCTAAAGGGATGCTCCTCCTCCATGAGTGGCTAAGCTCTCCTCCACTCTCCTTCCTCCACCTCATAGCAGCCGGCGGCTTTTGAGCCACCACAAGGTGGTGACATGTGGTGGCTTCTCCTCCACAAGCTCATCTCCTCCTCCTCCACCCTTGGATGCAACACCACTTGCCACCATCTTGGCCCTCCATCCTCCTCCCCTTTAGCTATAAATAGAGGCTCACCCCTCCTCATTTGTATCATCATACACACTTCACAAATGTTTTAGAGAGATAGAGGGCTTAACCCTCTTCTCTTCACTTTCAATAAATATTGTTCTTCATTTTGGAGCTACTTTTGGCGCTTGGATCTTGTCTAGGAGCTCCTCTCCTCCGCTTATTGTAAGGTATAAAATTACTTTCAGTATTAATTGTTTTTACTGTAAAGTTATTTTATTATTCGGTACCCTTGTTCAAGACAATAGTTTGCTTGTATTCCTTGACATGAATACTAGTAGCTAAAAGCTTGTACTCGGTCGCAGGGGTACACTTGTATTATAAATGTTTTAGATCTTACTCTTAGTACACCTTTGTATTCAAAACTTGTTCTATGTGCCATATATAGTCAGAATTTCCAAGGTTGAGTGGAAGCTGTAACAAGCAAAGCTCTTCCGTGGGGATTCGTGATCATACTCGGTAAGTGGAAGCTGTAACAAGCAAAACTTATCGAGGAGTTCGACTTATCTTAAAAAACATTTGGAAACTGGACCAAAGAATTCAAATGGATGCACATAAGGCTAAGATACTTCGAAAGGAGGAATTAGTCTAAATAGAACAAGTGTTTTAAACGATGTTGCAAGTCTTGCGCTAGAAATAGCCTCGAGTCATCTTTGAATACTTAGTATGATCATGTCTTGCGCTAGAAATAGCCTCAATTCATCTTTGAACACTTGGTATGATCATTAGCGGTCGATGATAAACAATTATAATACGAGGCCCCTAAAACCGAATCATTTCCTTATAATCTATTATCAACTGCTGTAATTTACTTTCAGTTCTCAAAACACACTCAAACTCAAACCCAATCGCATTTAAATTCTGCATAAGCTTCATTAAAGAACAATTAATCCACACTGACTCCCTTGGGTTCGACCCCTACTTACCACTTGCTACCCAGTAGTTAAGTCGCGAGTAGCGGACTTTTAAATTTATTTGTACATTTGCTCTGACGACAAGCATCTGTCACCCAGCAAGGGGGCTCGAGGCTCAGGAACGTGGAGAGAAAAGATCTTCGCTACAGGATACATTCCTCCGAAGGCTGGTCGCAGGAAGAAGGTGAAGCGGGCCAGTGACTCTCCCAGTAAATATCTAGCCCAGATCTATGCCACTCGAGGAAGGAAGATTGCAATGTCCGATGAAGAAATAGAAAAGTTCATCGAGTCCTCGGGGAAGAGGAATGTGGTGATGAATGATGCTGATCCATCTGAGAACCAAGGAGTAATGACTGCAGAAGGGTCCAGTTTGGATGCTGAGGCTATGACAGAAGAAATTAATCCATCAGGGAAGACTGATGTGTTGAAAGAATCAAACCCAGCAGAAAGTGATGAGGAGTTAGAGAATTTGTACAAGGACATTGATGATGTCATGGAAGACCTGGAAAAGGAAAAGAGTCAGGAAGAAGCTCAGTATGATCAGGCTGTAGGGGCAAAAGAATCTGAGGCAGACAAAGCTTCAAGTGTTCCACCCATGGAACCAAGTGTTCAGTCTGGTGTTGAGACTGGAAGAGGTGCAGAGAAAGCTGTAAGCGGTTCAACAGTGGAACCCTCTGTTCAGACTGAAGCTCAAATAGAACCAGCTCTAGAGGAAGGTCTGCGTAACTTGGATGTTGAAGCAGAAGAGTCTGGTACTGAAAAGATCTCAAGTGCTCCAACAGAGGAACAGAGTGTGCCGACTAACGTCAAGACTGGAGTAGTTCCAGAGAAAGTAATGAGTGAAGAAACAATGATAGTTCAAGGTGATCGTCGTAGGGATCATTTGGAGGAAGATGAACTATCAATTCGTAAGGATGCCCCTATATCAGTAGCAGAAGGTGTTACCCTTTTAGAAGATGACCAAGATAGTGTTCCCCTGGTCAACCTCAAGAGGACAACGAAGGGGAAGGAAAAGAAAAAGGTTGCCTTTGCTACGTCTATGATCGGTTGTAATTTAGCGTAAATATTCGAATAGAATTCAAATACTATTGCTAGTCACGATTAATCAAAACATTTGTAAAGACTCGGTAAATCCGAGGTCGAACCCAAAAGATAGGAGATTAAACTAATAGTGCTAACGATTAAACTAGATTGTCGAAGGTTTGGGGGGGGGGTTTGTTCCTCTTAAGAGGTTGATAGCAAGGTTTTACTATCTCAAATGGAGATTAAATCAACGAAAAGGGTAAACAATAAATTCAAAGATGACTAGGGATCTAATTCCCCGCCTAGACAATTATTGTGACGGCAAATTGGGACACCATTGATGAATTCACATACACACATTTAGAATTTGGCTATGTAACATTAATACCAAGTTCAACTCGCGCTACAACTTAGTATCAAGAGGTTACACCTCGCATAGCACCTCACACTCGCGCTCTATTGGTGCTATAGGACATGATTTATCTAGCCTCACACTCGCGCTTTATTGGCTAAGTAAATCATGCACTTGTTAAATTCAAGCCATTCTCATTAGGATTAAAGCATCGCCATGTAACACAAAAATCCTAATGCTTATTCATTTCTATCATTTGAAATCACACTTTTCAGGGGTTAGCTACGTCAAGCATGAAATCAAGTAGAATTCATATTTCGGACTTGTTGAAAACATGTCATAGGTAATTCAAAAACATTAAGCTCAAATGAAGAAGAATCATGTGTAAAATCATTCATTAATAGCATCCATAATATTCACAACGTCACAAACATGTCTAGGGGGTTCATAGACCCCCAACCAATGTCACTACTCACTCATGGTGAGATTACAACCCATAATAACAGTGGAATAGCAGAAAAACATGTAGAGTGTAGAGTTTAGGGATCTAGAACCAATATGGAGCACTAATGATGAAGGATGAATCACGATTTGAGTTGTTGATGATGATAAAATAAGATGTCTTCTTCTCCAAGCCAATTTTCGTCCAAAATCCTAGCAGAAATCGCCCAGAAAACTAGCTGTCCGGGCTTGAAAACCCCTAGCTTTCTATTTATAGTTCAACATAAAAATGCAGACTTTACGACGTTGTGCGGTCACACAGGTGGGTTGTGCGCTCGCACAGATGCCCAAAATCTGCCTGGTGCGATCGTGGTTCTTGAATGTGCGACAGCACTGATTTTCCATGCATCTGGTCCGGTTTGTGCGACCGCACAGACTTCTCGTGCTTCTGTCTTTGAGTTGTGCGACCGCACAGAGATGTTGTGCTTCTGGTTTGATTCGTGCGACCGCACAGATGCAGTTATGCGAGTGCACGAAAGACATTGTGCAACCGCACACAATTCCTATGCGTCTGCCTTGAGTCGTGCGACCGCACAGATGCAGTTGTGCGAGCGCACGATCTTGGACAGTTTGTGCTCCGACTTCCATTTTGCTCGTTTTCGCTCCAGAATGCTCGGTTTTGCTCCAAAATCAATGTCAACTTGTGTTCTCAGCTTAAACTCTGTAATTCGCCTGAAATGAACCACAATGCATTAAATAGCACGTGAAATCGTGATAAAACAAACGAAACAATAAGCATAGAGGTCGCCTAAAATGCATATATTTTAGCGCTATCAAATCACCCCAGACTTAACGTTTGATCGTCCCGAGCAAACTAATCCTAGAGATCAACAACAATATTGAAATTTCAACTACTAAGGATCTGTCCAAAGAAAACTCCATACGGTTTCTAAAACTAACCAAAAATACTAAGAAGCAAAAGCTACTTTTGATAAACCACTTTCGTAGGTGACACGAGTGCATTTAGCGAATGCACCAAGCCTTTAAACCACTAGGCTACCCTAGTGGAGGAGTTATAGTCTCCTGAGAGTTTTCAGACACGGGAATACTCACAAATCCCACGAGGAGAACAATCATCCAAATATGCATTTTAAGCTCACGATTTTCAAAGTACTAGGCAAGGTGTTCTTCATGTAGTTCAAAAGGGTGTTCAACTAGATACGTGCATTTCAATCACTACATGAGACCTCTTCGAATCCTTATGGAAATTCATGAATTAGGACATTCAAGCAAATCAAAGCAAAGACTAATAAATCTTTAATCAAGGGTTCTAGTCATTTTCTATATTAGTGACTTCAAGAAGACAATCTAATCGTTGCAAAGAAATCTTGTTGGATCACTGATGGACGCACAGTCGTTATGTGCAAACGTCAAATATAATATTTATAAAAGTCCGCTACTCGCGACTTTACTACTGGGTAGCAAGTGGTAAGTAGGGGTCGAACCCAAGAGAATCAGTGGAATAGATGTTCTTTGAGGGGGTTGTCCAGCGAAAGAGCGTGTTTTAAGTCGGTTGGTTGGTTTTAAAGCTACCAGCTAAGTGATTGATTGATTGATTGGATGGTTGGTTGGTTTTAATACTGAAAAGTAAATTGCAGTTTATAATTAAAGAGAAATGTTCGGTTTCAGGGGTCTTGTATTATATCCTGTTTATCATTGACTTTTAGTGAATCGTCTAAGTATTCAAACGGTGTATCAAGGCCATTCCAAGCACTCGATTTGCGTACACTGTCTAGCCTATTCCTAGGACATATAGCACTTATTCTACTTAGACTAATACTCCATTCCCGGTTATATTAGCCTACATGCATCCATTTAATCCCTTTGGCCCATTTTTCAAATGGTTTTTAAGATAGTCGACCTCTTCAGATAAGTTTATTCATTTAATCCCTTTGGCTCAGTTTTTAAATGGTCCACTTACCCGAGTGTGATCACGAATATCTAAGGAAGAGTTTACGAATTTGGACCCCTATGGTCACATTCCCAAATGGTTTACTTTACCTTAGACATTCTAACTTTTATATATGGCACATAGAATAAGTGCTGAATACTAATTCGAGACACTAAGTTAATAGTCTAAAATATTTTATAATACAAGTGCGCCCCTTCTACCGAACTACTAGTTTAGCTACTATTCATCGCGCTAACCATTATAACTAAGGAAATAAAACAGTTGAATAAATACTAAGAATTACTTACAACCGTTGAAGCGCCAAGGGAGCTATCCTTTATTTCCAAAGCCAAACTTTACAAATACATAACTTTAGAGAGAGAAGTGATTTTTTTACAAGTGAGGGATGATTTGAATGAGGGGAGGAGCTCCTCCTTATATAGCCATGGGAGGAGGAGGAGATGGAGGCAAGTGTTGCATTGTGATTGGAGGAGAAAATGAAGGGAGGAGATGGCCACACATGGAGGAAGGAGAGGAGGAGCAAGGAGGAGGTGCCATGTGGAGGAGGAGCAAAGCCGCCGGTTGTGGTGGAGGAGAGCCGCCGGTTGCCGGTGGTGGAAGGGGAGGAGCTCCTCCTTTGGCCACCACTTCTTCAAGTGGCCGGTCATCTTGCCTTATGTGTGAGTTTTGTACAGTTTTGTGCAGTCTTTTCACAAAACTGTCAATGTGTTTTCTTCCCCGGACTGTCTTAATTCCTCTCCTGATTCTTCTGATTAATTTGTTATGAGTGATTCAACGTCAGGATCCTTGATATTTCTTCAGTCGGCATATGATCTTGACCTTGGATTGACTCGTAACATCTTTTCTGCTTAAAAAGCTCCTCTTTAGAGTGTATTCTCTCCAAGCTCTGAATTACCCTGTAAAAATATATCTGAACTAACAAGCAAAAGTTAAATAGACAAAATGTCTAAATAAGGGGGTTATACTGTGTTTCTGATTCGTATAATTTTGGTCCATCAATCACTCACCAATGCTAGCAAGGAGGCTAGTCCATTGGCTTATGAGCTTTGAACTCATTCTCAAGCCTAGGACGCAAAGGCCACTTAGTCATAAGAGAAGAGGAGTTCCAACATTATATTTTTTTGTAAATACTTGCAAGTCACTTCATGCCTAAGTATAAAAGAATACGAGGTTCGTCCCTTAGTGAATTCTTGCTAGTGAGCTTCAATTGTCTTATTGGTTTTCATGCTAGAGAATGGCGGGATAGCCAATTGTCAAGTCTAAGTGCTTCTTATTTTTTTTTTGTTTTTTTTTTCAAATGGCCTTTGGCCTACAAATGCTTTCGAGGGGGGACTTACCTCCCTAACCCCCGGCATTTGTATGTTTTTGCACAAAACTTCTCGTGCACTTGAGAAAGTTTTTGGTCGGGGCTTTGCCCTCGTTGACCATGTAAATTTTCTTGAATGGGGCTCTTTTTTTCATATGCCCTCTTTTGACCCCGCACTTAAAACTTTGTCAAAGGGCTAAGTGTTGAAAATGGAGCATGACAAACCAACAAGACAAATCCACAAGGTAAGCAAGGTCACTAAGGTCACCTAAAGGCAATCATGGCATGCAAGGGTTTTAAAATTGTAAATCATTTCGATTTTGTGCTTTCAAAGATCAACTCTTTAGTTTTAATGAGAAAAAGCTTAGAATAAAAGATAAAGAAGTGCTAGTAGATACTTTGATCCTCAAGAATGAAAGTCAACAATCCAATCCATTAGTCATCTAAAGGATCAATCAAGTGAAATCATGCACGACTAGTTGAATTTAGAGATGAAATTTTTCAAAAATGTAGCCTTGCCTAGACTTTTTGTTTCCATTAATAATTTGAAATTTTTGGATGAATTGCATAGTAGTGCGAGTGTTTTCCCTTAAACATACAAGTTGATTGGATTCCACACATTAAAGCATATCAAGCAAGCACAAACATCTCATGTAGTCAAGATATGTCAAAATATAGGCACCCCACACTTATGTCCTATCAAGGCATCAAGTTAACCAAGCACATGTTAAGAAATCATCAAATATAGGCATTCGCACATGCATAGTTCACATCCTCAAATTCTTGCACGAAACACATAGAAATCCAATCAAAATAAGTATACTCAATGATCGGGAGAGAAAACACTCACAAGCCTAGTTTAACGTCTTGGCTAAGACGGAGCCGAACCTCCTTGTAAGGAATAAGAAGCACACTTGAGGAGTCTTTTGCTAAGATCCCCCCTCAAGCGGAATTGTTGAGAAGTGGAGGGGTCAATCCGGGTTCTTTGAAGAATTGCAAGCAAATTGCTTAATAGCTCTTTTCCAACGTGATGCTTGCTTCTCCCTCTTCACCGTTTTAGCATTTGCTTTCCTTTTTACTACATCATTGTGTGAAGGCAACTTATAGTGATCAAGAGAGGTGTCCTCATCGGGATCAATCAACTTGTACAAATCCTTTTTGGTCATCTTCCGGATCTCAACATCCTCGGCCTTAGCGCTCTTTTGCTCATTCGAATCACAAAGCTCTTGTGTAGCCACTTGTTCACTCAAAGGCCTCTCTATTTTAATCTTTTCTCCCCCTATCTTCAGGGTCAACTTCCCCTTCCCCAAATCAACTTTCAAACCCGCGGTGGCCAAGAAAGGGCGCCCGAAAATAAGGGAAGTGTTGGCATTATTCCCCGTGTCCATCACCACGAAGTCACAAGGTATGTGGAACTTGTCTATCTTTATAGGAACATTCTCGATTAATCCCTTGGGTTTCCTTGTGGTTCCATCGGCGAGTTGCATCACCATCTTGGTAGCTCTCATTCCTCCTAGCCCAAGCTCGTAATAAGTCGCTAGAGGCATGGCACTTACACTAGCACCAAGGTCGGCTAGTGGGTGTTCAAAACTCACTGCGCCAATAGAACATGGAATGGTGAATCGGCCGGGGTCTTTCATCTTCAGAGGTATTTGTTCTGAGAAAAGGGCGCTGCACTCATGGTTCAAGGCTACCATGCTAGGTTCTTCAATAACTCTACGACCAGACACAATATCTTTTAAGAACTTTGCATAGGTGGGATTTTGAGTGATTACCTCATGGAATGGAAGAGTGACATACAACTTCTTTAACATTTCCACAAACCGTTGGAAATGAACATCTAACTTGCTTTTGTTGAGCCTTTGAGGGAATGGGACCATCGGCACATATTTCCTCATCAAAACCGGTTCTTCCTTTTCTTTTTCTTTTTCTGCAGGAACTTGAAGTTCAATGTCAGGACTTTTGTGGGCAATTTCCAATTCAATCTCTTTGTCACTAGGACTCGGCTCTCTTCAAGGATTAGGGAGGACTCTTCCACTTTTTAATGTTATGGCATTTGCAAGCATGATAGAATGCTCTTCACCTTCAAGAAAAATGGCATTGCAATGATCGGTCGAATTTACATCCGGTTGAGAGGAAAGTTTCCCCATTTGCCTCAATGCTACGGCTTGTTGATCACTCTCTTTAGAAAGTCTTTTGTTTTCAGCCGCAATTTCATCTATCTTAACCCTTCAATTTTTTGTTGCTCTCTAGCATTTGTGCCATCATCGCCATCATAGGATTATCTTGAGAGTTAGAGGAAGAACCTCCTTGCTCATTCATATTGGACTTGGCTTGATAGGGCTTTTGGTAGTTTCCTTGAGAATATTGAGAATTTTGATTCGAGCCTTGGCTTTGATTTGAGTAGGAATTCTGCCCTTGGTTTGAATAAGAGTTTTGCCCTTGATTTTGATTGGAGCCATACCCTTGCCTTTGATAATTTCCTTGATAACTTTTCCCTTGGGGCTTTGGAGGGAAGTTAGAATCATTGGACATTCTCTTTTGCGGAGGCTCATAATTTCTAGTGGTGGAACTAGCATTTTGATTGTAATTCCTTTGTTGGTTGACAAAGTGCGCCTCTTCGTAGCCATCATCATCGTCCTCATATTTCCCTTCGGGACAATTCTTGGTAGAATGTCTCATACTAGCACACAAAAAGCAAGATTGTTGCGTCGAAACCTTCTCTTTTTCACCCTTGGCCTTAGTCGCCTCAACGCAGTTCACCATACTTATCATATTTTCTACCTTCTTTGTCAAATCGGCCATCTCCTTCTTCATTTCAGAATTTTCCGAGTCATCTCTTGACTTAGCCATCTTTTTGTGGTCCACTCCTTGATATCTATCGGAGTTGATAGCAATTTTATCCACAATCTTGAAACCTTGGCTAGCTGGTAGTTCCATTATAGCTCTTCCACTAGCCGTGTCCATTTGATTCTTGGCCTCCGTACTCATCCCCAAATAGAAGTAACGCATGAGATCGGCCTTTCTAAAGTTGTGGTGAGGGCATTCCCTCAAGTAATGTTTAAACCGATCATAAGCTTGGTGGAAGAGTTCGTTGTCCCTTTGAGAGAAGGTTAGGATGAAGTCCGTAAATTTCTTGGTTCTAGACGGAGGGAAGAACTTGTTCAGAAAGGCCGTAGCTAAGTGTTCCCAAGTACGGAAAGTGCCCGGTTCATGATTTTGAAGCCACTCCTTGGCGTCCCCATATAGCGAAGATGGAAATTACTTCAAATAGACGTATTCAACGGGTGTATTCCTCGGTTTGTAGGTTCGGCAATATTCTTGAAAGCTTGCTAGATGAGTGGACGGATTTCCAACCCCGTGAAATTGATCATTTGTTACCATATGCACTAGGGATGATTTCACATCGAAGTCAAAAGCGTCTTCGTCGGGAGGCACAATAACCGAACCATTTCCCTCGAGGGTGGGAGTCATGTAATCTCCCACGGGCCTCTCGTCTTCTTCCTCTTCATCATATCTATAGTTTCTATTTTCTCTACGAGGGACACGAGGATTCTGAAAGGGACGTCTATCCTCATCATTGTCATCTCTAGCGGGAGGATCTTCTATTCCATCCCCATCAATTCGACGATCACGGTTATCCCTTTGAAGAACCGGGCGGTTCTCATTTTCATCTTCCATAATAAGTCCTTGTCTTTGATCTTGGATAACCGGTGGAACAATAGGAATAATAGGAGCAATAGGAGGTAGAGGGTTCTTGCGAGGTCTACCCCTTGGTTTCTTGACGGTTGGTTGAGAAGGGTTAGAAGAACTTGATGTTGAACCAATCACTACGTGCTTTTGCCCTTTGAACCTTGTGTTCATTCAAATGCCTACAAGAATAAAAGAAAATTCTTAGCGATGAAATGCAAGAGAAAGGAACACAATTGCGCTCAAAGCAAGCAATGGTTATCAAGCAAGGAAAAGTAGACAACTAAACAATCTATTAGCACCTAGTTGATTAACCTATCCCCGGCAATGGCGCCATTTGATCGGTTGTAATTTAGCGTAAATATTCGAATAGAATTCAAATACTATTGCTAGTCACGATTAATCAAAACATTTGTAAAGACTCGGTAAATTCGAGGTCGAACCCAAAGGATAGGTGATTAAACTAATAGTGCTAACGATTAAACTAGATTGTCGAAGGTTTGGGCGGGGGTTTGTTCCTCTTAAGAGGTTGATAGCAAGGTTTTACTATCTCAAATGGAGATTAAATCAACGAAAAGGGTAAACAATCAATTCAAAGATGACTAGGGATCTAATTCCCCGCCTAGACAATTATTGTGACGGCAAATTGGGACACCATTGATGAATTCACATACACACATTTAGAATTTGGCTATGTAACATTAATACCAAGTTCAACTTGCGCTACAACTTAGTATCAAGAGGTTACACCTCGCATAGCACCTCACACTCGCGCTCTATTGGTGCTATAGGACATGATTTATCTAGCCTCACACTCGCGCTTTATTGGCTAAGTAAATCATGCACTTGTTAAATTCAAGCCATTCTCATTAGGATTAAAGCATCGCCATGTAACACAAAAATCCTAATGCTTATTCATTTCTATCATTTGAAATCACACTTTTCAGGGGTTAGCTACGTCAAGCATGAAATCAAGTAGAATTCCTATTTCGGACTTGTTAAAAACATGTCATAGGTAATTCAAAAACATTAAGCTCAAATGAAGAAGAATCATGTGTAAAATCATTCATTAATAGCATCCATAATATTCACAACGTCACAAACATGTCTAGGGGGTTCATAGACCCCCAACCAATGTCACTACTCAATCATGGTGAGATTACAACCCATAATAACAATGGAATAGCAGAAAAACATGAGAGTGTAGAGTTTAGGGATCTAGAACCAATATGGAGCACTAATGATGAAGGATGAATCACGATTTGAGTTGTTGATGATGATAAAATAAGATGTCTTCTTCTCCAAGCCAATTTTCGTCCAAAATCCCAGCAGAAATCGCCCAGAAAACTAGCAGTCCGGGCTTGAAAAACCCTAACTTTCTATTTATAGTTCAGCATAAAAATGCAGACTTTATGACGTTGTGCGGTCGCACAGGTGGGTTGTGCGCACGCACAGATGCCCAAAATCTGCCTGGTGCGATCGTGGTTCTTGAATGTGCGACAGCACTGATTTTCCATGCATCTGGTCCGGTTTGTGCAACCGCACAGACTTCTCGTGCTTCTGTCTTTGAGTTGTGCGACCGCACAGAGATGTTGTGCTTCTGGTTTGATTTGTGCGACCGCACAGATGCAGTTGTGCGAGTGCACGAAAGACGTTGTGCGACCGCACACAATTCCTGTGCGTCTGCCTTGAGTCGTACGACCGCACAGATGCAGTTGTGCGAGCGCACGATCTTGGACAGTTTGTGCTCCGACTTCCATTTTGCTCGTTTTCGCTCCAGAATGCTCGGTTTTGCTCCAAAATCAATGTCAACTTGTGTTCTCAGCTTAAACTCTGTAATTCACCTGAAATGAACCACAAGGCATTAAATAGCACGTGAAATCGTGATAAAACAAATGAAACAATAAGCATAGAGGTCGCCTAAAATGCATATATTTTAGCGCTATCAGTCTACAAAGGAACCGGCTCAGAAGGTTGCTGAAGTCAGCAGTGGTGCAGGGGGAGCTGGCTCTTCCAAGAAAAGAAAGCGCGTTGCTGCAGTTCCCATCTCTGAAGATGCTGGGAGATGTGAAGTCCCCGCCCCCGAATCTGAGACTGTCCCAGTCGGTAAGGTCATGAAAGGAGTGTGGTTCGTGAACAAAGAAGCTGCGTTGAAATGGGACTGTGTGCTGAAAAGGAAAATCATACCGGAGAGGCTGCTGGATGCATCGAGTTACAAAGGGGAAGAAGTGATTAAGGTACTTAAAGAGTCGGATCTATTCTGGACGTTGGACAGATGCAAACCGTTCAACGAACAGCTGGTGCGTGAGGCCATGGCAAACTTGCCTCCCAAGTTTGGGGTCATTGGAGAGGCTGAGTATGGGATCTTCTATGTGAGAGGAAGAAGGATCAAGATTGATCCAGAACTGATCAATGTATATTTCTCCATGGACGACCCAACTGTTGATGAAGAAGAATCCAGCTTTGAAAAGATAGTGAGCACCATCACTGCAGGCTCTGTTCAGTGCAGACCTGAGTCAGTTGTGCATACAGCAGATCTGTCTACTTTCTATTCCATGCTGTTCTTCATAGCGGTGTTCAACTGGAGGCCATCTACTTATCGCTCTACTGTCAACAAGGACATGGCCCGGCTGATTTATCAGATAGGCAACAAGCGGAAGTTCAACCTGGGTAGAATAATGTTCAAACAGATTACTGAACACGCCACATCGATGAGAACTCTACACCTGATCTGCTTTCCATCCCTGATTTATGAGCTGATTATTCATCAAGCCCCTGATTTGAAAGCCCCGTCTGATCTCCTTACTAAAGCTCCCAGCAAATTCACAGTGGACCACAAGTTATACAAAGGGCGGCATGTGAATGATCTGAAAGGGGGGAGCAAGCCAGGTAAAGAAATTGGGGAATCCAGGCGAGGGGGAGCTAGAATGGGCATGGATGAAAGGAGCAAACTTCTGAGGGATCTACAGGCTATCATTGCTGCGGACAAGGAACAGCGCCGCCGGATCGACAGGCTTGCTCGAGGACTCTGCTATCCCAGTGATGATGAATCAGAAGCTACCGCCTCTGAAGAAGACTCCATTGAAGAAGCTTCCGATTAAAGGTCCATTGAACCACTAAACCCTCTGAACTCTTTAAAACATTCTGCTCATATGTGCTTGTTCTGGCACAATTTATTGCTTGACTGTTCGAACTAGTTGGACCCCTTGCCAGTTTATGGCAAAAAGGGGGAGTATTTTTTTAGGACAAATTTGTTCCCTCAAAATGTCTAAGTCTAGATAGTTAGCTAGTAGTAGTTATCTAGATGATTTTGTTTTGCCAAAATGCCAAGGGGGATATTGATGTTCCCGTAAGTGGCATGTGTTTGGCAAAACGTAGCTTAGACAGTTCGAGCAGGTGTTCAGGGGGAGTTCGAACATATCCTAACACTCGTACACAGCGTGGATAAAACGCAAGGATAGTTCCCGGAAGATATTGGACTACGAAGATCTCGTCAATATGATGACGGCCAGCGACTTATTCGAGCAATAGATATTCGAATGAATATTTACATCAAGGCGGCAAAGCTTACTTGGGCAAGAAGACTTCCGATTATCTTCCAACCGATTCAAAAGATATTCATCAAATATCTAGGAATATTTCCTAAATATTTGATGGGATTATCTTGGACGAATTAGGGTTTCGCTCGAAGCATATAAATACATTGCAAGAGCAACCCTAATTCTTATCGCTTTCAAAGATCAATTACACACGAGCATATCCTGCTGATTGGAGAAGAAGAAAGCGACGACCGGCTGTGTTTTCTCATTGAGAATACACCGGTGCAAGTGTAGTCTGTTCAAGTGCAACACAGACTGCCTGAAGCATATCAACTGCCACACACAACAAAGGTGAACAAGCTTTTGAGAGAAAGCATCCGAGCTTCTGGAGAAGGTCGAGAACGTTCAGACTGTAGGTTCTGAACGAAGGGGATCGAGGGGAATTGTGGTGAACCTCAGTTGCAAATCTGAGAGACGGAGTATTAAGGATAGGCTATTACAAGGTGTAAGTGTAAGTCCCTGTGGAATTCCTATACTCGTAATAAAGATTTGCTGTCCCTTTTTCGGGTGTGGGAAACCCCCCCAGAGTAGGTGGAGCCGAACTGGGTTATCAGTCTGTGAGTTTCTACTGCTTTTATCTGTTTGCTAAAACTGTTGTGATAAGAGTTCAATCTCTATACGGTGAACTGTTGTGCAAAGAGTCCCAGGTTTGTCGCAATAGTACCCTGGACACAAGCTTGAACAGGGGACATAATTTCACACTTGATCTCTCATTTCCGATCAAACCAAGCGACTTAAAGAGAGGTTGAACTCCATGGAAAAGCTTTGCCATTTCAAGCATCCACTTAACCGTGTATGTTCCTGAACCCCATGGAAGAGCTTTGCCATTTCAAGCATCCACTCAACCATGTATGTTCTACCCGAATGTATGGCACATAGAACAAGTTTGAACACAAAAGTAGCACTAAGAAAAGGGTCTAAAAATGGTTTTATGATACAAGCACCCCTTCAACCGAATGAAGGGTTTAGCTACGAGTATCCATGGAAGTGGATATCATAGCTAGTGCAAGAAAAGTAAATGGTTTGAAATCAAAGACAAGGAAAGTGAGGTTTTGGAAAAGTAACTCAAGAACAAACAAGAGTACTTAAGAACAAAGTGAAATCAAGACAAGGAAAGTAAGATTTTGGAAAAGTAACTCAAGAACAAAAAAGAGTAACTCAAGAACAAACAAGAGTACTCAAGAACAAGAGAGAAGTTGGAGCTTTTGATTCCCAAATGTAAAGTGTTTACAAGCTTTGTGAGTGAAGTAACAAAAGATCCAAACTAGAGAGATTACATGGATTGTGGATGGATGTGGATTCAAGGGCCAAGCCCCTCTATTTATAGGCCAAGAGTGGAGGTTTATGGTTGGCATGGAGCCAACCGACTTGCCTATAGTCCCTCCTCAAGTGAGCTTGGTTGGACTTGTTTGGAACCAAAGGGCAAGGCACATGGGAGCACATGGGCGGCTAGGGCTTGGGTGAGCCAAGGAGCATCCACTAGAACTCTTGAACTAGGTTGAGCCAAAGGGCAAGTCATTTGGACTTGGTTGAGGCTTAGTTTCAATCCAAAGGTCAGCCGAAGTGAATAGTATAACCTAACCGGGAAAGAAGTAGTTTGGTTGGTCTTCGCCTGATTTTGACCGGAGCAAGGCTAAAACTGACCGGAGCATGGCTGTGGCTGGACTGGGCTTGATTGGAGCATCGCCGGAGGTTCGTCGGAGGTTGGCCGGAATATGGCAGGAGCTGCCGGAATTTTTGGGCGGAGGTGATTTGGTGTTAGACCATGGATTTGGAATGTTGAGGAGATTCTAAGACTGATCCATGAAGGATGTTTGGCCAGATTCTGCCCGGAGCATGGTCGAAATCCCAAAATGGCCGAAATTGCCCTAGTTTGGCCTTGATCGGGCGTGAGTTGGTTCCACTCGAGCGTTTTGTCTGGGAAGTGAGATTGTCCAAGTTATTGGGCATTTAAAACACTTTGGTCGAGCCAGATTTGCAAGACTCCATTGTTTGGTCGAGTAACTTGGTTTTGGTGCCTATGCGTGCGGGGCCTTTGCTTTGGAATTGGGCCAACTGCCAATCTGCCCGAGCATTCTCCTTGGTTTTCCCACATTGTCCACCTTATTTTACATTTTGATCACTTTGCTTGAGGTGGATTCATTAGATCAGCTCGTTTGCCCGAGTGACTTGATTTTGGACCTGGGCGGCTCGGCTAGTGCGCGGGGCGTGGCCTGGGCGGGGACCTGGTTTCTTGGACGTGGGCCTCGGCACTCCCGGACGCGGGCCTGGTCTTCTCGGCGCTGGCTCTCGGTTAGGGACCTGGGCGGGGACCTGGTCTTCTCGGTTCTGGTTCTTGGTCAGGGACCTGAGGTTCTCGGTACTGGCCCTGGGTACCCGGCTGAGCTCTCTCGGTCCTCGACTAGGGTCCTTGGTCCCTGGTTGGTTTTGCTCGGGCCTTGATTGATTTTCCTCGGGCCCTGGTTGCGACTTCTCGGCCAGAAATGTTTGGCAATCCTTTTTAGCTTAAGAACCCCCTTTTTAGCTCGTTTCTTATCTAAACCTCAAAATAGCCTATAGAGCAAAAATGGAACTAACAAGTAAAAGTTGTTAAGACAAAGTGTCCAATTTGGTGGGTTTAACTGTCTTGATGAATCATATAAATATGGTTCATCAAATCACCCCACACTTATACTTGTTCGTCCCGAACAATGCTATTCGAAAGAGGAACACAAAATCCAAGTAAAAAGCTCTAAATAAGAATGTGAGAATGTGGGACTAGATTTATCCTATTCATGCAATACTTACTTGTTACCAAACTAAACCGTGTAAATACTTAGAAGAAACTTGATACTTGTACCTTCTAGCCGAGATGCAAATTAATTCGGATGATTCGGGAGATAGCCCTTTTTAGGATTTTGAACTGCATTCTTGGGACCGACTCGCACTATATGGTTATCTTGTAGCTTTCTCTAGCACATGATTTGGTTCGGGTTTCAATGATTTGAGCTCTTTGATTTCCTTTTTATGAGGGATAGCTTTTGAAGTGATTTGGTCTTTGGCCGTCGATTTTGAATTGGAGTTTCTTCACTTTTGTTTCGGTTAAAACCTTCACAATTTGGCCTTTGGCCTTTGATTTGCTTCTTCGAGCCTTGCTTCTTTGTGATTTGCTTGTCCATTTTCTCAACTTTTTTGGGAGGTTGATGGAGCATATTTATATGATTCATTAAGTACTACTAAACCCACCAATTAGACATTTGATGATACGAACAAGTGCGTGTTAATACCATTTTGTGTATACAGGCTATTTTGGGGTCTAAAGAGGAAACACGCTTAAAAAGGGAGAATTGTGCCAAAAAGCCAGCCAAGGCCCGAGGACCTCAGCCAGGGACCGAGAAACTTCACCCGGGTACCGAGAGCCGTACCCGGGCCCATCCGAGAATGCCAGGTCCCTGTCCCGGGCCCGTCCGAGAAAACCAGGCATCGCCCAGGCCACACCGAGCCGCCCAGGTCAAAATTCAAGTTGCCCGGGCAAACGAGCTGATCTAATGAATCCGCCTCGAGCAAAGTGATCAAAATGGCAAATAAGGTGGACAATGTTGGAAAACCAAGAAGAATGCCCGAGCAGATTGGCAGTTGGCCCAATTCCAAAGCAAAGGCCCCGCGCGCAAAGGCACCGAAACCAAGTCACTCAACCAAACCATAGAATCTGGCAAATCTGGCTCGACCAAAGTGTTTTAAATGCCCACTAACCTGGATAATCTCACTTCCTAGACAAAATGCCCGAGTGGAACCAGCTAAAGCCCGATCAAGGCCAAAATAGGGCAATATCGACCATTTTGGGATTTCGACCGTGTTCCGGGCAGAATTTGGCTTAGCATCCTTCTTGAGATCATCTTAGAATGCCTTTTTCATTCATAATACACTCTCCAAAATCCAAGAAGCTCCGGCCAAAGCTCCGGTCAGATTCCGGCCATATTCCGGCGAACTCCGGCCATGCTCCTGCGAACCTCCGGTGATGCTCCGATCAAGCTTATCCAACCACCACCATGCACCGGTCATTTCTTGCTCCAGCCACATTCCGGTGAAGTCCAACTAAATCCAAACTACTTATTTCCCGGTTGGCCATACTATTCACTTCGGTTGCCCTTTGGGAGGAAACTAAGCCACAACTAAGTCCAAGTGACTTGTCCCAAGCTTCAACCAAGTTCAAATGTCCAAGTGGGATGTCTCTTTTCTCACTCAAGCTCAGCCACCCATGTGCTCCCATGTGCCTTGCCCTTTGGGCACAAACTAGGCTCAAACCGACTCATTGGGGTGGAACTAGCTCAACCAAGTCGTTTGGTTTCTTCTCAACAAGCTAGTTGGCTTTGGATAATACCAACACAAGTGACCAAATTCGTGGCTCATGGAAGAGATAAGAGCAAGAGGTGGCTTTGGCTTAAAATATCCCAAATGGTGTCATAAGAAGAGCCAATCAAATGCCTTTGCTTTTGGGATATTTCGAAACTCAAACTTAGCCTCTAAGTCTTCATTAGCCTATAAATAGAGGCTTTAAGCCTTAGAATTCGTGTGCCACAAATCTTAGAGAGTTGAGAGCTTATCTCTCTTCTCTTCATTTTCAATACAAACACACTTTTGTTCTTGCTTTTGTTCTTGATTTCCAAAGCTTTGTTCACTTGTTCTTGAGCTCCTAAGCTCTTCACTTTCCAGCACTTTACTTTCCGCACTTTACTTTTCAGCACTTTACTTTTACGCACTTTATTTTCAGCACTTTATATTTCAGCACTTTACTTTACGCAATTTACTTTCAGTCTTTACTTTTACGCACTTTACTTTACGCACTTTATTTTCAATCTTTACATTTCCGTACGCTTACTACATACTTGCTCAACATCAATCCAACACAACTTTGGTGCGGATTGCGCTTGAAACACAGCGTGCGACAAACCAAAAGTGTGTTGCAGTTGATTTTGAACTCGACTGTTCCAGCACTTTACTTTCCGCACTTTACTTTTCAGTCATTTACTTTCCACACTTTACTTTTCAGTCATTTACTTTCCGCACTTTACTTTTCAGTCATTTACTTTCCGCACTTTACTTTTCAGTCATTTATTTTCCGCACTTTACTTTTCAGTCATTTACTTTCCACACATTTACTTTCAGTACTTTACATTTTAGTACGCTTACTACAGACGCTTTCAATAACAATCCAACATAACTTTGGCACGCATTGCGCTTGAAATATAGCGTGCGGCCAATGCCAAAAGTATGTTGCTTGACTGATATTGAACTCGACTATTCCAGCAATTTACTTTTCAGTATTTACTTTCAGTTCAGTATTTACTTTCTTTACTTTCAGTATTACTTTCAGTACTAAAACCACAACCAACCCCAATCGCACTTAATTTTCTGTACAAATTCCTCAAAGAACAACCATTCCACCAATTCTCTTGGGTTCGACCCCTACTTACCGCTTTACTACCCAATAGTGAAGTCACAAGTAGTGGACTTATAAATTAATTTTGCACATTGCCTCACGACAAGGCTCTGTCAAATTGGCGCCGTTGGCCGGGAGTTGTGCATCGGAATAGTTGTTCTATTTTGTTTTTTTGTTTTTTGTTTTTATTTTTTTTAGTTCACCATGTCCTCGTACTACGGCAGAGAACCTTGGAATGATGGGGGCAGCAACCTTATGTTTGAGATGCTTAACTGTCTCCCCAAATTTCGGAGGTGTCATTGGAGAAGATCCCGTGAGGCATACACATACGTTCCACTCCATATGCAGCCACATGAGGCCTAAAAATGAATCGCTAGAGGGGTTTAAACTTAAATGCTTTACATTTTCTTTAACTAACTCCGCAATAGAAAGGTATTACTCATGTGCAGCTTATGAAGGCGATTATGGGGATCTACGAGCCAAATTTCTAGAAGAGTTTTTCCCGCCATCTCTCCGACTTGAAACCCGCGAGAAGATTATCAACCTTGAGCAATCCCGGGACGAAACATTGGACGAGTACTTTTCGTACTTTGACTCCCTTATGACGAGCTGCCCGCACCATGGATTCACCAACTTTGATCTTCTTCAAAGGTTTCTCGGAGGAATGATGCCACAAGAGTGGAATAGGCTTAATGATGCAGCAGAAGGCTCGGTGGATAACTTAAGTATGGATGATCTGTGGAACTTAATAGAAGATATGGTAAGAAGCGCGAAATAAGATCAGGCCATGCGGCTCGAAGAACTGACCGACATATTGCACCAAATTCAGGCCGAACTCAAGCCAAATGTCAGCGAGGAAGAGCTTGCAATGGAGCCCGAGGAGCCTGCAAGGGATGTGGACTCTCGGATGGCCGAAGAAGAAATGCCCGAGACAAGCCCGGTCCTCATTACCGAGCCGGCCGACCAGCGCCCGAGCCCATTCCTCATTGCCGAGCCAGCCGAGTCATACCCGGTCCTCAATGCCGAAGAAATCAAGCAAGGCCCGGTCCATGCGCTCGGAGCACCAGAGGAAGTCCCGGTCCTAATTGATGAGCTACCCAAATCAGACCTGAACCTCAGTGTGATTGCCCCCGAAGACCATATAAATGACGAGGATGAGGACCCATGGTTGCCTGAAGAAGAGCTCCACTCAGATTACCCCTGGGAGTTAGTAGAAAAACTGCCCAATTCAGGCCCGGTCCACATTACCAATCTACTCGAGGAAATCACGCCGATCTCGGACCTCATTACCGAACCAGTCGAGTCTAACAGAGTCCCCACTGCCGAGCCAACAGAAGTCCCGGACCTCACTGTCAAACCAACCGAGAAAATCACGACAGGCCCGGTCCTTACTGAAGAGCTACTCGAGAAAGACCCGGTCCTCATGGCTGAGAAGCCCCTACTTAACTCTTCATGTTTTATGCAGATCACATCCACCGAAGATCATGTGACCAATGATGATGAGGTGCAAGGGGAGTTGGAGGCAAATCAAGGGCCAGAAAAGCCGATGGATCACGCACTCACCACGAGCCCGGAAAACTCACTTGTTCTAGGACGACCATTCATCGCTGCCACAAAGAAGAGGATTGGAATGGGAACTTTCTTAAGGTTGCCTATGTTTGATGGCACAATACCGAGCTTCCAGAATTGCAAAAGTGCCTCAAACATGAAGAAACGGCCAAGACATGGGCCAAAGGAATGGAAGCCGGGAAGGAGGAACAAGAGAGCTCGACTTGATGGACCAGCAGCTATGGTCAAGGATTCCTCGCCTTCTCGGGGATATGTGAAGAAGAAGCCTCCGGATCAAGGGAGAGCGGAACTGAGCCCGCTGCCATATGTGTTCTTTGGGAAAATCAAAAGGGCAGCCGTGGGGAAGTTCGACCTCACACACCCATGGGATCCGAACTTATGATCCATGAGTGAGGTACCGTCGAGCCAACGACGTTAAACAAAGGCTCTTGCCGGGAGGTAACCCGGCATATCTGGTTTTTTCAGTTTTTTTATGTCATTTCCTTTCCTTAGTTAACTAGCTTTTTGAGCTTTTGAACTTAAGTCGTGCCCTTAGGGCACGGCTTCGTTCAAAAGTGTGGGGGTATTTAAAGTAATAGTTGCACATAGTAGATAAACACTTTTTGAAAATATACACTTCCATGATGTAAAAATAGATAGACCCGATTCATGCATTTCCTTGTGAAATCTATATTGTGTAAGAACATGCAAATTTAACTTCCTACTTGTCCTTGTGTGCTGAGATAAATGTAGGATGTGGAGTTGAAAGAAATGCCCTAGAGAGGCTTGACAAGCACTTAAGGGACCGGATCCTTACTTTATGGTTATGTGAAGATTGTGGAGGCTGCACTTCGGGCTTCTTGGTGAAGAGTGGACTCCGCCATGCAGCGTCTATGCAAGAGGCGGGACGGGAATCAAACCATCCATTCTCTAGTCCAGAGTAGTCGGGAAAAGAGATTAGAGACCCTCATCTTGACCCGCGCAAAGAGGGCGAGGATGAGAAAGAGCGAGGAGGTATTTCCATATGCTCTCGGGCGATGATTGGACCTCCCAAAAGTGAAGAAATGGACGAGCAATCATCAAAGGAGCAAAGCTCAAAGAAGAAAAGAAAGAAATCAGCCAATATGGTGAAACAAAACCGAAGCAAAAGTGAAGTACTCAAAGAGTCAAATCAAAGGCCAAAGGCCAAATCACTACAAAAAGCTGTCCAAACCACGCAAACAAAGAAAAGAGCTCAACCCATTAGCCCGAATCAATCACGTGCTAGAAGAAGCAAGTAACATAACCATATAGTAAGATCGGATCCGAGAGTGCATTTCAAGGGCCTAAAAAGTGGCTATCTCCCAATCATCCAAATTGGTTTGCATCTCGGCTCAAAGGTAACAAGTATCTAGTTACTTTCATATGTGAGCATGATTTCGTTTGGAAGCAAGTAAGTTATGCATGCAAAAGGTGAAGTCTAGTTTTGCATCGATCCTTCACATCTAGGACTTAGGGTGTTTTTGTTCCTCATATTGACTATATTTGTTCGGGACGAACAAGATTAAGTGTGGGGGTGTTTGATGGAGCATATTTATATGATTCATTAAGTACTACTAAACCCACCAATTAGACATTTGATGATACGAACAAGTGCTTGTTAATACCATTTTGTGTATACCGGCTATTTTGGGATCTAAAGAGGAAACACGCTTAAAAAGGGAAAATTGTGCCAAAAAGCCAGCCAAGGCCCGAGGACCTCAGCCAGGGACCGAGAAACTTCACCCGGGTACTGAGAGCCGTATCCGGGCCCATTCGAGAATGCCAGGTCCCTGTCCCGGGCCCGTCCGAGAAAACCAGCCATCGCCCAGGCCACGCCTAGCCGCCCAGGTCCAAATTCAAGTTGCCCGGGCAAATGAGCTGATCTGACAAATCCGCCTCAAGAAAAGTGATCAAAATGGAAAATAAGGTGGACAATGTCGGAAAACCAAGAAGAATGCTCGAGCAGATTGGCAGATGGCCCAATTCCAAAGCAAAGGCCCCGCGCGCATAGGCACCGAAACCAAGTCGCTCGACCAAACCATGGAATCTGGCAAATCTGGCTCGACCAAAGTGTTTTAAATGCCCAATAACCTGGAAAATCTCACTTCCCAGACAAAACGCCCGAGTGGAACCAGCTAAAGCCCGATCAAGGCCAAAATAGGGCAATATCGACCATTTTGGGATTTCGACCATGTTTCGGGCAGAATTTGGCTTAGCATCCTTCTTGAGATCATCTTAGAATGACTTTTTCATTTAGAATACACTCTCCAAAATCCAAGAAGCTCCGGCCAAAGCTCCGGTCAGATTCCGGCCATGTTCCGGCGAACTCCGGCCATGCTCCGGCGAACCTCCGGTGATGCTCCGATCAAGCTCATCCAACCACCACCATGCTCCGGTCATTTCTTGCTCTTGCCACATTCCGGTGAAGTCCAACTAAATCCAAACTACTTATTTCCCGGTTGGCCACACTATTCACTTCGGTTTCCCTTTGGGAGGAAACTAAGCCACAACTAAGTCCAAGTGACTTGTCCCAAGCTTCAACCAAGTTCAAATGTCCAATTGGGATGTCTCTTGGCTCACTCAAGCTCAGCCACCCATGTGCTCCCATGTGCCTTGCCCTTTGGGCACAAACTAGGCTCAAACCGACTCATTGGGGTGGAACTAGCTCAACCAAGTCGGTTGGTTTCTTCTCAACAAGCTAGTTGGCTTTGGATAATACCAACACAAGTGACCAAATTCGTGGCTCATGGAAGAGATAAGATCAAGAGGTGGCTTTGGCTTAAAATATCCCAAATGGTGTCATAAGAAGAGCCAATCAAATGCCTTTGCTTTTGGGATATTTCCAAACTCAAACTTAGCCTCCAAGTCTTCATTAGCCTATAAATAGAGGCTTTAAGCCTTAGAATTCGTGTGCCACTGACAGAGCGTTGCCTTGTTGCTAGGCAGTCTGTACAAATAAATTTATAAGTCCGCTACTCGTACTCTACTATTGGGTAGTAAAGCGGTAAGTAGGGGTCGAACCCAAGGGAATTAGTGGATAGTTGTTCTTTCGAAGATGGAAAGTAAGACAGTTAGGGGTTGGTTGTGATTTTAGTACTGAAAGTAGCGAGGGGTGGTTGTGATTTTAGTTCTGAAAAGTAGATGACTGAAAGTAAAGAAAGTAAATACGAGGCTGAAAGTAAATACTGAAAAGTAAAGTGCTTGAAGGACAAGACTTGCTGAAAATAAGTGCGTAAAATAAAGTGCTTGAAGGACAAGACTTGCTGAAAGTAAATGCTTGAAGGACAAGACTTGCGGAAAGTAAGCAGTTGATATGGTACTGAAAGTAAAGTAACAGGTGATGTTTTAATTAAAGGAAAGGATTTGGTTTTAGGGGCCTTGTATCATAAATCTGTTTATCATCGACCTCTAATGATCATACTAAGTGTTCAAAGATGAGTCAAGGCTATTTCTAGCACATGACTTGCCACATCGTTTAAAACACTTGTTCTATTTGGGCTAATTCCTCCTTTCGAAGTATCTTAGCTTATGTGCATCCATTTGATCTTCAGTTACGATCAACCAAATGGTGTTTTAAAGAGGTTGAATTCCACAGATAAGCTGTGCTCTTTCGAGCCTCCACTTATCCACGGAAGTTCACGAACCCATGGAAGAGCTTTGCTCTTTCGAGCCTCCACTCAACCAATAGTGTTCTGACCTAATATATGGCACATAGAACAAGTTTTGAACACAAAGAGGCACTTAAGAGAAGGGTCTAAAACATTGTATGATACAAGCACACCCCTTCAACTGAATGAAGGGTTTAGCTACGAATATCCATAGAGGTGGATACCATAGCTAAGTGCTTGAAAAGTAAAGGTTTTCGAAAGACAGGAAAGTAAATGTTTTTGGAAATCAAGACAAGGAAAGTAAAGGGGAGAATACTCAAGAACCAATAGGAGTAAACTCAAGAACAACGTAAAGTAAAGGAAATGCTTGAGTACTTCAAGAACCGACAAGAGTACTCAAGAACAAACTTGAAGCTTTAATATCAAAGTGGTGTGTTCACATGGATTGTGCCAAAACTCTAGAGAGATAAGTAACTATGGGATTTGTGTTTGAGCTTCTTGGAATGAGGATGATTTACAAAGGGAAGGGGATGTGCTATTTATAGGCAAGGGAAGAGGAGAAGATGTGGAGGAGAGGAGAACACATGTCACATGGGGGGTGGAAGAGCTCAAAGCCGCCGGGCAAGGTGGCAAGAAGCCAAGAGCCGCCGACCACATGGCTCTTCCTCATGGAAAGCCGCCGGTGGTGAGGTGGAGGGAGGAGAGTGTGAGTGGAATGAGATCTTTTCTCCCCAAAAGCCTTCGGTTGAAATGTAACTCCGGTTGCCCTTTGGTTGCCTCTTTGGTTGCCCTTTGGTTGCTCCTTAGTTTACATCAAAAGATGAGGAACTTAGACTTGGCATTTCACTTGTGTTCTTGATCTTTGTTGGGATAAGTCATTGGGACTTAGTTGTGGCTTGATCGGAGTATTGTCGGAGTATGGCCAGTTCTGACTTGTAATTCACTTTCAGTGTTAAGAACTCCATTTTAGCTTGTTTCATCTTTACTCCTTGAAATAGCCTGTAGAACAAAAGTAAAACTAACAAGTAAAAGTTGTCAAGATAAAGCATCTAATTTGGTGGGTTTAACTGTCTTAATGAATCATATAAATATGGTCCATCAGATCAAAAACCTTAGAGAGTTGAGAGCTTATCTCTCTTCTCTTCATTTTCAATACAAACACACTTTTGTTCTTGCTTTTGTTCTTGATTTCCAAAGCTTTGTTCACTTGTTCTTGAGCTCCTAAGCTCTTTACTTTCCAGCAATTTACTTTCCGCACTTTACTTTTCAGCACTTTACTTTTACGCACTTTATTTTTAGCACTTTACATTTCAACACTTTACTTTACGCAATTTACTTTCAGTCTTTACTTTTACGCACTTTACTTTACGCACTTTATTTTCAGTCTTTACATTTCCGTACGCTTACTACAGACTTGATCAACATCAATCCAACATAACTTTGGTGCGGATTGCGCTTGAAACACACGTGCGACAAACCAAAAGTGTGTTGCAGTTGATTTTGAACTCGACTGTTCCAGCACTTTACTTTCCGCACTTTACTTTCAGTCATTTACTTTCCGCACTTTACTTTTCAGTCATTTACTTTCCGCACTTTACTTTTCAGTCATTTACTTTCCGCACTTTACTTTTCAGTCATTTACTTTCCGCACATTTACTTTCAGTACTTTACATTTCAGTACGCTTACTATAGACGCTTTCAATAACAATCCAACATAACTTTGGCACGCATTGCGCTTGAAATATAGCGTGCGGCCAGTGCCAAAAGTATGTTGCTTGGTTGATATTGAACTCGACTGTTCCAGCAATTTACTTTTCAGTATTTACTTTCAGTTCAGTATTTACTTTCTTTACTTTCAGTATTACTTTCAGTATTACTTTCAGTACTAAAACCACAACCAACCCCAATCGCACTTAATTTCTGTACAAATTCCTCAAAGAACAACCATTCCACCGATTCCCTTGGGTTCGACCCCTACTTACCGCTTTACTACCCAATAGTGAAGTCACAAGTAGTGGACTTATAAATTAATTTTGCACATTGCCTCTCGATAAGGCTCTGTCAGAGGTCCAATCATCGCCCGAGAGCATATGGAAATACCTCCCCGCTCTTTCTCATCCTCGCCGTTTTGCACGGGTGATGAGTCGTAGTTGTACGACTATTTTATATGTTAAAACCCCGTCTCTTAGTGTTACCTGTATATTATTTCACTACCTGTGTGTAGTTTTCGTTCTCAGGTACACTCGAAGACCATGGAAGGAATACCGGCTAAAAGGAGCTTATTTGAAGATGTTTGGCGCGGAAAGAAATGAAGTCTGAGGCGCTTGGAATTTTCGTCCGTGCAAACCGCGGAGGGCTAAAGAATTAGAGGCGCGGACGTCTTATTAATTTCCATAATTGTGAAGACGTCCGCGGGTCGTAAATCAGGAGACGTCCGCGCCCGCCAGCTGGCAGTCAAAATTTCCTAATTTCGAATTGCATTATTGGAAAGCCCAAAGAGAGAATAAATAAGCACGAAACCCTAGATGACCAGACATCGAATTTCAGAAGAGAAAAAGAGACACGGATTCAAGTGTTCGAGTTGAGCTGCAGCTTGGTGGAGAATTCACCATTAGTATTTTCATTCTATTTTATTCACATAAAACTTCATGATGTATTCCATTGCGATGAGTAGCTAAACTCATACGTGTAGGCTAGAACTCGACATTGTGATGTTTTGACTTGAGACCTATATTTATCTTTATGTTTTGCGTTATATTACTATGCATTGTTTATGGATTTGATGTGCTAGCACGAGTGGAACCCTAGCGGGGGAGCTTCTGTTAGTTTGTTGATTCCGATTATCACAGTTTACTAGCAACATAGCGGGGATAGCAAACTAGGATATTGACACCCTAGGACAACTTGTAGTGCAACCTAGCGGGGAGCTATAAGCTGTAAAACATTAGAAATCAAAACGGTTAGGTTAGTGATTTAGTCTTGCATCATAGTCGAGAGTTCTAGCTTGCACCGTTCTTTAATATTTGATACTTGAATTTGTGTGACGATTGCTCTAGCGATCATTCTTGCTTACTTGCGTTATTTAATTGTTTGCATTCAAACCCCCCCATTGTTACGTTTTACTTAGTGAAACAGATTCTCAACCGATCTCTGTGGATACGACCCTACTTACCACTTGCTAGTCGGAAAAAGAAATATTATTTTTGCACAGGTACAACGACACCTGTCAAAATGGCGCCGTTGCCGGGGATTGGTATCGAAGAATCTGACTAAGTATTTCTTTCTTTTAGTTTTATTTTATTGTTTTTTTTATTTTCTGTCACTTGATTATTTTTCTGTTTAAGTGACCATGTCACAGAGAAGTGTTGAACGTGATGGTGAAGAGCGAGGAAGTGTACTAGGAGATAACATGCAGGAACAGAGGCAAGGACCGCCCCCTGTTAATCAAAGATTACCACCCCCCAGAAATCAGCAATTTGTGAATGAGTTTGCTAGACATCGTGCAGCTAGACACGAGAATTACGATGATTACGTGGATGAGTTGGATCGACAATACCTCGGTAGAGGAAACCAATACGGACAGTTAGCTAGGCGTCAGGATTTGGGACGCACTATGAGAGGAGTATGTGCGCCGTATATTGATGAGGCACCTTGGTGCATTAGGTTGGATGAGGACGCAGAAGACATCGAGATAAAGAGTGGGGTGATACACCACTTGCCCAAGTTTGGAGGAATGCCCGATGAGAACCCCCTAAGGCACTTGAAGGAATTTCATGGAATTTGCATGTCCATGAGAGCTGCATCGGTTCCGGAGAATATTTTTAAATTAAAGACATTTCCTTTTTCTTTAGAAAGTCAAGCTAAATCTTGGTTAATGTCTTTGCCTTCAGGTTCGATTACTTCATGGGATCAGATGCAAAGGAAATTCATGGACAAGTACTACTCCCATTCGAAGGCGGCTTAAACGAGGAAGGAGCTCTCTATGCTTAGACAAGGACGTGCAGAAACGTTGTTCGATTATTTGGCAAGGTTTAAGCTATTGGAAGAGAGATGTCCGAATCATGGAATCCCACAAAGAATGTTGCTTGAATACTTCATGGATGGGATGGTTCTAATGGAAATGAGAATGCTAGATGCCTCTGCTCAGGGGTCTATCCTTGACATGTACCCCGAGGAGATATGGGAGTTGATTGAGAGAGTTGCTGAGGGCACAAGGTATTTAGAGGAAACACACAGAACCGCACCAGTTGCTAACGTAAATGTACATTCTGAATTGCTGGAACTGAAGAATATGATGGCTCAAATGATGACGCAACAACCACAAGGCAATCAACAAGTGGAATGTAAGGTAAACAAGTCCACTTTTAATCCAATAAATAATGATAACAGTGTTTTTCATGAAAGAACGGAAGATGTGAATGTCATGGGCTACATGAACAAGGGAGATTTGCCACCCAGGAAGTATGATGGATATCAAGGCAATAACAAATGGCAGCCAAGGCAGAATGAGGGTGGTTGGAAAAGGAACAACAACTATGATGTGGGGCAATCTTCGTACCCACAAAAGCAGCCGTACAAACCACCGCACATCAAACAAGGAGAAGACAGCCCGATCAAGGAATTTAGGGATGAAGTGAGAGGCATGTTCAAAGAACTCACTGAAAAGATGGTGCAACAAGCTGGAGATGTTAATGAGCTGAAGAAGCAAGTGTCTCAAATTGCCAAAGATGTATACGAAAGACGTGAAGACAAAGGGAATTTGCCATCGCAAACGATTCCCAATCCAAAGTCCAATATCAGCGCTGTAATGCTTAGAAATGGAAAACAATTGAAGAATGGAACAGAAGAGCTGAACGAAGATTCTACCTCAGTGCATCACGCGGACACCTCACCAATTAATGCGCGGACACCTAAAAAATTACACACAAATCAAGAGACGTCCGCGGACAATGAACACAAGACGTCCGCGGACAATGAACACAAGACGTCCGCGGCGTGCACTAATTCAGGTGAAGAAATTCCTATTTCGAACACTCCTCTACCATTCCCAATGCAGGTTTCTAAGTCCAAAAAGAAGTCTATCACAGACAAGGAGGTTTGGGAGTTGTTCAGCAAAGTGGAAATTAACATTCCACTCATTGAGGCTATTCGGCAAATTCCAAGGTACGCAAAATTTCTCAAGGAATTATGTACTAACCGTAGGCGTACAATTCAAAATGAGCAGGTAATGCTTGGAGAAAGTGTATCGGCAGCGATACGAAGGAAGGTACCCAAAAAGTGTAAGGATCCAGGGACTTTTACTATTCCATGTTTTATTGGTAACGTGAGGATCGAAAATTGCATGCTAGATCTTGGTGCTTCCATAAATGTTCTTCCTTACTCTTTGTACTTATCTTTGCGTATTGGTCCACTTAAACCAGCGGGTTTGACCATTCAATTGGCTGACCGATCATGCACCCAACCTTTGGGTGTGATCGAGGATGTTTTGGTGCAGGTAGAAAATCTTATTTTTCCTGCAGAATTCTATGTGTTGAAAATGGATGATGAGGGAGCAGAAGATCAACCACCAATTCTATTTGGTAGGCCATTCTTGAAGACAGCTAGAACTACGATCGATGTGGATAGTGGCACGCTTTCCATGGAGGTGGAAGATGAGGTAATAAACTTTAATATATATCAAGCTACGCAATATCCACCTGATGATGTAGGAGTACACGCTTTGGATGCGATCGATGAGCTAGTGGAGTCTTCAGACATTCCCTATGAGGATGATGGGCTTGAAGTAATTTTGAGGGAGGCTATTGAGTCACGTGGCGCATCAATAGGGATGCTTCGTGACACTAGTGACATGCTACAGGAGCTTAGAGTTTAGCCACCATTAACCCCAAGGTATGAGGCTAATCAAGTTGCTTTAACTAATAAATCTACACCTGTACCATCTGTTGTACAGGCACCTGAGTTGCAGCTTAAGCCCTTACCCGAGCATTTAAAGTATATCTATTTGGGAGAGGGTGAGACGTTTCCGGTCATAATCAAGAAAGGCTTGGAGCCTAATCAGGAGGAGAGATTGGCAGCGGTACTGCGGAAACATAAGACCGCGATTGGATGGACACTTGCGGACATCAAGGGAGTGAGCCCTACCGTGTGCATGCACCGGATTTTACTAGAGAATGGAGCCAAACCTGTGAGACAGCCGCAGCGTAGATTGAACCCATTGATGATTGACAGACCCGCTCGTCGTCGAAGCGATTTGTACAAATAAATTTATAATAGTCCACTACTTGCGACTATACTACTGGGTAGTACTTGGTAAGTAGGGGTCGAACCCAAGGGAATTAGGGGAATAGATGTCTTTGAGGGGGTTGTTTAGCGAGAGAGTGTGTTTAAGGTCGGTTGGTTGGTTTTAAAGCTACCAGCTATTTTGATTGATTGATTGGTTGGTTGGTTGATTTTAAGACTGGAAAGTAAATTACAGTTTATAATTAAAGAAATGTTCGGTTTCAGGGGACTTGTATTATATCCTGTTTATCATTGACCATTAGTGAATCATCTAAGTATTCAAACGGTGAATCGAGGCTAGTTACAGCACAAGACTTGCAACACCGGTTTAAAGCAACTCCTGTTCTATTTCAGTCTAGCGCCAATACCCTAAGGTATGCTGGCCTGGGTGCATCCACCTGATCTCACAGTTACGCTCGACCAGATGGGATTTAGGATGAGTCGAACTCCTCAGATAGCTTTGCTTGTTACAGCTTCCACTACCTGAGTATGATCACGAATTCCCACAGAAGAGCTTTGCTTGTTACAGCATCCACTCAACCTTGGAAACTCTGACTATATATGGCACATAGAACAAGTTTTGAATACTAAGACTAAACACTAAGTTAATAGTCTTAAAACATTTATAATACAAGTGCGCCCCTTAGACCGAACTACAAGTTTAGCTACTATTCATCACGCTAAACATTATACTAAGGAATTAAAGACAACAGTTAAATAAATAAATACTAAGAGATACTTACAACCGTTGAAGCGCCAAGGGAGCTATCCTTTATTTCCAAAGCAAGATTACAACTTACAAGTATTACAACTTCTAGAGAGAGAAGTGAAATTGAGATTTTGGTGTGTTTTACAAATGAGGTTTGGCTTGGTATTTATAGCCAAAGGGAGGAGAAATGGATGGATGAGATGGAAGCACATGTCTTTTGATCCAAGGGAGGAGAAGGAGGAGCTTGTGGAGGAGACAAGTGGCGCAAGGAGGAGGAGCCGGCGGCTTTTGGTGGAGGAGGGTGGCGCCGCCGGTTGCCGGTCACCCAAGGGGGAGGAGCTCCTCCCTTGCCCACCTCCTTGAATGGTGGCCGGTCATCTTTGCCCAATGTGTGATTTTGTACAGTTTTGTGCAGTCTTTTCACAAAACTGTCAATGTGTTTCTTCCCCGGGCTGTCTTGACTCCACTCCTGATTCCTCTGATTAATTTGTTCTGGTCAATTCAATGTCAGGATCCTTGATATCTCTTCAGTCGGCATATGATCTTGACCTTGGATTGACTCTTGTTATCTTTTTAGCTTAAAATCCTCTCCTTAGCATGTTTTCACTTCAGTCTCTAAAATGCCCTGTGGAAATATATCGGGACTAACACGTAGAAGTTAGATAGACAAACAGTCTAAATAAGGGGGTTTTACTGTGTTTCTGACTCGTATAACTTTGGTCCATCAGATTACCCCCCACTTTTAGTTGTTCGTCCCGAACAATGCTATTAAAGGGCGTAAGTTCTAAGTCTGGCTTTGGAATATGAAAATTAGACTGTGGTACTCGATCTATCCTAATTCATGCATTGCTTACTTATTACCAAATTGAACTGCGTAAATAAATAGAAGAAACTTAATACTTGTACCTCCGTGCTGAGATGCAAATTATATTGGATGTCTCGGGAGATAGCCCTTTCAGGTTCCTGGGTTGCAGCCTCGGGATCGTCTCGCATTATATGGTTTTCTTGTAGCTTTCTCTAGCACATGATTCGATTCGGGTTTCAGTGAGTTGAGCCTTTTTGATTTTCTTCTTTTTTGGCTAGGGACTGCTTTTGTAGTGAATTGGCCTTTGGCCTTTGATTTGACTTTTTTGAGTGCTTCACTTTTGCTCGGTTAAAACCTTCACAATTTTGGGCCTTTGGCCTCTTTTGATTTGCTTCATTGAGCTTTTCCCCTTTTTGTGATTGCTAGTCCATTTTCTCGAGCCTTTTTGGGAGGTCCAATCTTCGCCCGCAAGCCTATGGAAATACCTCCCCGCTCCTCTCGTCTTTGTCGTTTTGCGCGGGTCAAGATGAGGGTCGCTCATCTATTTTCTCGGCTATTTTGACTAGAGAGAGGACGGTCTGATTCCCGTCCTCGCCTTTGCATAGATGCTTCTTGGCGGAGTTGACTTCAATTATTCACTGAAAACCCGAAGTGCAGCCTCCACTGACTTCGAAAACCATATAGTTTGATCTGATCCTTTTATTGCTTCCCAAGTCCTTCTAGGGCGGTTTATGTCAACTCCACATCCCTAGTTATCTCAGCATAAAGGACAAATGTAAAGTTACATTCTAAGTTTTTAAACAGTTGAATTTTCACAAGGTTAATGCATGAATTATGATTTATCTTTTTCACAATCTTAAGTTCATTTTTTTCAAAAAGGTACTATTACTAAAAAAAGAAAAACAGCCGCATGTTATTTATGTACACAGGTGGTTCTCACCCCCCACTTTTGAACGAAGGCGTGCCTTAGTTCAAAAGTCATGCAGGCTTAAAACTAAATACTGAATTTAAAAGACAGAAATTAAAGTGCGGAAAAGTAAGATAGTGTCGGGTTACCTCCCGACCAGTGCACTTGTTTTACGTCGTTGGCTCGACGATACCTCGTTTGTGGTTCATTGGTTTGGGTCCCATGGGTGGCTGAGGTCAAACTTTGCCACCATTCCTGTGTTGTTTCTTCCTGACTTCTTGCCGGATGTTGTGTTCGGGTCAGGACTCCTTTGTTTCGGGATTTTTTCCTTCCAATACCCCGGAGGGGGTGATGGGCTTTTCACTACTAGCCTTTTGAAGTTTTTGTATTTAGGACTGCCTAGTCCAGTTGCGGCATAGCAATGCTCCATCGGGGGATTACTCTGCATAGGTCCTTTTCCCATCCGCTTTTCAGCCTCTTCTTGGATCGCATAGTTCGCTGCGACTTGCTCATTGATCAAGGGGAAAAGTCGGGAAGGCCTCATGAGGCTTGGTTCTGCCTCGTAATGTTGGTTCGTGAAGAACTGATCGTAGATAGTCTCAGCTGCCTGGGTAATGATAGTCGGGTATGGAATAGGCAGTTCGTCGGTAGTGTTCTGGACTTCTACTTCGTTGCTTCCGGTGCTTTCCATGTCTGATTCCTCGGATGGTTCGGGAGTCTCTTCTGACGGCTCGGTGGTTTCTCCTTCATCAGCCTCTGGGTCAGCTTCTTCTGTCTGCATTTCCTCGTCAGCTTGGGGTGCACGTCTTGTGGCAGCGGCCATGCCGATTATAAGGTACCACATGTCTGCAACGGTGAAGTTTGTTGCAGACCTTTTCATAACTTCGTTAACTCTTCCCAGCTCTTCAGCCCTCATCCCACGAAGGAATTTTTGGAGAAGAACTTTCTTCGTAAATCCATGGTGCGGGCAGCTTGAGACGATGGCATCGTAGTTCATGTAGTATTCGTCCAAAGTCTCATCCCGGGTTTGTTGAAGGCTCATGATCTTCTCACGGGTTTCTTGGCGTAAAGATGGTGGGGAGAATTCTTTCAGGAAAGGAACGCAGAGGTCTACGAAACGTTCTGCACTGCAAGCGGTGGATGTGTAGTACCATATCGTGGCGAAGTCGGTTAGAGAGAATTTGAAGCATTTCAGCTTAAATTCCTCTAACACTTCGTTCTCAGGTTTGATGTGGTGGCAGACGTGGTGGAAGTTTCGGCAGTGCTGTACATGGTCTTCTCCCTCCGTTCCTCCGAACAGGGGTAGAAATCGTGTTGTCCATACATGCGTAATGGGTGCTGTCATAGAGAAAAGAAAGAAAAAAGATAGGGGAGAGAAAGAACAACTATCTGAAGGCTGATTCCCCGGCAACGGCGCCAATTTGACAGACCCGCTCGTCGTCGAAGCGATTTGTACAAATAAATTTATAATAGTCCACTACTTGCGACTATACTACTGGGTAGTACTTGGTAAGTAGGGGTCGAACCCAAGGGAATTAGGGGAATAGATGTCTTTGAGGGGGTTGTTTAGCGAGAGAGTGTGTTTAAGGTCGGTTGGTTGGTTTTAAAGCTACCAGCTATTTTGATTGATTGATTGGTTGGTTGGTTGATTTTAAGACTGGAAAGTAAATTACAGTTTATAATTAAAGAAATGTTCGGTTTCAGGGGACTTGTATTATATCCTGTTTATCATTGACCATTAGTGAATCATCTAAGTATTCAAACGGTGAATCGAGGCTAGTTACAGCACAAGACTTGCAACACCGGTTTAAAGCAACTCCTGTTCTATTTCAGTCTAGCGCCAATACCCTAAGGTATGCTAGCCTGGGTGCATCCACCTGATCTCACAGTTACGCTCGACCAGATGGGATTTAGGATGAGTCGAACTCCTCAGATAGCTTTGCTTGTTACAGCTTCCACTACCTGAGTATGATCACGAATTCCCACATAAGAGCTTTGCTTGTTACAGAATCCACTCAACCTTGGAAACTCTGACTATATATGGCACATAGAACAAGTTTTGAATACTAAGACTAAACACTAAGTTAATAGTCTTAAAACATTTATAATACAAGTGCGCCCCTTAGACCGAACTACAAGTTTAGCTACTATTCATCGCGCTAAACATTATACTAAGGAATTAAAGACAACAGTTAAATAAATAAATACTAAGAGATACTTACAACCGTTGAAGCGCCAAGGGAGCTATCCTTTATTTCCAAAGCAAGATTACAACTTACAAGTATTACAACTTCTAGAGAGAGAAGTGAAATTGAGATTTTGGTGTGTTTTACAAATGAGGTTTGGCTTGGTATTTATAGCCAAAGGGAGGAGAAATGGATGGATGAGATGGAAGCACATGTCTTTTGATCCAAGGGAGGAGAAGGAGGAGCTTGTGGAGGAGACAAGTGGCGCAAGGAGGAGGAGCCGGCGGCTTTTGGTGGAGGAGGGTGGCGCCGCCGGTTGCCGGTCACCCAAGGGGGAGGAGCTCCTCCCTTGCCCACCTCCTTGAATGGTGGCCGGTCATCTTTGCCCAATGTGTGATTTTGTACAGTTTTGTGCAGTCTTTTCACAAAACTGTCAATGTGTTTCTTCCCCGGGCTGTCTTGACTCCACTCCTGATTCCTCTGATTAATTTGTTCTGGTCAATTCAATGTCAGGATCCTTGATATCTCTTCAGTCGGCATATGATCTTGACCTTGGATTGACTCTTGTTATCTTTTCAGCTTAAAATCCTCTCCTTAGCATGTTTTCACTTCAGTCTCTAAAATGCCCTGTGGAAATATATCGGGACTAACACGTAGAAGTTAGATAGACAAACAGTCTAAATAAGGGGGTTTTACTGTGTTTCTGACTCGTATAACTTTGGTCCATCAGATTACCCCCCACTTTTAGTTGTTCGTCCCGAACAATGCTATTAAAGGGCGTAAGTTCTAAGTCTGGCTTTGGAATATGAAAATTAGACTGTGGTACTCGATCTATCCTAATTCATGCATTGCTTACTTATTACCAAATTGAACTGCGTAAATAAATAGAAGAAACTTAATACTTGTACCTCCGTGCTGAGATGCAAATTATATTGGATGTCTCGGGAGATAGCCCTGTTCAGGTTCCTGGGTTGCAGCCTCGGGATCGTCTCGCACTATATGGTTTTCTTGTAGCTTTCTCTAGCACATGATTCGATTCGGGTTTCAGTGAGTTGAGCCTTTTTGATTTTCTTCTTTTTTGGCTAGGGACTGCTTTTGTAGTGAATTGGCCTTTGGCCTTTGATTTGACTTTTTTGAGTGCTTCACTTTTGCTCGGTTAAAACCTTCACAATTTTGGGCCTTTGGCCTCTTTTGATTTGCTTCATTGAGCTTTTCGCCTTTTTGTGATTGCTAGTCCATTTTCTCGAGCCTTTTTGGGAGGTCCAATCTTCGCCCGAAAGCCTATGGAAATACCTCCCCGCTCCTCTCGTCTTTGTCGTTTTGCGCGGGTCAAGATGAGGGTCGCTCATCTATTTTCTCGGCTATTTTGACTAGAGAGAGGACGGTCTGATTCCCGTCCTCGCCTTTACATAGATGCTTCTTGGCGGAGTTGACTTCAATTATTCACTGAAAACCCGAAGTGCAGCCTCCACTGACTTCGAAAACCATATAGTTTGATCTGATCCTTTGATTGCTTCCCAAGTCCTTCTAGGGCGGTTTATGTCAACTCCACATCCCTAGTTATCTCAGCATAAAGGACAAATGTAAAGTTACATTCTAAGTTTTTAAACAGTTGAATTTTCACAAGGTTAATGCATGAATTATGATTTATCTTTTCCACATTCTTAAGTTCATTTTTTTCAAAAAGGTACTATTACTAAAAAAAAGAAAAACAGCCGCATGTTATTTATGTACACAGGTGGTTCTCACCCCCCACTTTTGAACGAAGGCGTGCCTTAGTTCAAAAGTCATGCAGGCTTAAAACTAAATACTGAATTTAAAAGACAGAAATTAAAGTGCGGAAAAGTAAGATAGTGTCGGGTTACCTCCCGACCAGTGCACTTGTTTTACGTCGTTGGCTCGACGATACCTCGTTTGTGGTTCATTGGTTTGGGTCCCATGGGTGGCTGAGGTCAAACTTTGCCACCATTCCTGTGTTGTTTCTTCGTGACTTCTTGCCGGATGTTGTGTTCGGGTCAGGACTCCTTTGTTTCGGGATTTTTTCCTTCCAATACCCCGGAGGGGGTGATGGGCTTTTCACTACTAGCCTTTTGAAGTTTTTGTATTTGGGACTGCCTAGTCCAGTTGCGGCATAGCAATGCTCCATCGGGGGATTACTCTGCATAGGTCCTTTTCCCATCCGCTTTTCAGCCTCTTCTTGGATCGCATAGTTCGCTGCGACTTGCTCATTGATCAAGGGGAAAAGTCGGGAAGGCCTCATGAGGCTTGGTTCTGCCTCGTAATGTTGGTTCGTGAAGAACTGATCGTAGATAGTCTCAGCTGCCTGGGTAATGATAGTCGGGTATGGAATAGGCAGTTCGTCGGTAGTGTTCTGGACTTCTACTTCGTTGCTTCCGGTGCTTTCCATGTCTGATTCCTCGGATGGTTCGGGAGTCTCTTCTGACGGCTCGGTGGTTTCTCCTTCATCAGCCTCTGGGTCAGCTTCTTCTGTCTGCATTTCCTCGTCAGCTTGGGGTGCACGTCTTGTGGCAGCGGCCATGCCGATTATAAGGTACCACATGTCTGCAACGGTGAAGTTTGTTGCAGACCTTTTCATAGCTTCGTTAACTCTTCCCAGCTCTTCAGCCCTCATCCCACGAAGGAATTTTTGGAGAAGAACTTTCTTCGTAAATCCATGGTGCGGGCAGCTTGAGACGATGGCATCGTAGTTCATGTAGTATTCGTCCAAAGTCTCATCCCGGGTTTGTTGAAGGCTCATGATCTTCTCACGGGTTTCTTGGCGTAAAGATGGTGGGGAGAATTCTTTCAGGAACGGAACGCAGAGGTCTACGAAACGTTCTGCACTGCAAGCGGTGGATGTGTAGTACTATATCGTGGCGAAGTCGGTTAGAGAGAATTTGAAGCATTTCAGCTTAAATTCCTCTAACACTTCGTTCTCAGGTTTGATGTGGTGGCAGACGTGGTGGAAGTTTTGGCAGTGCTGTAAAGGGTCTTCTCCCTCCGTTCCTCCGAACAGGGGTAGAAATCGTGTTGTCCATACATGCGTAATGGGTGCTGTCATAGAGAAAAGAAAGAAAAAAGAAAGGGGAGAGAAAGAACAACTATCTGAAGGCTGATTCCCCGGCAACGGCGCCAATTTGACAGACCCGCTCGTCGTCTAAGCGATTTGTACAAATAAATTTATAATAGTCCACTACTTGCGACTATACTACTGGGTAGTACTGGGTAAGTAGGGGTCGAACCCAAGGGAATTAGGGGAATAGATGTCTTTGAGGGGGTTGTTTAGCGAGAGAGTGTGTTTAAGGTCGGTTGGTTGGTTTTAAAGCTACCAGCTATTTTGATTGATTGATTGGTTGGTTGGTTGATTTTAAGACTGGAAAGTAAATTACAGTTTATAATTAAAGAAATGTTCGGTTTCAGGGGACTTGTATTATATCCTGTTTATCATTGACCATTAGTGAATCATCTAAGTATTCAAACGGTGAATCGAGGCTAGTTACAGCACAAGACTTGCAACACCGGTTTAAAGCAACTCCTGTTCTATTTCAGTCTAGCGCCAATACCCTAAGGTATGCTAGCCTGGGTGCATCCACCTGATCTCACAGTTACGCTCGACCAGATGGGATTTAGGATGAGTCGAACTCCTCAGATAGCTTTGCTTGTTACAGCTTCCACTACCTGAGTATGATCACGAATTCCCACAGAAGAGCTTTGCTTGTTACAGCATCCACTCAACCTTGGAAACTCTGACTATATATGGCACATAGAACAAGTTTTGAATACTAAGACTAAACACTAAGTTAATAGTCTTAAAACATTTATAATACAAGTGCGCCCCTTAGACCGAACTACAAGTTTAGCTACTATTCATCACGCTAAACATTATACTAAGGAATTAAAGACAACAGTTAAATAAATAAATACTAAGAGATACTTACAACCGTTGAAGCGCCAAGGGAGCTATCCTTTATTTCCAAAGCAAGATTACAACTTACAAGTATTACAACTTCTAGAGAGAGAAGTGAAATTGAGATTTTGGTGTGTTTTACAAATGAGGTTTGGCTTGGTATTTATAGCCAAAGGGAGGAGAAATGGATGGATGAGATGGAAGCACATGTCTTTTGATCCAAGGGAGGAGAAGGAGGAGCTTGTGGAGGAGACAAGTAGCGCAAGGAGGAGGAGCCGGCGGCTTTTGGTGGAGGAGGGTGGCGCCGCCGGTTGCCGGTCACCCAAGGGGGAGGAGCTCCTCCCTTGCCCACCTCCTTGAATGGTGGCCGGTCATCTTTGCCCAATGTGTGATTTTGTACAGTTTTGTGCAGTCTTTTCACAAAACTGTCAATGTGTTTCTTCCCCGGGCTGTCTTGACTCCACTCCTGATTCCTCTGATTAATTTGTTCTGGTCAATTCAACGTCAGGATCCTTGATATCTCTTCAGTCGGCATATGATCTTGACCTTGGATTGACTCTTGTTATCTTTTCAGCTTAAAATCCTCTCCTTAGCATGTTTTCACTTCAGTCTCTAAAATGCTCTGTGGAAATATATCGGGACTAACACGTAGAAGTTAGATAGACAAACAGTCTAAATAAGGGGGTTTTACTGTGTTTCTGACTCGTATAACTTTGGTCCATCAGATTACCCCCCACTTTTAGTTGTTCGTCCCGAACAATGCTATTAAAGGGCGTAAGTTCTAAGTCTGGCTTTGGAATATGAAAATTAGACTGTGGTACTCGATCTATCCTAATTCATGCATTGCTTACTTATTACCAAATTGAACTGCGTAAATAAATAGAAGAAACTTAATACTTGTACCTCCGTGCTGAGATGCAAATTATATTGGATGTCTCGGGAGATAGCCCTGTTCAGGTTCCTGGGTTGCAGCCTCGGGATCGTCTCGCACTATATGGTTTTCTTGTAGCTTTCTCTAGCACATGATTCGATTCGGGTTTCAGTGAGTTGAGCCTTTTTGATTTTCTTCTTTTTTGGCTAGGGACTGCTTTTGTAGTGAATTGGCCTTTGGCCTTTGATTTGACTTTTTTGAGTGCTTCACTTTTGCTCGGTTAAAACCTTCACAATTTTGGGCCTTTGGCCTCTTTTGATTTGCTTCATTGAGCTTTTCGCCTTTTTGTGATTGCTAGTCCATTTTCTCGAGCCTTTTTGGGAGGTCCAATCTTCGCCCGAAAGCCTATGGAAATACCTCCCCGCTCCTCTCGTCTTTGTCGTTTTGCGCGGGTCAAGATGAGGGTCGCTCATCTATTTTCTCGGCTATTTTGACTAGAGATAGGACGGTCTGATTCCCGTCCTCGCCTTTGCATAGATGCTTCTTGGCGGAGTTGACTTCAATTATTCACTGAAAACCCGAAGTGCAGCCTCCACTAACTTCGAAAACCATATAGTTTGATCTGATCCTTTGATTGCTTCCCAAGTCCTTCTAGGGCGGTTTATGTCAACTCCACATCCCTAGTTATCTCAGCATAAAGGACAAATGTAAAGTTACATTCTAAGTTTTTAAACAGTTGAATTTTCACAAGGTTAATGCATGAATTATGATTTATCTTTTTCACATTCTTAAGTTCATTTTTTTCAAAAAGGTACTATTACTAAAAAAAGAAAAACAGCCGCATGTTATTTATGTACACAGGTGGTTCTCACCCCCCACTTTTGAACGAAGGCGTGCCTTAGTTCAAAAGTCATGCAGGCTTAAAACTAAATACTGAATTTAAAAGACAGAAATTAAAGTGCGGAAAAGTAAGATAGTGTCGGGTTACCTCCCGACCAGTGCACTTGTTTTACGTCGTTGGCTCGACGATACCTCGTTTGTGGTTCATTGGTTTGGGTCCCATGGGTGGCTGAGGTCAAACTTTGCCACCATTCCTGTGTTGTTTCTTCCTGACTTCTTGCCGGATGTTGTGTTCGGGTCAGGACTCCTTTGTTTCGGGATTTTTTCCTTCCAATACCCCGGAGGGGGTGATGGGCTTTTCACTACTAGCCTTTTGAAGTATTTGTATTTGGGACTGCCTAGTCCAGTTGCGGCATAGCAATGCTCCATCGGGGGATTACTCTGCATAGGTCCTTTTCCCATCCGCTTTTCAGCCTCTTCTTGGATCGCATAGTTCGCTGCGACTTGCTCATTGATCAAGGGGAAAAGTCGGGAAGGCCTCATGAGGCTTGGTTCTGCCTCGTAATGTTGGTTCGTGAAGAACTGATCGTAGATAGTCTCAGCTGCCTGGGTAATGATAGTCGGGTATGGAATAGGCAGTTCGTCGGTAGTGTACTGGACTTCTACTTCGTTGCTTCCGGTGCTTTCCATGTCTGATTCCTCGGATGGTTCGGGAGTCTCTTCTGACGGCTCAGTGGTTTCTCCTTCATCAGCCTCTGGGTCAGCTTCTTCTGTCTGCATTTCCTCGTCAGCTTGGGGTGCACGTCTTGTGGCAGCGGCCATGCCGATTATAAGGTACCACATGTCTGCAACGGTGAAGTTTGTTGCAGACCTTTTCATAGCTTCGTTAACTCTTCCCAGCTCTTCAGCCCTCATCCCACGAAGGAATTTTTGGAGAAGAACTTTCTTCGTAAATCCATGGTGTGGGCAGCTTGAGACGATGGCATCGTAGTTCATGTAGTATTCGTCCAAAGTCTCATCCGGGGTTTGTTGAAGGCTCATGATCTTCTCACGGGTTTCTTGGCGTAAAGATGGTGGGGAGAATTCTTTCAGGAACGGAACGCAGAGGTCTACGAAACGTTCTACACTGCAAGCGGTGGATGTGTAGTACCATATCGTGGCGAAGTCGGTTAGAGAGAATTTGAAGCATTTCAGCTTAAATTCCTCTAACACTTCGTTCTCAGGTTTGATGTGGTGGCAGACGTGGTGGAAGTTTCGGCAGTGCTGTACAGGGTCTTCTCCCTCCGTTCCTCCGAACAGGGGTAGAAATCGTGTTGTCCATACATGCGTAATGGGTGCTGTCATAGAGAAAAGAAAGAAAAAAGAAAGGGGAGAGAAAGAACAACTATCTGAAGGCTGATTCCCCGGCAACGGCGCCAATTTGACAGACCCGCTCGTCGTCGAAGCGATTTGTACAAATAAATTTATAATAGTCCACTACTTGCGACTATACTACTGGGTAGTACTTGGTAAGTAGGGGTCAAACCCAAGGGAATTAAGGGAATAGATGTCTTTGAGGGGGTTGTTTAGCGAGAGAGTGTGTTTAAGGTCGGTTGGTTGGTTTTAAAGCTACCAGCTATTTTGATTGATTGATTGGTTGGTTGGTTGATTTTAAGACTGGAAAGTAAATTACAGTTTATAATTAAAGAAATGTTCGGTTTCAGGGGACTTGTATTATATCCTGTTTATCATTGACCATTAGTGAATCATCTAAGTATTCAAACGGTGAATCGAGGCTAGTTACAGCACAAGACTTGCAACACCGGTTTAAAGCAACTCCTGTTCTATTTCAGTCTAGCGCCAATACCCTAAGGTATGCTAGCCTGGGTGCATCCACCTGATCTCACAGTTACGCTCGACCAGATGGGATTTAGGATGAGTCGAACTCCCCAGATAGCTTTGCTTGTTACAGCTTCCACTACCTGAGTATGATCACGAATTCCCACAGAAGAGCTTTGCTTGTTACAGCATCCACTCAACCTTGGAAACTCTGACTATATATGGCACATAGAACAAGTTTTGAATACTAAGACTAAACACTAAGTTAATAGTCTTAAAACATTTATAATACAAGTGCGCCCCTTAGACCGAACTACAAGTTTAGCTACTATTCATCGCGCTAAACATTATACTAGGGAATTAAAGACAACAGTTAAATAAATAAATACTAAGAGACACTTACAACCGTTGAAGCGCCAAGGGAGCTATCCTTTATTTCCAAAGCAAGATTACAACTTACAAGTATTACAACTTCTAGAGAGAGAAGTGAAATTGAGATTTTGGTGTGTTTTACAAATGAGGTTTGGCTTGGTATTTATAGCCAAAGGGAGGAGAAATGGATGGATGAGATGGAAGCACATGTCTTTTGATCCAAGGGAGGAGAAGGAGGAGCTTGTGGAGGAGACAAGTGGCGCAAGGAGGAGGAGCCGGCGGCTTTTGGTGGAGGAGGGTGGCGCCGCCGGTTGCCGGTCACCCAAGGGGGAGGAGCTCCTCCCTTGCCTACCTCCTTGAATGGTGGCCGGTCATCTTTGCCCAATGTGTGATTTTGTACAGTTTTGTGCAGTCTTTTCACAAAACTGTCATTGTGTTTCTTCCCCGGGCTGTCTTGACTCCACTCCTGATTCCTCTGATTAATTTGTTCTGGTCAATTCAACGTCAGGATCCTTGATATCTCTTCAGTCGGCATATGATCTCGACCTTGGATTGACTCTTGTTATCTTTTCAGCTTAAAATCCTCTCCTTAGCATGTTTTCACTTCAGTCTCTAAAATGCCCTGTGGAAATATATCGGGACTAACACGTAGAAGTTAGATAGACAAACAGTCTAAATAAGGGGGTTTTACTGTGTTTCTGACTCGTATAACTTTGGTCCATCAATGATGGAGGTGGTTCAAAAAGAGGTACAAAAACTTTTAGATGCTGACGTTATTTATCCTATTTCAGATAGTCAATGGGTAAGCCCCGTACATGTAGTACCAAAGAAGACAGGAATTACAGTAGAGCTTAACGCTCAAGGTGAGTTGGTAACAAAGAGAATCCAGAACGGATGGCGCGTGTGCATCGACTACAGAAAGCTAAATGCCGTGACACGCAAGGATCACTTTCCTTTGCCGTTCATTGACCAAATGTTGGCTAGGCTCGCAGGTAAGCCTTATTTTTGCTTTTTAGATGGATTTTCTGGGTATAATCAAATTCCGATTGCAGCCGAAGACCAGGAGAAGACTACTTTCACGTGCCCATTCGGTACATTCGCATTTCGACGCATGTCTTTTGGTTTGTGCAACGCACCTGGCACCTTCCAGCGTGTGGTAATGAGTATATTTTCGGAACTGATTAGTGAATGTGTTGAAGTATTCATGGATGATTTCACTGTGTATGGCAATACTTTTGATGAATGCTTGCTTAATGTCGATAGAGTGCTTGCACGTTGTGAGGAGACTAACTTGGTTTTGAATTATGAAAAATGTCATTTTATGGTCACTCACGGTATAGTATTGGGACATGTTTTGTCTAGGGAAGGACTACAGGTAGACAAGGCTAAAATTGACTTGATTATGAGCTTGCCCTACCCCTCTGATCAGCGTGGGGTGAAGTCTTTTTTAGGACATGCAGGATTTTATCGCAGGTTTTTACAGGATTTCTCAAAAAGGGCGCTACCTCTCTCTCGATTGCTGCAAAAGGATGTATCATTTGAGTTTACAGCGGAATGCCAGGCAGCATTCGATGATCTTAAAGCGGCACTGACTAGCGCACCGATCATTCAAGCACCGGACTGGACACAGCCCTTCGAGATAATGTGTGATGCGAGCGACTACGCAGTTGGAGCAGTGCTAGGGCAAAGGAAGGAAAAGAAGCCTGTGTTGATCCATTATGCATCTAGGACGCTTGACGCGGCTCAGCAAAATTATTCCACGACCGAAAAAGAGCTTTTAGCTGTTATATTTGCTTTGGAAAAATTTCACCCTTATTTGCTTGGTTCTAAAATTGTTGTCGTTTCTGATCATGCAGCTATTCGCTATTTGATGACGAAGAAGGAGTCAAAGCCGCGACTAATTAGATGGACCCTCTTGCTACAAGAGTTCGATGTGGAAATAAAGGATAAGAAGGGCATCGAGAATACAGTGGCCGATCACTTGAGCATAATAGTGAGAGAGGAGGACCGGAGCTATAACCGAAACATTCCCGGATGAGTATTTATTTACTGTCCAAGAAAAAGCACCATGGTATGCTAACATAGTTAATTACCTGGTGGGGGGTAAGTTTCCTTTGTCATTTACTACTGCTCAACGTTTGAGGCTCAAGCATGATTTGAGATATTATATTTGGGATGACCCTTACTTGTGGAAAATTGGCTCGGATCAAGTTGTTAGAAAGTGTGTGCCTGATTCTGAAATTTCTTCTGTGCTTGTTTTTTGTCATGAACATGCATGTGGTGGTCATTTTGGACCGAAGAGGACATCTAGGAAAATTATTGATAGTGGTTTCTATTGGCCACATTTGTTTAGAGATGCATATAACCATTGTCAAGCATGTGATAGATGTCAACACGTAGGAAATATTTCTGCTAGAAATGAAATGCCTCAAATGCCCATTGTTGTTGATGAAATATTTGATGTATGGGGTATTGATTTTATGGGACCGTTTCCCTCTGCATATGGCTTACAATATATATTGGTTGCTGTTGATTATGTATCTAAGTGGGTCGAAGCTAAGGCCACCAAGCATGATCATGGTAAGACGGTGGTGGATTTCTTGCGTACTAATATCTTTTGTAGGTATGGAATACCAAAGGCGGTGATCAGTGACCAAGGGTCACACTTTTGCAATCATTTCGTCGCGTCGGTGTTCAAACACTTTGGTGTTTATCATCGAGTATCCACCGCTTACTACCCTCAAACCAATGGAGAAGCTGAGGTGTCGAATCGAGAGATCAAGTCCATACTAGAGAAGATGGTGAAGCCATCGAGGAAGGATTGGCCAATCAGACTTAAAGAGGCATTGTGGGCTTACAGGACCGCCTATAAGACGCCAATTGGAATGTCCCCTTTTAGACTGGTTTATGGGAAGGCTTGTCATCTCCCGGTTGAGGTACAACATAAGGCTTTTTGGGCAATTAAAACATGCAACTTTGATCTAACCAATGCAGGGATCGAAAGAAAGCTACAGTTGAATGAGTTGGAGGAGCTCCGCTTAGAGGCTTACGAAAGCCAGTCAGACTACAAAGCGAGAGCGAAAATGTACCATGACAAGTACATATTGAGGCGCAGCTATGAAGTGGGGCAAAAGGTACTTTTATTTTCCTCAAGATTAAGACTTATGCCTGGGAAATTGCGTTCTCGTTGGACAGGTCCATACGTCGTTGTAAAGGTGTACAATCATGGGGCGTTGGAATTGCGAGGAATCGAAGGAGGGGAGAGTTTCAAGGTGAATGGGTGATGGACCAAAATTATACGAATCAAAAACATAGTAAAACCCACCAAATTAGACTGTTGGTCTATTTAACTTCTACTTGTTAGTCCTGATATATTTCTACAGGGTATTTTGGCGCTTAGAGAGAAAGCACGCTAAGGAGGAGTTTTTAAGCGGAAAATGAAGAACGAGTCATTCCAGGTCACGACCATGCTACACTCAAAATCAGCCTTAACATCCTTCATGGAACCGACTTGGAATCACTCAAATATTCTAGAACCGTCGGCAAATGGACAAGAATGCAAGGAAAAAGCACCGAGCTCGGTAAAGGCCAAACAAGGGCAATTTCATCCGATTTGGCATTTCGACCATGTTCGAGGCAGAATTTGGCTTAGGTTCCTTCTTGAGATCATCTTAGAATGACATTTTCATTCAGAATACACTCTCCAAAATCCAAGAAGCTCCGGTCAAATTCCGGTCAAACCGATGGCTTTTGGAGGATAAGGATAAGGATGACTCACCCCCTCCTCCTCTTCTAGAAGGGGCGGCTCCTCCCTCACATGGTGGATCCTCCACTCTCCTCCTCCACATGCTCCTCCCCTTCTCCTCCACCCTTGGATGCTCCTCCACATGCCACCATCTCCACCACCCATCCTCCTCCTCCTTGGTTATAAATATGAGAGCTCCTCCTCATTTGTAAATCATCCCATATCCCATACTTGTACACACTTTAGAGAGAGAGAGGGCTTAACCCTCCTCTCTTCATTTTCAATAAAATTGTTCTTCGCTTTGGAAATAAAAGATTGCTCCCTTGGCGCTTCAACGGTTGTAAGTATTTCTTAGTATTTATTCAACTGTCTTTATTTCCTTAGTTATAATGTTTAGCGCGATGAATAGTAGCTAAACTAGTTATTCGGTTGAAGGGGTGTGCTTGTATTATAAATGTTTTAGACTTTACTCTTAGTATACCTTTATGTTCGATACTTGTTCTATGTGCCATATTTCAAGTCAGAGTTTCCAAGGTTGAGTGCCTGACAAGCAATAAGCTCTTCCGTGGGAATTCGTGAACATACTCGGTAAGTGGAAGCTGTAACAAGCAAAACTTATCGAGGAGTTCGGCTTATCTTAAAAATCATTTGGAAACTAGACCAAAGGGACCAAATGGATGCACTTACGGCAAAGATACTTCGAAAGGAGGAATTAGTTTTGCTTAGAACAAGTGTTTTAAATGATGTTGCAAGTCTTGTGCTAGGAATAGCCTCGATTCATCTTTGAACATTTAGCATGATCATTTAAAGTGTTCTACACGACGTTGCAAGTCTTGTGCTAGGAATAGCCTTGATTTCGAATGCTTGGTATGGTCATTAGCGGTCAATGATAAACAAATATGATACAAGGCCCCTAAAACCGAATACTTTCCTCACAGTCCATTATCACTTATTGTAATTTACTTTCAGTTCTCAAATCACACTCAAACCCAACCCCAATTGCATTTAATTTCTGCATAAGCTTCATTAAAGAACAATTAATCCACACTGACTCCCTTGGGTTCGACCCCTACTTACCAAGTACTACCCAGTAGTATAGTCGCAAGTAGCGGACTATTATAAATTTATTTGCACAAATCGCTTTAACGACGAGCGATCTGTCAAATTGGCGCCGTTGCCGGGGAGTTGTGCATAGGAATAGTTGTTCTTTTTTCTTTTTTCTTTTATCATGCAATTCACCAAGTCATACTACTACGGAATGGAACCTTGGAACAATACGGAGTTTTCCCCACCACCCTTCAAACTTGAAATCCGCGAGAAGATCAACAAAATAACGCAATCCCGGGACGAAACATTGGATGAGTACTTATGGTACTTCGATTCCATTGTGACGAGCTGCCCGCACCATGGATTTAGCAACTCCGATCTTCAAATAAAATTTCTCTGTGGAATGTTGCCACATGAGTGGGACCAGCTAAATAATGCAGCAGAAGGATCAATGTGGGACTTAACCGTGGATGATCTTTGGATATTAATCAATGATTTAGCCGCAAGGTCAAGACCAAGCCAAGATCAGGCCGAGCCACTCAAGGACGGTATAACAGAGCTGGCATCTAGCATCCAGCAGTTGGAAAACACAATGCAACAAATCAGAGCTGAAACTGAATTATGGGCGGCAGAAAAGGAGCTGGCAGCTAACACCCAACAATTGGCCGCAAACATGCAGCAATTGAGTGCCGCGATGCACCAATTCACGGCTGAAACCGATTCAGGAGCAACAGAAAGGACGGCTGAACCCGAGGAACCGACTGAGGATGAGGACCCACAAATAACCGAAGAAGAACCACCCCAATCAGACCCGGTCCTTATCACCAATCCATCCGAGGAAATCATTGTCCTAATTACCGAACCAACAGAAATCTCGAACCTCACTGCTGAAGCGGCTGAAGAAATCAAGCCAGGCCCGGTCCTTGCGCTCGGAGCACCCGAGAAAGTCCCGAACCTCATTGCCGAACTATCCGAGAAAGCTCCAATCCCACTCACCACGACTCAAGAAGGAAAACCGACTGAAAACTCACTCGTTCCAAGACAACCATCCATCACTGCCGCAATAAAGAAGATTGGCAGAGGCGCATGCCTGATGTCGCCTACATTGAATGGCACAAAACCAAATTTCCAAACTCACAAAGGTGCGAACTATTCCAACATGAAGAGGCGGCAAAGACATGGGCCGAAAGAATGGAAACCCGGAAGGAGTAACAAGCAAGCACGACGCATTGGACCAGCAGCTATGGTCAAAGAAACCTCACCCTCTCGGAGCAAAAGGATAGCCGAGAAGAAATTCGACCTCACTCACCCTTGGGATCCGACCTTATGATCCATGATTGAGGTATCGTCGAGCCAACGACGTAAAACAAGTGCACTGGTCGGGAGGTAACCCGACACTATCTTACTTTCTGTCATTTTATTTTCTATCATTTAGTTTTTTCAATAAGTTGCTCTCACCCACTTGGTGCATAGAAGAAATGACTATTCAGGAATCGGACTTGGGTGCAACATTAGGCCAGATAGGGCTACGCTCAGAGTTCAAGGCCCCAGCCGAACTCCCTCGATTATCCAGCCTCGTGCCATGTCGTTCACTTGACACCTTAAAAGGAGTTCTGTCTTTCCTTTTCCTTAATAACATTTCCTTCTCGTATAACATCTGCTTGCATGGCTTTTGAACTTAGTCTTGCTGAAAGGCACGACTTCGTTCAGAAGTGTGGGGTGAGAACCACCTGTATATATTAGTTAATAAATAATATCTTTTTGAAAATATGAATTTGAGAATGTGAAAAAGATAGACCAAAATTCATGCATTAACCTTGTGAAAATTCAACTGTTTAAAAACTTAGAATGTAACTTTTCATTTGTCCTTTGTGCTGAGATAACTAGGGATGTGGAGTTGATATAAACTGCCCTAAAGAGGTTTGGCAAGCAATTAAAGGATCAGATCAAACTATATGGTTTTTGAAGTCAGTGGAGGCTGCACTTCGGGTTTTCAGTGAAGATTGAAGTCAACTCCACCATGCAGTGTTTATGCAAAAAGAAAAGAAAAGGTGAGGACGGGAATCAGACTGTCCTATCTCCGGTCAAAGTAGCCGAGAAAATAGATGAGCGACTGATGAGCCGTATTTATACGACTCATCGAGTCATCAAATCCCACCAATTCCAGTACTTTTATATGCAAACAGTCACTTCTTAGTGTTGTTTCGCATTTCAGGTAATTTGGAGGCTCTAAGAGGAATCACATTCAAAATATGGCTTTTGGAGCCAAAAACACCACAAAGGCCACAAGGACCCGAGACCCGCAGGCTGGCCGTGCTCAGGGAATGGCACGTCCGTAATTTGACACAGGAGGACTCAATTCCAGATCGGAGACCATCGGGTTGTAGACCATGTGCCAGGCTACACTTTAGGCCAGACCAAAGTGAATTTTGACCCACGATCAAGGAACGACGGGAACAAAAACCCATGAGCACGATCAGCACAGATTTCAAGACTTAGCCAAATTCAGGGCCTGTTTTCCGGCTGGCTGAGATGCCAACTTTGAGAGCCTCCCCGGCCTAATCCGTCTACACAATGGGGTGATTTCAAGGTTTGGACATCAAATATACATGTCCAGCTAGTGCTCCAGCTCAAGAGCCCGGCCAGAAGAGTGTCCGAAGGCGAGTCAAATCGGCCCCAAAGTACCCAGTACGATCAGCATTCATCCGAGTTCCAGCCGAGTTGAAACTGAGTTGAGTCCGAGTTTGACCGAGTTTGACCGAGTTTAAAGCCCAAAATTCGTCCAGCCCAATGTCATATTAGGGCAAACTTACATCTAGGGTTTCGGAAGGTTCCAGAAGATCGAGATAGCTTTATCATCAAGCAAAGATAATTATGGAAATATTTCCATGATTATCTTCAAGGCTTATTTTAGGAACTTTAAGGTTTCTCAAACCCTATAAAAAGAGGAGTTCACAAGCCATAATTGACATCTCATTCACTCCACAAATCACACACGGTTCAGCCACATTCCATTCATCCGCCTCTTCCTCCACCGTTGCTCAGCCCTAGCGCCACCGTGCACTGCCCTTGCTCAGCCATTACTCAGCCCTCACGGCCCGGTCTACAGTCTTCCTCGGTTTTAGTGAAGTTGTCTTCGTTCTTTTACTTATTGCATTGTTCTTCATGACCATGTGTAACTAAAACCCTTATTCGGGTTAGGGTTAAATAATTGTGACTTATGTTTTTGAGATTTGAATCTTAATGCTTGTTTCGTTATTCGATTAAACCTTTTGTGCTCATTATTTGGATTGAATTGTGAAGTTAAGTGGAGGCTTGGAATGGCAAAGCTTAACTGATCAATTCAACGCCCCTATTTACTATTTGTTGATACTAGAGAGCTATTAACAAGTAGTGCACTAATTCGATATATCTTGGAATGGAGTATTGAATTATTAGGTTTAAAAGAATTAGAAACATGATGTTTAGAAATCAATGATAAAACCAAGTCACAATTGAATAATACCCTAACCTGAATATCTTTCTCTGATATTTACAACCTTGTTATTTTCGTGATTTACAGTTGTTTCCTAATCCATTACTTTCACCCAATTTTCTTGTTTTTTCTCTCTTTCAGAACAAAGTAGTAACCACTCTAGCTCCCTTGGGTTCGACCCTTGCTTGCCACTGTCCTAACCCACAGTTCAGGTCAAGGAAATTATAAATTTAGATTTGCAGGTCAAACGACAGCTTGTCAAATTTTGGCGCCGTTGCCGGGGAGCTACACACGGTGAAAATATTTGTTCTGTCTTTCTTTGTTTTTGTTTTTTTTTCGGTTTTTGCTTTTTTTTCACTATTTTTTCAGTTTTGCAAAAAGTCTGCAGGATTCGAGCTCCCGGTGTCCGATTTCAGCCAATAATACCTTATTCTGAGCGGAACGACGATTAGATCAGATATCACGAGCTTTTGCTCGTGATATACGCTGTTTTTCGGCCATCAGAGATCGTTTAGTATTTTATTTTGAATTTTTAGTGTTTTTAGAAATTTCCGAATTTATAGTTTTTTTTGCTTTTAGTTACTTCTTGCTATTCGGTGATTGCCTAATTCGTTATATTCAACTGCCTCGATTTTATTTCTAGCCTTTAGAGGGTCCTGTCACCAAGACTTACGAGTCTAAGGGGATTGGGTTTTAAGTGAGACCACTGTGACTCCTCCAATCTCCTGGGGATCCTTTGTTGCTAGTCTATTTGTTTTTTGTTTTTCGATTTGTTTTCTAGCTTCTAGAGGATCTTGTCACCAAGACTTACGAGTCTAAGGAGTGTGGGTTTTAAGTGAGACCATTGTGACTCCTCCACTCTCCTGGGGATCCTTTGTTGCTAGTCTGTGTTTGCTATCTCGGTGTCTTCTATCTCGGTGCTTGCTATTTCTTGCGCCATGTCTCATGCAGGAAGTAGAGTTGGTGGCAACAGCCACAATGATGAAGAAGTCGAACAGAATGTTCCAGGAATACAACATCAGGGACCGATGGTCCAGAATGGAGAGATCCGGGGGGCTATCCCGGTGCAATTTCAACAACAACAACACCCACTCCAACCTCAAAACCAACCCCAACCGCAATATCCTCAGTACCCTCAGTATCCACCACCATATCAGCAATATCCACCACCGTATCCACAGTACCCACCACAGTACCCGCCATTACCATACTATCCACAACACCCACCGCCTCAAAGACCTCCACGCCAGCAAGTAGTCAGAGACGATGATGAGGACGAATACGAAGGACCCACTATGGGCGAGCTCTCGGTTCCTAGTTTCAGAGACCAGTCATGGCCAATTTATGAGGGACCAGACATCGCAGCCATCACAGTCAACACCTCAGTCGTCCACCACTTACCTAAATTCTCAGGAATGAAGGGAGAGTCTGCCACGTCTCACTTGACGCGTTTTCACGGGATATGCTTGAACCTCGGGCCACACGGAGTTGAAGTAGATGATTTCAAGCTAAAGGCCTTCTATTTCTCACTGCAAGATGCTGCTTCAGATTGGTTCCTAGCTTTACCCTCAGGCAGTGTTCATACATGGGAACAGATGCAGAAACAGTTCGTCAGCAAGTACTATCCAGCAGGGCGTGCAGCGCAAGTCCGGAGGCAGTTGCAAGAGCTAAGGCAAGGCCCGCACGAGACCATGTACGAGTACGTGGAGAAATTTCTAGCCTTGGAGAAGAGTTGCTGCAATCTGGAGCTCCCGGAGAAGTTGATCGTAGAATATATGCTGGATGGACTTCGAAGGATGGATAGGAAGTTACTAGAGGCCTCAGCTGGAGGCCAACTCATGAACATGACCCCAGCCAGAGTAAAGCAGAAGATCATATCAGTGGCAGAGGGTGAGCGATTCCAGGATGAGACTACGAAAGAGGACGAGTATGCCCGAATAAAGAACGTGTCAACAGTTGAGCCCTCTATCAGTGCTGTGTTTGCAGAACTCAAGGAGATGAGGGAGCTGATGAAGCATGTGGTCCGAAGGCAGCCAGTCCAGGTCAAGCCATGCGAGTTCTGTACATCCACAGATCACAAGACGGACGAGTGCCCTACCTTACAAACGGACATCCAGGCCGATGTGAATGCAGTGGGCAATTATCAGAATTATGGCAACCAACCAGGCCCAGTCAAATAGTATGGCACAACAGCACCCAATCAAGGAACCTGGAGGAACAACACTCAGCAACATCAGCCAGCGCGTCCAAACGTGCCTCAGCAGAATTATCAGACTCAACAGCCCTACAGACATCCTCACAGTCAATATCAGCAGAATGCATCAGGACAGTATCAGCAGAAGGTGCCAAACAATAATCAGGCCGGTCCAAGCAATCACGGTTCCAACAAGTCCATGGAAGAAATGATGAAGGAGCTGAGTATGACCGTGACCCGGTACATGGCAAAGACCGACGGGGCAATAACCGACCTTCAGAAGCAGATGTCTCAGGTCTCCACACCAGTCTCTAGACTTTAGGATAATGCTGGACGACTTCCCTCACAAACCATTCAGAATCCAAAGGGGAATGTCAGCATGGTAGGAGTGGTGGACACGACACCAAAGCAGTCCACATATTGGGAGGATGAGATGCTCGGCACTATGGGAAGAGACAGCACAGAAGAGTCTAGCCCGCAGCCTACCGGGCCAGCAGAAGCCCTCACCCCAATGGAGCCAGGAAGAATATTGGTGGCACGGCCTACGCAGAGCGACCCACTCATGAGGCAGCCACTCTCTACAGGCCATGAGACACCGTCGGAAAAGAGTAAGGACCCAGGGGCCTTCACGGTCACCTGTGGCATCGGTGAGACTCAAATTCCTCACTGTTTGATCGATCTTGGTGCTGCTATTAACGTTATGCCATATTCTTTATATTGTTCATTGAAACTTGGCTCACTAAAACCACCTAGATTGATGATAGAGTTAGGGGATAGATCATGCACTCGGCCTGATGGATTGCTTGAAAACTTAACACTCCGAGTGGGAGATCTTCTTGTTCCTGCAGATTTCTACGTCTTGCAGATGGGCGACTCTAGGAACGATGTACCACCGGCACTCATCTTGGGGCGGCCATTCCTCTTCTCCACCAAAACCAGAATTGACATGGGCACGGGCCTACTATCACTTGCATTCGGTGGAAAGACAGAAGACTTCTACATCTATGGGGATGACGACCGTCCATGCGCGAGGAAACCGCCGGACATTGTGCACACATCAGATTTCGATGCCCTAGTTCCGGACCTACCAGATCAGGTCATACACACCACTGGGCCAGCAGCTATGGCCAAGAGATCCTCACCATCTCGGGAGTATGTGAAGAAGAGCCCGCTTGATCACAGGAGAGCAGGACCGAGCGCACAGCCTTATAACCACTTTGGGCAGATTGATGGAGTTGCTGAAAGGAAGTATGACCTCACACGCCCATGGGATCCTAACTTGTAATCCCTACACGAGGTACTGTCGAGCCAATGACGTTAAACAAAGGCGCTCGCAGGGAGGCAGCCCTGCACGGTTTGCGTTTACATTTCAGTTTATTTATTTATTTACCATATTTATTTTCGAGTCATTATTGTCACATCGTACCTTGGGAAGGAATTGGTTTCATTCTGCAGGTACTAGACCGAGTCGACCATGAATTGAGTACGGGGCTACGCATTTTGCTTGCTCCAATATCAGACTGTTCCGACATGAGTAGTTCACACCTTGAATTAGGCCCTGCTTTTTTGAGTTTAAATTTGTATTAAATAAACCAACTTAACATAAATTAACATAAATTAACATAACATAACATAAATTAACATAACATAAATTTCAACCATCATCATATTACCACCATCATCATCATCATCATCATGTCATCATCATCATAATCATCATCATGTCATCATCATCACCATCATGTCATCATCATCATCTTCATGAATAGTAATATGATGATGATGAATAGTAATACGATGATGAATAGTAATACGATGATGGTGAATAGTAATATGATGATGATGACATGCTGGTGATGGTGAATAGTAATATGATAATGATGACATGATGATGATCACCAGTAATATGATGAACAATATATATGATGATGATGATGATCGTGTCACCATCATCATCAGCATATTACTATTTATCATATTACTATTCATCATCATCATGATCACCCATATTACTATTCACCATCATATTACTATTCATCATCATGATGATCACCATATTACTATTCATCATATTACTATTCATCACCATCATGATCACCATACTACTATTCATCATATTCATGATCATCATATTACTATTCACCATATTACTATTCATCATATTACTATTCATCACCATCATGATCACTATATTCATGATCACCATATTCATGATCACCATATTACTATTCACCATATTACTATTCACCATATTACTATTCATCGTCATGATGATCACCATATTGACATGATGATGATGATGACATGATGATGATGATGCCATGATGATGATGATGATGATGATGTTGATGGTGATGATGTTGATGGTGATGACATGATGATGATGATGGTGATGACATGATGATGATGGTGATGATATGATGATCATGATGATGGTGATGACATGATGATGGTATGATGATAATGTAATGTTAGGTTGGTATAAACTAAAATAAAAAAAAATAAATTAACATAACATAAATTAACATAAATTAACATAACATAACATAAATTAACATAAATTAACATAAATTAAATTAACATAACATAAATTTAAGCTCAATCAAACAGCCCCTTAGTTGTGTCAAGAAACACGAGCTGTTTAAAGATTATGTCACAAAGACTTACGAGTCTAAGGAGGTTGGGTTTTAAGTGAGACCGCTGTGACTCCTCCAACCTCATGGGAATCTTTTATTCGTCTTCATGTCATTGACACAGACCTTTCGGTGTGCAACGAACTCACGTCGCGAAACAAGCTCCAATGGTGCTCTTCGAGGACTCATAGGAGAATAATCAGCCACTTCTGGTCGCCACACATCACACGAGGGGAGTCCCGTTCTACCTTTTCCCTTTCCTTTTATTTATTGCATGCATTATGAGTCTTGATTTAAGTCGTACCGTGAGGACACGGCTTATTTCAAAAGTGTGGGGTGGGAGAGTCAGTATCGAGTCAGCACGTTTATTTCCTGCACCCTGCACAGAGTCAGCACGTTTTGAGTCATTTTTAAAATTTTTGTACATAATTCTTCACTATTTCCTAGACTTGCAGTATTGGATAATGATTAGGTGAAATAGATATAGCCGATTTTACATGCATGTCTTTGATGAAACTTGATTTGTGCGACTAACATGTGATCTTAAAATCTTTACGTGCCTTTGTTAGTTGAGATAAACAGGGATGTGGAGTTGATAGCAATGCCCTAGAGAGACTTGACAGATCATTCAGAGACCGGACTCAGGATATATGGTTATGTGGAGCTTGTGGAGGCTAGCGCTTCGAGGCAAGCATAGTACGAGTCTGCTCCGCCACTGCGGCGCACTTTGCGGTGGTTGGGACGGGAATACTTCACACCGTCCAGACTCTAGTCCAAGTAGCCGGGAAAATAGACAAGCGACCCTTGGATTGACCCGCGCAAAAGGACGATGATGAGCGAGAGCAAGTAGGTTTGAGCAAGTCACAATCCGCACTACAAAAAAAAAAAAGAAACCCACTACCATTGTGATAGTCCACTAGTTCACACGTTCCATATGTGAAAAGCATTGTTGAGAATGCCAGATCATACGACGCTATAGCTGACCGAAAAGCACTCCAGTACTTGAGCCCGAATCTATCACGTGCAAGAAAAAGCAGCGAGACATAACCATAGTCCAGCGAGTTCGAGTCCGAGAATGAGGGTTCATGGGTCTAAAAAGGGCTATCTCCCGATACATCCGAATTGATTTGCATCTCGGCCCAAAGGTAACACGTATCTTTAACCCATGTTTTCACACAAAGATATTAGTAGCAAGCATGCATAACAGGCGAGATTTAGAGTAATCGATTCATGTCCATGTAGCACGTCTAGGATGACCGAAGCATTGTGGTGTTTACATTATTCATTCCTCTTATGACCTAGTTCTTGTTCGGGACGAACAAGTTTAAGTGTGGGGTGGTTTGATGAGCCGTATTTATACGACTCATCGAGTCATCAAATCCCACCAATTCCAGTACTTTTATATGCAAACAGTTACTTCTTAGTGTTGTTTCGCATTTCAGGTAATTTGGAGGCTCTAAGAGGAATCACATTCAAAATATGGCTTTTGGAGCCAAAAACACCACAAAGGCCACAAGGACCCGAGACCCGCAGGCTGGCCGTGCTCAGGGAATGGCACGTCCGTAATTTGACACAGGAGGACTCAATTCCAGATCGGAGACCATCGGGTTGTAGACCATGTGCCAGGCTGCACTTCAGGCCAGACCAAAGTGAATTTCGACCCACGATCAAGGAACGACGGGAACAAGAACCCATGAGCACGATTAGCACAGATTTCAGGACTTAGCCAAATTCAGGGCCTGTTTTCCGGCTGGCTGAGATGCCAACTTTGAGAGCCTCCCCGGCCTAATCCGTCTACACAATGGGGTGATTTCAAGGTTTGGACATCAAATATACATGTCCAGCTAGTGCTCCAGCTCAAGAGCCCGGCCAGAAGAGTGTCCGAAGGTGAGTCAAATCGCCCCCAAAGTACCCAGTACGATCAGCATTCATCCGAGTTCCAGCCGAGTTGAAACTGAGTTGAGTCCGAGTTTGACCGATTTTGACCGAGTTTAAAGCCCAAAATTCATCCAGCCCAATGTCATATTAGGGCAAACTTACATCTAGGGTTTCGGAAGGTTCCAGAAGATCGAGATAGCTTTATCATCAAGCAAAGATAATTATGGAAATATTTCCATGATTATCTTCAAGGCTTATTTTAGGAACTTTAGGGTTTCTCAAACCCTATAAAAAGAGGAGTTCACAAGCCATAATTGACATCTCATTCACTCCACAAATCACACACGGTTCAGCCACATTCCATTCATCCGCCTCTCCCTCCACCGTTGCTCAGCCCTAGCACCACCGTGCACTGCCCTTGCTCAGCCATTACTCAGCCCTCACGGCCCGGTCTACAGTCTTCCTCGGTTTTAGTGAAGTTGTCTTCGTTCTTTTACTTATTGCATTGTTCTTCATGACCATGTGTAACTAAAACCCTTATTCGGGTTAGGGTTAAATAATTGTGACTTATGTTTTTGAGATTTGAATCTTAATGCTTGTTTCGTTATTCGATTAAACCTTTTGTGCTCATTATTTGGATTGAATTGTGAAGTTAAGTGGAGGCTTGGAATGGCAAAGCTTAACTGATCAATTCAACGCCCCTATTTACTATTTGTTGATACTAGAGAGCTATTAACAAGTAGTGCACTAATTCGATATATCTTGGAATGGAGTATTGAATTATTAGGTTTAAAAGAATTAGAAACATGATGTTTAGAAATCAATGATAAAACCAAGTCACAATTGAATAATACCCTAACCTGAATATCTCTCTCTGATATTTACAACCTTGTTATTTTCGTGATTTACAGTTGTTTCCTAATCCATTACTTTCACCGAATTTTCTTGTTTTTCTCTCTTTCAGAACAAAGTAGTAACCACTCTAGCTCCCTTGGGTTCGACCCTTGCTTGCCACTGTCCTAACCCACAGTTCAGGTCAAGGAAATTATAAATTTAGATTTGCAGGTCAAACGATAGCCTGTCAGCGACCCTCATCTTGACCCGCATGAAACGACAGTCAAAGTAGCCGAGAAAATGATGAGCGACCCTCACCTTGACCCGCGTGAAACGGCAAAAATGAGAGGAGCGGGGAGGTATTTCCATAGGCTTGCGGGCGATGATTGGACCTCCCAAAAAGGCTTGAGAAAATGGACAAGCAAGCCACAAAAAGGCGAAAAGCTCGAAGAAGCAAATGAAGAGGCCAAAGGCCCAAAAATGTGAAGGTTTTAACCGAACAAAAGTGAAGTACTCAAAGCGTCAAATCAAAGGCCAAAGGCCGATTCACTACAAAAAAAGCTGTCCCTCGCCAACAAAGAAAGAAATCAAAAAGGCTCAACTCAACTGTGAAACCCGAACCGAATCACGTGCTAGAGAAAGCTACAAGGAAACCATATAGTGTGAGACAGTCCCAAGGATGCAAGCCAGGACCTGAAAAGGACTATCTCCCGAGACATCCAAAATAATTTGCATCTCGGCACGAAGGTACAAGTATCAAGTTCCTTCTATTTATTTACTCAGTTTAATTTGGTAATAAGTAGTGATGCATGACTTAGGATAAATCTAGACCCACATTTTAACTTTCATATTTTAAAAACTTACATAGAGTGCCGCCCTTTAATAGCATTGTTCGGGACGAACAACTAAAAGTGTGGGGTGATCTGATGGACCAAAATTATACGAATCAAAAACACAGTAAAACCCACCAAATTAGACTGTTGGTCTATTTAACTTCTACTTGTTAGTCCCGATATATTTCTACAGGGTATTTTGGCGCTTAGAGAGAAAACACGCTAAGGAGGAGTTTTTAAGCGGAAAATGAAGAACGAGTCATTCCAGGTCACGACCATGCTACACTCAAAATCAGCCTTAACATCCTTCATGGAACCCACTTGGAATAGCTCAAATATTCTAGAACCGTCGGCAGATGGACAAGAATGCAAGGAAAAAGCACCGAGCTCGGTAAAGGCCAAACAAGGGCAATTTCATCCGATTTGGCATTTCGACCATGTTCGGGGCAGAATTTGCCTTAGGTTCCTTCTTGAGATCATCTTAGAATGACATTTTCATTCAGAAAACACTCTCCAAAATCCAAGAAGCTCCGGTCAAATTCCGGTCAAACCGATGGCTTTTGGAGGATAAGGATAAGGATGACTCACCCCCTCCTCCTCTTCTAGAAGGGGCGGCTCCTCCCTCACATGGTGGCTCCTCCACTCTCCTCCTCCACATGCTCCTCCCCTTCTCCTCCACCCTTGGATGCTCCTCCACATGCCACCATCTCCACCACCCATCCTCCTCCTCCTTGGCTATAAATATGAGAGCTCCTCCTCATTTGTAAATCATCCCATATCCCATACTTGTACACACTTTAGAGAGAGAGAGGGCTTAACCCTCCTCTCTTCATTTTCAATAAAATTGTTCGTCGCTTTGAAAATAAAAGATTGCTCCCTTGGCGCTTCAACGGTTGTAAGTATTTCTTAGTATTTATTCAACTGTCTTTATTTCCTTAGTTATAATGTTTAGCGCGATGAATAGTAGCTAAAATAGTTATTCGGTTGAAGGGGTGTGCTTGTATTATAAATGTTTTAGACTTTACTCTTAATATACCTTTATGTTCGATACTTGTTCTATGTGCCATATTTCAAGTCAGAGTTTCCAAGGTTGAGTGCCTGACAAGCAATAAGCTCTTCCGTGGGAATTCGTGAACACTCGGTAAGTGAAAGCTGTAACAAGCAAAACTTATCGAGGAGTTCGGCTTATCTTAAAAATCATTTGGAAACTGGACCAAAGGGACCAAATGGATGCACTTACGGCAAAGATACTTCGAAAGGAGGAATTGGTTTTGCTTAGAACAAGTGTTTTAAATGATGTTGCAAGTCTTGTGCTAGGAATAGCCTCGATTCATCTTTGAACATTTAGCATGATCATTTAAAGTGTTCTACACGACGTTGCAAGTCTTGTGCTAGGAATAGCCTCGATTTCGAATGCTTGGTATGGTCATTAGCGGTCAATGATAAACAAATATGATACAAGGCCCCTAAAACCGAATACTTTCCTCACAGTCCATTATCACTTATTGTAGTTTACTTTCAGTTCTCAAATCACACTCAAACCCAACCCCAATTGCATTTAATTTCTGCATAAGCTTCATTAAAGAACAATTAATCCACACTGACTCCCTTGGGTTCGACCCCTACTTACCAAGTACTACCCAGTAGTATAGTCGCAAGTAGCGGACTATTATAAATTTATTTGCACAAATCGCTTTAACGACGAGCGGTCTGTCAATGGGCAAAGAGTCAAGCCATACTACGATGGATTTGAGGCAACCACGGAGGACGTTGAACTGGCGGAGCCAGTATATTCTACCTAGCTAAAGAGGTAATGTCCGGCCAAGGACGTTAAACAAAGGCGCTTAACGGGAGGCAACCCGGTGTGTTTTTTATTTTACGCACGTTAAGATTCGATTAGTTAGTGGAATTGGTACCCTGATAATGCGCCTCGAGTGCATGTTTTATTTCTGGTGGTTTCAGGTGAATTAAACGAAGAAAGTGGTTCTACATCAGTGCAAACCGCGCACGTCTCAACATTTAAGTGCGCGGACGTCTATACAATTAACGCAAAATCACGATACGTCTGCGGGAAACAATTGCAAAGACCTCCGCGGAACATCAAAGAATTTAAGTCAGACGTGATTTTCCAGATCTGGTTTTTTTTTTCAGAACAAAAACAAAAAGAGAACATTGGATTTCACAGCTCCGTCCGTGATTGTCTCAAGCAACGTCCGCGATCCTCAAATTCACGTCCGCGATTCTCAACTAAATCAAAGCTCCGCCGGATTGAGGTAAGACTTCCCGATTAGATTGTTATTGGATTAGGGTTTGGTGTGGATTGAAGTGAATTTTGGGTTGAATCGGTGGAAGGGAGTTCTCAAAGATCGTTCGATTTGGGTTGTTTGAAGCTTGGAATTGTGAAATTGAACTTGGAATTGGTCAGATTGGCAGCCAGAATTCGATCGGGGCGCATATCTGAAATTTTGGAAATCACGCGGACGTCTAAATAATATACATGCACGGACGTCTGAAGAATAAACTGAAATAGTAGAGACCTCCGCGGGATTAATTGCAGAAGACGTACGCGGAATTTCAGAAATTTCAATTTTTTTCAGATCAAGATGACTCGTACATTGGCACGTGCTAGTTCATCCCATGATCGCAGAGCTCAGCCACCACCTGTTGATGCCGAGGCACTAGTTCCGGCTGTCGTCGATGAATGGCAGCAGAGATTTGAGGCATTCATGGCGCTTACACATAAGGCGCCCATGTGGGTTGAGCGGTACTTTCTGGAGCGTTGTGGACTCTTAGAGAGGTTCAGGGCGCTGTTGGACAGATGTGGTTAGCCGAGATTGCTCACGCTCCGCAGTGATGCTAATATTGAAGACACTTGTGAGTTCCTAACCGGTTACGACTACATTGGGCCTAGGGAGCATGAAGGATTCAGGTACACTTTCAGAGGTGTAGAGCACCATTGCACGATGACGCGGCTGCGTCAAATCTTTGGTTGGCCAGAAGTGAGAGATGGGACTTTCGCCAATTTCATGCTTGGGACGGAAATTAGCGACACTTACCTTATCCTTACGGGGACGGGTCGCTACAGACCGAGCGACGCTTCAGTCACAGCATTCACAGATCCTTTCTGGTATTTAGTACATTTCATTTTGACGAGGACCTTGACTGCGAGGGCGAACGACAATGATAAGCCGTCGATACGAGATCTGACGCTTCTAGGCTCTTTGGTGAGAGGGGTAGTCCCACACTGGGGATATTTTTTCTGTGATCACTTGAAGAACATTAAGCCTCGAGAGCCAGTTAGTGTGGGTGGCATGGTAACTTATCTGCTGCGCAATCTTCACCCAGACATGGATGCACTACCAGGCCACAGGATTCTTGCTTATGGATTAGCTGACGGTGAAAGACTTGGTTCTGGGAGGACATATAGAGTCAGCAGTGAGGGTGAAGTGCGTTGGACTTATTTTGCAGATCCAGCTCTTAGGCCACCGCCTAGCCCACCGCGACAGAGAGGGAGACCGACAGGGCGTGGAAGAGCTGCAGGGGGCAGGAGACGTCGGAGAGACGAGGAAGAGGTCCCACTGAATGTGGTGCCACCAGAGGAGCAGGTACCGAGACAGCCCGGAGAGTATTCACAGGCGCAGATTGACCATTTATTTAATGTGAACAGGGCTAGGATGATGGCAATGGGTGGCGGCTTCTACCCAGTTTCCGCTCCCCCAGGATGGCGTCCAGGTCATGCCATTCCGCCCGAATACATGCAGCCACCACCGCCACCGGACCATTAGGGGAGTACCAGTTCCTTTCATTTTTTTATTTTTTTATTTTTATTTTTATTTGAGTCTGTTGAGTCTATTTAGTGTGAGTCTGTTTGTTACACATCTCATCTCTTGAATTATTCCGTGAGGACACGGATCCATCTAAGTGTGGGGTGGGATGTTGTTTAGTCAGTTGTGCGTCTTGTCTGTTTTTAAATTTTTATGTCGCATGTTACGTGTCTTGATGAACTCATAATGAACTGATGATGCACTGCTATGCTTTTCTCATATGTCAAAAATCTCATTTCCAGTTTTTTATGACTATTGTGCTCATTTGACTAAAAATGCGAAATTTCAAAAAATTTCGATGCTTTGTTCTTTCGAGTTGTGATATGCAGGGATGTGGAGTTGACAGAAATGTTCTAGAAAGGTACGGCAAATTGTAGGAAGTTCTGAGTTTGGGTTCTGACGATTGAGAAAAGTGGTGGAGGTTGACGCTTCACTAGCCTAATCCTGAGAATCTGCTCCGCCACTGCGATACTTATGCGGTTAGGCGGGACGGGAGAACATCACACCGTCCAATCTCCAGTCAGAGTAATCGGGAAAATAGACGAGCGACCCTCGGCTTGACTCGCGTCAAAAGGACGAGGATGAGAAAGAGCAGAAGGCGCAAATGATTATGTGGACAAGAAACGAATTCAAAAGCCGAAGGCAAACCATCAAGTACAAAAAAAACAAAGAAAAAAAATCTGAAATCTGATTTTTTTTCAACAAAAAAAATGTGTCGTTTATCAAGGTCCGACTCAATGGTATGAAAGCAGTGAATTAATCACGTGTTAGAGAAAGCCGCTGACTCAATCTAAAGACCAGAACTCAGAAAAGAATGCAATGTCCGTGGTACCCATAAAGGACTATCTCCCAAACATCCAAGGTCGTTTGAATTGCAACTCGCGAGGTAACAAGTATCGAAAAATCTATCTATACTCGCATTGTTAGAATCTTAAGCATGATAAGATTAATTGCTGTATTTGAGACTGAGATGTAAGGATTAGTATGGCTAGTACATTGTAATTCGTTCCGTGGCTTTGTTCTTGTTCGGGACGAACAAGTTCAAGTGTGGGGTAGTTTGATGAGTCGTAGTTGTACGACTATTTTATATGTTAAAACCCCGTCTCTTAGTGTTACCTGTATATTATTTCACTACCTGTGTGTAGTTTTCATTCTCAGGTACACTCGGAGACCATGGAAGGAATACCGGCTAAAAGGAGCTTATTTGAAGATGTTTGGCGCGGAAAGAAATGAAGTCTGAGGCGCTTGGAATTTTTTGTCAGTGCAAACCGCGGAGGGCTGAAGAATTAGAGGCGCAGACGTCTTATGAATTTTCATAATTGTGAAGACGTCCGCGGGTCGTAAATCAGGAGACGTCTGCGCACGCCAGCTGGCAGTCAAAATTTCCTAATTTCGAATTGCATTATTGGAAAGCCCAAAGAGAGAATAAATAAGCACGAAACCCTAGACGACCAGACATCGAATTTCAGAAGAGAAAAAGAGACACGGATTCAAGTGTTCGAGTTGAGCTGCAGCTTGGTGGAGAATTCACCATTAGTATTTTCATTCTATTTTATTCACATAAAACTTCATGATGTATTCCATTGCGATGAGTAGCTAAACTCATACGTGTAGGCTAGAACTCGACATTGTGATGTTTTGACTTGAGACCTATATTTATCTTTATGTTTTGCGTTATATTACTATGCATTGTTTATGGATTTGATGTGCTAGCACGAGTGGAACCCTAGCGGGGGAGCTTCTGTTAGTTTGTTGATTCCGATTATCACAGTTTACTAGCAACCTAGCGGGGATAGCAAACTAGGATACGAGTAATATACCACTAGGATTGACACCCTAGGACAACTTGTAGTGCAACCTAGCGGGGGGCTATAAGCTGTAAAACATTAGAAATCAAAACGGTTAGGTTAATGATTTAGTCTTGCATCATAGTCGAGAGTTCTAGCTTGCACTATTCTTTAATATTTGATACTTGAATTCGTGTGACGATTGCTCTAGCGATCATTCTTGCTTACTTGCGTTATTTAATTGTTTGCATTCAAACCCCCCCCCCCATTGTTACGTTTTTACTTAGTGAAATAGATTCTCAACCGATCTCTGTGGATACGACCCGACTTACCACTTGCTAGTCGGAAAAAGAAATATTATTTTTGCACAGGTACAACGACACCTGTCAACGGGTCAAGATGAGGGTCGCTCATCTATTTTCTCGATTAGTTGGACTAGAGATATGACGGTTTGATTCCCATCCCGCCTCTTACATAAACGCTGCACGTCGGAGATGACTCTGAATCCAATGAAACCCGAAGTACAGCCTCCACTGACTTCGTAAACCATATAGTGGAATCCAGTCCTTCGAGTGCTTGCCAAGCCTCTCTAGGGCATTTTATATCAACTCCACGTCCCCTATATATCTCAGCACAAAGGGACAAATGAGAAGTTACATCCTCAAGTTTCTACACAGTTGAGATTTCACAAGGTAAATGCTTGAATTTAGATCTATCTTTTTCACATTCTCAAGTTCATATTTTCAAAAAGATAATATTAAGGGAAAAGGAAAAGAAAAGCATGTTAAACAACTATGTGCAAAGGCAGTTCTCACCCCACACTTTTGAACGAAGGCGTGCCTCTCGGCATGACTTAGTTCAAAAGCCAATCGCAAGCAAATATTTACAGGAAAGGTGAGAACGGCTCAAAAAGCTAAATGACATAAGTGAAATGACTGAAAAATTAAAAGATGGATGAAAATGATAGTATGCCGGGTTACCTCCCGACCAGTGCCTTTGTTTAACGTCGTTGGATCGACGATACCTCACTCAGGAGGGATCTGGTGGCATGGCTAGGTCATAGTTTTGCGGAGTTAAGTCGACCTCGCCGTGATAATGTTTGACTCGCTGTCCATTCACCGTGAATCTGCTTCCATTGTCCGGGCTTTCCAGCTCAACTGCCCCATGATTGAATACTTTAGTTATTGTGAAGGGGCCGGTCCATCTAGATTTAAGCTTCCCGAGCATCAACTTCAATCGTGAGGAGTAGACCAGCACTTGTTGTCCTTCCTCAAATGAGCGGCGGAGGATGAATTTGTCATGGTATAGTTTTGTCCTTGCCTTGTAGTCCAACTGCCCTTCATAGGCTTAGAGCCGCAACTCCTCTAGCTCGCATAACTGAAGTTTTCGATTCAATCCGGTAGCCTTCAAGTCCAGGTTGCATTTCTTGAGTGCCCAGTAAGCTTTATGTTTTAACTCCACCGGGAGGTGGCATACCCTTCTGTAGACAAGCCGATAGGGGGAAGTCCCTATTGGCGTCTTGTATGCCGTTCTGTAAGCCCAAAGAGCCTCATTTAGTCTTTAACTCCAATCTTTCCTCTTCGGCTTTACCATTTTTTCTAGGATCCCTTTGATTTCACGGTTGGAGATCTCAGCTTTTCCATTGGTTTGAGGATGATAGGCTGTGGACGTTCGGTGGTCGACATGATAGTGCTTCAAGGTGGCGGCCATCATGCGGTTGCAAAAATGCGAGCCTTGGTCACTGATTAATGCCTTGGGTACCCCGTACCTTCAAAACAGGTTAGTGCGCAGAAAATCTACTACAGTCTTTGCATCGTCGTACTTAGTGGCCTTAGCCTCTACCCATTTTGACACATAATCAACGGCAACCAGAATATAAGTATAGCCGCAAGAAACTGGGAATGGCCCCATGAAATCAATACCCCAAATGTCGAAAACATCGTTGACCAATATGGGTACTTGAGGCATCTAATTTCTAGCCGACACATTTCCTACTCTTTGACACCTATCGCACTTTCTACACTTCTCATAGGCATCTCTAAATATACTCGGCCAAAAGAAGCCGCTATCTAGGATTTTCCTAGCAGTTCTCCTAGGCCCGAAGTGTCCCCCACATGCAAACTCATGGCAAAAGCTAATCATAGAATCAATTTCACTATCGGGGATGCATCTCCTAATCATTTGATGAGCTCCTATTTTCCACAAATAGGGATCATCCCACAAGTAAAACCTAGCGTCATGCCTAAGTTTCATGCACCGTGCTTTAGTAAAAGAGGGAGGAAATGTACCTCTTACAAGGTAGTTGACGATTGAGGCATACCATGGCACCTTGGTTGAGACGGTGTATAGGTGCTCATCTGGAAACGACTCAGTAATATGCCCTTCATCTTCTCCTCGGACGATTCGGCTCAAATGGTCGACCACCGTATTTTCGATCCCCTTCTTGTCCCTTATCTCTACGTCGAACTCTTGCAGCAGCAAGATCCACCGTATAAGCCCTGGTTTGGTCTCTTTTTTCTTCATTAGGTATCGGATGGCCGCATGGTCTGAGAAGACAATTTCTTTTGCTCCGAGCAAGTAGGCTCGGAACTTCTCTAGAGCGAACACTACGGCCAAGAGTTCCTTCTCGGTGGTGGAGTAATTGCTTTGGGCTGTATCAAGGGTCCTTGAGGCGTAGTAGATGACTACCGCCTTCTTGTTAATTATTTGGCCGAGTACTGCCCCCACGGCGTAATCGCTCGCGTCGCACATGATTTCGAATGGCTGCTCCCAATCCGGCATTTGGATGATAGGTGTGCTAGTGAGGGCTTTCTTTAGATTATCAAATGCCTCCTTGCATGCATTGGTGAATTCAAAAGGGGCTTCTTTTTGGAGAAGAGAGGATAGAGGCAACGCCTTTTTTGAGAAGTCCTTGATGAACCGTCGGTAGAATCCCGCATGCCCAAGGAAGGATTTGATGTCTCGGACAGTGGAGGGGTATGGTAGAGTCATGATCAGGTCTATTTTAACTTTGTCCACCTCTATGCCTTCTTGTGAGACAACATGCCCTAAGACCACTCCATGAGTTACCATGAAATGGCACTTCTCATGTGAGACAACATGCCCTAAGACCACTCCATGAGTTACCATGGAGCATTGCATAGACCGAACGACATCCTTCTGAAGGCGAATGTGCCGAATGGGGAGGTGAATGTAGTCTTCTCTTGGTCCTCAGGTGCTATGGGGATCTGGTTGTAGCTCGAGAATCCGCCCAAGAAGCAAAAGTATGTCTGGCCCGCCAGTCGGTCTAGCATTTGATCGATGAATGGCAGAGGGAAATGGTCCTTCCTTGTGACTGCGTTCAATTTTCTGTAATCGATGCACATTATCCAGCCGTTCTTGACCCTTGTTGTCACCATTTTTCCTTTGGCATCTTCCTCGACCGTGATCTCAGTTTTCTTCGGGACCACGTGGACCGGTCTTACCCACTGGCTATCCGAGATTGCATTGATGACATCCGCATCTAGTAGCTTCTATATTTCCTTCTGGACGATCTCCATCATGATTGGGTTGAGTCGTCGCTGAGGTTCTCTTGATGGCGTAGCTCCATCCTCGAGTAAGATGCGATGCATGCATACTGCCGGGCTAACTCCTCTTAAGTCGGCTAGAGTCCATCCAATAGCCAACTTGTGTTGTCTAAGCACTTTTACCAAACGACGTTCCTGGTCTGCTTCCAAGCCACTCTTGATGATCACCGGGAGTGTGTTATTTTCCCCTAGGAATGCGTACTTCAGATGCCCGGGCAGGGGCTTCAATTCTATTTCGGGAGCTTGCATAACTGAGGGCAAAAAGGTATTGGACTTGAATAATTTTACCTCATTGACTTCATATCCTGGTGTGAGAGGCCCCGAGATCGTTAAGTGGGCTAGTGTTTCATGCAGGCCTTCGGCCAATTCGTATGAGCTCTTGGCTCCATTGAGTATGAGTTCTAAGGGATCTGTTCTTGGTTCTGGGTTGACTTCTTGGACTAGGTCGTCCAAAGTGTCGAGAGTGTGCACTTCCTCGAACTCCATGGGATGCTTCATTGCTCGGAATATGTCGAAGCTAAAGGTTTCTCCTTCCCCCTCCATTGAGAGCATCCCACTTCCACAATCTATCTTCATTTTTGATGTTTTGAGAAATTGACGGCCGAGAAGGATGGGTGCATGGTCTGTTGGTCCGCCATTCTCCATTTTTAGGACGTAGAAGTCTGCTGGGAACACCATTTCACCTACTTGAACCAGGACGTCTTCTATGTTGCCCTCAGGCTGTTTGCAAGATCGGTCCGCCAGCTGGATAGTGAGACCGGTGGGTTCGAGTGGCCCAATCCTAAGGCATGAGTAGAGAGAGAAGGGCAAGACGTTAATTGATGCTCCAAGGTCTAGCATGCAGTTCTCGATCCGGATGTTGCCAATTGTGCAGGGAATGGTGTAAGTACCCGGATCACCACATTTGAGGGGCACCTTCCTTTGTATGACCGCCGAGATGTTTCTACTCATCAGCTCTTGATCATTTCGGGTTCCTTTCCTTCGGTTAGTGCAAAGCTCTTTTAAAAAGTTAGCATATCGAGGAATTTGCTTGATGGCTTCCAAGAGGGGGATGTTGATTTCGACTTTTCTGAACAACTCAAACACGTCCTCATCCATGACAAGTTGTTTTGGTACTCGGGCTGGCACCGGAAATGGAAGAGAGGCGCTGATTTTGGAGGTCTCGGTTCTGGGCAACGGACGCAGCCTGTGCTCCTCGGGTGCGTTCCCTTCTTCTTCGGCCGCGTCCTCCTCTTCCTCGGACGCGTCCTGCACTTGGGTATCGAGAGCCTTGGGCCTCATTTGTTCTTCTCTGGGCAACCTTGGTTCTTCTTCTTCTTCTTCCGTCTCCATGGGTTGGACGTCAAGCTTTCTCCAACTCCTAAGGGTCACGACACTTACATTTTCCTTGGGATTCTGGATGGCTTGTGAAGGAAGTCGACTAGGCTCATTAGTGAGTGTGGATATTGATGTGGCGAGCTGGGACATTTGTTTGGTCAAATCTGTAATTGCTCCGTCAGTTTTCACCTGGAATTGGTTTAGCAAAGTACCATATTGATGCACACTTCCTGCTATTTCCTTCATAGTGTCCTCAAGCAACCTGTTCGATCCTTGCTGATTGCTCGAGCTGGCTTGGTACTGATTTGGTCCCTTCTGTTGATATTGGCCCGTCGGGTACTGGTTTGGTCCCCTTTGTTGGTATTGGCCTGCTGGTGGGGCGTTCTGGTTGTACTGCCGGTGGGGCGGTTGGTAGAATGAGTGAGCTGGTTGAGGTGCAGCTGGTTGTGTCTCCCTCGGAGGGTGGTTCTCATTCCGCCAATTTGGTCCGGTTGCTTGACCATACTGCCGGCTTGGTCCGGCTCTGTCGTTACTGTTGTTGTTGTTGTTGTATCCTTGGTACCCTACCACTGCATTCACTTCTGCCGGTTCCTCTACTATTAACGTCGGGCATGCGTCAGTCTTGTGGTCCGTAGAACCACAAAACTCGCAAGGCTTCACTTGAATTGGCTGCCTTCGTAGGATCTGAACCATCATTTCCTTCATTTGTTTCATCTCCTCTAGCATGGAGTTCATTGGTGTCTCGGCCTTTGCCACATTCTTTGTTCGGGAAAATTCTTCCTGCCGAGTTGTCTCCTCTCTAAATCGGGCATTTTCAGCAACATCCGAGATGAGTTGCCTTATGCCGCTTAATGATAGATTCATCATTGATCCTCCAGCTGAGGCATCCAGGAGCATTTTGTCTAAGGATCTTAATCCATCGATGAGGTACTCAATGATGAGTTTCTCGGGCAGTTCGAGGGTGCAGCAGCTTCTCTCCATGCGGTTGAACTTTTCCAGGTAGTCATACATGGTTTCATTAGGCCCCTGCCTTATGTCCTGCAGTTGTCTCCTTACTTGCATCGCTCTTCCTGCCGGGTAGTATTTGTCCAAAAATTTCTTTTGCATCTGAGCCCATGTTCGGATGCTACCTGAAGGGAATGAAAGGAACTAGTCGTTCCCCGAGTCAATGAGGGAAAAGTAGAAAGCCTTCAATTTGAAGTCCTCTACATTCACTCCATTGGGTTTTAGATTTTGGCAAATGCCATGTAGGCGTTGGAGATGAGTTGTCGCAGATTCTCCATGAGTTCCTGAGAACTTGGGCAAGTTATGGACCACTGATGTATTGATGGCAATGTTTTCCAGTTCAGGGCCCTCGTAAATGCACCACGGCTAGTTTCTGAAATCTGGTGCCGATAGTTCTCCCATAGTGGGTTCCTGGAAATTATTGTCCCCATAGTAATAAATTATACATGAACGATTCAAACGAGGTGGACTCAACAAATGAAGCTCGGTTATATGTCCTCAATGTGTACTCTCCTCTTATCAAGGTTAGTGGTCATTGTCCCAGGATCAAGTTGAGTAAGAAACAACTTGACATGGCTCACTGGTGCGTTGTGGAGCACGGGGTACAAGCAAAACGTTGTATTAAAAGGTGACAAGTGCCTTGTCGCGAGGCAATGCAAAAATACAATTTATAAGTCCACTACTTGTGACTTTACTATTGGGTAGTAAAGCGGTAAGTAGGGGTCGAACCCAAGGGAATTGGTGGATAGTAGTTCTTTGAGGAAATTGTACAGAAATTAAGTGTGATTGGGGTTGGTTGTGGTTTTAGTACTGAAAGTAATACTGAAAAGTAAATTGCGGGAACAGTCGAGTTCAATATCAACCATACAACATACTTTTGGTTTGTCGCACGCTGTGTTTCAAGCGCAATACGTGCCAAATATTATGTTGGATTGATGTTGAAAACGTCTGTAATGAAAGTAAAGTGCGGAAAGTAAATGTACTGAAAGTAAGTGCGGAAAGTAAATGTACTGAAAGTAAGTGCAGAAAGTAAATGTACTGAAAGTAAATGCAGAAAGTAAAGACTAAAAATAAAGGTACTGAAAATAAAGACTGAAAGTAAATGTGCTGAAAGTAAAGTTAGGTTCTGAAAATTAAGTTAGTTGTGGAATGTAAATGTACTGAAAGTAAAGTTAGGTGCTTGAAAGTAAAAGTTAGTTGTTGAATGTAAAGTACTGAATGTAAGGGGTACTGAAAGTAAAGGGTACTGAATGTAAGCAGTTGATAGTAAGACTGAAAGTAGAATGAAGAGTTGGTGTTTTAATCAAAGGAAAGGATTCGGTTTAGGGGCCTTGTATCATAGTTCCGTTCATCATTGACCGCTAATGATCATACTAAGTATTCAAAGGTGTAACAAGGTGTAACAAGGCCATTTCAAGCTCTTGCCACACCGTCTAGTCCATTTCAAGACATAGAGCACTTGTTCTAGCTAGACTAATACCCCATTTCAAGGATATTAGCCTATGTGCAGTCACTTGATCTCTCATTTCCGATCAAACCAAGCGACTTAAAGAGAGGTTGAACTCCACGGAAAAGCTTTGCCATTTCAAGCATCCACTTAACCGTGTATGTTCACGAACCCCATGGAAGAGCTTTGCCATTTCAAGCATCCACTCAACCATGTATGTTCTACCCGAATGTATGGCACATAGAACAAGTTTGAACACAAAAGTAGACTAAGAAAAGGGTCTAAAAACGGTTTTACGATACAAGCACCCCTTCAACCGAATGAAGGGTTTAGCTACGAGTATCCATGGAAGTGGATATCATAGCTAGTGCCTAGAAAAGTAAATGGTTTGAAATCAAAGACAAGGAAAGTAAGGTTTTGGAAAAGTAACTCAAGAACAAACAAGAGTACTTAAGAACAAAGTGAAATCAAGACAAGGAAAGTAAGATTTTGGAAAAGTAACTCAAGAACAAACAAGAGTAACTTAAGAACAAACAAGAGTACTCAAGAACAAGAGAGAAGGTGGAGCTTTTGATTCATAAATGTAAAGTGTTTACAAGCTTTGTGAGTGAAGTAACAAAAGATCCAAACTAGAGAGATTACATGGATTGTGGATGGATGTGGATTCAAGGGCCAAGCCCCTCTATTTATAGGCCAAGAGTGGCGGTTTATGGTTGGCATGGAGCCAACCGACTTGCCTCTAGTCCCTCCTCAAGTGAGCTTGGTTGGACTTGTTTGGAACCAAAGGGCAAGGCACATGGGAGCACATGGGCGGCTAGGGCTTGGGTGAGACAAGGGGCATCCACTTGAACTCTTGAACTAGGTTGAGCCAAAGGGCAAGTCATTTTGACTTGGTTGAGGCTTAGTTTCAATCCAAAGGTCAACCAAAGTGAATAGTATAACCTAACCGGGAAAGAAGTAGTTTGGCTGGACTTCGCCGGATTTTGACCGGAGTAAGGCTAAAACCGATCGGATCATGGTTGTGGCTGGACTGAGCTTGATCGGAGCATCGCCGGAGGTTCGTCGGAGGTTGGCCAGAATATGGCCGGAATATGGCCGGAGCTGCCGGAATTTTGGCCGGAGGTGATTGGGTGTTGGACCATGGATTTGGAATTTTGAGGAGATTCTAAGACTGATCCATGAAGGACGTTTGGCCAGATTCTGCCCGGAGCATGGTCGAAATCCCAAAACGGTCGAAATTGCACAGTCGTCGTGTGCAAAAGCAAAAGATAAATTTATAAGTCCGCTACTCGTGACTTCACTATTGGGTAGCAAAGCGGTAAGTAGGGGTCGAACCTAAGGGAATTAGTGGATAGTTGTTCTTTAAGGGATTTGTATAGAAATGTAAGTGCGATTGGGGTTGGTTGTGGTTTTAGTACTGAAAGTAAATTGCTGGAAAGTAAATGACTGAAAATAAAGTGCTAAAAGTAAAGTGCTGGAAAGTAAAGGACTGAAAGTAAAGTGCGGAAAGTAAATGACTGAAAAGTAAAGTGCGGAAAGTAAATGACTGAAAAGTAAAGTGCGGAAAGTAAATGACTGAAAAGTAAAGTACGGAAAGTAAATTGCGTAAAGTAAATATTGAAAGTAATGTGCTGGAACAGTCGAGTTCAATATCAACCGCAACACACGTTTGGTTTGTCGCACGCTGTATTTCAAGCGTGATACGTGCCAAATTATGTTGGATTGATGTTGAAAACGTCTGTAGTAAGCGTACGGGCATGTAAAGACTGAAAGTAAAGTGCGGAAATGTAAAGACTGAAAGTAAAGTGCGGAAATATAAAGATTGAAAAGTAAAGTGCGTAAAGTAAAAGTTAGGTGCAGAAAGTAAAGTTAGTTGCGGAAAGTAAAGTACTGAAAGTAAATGTCAGGTACTGAAAGTAAAGTTAGTTGCGGAATGTAAAGGTACTGAAAGTAAATGGTACTGAAAGTAAGCAGTTGATAATAGGATTGAAAGTAAAGTGACGAGTGGTGTTTTAATTAATGGAAAGATTCGGTTTTAGGGGCCTTGTATCATTGTCCGTCCATCATCGACCTCTAATGATCGTTCTAAGTGTTCAAAGATGTATCAAGGCCATTTCTAGCACTCGACTTGCCACACCGTCTAGTCCTTTTCAAGACATAGAACACTTGTTCTATTTAGGCTAATTCCTCCTTTCGAAGTATCTTAGCCCATGTGCATCCACTTGATCAATCATTTGCGATCAACCAAGTGGTGGTTTAAAGAGGTTGAACTCTATGGAAAAGCTTTGCTCTTTCGAGCCTCCACTTAACCACGTATGTTCACGAACCCCATGGAAGAGTTTTGCTCTTTCGAGCCTCAACTTAACCACGTATGTTCACGAACCCCATGGAAGAGTTTTGCTCTTTCGAGCCTCCACTCAACCAATAGTGTTCTAACCTAGTATAAGGCACATAGAACAAGTTTGAACATAATAGAAGCGTTAAGAAAAGGGTCTAAAAAGTTTACATGATAAAAGCACACTCCTTCAACCGAATGAAGGGTTTAGCTACGAATATCCATAGAGGTGGATACCATAGCTAAGTGCTTGGAAAAGTAAAGGTTTTGGTTTTGAAAACAAAGACAAGAAAGTAAGGTTTTGGAAAGTAAAACTCAAGAAAAAACTTGAGCACTCAAGAACCAACAAGAGTACTCAAGATTCAAAGCAAAATAAAGACAAGAAAGTAAAAGAGGGGGCTCGGTTTTGGACAAAGAAACTGAAGAACAAACTCAAACTTCACTCAAGAACTCTCAAGAACACTCAAGAACAAGAGAGAAGGTAGAGCTTTTGATTTCAAAACACAAGTGTTTACAAGGATTTGTGGTATGCATTTTAGAGAGATTCTCTACCTAAGTTACAAGTGATGTTGATTCAAAGAGGGGAAGCCTCCTTTTATAGCCAAATGTGGCGGTTGGAGGAGTGAGTGGAATGAGATATTTCCTCCTCCAACCGCCTCTAGTCCTCCCATAAGTCCGGTTAGCCTTGGTTGCTCTTTGGTTGCTCTTCGGTTGGAGTTTGGATGAGCCAAAGGGTGCACTTGCCTTGCACATGGGTGGCTAGAGCATGGGATTTGCCAAAGGGCAACTACATGAGCATGGTTGAGGCTTGGGCAAGTTTAGTTGAGGTATGGTTTCAAACCAAAAGACAAACCGATGTGAATAGTATAACCTAACCGGGAATTAAGTAGTTTGGTTGGACTTCACCGGATTTTGACCGGAGTTGGGCTAAAATGACCGGAGCAAGGTGGTGGTTGGATTTGGCTTGATCGGAGCATCGCCGAAAGTTGATTGGACCATGGACGGAGCTTGGCCGGAATTTTGGCCGGAGCTGCCGGAATTTCGGCCTGCGGTCCTTGGCTCTTGGAATGCTGATTTGTATTGCTGATGCATTTCTAAGCCTAATGGTCGAAGTAGTTTTGTCGGAATCTGCTCAGGGCCTTGCCGGGCCTGGTTGGAAGTTCTGGTCGGGCACAGGCCTCGGGCGCGGACCTATTTTTCTCGGTTGCGGGCCTCCTGTGCTCTCGGTACGGGTCTCGGCGCGGGTCTCGGCGCTCTCGGCACTTGGGTCTCGGCGCTCTCGGCACAGGTGCTCGACGCTCTCGGCACGGGCGCTCGGCGTTGGTTCTCGGGCGTTCCTGGGACGCGTCCCGGCTCTCTCGGCACCCAGCCCGGCTCTCTCGGCACTCGGCCCGGTACTCTCGGCAGGGACCTGCGGTCTTCGGTATGGGCTCTCGGGCACGTCCGACATTTCCAGGACGTAACCCGAGATTTCTCGGTCCCGGCTGGGCTCTTCGGTCCTCGACTTGACTTGTAATCCATTTTTGGTTTAAGAACCCTCTTTTTAGCTCGTTTCTTCTCTAAACCTCAAAATAGCCTGTACAACAAAAGTGGAACTAACAAGTGTTGTTAAGAAAAAGTGTCTAATTTGGTTGGTTTAACTATCTTAATAAATCATATAAATATAGTCCATCAGATCACCCCACACTTATACTTGTTCGTCCCGAACAATGCTATTCGAGAGAGAAACACAAAATCCAAGTAATAAGCTCTAAATAGGAAAGTGAGAATGTGGGACTAGATTTATCCTATCCAAGCAATACTTACTTGTTACCAAACTAAACCGTGTAAATACTTAGAAGAAACTTGATACTTGTACCTTCGAGCCGAGATGCAAATTAATTTGGATGATTAGGGAGATAGCCCTTTTCAGGCTCCTGGACTGCATTCTCGGGACCGACTCGCACTATATGGTTAACTTGTAGCTTTCTCTAGCACATGATTTGGTTCGAGTTTCAATGATCTGAGCTTTTTGACTTCTTTTTTATGAGGGACAGCTTTTGAAGTGATTTGGTCTTTAGCCTTCGATTTTTGAATTGGAGTTTCTTCACTTTTGTTTCGGTTAAAACCTTCACATTTTTGGCCTTTGGCCTTTGATTTGCTTCTTCGAGCTTTGCTTCTTTGTGATTTGCTTGTCCATTTTCTCAATCTTTTGGGAGGTCCAATCATCGCCCGAGAGCATATGGAAATACCTCCCCGCTCTTTCTCATCCTCGCCGTTTCGCGCTGGTCAAGATGAGGGTCGCTCATTTATTTTCTCGGTTACTAGGACTAGAGATAGGACGGTTTGATTCCCGTCCTGCCTCTTGCATAAACGCTGCACGGCGGAGATGACTCTAATTTCCAATGAAACCCGAAGTGCAGCCTCCACTGACTTCGTAAACCATATAGCAAAATCCGATCCTTCGAGTGCTTGCCAAGCCTCTCTAGGGCATTTTATATCAACTCCACATCCCCTGTATATCTCAGCACAAGGGGACAATTAAGAAGTTACATCCTCAATTTTTTATACAGTTGAGATTTCACAAGGTAAATGCTTGAATTTAGATCTATCTTTTTCACATTCTCAAGTTCTTATTTTCAAAAAGAAAATATTAAGGGAAAAGGAAAACGAAAGCATGTTAAACTAATTATGTGCAAAGGCAGTTCTCACCCCACACTTTTGAACGAAGGCGTGCCTCTCGGCATGACTTAGTTCAAAAGCCGATTGCAAGCAAATATTTACAAGAGAAGGAAATGACATAAGGAAAAGGGAAGAACTGAACTCCCTTTACGGTGTCATTGCATGTCGAGGACATGCAAGCAAATGACATGGCTCGGAGCGGAATAATCGAGGGAGTTTGGTTGGGGCCTTGAACTATTGGCGCTCCCCAAAGCTGATTCCTATACAAGTAGTCATTCCTTCTATACACAAAATGGGTGAGAGCGACTGACAAGGTAAAAACTAAATGACAAAAATTAAAATGACTGAAAATAAGATAGATGTCGGGTTACCTCCCAACCAGTACCTTTGTTTAACGTCGTTGGCTCGACGATTGGGGATCACAAGTTTGGATCCCATGGGCGGTTCAGGTCGAACTTTGCCGCGGCTCCTGCATTGATTCTTGCCTTGACCCTTTGGTGGCTTTTGTGAGATGATGTGTTCGGGTCAGGACTCCAATGACTGGGCGGATTTTCTTTCCAATTCCTCTGAGAAGGCGAGGGACCTTTGACCATAGCTGCTGGTCTAGCTATTCTTACGGTCTCTCTTGGCAGTTTAGAATTCTATGTACTGCGATCCGCGATGGGCACAATGTCTGGTGGTTTCCTTGTACCTGGGCGGCCATCATTATCATTGATGTAGAAATCTGAAATTTTGCCGCCAAATGCGAGTGATAACAAGCCTTTTCACATGTCGATCCTTGCCTTGGTAGCGTGGAGAAATGGCCGTCCCAATATTAGCGTTGGAGTGTCGTCTTTTCTGGTATCTCCCGTTTGTATTACATAAAAGTCCGCAGCAACGACGAGCTCTCCCACACGGAGTATTAAATCTTCAAACACTCCAACCGGCTGGTCACACAACTTGTCTCCCAACTCGAGGGATATCCTTGGTGGCTTCAATGGACCAAGTCCCAATGAGCAGTATAGAGGGTAAGGTAGGACATTGATAGCAGCCCCGATATCAATTAGGCAATGGTGAATTTGGGCTTTGCCGATACCACAGGTGACCGTGAAGGCTCCTGGGTGCTTACTCATTTCTAGTTGTGCCTCTTGACTCCAAGTGAGGAGCTTCTCCGTCATCAGGCCATTTTGCCCATTCCTTAGCTCTAATCCCTTTTCTACCTCGTTCTTTTTGGTCGTATGATCTTCGGAGGCAATGATCTTTATAGAATAAGATGAATCTTGAGCCCCGTTTTTTCCAGTTTTGAGGCTTGATCTGGGACCATCAGAGTCTAAGTCTTCATTGTCATCCCAGCCAGATGCTGGTACGTTAAAGTGTGTGACTGGCGGTGGTGTCATGTTAACGGTGAATGCATAGCGTCCATTGTCAGAATGCGTGACCCACGTTCTGCCATTAATGGGTCGGTCTTCCTCTTGATTCCAACCAAGACGGAGCCTACGGTTGAAGTGCTTGACCGTAGGTTTGTAAGTTACGGGTCCTCGTTGTTGTTTTGCCAGTAGATCTGCCATTTGTGTTTCTTTTTTTTCCAAAATACTAATATTATTAAATGGAGCAAACAGGCCTACACCAGGCTGAGAAACAGAGAAGAGCCAAAGGCTCTATACAAGGAGAACATGGCAGACAGAGCCAGCTACGTGGGGAGGGAAATACGGGCAGGAGCGCGCCAGCAAAAATCTTCTAGAGGCCTAGTCAGGTGGGGAGGCTACGAGCAGAAGGATCCTTCACAGAAGTGCCCGAGGGAGTCCCCGTACAACCCATGTCTGACACTAATCGGCAGCCGATTGATCTGATGATTGACACCATCTATATCACTGCAAGCAAGAGCAAGAGCCGGGTTGTTTTACCCAGGGCAAATACGAACGCAAGAGAGGCCATTTGTATTGGCGAGCATTTGCCGGTAGAGGTACGTGATCTCCCAGGGTCTATGACTTTTGGCCTCCAGCTTCAAAATCTTGATCTGGGGATGGGAACTCTGCAGGTGACAAATAGACCAACCCGAGACCTTCAATAACCTCATCGCCTCCTTGGAAAAACAAATCAATTCCTTAATATCGGAGGACTTCTCAAAGAAGGAGGCAAAGCTACCAAGTAAGACGCCTGTGTTATTTCGAAGAATGGCCCGACCATGACATCGATGAGAGCCAACTAGGATGCCAATGGTCAAGGTGACACCCCTGCAACCAGGAGTCCACCGTTTCCACTGGGAAAGGTTCCTGTCCGGATGAAGATGCAAGGCAAGCATGGCCGGATCCTCCTCAGGATTACCCCTGAAAGAGTAGGGAATGCAGCGCATGAGAACGTGAGCCCATCGTCTGATACTGATAGAGAGGGGAGTCATATGGTCATCATGGATAACTCTATTTCTGCCAACCCAGATTTCCCACAGCCCACAGCAGAGGAGGCCGAGAGCGAGGCATTGCTTGAGGTCTTTGGGCTTCTTGCGAGGGAAGTGCTAGTCAGGTTAGCAAGCGAGTAGAGCTTCATGGTACCAAAGAGCATATGTAGAGTTTTGTGCAGCTCGCATCCCCACTTGCCAGAGAAGAAAAGATGATTGATTGTTTCCGAGGCTCCCAGACAACAGGTGCATCTGGAGGTGATAGGAATGCCAAGCGAGGTGATCCGATCGTCTGTGGGAATGCCTTTCCTGAGCAGCTGCCAGATAAAAATGGACACCTTGGGGGGGAGCCAAGAGGACCAAAGCACTTTAGTCCAATGCAAAATAGGGGCACGAGTCCGGTAAGTCTCTCTAAAGTCTTTAACGGAAAAGGCGCCTGTGGATGAGCCTGTCCATATAAGACGATCTGGGGCCGAGGAGAGGGAGATATCAAGAACATGGAGGCGGAGCTAAGTGGGGAGATTTGAGTTCAGCTGATCAGAAAGAGACGAGTCTCTAAGCACCCTACGCATAGGAAGGTGCGCAATCTCAGCAGGAGGGGTGCACCCCAAAAAATCACACCAAGTCCCAGCAGTTACATCACCTTTGCCGAGCAACCACTAGGATTGCTCCTTGATGGTAGGGATCAGATGGTTAAAGGAGTTCCAAATGGGGGACCTCGTCTTGCCGATACGGAACTTGGCATGATTGTATCTGGACCATAAGGAATTAGAGGTGAGGTATGACCAAGCTAGCTTACCGCGGAAGGCCAATTGAACGTCCGCCAAGGACCTAATCCCAAGACCACCTGCGATCTTAGTGCAATAGAGATTATTCCAGCCAATCCAATGTTTGCGCTTATAATCACCTTGGTCCCATACAAAGTTGGCCATGATGCTCTCAATACGCCTCAAGATTGTCTTTGGAACCGGAAGAATGGCAACAACGTGCATGGGCATGGCACTGAGGACCGAACTGACTAGCACGACTCGCCCCGCCATGGAGAGGAAATTGCGCATCCAGCCCGCGACACGATCACGGACCCGCTCCACCAGGTAATCAAAGTATTCGATCTTGATAGCCCCACGAAAGAGAGGAGCCCCAAGGTAAGAGACGGGGAAAACGCCTTGAGTAAAACCAGTCACCCGAAGTAACTCAGCCTGTCTCTCCTCGAGAATGTTTTTCGAGAAGAAGATGGAACTCTTTTGAGGGTTTAGAGCTTGACCAGACAAGGAGCAGAACTCATTGATGAGAAGCTGGAGGCGCTTAATAGATGTTTTGGTGCCATTGGTGAAAAGGAGACAGTCATCCGCATATAGGAGGTGGCTGATTTGAACCGTGCGGCATTTGGTGTCATGGGGGAGAATCTCCCTTTTTCAATGGCACCATTTAGGCTCCTCGACAATCATTCCATGGCGACAATAAAGAGATACGGCAAAAGGGGATCCCCTTGGCGAACACCCTGAAAGGACTTGAAGAATCCGAAAGCCTGCCCGTTCCACAGAACAGAATACCAACAGTTGGAGATACAACGAAACACCATATCGCACCAGGTTTTGTTGAACCCAAGCCGCCGGAAAATAGCAATGATAAAGCTCCAAGACACTCTATCATACACCTTGGCCATGTCTAGTTTAATGATGACATTACCACCTCTACTCTTGGCGTTCAAATCATGGGTGAGATCGTGAGCCAAACCCAGATTTTCATGAATGCTCCTGCCATGCATAAAACCAGCTTGTTCCGCGCTAATGAACTTGGGCAGGACTTTCCTCAATCGAGTGTTAAGGATGCGAGAGATAATCTTGTGACTAACATTGCAAAGGCTGATGGGCCGCAACTGAGAAATGTTCGTGACCGTTGGAACTTTAGGGATGAGGGTGAGCATGGTAGCTGACATGTTGGAGGGAATGGCCAGGCCTGTGAAAAAGGCGTGAACTGCGAGAAACAAATCAGCTTTAATGATCTCCCAATTATGCATGTAGAATTGTCCTGTGAATCCGTCTGGACCAGGCGAGCTATCAAGATTCATACTCTGAACTTCTTCTAGGATTTCCTCTTCAGTAGGTAGCCCGGTTAGCTGACACGCGTATTTTTAACCCTTTATAGTTGTCAAAAGTATGAGTTTTAGGGGTCAAGTTGCAGTCAAACAAAATTTATAACCTTGGTAAGCCAAGGGTCGATCCTAGGAGCAATGCGTGTGAATACTAGCTAACAGTGTGACCTATTTAGCTATTCCGAGTGACAAAAGGTTTTGTGGTGTTAAAACAAGCAGAAATTAAATAGCAGAAAATAAATGGTTGTATTAATTCAGAGAAAGAATCCCAGAATCCGTACTTCACCCGTGCTAACCCCACTAATCATGCAATCTTTCTACGTTAATTATTCATGCTATCGAATATGGAATATAACCGAAATAACACTAGACAAGCCGCCCATCCACGGATCATTGTCTAGATTAATCTCCATCGTTGAACGCCGCCCATCCACGGATTATCAACGATTTCGATTTATTAAATTAAAGGTTTTCCTATTAAATCATGTAAACATGACCTAACATCAATTTCATGCAATCCGGTTAATTCCTAGGGCCCATCCACCTTTCGGCATATAACCTAAATACGTTCTATCAATGCAAACATGCCCTTTGATGTAAATACATGCATAGAACGATAAAATTAAGCACGCAATGAAATTGAATATTCGAATTGCATAAATAATGAATTTCAATTGATCACATGAGAGTTAGGGTTACATAGCACGGGATCCGTAATATCCCGGAATAAGAGAGACTACTCACTATTCATGGCGATTAAACCAAAAATAGCGTATAGAGAAATAAAGAACGAATAACCGTAAAGACGCGGTGGCTCGTCAAATTCCTCACGACGAAAATCTTCGTCTTTTCCCAAGTTAGGGTTTGTTCTCTCTCCAAAATAGCAACACACTATCTATTCTGCTTGTGTTTGTTTATATAGACCGTCGAAAAAGCCCGAAAAGCCAAAAAATTAAATTTAGAAACGACTTGTAGTTTTTTTTGCCAGTCGACGGTCCCGTTACAGCCGAGCCTGTAACGGCTTTAACGGGCAAGGCCGAAATCTCTGAGAAATTTGCTCCCGTTACACCCGTTACAGTCCAAGCTGTAACGGGCTCTGAGGCCTGTAACGGGCTGCTCTTGCATAACTTCGGTTTTTGGTCTTTTTCGATCGATCTCTCTGTTCTTTCGATATTTTTGCTCCAAGGAGTGATGATATGTCGATTTTACCTGAAACACTAGAGAAAGACATTAAATATAGACAATTTGCCGGGAGAATGAACGTAATCCTTCCTCGAATGTAGTGAATAATTAGTCGAAATATCGACTGATCAAAACACTCCACACTTAGGATTTGTTCGCCCCGAACAAATGTCGAACAAATGGCAGAATAAATACATGAGAGGATGTAATGCTCAATCGGCCTTAAAACTACCCCACTCAAGGGACATGTGATCAATTCTAACTAGACATAAAAATAAAAGATAACTCACTGTCGTAGAGGACACAAATGCATTTAGCGTATGCATCAAGCCTTTAAATCTATAGGCTGCCCTAGTAGGACGAGTATAGTCTCGTGAAGGTTTTCAGGAATGGGACTACCTACAAATCCCCTGTACAACTAACTATCGTGCATGATGAATGATGCTCAATGAGTCACAGTAAAGACATGTCATACCTTGGATTCATCGTGTTACCTCAAACTTCAAGTCAAACATCTTCATCAAAGTTTTCAGACAATCATAGATTATACGAGTTATGTATTCAAACGGTCAATACACACGACTAGCAAACGACTAATCACATGTTCTAAATAGTTCTATAGCAACGTGATAAGAACATGAATAGTGACATAAGACATGCTCGCCATTCACCTATGCTATCTAGGGATAGTCCACAGGCTCTTGGCGCAAAGCTCATTCTCAAGTGCCAAGGACTAGGCAATGACACGTAAGAGAAGAGGAGCTTGGCTTAGGAATTTCTGGAAAATTGTACGAAAATTTGCATCAACGATTCAGTGCAAGCACAAGGATCGTCCCTTAGTTTCTAGTACACGAATTCTGAAGATAAGTAATAATTTGCACGCAATGAGAGGATGGAATTACACTATATCAAGCAGAAGGGGGCAGAAATTGTTTCAAGAGTGTTTTCCATATACCAGGGGTGACTTTTCTCACCGGGTCTTTGGTATTTTCTGCTTTCGCAGAATCAACAAAAGCATTTTTTTTTCAAACTGGTTTTCTTTCAAAAACAACTATGCTTGGGGCCAATGTTTCACCCACTTTCCAGAATTGAGAACTTTGTTTTTGAGGGGAAAACTTGAAGGTCAATTGTCTAACTCCACACTTAGAGCTTGACACAGTGTATGAATAAAGGCGGGTGCATGCAAATCACGACGAATGTAGAGAAACACATACTAGTACTAAGGTCACCTAGAAAAAGAGATGCAATTTAAGTTTTTGACATTTTTGAACCGGTGCCTACTAATTTCAAGTCTCAAACATGCTTTAAGAAATACGTAGAACATGTGATAGTCAAGGGCTAGCAATGATACTGACTCAAGAGAATACACACACGAGTTTCACTATTTCAAGTCCTAGACTTCGAATCCAATTGAGTGTCAATCAGTCAAGGAGTATCGTAGAAAACAAGGATTTCAATCGCAATACATAGACAGTTGAGCATATGCAAGAGTGAATGTGTTATGCAATGCATGTGACTATGCGTACCCACTCTACACTTAAAAACGAGCTTAGTCCCTAAGTGAAAGAAATATAAAATAAGAAAAGGCATAGGAACTTCACTCGTGTGTGGTGGTGCGAAATCCATAGAGATTAAATGATGACTGGTGAGTGAAATACGACCTGTGAGCTGGTGGATGTACGAATAAAAATATAGAGCTGCACAAGGAATAGGTTAGCATTGATAATCCCGAGACGAATGAAGAATAAACGATGTGAGTAGAGATGAACATCAATGATGGAATAACTCAAACATCTAATAATAAAGGAGAAGTGAATAAAATCCAAAAGTCAGCGTACACATGACGTGAAATGCAGAACAGACTGACATTATGGCAAAAAGAAAATCAGCAAAATAAAAATGTAAGGGGAACTAGCTAGCCCCTTTCGTCTTCGGCATCACCATCAGAACCAAACATCCGATCAACACTATCAGCAGGCGCAGGGGGTGCGCGGGAACTAGAGGCTCGGGGTGGTGGGGGGTAGTCAAGCGAGGCATGCGCGAGCAGTGCAGAAAGTGCACCCTGCTCCCAGTCTCGGTCCTTGAAAGTCTGTGCTCCGAAATCTGCAAAATCGTCCCGGAGCTGGTTGTGGGAGACCGAAAGTCTACTCTGAGTGGAAATAATAGGAGCAAGGCTGTCCAAAATCTGGCGCTGATAGGTCATCATATCTCTCAGATCACCCCAAAACTCATGCTGGGTGGCAATGATCTGCTGCTGAGTGGTCTCTAATCGAACGAACCGCTCCTCGAGTGAGAATGGTAACTGGTCGGCAGCAGGATAAGGCGGGGGAGGGGTGTGTGTAGCTGCTGGAGGCGAGTGCGCCTCGTCCATGTCAACATCATCCCGCGGAGGCTAGACCTCCTCAACTGGTGCAGGGTCGCGCGGAGGGGAGGCTACCCTGGCATGTGCCCTATCAATGCGGCGCTTCTTCGCTCCCTTCGGAAGCTTGGGGTTATGAGCCCACTCCCCGTCCGGCTTAAGGAATTTATAGAGAATGATTCGGTCCATATACAGATCCAAGTCAGTCTCAGTCCCGTACAGGGAGCTGAGGTCCCATCCTTGAGACTCGACGAGCACAGAAATAAAATAGCCGCCTCCCATGGCCTTGTTCCCAAGAGATGTGGCCCAAGCTGTCATCATCCCAATGAGGATCTGAAAGAAGTCAACAGGCACCCCTCTGCTCATCGAGATCATAATATCCAAGTCGGGGTTAGAAATCACAGTGGCACCCTCGGCTCGAGCATTAATGCCTAAAGCCACAATTCTATGAATAATCTTCCACACTGGCTCCTTGATCTTTGCAGCACCCCATCCGGACCGGAAATAGTAGTCAAATCCAGAAATACTCTTCCAGAACTCATACCTCTCTTCAGTACTATACTCGCCATAAAATCCCTCCAAAGGAAATCCCAAAGCCTCGCAGACTTTGTCCTTGGACATAGTGTATGGTTGGTGCCCAATTTCGAATGTCCAATGAGTTACCTTCAATGGACTGCCAACAATCTCGAAGGTAGCCAAAAACTCCTTGACTAACATAGGATAAGTAGATTTGACTCGGCTAGCAAACAAGATATCAAGCCCGGAGGCGATAAACATACTACGGCATTGGGAATATATATCCCGCTTCAAATCCACAAGAGTTTCAATGCAAGGGATGAGAGTAGGTTTTACCGATTTTGTTGACAGGATTCTGTCGTAACGGTCCTGATGCGCTGGTGTGGCAAATCGACCTGCATTGGTCAGTGGGTAGTACCGGGACTGATTGGGCGGTGCAGGGATGATGGCGGTGGAGGTGCTAGATGGAGGAGCTCGGTTGGTGCAGCCGGAGCGACTAGAGGAAGGGTTATTTGCAGCCTTTGATCTGGCCATGGTGGAGTTAGGGTTTGGGGCTAGCCGGAATTGGAGGTATGGGTGGTCGAAATTGGAGAAGGGTTTCGGCTGTGGGAGAAGTTGGAGTGGTGGACGGATGGAGTGGTGATGATGGATGGACGGGTCGGTTGTGGTGGAATCGGGCGGTGGGGTTGACCGGCGGATGGTGTGGGAAGTGAACGGGAGGTCGGACGGTGTAGGGAGTGGTCGGGAGAAGGGAGGTCGGCGGTCGGAGTGAGCGGCGGCTAAGGGTGGGTATTTAGTTTTTTTTGGGGAATTAGGGTTTTCAACTGAAGAAGAGGAAGAAGGGTGCTTGCCCGTTACAGCCGAGCCTGTAATGGCTGTAACGGTTGTAACGGGCAGGGCTGAATTCTCTGTTTGCAATGCCGCCCGTTACAGCCCCGCCACAGCCCGTTACAGTCCAGTTGTAACGGCTGTAACGGGACCCACCAATATCTCTGCTTCCCATATGCCCGTTACATCCCTTTTAAGCCCGTTACAGACCCGTTGTAACGGCTGTAACGGGACAACCCAATTTCTCTACCAAAATTGTCGTTCTGAAAATTCAATGCCGTTCACTCCACACTTTGATTCCTGCATTGTTCACACACAAATCGTACAATGCAAAATGCAAATGAATAAAACTTACAGCGCGGGTTACTCCCCGAATAGACCTAGTTTAACGTCTTGGCGAGACATAGCAAAGATGATAGAACTAGGAGCATTCTCGGGAAGTCCCTTGCTGAGATCCCTTCCCGAGAAGTAGGTTGTCGTCAATCCCGTCAGGAGGTGCAAGATGCTTCAGAACGTGATAGTGCTTGAGTCGTTGCCCATTGACTACCATTGATTTGCCTCCTTCTACACTGATTTCCACATGCCCGTCTGGATGTGCTCTTTCTACTGTGTATGGACCGCTCCATTTAGTGCGCAATTTTCCAGGAAATAGTCTAAGGCGGGAGTTGTAGAGAAGAACTCGCTCGCCTTCGTTGAATTCTCGGCGCACTATCCTCTTGTCATGCCACTTCTTCGTTCTCTCCTTATAAATCCGAGCATTCTCATAAGAATCTAGTCTAATTTCATCGAGCTCGTGCAGTTGTAGTATTCTCTTTTCACCGGCTGCCTTCATGTCCATGTTCAGCTCTCTAATAGCCCATAACGCCTTGTATTCTAATTCGACTGGCAAGTGGCAGGTCTTTCCATAGACTAGTCTAAATTGACTCATACCGATAGGCGTTTTGTATGCAGTCCTGTATGCCCACAGTGCGTTATCTAGCTTGGACGCCCAGTCCTTCCTGTGGCTCGAGACGGTCTTTCCCAGAATGCTCTTGATCTCTCTGTTAGAGATCTCAACCTGGCCACTAGTCTGAGAATGATAGGGAGTGCCAATCTTGTGGTAGACACCATACTTCTTCAATAGGGTTTCGAAATTTCTTTCTTTGTAGTGAGAACCACCGTCACTGATAACTGTTCTGGGTACTCCGAAATGAGGGAAGATCACCTTCTGAAACATTTTGATAACTACCTTGGCGTCGCAAGTAGGAGTAGCAACTGCTTCAACCCACTTAGAAACATAGTCGACTGCTACCAAGATATACTGATTACCGTAAGAAGATGAGAATGGTCCCATAAAATCAATGGTCCCATAAAATCAATCCCCATACATCGAAAAGATCGACTGCGAGAATGCTCTGCTGGGGCATCTCCTGCTGCTTCGAAATATTACCAGTCCGCTGGCACTGATCACACGCTTTGACAAATTTGTGCGCGTCCTTGAATAGTGAGGGCCAGAAGAAGCCGGACTGTAGAACCTTTGTAGCTGTTTTCGAACTAGCCCCATGCCCACCGTATTGTGAAGAGTGGCACCGTTCCAGAATAAACGGGATCTGATCCTCATCGAAACAAGTCCTATAGAGACCGTCAGCACATAATCGATACAAGAAAGGATCATCCCAGAATTACCTTTTAACGTCGGAGAGAAATTTCCTCTTCTGGTTGTGCGAGAGGTCGGGAGGGAGGATTCCGCAAGCCAGGAAGTTAACGAAATCTGCGTACCACGAGACATTGTCCACATCAATGTGCATCAGCTGTTTGTCCACAAGAGAGTCATTTATCGGGAGCTTGTCCTCTTCGCGGTCGAGCTCTCCTAGCTCGAGGCGTGACAAGTGATCTGCAACCAGATTTTCTGCACCCTTCTTGTCCATAATTTCAATGTCGAATTCCTGGAGGAGGAGGACCCATCGGATAAGATGAGGTTTGGAGTCCTTCTTCGACAGCAGATACTTGATAGCAGCATGATCAGTGTATACTATGGTTTTCGAACACAGTAGGTACTGCCTGAATTTCTCGAAAGCATAAACAACGGCTAGCATTTCTTTCTCGGTGGTAGTGTAATTGACTGCTGCTCCGGCGAGGACCTTGCTGGCGTAGTAAACTACGTTTAGTTTCTTGTCGATGCGCTGCCCCAAAACTGCTCCTAATGCAAAGTCACTACCATCACACATTAGTTCAAACGGCAACTCCCAATCGGGAGGCTGCACTATAGGAGTGGAAGTAAGAGCAGTTTTTAGACTGTTGAAAGCATTTAAACAAGAATTAGTAAATTTAAACTCAGCTTCCTAACAAAGCAGATCAGTGAGCGGCTTTGCTGTCTTCGAGAAATCCTTGATAAATCGCCTGTAAAATCCAGTGTGCCCAAGAAAACTCCTGATCCCTTTTACGTCTTTTGGTGGCGGTAGCTTTTCAATCACCTCTACCTTTGCGCGATCAACCTCGATACCTCTGTGAGAAACCATGTGTCCAAGCACTATACCTTCCTGCACCATAAAATGACACTTCTCCCAGTTCAAGACCAGGTTAGTGTCAACACAACGATGAAGAATATCAGTAAGGTTAGAGAGACACGAATCAAATGAGGAACCATATATCGAAAAATCATCCATAAATACTTCCATGGTATGTTCCAAAAAATCAAAAAAAATAGCCATCATGCAACGTTGAAAAGTGGCTGGTGCATTGCAAAGACCAAAGGGCATACGTCTATAAGCAAATGTGCCAAAAGGGCAAGTAAAAGTTGTTTTCTCCTGGTCCTCGGGGTGTATAAGGATCTGGAAAAATCCACTATAACCGTCGAGGTAGCAGAAAAATTTATGCTTTGCTAGACGTTCTAACATTTGATCAATAAAAGGCAAAGGAAAGTGATCCTTAAGAGTAGCCTTATTCAATTTTCTATAATCAATGCACATGCGCCAACCAGTCACAGTACGAGTAGGAATCAATTCATTATGCTCATTTCGTACAACAGTCAAACCTCCCTTCTTAGGGACAACGTGCACAGGACTAACCCACTTACTATCAGCAACAGAATAAATGATGCCGGCATCTAATAATTTCAGAATTTCTTTCTTTACCACATCATTCAATTTGGGGTTCAAACGTCTCAAGGCATCCCTACTAGGTCTATCATCATCCTCAAGGTTTATTCTATGCATGCACAAATCTGGGCTAATCCCCTTAAGGTCGTCTATAGAATATCCTAAGGCTGGCCTATGTTTTCGCAAGACATCAAGCAATTTCTGGGTCTCTACATCAGTCAAGGTTGCATTAACAATCACCGAGTATGTCGAGTTAGGGCCCAGAAATTCATACCTGGGGATTGAAGGTAGAGGTTTCAGCTCTACCGTGCAAGATTCCTTATCTGCGTTTCCTGCGGCATCAGCTGCGTCCGCGCCCTCTATGCTCATAGCGTAGACATCCATCGGTATAGGGCAGCCCGGTACAATCTTTTAAGACTCAATAGAAGTCAGTGAAATTGGCTGATCAACATCAGCAGAGTCTAACACATCACAATCAGTAAGAAGACTAAGAGTTCTGCACATGTCAGGTAAATAAAAGACAACACGTTCGGTGCCTACTCGTAAAGCGATAGAACCCCTATCCATATCAATAACAACCCTAGCTGTGTAAAGGAATGGTCTACCAAGAATGATTGGGATATCAGTGTCCTCTGAAATCTCTTGCACGATAAAATCAGCAGGGATATAAATATTCTTCACCTTAACGGGTACGTCCTTCAGAATCCCTTTCGGGAGTCTACAAGAACAATCCGCAAGGCGAATGGAGATGTTAGTAGGACAGAGATCACCCAAGTTCAGTTTAGAATACAGAGAATATGGCATGATAGACACGCTAGCACCTAAATCACACAATGCACGACGAATAGTAAGACCACCAATATCACAAGGAATAGAAAAACTCCCTGAATCCTTAAGCTTAGGCGGTATGGGCACGTGCATGGCAGCGCTGCACTCCTCACTTAGAGCTACTGTCTCGGTCCCGTCCATCTTTCGTTTCCCAGTCATAATCTCCTTCATGAATTTGGCATATGTTGGAATCAGTATGATTGCATCTGTGAAGGGCATAGTGATGTACATGGTACGAATCTTGTCCACGAATTTCATGAACTCTTTGTCTCTTCTGGCACCCTTGAGACGCTGAGGGAACGGAATCGGAGGCTTGTAAGGGGCTGGGTCCACTGTCTGCGCAGAAGTTTCATTCGGTCCTCAGCTTATTTTGATGTTTCTTCTTCAGCAGATGCAGAGTTGAGCGCTGATTTTTCTGCTCCTGTTCGAGTGTCTTGAGCTGATATCATCTCAAGGTGTTTGCCATTTCGGAGCGTGATAGCATTTACAGACTCCCTGTGATTATGCTCTGGTTTTGAGGGGAGTTTCCCTTGTTCCCTAGTTGCTGAATCTGCTTGTTGAGCAACCTGATTACCTATCATCCGGATTGTCTGCTCGAGCTCTTTCACTCGCCTGTCCTGCTCCTGAGCTCGCCTATCTGCCTCTTGAGCCCGCTTATCTGCCTCTGCCATGAAACTAGCCATCATGGCCTCCAAGCTAGATGATCTGCCAGTCTCTTGTTGCTTAAGCTGCTGCGGCTGATATGAGTAGCCACCTGAATTCTGGTTTTGCTGCCCTTGTGACTGGTTGTTGTACTGAGGCTTCGGCTGATAGGAAGTATTGTTCAGCTCTTGAGCTCGAACGTTGTATTGGCCTCGTGGCTGATACGGTGCATTGGCTTACTGCTGTTTGTACGGGAAACCAGTAGGCGCCGGGTTCTGGGGCTTGTAAGACAAGTTAGGATTATTTCTGTTCAAATTATCCCACCTGTTCGTGGGTGGTCCATAGCCGGGACCAGCCCCCTGATTATTCTACCCGACGTAGTTTGCGTCCTCCTGATTACCGTTGCTATCATCTGCTCCGATCACCGGACAACTATCTGCGTAGTGAGAAGGAGAGCCGCATATCTGACAGTACACGCCAATGTGAGTGACGTCTGAGGACTTCATTGAATTTGCTAGCTTCATACTTTGCATCTCGGTGGCAAGTATCTTCATTGAATCAGCCAACCGGGCTATGTCATTGGTGCTCTCGGCTTGGCAGAGATCCTGCACACCTTTCATGTCCCTAGGATTGCCGCGGTCACTCGTCCAGAGATGGTAGTCTTGGGCTGCCCTCCCTATAATCTCATAGGTGTCCTCTAGCGGGACTTGGTTCAGTCCCCCACCTGCTGCTTGATTGATTAAGGTTCGCATCCCTTGATCGATTCCCTGATAAAAAGTGTCAATGATCTGCCAATGCTCTAGATTGTGGTGTGGGCACATCCTTGTCAGCTCCTTGTACCTCTCCCATGAGTCATACAGAGTCTCACCATCAATAGAGCGAAACGATATGATTTTATTACGGAAATGAGCTGTCTTTGATGGTGGAAAGTACTGCTGGAGAAAAGCTTCAGCCAGCCTGTTCCATGTGGTAAAGGTACCCTCTGCGTGGCTGTCTAACCATCTGCTAGCTTTGTCGGACAGTGAGAACGAGAATAGCATGAGGTAGTAAGATTCTGGAGGGACACCATTTGTCTTGACTGTATTGCACATCTGGACAAAACGCTTATGGTGCTGATGAGGATCTTCATTAACCCTTCCCGAGAACTGATTGTTCTGTACCATCTGTATGAGTCCAGTCTTAAGCTCCCAAGTGTTGGCATCTATTCCGGGCGGTGCGATAGCGGACTGAAATCTAGTAACACGAGGAGTAGTGTAATCTCCAAGGGTTCTGCGCACTGGCGCTCGCACTTGCGGCTGCTGGTCGTCCTCGACTCTTCCATTCAGCAAGTTCTGATTCAAAGCCATTGCTGCGTAGTTTCGGTTCAGTGCTCGTAGCTGCCGAGCTTCGTTCTGGGCCTGACGATTGTTCTTTCGTTGGTCCGGTGTGTCGTCGTCTGAAATCTGAATTTTCTTCCGTCTGGGTGCTTTCTTTGGCATGAACTAGCTAGAACCTGCCAGAAGCCAAGAGTCACCGTGAGTGAAGAAATCACAGTAGAAAAATCAGATATCAAATGAGGTGGAATAGTTCTAAACTACACACGTTACTCTAATATCACACTAAACGCTGCTCCCCGACAACGGCGCCATTTTGACACGCGTATTTTTAACCCTTTATAGTTGTCAAAAGTATGAGTTTTAGGGGTCAAGTTGCAGTCAAACAAAATTTATAACCTTGGTAAGCCAAGGGTCGATCCTAGGAGCAATGCGTGTGAATACTAGCTAACAGTGTGACCTATTTAGCTATTCCGAGTGACAAAAGGTTTTGTGGTGTTAAAACAAGCAGAAATTAAATAGCAGAAAATAAATGGTTGTATTAATTCAGAGAAAGAATCCCAGAATCCGTACTTCACCCGTGCTAACCCCACTAATCATGCAATCTTTCTACGTTAATTATTCATGCTATCGAATATGGAATATAACCGAAATAACACTAGACAAGCCGCTCATCCACGGATCATTGTCTAGATTAATCTCCATCGTTGAACGCCGCCCATCCACGGATTATCAACGATTTCGATTTATTAAATTAAAGGTTTTCCTATTAAATCATGTAAACATGACCTAACATCAATTTCATGCAATCCGGTTAATTCCTAGGGCCCATCCACCTTTCAGCATATAACCTAAATACGTTCTATCAATGCAAACATGCCCTTTGATGTAAATACATGCATAGAACGATAAAATTAAGCACGCAATGAAATTGAATATTCGAATTGCATAAATAACGAATTTCAATTGATCACATGAGAGTTAGGGTTACATAGCACGGGATCCGTAATATCCCGGAATAAGAGAGACTACTCACTATTCATGGTAATTAAACCAAAAATAGCGTATAGAGATATAAAGAACGAATAACCGTAAAGACGCGGTGGCTCGTCGAATTCCTCACGACGAAAATCTTCGTCTTTTCCCAAGTTAGGGTTTGTTCTCTCTTCAAAATAGCAACACACTGTCTATTCTGCTTGTGTTTGTTTATATAGACCGTCTAAAAAGCCCGAAAAGCCAAAAAATTAAATTTAGAAACGACTTGTAGTTTTTTTTGCCAGTCGACGGTCCCGTTACAGCCGAGCCTGTAACGGCTTTAACGGGCAAGGCCGAAATCTCTGAGAAATTTGCTCCCGTTACACCCGTTACAGTCCAAGCTGTAACGGGCTCTGAGGCCTGTAACGGGCTGCTCTTGCATAACTTCGGTTTTTGGTCTTTTTCGATCGATCTCTCTGTTCTTTCGACATTTTTGCTCCAAGGAGTGATGATATGTCGATTTTACCTGAAACACTAGAGAAAGACATTAAATATAGACAATTTGCCGGGAGAATGAACGTAATCCTTCCTCGAATGTAGTGAATAATTAGTCGAAATATCGACTGATCATTAGCCTGACATTATCCTCCGTCGAGATAACCCTGTCAAGAATATCCATACGATGAGCTGGCGGAGGAGGGGTGTAGCCTTGGAAAATACTGGCAAAATAGTCTACTGCAACCGCTCCCACCGTGTCCCGATTATCGGAGTATTCACCATCTCCCATGTCTAAATTCACTTGCAACTGGCGATGGCGGACTTTTAGAGCAGCGTGGAAAAGCTTCGAGTTTTTTTCCCCCTTGGATATCCATGACATCCTCGCCTTAGCCTGGAGCAGGTCAAGCTGCGCAGTTTCCACGCCATGCAGGTCAGCTTTAACCGTGGCAATTTTCCTGGCCTTTTCATCATCCCACCTGAGCTGAAGCTCATGTTCAAGAATATTTATATCCCTAGCGAGCGTTTTCTGCTTAAGGTGAATGTTGCCGAAAACCTGCCAGTTCCATCTCCACAGATTTTGTCTAAGCTTTTTGAGCTTCCAAGAAAAGTTGATCAACGGATTCTCATGCAGAGTGCCCTCCCAGCAGTTCCTGACGATAGTCGAGAAGCCTGGATGAGTGTGCCACATACGTTGATAGATGAAACGCGCCTGCTGACAGATGCTTGTCGTCAGAGCAAATGTACAAATAAATTTATAAGTCCGCTACTCGCGACTTCACTACTGGGTAGCAAGTGGTAAGTAGGGGTCGAACCCAAGGGAATTAGGGGGATAGTCGTTCTTTGAGGGATTGTATAGGACGGGAGCGTGTTTTAGGTTGATTGAGATTTTAGTGCGGAAAAGTAAGTGTTTTTTTTGTTGTTTTTGGTTTTTAGTGCGGAAAAGTAAATGACAGAAAAGTAAATACTGAAAATAAAAGTAGAAGACTTACAGCGGGTGATGGGTGATTGGCAAGTCCTCCGGAATGTGAGCAGTTGATAGAGCAGTTTATACTAAGAAAGTAAATGCAGGTGGTGTTTGAATTTAAGGAAAGCATTCGGTTTCGGGGGCTTTGTATCATAGCCTGTTTATCATTGACCTTTAGTGATCCTTCTAAGTATTCAAACGTGTATCAAGGCCATTTCAAGCGCTCGATTTGCACACACTGTCTAGCCCATTTCAAGGTCGTAGAGCACTTGTTCTATTTAGACTAGCACCCCATTTCAAGGTATACTAGCCTATGTGCATCCATTGATCCATCATTTCCGATCAAAACCAATGATGTTTGAAAGAGATCGAACTCCTCAGATAAGCTTTGCCATTTCAAGCATCCACTTATCCGAGTATGTTCACGAACCCCCACGGAAGAGCTTTGCCATTTCAAGCATCCACTCAACCTTGGAAATTCTGACCTAATATATGGCACATAGAACAAGTTTTGAATAAAAAGAAGAGGCACTAAGAGTATAGTCTAAAACATTTTATAATACAAGTACACCCCTTCAACCGAATGAAGAGTTTAGCTACGAATATCCATAGAGGTGGATACCATAGCTAAGTACTTACGGTTTTTTGAAAGACAGTAAGTAAAGGAAAGGGGTGAGTACTTCAAGAACTGACAAGAGTACTCAAGAATAGTAAAGACAAGCTTGAGTACTACAAGAACCGACAGGAGTACTCAAGACCGAACTATAATACTCAAGAACCAACAGGAGTATTACATATTGAAAACCAAACTTACAAATGCCAAACTTTCTAGAGAGAGAAGTGTTTATGATTTTGGATGGATACAAGTGAAGGGGAGAGGCTCTATTTATAGCCATGGGAGGAGGAGATGTGTGGAGGAGGAGGAGCACACATAGCATCATCTCCATGGAAGCTCCATAGCCACCGGTTGGAGGTCATCCATGGAGGAAGCAAGGTGGCTTTGCCACCCATGACTCATCCTCTTCACAAGAAGCCGCCGGTCATAAGGGCAAAGGTGGAGGTTTTTGTGAGTTTTGTGAAGGTTTCACAAAACTATCGGTGTATTTCAGCTCCGGACTGACTTTGGTTGCTCTTCGGTTGGATTTGTTTTGAGTGATTCAATGTCAGGATCTTGAGATTTCTTCAGTCAGCATCTGGTCGTGACCTTGGAATGACTCGTAATATATTTTCAGCGTAAAATCCTCTCCTTAGCGTGTATTCTCTCTAAGCTCCAAAATACCCTATCGAGAAATATCGGAACTAACAAGCAAAAGTTAAATAGACAAACAGTCTAATTTTGTGGGTTTAACTGTGTTTATGATTCGTATAACTATGGTCCATCAGATCACCCCACACTTTTAGTTATTCGTCCCGAACAATGCTATTAAAGGGCGGCACACTAAGTAAGCTTTTAAACTTAAAGAAGAAAGTGAATCAAAAGAGGCCTAAGGCCCAAAATTGTGAAGGTTTTAACCGAGCAAAAGTGAAGCACTCAAAAAAGGCAGATCATAAAGCCAAAGGCAGAATCACTACAAAAAGCTAGTCCCTCGCCAAAGAACAAAAAAGAAAATCAAAAAAAGGCTCAACTCACTGAAACCTGAACCGAATCACGTGCTAGAGAAAGCTACAAGAAAACCATATAGTGCGAGACGGTCCCGAAGGTGTAGTCCAGGAGCCTGAAAAGGGCTATCTCCCGAAACATCCAAAATAATTTGCATCTCGGCACGAAGGTACAAGTATCAAGTTTCTTCTATTTATTTACGCAGTTTAATTTGGCAATAAGTAGTAACGCATGAATTAGGAGAAATCGAGTACCACAGTCTAATTTTCATATTTCAACAAGCTTACTTAGTGCCGCCCTTTAATAGCATTGTTCGGGACGAACAACTAAAAGTGTGGGGTGATCTGATGGACCATAATTGTATGCATCATAAATACAGTTAAACCCACCAAATTAGACTGTTTGTCTATCTAACTTCTACGTGTTAGTCCCGAAATATTTCCACAGGGCAATTGAGAGATAAAAGTGAAAACACGCTAAGGAGAGGATTTTATGCTGAAAAGATATCAAGAGTCAATTGAAGGTCAAGATCAAGCACTGAATGAAGAAATCTCAAGATCCTGACGATGAATTACTCAAATTAAATCCAAATGAGGAATTATCAAAGACAGCCTGGAGTGAAATTGGACTGATAGTTTTGTAAAGACAGTACAAAACCGTCAAGATTCATCCATGTGCATTGGTGACCGGTGGCTTGGGTGAAATGGATGAGTCATTGGGTGGCTTCCCCCTCCTCCTCCATGGGATGACCGGTGGCTTTGGAAAAGGGTGGCCAAGCCACCTCCTCTTCCTCCCCTTTGGACCGGCAACCGGCGGCTTTTGGGAGGCTCCTCCCCTTGTGCCACTTGTCTCCTCCACAAGCTCCTCCATCTCCACCCTTGGATGCTCCTCCACATGCCTTCATCTCCACCCTCCATTCCACCTCCCTTGGCCTATAAATACAAGCACCCCTCCTCCCATTTGTATCATCAATCCATACACAAAAACACTTATCTCTCTAAAGGTTACTTTGTAAGTTTGTTCGGTTTATGAAATAATACTCCTGTTTGTTCTTGAGTATTATACTATAGAGAATACTCCTGTTGGTTCTTGAGTATTCAGTAGGAAATTGGGAATACTCCTGTTGGTTCTTGAGTATTCCACCCCTTTCCCTCTTACTGTTTTCAAAAACCCCCGAGTATTTAGCTATGGTATCCACCTCTATGGATATTCGTAGCTAAACTCTTCATTCGGTGGAAGTTATTTTCTTGTATTATATAATGTTGTAATATCTTTTAGTTTCATTTCTTTGTATTCAAAACTTGTTCTATGTGCCATTTATAGTCAGAATTTCCAAGGTTGAGTGGATGCTACGAAAGGGCAAAACTCTTCCGTGGGGTTCGTGAACATACTGGGGTAAGTGGATGCTACGAAAGGGCAAAGCTTATCTGAGGAGTTCGACTTATCTAAAACACCACTTGGTCAATCGTAACTGTGAGATCAGGTGGATGCACAGAAGGCTAAGATACTTCGAAAGGAGGAATTAGTCTGAAGTAGAACAAGGGTTGCTTTAAACGATGTTGCAAGTCTTGCGCTACGAAAGGGCCTCGATTCATCTTTGAATACTTAGAAAAGTTACTAACGGTTTATTATATACATGTTATAATACAAGAGTACCTGAAACCGAATACTTTCTTTCAATCACAAAAACCCCATGTATTTACTTTCCTAGTATAACTGTCCCGATCAACCACAACCATCAACCGCTCAACAACCGGAGGAATCGCAATCACGCATCACCCACTGTAAGTCTTCTAACCCTTATCTCTTTACTTTCAGTATTTACTTTCAGTATTTAATTTCTGTATTTACTTTTCCGCACAAAAAACCCAAAAAACCAAAAACAGTAGTTTAATTACTCGCGCTAAAATCTCAATCATCCTAAAACACGTCCCTGTTAGTAAAAGAACAACGTATCCCCCTAATTCCCTTGGGTTCGACCCCTACTTACCACTTTTACCCAGTAGTCGCGAGTACCGGACTTTATAAATTTATTTGTACAATTTGCTCTGACGACAAGCGAATTGTCAATATCTATAGAGGTGGATACCATAGCTAAGTACTTACGGTTTTTTGAAAGACAGTAAGTAAAGGAAAGGGGTGAGTACTTCAAGAACCGACAAGAGTACTCAAGAATAGTAAAGACAAGCTTGAGTACTACAAGAACCGACAGGAGTACTCAAGACCGAACTATAATACTCAAGAACCAACATGAGTATTATTTATTGAAAACCAAACTTACAAATGCCAAACTTTCTAGAGAGAGAAGTGTTTATGATTTTGGATGGATACAAGTGAAGGGGAGAGGCTCTATTTATAGCCATGGGAGGAGGAGATGTGTGGAGGAGGAGGAGCACACATGGCATCATCTCCATGGAAGCTCCATCGCTGCCGGTTGGACGTCATCCATGGAGGAAGCAAGGTGGCTTTGCCACCCATGACTCATCCTCTTCACAAGAAGCCGCCGGTCATAGGGGCAAAGGTGGAGGTTTTTGTGAGTATTGTGAAGTTTTCACAAAACTATCGGTGTATTTTAGCTCCGAACTGACTTTGGTTGCTCTTCGGTTGGATTTGTTTTGAGTGATTCAATGTCAGGATATTGAGATTTCTTCAGTCAGCATCTGGTCGTGACCTTGGAATGACTCGTAATATATTTTGAGCGTAAAATCCTCTCCTTAGCGTGTATTCTCTCTAAGCTCCAAAATACCCTGTAGATAAATATCGGAACTAACAAGCAAAAGTTAAATAGACAAACAGTCTAATTTTGTGGGTTTAACTGTGTTTATGATTCGTATAGTTATGGTCCATCACCTGCCTTGGAGTCGGATTGGTTCAGTGAATAAGGAGCGGGCAGTGGTCTGAGCTGACTCGAGGGAGGTGGGTGACTTGCGCAGTAGGAAATTGAAGAGTGCCCTGCCCATCCGTTTGTGCTTCTTTGAGTCTTTCTATGGCTATTAGTTCTCCGTATGTCTTGGCATACTGATGGATGCACAGTCGTTATGTGCAAACGTCAAGAATAAATTTATAATAGTCCGCTACTCGCAACTATACTACTGGGTAGCAAGTGGTAAGTAGGGGTCGAAACCAAGGGAATCAGGGGAATAGATGTTCTTTGAGGGGGTTGTCCAGCGAGAGAGCGTGTTTTAGGTCGGTTGGTTGGTTTTAAAGCTACCAGCTAAGTGATTGATTGATTGATTGGTTGGTTGGTTTTAGTACTGGAAAGTAAATTGCAATTTATAATTAAAGGAAAGCGTTCGGTTTCAGGGGCCTTGTATTATATCCTGTTTATCATTGACCTTTAGTGACTCTACTAAGTATTCAAACGGTGTATCAAGGCCATTCCAAGCACTCGATTTGCGTACACTATCTAGCCTATTCCAAGGACGTAGAGCACTTATTCTATTTAGACTAATACTCCATTCCCGGTTATATTAGCCTATGTGCATCCATTTGATCAATCATTCCCGATCAACCAAATGGTGTTTAAGATAAGTCAAACTTCTCAGATAAGCTTTGCCATTCCAAGCATCCACTTATCCGTACAAGTTTACGAACCCCGCTGTAGAGTTTTGCCATTCCAAGCATCCACTCTACCTTGGACGTTCTAACCGAATATATGGCACATAGAATAAGTTTTGAATACTAGGGAGAGACGCTAAGTTAATAGTCTAAAACATTTTATAATACAAGTGCGCCCCTTAGACCGAACTACTAGTTTAGCTACTATTCATCGCGCTAAACATTATAACTAAGGAAATAAAAACAGTTGAATAAATACTAGAAATAATACTTACAACCGTTGAAGCGCCAAGGGAGCTATCCTTTATTTCCAAAGCCAAACTTAGAATTACATAACTTTTAGAGAGAGAAGTGAATTGCTTATGGATGATGATTGATGATACAAATGAGGGGAGGAGCTCCTCCTTATATAGCCATGAGAGGAGGAGGAGATGGCCACAAGTGTCCCATGGTGATTGGAGGAGAAAATGGATGGAGGAGATGGCCAACACATGGAGGAAGGAGAGGAGGAGCAAGGAGGAGCCGCCACCTATGGAGGAGCAAAAGCCACCGGTCACCATGTGTGTAGGAGCCGCCGGTTGCCGGTGGTGGAGGGAGGAGGAGGGGTGGCTTTGGCCACCTCTTGCCCAAGTGGCCGGTCACTTTGCCCATGTGTGAGTTTTGTACAGTTTTGTGCAGTCTTTTCACAAAACTGTCAGTGTGTTTCTTCCCCGGGCTATCTTGATTCCTCTCCTGATTTTTCTGATTAATTTGTTATGAGTGATTCAACGTCAGGATCCTTAATATTTCTTCAGTCGGCATATGATCTTGAGTCCTTGACATTGGATTGACTCGTAACATCTTTTCTGCTTTAAAAGCTCCTCTTTAGTGTGTATTCTCTCTAAGCTCTGAAATACCCTGCAAAAATATATCTGAACTAACAAGCAAAAGTTAAATAGACAAAATGTCTAAATAAGGGGGTTATACTGTGTTTATAATTCGTATAATTTTGGTCCATCAGATCACCCCACACTTTTAGTTGTTTGTCCCGAACAATGCTAATTAAAGGGCTGTACTATAAGTTGGCTTTGAAATATGAAAATTAGACTGTGTTACTCGATCTATCCTAATTCATGCATTGCTTACTTATTACCAAATTAAACTGCGTAAATAAATAGAAGAAACTTAATACTTGTACCTCCGTGCTGATATGCAAATTATATTGGATGTCTCGGGAGATAGCCCTTTTTAGGCTCCTGGATTGCAATCTCGGGATCGTCTCGCACTATATGGTTTTCTGGTAGCTTTCTCTAGCGCGTGATTCGGTTCGGGTTTCAATGGTTTGAGTACTTTGATTTTCTTTTGGCGAGGGACTGCTTTTGTAGTGAATCGGCCTTTGGCCTTTGATTTGACTTTTTGAGTTTTTCACTTTTTCTTCGGTTAAAACCTTCACAATTTTGGGCCTTTGGCCTCTTGATTTGCTTCATTGAGCTTTTCGCCTTTTTGTGGCTTTGCTAGTCCATTTTCTCAAGCCTTTTTGGGAGGTCCAATCATTGCCCGCAAGCCTATGGAAATACCTCCCCGCTCCTCTCGTTTTTGCCGTTTCGCGCGGGTCAAGGTGAGGGTCGCTCATCTATTTTCTCGGCTACTTTGACTGTCGTTTCGCGCGGGTCAAGATGAGGGTCACTCATCTATTTCCTCGGCTACTTTGACCGGAGATAGAACGGTCCGATTCCCGTCCTCGCCTTTTGCATAAACACTGCATGGCGGAGATGACTTCAATTCTTCACTGAAACCCGAAGTGCAGCCTCCACTGACTTCGAAAACCATATAGTTTGATCTGATCCTTTAATTGCTTGCCAAGCCTCTCTAGGGCAGTTTATATCAACTCCACATCCCTAGTTATCTCAGCACAAAGGACAATTGAAAAGTTACATTCTAAGTTTTTAAACAGTTTGAATTTTCACAAGGTTAATGCATGAATTATGATTTATCTTTTTCACATTCTTAAGTTCATATTTTCAAAAAGATACTATTACTAAAAAAGAAAAAACAGCAAGCATGTTATTTATGTACATAGGTGGTTCTCACCCCCCCCCCACTTTTGAACGAAGGCGTGCCTTAGTTCAAAAGTCATGCAAGCTTAAAACTAAATACTGAATTTAAATGACAGAAATTAAAGTGCGGAAAAGTAAAATAGTGTCGGGTTACCTCCCGACCAGTGCACTTGTTTAACGTCGTTGGCTCGACGATACCTCGTTGTGGATTACTGGTTTGGGTCCCATGGGTGGCTCAAGTCAAACTTCACCACCGTTCCAGTGTTGCTTCTTCCTGACTTCTTGCCGGATGTTGTGTTCGGGTCAGGACTCCTTTGTTTCGGGATTTTTTCCTTCCAATACCCCGGAGGGGGTGAGGGACCTTTCACTACTAGCCTTTTGAAGTTTTTGTATTTGGGACTGCCTAGTCCAGTTGCGGCATAGCAATGCTCCATCGAGGGGTCATTCTGCAGAGGTTCTTTTCCCATCCTCCTTTGAGCTTCTTCATTGATCGCACAGTTCGCAGCGACTTGCTCATTGATTAAGGGGAAAAGTCGGGAAGGCCTCATGAGGCTTGGTTCTGCCTCGTTATGTTGGTTCGTGAGGAACTGATCGTAGATAGTTTCAGCTGCCTGGGTAATGATAGTCGGGTATGGCTTGGGCAGCTCGTCAGTGGTGTTCTGGACTCCTACTTCGTTGCTTCCGGTGCTTTCCATGTCTGATTCTTCAGACGGTTCAGGAGTCTCTTCCGACGGTTCGGTGGTTTCTTCTTCATCAGCCTCAGGGTCAGCTTCTTCTGTCTGCATTTCCTCGTCAGTTTGGGGTACTCGTCTTGTGGCAGCGGCCAGGCCGATTATAAGGTACCACATGTCTGCAATGGTGAAGTTTGTGGCAGACCTTCTCATAGCTTCGTTAACTCTTCCCAGCTCTTCGGCCCTCATCCCACGAAGAAAATTTTGGAGAAGAACTTTCTTTGTAAATCCATGGTGCGGGTAGCTTGAGACGATGGCATCGTAGTCCATGTAGTATTCATCCAAAGTCTCATCCCGGGATTGATGAAGGCACATGATCTTCTCACGGGTTTCTTGGCGTAAAGATGGTGGGGAGAATTCTTTCAGGAACGGAACGCAGAGGTCTACGAAACGTTCTGCACTGCAAGCGCTGGATGTGTAGTACCATATCGTGGCGAAGTCGGTTAGAGAGAATTTGAAGCATTTCAGCTTAAATTCCTCTAATACTTCGTTCTCAGGTTTGATGTGGTGGCAGACGTGGTGGAAGTTTCGGCAGTGCTGTACAGGGTCTTCTCCCTCCGTTCCTCCGAACAGGGGCAGAAATCGCGTTGTCCATGCATGCGTAATGGGTGATGACATAGGGAAAAGAAAGAAAAAGAAAGGGGAGGGAAAGAACAACTATCCGACGACTGATTCCCCGGCAACGGCGCCAATTTTGATGGATGCACAGTCGTTATGTGCAAACGTCAAGAATAAATTTATAATAGTCCGCTACTCGCAACTATACTACTGGGTAGCAAGTGGTAAGTAGGGGTCGAACCCAAGGGAATCAGGGGAATAGATGTTCTTTGAGGGGGTTGTCCAGCGAGAGAGCGTGTTTTAGGTCGGTTGGTTGGTTTTAATGCTACCAGCTAAGTGATTGATTGATTGATTGGTTGGTTGGTTGGTTTTAGTACTGGAAAGTAAATTGCAATTTATAATTAAAGGAAAGCGTTCGGTTTCAGGGGCCTTGTATTATATCCTGTTTATCATTGACCTTTAGTGACTCTACTAAGTATTCAAACGGTGTATCAAGGCCATTCCAAGCACTCGATTTGCGTACACTATCTAGCCTATTCCAAGGACGTAGAGCACTTATTCTATTTAGACTAATACTCCATTCCCGGTTATATTAGCCTATGTGCATCCATTTGATCAATCATTCCCGATCAACCAAATGGTGTTTAAGATAAGTCAAACTTCTCAGATAAGCTTTGCCATTCCAAGCATCCACTTATCCGTACAAGTTTACGAACCCCGCTGTAGAGTTTTGCCATTCCAAGCATCCACTCTACCTTGGACGTTCTAACCGAATATATGGCACATAGAATAAGTTTTGAATACTAAGGAGAGACGCTAAGTTAATAGTCTAAAACATTTTATAGTACAAGTGCGCCCCATAGACCGAACTACTAGTTTAGCTACTATTCATCGCGCTAAACATTATAACTAAGGAAATAAAAATAGTTGAATAAATACTAGAAATAATACTTACAACCGTTGAAACGCCAAGGGAGCTATCCTTTATTTCCAAAGCCAAACTTACAATTACATAACTTTTAGAGAGAGAAGTGAATTGCTTATGGATGATGATTGATGATACAAATGAGGGGAGGAGCTCCTCCTTATATAGCCATGTGAGGAGGAGGAGATGGCCACAAGTGTCCCATGGTGATTGGAGGAGAAAATGGATGGAGGAGATGGCCAACACATGGAGGAAGGAGAGGAGGAGCAAGGAGGAGCCGCCACCTATGGAGGAGCAAAAGCCGCCGGTCACCATGTGTGGAGGAGCCGCCGGTTGCCGGTGGTGGAGGGAGGAGGAAGGGTGGCTTTGGCCACCTCTTGCCCAAGTGGCCGGTCACTTTGCCCATGTGTGAGTTTTGTACAGTTTTGTGCAGTCTTTTCACAAAACTGTCAGTGTGTTTCTTCCCCGGGCTATCTTGATTCCTCTCCTGATTTTTCTGATTAATTTGTTATGAGTGATTCAACGTCAGGATCCTTAATATTTCTTCAGTCGGCATATGATCTTGACCTTGGATTGACTCGTAACATCTTTTCTGCTTTAAAAGCTCCTCTTTAGTGTGTATTCTCTCTAAGCTCTGAAATACCCTGCAAAAATATATCTGAACTAACAAGCAAAAGTTAAATAGACAAAATGTCTAAATAAGGGGGTTATACTGTGTTTATGATTCGTATAATTTTGGTCCATCAGATCACCCCACACTTTTAGTTGTTCGTCCCGAACAATGCTATTAAAGGGCTGTACTATAAGTTGGCTTTGAAATATGAAAATTAGACTGTGTTACTCGATCTATCCTAATTCATGCATTGCTTACTTATTACCAAATTAAACTGCGTAAATAAATAGAAGAAACTTAATACTTGTACCTCCGTGCTGAGATGCAAATTATATTGGATGTCTCGAGAGATAGCCCTTTTTAGGCTCCTGGACTGCAATCTCGGGATCGTCTCGCACTATATGGTTTTCTGGTAGCTTTCTCTAGCACGTGATTCGGTTCGGGTTTCAATGGTTTGAGTACTTTGATTTTCTTTTGGCGAGGGACTGCTTTTGTAGTGAATCGGCCTTTGGCCTTTGATTTGACTTTTTGAGTTCTTCACTTTTTGTTCGGTTAAAACCTTCACAATTTTGGGCCTTTGGCCTCTTGATTTGCTTCATTGAGCTTTTCGCCTTTTTGTGGCTTTGCTAGTCCATTTTCTCAAGCCTTTTTGGGAGGTCCAATCATTGCCCGCAAGCCTATGGAAATACCTCCCCGCTCCTCTCGTTTTTGCCGTTTCGCGCGGGTCAAGGTGAGGGTCGCTCATCTATTTTCTCGGCTACTTTGACTGTCGTTTCGCGCGGGTCAAGATGAGGGTCGCTCATCTATTTTCTCGGCTACTTTGACCGGAGATAGAACGGTCTGATTCCCGTCCTCGCCTTTTGTATAAACACTGCATGGCGGAGATGACTTCAATTCTTCACTGAAACCCGAAGTGCAGCCTCCACTGACTTCGAAAACCATATAGTTTGATCTGATCCTTTAATTGCTTGCCAAGCCTCTCTAGGGCAGTTTATATCAACTCCACATCCCTAGTTATCTCAGCACAAAGGACAATTGAAAAGTTACATTCTAAGTTTTTAAACAGTTTGAATTTTCACAAGGTTAATGCATGAATTATGATTTATCTTTTTCACATTCTTAAGTTCATATTTTCAAAAAGATACTATTACTAAAAAAGAAAAAATAGCAAGCATGTTATTTATGTACATAGGTGGTTCTCACCCCCCCCCCCCCCCACTTTTGAACGAAGGCGTGCCTTAGTTCAAAAGTCATGCAAGCTTAAAACTAAATACTGAATTTAAATGACAAAAATTAAAGTGCGGAAAAGTAAGATAGTGTCGGGTTACCTCCCGACCAGTGCACTTGTTTAACGTCATTGGCTCGACGATACCTCGTTGTGGATTACTGGTTTGGGTCCCATGGGTGGCTCAAGTCAAACTTCGCCACCGTTCCAGTGTTGCTTCTTCCTGACTTCTTGCCGGATGTTGTGTTCGGGTCAGGACTCCTTTGTTTCGGGATTTTTTCCTTCTAATACCCCGGAGGGGGTGAGGGACCTTTCACTACTAGCCTTTCGAAGTTTTTGTATTTGGGACTGCCTAGTCCAGTTGCGGCATAGCAATGCTCCATCGAGGGGTCATTCTGCAGAGGTTCTTTTCCCATCCTCCTTTGAGCTTCTTCATTGATCGCACAGTTCGCAGCGACTTGCTCATTGATTAAGGGGAAAAGTCGGGAAGGCCTCATGAGGCTTGGTTCTGCCTCGTTATGTTGGTTCGTGAGGAACTGATCGTAGATAGTTTCAGCTGCCTGGGTAATGATAGTCGGGTATGGCTTGGGCAGCTCGTCAGTGGTGTTCTGGACTCCTACTTCGTTACTTCCGGTGCTTTCCATGTCTGATTCTTCAGACGGTTCAGGAGTCTCTTCCGACGGTTCGGTGGTTTCTTCTTCATCAGCCTCAGGGTCAGCTTCTTATGTCTGCATTTCCTCGTCAGTTTGGGGTACTCGTCTTGTGGCAGCGGCCAGGCCGATTATAAGGTACCACATGTCTGCAATGGTGAAGTTTGTGGCAGACCTTCTCATAGCTTCGTTAACTCTTCCCAGCTCTTCGGCCCTCATCCCACGAAGAAAATTTTGGAGAAGAACTTTCTTCGTAAATCCATGGTGCGGGCAGCTTGAGACGATGGCATCGTAGTCCATGTAGTATTCGTCCAAAGTCTCATCCCGGGATTGATGAAGGCACATGATCTTCTCACGGGTTTCTTGGCGTAAAGATGGTGGGGAGAATTCTTTCAGGAACGGAACGCAGAGGTCTACGAAACGTTCTGCACTGCAAGCGGTGGATGTGTAGTACCATATCGTGGCGAAGTCGGTTAGAGAGAATTTGAAGCATTTCAGCTTAAATTCCTCTAATACTTCGTTCTCAGGTTTGATGTGGTGGCAGACGTGGTGGAAGTTTCGGCAGTGCTGTACAGAGTCTTCTCCCTCCGTTCCTCCGAACAGGGGCCGAAATCGCGTTGTCCATGCATGCGTAATGGGTGATGACATAGGGAAAAGAAAGAAAAAGAAAGGGGAGGGAAAGAACAACTATCCGACGACTGATTCCCCGGCAACGGCGCCAATTTTGATGGATTGACAGACCGCTCGTCGTCGAAGCGATTTGTACAAATAAATTTATAATAGTCCACTACTTGCGACTATACTACTGGGTAGTACTTGGTAAGTAGGGGTCGAACCCAAGGGAATCAGGGGAATAGATGTCTTTGAGGGGGTTGTTTAGCGAGAGAGTGTGTTTAAGGTCGGTTGGTTGGTTTTAAAGCTACCAGCTATTTTGATTGATTGATTGGTTGGTTGGTTGATTTTAAGACTGGAAAGTAAATTATAGTTTATAATTAAAGAAATGTTCGGTTTCAGGGGACTTGTATTATATCCTGTTTATCATTGACAATTAGTGAATCATCTAAGTATTCAAACGGTGAATCGAGGCTAGTTACAGCACAAGACTAGCAACACCGGTTTAAAGCAACTCCTGTTCTATTTCAGTCTAGCGCCAATACCCTAAGGTATGCTAGCCTGGGTGCATCCACCTGATCTCACAGTTACGCTCGACCAGATGGGATTTAGGATGAGTCGAACTCCTCAGATAGCTTTGCTTGTTACAGCTTCCACTACCTGAGTATGATCACGAATTCCCACAGAAGAGCTTTTCTTGTTACAGCATCCACTCAACCTTGGAAACTCTGACTATATATGGCACATAGAACAAGTTTTGAATACTAAGACTAAACACTAAGTTAATAGTCTTAAAACATTTATAATACAAGTGCGCCCCTTAGACCGAACTACAAGTTTAGCTACTATTCATCGCGCTAAATATTATACTAAGGAATTAAAGACAACAGTTAAATAAATAAATACTAAGAGATACTTACAACCGTTGAAGCGCCAAGGGAGCTATCCTTTATTTCCAAAGCAAGATTACAACTTACAAGTATTACAACTTCTAGAGAGAGAAGTGAAATTGAGATTTTGGTGTGTTTTACAAATGAGGTTTGGCTTGGTATTTATAGCCAAAGGGAGGAGAAATGGATGGATGAGATGGAAGCACATGTCTTTTGATCCAAGGGAGGAGAAGGAGGAGCTTGTGGAGGAGACAAGTGGCGCAAGGAGGAGGAGCCGGCGACTTTTGGTGGAGGAGGGTGGCGCCGCCGGTTGCCGGTCACCCAAGGGTGAGGAACTCCTCCCTTGCCCACCTCCTTGAATGGTGGCCGGTCATCTTTGCCCAATGTGTGATTTTGTACAGTTTTGTGCAGTCTTTTCACAAAACTGTCAATGTGTTTCTTCCCCGGGCTGTCTTGACTCCACTCCTGATTCCTCTGATTAATTTGTTCTGGTCAATTCAACGTCAGGATCCTTGATATCTCTTCAGTCGGCATATGATCTTGACCTTGGATTGACTCTTGTTATCTTTTCAGCTTAAAATCCTCTCCTTAGCATGTTTTCACTTCAGTCTCTAAAATGCCCTGTGGAAATATATCGGGACTAACACGTAGAAGTTAGATAGACAAACAGTCTAAATAAGGGGGTTTTACTGTGTTTCTGACTCGTATAACTTTGGTCCATCAGATTACCCCCCACTTTTAGTTGTTCGTCCCGAACAATGCTATTAAAGGGCGTAAGTTCTAAGTCTGGCTTTGGAATATGAAAATTAGACTGTGGTACTCGATCTATCCTAATTCATGCATTGCTTACTTATTACCAAATTGAACTGCGTAAATAAATAGAAGAAACTTAATACTTGTACCTCCGTGATGAGATGCAAATTATATTGGATGTCTCGGGAGATAGCCCTGTTCAGGTTCATGGGTTGCAGCCTCGAGATCGTCTCGCACTATATGGTTTTCTTGTAGCTTTCTCTAGCACATGATTCGATTCGGGTTTCAGTGAGTTGAGCCTTTTTTATTTTCTTCTTTTTTGGCTAGGGACTGCTTTTGTAGTGAATTGGCCTTTGGCCTTTGATTTGACTTTTTTGAGTGCTTCACTTTTGCTCGGTTAAAACCTTCACAATTTTGGGCCTTTGGCCTCTTTTGATTTGCTTCATTGAGCTTTTCGCCTTTTTGTGATTGCTAGTCCATTTCCTCGAGCCTTTTTGGGAGGTCCAATCTTCGCCCGCAAGCCTATGGAAATACCTCCCCGCTCCTCTCGTCTTTGTCGTTTTGCGCGGGTCAAGATGAGGGTCGCTCATCTATTTTCTCGGCTATTTTGACTAGAGAGAGGACGGTCTGATTCCCGTCCTCGCCTTTGCATAGATGCTTCTTGGCGGAGTTGACTTCAATTATTCACTGAAAACCCGAAGTGCAGCCTCCACTGACTTCGAAAACCATATAGTTTGATCTGATCCTTTGATTGCTTCCCAAGTCCTTCTAGGGCGGTTTATGTCAACTCCACATCCCTAGTTATCTCAGCATAAAGGACAAATGTAAAGTTACATTCTAAGTTTTTAAACAGTTGAATTTTCACAAGGTTAATGCATGAATTATGATTTATCTTTTTCACATTCTTAAGTTCATTTTTCTCAAAAAGGTACTATTACTAAAAAAAGAAAAACAGCCGCATGTTATTTATGTACACAGGTGGTTCTCACCCCCCCACTTTTGAACGAAGGCGTGCCTTAGTTCAAAAGTCATGCAGGCTTAAAACTAAATACTGAATTTAAAAGACAAAAATTAAAGTGCGGAAAAGTAAGATAGTGTCGGGTTACCTCCCGACCAGTGCACTTGTTTTACGTCGTTGGCTCGACGATACCTCGTTTGTGGTTCATTGGTTTGGGTCCCATGGGTGGCTGAGGTCAAACTTTGCCACCATTCCTGTGTTGTTTCTTCCTGACTTCTTGCCGGATGTTGTGTTCGGGTCAGGACTCCTTTGTTTCGGGATTTTTTCCTTCCAATACCCCGGAGGGGGTGATGGGCTTTTCACTACTAGCCTTTTGAAGTTTTTGTATTTGGGACTGCCTAGTCCAGTTGCGGCATAGCAATGCTCCATCGGGGGATTACTCTGCATAGGTCCTTTTCCCATCCGCTTTTCAGCCTCTTCTTGGATCGCATAGTTCGCTGCGACTTGCTCATTGATCAAGGGGAAAAGTCGGGAAGGCCTCATGAGGCTTGGTTCTGCCTCGTAATGTTGGTTCGTGAAGAACTGATCGTAGATAGTCTCAGCTGCCTGGGTAATGATAGTCGGGTATGGAATAGGCAGTTCGTCGGTAGTGTTCTGGACTTCTACTTCGTTGCTTCCGGTGCTTTCCATGTCTGATTCCTCGGATGGTTCGGGAGTCTCTTCTGACGGCTCGGTGGTTTCTCCTTCATCAGCCTCTGGGTCAGCTTCTTCTGTCTGCATTTCCTCGTCAGCTTGGGGTGCTCATCTTGTGGCAGCGGCCAGGCCGATTATAAGGTACCACATGTCTGCAACAGTGAAGTTTGTTGCAGACCTTTTCATAGCTTCGTTAACTCTTCCCAGCTATTCAGCCCTCATCCCACGAAGGAATTTTTGGAGAAGAACTTTCTTCGTAAATCCATGGTGCGGGCAGCTTGAGACGATGGCATCGTAGTTCATGTAGTATTCGTCCAAAGTCTCATCCCGGGATTGTTGAAGGCTCATGATCTTCTCACGGGTTTCTTGGCGTAAAGATGGTGGGGAGAATTCTTTCAGGAACGGAACGCAGAGGTCTACGAAACGTTCTGCACTGCAAGCGGTGGATGTGTAGTACCATATCGTGGCGAAGTCGGTTAGAGAGAATTTGAAGCATTTCAGCTTAAATTCCTCTAACACTTCGTTCTCAGGTTTGATGTGGTGGCAGACGTGGTGGAAGTTTCGGCAGTGCTGTACAGGGTCTTCTCCCTCCGTTCCTCCGAACAGGGGTAGAAATCGTGTTGTCCATGCATGCGTAATGGGTGTTGTCATAGAGAAAAGAAAGAAAAAAGAAAGGGGAGAGAAAGAACAACTATCCGAAAGCTGATTCCCCGGCAACGGCGCCAATTTGACAGACTGCTCGTCGTCGAAGCAATTTGTACAAATAAATTTATAATAGTCCACTACTTGCGACTATACTACTGGGTAGTACTTGGTAAGTAGGGGTCGAACCCAAGGGAATCAGGGGAATAGATGTCTTTGAGGGGGTTGTTTAGCGAGAGAGTGTGTTTAAGGTCGGTTGGTTGGTTTTAAAGCTACCAGCTATTTTGATTGATTGATTGGTTGGTTGGTTGATTTTAAGACTGGAAAGTAAATTACAGTTTATAATTAAAGAAATGTTCGGTTTCAGGGGACTTGTATTATATCCTGTTTATCATTGACCATTAGTGAATCATCTAAGTATTCAAACGGTGAATCGAGGCTAGTTACAGCACAAGACTTGCAACACCGGTTTAAAGCAACTCCTGTTCTATTTCAGTCTAGCGCCAATACCCTAAGGTATGCTAGCCTGGGTGCATCCACCTAATCTCACAGTTACGCTCGACCAGATGGGATTTAGGATGAGTCGAACTCCTCAGATAGCTTTGCTTGTTACAGCTTCCACTACCTGAGTATGATCACGAATTCCCACAGAAGAGCTTTGCTTGTTACAGCATCCACTCAACCTTGGAAACTCTGACTATATATGGCACATAGAACAAGTTTTGAATACTAAGACTAAACACTAAGTTAATAGTCTTAAAACATTTATAATACAAGTGCGCCCCTTAGACCGAACTACAAGTTTAGCTACTATTCATCGCGCTAAACATTATACTAAGGAATTAAAGACAACAGTTAAATAAATAAATACTAAGAGATACTTACAACCGTTGAAGCGCCAAGGGAGCTATCCTTTATTTCCAAAGCAAGATTACAACTTACAAGTATTACAACTTCTAGAGAGAGAAGTGAAATTGAGATTTTGGTGTGTTTTACAAATGAGGTTTGGCTTGGTATTTATAGCCAAAGGGAGGAGAAATGGATGGATGAGATGGAAGCACATGTCTTTTGATCCAAGGGAGGAGAAGGAGGAGCTTGTGGAGGAGACAAGTGGCGCAAGGAGGAGGAGCCGGCGGCTTTTGGTGGAGGAGGGTGGCGCCGCCGGTTGCCGATCACCCAAGGGGGAGGAGCTCCTCCCTTGCCCACCTCCTTGAATGATGGCCGGTCATCTTTGCCCAATGTATGATTTTGTACAGTTTTGTGCTGTCTTTTCACAAAACTGTCAATGTGTTTCTTCCCCGGGCTGTCTTGACTCCACTCCTGATTCCTCTGATTAATTTGTTCTGGTCATTTCAACGTCAGGATCCTTGATATCTCTTCAGTCGGCATATGATCTTGACCTTGGATTGACTCTTGTTATCTTTTCAGCTTAAAATCCTCTCCTTAGCATGTTTTCACTTCAGTCTCTAAAATGCCCTGTGGAAATATATCGGGACTAACACGTAGAAGTTAGATAGACAAACAGTCTAAATAAGGGGGTTTTACTGTGTTTCTGACTCGTATAACTTTGGTCCATCATGGATGCACAGTCGTTATGTGCAAACGTCAAGAATAAATTTATAATAGTCCGCTACTCGCAACTATACTACTGGGTAGCAAGTGGTAAGTAGGGGTCGAACCCAAGGGAATCAGGGGAATAGATGTTCTTTGAGGGGGTTGTCCAGCGAGAGAGCGTGTTTTAGGTCGGTTGGTTGGTTTTAAAGCTACCAGCTAAGTGATTGATTGATTGATTGGTTGGTTGGTTGGTTTTAGTACTGGAAAGTAAATTGCAATTTATAATTAAAGGAAAGCGTTCGGTTTCAGGGGCCTTGTATTATATCCTGTTTATCATTGACCTTTAGTGACTCTACTAAGTATTCAAACGGTGTATCTAGGCCATTCCAAGCACTCGATTTGCGTACACTGTCTAGCCTATTCCAAGGACGTAGAGCACTTATTCTATTTAGACTAATACTCCATTCCCGGTTATATTAGCCTATGTGCATCCATTTGATCAATCATTCCCGATCAACCAAATGGTGTTTAAGATAAGTCAAACTTCTCAGATAAGCTTTTCCATTCCAAGCATCCACTTATCCGTACAAGTTTACGAACCCCGCTGTAGAGTTTTGCCATTCCAAGCATCCACTCTACCTTGGACGTTCTAACCGAATATATGGCACATAGAATAAGTTTTGAATACTAAGGAGAGACGCTAAGTTAATAGTCTAAAACATTTTATAATACAAGTGCGCCCCTTAGACCGAACTACTAGTTTAGCTACTATTCATCGCGCTAAACATTATAACTAAGGAAATAAAAACAGTTGAATAAATACTAGAAATAATACTTACAACCGTTGAAACGCCAAGGGAGCTATCCTTTATTTCCAAAGCCAAACTTACAATTACATAACTTTTAGAGAGAGAAGTGAATTGCTTATGGATGATGATTGACGATACAAATGAGGGGAGGAGCTCCTCCTTATATAGCCATGAGAGGAGGAGGAGATGGCCACAAGTGTCCCATGGTGATTGGAGGAGAAAATGGATGGAGGAGATGGCCAACACATGGAGGAAGGAGAGGAGGAGCAAGGAGGAGCCGCCACCTATGGAGGAGCAAAAGCCGCCGGTCACCATGTGTGGAGGAGCCGCCGGTTGCCGGTGGTGGAGGGAGGAGGAGGGGTGGCTTTGGCCACCTCTTGCCCAAGTGGCCGGTCACTTTGCCCATGTGTGAGTTTTGTACAGTTTTGTGTAGTCTTTTCACAAAACTGTCAGTGTGTTTCTTCCCCGGGCTGTCTTGATTCCTCTCCTGATTTTTCTGATTAATTTGTTATGAGTGATTCAACGTCAGGATCCTTAATATTTCTTCAGTCGGCATATGATCTTGACCTTGGATTGACTCGTAACATCTTTTCTGCTTTAAAGCTCCTCTTTAGTGTGTATTCTCTCTAAGCTCTGAAATACCCTGCAAAAATATATCTGAACTAACAAGCAAAAGTTAAATAGACAAAATGTCTAAATAAGGGGGTTATACTGTGTTTATGATTCGTATAATTTTGGTCCATCACATACGTTTCATCTTCCCACATCATACCAAGGAACTCTTCCTTATCTACTCCTGTAGTTAATAGTGAGGGTCGTGCTGCTTCTTCCAGCGCCTCCTTTATGTCTGACGTTGTTACCATGCTAACATTTCCTTTTGGGTTTTGGATGGTTTGTGAAGGAAGTCTGCCAGGTTCATTAGTGAGCGCGGACATTGAGGTGGCGAGCTGGGACATTTGCTTCTTCAAGTCCGAGATATCTCCCTTTGTCTTGACTTGGAATCGATGCATAGATCCCACGAGTTCCTTCACCACATCATCAAGGGATTTGTTCGGTCCTTGCGGATTGCTTGGGCCGGCTTGGTACTGATTCGGTCCCTTCTGCTGATACTGACCCGTCGGGTACTGGTTTGGTCCTTTTTGCTGATATTGACCTGTTGATGGAGCGTTCTAGTTGTACTGCCGGTGGGGAGGTTGGTAGAATGACTGAGCTAATTGAGGTGCGGCTTGTTGTGTCTCCCTTGGAGGGTGGTTGTCGTTCCGCCAAGTTGGGTTGGTTACTTGATTATACTGCCGGTTTGGTCCGACTCTGTTGTTGCTGTTGTTGTTGTATCCTTGGTATCCTACCACTGCATTCACTTCTGTCGGTTCCTCTACTATTAACGTTGGGCATGCATCAGTCTTGTGGTCCGTAGAACTACAAAACTTGCACGGCTTCACTTGAACTGGCTGCCTTCGTAGGATCTGAACCATCATCTCCTTCATTTGTTTCATCTCCTCTAGCATAGAGTTCATCGGTGTTTCAGCTTTTGCCACATTCTTTGTTCGGGAAAATTCTTCCTGCCGAGTTGTCTCCTCTCTAAATCGGGCATTTTCAGCAACGTCGGTGATGAGTCGCCTTATGCCGCTCAGTGATAGATTCATCATGGATCCTCCAGCTGAGGCATCCAGGAGCATTTTGTCTAAGGGTCTCAATCCATCAATGAGGTATTCGTTGATGAGTTTCTCAGGCAGTCCGAGGGTGCAGCAGCTTCTCTCCAGGCGGTTGAAATTTTCCAGGTAGTCGTACATGGTTTCATTGGGCCCCTGCTTGATGTCCTGCAGTTGCCTCCTTACTTGCATCGCTATTCCTGCTGGGTAGTATTTGTCCAGGAATTTCTTTTGCATCTGAGCCCATGTTCTGATGCTTCCCGAAGGCAATGAAAGGAACCAGTCGTTTGCCGAGTTGATAAGGGAAAAATAGAAAGCCTTCAATTTAAAGTCTTCTACATTCACCCCATTGGGCCTTAGATTTTGGCAAATGCCATGTAAGCGTTGGAGATGAGTTGTCGCAGATTCTCCATGAGTTCTTGAGAACTTGGGCAAATTGTGGACCACTGATGTGTTGGTGGCGATGTTTTCTAGTTCAGGGCCCTCGTAAACGCACCACGGCTGATTTCTGAAATCCGGTGCCGACAGTTCTCCCATAGTAGGTTCGCGGAAGTTGTTGTCCCTATAGTACAAATCGAATACGGATTCTCGTCTTGGCTCTTGTCGATATTGCGGGGGTGGTGGATGTCTAGGGAGTTGTTGCGCTGGACCAGATTCATTTCGGTCCTCGGGCGGGCCTTGGTTTCTCCGGATGGCCTCCCTTTCACGAGCTCTTTGGTTTCGGATGAGTTGCTCTGGATCGTCGAGAATTGGAAATGGAGGCAGCGCCTCATTATTTCGATCAAACAGATTTATCTCGTCATCATCCTGATAGTCATGGAGACTTCCCGCACGAGACATGGTTATGCAGAAGCGAGTTTGAAATTTAAGAGAAAAAAGAAAAAGAAAGAACAATTATCCGATTGACAATTTCTTATTCCCCGGCAACGGCGCCAATTTTTGACGGATGCACAGTCGTCGTGTGCAAAAGCAAAAGATAAATTTATAAGTCCGCTACTCGTGACTTCACTATTGGGTAGCAAAGCGGTAGGTAGGGGTCGAACCCAAGGGAATTAGTGGATAGTTGTTCTTTAAGGGATTTGTACATAAATGTAAGTGCGATTGGGGTTGGTTGTGGTTTTAGTACTGAAAGTAAATTGCTGAAAAGTAAATATTTGAAAATAAAGTGCTGAAAGTAAAGTGCTGGAAAGTAAAGGACTGAAAGTAAAGTGCGGAAAGTAAATGACTGAAAAGTAAAGTGCGGAAAGTAAATGACTAAAAAGTAAAGTGCAGAAAGTAAATGACTGAAAAGTAAAGTGCGGAAAGTAAATTGCGTAAAGTAAATACTGAAAGTAAAGTGCTGGAACAGTCGAGTTCAATATCAACCACAACACACTTTTGGTTTGTCGCACGCTGTATTTCATGCGTGATACGTGCCAAACTTATGTTGGATTGATGTTGAAAACGTCTGTAGTAAGCGTATGGAAATGTAAAGACTGAAAGTAAAGTGCGGAAATGTAAAGACTGAAAGTAAAGTGCGGAAATGTAAAGACTGAAAAGTAAAGTGCATAAAGTAAAGTGCGTAAAGTAAAGTGCGTAAAGTAAAAGTTAGGTGCAGAAAGTAAAGTTAGTTGCAGAAAGTAAAGTACTGAAAGTAAATGTTAGGTACTGAAAGTAAAGTTAGTTGCGGAATGTAAAGGTACTGAAAGTAAATGGTACTGAAAGTAAGCAGTTGATAATAGGACTGAAAGTAAAGTGACGAGTGGTGTTTTAATTAATGGAAAGATTCGGTTTTAGGGGCCTTGTATCATTGTCCGTTCATCATCGACCTCTAATGATCGTTCTAAGTGTTCAAAGATGTATCAAGGCCATTTCTAGCACTCGACTTGCCACACCGTCTAGTCCTTTTCAATACATAGAACACTTGTTCTATTTAGGCTAATTCCTCCTTTCGAAGTATCTTAGCCCATGTGCATCCACTTGATCAATCATTTCCGATCAACCAAGTGGTGTTTTAAAGAGGTTGAACTCTATGGAAAAGCTTTGCTCTTTCGAGCCTCCACTTAACCACGTATGTTCACGAACCCCATGGAAGAGTTTTGCTCTTTCGAGCCTCCACTCAACCAATAGTGTTCTAACCTAGTATAAGGCACATAGAACAAGTTTGAACATAATAGAAGAATTAAGAAAAGGCTCTAAAACGTTTGCATGATACAAGCACACTCCTTCAACCGAATGAAGGGTTTAGCTACAAATATCCATAGAGGTGGATACCATAGCTAAGTGCTTGGAAAAGTAAAGGTTTTGGTTTTGAAAACAAAGACAAGAAAGTAAGGTTTTGGAAAGTAAAACTCAAGAACAAACTTGAGCACTCAAGAACCAACAAGAGTACTCAAGATTCAAAGCAAAATAAAGACAAGAAAGTAAAAGAGGGGGCTCGGTTTTGGACAAAGAAAATGAAGAACAAACTCAAACTTCACTCAATAACTCTCAAGAACACTCAAGAACAAGAGAGAAGGTAGAGCTTTTGATTTCAAAACACAAGTGTTTACAAGGATTTGTGGTATGGATTTTAGAGAGATTCTCTACCTAAGTTACAAGTGATGTTGATTCAAGGAGGGGAAGCCTCCTTTTATAGCCAAATGTGGCGGTTGGAGGAGTGAGTGGAATGAGATATTTCCTCCTCCAACCGCCTCTAGTCCTCTCATAAGTCCGGTTGGCCTTGGTTGCTCTTTGGTTGCTCTTCGGTTGGAGTTTGGATGAGCCAAAGGGTGCACTTGCCTTGCACATGGGTGGCTAGAGCATGGGATGTGCCAAAGGGCAACTACATGAGCATGGTTGAGGCTTGGGCAAGTTTGGTTGAGGTATGGTTTCAAACCAAAAGACAAACCAATGTAAATAGTATAACCTAACCGGGAATTAAGTAGTTTGGTTGGACTTCGCCGGATTTTGACCGGAGTTGGACTAAAATGACTGGAGCAAGGTGGTGGTTGGATTTGGCTTGATCGGAGCATCGCCGGAAGTTGATTGGACCATGGCCGGAGCTTGGCCGGAATTTTGGCCGGAGCTGCCAGAATTTTGGCCGGCAGTCCTTGGCTCTTGTAATGCTGATTTGGATTGCTGATGCAATTCTAAGCCTAATGGTCGAAGTAGTTTTGCCGGAATCTGCTCAGGGCCTCGCCGGGCCTGGTTGGAAGTTCTGGTCGGGCGCAGCCCTCGGGCGCGGACCTGTTTTTCTCGGTTGCGGGCCTCGGGCGCTCTCGATACGGGTCTCGGCACGGGTCTCGGTGCTCTCGGTGCTCTCGGCACTTGGGTCTCGGTGCTCTCGGCACTTGGGTCTCGGTGCTCTCTGCACAGGCGCTCGGTGCTCTCGACACGGGCGCTCGGCGTTGGTTCTCGGGCGTTCCTGGGACGCGTCCCGGCTCTCTCGGGTCCCAGCCCGGCTCTCTCGGCACTCGGCCCGGTACTCTCGGTAGGGACCTGTGGTCCTCGGTATGGGCTCCCGGGTGCGTCGGCATTTCCAGGACGCGGCCCGAGATTTCTCGGTCCCGGCTGGGCTCTTCGGTCCTCGACTTGACTTGTAATCCATTTTTGGTTTAAGAACCCTATTTTTAGCCCGTTTCTTCTCTAAACCTCAAAATAGCCTGTACAACAAAAGTGGAACTAACAAGTAAATGTTGTTAAGACAAAGTGTCTAATTTGGTGGGTTTAACTATCTTAATGAATCATATAAATATGGTCCATCAGGGATCGAGATCGAAAGAAGAGGACTCAAAATTCTGGTCTGATGGTTGAAGATGGTGAGTTAACTTATTATGGCATTATCCGGAACATTATTGAGCTACAGTACGCAAATGGAATGCCGGTAGTCATTTTTGATTGCACATGGTTTAACACTAATCCTAAAGAGAAGGGGAGCACTAAGAGGGATTATGGACTTCTATCTGTTGATACTTCGACAACTTGGTATGAAGATTGGCCGTATTGTCTTGCCACTATGGCAAGACAAGTTTTTTACTTGGATGATCTAAAAGCGGGTGACAACTGGAAGGTTGTAAATGTTGTATCACATAGAGAGCTATTTAGTGATAGTTCCCTTGCAAGAGAAGATGAAAATGAAATGTGCTCAACCTTCCTACTAGTTGTAAAGGATGATCCTTATCAAGAACAAATGCCTGATAAGTCGATTTCTCGACTATCTTTCTCCTACCTTTACTAGATGTTTTGATTCGTTCCGAGTCTCTTTCGATGTCATTTAAACCTCGTACTTGCTATTTCAGGTGCAAAACCGATTCCATGGTTCTCGGACTTAAGACTACCAATTCTCGAAGAAAACCGAAGTTTCGAGCCAATAATGGAGGAAATCCCATGCAAGCATTTGCCGCTCGCCCGGGTCAAATGAAAGCCCGCCCGAGCATTTCCTGTACAGCTCGAGTCCCATCCATCAAGGCCAGGACCCGGCCAAGCGTAATAATACTCGGCCGGGCGTGATCGACAACACCCTCGGCAGCAAATGAGGCCCGCCCGAGAGTTCCAAGACTCGGCCGAGTCCCTCACCCATCCTGCCGCTCAACGCCTGGCCGAGTTACAATTTGCTCGGCATCATCCCAGACTCGCCTGAGCACGAGAAGGCTCACCCGAGTGCCTGGCGACAAGGACCAAGCCTGGCCATAAACCAAACCCCAAGGCCCACCTGAGTCTTCCAAGGTCCGTCCGAGTCTTCCATGCCTTGCGAATCCCAGCGCACAACCACTTCCACGCTCGGCCTAGCGTCACAAGGCCCGGGCGAGTCTCACCAGAAAGATAGGATTTTTAATCCTTGCCTATAAATAGAAAGTTTCATTTTCGGGCACATCTATCGAGGGTTTTGGAGGTTTTTGGAGAGCTCAAGGGTTTTTGAAGATCATCTCATCAAGTGGAAGCACTCTAAGGTTATAGGGAGATTCTTCCTCCTAATTCCTTACTCTTCTTATTGTTTTGTTCTTCATCCTTGTAACAACACTATCATTGTTTGTCTGTGAACATGAGTAGTGAGTAGTTCCCTTAGTTTCTAGGGGTCTATGGACCTCCTTGGTGTGTAAAACTCTATTACATATTGATTACATGTATGAACGAAGCTTTTGTTAAGGTTATGAATCTACTTGGTATATATGTCAACTATATGCCCCCCAAGTGTTTGATAAAATGCCTAGGTGGTCTAGAAATATGAATTTGAAGTTGAGTGTTCTAGCGAATGAGACTAATAGTTCTAGACTTAAAGTAGATTCTCCCTTGCTAAGTGATGATCACTAGCATGACTCATTTTGGCATTGAGACAGGCTTGATCTTAAACCGCTCATTAAATATTGATCATCCAACTAGCGTTGATGATTGAGAAACTTGAGTAGGACGTGAGCTAAAAACATCGAGAGAGATTGAAGCTCACGTGCGAGGTGCCTCTTCCTTAAATCAAGTATAAACATCAAGAGATTGAATTTGATTTAATAGGGACACGCCTTTAATCTAACCTTTACATTACTCGTTCTTGCATGAAATTGAGCCTATTAAGAGTCTAATGCACCAAGGAGGGAAGTAGTACCCTAGGCTTGTAAAAGCCTTGAAAACAACCCTTTCATTTCATTAATCATTGTTTGGTAATCGATCATCACATTTCACACATTCGTAAGGAAATAGACTTATTTTAGTGAAATCGAATAGTGATCTTGAGTTTAAAATTGCTCCATGGACGACCCGGTACTTACCGGTTATAAATTGTTTTTGATTGATATATTGCTTTCGAATCTTATACATTTGAAACGCATAAATTACAACGTTCAAAATGGCGCCGTTGCCAGGGAGCAACGAATTAACTTAAGGAAAAAAGTAGATTTTACAAGATTTGGACTATTTCACTTGGTTTTCTTGCTATTACTTGTGTTGCATTTGTGGCCTAACGGATTCCTTTGTTCTTGTAGGCTTCGGTTGAATGCAAACGAGGTCCAAAAATAAGGAGAAAGTGAACGCTAATTTTGATCAAACCTTGCAACAATACTTGGACTAAGAGAAAGCCAAAGGTCAAGGAACTCGAAAGAAAGGGCAACCTCGTAAACAAGGACCATCACTGATGGACCATAATTGTATGAAACATAAATGCAGTTAAACCCACCAAATTAGACTGTTTGTCTATCTAACGTCTACGTGTTAGTCCCGATATATTTTCACAGGGCATTTTAGAGACTGAAGTGAAAACACGCTAAGGAGAGGATTTTATGCTGAAAAGATAACAAGAGTCAATCCAAGGTCAAGATCATATGCCGACTGAAGAAATATCAAGGATCCTGACGTTGAATTGACCATAACAAATTAATCAGAAGAATCAGGAGTGGAGTCAAGACAGACCGGGGAAGAAACACATTGACAGTTTTGTGAAAAGACTGCACAAAACTGTACAAAACTCACATTTGGGCAAGATGACCGGCCACCATTCAAGGAGGTGGGCAAGGGAGGAGCTCCTCCCCCTTGGGTGACCGGCAACCGGCGGCGCCACCTCCTCCACCAAAAGCCGCCGGCCTCCTCCCCTTCCTCCACATGTGGCCATCTCCTCCCTTGATTTCTCCTCCAATCAAAATGCAACACTTGCCACCCATCTCCACCACCCATCTCCTCCCCTTTGGGCTATAAAAGGAGGAGCTCCTCCCCTCATTTCAACACACCTCAATCTCAAATTCACTTCTCTCTCTAGAAGTTGTAACATTTGTAACGTTGTAATCTTGGCTTTGGAAATAAAGGATAGCTCCCTTGGCGCTTCAACGGTTGTAAGTAATTCATAGTATTTATTTATTTAACTGTTGTCTTTAATTCCTTAGTTATAATGTTTAGCGCGATAAATAGTAGCTAAACTAGTAGTTCGGTAGAAGGGGCGCTCTTGTATTATAAAATGTTTTAGACTATTAACTTAGTGTCTAGTCTAAGTATTCAAAACTTATTCTATGTGCCATATATTAAGTCAGAACGTCAAAGGTAGAGTGGATGCTTGGAATGGCAAAACTCTACAGCGGGGTTCGTAAACTTGTACGGATAAGTGGATGCTTGGAATGGCAAAGCTTATCTGAGAAGTTTGACTCATCTTAAACACCATTTGGTTGATCGGGAATGATTGATCAAATGGATGCACATAGGCTAATATAACCAGGAATGGAGTATTAGTCTAAATAGAATAAGTGTTCTACGTCCTTGGAATAGGCTAGACAGTGTACGCAAATCGAGTGCTTGGAATGGCCTTGATACACCGTTTGAATACTTAGGAGAGTCACTAAAGGTCAATGATAAACAGGATATAATACAAGTCCCCTGAAACCGAACATTTCTCTTTAATTATAAACTGTAATTTACTTTCCAGTATTAAAATCAACCAACCAACCAATCAATCAATCAAAATAGCTGGTAGCTTTAAAACCAACCAACCGACCTTAAACACGCTCCCACGCTGCGTAATCCCCCCGAAGAACAATTATTCCCCTGGTTCCCTTGGGTTCGACCCCTACTTACCAAGTACTACCCAGTAGTATAGTTGCGAGTAGCGGACTATTATAAATTTATTTGCACAAATCGCTTTGACGACGAGCGGTTCTGTCAAATTGGCGCCGTTGCCGGGGAATCAGTCGTCGAATAGTTGTTCTTTCCCTCCCTTTTCTTTTTCTTTCTTTTCTCTATGACAGCACCCATTACGCATGCATGGACAACGCAATTTCTGCCCCTGTTCGGAGGAACGGAGGGAGAAGACCCTGTACAGCACTGTCGAAACTTCCACCAAGTCTGCCACAACATCAAACATGAAAACGAAGTGTTAGAAGAGTTTAAGCTGAAATGCTTCAAATTCTCTCTAACCGACTTCGCCACAATCTGGTACAACACATCCACCGCTAGCAGTGCAGAACGTTACGTAGATCTCTGCGTTCCGTTCCTGAAGGAATTCTCTCCACCTTCCTTACGCCAAGAAACCCGCGAGAAGATCCTGAACCTTCAACAATCCCGGGATGAGACTTTGGACGAATACTACATAAACTACGATGCCATCGTCTCAAGCTGCCCGCACCATGGATTTACGAAGAGAGTTCTTCTCCAAAAATTTCTTCGTGGGATGAGGGCCGAAGAGCTGGGAAGAGTTAACGAAGCTATGAGAAGGTCTGCAACAAACTTCACCGTTGCAGACATGTGGTGCCTTATAATCGGCATGGCCGCTACCACAAGACGAGTACCCCAAACTGATGAGGAAATGCAGACAGAAGAAGCTGATCCTGAGGCTGATGAAGAAGAAACCACCGAACCGTCAGAAGAGACTCCTGAACCGTCTGAGGAATCAGACATGGAAAGCACCAGAAGCAACGAAGTAGAAGTCCAGAACACCACTGACGAACTGCCCAAGCCATACCCGACTATCATTACCCAGGCAGCTGAAACTATCTACGATCAGTTCTTCATGAACCAACATAACGAGGCAGAACCAAGCCTCATGAGGCCTTCCCGACTTTTCCCCTTAATTAATGAGCAAATCGCCGCGAACTATGCGATCCAAGAAGAAGCTCAAAGGAGAATGGGAAAAGCACCTCTGCAGAATGACCCCTCGATGGAGCATTGCTATGCCGCAACTGGACTAGGCAGTCCCAAATACAAAAACTTCGAAAGGCTGGTAGTGAAAGGTCCATCACCCCCTCCGGGGTATTGGAAGGAAAAAATCCCGAAACAAAGGAGTCCTGACCAGAACACAACATCCGGCAAGAAGTCAGGAAGAAGCAACACTGGAACGGTGGCAAAGTTCGACCTCAGCCACCCATGGGACCCAAACCAATGAACCACAAACGAGGTATCGTCGAGCCAACGACGTTAAACAAGTGCACTGTTCGGGAGGTAACCCGACACTATCTTACTTTTCCGCACTTTAATTTCTGTCTTTTAAATTCAGTATTTAGTTTTAAGCTTGCATGACTTTTGAACTAAGGCACGCCTTCGTTCAAAAGTGTGGGGTGAGATCCACCTGTGTACATAAATAACATGCAGCTGTTTTTTTCTTTTTTAGTAATAGTATCTTTTTGAAAATATGAACTTAAGAATGTGAAAAAGATAAATCGTAATTCATGCATTAACCTTGTGAAAATTCAACTGTTTAAAAACTTAGAATGTAACTTTCCATTTGTCCTTTGTGCTGAGATAACTAGGGATGTGGAGTTGATATAAACTGCCCTAAAGAGGCTTGGCAAGCAATCAAAGGATCAGATCAAACTATATGGTTTTCGAAGTCAGTGGAGGCTGCACTTCGGGTTTTCAGTGAATAATTGAAGTCAACTCCGCCAAGAAGCATCTATGCAAAGGCGAGGACGGGAATCAGACCGTCCTCTCTCTAGTCAAAATAGCCGAGAAAATAGATGAGCGACCCTCATCTTGACCCGCGCAAAATGACAAAGACAAGAGGAGCGGGGAGGTATTTCCATAGGCTTGCGGGCGATGATTGGACCTCCCCAAAAAGGCTTGAGAAAATGGACTAGCAGTCACAAAAAGACGAAAAGCTCAATGAAGCAAATAAAGAGGCCAAAGGCCCAAAATTGTGAAGGTTTTAACCGAGCAAAAGTGAAGCACTCAAAAAGTCAAATCAAAGGCCAAAGGCCGATTCACTACAACAAAAAAGCAGTCCCTCGCCAAAGAAGAAAATCAAAAAGGCTCAACTCACTGAAACCCGAATCGAATCATGTGCTAGAGAAAGCTACAAGAAAACCATATAGTAAGAGACGATCCCAAGATTGCAGTCCAGGAGCCTAAAAAGGGGCTATCTCCCGAGACATCCAATATAATTTGCATCTCAGCACGGAGGTACAAGTATTAAGTTTCTTCTATTTATTTACGCAGTTTAATTTGGTAATAAGTAAGCAATGCATGAATTAGGATAGATCGAGTACCACAGTCTAATTTTCATATTCCAAAGCCAAACTTAGAACTTACGCCCTTTAATAGCTTTGTTCGGGACGAACAACTAAAAGTGGGGTGTAATCTGATGGACCATAATTGTATGAAACATAAATGCAGTTAAACCCACCAAATTAGACTGTTTGTCTATCTAACGTCTACGTGTTAGTCCCGATATATTTTCACAGGGCATTTTAGAGACTGATGTGAAAACACGCTAAGGAGAGGATTTTATGCTGAAAAGATAACAAGAGTCAATCCAAGGTCAAGATCATATGCCGACTGAAGAAATATCAAGGATCCTGACGTTGAATTGACCATAACAAATTAATCAGAAGAATCAGGAGTGGAGTCAAGATAGACCGGGGAAGAAACACATTGACAGTTTTGTGAAAAGACTGCACAAAACTGTACAAAACTCACATTTGGGCAAGATGACCGGCCACCATTCAAGGAGGTGGGCAAGGGAGGAGCTCCTCCCCCTTGGGTGATCGGCAACCGGTGGCGCCACCTCCTCCACCAAAAGCCGCCGGCCTCCTCCCCTTCCTCCACATGTGGCCATCTCCTCCCTTGATTTCTCCTCCAATCAAAATGCAACACTTGCCACCCATCTCCACCACCCATCTCCTCCCCTTTGGGCTATAAAAGGAGGAGCTCCTCCCCTCATTTCAACACACCTCAATCTCAAATTCACTTCTCTCTCTAGAAGTTGTAACATTTGTAACGTTGTAATCTTGGCTTTGGAAATAAAGGATAGCTCCCTTGGCGCTTCAACGGTTGTAAGTAATTCTTAGTATTTATTTATTTAACTGTTATCTTTAATTCCTTAGTTATAATGTTTAGCGCGATAAATAGTAGCTAAACTAGTAGTTCGGTAGAAGGGGCGCTCTTGTATTATAAAATGTTTTAGACTATTAACTTAGTGTCTAGTCTAAGTATTCAAAACTTATTCTATGTGCCATATATTAAGTCAGAACGTCCAAGGTAGAGTGGATGCTTGGAATGGCAAAACTCTACAGCGGGGTTCGTAAACTTGTAAGGATAAGTGGATGCTTGGAATGGCAAAGCTTATCTGAGAAGTTTGACTCATCTTAAACACCATTTGGTTGATCGGGAATGATTGATCAAATGGATGCACATAGGCTAATATAACCGGGAATGGAGTATTAGTCTAAATAGAATAAGTATTCTACGTCCTTGGATTAGGCTAGACAGTGTACGCAAACCGAGTGCTTGGAATGGCCTTGATACACCGTTTGAATACTTAGGAGAGTCACTAAAGGTCAATGATAAACAGGATATAATACAAGTCCCCTGAAACCGAACATTTCTCTTTAATTATAAACTGTAATTTACTTTCCAGTATTAAAATCAACCAACCAACCAATCAATCAATCAAAATAGCTGGTAGCTTTAAAACCAACCAACCGACCTTAAACACGCTCCCACGCTGCGTAATCCCCTCGAAGAACAATTATTCCCCTGGTTCCCTTGGGTTCGACCCCTACTTACCAAGTACTACCCAGTAGTATAGTTGCGAGTAGCGGACTATTATAAATTTATTTGCACAAATCACTTTGACGACGAGCGGTTCTGTCAATCACCCATGGCACAATTACCTCGCAATGAGGAGCCCAACGGGGAGAAGCCCCTAAAAGACTATTCCACTCCGAGCCTCACCGGTTTCCAATCGCCGATAGCTCCACCGGGAGTCAATGCACCTCAGTTTGAACTCAAACCGGCGTTGATCAAGATGGTGGGAAACAACGCCTTCACCGGGATAGGAAATCCTAATGCCCACTTAACATCTTTCCTCGAGCTTTGTGAGACGTTCAAGATGAACAATGTGCCCAAAGAAAACATATATCTAAGGCTTTTCCCATTCTCTTTAACGGGGAAAGCCAAGGATTGGCTATGGAGCCATAAAGGCAACACTTTCACAACATGGGACGAGCTAGCCCAAGCCTTCCTCCTTTAATACTTCCCACCGGCGAAGACCCAAAGGCTAAGGAACTTGATCAACTCGTTTGTGCAAGGGGAAGACGAAACATTCCATGAGGCATGGGAAAGATTTAAGGAACTCCCAAGAGAATGCCCCCACCGCAACATAGACAAGCCTACCATAATTCAAATTTTCTATCAAGGCTTGGAAGCCGATTCGAAGAGGCAAATGGATCAAGCCGCGGGTGGAGCATTTATGGAGGTTCATCCCACACAAGGAGGGTTAATTATAGATAAAATCACAAGGAACTCTCACTTATGGGGAAGCGAGAGGACTTATACCCCCAAAAGACAAAGCAAAACAAAAGAGGTGGAGGAAGTAGACTCGAAAGAGGATGTTCGTGCCCTCAATAAGAGGATAGATGCTCTAGCCACTTCACTTAGTGCGCTTCATGTGAAGCAATCGCAAAAGCAACCTCGAGTATGTGCCATTTGCACAAGCCCCTCTCATAAAGAAGATGATTTCCCTCACACTTTCCTTCAAGAAGAGAACCGAGATGATGAGGACGTTAATTTCTTGCAAAGAAATCAACCAAGCTATGGGAGAGACCGGGATCATCCAAATTTTTCATACAAGACAACCGAACCAATCAAGTATGATCCCAATTGGCGCCAAAAGAGCAATCCTCCTCCCGGTTTCACCCATAAGAACCAAGATTATCAAAGGCAAGGTCAAGGCTATCAAAAGCAAACATATGAAGGACAATCTAGCCAACCTCAACAACAATTTCAAACCCAACAATTACCTACGGAAGAACCTACTATGGCTCAAATGCTAGCTTCACTTGTTGTGGGTCAAAACCAAGGGATTGAAGATCGAAACAAGCTAGTTCAAGATCAAATCAAAATGGCTAATGATCATTTCAAGACCTCCCAAGAAAATAAGTTCATGTTCCAATCGATCAACCAACGGCTAGATGAGATGTCCACTCACCACAAGATGTTGGAGAACCAAATTGCCCAACAAGCTAGCTCATCCACGAGATATCAAGGGAAACTTCCCTCCAAGCCGGACTTCCATCAAAATGAACACGTAAATGCTATAACATTGAGGAGTGGAACCGCCTACAAAGCCCCTTCGCACAAGGAAAGGGATGAGAGCACAAGGATGCCCATAATTATTGAACAGGGCGAGGAGGAGGTCGAAGAAGAGATCCCCACTCCAAGAGAAGTTCCTTCTAAGAGCTCAACAAAAGAAGTTGCTAAGGACACAACAAAAGAGCCTTCCCCTTACAAGCCTCCCATGCCATTCCCTCAAAGGCAACTAAAGAAGAACAATGAATCACACTTCCAAAAATTTGCGGAGATGATGAAGAAGATCAATGTGACACTACCAATCTCCGACGTAATATCCCAAATACCCCTTTATAGTAAATTTCTTAAGGATGTTATCTCTCATAGGCGTGAAATTTTTGAAATTAGCTCGGTAAATCTAAATGCGGAATGTAGTGCTATTGTGCAAAATCTCATGCCTATGAAAGAAAAAGATCCGGGGTCGTTTTCAATTCCTACCACTATTGGTGATGTTGACATAAGCAAGCCATTGTGTGATTTAGGTGCTAGTATTTCATTAATGCCCTACTCCCTTTACAAGAAACTTGATATGGGAACTCTCGTGCCTACCGCCATTAATCGACGCCTCGCGGATCGCTCCTCTAGGACCCCAAGTGGAATCCTAGAAGACTTGCTCGTGAAGGTGGGGAAATTTTACATCCCCGTTGATTTCTTTGTCTTAGAAATGGAAGAGGAGCGAGAGATCCTGATGGACCATAATTGTATGAATCATAAACACAGTTAAACCCACCAAATTAGACTCTTTGTCTATTTAACTTTTGCTTGTTAGTTCTGATATTTATCTACAGGGTATTTGAAGTCTAGAGAGAATACAGGCTAAGGAGGAGTTTTTAAGCTGAAAATGAATTCCGAGTCATTCCAAGTCACGACCAGACTCCGACTATACAAATCTCATGAACCTGACATGGAATCACTCAAAACAAGTCCAACCGAAGAGCAACCAGAGTCAGTCCGGAGCTGAAAGGACCCGATGGCTTTTGGAAAAAGTCACAAAATCACACAAACTCTCTTCTCTCCTCCACCTAGCCGGCGGCTCTTCCTCCTTGGTGACTCACCACCGGCGGCTTTGGGGAGAAAAGCCACATGGGCCGGCGGCTTTGAGAGCTTCTCCTCCCATTTTGTGCCATGTGTTGTGATCTAGATCCTTCCCTTGGCTATAAATAGAGCTCATCCCTTCCCTTTGTAAATCATCCCACAATCCTCATTTCAAAACATCATCCATCACAAAGCTCTAGCTTCTCTCTAGATTTTGGGCACTACTCTTGTAAACACTTGTTTTAAATCTATAATACTCATGTTGGTTCTTGAGTATTCTAGTTGTTCTTGAGTTTACTCATGTTGGTTCTTGAGTATTCTCCCTTTACTTTACTGTCTTTCGAAAACCTTCAAGTACTTAGCTATGATATCCACCTCTATGGATATTCGTAGCTAAACCCTTCCTTCGGTTGAAGGGGTGTACTTGTGTCATAAAATGTTTTAGGCCCTACTCTTAATACCTCTATGTGTTCAAAACTTGTTCTATGTGCCACATATTAGGTTAGAACTTCCAAGGTTGAGTGGATGCTTGGAATGGCAAAACTCTTCCGTGGGGTTCGTAAACATACTCGGATAAGTGGATGCTTGGAATGGCAAAGCTTATCTGAGAAGTTTGACCTCTTTAAAACACCATTTGGTTGATCGGGAATGATTGATCAAATGGATGCACACAAGCTAATATACCTTGGAATGGGGTGTTAGTCTAAATAGAACAAGTGCTCTATGTCTTGGAATGGACTAGACAGTGTGGCAAATCAAGTGCTTGGAATGGCCTTGATACACTTTTGAATACTTAGTATGATCATTAGATGTCAATGATAAACAGACTATGATACAAGGCCCCTAAAACCGAATACTTTCCTTAACTTAAAACATCACCTGCACTTTACATTCAGTCTAAATATGAACTGCTTACTTTTCGCAAGACTTGCCCTTCAAGCAACCCACTCTCTGTAAGTCTTCTTTTTCAAGCAATTACTTTCAGTACTTTACTTTCAGTACTTTACTTTCTGCACTAAAATGACGACCAACCCACTTACTTTTCTGTACTAAAACTAAAACCAACAACCAACCACTCACTTTTCATTGCTAAAACCTCAATCCACCTAAAATCACGCTCCCTTTCAGTACATTCCTCAAAGAACAACTATCCCCCTAATTCCCTTGGGTTCGACCCCTACTTACCACTTGCTACCCAGTAGTGAAGTCGCGAGTAGCGGACTTATAAATATATTCTTGACTTTTGCACACGACGACTGTGCATCCGTCAAAATTGGCACCGTTGCCGGGGAATTAGAGTTAGAAATTAACAATCGGATAAGTGTTCTTTGAATCGGTACTCGCTTCAATACAACCATGTCTCGCGAAGGAAGCCACCATGACTACCAGGATGACGACGAGATAAACCTGTACGATCAAAATGATGAGGTGCCACTTACATTTGTCGACGATCCGGAACAACTCATCCGAAACAGAAGAGCTCCTAATAGGGAGGCCATCCGAAGAAACCAAGGACCACCCGAGGACCGAAATGAAGCTGGTCCAGTACAACAACCCCCTAGATATCCACCACCCCCTCAACCTCGACAAGTGCCAAGACGAGAACCCATTTTCGATAACTACTATGGGGATAACAACAACTTCCGCGAACCTACTATGGGAGAACTCTCGGCACCAGATTTCAGAAACCAGCCGTGGTGCATTTACGAAGGCCCTGAACTAGAAGACATCGCTATCAACACTTAAGTGGCCCACAACTTGCCAAAGTTCTCAGGAACACGTGGAGAATCAGCAACAACTCATCTCCAACGCTTACATGGTATTTGCCAAAACTTAAAACCGAATGGCGTAAACATAGACGACTTCAAGTTAAAGGTGTTCTGCTTTTCCCTCATTGACGCGGCAAACGACTGGTTCCTTTCATTGCCTTCCAGTAGCATCAGAACATGGGCTCAGGTGCAAAAGAAATTCCTAGACAAATATTACCCGACAGGAAGGGCAATGCAAGTAAGGAGGCAATTACAGGACATCAAGCAAGGGCCAAATGAAACCATGTACGATTACCTGGAAAAATTCAACCACCTGGAGAGAAGCTGCTGTACCCTTGGACTGCTCGAGAAACTCATCATCGAGTACCTCATTGATGGATTAAGGCCCTTAGACAAAATGCTCCTGGATGCCTCAGCTGGAGGATCCATGATGAATCTATCATTGAGCGGCATAAGGAATCTCATCACCGACGTTGCTGAAAATGCCCGATTTAGAGAAGAGACAACTCGGCAGGAAGAATTTTCCTGAACAAAGAATGTGGCAAAAGCTGAAACACCGATGAACTCTATGCCAGAAGAGATGAAACAAATGAAGGAAATGATGATTCAGATCCTACGAAGACAACCAGTTCCAGTAAAGCCTTACGAATTTTGTGATTCTACGAACCAAAAAACTGACGAATGCCCGACATTAATAGAAGAGGAACCGGTAGAAGTAAATGCAGTGGTAGGATACCAAGGATACAACAACAACAACAGCAACGACAGAGCCGGATCAAACAGACAGTATAATCAAGCGACCAATTCGAACTGGCAGAACAAGAACCATCCTTCGAGGGAGACACAACCAGCTGTCCCTCAACTAGCTCAGTCATTCTACCAACCCCCCCCCCCACCGGCAGTATCACCAGAACGCTCCATCAGGAGGCCAATATCAGCAAAGAGGACCGAATCAGTACCAAGCCGGCCCGAACAATCAGCAAGGACCAAACAAGTTGCTCGATGACACAATGAAGGAGCTCGCAAGAAGCATAAATCAATTGGGTACTTCGCTACACCAATACCAGGTGAAAACTGACGGGGCAATTTCAGAATTGACCAAACAAATGTCCAAGCTCGCCACCGCAATGTCAACACTCACTAATGAACCTGGTAGACTTCCTTCACAAACCATCCAAAACCCAAAGGCAAATATTAGCATGATAAGGAGGTCAAACATAAAGGCGACACTGGAAGAAGTAGCACGATCCACAACTTACAAGCTTACTAACAAACACTTCACCCGTAGGCGCCGTCCTGATTGGAATCAAGAGGATGACCGACCCAATGATGGCAGAACATGGGTCACGCATGCTGACAATAGACGCTATGCATTCACCGTTAGCATGACACCACCACCAATCACGCACTCTGACATACCAGCATCTGGATGGGATAACAATGACGATTTAAAGTGGGACTCCCCAACTAATATTTATGCTTCGAAGCAAAATATTTACCTAGAAAATCAAGAGTAAAAGGGGCCCGATTATACAAATCCTAAGCCAAAGGATGGGCAGAATGGCCCGATAATGGAAAGGTCCCTCACCTCAGATCATGAGTCACAACCGGAAAAAGATAAAGACCCAGGGGCCTTCACAATCACCTGTAGTATTGGCAAAACACAAATTCGTAAGTGCTTGGTCGATCTTGGGGCTGCTGTCAATGCCATGCCTTACTCCTTATATTACTTATTAGGACTTGGTCCATTAAAACCGCCCAGGTCAAATATCGAGCTAGGAAACAAATCGTGCATCCGTCCAGTTGGAGTGCTGGAAGATGTAATACTCCATGTGGGAGAGCTCGTCATTGCTGCGGACTTTTATGTAATACAAACGGGAGAGACCAGCGAAGACGACCCTCCAACGCTTATATTGGGACGACCTTTTCTCCACGCCACCAAGGCATGGATCGACATGGGAAAGGGCTTGTTATCACTTGCATTTGGCGGCAAAATTTCAGATTTCTACATCGATAATTATAATGGTCGCCAAAGGACAAGGAAACCACCAGACATTGTACCTATCTCAGATCTCAGTACACAGATTTCTGACTTGCCAAAAGAGACCAAGAAAGTGACAAGATCAGCAGCTATGGTCAAAGGTCCCTCGCCTTCTGAGAAACAATGGAAGGAGAATCCACCAAAACCATGGAGTTCCAACCCAAGCACATCATCTCACAAGAAATCAGGAAAAGGCAAGGCAAGAATCAAGGTTGGCACAATAGAGAAATACGACCTGAGCCACCCATGGGATCCGACCTTTTTCAAGCAATTACTTTCAATACTTTACTTTCAGTACTTTACTTTCTGCACTAAAATCACGACCAACCCACTTACTTTTCTGTACTAAAACTAAAACCAACAACCAACCACTCACTTTTCATCGCTAAAACCTCAATCCACCTAAAATCACGCTCCCTTTCAGTACATTCCTCAAAGAACAACTATCCCCTTAATTCCCTTGGGTTCGACCCCTACTTACCACTTGCTACCCAATAGTGAAGTCGCGAGTAGCGGACTTATAAATATATTCTTGACTTTTGCACACGACAACTGTGCATCCGTCAGATCCCAATCATTTTGAGAAGGCCATTTTTGAAAACTACTAAGGCGGTAATAAGTTGCATAAATGACTCGCTAGAGTTTGAAATAGGGGGAGAGAAAATCAAGTTCTATCTAAAACAAGCATGTATTTCCCCTAGTAACTCATTGGATTGCAACTTGCTTGATGCTTATAATGATTTTTCTTGTGATGAACTAACTTTTATTGAGCAAGAGCTATTGAGTGATGAAAGCATAGGTGACTCTATGATGGATTTGTTGATGATGGACGAGGAGGAGCAAAAAGAGGAAAAAGATGATGAGAAAGAAAGAACGGGGAAAGGAGAAGGTAAGGGACCTTGTGGGATAGAGCTTAAGGCTCTACCTACAAGTCTAAGGTACGAATTTCTAGGTCCAAACTCTACCTTCCCCGTAATAGTGAATGCCTCTTTGAATGAGCTTGAAACCTCTAGACTTTTGCATGTGCTTAGAAAGCGTAGGGGGGCTATTGGGTATTCCATTGATGATCTTGAAGGGATTATCCCCGATATATGCATGCATAGAATTACATTAGATGATGATGCTAGACCAACCCGAGAGAGGTTGAGGAGGTTGAACCCCACGTTGGGGGAAGTTGTCTTTAAGGAGATAACTAAGTTGAGGGAAGCGGGAATCATTTATGCCGTTCCCGACTTGGAATGGGTGAGCCCAATCCATGTAGTCCCTAAGAAAGGTGCCTTGACAGTAGTCAAGAACGAAAAGAATGAGCTAATCCCTACACGCATCGTCACGAGGTGGAGGATGTGTGTTGATTAACATAAGCTAAACAAAGCCACTAAGAAAGATCACTTCCCTCTTCCTTTCATTGATCAAATGCTTGAGAGACTAGCTAACCAGGAATACTTTTGCTATTTGGATGGATATAGTGGATTCTTCCAAATCCCTATACATCCTTCGGACCAAGAGAAAACCACCTTCACATGCCCCTATGGAACCTAAGCGTATAGACGTATGCCCTTTGGGCTATGTAATGCGCCGGGTTCCAAAGGTGCATGATGGCCATTTTCTCCAATTTCATTGAAAATACAATGGAAGTATTCATGGATGACTTTTCGGTTTATGGTTCCTCATTTGATTCTTGTCTAGAGAACCTTTCAAAGGTTCTCGACAAATGCATTGAGACCGATCTAGTCTTGAATTGGGAAAAGTGCCATTTCATGGTACAAGAAGGACTTCTGCTTGGACATCTTGTCTCTAATAGGGGAATTGAAGTGGATAGGACCAAGATTGAAGTGATTGAAAAACTTCCACCCCTTAGAGACGTTAAGGGAATTCGAAGCTTTCTTGGGCACGCCGGGTTCTACCGACGCTTCATTAAAGATTTCTCTAAGATTGCCAAGCCATTAACCGATCTCTTGCATAATGATACTCCCTTTGTATTTAATGATCCTTGTGCTAAAGCTTTCGAGAAGCTAAAGTTTGCCCTCACATCCGCTCCTATCATCCAACCTCCCAATTGGAAACTCCCTTTTGAGCTTATGTGCAACGCGAGTGATTATGCCATCGGAGCCGTTCTAGGGCAAAGGATAGACAAGAAGGTACATGTGATCTATTACACGAGCAAGGTATTGGACCATGCTCAATCAAACTACTCCACCACGGAGAAGGAGATGCTAGCTATTGTCTATGCCTTCGAGAAATTTAGGCAATACTTGGTGGGGTCAAAAACCATAGTATACACTGATCATGCCGCCATCAAATACCTAATTTCTAAGAAAGATGACAAGCCTAGGCTCATAAGATGGGTACTTCTACTTCAAGAGTTTGACATTGAAATCAAAGACAAGAAGGGAGTAGAGAACTTGGTTGCCGATCACCTTTCTAGACTAGAGCCTTTGAGGGAGAAAGCCTCAAGTGAGGAATTGCCTATTAAGGACTCTTTTGTTGGTGAAAACTTGATGAGGATTGAAAATGCCCCTACTCCATGGTACGCCGATATAGTGAACTTCAATGCAAGAAGATACTATTGGGATGAGCCCCATCTCTTCAAGCTTTGTTCGGATGGTATTTATAGAAAATGTGTAGCCGATGAAGATATAGATGGAGTCTTGCACCATTGCCATTATTTCCCTTGTGGAGGCCATGGAGGGAGTTCAAAGACCGCGGCTAAGGTACTTGAAAGTGGACTCTATTGGCCATCAATCTTCAAAGATGCTTACAATTTCATGAAGGCTTGTGACAAATGTTCAAGGAGTGGTAATATCTCCAAGAGGGACGAGATGCCCCAACAAGCAATGCTAGAAGTGGAGATCTTTGATGTATGGGGCATCGATTTCATGAGTCCTTTCCCTCCTTCCTATGGGAACCGCTACATTATTGTAGCGGTTGATTATGTGTTCAAATGGGTTGTAGCTATAGCCTCCCCAACTTGTGATGCTAAGGTCGTAGCTAAACTTTTCAAGAAAGTGATTTTCCCTAGATTTGGAGTCCCAAGGATGGTTATTAGTGATGGGGGATCTCAATTCAAGGAAACGCAATTTGGGGCACTTCTAAAGAAATATGCGGTCTACCACCAGGTTGCTACACCTTATCACCCCCAAACTAGTGGACAAGTCAAAGTTTCAAATAGAGAAATCAAGGTCATCTTTGAGAAAACGGTGGGAAGTTCTAGAAAGGATTGGTCCTCGAAATTGGATGATGCTCTTTGGGCATATAGGACCGCTTTCAACACACCTATAGGGATGTCTCCCTTTAGGCTCATTTATGGGAAACCTTGTCATCTACCGGTTGAACTAGAGTACAAGTCATTTTTGGCGGTTAGAGAATTGAATTTTAACTTGAAAATCGCCGGAGAAAAGAGGCTATTGGACTTGAACGAGTTGGATGAAATTAGACTTGACTCATATGAGAATGCCAAAATCTACAAGCAAAAGCAAAAGAAATGGCATGACAAGAAGATCTTGAGGAAGGAATTTAAGGAAGGGGACCAAGTCCTACTATTTTACTCAAGATTGAGGTGATTCCAGGGAAAGTTAAAGTCAAGATGGACGGGTCCATTCAAAATTCAAAAGGTGTTTGAGGACGGGCATGTCAACTTGTTCAACTCAAGAGGGGAAATTTTCAAAGCCAATGGGCAATGACTCAAGCTCTATCATGGATCCCCCTAGATCCCGAGAACACCACGATCACCCTACATGACTTAACCGATTGAGGCCTCCTAAAGTGCATTTCTAAATTTTCCATGAGGAGATTCAGCTCGGTCTTTGCCAAGACATTAAACTAGGCCCTCCCGGGAGGTAGCCCGTTGTAAGTGTTCATTTTGGTTCAAAAATTTTGAAATGCTTGGTTTGTGTGAGCTCCATGTGGTTGGTGTGCTTAGAATTGCTAATATGGTGGCTTTGTATTTTGGAAGAGTGCGTAAAAATTCTAAGTGTGGAGTAGAACTTCAAACAAAATGGCTAAATGGCTCACTGAGGAAGACTCGCCCGGGCTCAAGGATGCTCGCCCGGGTCGCATCTGCACAGCGCTCGGAGGACCTCGGCGCTCGCCCGACTCGAAGCTCGCCCGCCTGAGCCTACGACATAAAGGCCTAACTCGCACGCCCGCCCGATCTCGTTCACACCTGCCCGGGCGTTTCCTGCGCCACACTGGGATAACCCCGACGCTCGCCTGGCTCCCGCGGCGCTCGCCTGAGCCTCACCTCAATTTCACCCATGTAAAGCCTGGCGCTCGCTCGGGGCCGTCCAATGCTCGCCCGAGCGACTTTTGCCCAGCACTCAGACAACTTCCACACTCGTTCGAGTCCTTGAATGCTCGCCTGGATCTCGACTTGGTTTAAATAACCAGTCCTTCTCCCCCAAATTCAAATCACTCGATTTTGCCCTAAAATTCACTCTTCTCTCTTCCGTCCGCCGCTCCCCAGCCCCGTCCAGCTCTCGTCTGCCGCTCCTCAGCCCCGTCCAGCTCTTGTCCGCTGCTCCTCAGCCCTCGTCCAGCCTTCGCCCAGCCCCACCTCAACCCTCCATCCGAAAACCCCCGTCACTCGCCTCTCCCTCGCCTCCCACTCACCTGCTCAAATTGAGCCCTGACCTCTACTCGCCTCCTCTTCCATTCGAATTCTGGCAATGGCAAGAACAAAAGGGCTTGATAAAGCAATAGAGAAGGAGAGGGAAGCCACCGCATCCCAATCTAGCCCCGCTGCTTCCAAACCAAAGAAGAAGAAAGTCAAGAAACCTAGCCAAGAACCGGCGGTGGATAAGTCAATTCCATCTTCGTCCAAACCATCGAAGAAGTCTAGAAAAGCCTTGGAGAGCTTTGTTTCAATGGAGGACGACCCCTTAGATCCTACCTTTGAGGAAGAACCTCCCCAACCATCCAAGAAGCGGAAATCCAAGGCCTCCACCATTCCGAGCGAACCTGCCCCATCCTTGGCACTAGCATTGCCTCCAACACCTTTCCCTGAGCCCGCAGTACCAAAACCATACCCTTTCGATGCGGAATTGGCATTCACAAATGCAAAGCACATGTCAAACTTGGCATCAATCATGAAGAAGGGCAAGGCACCAATGGCCACACTATATCCTCACGTGAAGACCCTCACCGACTTGGGATTACATGATGAGGTACATTCTCGGCTCTCACACTCCGGTTTAGACATAATAATCATTGATGATCCCGGAATGTACACGAGGGTTGTGCAAGAGTTCCTTTGCTCATTTGAAGCGGTGAGGAATACGGAGAAGAAGATAACTAGTTGGAAGTTTGTGCTAGGAGGCTCGCAAAATAGATTCACTAAGGACGTCATTTATGAATGGTTGAGGTTTCCTTTGAATGGGGTGAATGTGCCCAAATTTTCAGATTTCGAGCTATATAACTTTTGGCACAAGATTTCGGGTCGGGATGAATGGTTCACTTCGGGGTACAATTCTGCAACAATCGAGGACAAGGTTTGGAAGATTATTCACAGTTTCATCGCTTTGGCTATTAACGTTCGTACGGATGGGGCAAGAATGGTGACTATCCCGGATTTAACTATCATGCTTGCCATAGACAATGGCCTCGTTCTTGATTGGTTTAGAAAGTTTTTAGAAAGCACTCTTTGAAATCTTCATGAAAAACTTAAATCTCTCGATTGCTTTTAGGTGACTTTAGTTCTCTTGCTTAGTGCCTTGTTTGTGGTTATTTCTCGCACATTCCATATTCACATTGGGCATATTGTCGAGTTTTAAGTGTGGAGTCAAAAGAGGGCGAAGCCCCATTCGAAAAAAGAAAAAAAATATTGGTCAAAGAGGGCAAAGCCCCGACTAAAAACTTCCTCGAAGTACAAGAGAAGTTTTGCTCCAAAAACATACAAATGCCGGGGGTTAGGAAGAAAAGTTCCCCCTTGAAAGCATTTGTAGGCCAAATAAAAACCACTAAAGCTTGACTTTATGCCCTTCCATCATCTCTTGCATGTGTGAGTCCACCACGTGCATTGTGTGATAGCAAGTTGAGCTTTAGGACGACCCTTGTGATTTCACATAAGCTATCGGTTGGTTTATGCTTGTTTTGAGAACCTTTGTTGTCAAAATCCTCTTTCCTTATGGATTACGACTTTAGCGTCTAAAACTTGGAAATGAGTTTATATCGTGAGCCCGTGGACTAGCCCCAGCTAGCATAGGTGATCAAACGACAGTTTTGTGCAAAAAGCTTTAACCTTTTTTCAAAAGCCTTGCTTCAAAAATGAATAGACTTCTAGGTTAGGCACTTGATAGCGCTAGTATTGACCTCCTTGAATGCGCACCCTCATGTGAACTTAAACGGTTTGAAAACTCTCTTGAAATGTAAAGTGATTGTGATGCTAGTTTGGGATGTGAAGTAAGTTTTGAGATGTCCATGCCTTAATTGTTAAACACTCTTGCTTTCACTCTTATGGGATAAATGCATGTGGGATTTGTGAGTATTCCCTTTTCTGAAAACTCTCACGAGACTATAACTCGTCCACTAGGGTAGCCTAGGGGTTTAAAGGGTTGGTGCATACTGACGGATGCACAGTCGTCGTGTGCAAAAATCAAGAATACATTTATAAGTCCGCTACTCGCGACTTCACTACTGGGTAGCAAGTGGTAAGTAGGGGTCGAACCCAAGGGAATTAGGGGGATAGTTGCTCTTTGAGGAGTGTACTGAAAGGGAGCGTGATTTTTGGTGGATTGAGGTTTTAGCGATGAAAGGTGAGTGGTTGGTTGTTGATTTTAGTCTTAGTACAGAAAAGTAAGTGGGTTGGTTGGGATTTTAGTGCGGAAAAGTAAATGACAGAAAAGTAAAGTACAGAAAGTAATTGATTAAAGGAAAGACTTACAGTGAGTGGTTGCGTGAAGGACAAATCTTGCGGATAGTAAGCAGTTGATATTGCAGTTGATATTGAGGAAGTAAGTGCAGGTAAAGTTCTGAGTTAAGGAAAGTATTCGGCTTCAGGGGCCTTGTATCATAGTCTGTTTATCATTGACCTTTAATGATCCTACTAAGTATTCAAAAGTGTATCAAGGCCATTCCAAGCACTCGATTTGCCACACTGTCTAGTCCATTCCAAGACATAGAGCACTTGTTCTATTTAGACTAATACCCCATTCCAAGGTATATTAGCCTGTGTGCATCCATTTGATCAATCATTCCTGATCAACCAAATGGTGTTTAAAAGAGGTCAAACTTCTCAGATAAGCTTTGCCATTCCAAGCATCCACTTATCCGAGTATGTTTACGAACCCCACGGAAGAGTTTTGCCATTCCAAGCATCCACTCAGCCTTGGAAGTTCTAACCTAATATATGGCACATAGAACAAGTTTTGAACACAAGAGGCACTAAGAATATGGTCTAAAACATTTTATGATACAAGTACACCCCTTCAACCGAATGAAGGGTTTAGCTACGAATATCCATAGAGGTGGATACCATAGCTAAGTACTAGAAGGTTTTTGAAAGACAGTAAGTAAAGGAGAATACTCAAGAACCAACAGGAGTAAACTCAAGAACTACTAGAATACTCAAGAACCAACAGGAGTATTATAGATTTAAAACAAGTGTTTACAAGAGTAGTGCCCAAATCTAGAGAGATAAGTGTTTTTGATTTTTTGGGATGTGTAGAGAGATGAGCTCTCCACACTTTGGGATGCATTACAAAGGGAAGGGAAGATGTCTATTTATAGGCTAAGGGGATGAAGAGATGTGGAGGAGGAGGAGACACATGTCAAATGGAGGGTGGAGGACACAAGAGCCGCCGGTGGCTTTGGCTTCAAGGGGACACATGGGCGGCTAGATGTGCTTCAAGGGGGAACAAGGGTGGCTTGTATTCATCCAAGCCATCCACATGGAGGAGCTTTTCCAAAAGCCGCCGGTTAGGTGGAGGAGGGTGGGTGAGAGATGTGTGTTTGTGATCTTTCACAAAAGCCATCGGTCCTTTCAGCTCTGGACTGACTCTGGTTTCCCTCCGGTTGGACTTGTTTTGAGTGATTCCACGTCAGGTTCTTGAAAGTTGTTCAGTCGGAATCTGGTTGTGTCCTGGAATGACTTGTAATCCATTTTCTGCTTTAAAACTCCTCCTTAGCCTGTATTCTCTCTAGACTTCAAAATACCCTGTAGATAAATATCGGAACTAACAAGAAAAAGTTAAATAGACAAATCGTCTAATTTGGTGGGGTTAACTGTGTTTATGATTCATACAATTATGGTCCATCAGATAACCCCACACTTTTAGTTGTTCGTCCCGAACAATGCTTTTTAAGGGCGGAACACAATCTAAGTAAAAACTTCAAATATGAAAGTGAGACTGTGGGACTAGATTTATCTTAATTCATGCATTACTTACTTATTATCAAATTAAACAGTGTAAATACTTAGAATAAACTTGATACTTGTACCTTTGCACCGAGATGCAAATTAATTCGGATGTTTCGGGAGATAGCCTTTTCAGGCTCCTGGACTGCATTCTCGGGATCGACTCACACTATATGGTTTCCTTGTAGCTTTTTCTAGCACGTGATTCGGTTCGGGTTTCACTGAGTTGAGTACTTTGATTTCTTTTTGGCGAGGGACAGCTTCTGTAGTGAATCGGCCTTTGGCCTTTGATATTGAGTTGGAGTTTCTTCACTTTTGTTTCGGTTAAAACCTTCACAATTTTGGCATTTGGCCTTTGATTAGCTTCTTTGTGCTTTTCCTTCTTTGTGACTTGCTAGTCCATTTTCTCAGCCTTTTTGGGAGGTCCAATCGTCGCCCGCAAGCATATGGAAATACCTCCCCGCTCTTTCTCATCCTCGCCGTTTCGCGCGGGTCAAGATGAGGGTCGCTCATCTATTTTCCCAGCTACTAGGACTAGAGATAGGACGATTTGATTCCCGTCCCGCCTCTTGCATAAACGCTGCACGGCGGAGATGACTTCAATCTTCACTGAAACCCGAAGTGCAGCCTCCACTGACTTCGAAAACCATATAGTTAGATTCGATCCTTCGAGTGCTTGCCAAGCCTCTCTAGGGCAGTTTATATCAACTCCACATCCCCTGTTTATCTCAGCATAAAGGGACAAATGAGAAGTTACATTCTAAGTTTTTATACAGTTGAATTTTCACAAGGTAAATGCATGAATTTAGATCTATCTTTTTCACATTCTCAAGTTCATATTTTCAAAAAGATAATATTAAGGGAAAAGGAAAAAAACATGTTAATTAACTATGTACACAGGCGGTTCTCACCCCACACTTTTGAACGAAGGCGTGCCTCACATCACAGATTAGTTCAAAAGTCATGCAAGCAAATATTTACAGAAAAGGTGAGAATGAAAAAAACTAAATGACAGAAATTAAATGATTGAAAGTAAGATAGGTGTCGGGTTACCTCCCGACCAGTGCATTTGTTTAACGTCGTTAGCTCGACAGTACCTCATTCCTGGATCATAAGGTCGGGTCACATGGGCGTGTGAGGTCGAATTTCTTCTCGGATGCCCTTTTGCTCCGAGAGGGTGAGGCTTCATTGACCATAGCTGCTAGTCCAATGAGTCGTGCTCGCTTGTTACTCCTTCTGGGTTTCCATTCTTTCGGCCCATGTCTTTGCCGCTTCTTCATGTTTGAATAGTTGGCACCTTTGCGAGTTTGGAAGTTTGGTTTTGTGCCATTAAATGTAGGTGACATTAAGCATGCGCCTCTGCCAATCCTCTTCATTGTGGCAGTGATGGATGGTTGTCTTGGAATGAGTGAGTTTTCAGGCGGTTTTCCTTGGCTTGTGACGAGTGAGAGTTCCTTTGTCGGCTTTTTTGGCTCATGCTCCTCCTCTAACTCCCCTTGCACCTCATCATTATTGATTATATGATCTTCGGTGGCTATGATCGGCATAAAACACGAAGGGTTAAGTTGGGGCACTTCGACCATGAGGACTGGGTCTGTTTCAGGTGTTCCGACAGTGAGGACCAGGTCTTTCTCGGACAGTTCGGTAATGAGGTCCGGGACTTCCTCGGGTGCTCCGAGCGCAAGGACCGGGCCTGGCTTGATTTCTTCGGCCGCTTCGGCAGTGAGGTTCGGGACTTCTGTTGGCTCGGTAGTTAGGACTGTGATTTCCTCGGATGGATTGGTGATAAGGACCGGGCCTGATTTGGGCAGTTCTTCTTCTAACTCCCAGGGATAATCTGAATGGAGTTCTTCTTTAGGCAACCATGGGTTCTCATCCTCGTCATTCATATGGTCTCCGGGGGCAATCATACTGAGGTCTGGGTCTGTTTTGGGCAGTTCGGCACTGAGGTCTGGGTATTTCTCGGGCAACTCTTCAGTTAGGACCGAAATTGATTTGGGCAGTTTGGCAATGCGGTCCCAGATCAGTTGTGTAGCCGCCCAGAATTCCTCATTTTCGACATCGTCTTGGTGTATCGGGGCACTCATTTGCTGGATGCTAGCTGCCAATTCTTCCTCCTTGTCCTCGAGTGACTCGGCAATGTGGACCTGGGCTTCCTCGGGCATTTCGGAAATGTGTACCGGGCCAGCCTCGTACAGTTCGGCAGTGAGCTCCTGAAAGAACGCACTACACTGTCGTTAAGGTGCAATGTTCTCTGTACAAATAAATTTATATTTTCCGCTACTCGCGACTACACTACTGGGTAGTAAGTTGTAAGTAGGGGTCGAACCCAAGGGAATTAGAGGGATACGTTGTTCTTTATACTGGCGGGGAACGTGTTTTAGGTTGATTGAGATTTTAGCGCGATTGACTAAGCTACTGTTTTTGGTTTTTTTGGTTTTGAGTGCGGAAAAGTAAATTACAGAAAATAAATACTGAAAATAAAGGAGTTAAGGGAAGAAGACTTACAGTGGGTGATGCGTGATTGCGATTCCTCCGGTAGATGAGCGGTTGATGGTTGTAGTTGATCGGGCAGTTTACAAAAGTAAATACAGGGGGGTTTGTAATTTAAGGAAAAGTATTCGGTTTCAGGTACCTTGTATTATAACATGTTTATTAATAACCGTTAGTAACCTTTCTAAGTATTCAAAGATGAATCGAGGCCCTTTCGCAGCGCAAGACTTGCAACATCGTTTAAAGCAACACTTGTTCTACTTCAGACTAATTCCTCCTTTCGAAGTATCTTAGCCTTTTGTGCATCCACCTGATCTCTCAGTTACGATCGACCAAGTGGTGTTTTAGATAAGTCGAACTCCTCGATAAGTTTTGCTTGTTACAGCTTCCACTTACCGAGTATGATCACGAATTCCCATGGAAGAGCCTTGCTTGTTACAGCTTCCACTCAACCTTGGAAACTCTGACTATAAATAGCACATAGAACAAGTTTTGAATACAAAGAAATGAAACTAAAAGAAATTAAAACATTATATAATACAAGAAAATACCTTCGACCGAATGAGGAGTTTAGCTATGAATATCCCTGGAAAAGGACATCATAACTAAATACTCGGGGGTTTTTGAAAATAGTAAGAGGGAAAGGGGTGGAATACTCAAGAATCAACAAGAGTATTCCCAATTTCCTACTGAATACTCAAGAACCAACAGGAGTATTCTCTAAAGTATAATACTCAAGAACAAACAGGAGTATTATTCCAAAACCAACCAAACTTACAAAGTAAAATGTAGAGAGATAAGTGTTTTTTGATTTTTGGATTTTGTGGATGTTGTGGATGATTGAAATGAGGAGAAGCCTCCTTTTATAGCCACAAGGGGAGGAGATGGGTGGTGGAGATGGGTGGCATGTGGTTTTGATCCAAGGGAGGAGAAGGGAGGAGGAAGGAGGAGGTGACACATGGGGGAGGAGAAAAGCCGCCGGTTGCCTTGGGTGGAGGAGCCGCCGGTAGCCGGTTGCAAGGGGAGGAGAAGGGTGGCTTTGGCCACCTCCAAGCAAGGTGGCCGGTCACCTTGGTCCATGAGTGCATTTTGACAGTTTTGTGCAGTCTTTTCACAAAACTATCAGTCCAATTTCGCTCCGGTCTGACTTTGATTGTTCCTCGGTTGGATTTGATTTGAGTAATTCCTACGTCAGGATCTTGAGATTCTTCATTCAGCGTCTGATCGTGACCTTGGACTGGCTCGTAATATCTTTTCAGCGTAAAATCCTCTCCTTAGCGTGTTTTCTCTCTAAGCGCCAAAATACCCTGTAGGAATAAATAGGGACTAACAAGCAGAAGTTAAATAGACCAACAGTCTAATTTGGTGGGTTTTACTGTGTTTTTGATTCGTATAATTATGGTCCATCAGATCACCTCACACTTTTAGTTGTTCGTCCCGAACAATGCTATTAAAGGGCGGCACTCTAAGTTTGGTTTAAAATATGAAAATTAGACTGTGGGACTCGATTTATCCTAATTCATGCATTACTTACTTATTACCAAATTGAACTGTGTAAATAAATAGAAGTAACTTGATACTTGTACCTCCGTGCCGAGATGCAAATTATTCTGGATGTTTCGGGAGATAGCCCTTTTTAGGCTCCTGGATTGCAACCTCGGGATCGTCTCTCACTATATGGTTTCCTTGTAGCTTTCTCTAGCACGTGATTCGGTTCGGGTTTCACTGGTTTGAGTACTTTGATTTTTTTTTCTTTTGGCGAGAGACTGCTTTTGTAGTGAATCGGCCTTTGGCCTTTGATTTGACTCTTTGAGTACTTCACTTTTTGTTTGGTTAAAACCTTCACAATTTTGGGCCTTTGGCCTCTTGATTTGCTTCTTTGAGCTTTTTGCGTCTTTGTGACTTGCTAGTCCATTTTCTCAAGCCTTTTTGGGAGGTCCAATCATCGCCCGCAAGCCTATGGAAATACCTCCCCGCTCCTCTCATCATTGCCGTTTCGCACGGGTCAAGATGAGGGTCTCTCATCTATTTTCTCGGCTACTTTGACTAGAGAGAGGACGGTCTGATTCCCGTCCTCGCCTTTTTTCTTTTTGCATAAACACTGCATGGAGGAGATGACTTCAATCTTCACTGAAACCCGACGTGCAGCCTCCACTGACTTCGAAAACCATATAGTTTGATTCGATCCTTCGATTGCTTGCCAAGCCTCTCTAGGGCATTTCTATCAACTCCACATCCCTAGTTTATCTCAGCACAAAGGGACAAATGAGAAGTTACGTTCTAAGTTTTTAGATAGTTGAATTTTCACAAGGTAAATGCATGAATTTTAGATCTATCTTTTTCACATTCTTAAGTTCATATTTTCAAAAAGATAATATTAAAAAAGAAAAAGAAAAACATGTTATTTATGTACACATGCGGATCTCACCCCACACTTTTGAACGAAGTCGTGCCTTTCAGTACTACTTAGTTCAAAAGCCATGCAAGCAGACAATTATGAGAAGGAAATGATATTAAGGAAAAGGGAAGAACAGAACTCCCTTTAAGGTGTTGAGTAAACGACATGGCTCGAGGCTGGATAATCGAGGGAGTTCGGCTGGGGCCTTGAATTCTTAGCTTAGCCCTGACTGGCTTAATGTTGCACCCAAGTCCGATTCCTGAATAGTCAAATCTTCTATGCACCAAGTGGGTGAGAGCGACTTATTGAAAAAGTAAAATACAGAAAATAAAAGATAGAAAATTAAAGTGCGGAAAGTAAGATAGTGTCGGGTTACCTCCCGACAAGTGCACTTGTTTAACGTTGTTGGCTCGACAGTACCTCATTCCTGGATCACTGGTTGGGATCCCATGGGTGGCTTAGGTCGAATTTCGCCACTGTTCTTGTGTTGCTTCTTGCCTTGCCTTTTGATGGACCAAAGTTATACGAGTCAGAAACACAGTAAAACCCCCTTAATTAGACTGTTTGTCTATCTAACGTCTACGTGTTAGTCCCGATATATTTTCACAGGGCATTTTAGAGACTGAAGTGAAAACACGCTAAGGAGAGGATTTTAAGCTGAAAAGATAACAAGAGTCAATCCAAGGTCAAGATCATATGCCGACTGAAGAAATATCAAGGATCCTGACGTTGAATTGACCAGAACAAATTAATCAGAGGAATCAGGAGTGGAGTCAAGACAGCCCGGGGAAGAAATACATTGACAGTTTTGTGAAAAGACTGCACAAAACTGTACAAAACTCACATTTGGGGAAGATGACCGGCCACCACTCAAGGAGGTGGCCAAGGGAGGAGCTCCTCCCCCTTGGGCCACCGGCAACCGGCGGCTATGGGAGGATGGACCGGCGGCTTTACTATTCCGCCACTTGTCACCTCCTCCTCCCTTCTCCTCCCTTGGATCAAATGCACATGTCCACCATCTCCACCACCCATCTCCTCCCATTTTGGCTATAAATACAAGCCTCCTCCTCCTCATTTCAACACACCTCAATCCAAATTCACTTCTCTCTCTAGAAGTTGTAACATTTGTAATGTTGTAATTTTGCTTTGGAAATAAAGGAAAGCTCCCTTGGCGCTTCAACGGTTGTAAGTATTATTTTTAGTATTTATTTAACTGTTGTCTTTAATTCCTTAGTATAATGTTTAGCGCGATGAATAGTAGCTAAACTTGTAGTTCGGTCTAAGGGGCGCGCTTGTATTATAAAATGTTTTAAGACTATTAACTTAGTGTCTAGTCTAAGTATTCAAAACTTATTCTATGTGCCATATATTAAGTCAGAACGTCCAAGGTAGAGTGGATGCTTGGAATGGCAAAACTCTACAGCGGGGTTCGTAAACTTGTACGGATAAGTGGATGCTTGGAATGGCAAAGCTTATCTGAGAAGTTTGACTCATCTTAAACACCATTTGGTTGATCGGGAATGATTGATCAAATGGATGCACATAGGCTAATATAACCGGGAATGGAGTATTAGTCTAAATAGAATAAGTGTTCTACGTCCTTGGAATAGGCTAGACAGTGTACGCAAATCGAGTGCTTGGAATGGCCTTGATACACCGTTTGAATACTTAGGAGAGTCACTAAAGGTCAATGATAAACAGGATATAATACAAGTCCCCTGAAACCGAACATTTCGCTTTAATTATAATTTGTAATTTACTTTCCAGTATTAAAATCAACCAACCAATCAATCAATCAATCAAAATAGCTGGTAGCTTTAAAACCAACCGACCGACTTTAAACACGCTCCCACGCTGCGTAATCCCCCCGAAGAACAATTATTCCCCTGGTTCCCTTGGGTTCGACCCCTACTTACCAAGTACTACCCAGTAGTATAGTTGCGAGTAGCGGACTATAAATTTATTTGCACAATCGCTTTGACGACAAGCGGTTCTGTCAAATTGGCGCCGTTGCCGGGGAATCAGTCGTCGAATAGTTGTTCTTCCCTTCCCTTTCTTTTTCTTTCTTTTTCCTATGTCATTACCCGTTACGCATGCATGGACAACGCGATTTCTACCCCTGTTCGGAGGAACGGAGGGAGAAGACCCTGTACAGCACTGCCGAAACTTCCACCAAGTCTGCCACAACATCAAACCTGAAAACGAAGTGTTAGAGGAATTTAAGCTGAAATGCTTTAAATTCTCTCTAACCGACTTCGCCACGATATGGTACTACACATCCACCACTTGCAGCGCAGAACGTTTCGTAGACCTCTGCATTCCGTTCCTGAAAGAATTCTCCCCACCATCTTTACGCCAAGAAACCCGCGAGAAGATCCTGAACCTTCAACAATCCCGGGATGAGACTTTGGACGAATACTACATGAACTACGATGCCATCGTCTCAAGCTGCCCGCACCATGGATTTACGAAGAAAATTCTTCTCCAAAAATTTCTTCGTGGGATGAGGTCCGAAGAGCTGGGAAGAGTCAACGAAGCTATGAGAAGGTCTGCCGCAAACCTCACTATTGCAGACATGTGGTACCTGATAACTGGCCTAGCCGCTGCCACAAGACGAGTTTCCCACACTGACGAGGAAATGCAGACAGAAGAAGCTGACCCTGAGGCTGACAAAGAAGAAACCACCGAGCCGTCAGAAGAGACTCCCGAACCATCCGAGGAATCAGAAATGGAAAGCACCGGAAGCAACGAAGTAGAAGTCCAGAATACCACCGACGAACTGCCTATTCCATACCCGACTATCATTACCCAGACAGCTGAGACTATCTACGATCAGTTCTTCACGAACCAACATTACGAGGCAGAACCAAGCCTCATGAGGCCTTCCCGACTTTTCCCCTTGATCAATGAGCAAGTCGCAACGAACTATGCGATCCAAGAAGAAGCTCCAAGGAAAATGGGAAAAGGGCCTGAGCAGAATGACTCCTACATGGAGCACGCTTTCGCCATGACTGGACAAGGCAGCCCTAAACAGGAGAACACCCAGTTCAAGAAGCTGATAGTGAAAGGTCCCTCGCCTTCTCAGAGACGTTGGAAGGAGATACCATCAGAACTGGACCCAAACCCGTCATCTGCTAAAAAATCAGGAAGACTCACCGCAAGAATCAAAGTTGGTGGAATCAAGAAGTTCGACCTCAGCCACCCATGGGACCCAAACCAGTAATCCACAACGAGGAATCGTCGAGCCAACGACGTTAAACAAGTGCACTGGTCGGGAGGTAACCCGACACTATCTTACTTTTCCGCACTTTAATTTCTGTCATTTAAATTCAGTACTTAGTTTTAAGCTTGCATGACTTTTGAACTAAGGCACGCCTTCGTTCAAAAGTGTGGGGTGAGATACACCTCTGTACATAAATAACATGCAGCTATTTTTTCTTTTTTAATAAATACCTTTTTGAAAATATGAACTTAAGAATGTGAAAAAGATAAATCATAATTCATGCATTAACCTTGTGAAAATTCAACTGTTTAAAAACTTAGAATGTAACTTTCCATTTGTCCTTTGTGCTGAGATAACTAGGGATGTGGAGTTGATATAAACTGCCCTAGAGAGGCTTGGAAAGCAACAAAGGATCAGATCAAACTATATGGTTTTCGAAGTCAGTGGAGGCTGCACTTCGGGTTTTCAGTGAATAATTGAAGTCAACTCCGCCAAGAAGCATCTATGCAAAGGCGAGGACGGGAATCAGACCGTCCTCTTTCTAGTCAAAATAGCCGAGAAAATAGATGGGCGACCCAGATCTTGACCCGCGCAAAACGACAAAGACGAAAGGAGCGGGGAGGTATTTCCATAGGCTTGCGGGCGATGATTGGACCTCCCAAAAAGGCTCGAGAAAATGGACTAGCAATCACAAAAAGGCGAAAAGCTCAATGAAGCAAATCAAAAGAGGCCAAAGGCCCAAAATTGTGAAGGTTTTAACCGAGCAAAAGTGAAGCACTCAAAAAAGTCAAATCAAAGGCCAAAGGCCGATTCACTACAACAAAAAAGCAGTCCCTCGCCAAAGAAGAAAATCAAAAAGGCTCAACTCACTGAAACCCGAATCGAATCATGTTCTAGAGAAAGCTACCAGAAAACCATATAGTAAGAGACGATCCCGAGGTTGCAGTCCAGGAGCCTAAAAAGGGCTATCTCCCGAGACATCCAATATAATTTGCATCTCAGCACGGAGGTACAAGTATTAAGTTTCTTCTATTTATTTACGCAGTTTAATTTGGTAATAAGTAAGCAATGCATGAATTAGGATAGATCGAGTACCACAGTCTAATTTTCATATTCCAAAGCCAAACTTAGAACTTACGCCCTTTAATAGCATTGTTCGGGACGAACAACTAAAAGTGGGGGGTAATCTGATGGACCAAAGTTATACGAGTCAGAAACACAGTAAAACCCCCTTAATTAGACTGTTTGTCTATCTAACGTCTACGTGTTAGTCCCGATATATTTTCACAGGGCATTTTAGAGACTGAAGTGAAAACACGCTAAGGAGAGGATTTTAAGCTGAAAAGATAACAAGAGTCAATCCAAGGTCAAGATCATATGCCGACTGAAGAAATATCAAGGATCCTGACGTTGAATTGACCAGAACAAATTAATCAGAGGAATCAGGAGTGGAGTCAAGACAGCCCGGGGAAGAAATACATTGACAGTTTTGTGAAAAGACTGCACAAAACTGTACAAAACTCACATTTGGGCAAGATGACCGGCCACCACTCAAGGAGGTGGCCAAGGGAGGAGCTCCTCCCCCTTGGGCCACCGGCAACCGGCGGCTATGGGAGGAGGGACCGGCGGCTTTACTATTCCGCCACTTGTCACCTCCTCCTCCTCCTCCCTTCTCCTCCCTTGGATCAAATGCACATGTCCACCATCTCCACCACCCATCTCCTCCCATTTTGGCTATAAATACAAGCCTCCTCCTCCTCATTTCAACACACCTCAATCCAAATTCACTTCTCTCTCTAGAAGTTGTAACATTTGTAATGTTGTAATTTTGCTTTGGAAATAAAGGAAAGCTCCCTTGGCGCTTCAACGGTTGTAAGTATTATTTTTAGTATTTATTTAACTGTTGTCTTCAATTCCTTAGTATAATGTTTAGCGCGATGAATAGTAGCTAAACTTGTAGTTCGGTCTAAGGGGCGCGCTTGTATTATAAAATGTTTTAAGACTATTAACTTAGTGTCTAGTCTAAGTATTCAAAACTTATTCTATGTGCCATATATTAAGTCAGAACGTCCAAGGTAGAGTGGATGCTTGGAATGGCAAAACTCTACAGCGGGGTTCGTAAACTTGTACGGATAAGTGGATGCTTGGAATGGCAAAGCTTATCTGAGAAGTTTGACTCATCTTAAACACCATTTGGTTGATCGGGAATGATTGATCAAATGGATGCACATAGGCTAATATAACCGGGAATGGAGTATTAGTCTAAATAGAATAAGTGTTCTACGTCCTTGGAATAGGCTAGACAGTGTACGCAAATCGAGTGCTTGGAATGGCCTTGATACACCGTTTGAATACTTAGGAGAGTCACTAAAGGTCAATGATAAACAGGATATAATACAAGTCCCCTGAAACCGAACATTTCTCTTTAATTATAATCTGTAATTTACTTTCCAGTATTAAAATCAACCAATCAATCAATCAATCAAAATAGCTGGTAGCTTTAAAACCAACCGACCGACTTTAAACACGCTCCCACGCTGCGTAATCCCCCCAAAGAACAATTATTCCCCTGGTTCCCTTGGGTTCGACCCCTACTTACCAAGTACTACCCAGTAGTATAGTTGCGAGTAGCGGACTATAAATTTATTTGCACAATCGCTTTGACGACAAGCGGTTCTGTCACCTTTTCCCGATTTCTTGCGAGCAGATGTGCTTGGGTCCAGTTCCCGTTGTTCCGGTGATGTCTCCTTCCAACGTCTCTGAGAAGGTGAGGGACCTTTGACCCACTAGCTTCTTGAACTGGGTTTTCTGGTGTTTAGGGCTGCCTTGTCCAGTCATGGCGAAAACATGCTCTATCGAGGAGTCGGTCTGCTCAGGCCCTTTTCCCATCCTCTTTTCAGCCTCTTCATGGATCACATAGTTTTCAGCGATTTACCTATTGATCGAGGGGAAAAGTCGGGAAGCTTGCATCTTGAGGCTCGGTTCTGCCTCGTCGTGTCTGTTTGTGAGGAACTGGTCATAGATGGTTTCGGCTGCTTGGGTGATGATAGCTGGGTATGGCTTTGGCATCATGTCGGTGGTATTCTGGACTTCTTCCATTGCTGACACTTCCTCGTTGCTCCCGACACTTTCTATATCCCAGTCTTCTGATGGCTCGGGAGTTTCTTCTGATGGCTCGGGAGTTTCTTCTCTTTCTGTCTGCATTTCTCCGTCAGCCTCGGGTATTCGTTTTGTGGCTGTGGCCATGTCATTTATGAGGTACCACATGTCTGCAATGGTTAAGTTCCTGGCTGATCTTCTCATTGCTTCGTTTATCCTTGTCAGATCATCGGCCTTCATCCCACGAAGAAATCTTTGAAGCAAAACTTTCTTCGTGAATCCATGGATGCACAGTCGTTATGTGCAAACGTCAAGAATAAATTTATAATAGTCCGCTACTCGCAACTATACTACTGGGTAGCAAGTGGTAAGTAGGGGTCGAACCCAAGGGAATCAGGGGAATAGATGTTCTTTGAGGGTTGTCCAGCGAGAGAGCGTGTTTTAGGTCGGTTGGTTGGTTTTAAAGCTACCAGCTAAATGATTGATTGATTGATTGGTTGGTTGGTTGGTTTTAGTACTGGAAAGTAAATTGCAATTTATAATTAAAGGAAAGCGTTCGGTTTCAGGGGCCTTGTATTATATCCTGTTTATCATTGACCTTTAGTGACTCTACTAAGTATTCAAACGGTGTATCAAGGCCATTCCAAGCACTCGATTTGTGTACACTGTCTAGCCTATTCCAAGGACGTAGAGCACTTATTCTATTTAGACTAATACTCCATTCCCGGTTATATTAGCCTATGTGCATCCATTTGATCAATCATTCCCGATCAACCAAATGGTGTTTAAGATAAGTCAAACTTCTCAGATAAGTTTTGCCATTCCAAGCATCCACTTATCCGTACAAGTTTACGAACCCCGCTGTAGAGTTTTGCCATTCCAAGCATCCACTCTACCTTGGACGTTCTAACCGAATATATGGCACATAGAATAAGTTTTGAATACTAAGGAGAGACGCTAAGTTAATAGTCTAAAACATTTTATAATACAAGTGCGCCCCTTAGACTGAACTACTAGTTTAGCTACTATTGATCGCGCTAAACATTATGACTAAGGAAATAAATACAGTTGAATAAATACTAGAAATAATACTTACAACCGTTGAAGCGCCAAGGGAGCTGTCCTTTATTTCCAAAGCCAAACTTACAATTACAAAACTTAGAGAGAGAAGTGAATATTGATTTTGGGATGATACAAATGAGGGGAGGAGCTCCTCCTTTTATAGCCAAAATGGGAGGAGATGGGTGGTGGAGATGGAAACATGTGTTTTTGATCCAAGGGAGGAGGAGAGGAGGAAGGAGGAGGAGACATGTGGAGGAGCCCAAAAGCCACCGGTCAAGGGACGAGGAGCCGCCGGTTGCCGGTGGTGGAAGGGGAGGAGCTCCTCCCTTGGTCACCTCTTCAACAAGTGGCCGGTCACTTTGCCCATGTGTGAGTTTTGTACAGTTTTGTGCAGTCTTTTCACAAAACTGTCAATGTGTTTCTTCCCCGGGCTGTCTTGATTCCTCTCCTGATTCTTCTGATTAATTTGTTATGAGTGATTCAACGTCAGGATCCTTAATATTTCTTCAGTCGGCATATGATCTTGACCTTGGATTGACTCGTAACATCTTTTCTGCTCTAAAAGCTCCTCTTTAATGTGTATTCTCTCTAAGCTCTGAATTACCCTGCAAAAATATATCTGAACTAACAAGCAAAAGTTAAATAGACAAAATGTCTAAATAAGGGGGTTATACTGTGTTTATGATTCGTATAATTTTGGTCCATCAGTAAGTATCAAACAAGTACTAACGATAGGGACTGAATTGTTCGGCTAAGTTTTACCATGACAAATATCCACTTAGCTTCACAATTCAATCCTTGAAATTAAGCACAAGAACTAGAGAAACAAGAAATTGCATTAAGAATAAAGTCTCAAAACGTTTGTCACAATGAATGAAACCCTAAATTGAAAGAAATTTAGCTACTCATTGTCATGAAAATAAACACAAATAATTTTTATGAAAAAGAAGTAGAAAATCCTTGTATCGCCGAAAGCTTCGCGTTCTTCGTCTTCTCCAGAGCTGTCTCAGTCTTCGTAGGATTATTAGATGGATCAGATGAGATATGAAAACCCTAACCGAAGCCTCTTATTTATAATAAACTATTTTTCCAAATCTATTTTTGAGCTAGAATTATCAAATTTCGGCTCACTGACGTCATCAAACGTGTTGCTGACGTCATCAAATGCGTTGCTGACGTCAGCATCTCGTGGCTCCCCGCGACTCGCTTCTACATTACCACAGCATTTTGCGTTGACATTAGCGTTAACGCTAATGTCTCTACAAGACGCGGTCCTCTCGGAGCCCGATTCCTCCTTTCTGCGCAGAACTTTGACTTCGACTCTGCATTTGACCATTTAAACGATCTTGGCTGCTCTCGGTGTAAACTAGAGAGTTGTAGGGAATTGAGTCAGCAACGCAATGACGTGTGGCTCATATTTTTCTAATCAGCGGTCTGTTCCCAACACTCCTTGAAATGCCCAAAAGTTTGATATGCCATTGTGATGTTTTCGGCATGAAATGCCGTCTTTTATCCATGTTTCCTCCTAGAGCTTCCGAAACACCTGAAATGCAAAACAACACTAAAAAGTAACTGCTCGCATAATAAAGTGTCGAATTACATGGGATTAATTGATTCGACGAGTCATATAAATACGACTCATCATGGTTCGTCAAATATTGTCAAATCAGATTGGTGGTGAATCTGACCACACAGTGTACTTGATGATCATGAACCCCTTCCAATTTCTACTCAAATTGACATCATAAGCCAAGTGGTTGGACATAAGCGTGGAACATATGTATCTAGGACCGATAAAGCCTTTAAGAGACCAACCTTAAAGATCAACTGCAAAAGCAAAAAGATGAGTTTCAAGAAATGAAGGCTGAATTTCAACAAAGGATACGTGTGCTTGAATACTTGATGGTGCGAGATGGTTCAGTAAATTTGACAAGCCAAAATGCTTCAGAAGATGCTACTAGTTATGGTCCTACTGCTAAAAACTGAGTTGTGAATTATTATTGTGGGAAACTTTTCTGTTCGGCCTGGGCACACACCTAAACTATTGTTGGCTGATGAGTCGTATTTATATGACTCATCGAGTCAACTAATCTCATCTATTTCGACACTTTTATATGCGAATATTTACTTTTTAGTATGGTTTTGCATTTCAGGTGTTTCGGAAGCTCTAGGAGGAAACGCGCTTAAAAGATGGCTTTTCATGCCAAAACATCAGAGTTTCAGATTAGACCTTTGAACCTTTGATGGAGTGCTGGGAATGGACCGCTGATTAGAAAAAAACAAGACACATGTCGTTGCGTAGCTATCTCAATTCCCTACAACTCTCTAATTCACACCAAGAGCATCCGAGGTCATTTAGATGGTCAAATCAATAGCCAAAGTCGGGACTCGGTGCAGATCGCGTCCTCGAGAGACATTAGCGTTAACGCTAATGTTGCTGCCGAACGCGGTGCTAATGTCTCCTACAAATGCGCCCACTCGATGAGATGATGATGTCAGCAGTCCGTTTGATGATGTCAGCGAGCCAAAATATGATAATTCTAGCCCAAAATAGATTTAGAAACCCAAGTGATAATTCAACCCAAAACCAGATTTGAGAATACAGTTTTTGCTATAAATAAGAAGCTTGGGCTAGGGTTTTCATTATCACACATTCTACATTCAAGACGGTTCTGGAGAGAAGACGAAGCATTTGACGAAGAGAAGAATTTTTTACTTTATTATGTGTTTTATTTCCATCATGTGTAGCTAAATTCCTAATTCAGTTTAGGGTTTCACATATTGTGACTTATGTTTTGAGATTCTGTTCTTAATGCAATTTTATGTTTCTCTAGTTCTTGCGCTTATTCCATGATTTAATTTTGTGAGGTTAAGTTGAAGCTTTGTCGCAAACCTTAATCAAACAATTAATTATTATCGTTAATATCTACTGGAAACTTTGTCGTAAAGATAGATCGTAACACCTAGATAAAATAATACCTTTGTCGGATTATTGTGTTTAGGAAAGAACTAGAAATCTAACTCTTGGTCGGGTTAGATGTGTTGTATCACTTTTGTCGGGATACTTTAGGAATTACTTTTGTCGGAATTCCACACTAAGAAACAAAGATTTGATCATTAGATATCTATGATAAACATGTCACAATAGAAACCCTAAGCTGAATGTTCTCTCTTATTGAAAGTCTTCTGTTATTTTTCTCCTGTGCACTCTTTATTGCTTAAAACCCCCTGTTCTTTATTTGTTTTTAGATACAGCTTCAACAACCAGCTCTCTTGGGTACGACCCTGCTTGCCACTACAGTAGTTGTTCGCGGGAGATATAAATATTAAGTTTGACGCGTCAGACGACGCGCGTCAAATTTTTGCGCCGTTGCCGGGGAGCTGCGCTTCGGTGAAGCTGTTTCTTTTTTTTGTTTTTATTTTTCTGTTTTTATTTTTTTTGTTTTTATTTTAGTTAGCAATTTTTTTAGTTCTTCACTACTTGTGCGCCATGTCTCGTGCAAGTAGCCAGATTGGTGATAATGTTTGTAACAATGAGATCGAGCCAGTTGATGAAAACAAGGATGTAATTCCTCCATTCTATGATGAGCCGGAACGAGAGTTACATGCTTGCAACAGGGCGAATAACGCAGCAATGCTAGCTCAACAGCTGAATCAGAGGGCACCTATTGCATAGAATGGTGCTGATGTGAGGCAGCCACCACCACCAAGGCAGCCGCCTCCTCCACAGCGACCGCCTCCACAGCCGCTCATCAGGGAAGAATATCACGGAGAGAACTACTACCGAGAGCACACCATGGGGGAGCTGTCCGCTCTGAACTTTCGAAACCAACCGTGGTGCATCTACGAGGGGCTGGAACTTGAGGGAATAGTCATTAACTCGGCAGTCGTGCATCATCTGCCCATGTTCTCGGGATTTCAAGGAGAGTCGGCTACCACACATCTTTAGCGTCTACAGGGCATCTGCCAAAACCTCAGACCATACGGAGTCGAAGTGGAGGACTTTAAACTAAAGGCCTTTTATTTCTCCTTAATTGATGCCGCTAATGATTGGTTTTTGTCGCTGCCTTCAGATAGCATCCAGACATGGGACCAGATGCAGAAGAAGTTCCTAAACAAATACTACTCAGTGGGCAGGGCGATGCAGGTTCGCAAGCAGCTACAGGATCTTAGACAAGGGCCTAACGAGTTGATGTACGACTATCTAGAAAAGTTCAACCACTTGGAACAAAGCTGCTGCAACCTCGGACTTCCAGAGAAGCTTGTCATTGAGTACCTGCTCGATGGCCTGAGACCGCTCGACAGTATGCTCCTAGACGCCTCAGCTGGAGGCACGATCATGAACCTACCCCTAGGTCGAATCAGGAAGTTGATCGCCGACGTGGCTGAGAACGCAAGGTTCAGAGAAGAGACCAACCGGTAAGAGGAATTCGGCAGGACCAAGAATGTTGCAAGGGCCGACACCCCAGTGAACCCAATGGCCAAAGAGCTGAGGCAGATGAAGGAGATGATGCAACAGATCATAAGAATGCAGCCGGTCCAGAAAAATCGTGCAAGTTTTGTGGTGCAACATACCATAAGACAGATGCTTGCCCTAGTCTACAGGAGGATACACATGCCAACGTCAATGCAGTGGGTGAATTTCAGAATTACAATAACCGTGCACCTCATTAGACTCAACAGCAGTACTACCGTCCATCGTATTGCCAGCAGCAGGGGCAGCTACAATAATCAGAATCAGTATCAGCAGCGAGGACAAAATTACAATCAAGCAGGCCCTAGCTATCAGAGTTCCAGCAAGTCTTTGGAAGATGTGGTGAAGGAGTTGGCGATTACCGTACAGTAACATCAGGTGAAGACCGATGGAACTCTAGCAGAGCTGGGTAAGCAGATGTCTAATTTAGCACAGATCGTTTCCGAGCTGAAGAGAGATTCAGGGAGGCTACCATCGCATACAGTGCCTAATTCGAGAAAGAATGTCAGCACATTGGCAGTAGTGGATGTGGATGCAGCACTAAAGGAGTCTGCATATTAGGTGAACAAGATGCTCGCGCTCGACGAGCACATTGATGCAGAAAATGAAGAAAATGAGTTAGAATTAGTGCCGATCGCGTCCAAAGGAGAGGAACCGCCCATAACGTTAAGGCTGGACATGCCTCTAACGTCTACAACGGACGCGACCCGCACTGATGCACAATCCCCAACTGACCCTTTTCCTTCGTTTTTTATGCAGGTAATAGCTCCTGAAGGCCACATGATCAATAAGGATGAGCTAGGAGGCCGATTGGAGGCGAGGCATGAGCAAAACGACCCAACGATGAAGCACCCACTCGATACGAGTCATGAGGCACCGCTTGGAAAGAGTAAGGACCCAGGTGCCTTCACAGTCACCTGTGGTATCGGTGAGACTCAAATACATCACTATTTAATTGATTTGGGTGCTGCTATTAATGCTATGCCGTATTCTTTGTATTGTTCATTGAGATTAGGGCCATTTAAGCCTCCTAAACTGTTGGTAGAGTTAGGGGATAAATCATGTATTCGTCCTGTTGGTTTGCTAGAGGATCTAACCCTACATGTAGGTGATCTTGTTGTTCCTGCAGACTTTTATGTTTTACAGATGGAAGATGCTAGAAACGATGATCCTCCAGCACTTATTTTGGGACGACCATTCCTCTTTGCCACTAAAACCAAGATTGACATGGACACAGGCTTGTTGTCACTTGCATTTGGTGGCAAAACATCAGATTTTTATATTTATGAGGATGATGACCGGCCATGCACGAAGAAACCACCGGACATAGTGCACACACCATATCTTGGTGCCCTACCTCCAAACCTACCAGATGAGACGAGTTGTACAGCGAATGAAGTAGCTATGAGTAAGGTGTCCTCACAGGCTCGGGAGGATGTGAATGCGAACCCGCCTGATCGATGGAGAGCAGACACGAGCACACCATTCCACGAGGGCTTTGGGCAGAATGAAAGAGTCGCTGAGGCAAAATTTGACCTCACACGTCCATGGGATCCTAACTTGTGATCCCTAAAGAGGTATCGTCGAGCCAACGACGTAAAACAAAGGCGCTCGCAGGGAGGCAGCTCGGCAAATTTTTGTTTTCTCATTTTTATTTCTTTTTATGTTTGTTTGAGTCTTGAGTCATGTTTTTCACATTGTCTATTGGGAAAAGAGATGTTTTTCATGTAGGAAACAGGTGCGACTCAGTGCGGATCATCCGCCCGTAAAATTAGCTAGACGCGTTTGGTGTTAACATTACGTTTACGTCTCTATCGAACGCGGGACTTAAAGTCTTCATAGGATGCGGTGGACCGTTGATGGACCATATTTATATGATTCATTAAGTCAGTTAAACCCACCAAATTAGACACTTTGTCTATTTAACTTTTGCTTGTTAGTTCCATTATTTATCTACAGGGTATTTTGAGGTTCAGAGAGAAAACAAGCTAAAATGGGGTTCTTAAGGCCAAAAAGGATAGACAAACAGTTATGGCCGAGAAATCGCACCCAAGAACCGAGAAAATCAGCCCAAGATCGAGAAATGTCGGGCCGCGTCCTAGAAATGCCGGACGCGCCCGGGAGCCTATACCGAGGACCCCAGGTCCCTGGCCGAGAGTACCAAGGAGTATCGAACCGAGTATCGAGGAGTACGGAACCGAGTACCGAGGAGTACCGAGCACGCCCGAGAGACTGCCGAGAGTGCCGAGAGAACGCCCGGGCATGTCCATGCCATCCAGAACCAAAACCAAGTCGCTCGACCAAACCATGGGATCTGGAAAATCTAGCTCGACCAAAGTATTTAAAATATCAAATGACTCGGTAAATCTCAAATCGTAGACAAAATGCCTGAGTAAAATCATCCATGGCCAAGAAAACGAAGTCTCGCCCAGGTCGCGCCCGAGAGACAGTACCGAGAGACCCGGGGCGCGACCGAGGACCAGTATCGGAGAAGTACCGGGCGCGCGACCGAAACAACACGAGTCCCCACCCGAGACAACACCCGGCGCACCCAAGACCAGCGCCCGAGACCAGCGCCGAGGCCGCATCCGAGTCCTGACCGAGGCATACGCCAGACCAGAACTTCACACCAGGCCACGACCATGTTCCGACCAGATTCCGGCAAAACGGTCTCGACCAAAAGGCTTAGGATTGCTTCAACATTCAAAATCAACTATTCAAAAGCAAAGGACATCCGTCCCAAATTCCGGCCAAACTCCGGCGAAGCCCCGATCAACCACCGTCCGACCTCCGATCATACTCCGATCAGGCTCATATCACCACCACCATGGTTCGGTCAATATCACCTCCAACCGAGTCCAACCGGAGATGGGTCCTCCCGGAGCAAATTCCGGCCAAAGCCTTTACTATTCACAAATATCTCCTCCCCCATGTGGCGGTGGAATAATGATGAATAGTGCTGGAATAGTATTGTCATCATTACAAAGGATGGAATAGTGTCAAATAGTGGCGGAATAGTGGAGGAATAGTGGCCATCATCAATGCAAAGGGGAGGAATAGTGGCCATCATCAATGCAAAGGGGAGGAATAGTGGCCATCATCAATGCATCATCCATGCCTCATCAATGCCGCCCACCATGAATGGAGGAGGACCTCAAGCCGCCCACCATGAAAGGAGGAGTGGACTCCAAGCCACAACCGCCTCCTTTGCCTATAAAAGGAAGGCCACCCCTTCCTTAAACAATGTCCCATGTCCTCAAGCTTGTAGAGCTTAGTTACTTCTCAAATCTCTCTAGAAATCTAGCCACAAAACACTTGTATTCACTTTCCATTTCAATACCAAAGTTCAAGGTTCTACTTTTGTTCTTGTTTTGTTCATTTACTTTGTTCCAAAACCGAGAGCTCTTCTTTCCAAAACCAAGAGCCTCTCTTGTTTTCCTTGTCTTTCGTTTACTTGCTCTTAAAGCACTCTTGTTGGTTCTTGAGTGCTCAAGTCTTTTACTTTCATCGTCTTTTAAAACCTTTACTTTTAGTACACTAGCTATGGTATCCTCTTCCAAGGATAACCGTAGCTAAACCCTTCATTCGGTTGAAGGGGTGTACTTGTGTCAATGAAAACGTTTTAGACCCTTTCCTTAGCGCTTCTATTGTATTTGAGCTTGTTCTTTGTGCCTTATATTCGGGTAGAACACACGGTTGAGTGGATGCTTGAAATGGCAAAGCTCTTCCGTGGGTTCATGACCATACTCGGTTAAGTGGATGCTTGAAATGGCAAAGCTTAACCGTGGGTTCATTAACATACTTGGTTAAGTGGATGCTTGAAATGGCAAAGCTTAACCGAGGAGTTAAACCTCTCTAAAACACCACTTGGTTGATCGGAAATGACCGATCAGGTGGATGCACATAGACTAATATACCTTGAAATGGGGTATTAGTCTAGCTAGAACAAGTGATCGATGCCTTGAAATGGGCTAGATGGTGTCGCAAGTCGAGTGCTTGAAATGGCCTCGTACACTTTCAAATACATAGATTGATCATTAGCGGTCCATGATAAACGGTCCTATGACACAAGGCCCCTGAAAACCGAATACCTTTCCTTTGATAAAAACCAACTCGTCACTTTACTTTCGGTACAAATATCAACTGCTTACTTTCAGTACCCATATCAACTGCTTATTTTCCGCAAGTCTTGTCCTTCAAGCAATTACTTTTACGCATTTACTTTCAGCAAGCCTTGTCCTTCAAGCACTTTACTTTTACGCAAGCCTTGTCCTTCAAGCACTTTACTTTTACGCAAGCCTTGTCCTTCAAGCATTTTACTTTCTACAAGCCTTGTCCTTCAAGCACTTTAATTTCAGTCATTTGCTTTCAGTACGCTTATTACAGACTTTATTAATATCAGCCCGGCATAATCGTTGGTACGCAACACGCTTGAAATCAGTACCAAAAGTGTGCTGCGATCGATATTGAAATCAACTGTTCCAGCACTTTACTTTCCAGTACTTTACTTTTCAGTACTAAAACCTCAACCAACCCCAAAACGCACTTTCATTTCAGTACAAAATCAAAAGAACTTCTATCCACCATATTTTCCCTTGGGTTCGACCCCTACTTACCACTTCCTACCAAAAATAGTAAAGTCGCGCGAGTAGTGGACTTATAAATTAATTTTATACATTTGCCTCACGACAAGGCATCTGTCAAATTGGCGCCGTTGCCGGGGAAAATTGGAACAACAATTGGATAAAGTTCTTTAACTTTGTGCTCGCTTTTGCATAACCATGTCTCGTGCAGGAAGCCACCATGACTATCAGGATGATGACAAGATGAATCTGTACGATCGGAATAATGAGGCACAGCCTCCATTTCCAATTCTCGAAAATCCAGAGCAACTCATCCGAAACCAAAGAGCTCATGTTCGGGAAGACGCACGAAGAAACAAAGTACCACCCGAGGGCCAAAATGAAGCTGGCCCGGCACAGCAACACCCTAGACATCCACCACCCCCGCAATATCAACAAGCGCCAAGACGAGAACCCATCTTCGATGAGTACTATGGGGATAACAATTTCCGCGAACCTACTATGGGAGAACTATCGGCACCAGATTTCAGAAATCAGCCGTGGTGCATTTACGAGGACCCTGAAATGGAAAACATTGCGATCAACACATCAGTGGCCCACAACTTGCCCAAGTTCTCAGGAACTCATGGAGAATCAGCAACAACTCATCTCCAACGCTTACACGGCATTTGCCAAAACCTAAAACCCAACGGAGTGAATGTAGATGATTTCAAGTTGAAAGCATTCTACTTTTCTCTCGTTGACTCGGCGAACGACTGGTTCCTTTCATTGCCTTCCGGTAGCATCAGAACATGGGCTCAGATGCAAAAGAAATTTCTAGACAAATACTACCCGGCGGAAGAGCGACGCAAGTAAGGAGACAACTGCAGGACATAAAGCAAGGGCCTAACGAAACCATGTACGACTACCTAGAAAAATTCAACCACCTAGAAAAATTCAACCACCTGGAGAGAAGCTGCTGTACCCTTGGATTGCCCGAGAAACTCATCATCGAATATCTCATTGATGGACTGAGACAATTAGACAAGATGCTCCTGGATGCCTCAGCTTGAGGATCCATGATGAATCTATCACTGAGCGGCATAAGGCGACTCATCACCGACGTTGCTAAGAATGCCTGGTTTAGAGAGGAGACGACTCGGCAGGAAGAATTTTCCCGAATAAAGAATGTGGCAAAGGCTGAGACACCGATGAACTCCATGCCCGAGGAGATGAAACAAATGAAGGTAATGATGGTTCAAATCCTACAAAGGCATCCCGTTCAAGTAAAGCCTAGTGAATTTTGTGGTTCTATGGACCACAAGACCGACGCATGCCCGACGTTAATAGTAGAGGACCAGGCAGAAGTGAATGCAGTGGTAGGATACCCAGGATACAACAACAGTAATGACAGAGCCAGACCAAACTGACAGTACAACCAAGCAACCGGTCCGACCTGGAGGAACGATGATGGACCATAATTGTATGAAACATAAATGCAGTTAAACCCACCAAATTAGACTATTTGTCTATCTAACTTCTACGTGTTAGTCCCGATATATTTTCACAGGGCATTTTAGAGACTGAAGTGAAAACACGCTAAGGAGAGGATTTTATGCTGAAAAGATAACAAGAGTCAAACCAAGGTCAAGATCATATGCCGACTGAAGAAATATCAAGGATCCTGACGTTGAATTGACCATAACAAATTAATCAGAAGAATCAGGAGTGGAGTCAAGACAGTCCGGGGAAGAAAACACATTGATAGTTTTGGGAAAAGACTGCACAAAACTGTACAAAACTCACACATAAGGCAAGGTGACCGGCCACTTGAAGAAGTGGTGGCCAAAGGAGGAGCTCCTCCCCCTTGGGTGACCGGCAACCGGCGGCGCCACCTCCTCCACCAAAAGCCGCCGGCCTCCTCTCCTTCCTCCACATGTGGCCATCTCCTCCCTTGATTTCTCCTCCAATCAAAATGCAACACTTGCCACCCATCTCCACCACCCATCTCCTCCCCTTTGGGCTATAAAAGGAGGAGCTCCTCCTCCTCCAAACCACACCTCAATCTAAAATTCACTTCTCTCTCTAGAAGTTGTAATATTTGTAACGTTGTAATCTTGGCTTTGGAAATAAAGGATAGCTCCCTTGGCGCTTCAACGGTTGTAAGTAACTCTTAGTATTTATTCAACTGTTTTATTTCCTTAGTTATAATGTTTAGCGCGATAAATAGTAGCTAAACTTGTAATTCGGTCTAAGGGGCGCACTTGTATTATAAAATGTTTTAGACTATTAACTTAGTGTCTAGTCTAAGTATTCAAAACTTATTCTATGTGCCATATATTAAGTCAGAACGTCCAAGGTAGAGTGGATGCTTGGAATGGCAAAACTCTACAGCGGGGTTCGTAAACTTGTACGGATAAGTGGATGCTTGGAATGGCAAAGCTTATCTGAGAAGTTTGACTCATCTTAAACACCATTTGGTTGATCGGGAATGATTGATCAAATGGATGCACATAGGCTAATATAACCGGGAATGGAGTATTAGTCTAAATAGAATAAGTGTTCTACGTCCTTGGAATAGGCTAGACAGTGTACGCAAATCGAGTGCTTGGAATGGCCTTGATACACCGTTTGAATACTTAGGAGAGTCACTAAAGGTCAATGATAAACAGGATATAATACAAGTCCCCTGAAACCGAACATTTCTCTTTAATTATAAACTGTAATTTACTTTCCAGTATTAAAATCAACCAACCAACCAATCAATCAATCAAAATAGCTGGTAGCTTTAAAACCAACCAACCGACCTTAAACACGCTCCCACGCTGCGTAATCCCCCCGAAGAACAATTATTCCCCTGGTTCCCTTGGGTTCGACCCCTACTTACCAAGTACTACCCAGTAGTATAGTTGCGAGTAGCGGACTATTATAAATTTATTTGCACAAATCGCTTTGACGACGAGCGGTTCTGTCAAACGACAACCATCCTCCGAGGGAGACACAACAAGTCGCCCCTCAGCTAGCTCAATCGTTCTACCAACCGCCCCACCGGCAAAACAACCAGAACGCTCCACCAGCAGGCCAATACCAACAAAGAGTACCCAACCAGTACCCGACAGGCCAACATCAACAGAAGGGACCGAATCAGTACCAAGCCGGCCCAAGAAATCAGCAAGGACCAAGCAAATCGCTTGAAGATACCATGAAGGAACTCGCAGGAAGCGTACATAAATTGGGTAATTCGTTTAACCAATTTCAGGCAAAAACTGACGGGGCAATCTCAGATTTGGCTAAACAAATGTCCCAGCTCGCCACCTCAGTGTCCACACTCATTAATGAACCCGGTCGACTACGTTCACAATCAATACAAAACCCAAAGGCGAATGTTAGCATGATAAGGAGGTCAAACATGAAGGCGGCACGGGAAGAAGTTGCACGATCCACAACTTACAAACCTACGAACAAACACTTCACCCGTAGACACCGTCCTGATTGGAATCAAGAGGAAGACCAACCCAATGATGGCAGAACTTGGGTCACGCATGCTGATAATGGACGATATGCGCTCACCGTTAGCATGACACCACCACCAATCACGCACTCTGACGTACCAGCATCTGGCTGGGTTGACAACGACGACCTAGACTCTGAAGGTCCCAAGTGGGATTCCCCAACAAACATCTATGCGTCAGAGCAAGGTATTTACCCAGAAGATCAGGAGTCATGACCAGAAAATGATAAGGACCTAGGATCCTTCACGATTACCTGTGGAATTGGTGAAACCCAAATTCATCAGTGCTTGATGGATCTTGGGGCTGCCGTCAATGCCATGCCTTACTCCTTATATTACCTATTGGGGCTTGGTCCATTAAAAACACCAAGGTCAAATATCGAGTTGGGAGACAAGTCGTGTATCCGTCCGGTTGGAGTGCTTGAAGATCTAATACTCCATGTGGGGGAACTCGTCATTGCCGTAGATTTTTATGTATTACAAATAGAGACCAGCGAAGATGACCCTCCAACGCTTTTATTGGGACGGCCTTTTCTCTACGACACCAAGGCAAGGATCAACATGGGCAAGGGCTCGTTATCACTAGCATTTGGCGGTAAGATTTCAGATTTCTACATCAATGATGATGATGGCCGCCCAGGAGTAAGGAAATCGCCAGATATCATGCATACCTCAGATCTCAGAACTCTGGTTTCTGACCTACCAAAAGAGACCGTAAGAATAGCAAGGCCAGCAACTATGGGTAAGGATCCCTCACGCTCTCAATGGAGGTGGAAGGAGAAACCACCAAAACAAAGGAGTCCTGACCAGGTTACATCATCTGGCAAAAAATCAGGAAGGGCCAAGGCAAGAATCAACACAGGAGCTGCGGCAAAATTTGACCTAAGCCGCCCATGGGACCCAGACCCCTCCTAAGGGAGGTACCGTCGAGCTAACGACGTTAAACAAAGGCACTGGTCGGGAGGTAACCCGACACTTATCTTATTTTCAGTCATTTTATTTTATGTCATTTAGCTTTTTGAACTATTCTCATCCTTTTTGTAAATATTTGCTTGAAATCGGCTTTTGAACTAGTCGTGCTGTGAGGCACGCCTTCGTTCAAAAGTGTGGGGTGAGAAATGCCTTTGCAGATAGTAGTTCAACATGTTTTTCCTTTTCCCTTAATGTTATCTTTTTGAAAATATGAACTTGAGAATGTGAAAAAGATAGATCTAAATTCAAGCATTAACCTTGTGAAATCTCAACTGTTTAAAAACTTAGGATGTAACTTCTCATTTGTCCCTTTGTGCTGAGATATACAGGGGATGTGGAGTTGATATAAAATGCCCTAGAGAGGCTTGGCAAGCATCCGAAGGATTGAATTTCGCTATATGGTTTACGAAGTCAGTGGAGGCTGCACTTCGGGTTTCAAAGAAGATCAGAGCCATCTCTGCCGTGCAGCGTTTATGCAAGAGGCGGGACGGGAATCAAACTGTCCTATCTCTAGTCCTAGTAGCCAGAAAAATAGATGAGCGACCCTCATCTTGACCCGCGCGAAACGGCGAGGATGAGAAAGAGCGGGGAGGTATTTCCATATGCTCTCGGGCAATGATTGGACCTCCCAAAGAAAGGTTGAGAAAATGGACTAGCAAGTCACAAAGAAGCAAAAGCTCGAAGAAGCAAATCAAGGCCGAAGGCCTAAAATTGTGAAGGTTTTAACCGAAACACAAGTGAAGAAACTCCAATTCAAAATCAAAGGTCAAAGACCAAATCACTTCAAAAGCTGTCCCTCATCAAAATAAAATCAAGGAGCTCAGATCGCTGAAACCCGAACCAAATCATGTGCTAGAAAAAGCTACAAGAAAACCATATAGTGCGAGTCGATCCCGAGAATGCAGTCCAGGAGCCTGAAAAGGGCTATCTCCCGATTCATCCGAATTAATTTGCATCTCAGCACAAGGTACAAGTATTAAGTTTCTTCTAAGTATTTACACGGTTTAGTTTGGAAACAAGTAAGTATTGCATGAATAGGATAAATCTAATCCCATATTCTCATCTTCATATTTAAAGTTTTTACTTGGATTTTTTTGTACCGCCCTCGAATAGCATTGTTCGGGACGAACAACTAAAAGTGTGGGGTGATTTGATGGACCATATTTATATGATTCATTAAGTCAGTTAAACCCACCAAATTAGACACTTTGTCTATTTAACTTTTGCTTGTTAGTTCCATTATTTATCAACAGGGTATTTTGAGGTTCGGAGAGAAAATAAGCTAAAATGGGGTTCTTAAGGCCAAAAAGGATAGACAAACAGATATGGCCGAGAAATGACACCCAAGGATCGAGAAAATCAGCCCAGGACCAAGAAATGTCGGGCCGCGTCCTAGAAATGCCGGACGCGCCCGAGAGCCTATACCGAGGACCCCAGGTCCCTGGCCAAGAGTACCGAGGAGTACCGGGCCGAGTACCGAGGAGTACCGGGCCGAGTACCGAGGAGTACCGAGCACGCCCGAGAGACTGCCGAGAGTGCCGAGAGAACGCCCGGGCCATGCCCATGCCATCTAGAACCAAAACCAAGTCGCTCGACCAAACCATGGGATCTGGAAAATCTGGCTCGACCAAAGTATTTAAAATATCAAATGACTTGGTAAATCTCAAATCCTAGACAAAATGCCCGAGTAAAATCATCCATGGCCAAGAAAACGAAGTCTCGCCCAGGTCGCGCCCGAGAGATAATACCGAGAGACCCGGGGCGCGACCGAGGACCAGTACCGGAGAAGTACAGGGCGCGCGACCGAGACAATACGAGTCCCCGCCGAGACAACACCCGGCGCGCCCGAGACCAGCGCCGAGGCCGCGTCCGAGTCCTGACCGAGGCCTACGCCCGACCAGAACTTCACACCAGGCCACGACCATGTTCAGACCAGATTCCGGCAAAACGGTCTCGACCAAAAGGCTAAGGATTGCTTCAACATTCAAAATCAACTATTCAAAAGCAAGGCACCTCCGGCCCGAATTCCGGCCAAACTCCGGCGAAGCCCCGATCAACCACCGTCCGACCTCCGATCATACTACGATCAGGCTCATATCACCACCACCATGGTCCGGTCAATATCACCTCCAACCGAGTCCAGCCGGAGATGGGTCCTCCCGGAGCAAATTCTGGCCAAACCCTTTACTATTCACAAATATCTCCTCCCCCATGTGGCGGTGGAATAATGATGAATAGTGCTGGAATAGTGTTGTCATCATTACAAAGGACGGAATAGTGTCAAATAGTGGCAGAATAGTGGAGGAATAGTGGCCATCATCAATGCAAAGGGGAGGAATAGTGGCCATCATCAATGCCTCATCAATGCCGCCCACCATGAATGGAGGAGGACCTCAAGCCGCCCACCATGAAAGGAGGAGTGGACTCCAAGCCACAACCGCCTCCTTTGCCTATAAAAGGAAGGCCACCCCTTCCTTAAACAATGTCCCATGTCCTTAAGCTTGTAGAGCTTACTTACTTCTCAAATCTCTCTAGAAATCTAGCCACAAAACACTTGTATTCACTTTCCATTTCAATACCAAAGTTCAAGGTTCTACTTTTGTTCTTGTTTTGTTCATTTACTTTGTTCCAAAACCGAGAGCTCTTCTTTCCAAAACCAAGAGCCTCTCTTGTTTTCCTTGTCTTTCGTTTACTTGCTCTTGAAGCACTCTTGTTGGTTCTTGAGTGCTCAAGTCTTTTACTTTCATCGTCTTTTAAAACCTTTACTTTTAGTACACTAGCTATGGTATCCTCTTCCACGGATAACCGTAGCTAAACCCTTCATTCGGTTGAAGGGGTGTACTTGTGTCAATGAAAACGTTTTAGACCCTTTCCTTAGCGCTTCTATTGTATTTGAGCTTGTTCTTTGTGCCTTATATTCGGGTAGAACACACGGTTGAGTGGATGCTTGAAATGGCAAAGCTCTTCCGTGGGTTCATGAACATACTCGGTTAAGGGGATGCTTAAAATGGCAAAGCTTAACCGTGGGTTCATTAACATACTTGGTTAAGTGGATGCTTGAAATGGCAAAGATTAACCGAGGAGTTAAACCTCTCTAAAACACCACTTGGTTGATCGGAAATGACCGATCAGGTGGATGCACATAGACTAATATACCTTGAAATGGGGTATTAGTCTAGCTAGAATAAGTGATCGATGCCTTGAAATGGGCTAGACGGTGTCGCAGGTCGAGTGCCTTGAAATGGCCTCGTACACTTTCAAATACATAGATTGATCATTAGCGGTCCATGATAAACGGTCCTATGACACAAGGCCCCTGAAAACCGAATACCTTTCCTTTGATAAAAACCAACTCGTCACTTTACTTTCGGTACAAATATCAACTGCTTACTTTCAGTACCCATATCAACTGCTTATTTTCCGCAAGTCTTGTCCTTCAAGCAATTACTTTTACGCATTTACTTTCAGCAAGCCTTGTCCTTCAATCACTTTACTTTTACGCAAGCCTTGTCCTTCAAGCACTTTACTTTTACGCAAGCCTTGTCCTTCAAGCAGTTTACTTTCTGCAAGCCTTGTCCTTCAAGCACTTTAATTTCAGTCATTTACTTTCAGTACGCTTATTACAGACTTTATCAATATCAGCCCGGCATAACCGTTGGTACGCAACACGCTTGAAACACAGCGTGCGGCCAGTACCAAAAGTGTGCTGCGGTCGATATTGAAATCGACTGTTCCAGCACTTTACTTTCCAGTACTTTACTTTTCAGCACTAAAACCTCAACCAACCCCAAAACGCACTTTCATTTCAGTACAAAATCAAAAGAACTTCTATCCACCATATTTTCCCTTGGGTTCGACCCCTACTTACCACTTGCTACCAAAAATAGTAAAGTCGCGCGAGTAGTGGACTTATAAATTAATTTTATACATTTGCCTCGCGACAAGGCATCTGTCAACCGTTGACCAACGTTGACCGACTCGTTTGACCAGAATTCTTCCAATCACGCGACGAGATGAGGGGAGTACCTGTTCATTTTTATTCTCTATTTGTTTCCCATGCGTTTGTGTGTTTTGCATTGTTTGTGTCTTTGAATTTAAGTCGTACCGTGAGGACACGGCTTAGTTCAAAAGTGTGGGGTGGGAGAGTCAGGCAGCTGTGTTAGCATATTTATTTTCTTGCACCTGCATAGTGTCTGCACGTTTCCCTTTAAAAAACAAATTGAAAGTATGAAATTTCTCTTTATTTCCTGGATATGCAGTATTGAATTTTGATGATGCGAAACAGATGAGCTGATTAGATGTGTTTCTCTTGTGAAATTTGAATTGTGTGACTGCATGAAAATTTAACCTACTACGTGTCCTTTTGAGATGAGATAAACAGGGATGTGGAGTTGTTAGAAATGTCCTAGAGAGACTTGACGAAGCATTCAAATGACTGAATTTCGAGTTATATGGTTATGTGGATTTCGTGGAGGCTAGCACTTCGAGACTTATTGGTTCAGAGTTTGCTCCGCCACTGCAGCGTTTATGTAGGTAGGTGTGATGGGAAAACAGACCGTCCTATCTCTAGTCCAAAGTAACCAGGAAAATAGGTGAGTGACCCTCATCATGACTCGCGTCAAAAAGGACAAGGATGAGAAAGAGCAGGGAGATATTTCCATATGCTTGTGGGCGATGATTGGACCTCTCAAAAGAAAAGAAGGGACAAGCAGTTCACAATAAAGGAGCAAAGCTCAAGAAAAAAAAATCAGCCAAATTGTGAAAGTTCTACACACAATCAAGTGAAGTACATCATTCTTACATCAAGAGCCAAAGGCCAAAGAAAGTCACTACAAAAGCTGTCCAACAACAAAAAAAGAAAAGCTCAGAAAACCTTGAAGCTCGAATGAATCACGTGCAAGAAAAAGCAATGAAGTATAACCATATAGCAAGAGTTCAGAACAGCAAATGCAGATCATGGGTCTAAAGATGACTATCTCCCATTCATCCGAATTGGTTTGGATTTCAGCTCAAAAGGTAACATGTATCAAGTTAATTCTATGTTGAGCATGATGATTCTAGTAGCGATTGAGTTATGCATAGAAAAGCGAGTCTAGACTAGCAACTCATATTCATGTAGCATTCATCCAGGACGTCGAAGATATTGTGGTGTTGCATTTATTTTCCTTCTATGACTTAATTCTTGTTCGGGACGAACAAGTTTAAGTATGGGGTGGTTTGATGAGTCGTATTTATACGACTCATCGAGTCAACTAATCCCATCTATTTCGACACTTTTATATGCGAATATTTACTTTTTAGTATGGTTTTGCATTTCAGGTGTTTCGGAAGCTCTAGGAGGAAACGCGCCTAAAAGATGGCTTTTCATGCCAAAAATATCACAGTTTCAGATTAGACCTTTGGACCTTCGACGGAGTGCTGAGAATGGACCGCTGATCAGAAAAATACGAGCCACATGTCGTTGCGTAGCTAATTCAATTCCCTACAACTCTCTAGTTCACACCAAGAGCATCCAAGGTCATTTAGATGGTCAAATCAATAGCCGAAGTTGGGACTCAGTGCAGATCGTGTCCTCAAGAGACATTAGCGCTAACGCTAATGTTGCTGCCGAACGCGGTGCTAATGTCTCCTACGAACGCGCCTAGTCGACGAGATGATGACGTCAGCAGTCCGTTTGATGATGTCAGCGAGGCGAACTATGATAATTCTAGCCCAAAATGGATTTAGAAACCCAAGTGATAATTCAACCCAAAACCAAACTTGAGAATACAGTTTTTGCTATAAATAAGAAGCTTGGGCTAGGGTTTTCATTATCACACATTCTACATTCAAGACGGCTCTGGAGAGAAGACGAAGCGTTCGACGAAGAGAAGAATTTTCTACTTTCATTATGTGTTTTATTTCCATCATGTGTAGCTAAATTCCTAATTCAGTTTAGGGTTTCACATATTGTGACTTATGTTTTGAGATTCTATTCTTAATGCAATTTTATGTTTCTCTAGTTCTTGCGCTTATTCCATGAATTAATTTGTGAGGTTAAGTGGAAGCTTTGTCGCAAACCTTAATCAAACAATTAATTCTTATCGTTAATATCTACTGGAAACTTTGTCGTAAAGGTAGATCGTAACACCTAGATAAAATAATACCGTTGTCGGATTATTGTGTTTAGGAAAGAACTAGAAATCTAACTCTTGGTCGGGTTAGATGTGTTGTATCACCTTTGTCGGGATACTTTAGGAATTACCTTTGTCGGAATTCCACACTAAGAAACAAAGATTTGATCATTAAATATCTATGATAAACATGTCACAATAGAAACTCTAAGCTGAATGTTCTCTCTTATTGAAAGTCTTCAGTTATTTTTCTCCTGTGCACTCTTTACTGCTTAAAACCCCCCCTGTTCTTTATTTGTTTTCAGATACAGCTTCAACAACCAGCTCTCTTGGGTTCGACCCTGCTTGCCACTACACTTGTTGTTCGCAGGAGATATAAATATTAAGTTTGACGCGTCTGACGACGCGTGTCATTTGCTCGGATTCTAGTTTTCTGGCCAAATTGTTGTTTGCTGTCTGGATGCTAATTTGTGTTTTATCAAAACTATTACGTGTTTCGTATTTAGATTTAATCATCTATATGCGACAGTTCATTGTTTGCAATATTAGTTGTATGTTATTTTAAATCGTAATGTTATCTGCCATGTCTGCAGTGTATACAGTTTTTTGCCACAATTATATGTTACAATTTGGTCGACAATGCTCTTTTATACGAAAGTTATATGTTCAATACGAATCGTGAAATTAGTTTTATACGACATCTAAATGTCCAACATGGGTCGCGAAAAACAATTTATACGACATCTAAATGCTTAAAATTTGTCGCGAAGGAACATTTATACGACATACATACGTTCAATATTAGTCGCGAAATAAGCTTTATACGACGTATATTTTAGCAACGTTAATTGCGAAATGTTGTTTATACGACAACTATATGTTCAATAGTTATCGTCAACGCTCTTTTACACTGGCATGTTTCTTTTTATACGCACATTAAGAGTGGACCTCAACTCACTAATTACGGTACTAAGTGAAACAAATGCCGCATAAGCGTATAACATAATGGAATGTAAACTGGTGTAGTGTATATATACAAGACAAGGGGGAGCTTTTATTCAAGAAACACACCTCTTATACTTGAAGCCTTTTATGATGTTTTTTTTTTGATTGAAAAGCCTTTTATGATGTTGATTGGGCATTACAAGGAGATCAAAATCTAACTATTTTGTACAGTGCCATTATTAGCTGGAAAATCAAGAAACATTATTCCACGGTTTTCAGGTGAACCAGAGTGTATAGATCAGCAGCGGTCGATGCCACTTGTGAACTAATTTGGCTACGCTCAAAGACCTGCATATTTCTGTTCGGATCCTTATTTTGCGACAGCAATGCAGTGCTACACATTACAAAGAACTTGGTGTTTCATGAGAGAACAAAATACGTTGAAAGCTTGATTGTCACCTATTGCGGCAACCATGTTACCAATAGCTGCTTCATCACTCCTTATTTTTGTGCCCAGTTCAGAACAACCGGCTGATCTCCTTACTCACAGATACTCTTCCAACAGACTTCTTACAAGCGGGCACCTTGAGGGGATGTGTAACATATGTAAAGAAGAAGGATCATTGTGTAATAATTCGATTTTTTGTTATAACGATAGAAAGGGCTCGATTGTAACATTATCTTTTACATTTTGTAAACTTTTCAATTTCACGTAGTGCTCAAATCAGTTGCCCTAATTTCATATTCTTCCTTCGATTTTCTCTCCCGGTTTTGATCAGCTCGGATCACTATCGACGACGGCGAACTTCGCACATGTGTGATGGAAGATAATGGATTCTAACCTTTACTTAATCCATTACCCTTTAATTTGGTGTATTATGAACACTTATTGTTTCTAGGTTTTCGAAATTGGAAACGGAAAACAAATAGGGTTATAAATAAAAATTAAAAATCTAACAAAATATTGTTTATATTTCAACCAATCGTAATTCAGGACGCTTTTTGTAAATAAAAAAATTAAAACAAGCTTATTTAAAAATACATAACAGATGCAAGGGTATAATCAGGGACGGGCCCAGGAATTTGGGTAGGAGGTGACAATCAATTTCACGCCTTCGTAATTTTGGAGCATGATGTTCCTCACTGTGTACATGACTGTATTTCTCTGAAAATTTTATAGTGTTTCTTTTAAAGAATGAATCAATATTCGGTGTTTTCATCTATATATTCAGAAAAATCAAAGATCATAATCATAACGTAACATAATTTATTTCAATGTCAAAATAACACAAATAGACAAACTCTAATTCATGCAGTTCAAACTAGCAAAAATCAAAACAATACAAATCAAATCATAATTCCAAAATCATCGCAGGTGACTTCAACGTACATCTATTTTGTCAAAATCTTATGAATCAAAAAAGAAAAAAACCTGAAAGACGATTGCATGAGAGAAGCCGACGAACAACGACTCAGGACTAGCGTACTCCAACTCTTTGTGCAGCTCAACGGCTGTGCCGTGATATTGATAAGTTTCTAAATGTAAATATGTAATACCCCCCATCCAAGTGTAGTTCCGTCCCTGAGTATAATCATCTTAAAAACTTACATAGTAATATCCAAACTTAACTTAAGTCTCGATATTGCTATTTTAAGTTTGGATATTGCTGTTTAAGTCTGAATATTACTATTTTAAGTATAGATATTGTTGTTTAAGTCTGGATATTGTTGTTTCAGTCTGGATATTGCTGTTTAAGTCTGATATTACTATTTAAGTCTGGATATTACTGTTTTAAGTATGGATATTGTTGTTTAAGTCTGGATATTGCTGTTTAAGTCTGGATATTACTGTTTTAAGTATGGATATTGCTGTTTAAGTCTGATATTATTGTTTAAGTCTGGATATTACTATTTTAAGTCTGATTATTAAGTCTAATCATTACAAGTTAAGTCTGATCATTCCAAGTTAAGTCTGATCATTCCAATTAAGTCTGATTATTATGTCTGATCATTGCAAGTTAAGTCTGGATATTGATGTTTTAAGTCTGATTATTAAGTTTGATCATTGCAAGTTAAGTCTGTATATTGCTTTTTAAGTCTGGATATTGGTTTTTAAGCTTGGATATCGTTGTTTGAAGTCTGATTATTATGTCTGGTCATTCCAAGTTAAGTCTGATCATTCCAAGTTAAGTCTGATCATTGCACGTTAAGTCTGGATATTGTTGTTTAAGTCTGGATATTGCTGTTTTAAGTCTGATTATTAAGTCTCATCTATCCCAGTTAAGTTTGATTATTGCAAGTTAAGTCTGGATATTGATTTTTAAGTGTGGATATTATTGTTTTAAGTCTGATTATTAAGTCCGATCATTCCAAGTTAAGTCTGATCATTCCAATTAAGTCTGATCATTCCAAGTTAAGTCTGATTATTGCAAGTTAAGTATGATCATTGCAAGTTAAGTCTGGATATTGTTGTTTATGTCTGGATATTGTTGTTTAAGTCTGGATATTGTTGTTTTAAGTCTGATCATTCCAAGTTAAGTTTGATCATTGCAAGTTAAGTCTGATTATTAAGTCTGAAATATCCAAGTTAAGTATGATCATTCCAAGTTAAGTCTGATCATTCTAAGTTAAGTCTGATCATTCCAATTAAGTCTGATCATTCCAAGTTAAGTCTGATCATTCCAAGTTAAGTCTGATTATTAAGTCTGATCATTGCAAGTTAATTCTGATCATTGCAAGTTAAGTCTGGATATTGTTGTTTTAAGTCTGATTATTAAGTCTGATCATTCCAAGTTAAGTTTGATCATTACAAGTTAAGTCTGGATATTGCTTTTTAAGTCTGGATATTGTTGTTTTAAGTCTGATTATTAAGTCTGATCATTCCAAGTTAAGTTTGATCATTCCATGTTAAGTCTGATCATTCCAATTAAGTCTGATCATTCAAAGTTAAGTCTGATTATTGCAAGTTAAGTCTGATCATTGCAAGTTAAGTCTGGATATTGTTTTTTAAGTCTGGATATTGCTATTTTAAGTCTGATTATTAAGTCTGATCATTCCAAGTTATGTTTAATCATTGCAAGTTAAGTCTGGATATTGCTTTTTAAGTCTGGATATTGTTGTTTTAAGTCTGATCATTCCAAGTTAAGTCTGATCATTCTAAGTTGAGTCTGATTATTATGTCTAATCATTCCAAGTTAAGTCTGATCATTGCAAGTTAAGTTTGATCATTGCAAGTTAAGTCTGGATATTGCTTTTTAAGTCTGGATATTACTGTTTTAAGTCTGATTATTAAGTCTGATCATTCCAAGTTAAGTCTGATCATTCTAATTAAGTCTGATTATTAAGTCTGATCATTCCAAGTTAAGTCTGATCATTGCAAGTTAAGTCTAATCATTGCAAGTTAAGTCTGGATATTGCTGTTTTAAGTCTGATTATTAAGTCTGATCATTCCAAGTTAAGTTTGATCATTGCAAGTTAAGTCTGGATATTGCTTTTTAAGTCTGATTATTAATTCTGATCATTCCAAGTTAAGTCTGATCATTCCAAGTTAAGTCTTATTATTATGTCTGATCATTCCAAGTTAAGTTTGATCATTGCAAGTTAAGTCTGGTCATTGCAAGTTAAGTCTGATCATTGCAAGTTAAGTCTGGATGTTGCTGTTTAAGTCTGGATATTGCTGTTTTAAGTCTGATTATTAAGTTTGATCATTCCAAGTTAAGTTTGATCATTGCAAGTTAAGTTTGGATATTGCTGTTTTAAGTCTGATAATTCTAAGTTAAGTCTGATCATTCCAATTTAAGTCTGATTTGAAATTTGGGATATGCGAAATTATTATAATGCCCCTCCGTGTTATATCCGAGATTTTGACGAAATTAGACACGTGTCAGCTTGAAATCCATTTTTTAGTTTTCATATTTAATAGTGATTTTTACCGAATTGCACTCTTTCAAATTAATGTTTAAGAAATGTTATGGGTAAGCTGGTAAATAAAGTACAAATCCATACAGACCAACAAATTATTGGGTCCAATTAGTAGCCTAGATCTTGTTTATACTGGGGTGGGCGTCCAGACCCGAAGACCGAAAAAAAAACCGAACCGAACCGAAAAAAGACCGAACGGGTCGGTTTTTATCTGACCGAAAACCGGACCGAAAAAAACCCGAACCGATTCTCAAAATTCGGTTCGGTCTCGGTTTTGATTTTTCCTCGGACCGAAAGACCGAACCGAACCGAATATATGTTTTTCTGTCAATTTACAGAAAAAGACCAAAAAAGACCGAAAAAGACCGAAAACCCGAAAAAAGACCGAAAATTCGTGAAAAGCCCGAAAAAAGACCGAAAATGACCCCCCAAAAAAAGACCGAAAAAAGACCGAAAAAGACCGAACCGAACCGAAACTCGAAAATCGGGCTTTGATCGGTTTTTAATTTCAAAAAGACCGAAACCGAACCGAACCGAATTTTCGGGTTTCGGTTCGGTTTTCACAAATTTTGGGCCCGAACCGACCCGAGCCCACCCCTAGTTTATAGTAACAGATCACAAGATTAGCCAACCCAGCTGAAGTCAGAAAACACAGAAAGACTTGAAAATAGTGATACTCTATGTTTTTTTTTTCTAGTTACAAAAATAATTCCATCCACAAACTTGAAAGCTGCAGGACTACAGCTGGAGACTCTACCAAGACCAAGACAAAAACAGGTTATGAGATTATATTATGCCTTACTTACCCTTATGTTCCTGATGTTTAATCTTCTTTTTTACTTTCTTTATGTTTTTATATATACCTTCATGTTCTATACTATAGAATATTACTAATATTGATAGACATGAAATAGGCTGTATCTTTGGTCAAGGTGTACAGCAATAATGACAGCATCTTCTGACCAAATATATTTTTATATTAATGGTTGATAAAGGTCGCATAGTGCCCACAGATACCGAGTTGTTTTGAAGGAGATTAGTGAGTGTCCATCTAGTTGGGATGCAGCCAAGCTGTATGATACAATTCCCTAATAGAAAATGGAAAAGGGTTGTTAGTTAACACTCAGAAAAATGAGTATGTAACAGCAAAGAGCTGGCAATTGTGTCAGTAAATGAAAGGAAGATGTGTCTAAGGAAAGGGAAAAGCAAAAGCTTGGGCAGGAAGAGAAGAACCTCCTCCCCCCAATCTGCACTCTGGTAGAAAAATAATAATGTAGTTTAAAAGAAAAGGAACAATGATAAGTGTTACAAGGAGAAGTAAAGCGTACAAGCTGAGGAAACAAAAGAAAGAGATTAGGTTTCTGAATTAAGACTCTTTTACCAGTAAGGAGCAGGTGGCAGTTGTTAAAGTCTTTGCTTTTATAATTATTCATGTCATTTGTAATAATGGGCAGGTAAAGTAGGGGTAAGCAAAGCTTCTCTCTTTCTTTGTGCCTTTTTACTCTTTTCTAGCTTCATGCCTTCATAGCTCTATAGAAGTTGGGAATTTTGATGCTACTTTTGTTGTTTCTGCAACAACTCAATTGGTGAATTTGGTCCTTTTTTGGTCAAAGTTGGTCTGTCATTCCATGCTCTCTGTTTGTAATTGTATGGCTAATCATAAAACCCAAACTGAGGGACTTAGGCATGAGAAATAAACTTCTGTTGGTCTATATAGATTGTAGAATTTTACTTGAACTACAAAAACCTTGTTGCTTATTAAGTATCTATCCATCAGAGAATATCTCAAATGAGTATCTGAAACTGTCCTACTTTGGGTTCTTCTGGGTAGCTGTCTTCTTCAATGCTTTTACTCTTCAGCATATGATTGTTTCCCCCTTTAGATACCACTTTCTAGTTTCTACCCATCAATTTCACTTCTCTGAGGACCATTAACTCTGAAGCTTTGTTGTGTGATCCACTCCCCTATTGCTTTTTGGAGTAGAGATTCAGCATATCAGATATAATCAAACTGGTCCTCAGCTGTTGAATTTGTTCCAAGGTTGTTCAGAAGAAGAGGTAAAAAGGAATCTGCTTTCAGTTTGCTGCTTATGTAGTGTGCTGATGCCATTGCTTGCTGTCTGCTTTATCATCTGAAAGGTCTAACTTTCTCCATCTCCAGTAAGCATTTTCCTTTTCTGATTTTTTGACATCCAAGGATAGGACTTGATGTTAGGGCTTGTACCAAGAACATAGCTGTTGTTGATGCTTAGATTTTATGCCCTCTGCTCTTTGATTTCTCCTTTTACTTTGTGTCCATGGGGATGCTGCAATGCTGAATGAAATCTTTCTTTTTGCTTTAACATCTTCCCAGTTCTATAAAGCTGCCAAATTATATGTTCCTTATTGTGTAATGCAAGAAATTTACAAGCCATTTCTGACACTCAAAACTCTACATTTCTTTCAGTGTTCTAGCTGCAGCTTCTTCTGTTCATTTCCCTCAAGTCTCAGTTCCATCTTAAACCAACAAATTTGGGATTTGGGGTTACAGAGATGGGTAGTGGTGCTGATGATGGCAAAGTTGATTTAGGGTTTCAGCAAAACTCAAACAGGAGGATTATGAGTTGTTCAACTTCTGGCATGAACACAAATCCACTTCCCATCAAGGTTCCAGGAAATGGAATGAGCTTAATCCCTATGTTCAAATCCTCTACTGGGAGTGACCCTTTTTTTGGCACTCATTGGGTTCCAGAGCTTGCAATCAATCACAATGAAAGCTTTGGAGGATGTTCTTCAATGGGTACTCATTCCAGATATTCTAACCCATCTTACCCTATTGATAACCAGGCCATAAGTGGCACTCTCCTTGTCCAGTATCCATCATCAGACTCTACTCTTGTTGACCTCCCCAAGATTCAGCGCTTTGGCCATGGGAATTTGTCAGACATGACAGGTTTATACGGCTTGCAAGCCCTTAGCGCAACAGCTAACAGTAACTGTTACCAGAATTATATACTCAACCATGAGGTTGGGATTCATAGGACAAATACAGATGGTGCTAGGTCTGAAGAGGACTGCCAGGTTTCGGAAGAGGGGGCTTTAGAGGTTTCACCCAATGGAAAGAGAAGACGCCGATCTATTGAGTCTGCGCTGAACCCTAAGGTAGCTTACCACTCACTCATTCCTACCGTCTTCCTAACTTTTCTGGTATGAATTGTGTTTGTTATGATTTATTGGTTTTGCAAGATGAATGAGGGAGAACAGAAGGACGTGTCTGAGGGGAGTTTTCATGAGCAGGACGATAAAAACCAGAACCAAAATAAAAGTCTACAAAGCAAGCAATCTGGTAAACAAGCAAAAGACAGTTCTCAAACTGAAGATGGCTCTAAAGACACCTACATCCATATGCGAGCCAGACGAGGCCAGGCCACTAATAGTCACAGCCTTGCTGAAAGGGTGTGTGAGATTTCACAGGAACTACTAACAGTTCATAAGTTCACTTTATTTCCGGGGTACTGATTCGATGATTTCTTTGTCCAGGTTAGAAGAGAGAAAATCAGTGAGCGCATGAAATTACTTCAAGAGCTTGTCCCGGGATGTAACAAGGTAAGACAAATAGACCTTAATTACATATTTCAAACATATGCATCGTGCGGTTTGAAATATTCTTTACTTTTAATCCTCTAGATTACGGGCAAGGCAGTAATGCTTGATGAAATTATCAATTACGTGCAGTCCCTGCAACAGCAGGTCGAGGTATGTTGATGTCATAACTTCAAATATTCACATACCTGTGTTACTGATTCCTATTTAAGATGAGTAGAAGGCTTCTTCAATACTCTACTGTAAGGCGTTAAAATCGTAAAAGTTATGAAATGCAGCCGCAAAGTAAACTAGTTTTGTAAGAATAAATAAACACTGCACTGCACTTTGTTGAACAAAAAGAAATGCGGCACAAACAGCTAAATGCTCGTCTCTCGGATATGCATGATGCATCTTTGCATTGGAAATTAGAATGCTCACTTGTTAATTGTTATTGTTATTCTGCAGTTTTTGTCGATGAAGTTGGCCACTGTCAATCCAGAAGTGAACATTGACATAGAACGGATGTTATCAAAAGATGTAAGCTCATATACCATGTTTTTAGTTTTCACAACTAGTCCTACCTCAACTTATGTCACCAAAACTCATCTTGACATTTTTACTCGTCAGATTCTCAACTCTCGCAGAGACAACCCTGTGATGCTGGGTATCAGTCCAGGGATACGAAGCAGCCACCCGTACCCACACTCCATGCTTGAAGGAGGCATGCAGGGTATTTTAAATTCAGTTCCACAATACCACCACATGCATCAGGTAATCAATAGAGCATCAATCCCTAACATTTGATTCTAATGCACAATATCATTATACTAGCATTTATCGGTCGTTGATGCATAACTCGTCCTGGGCGCACAGAATGCTTGGAACAATGAATTTCAAAGCCTTCTTCAAACGGGATACAGTTTGAACCCAACAACTGACAATCTAGGACTTGATGGTAACAATCTAAACCTTCTCTTTCAATTATTTCCTACTGTTGCTGAACCCTGTCACATTTTTAACCAAGTTTTTGACAGGATGCAAGAAACCATAGCTAAGAGACTGGGCAAACTGATAGTTAAGTGAAGAATGGACTGCGCATTTTTCCATTGATATAACAGGGAAAGAGGAAGGCAAAAAAGGTTGCGTAGATGTATAAAAGATTTCTCGTTAATAACTGGTTTGTTCTTCGTGTTTTAGAAGAAGAAATTGATCCATTTGTTATGTAGAGTTACAGATGATATGTATTTTTTTTTTGAACTCGTATATCTATAAGACTATAACTGAGCAATAGGTGGAGTACCATTCGATTCTGGTGATCGCTGTTTTAGAAAGGTTGTGTGAACCTGCTGTTGCAGTCTGATGGGTTATTGTTATCAAAAGTTTGGCTTGTTTTTCTCTTCGACACGAGAACAGAATAGGTCTGTTTTGTTTTGCTAGTACTGTAATTTACTTGCAAATCTCAATTTGTTGGGGACACTTAGTTATATGCCATTTTGTAAGAAGTTGGATTACAAAGTTTTCGATTTCTTTTTCGGATAACTGATGACATGAAAAATACCTGACAGAAAAAGAGGTATTTTTGAATACCTCAGATGATGATTGTTTTTTTTTGATGGTCCACATTATAAATGTGGTGGTGGTGGATACCAAACCTTGAACTCTTGCCCTGTTGGAAGATTGAGTTTCAACAAATCCATTAGGACAAAAGGCAGATTGGTAACAAGGTGACGCGTTTTCGTAAAATAAACACGTTTTTAGGTTTAAATAGGACAAATGAATTGAGGAACTTAACTTTAGGAATGTACAATCGGTCCGGACCGGACCGAAATTTACGTCCGGTCCAGACCGGTGAACCAGAATTTTTCAAAACTTTGGACCGTGGACCAGACCGGGGTATATATGGATTGGGATCGGACCGTGGACCGGATTTTGTATAAAAAGTGGACCGCCGGATCGAATGCCCTTAATTTTACGGTCCGGGTCGGACCGATGGATCGGAATTTATGAAAATCATGGACCGTGGACCGGATCGAACCGAAATTTTTACGGTCCGGTCTTGGACCGACTCGTAAAATCCGGTCCGGTCCGGTCTCAAATTGTGCATCCCTACTTAACTTTGTGACTTAACTCAAATGACTATAGTATTTAGCTTTTGAGCTAATACAATTAAAAAAACTTAATTAAAATTAAGTGTTAAAATAGTGGTCCTAAATAAGGTACTAAACTGAAAAAACCGAAATTTATAGTTAACAGAACAGACGAGCCTTTTAATCAATAAAGATATGAAGCTTCAAATCCGTACTGTATTAAGGGTGAGCTTAGGGCTCATCATTTGATTCTAGGGTCAAAATACCTATAGGGTAACCATGATCCTACCCTTACCTACCATGTCCGGTCTTCTATCCTATATGTACCATGCCCTGTAAGTCTTAGGCAGGGTAAGGGTCATAGAAAAAAAATCATACCCTGCCCTCATACCCTATTATCCTACCCTGCCCTTATACCTTGTCCTACCCTATCTTACTGACGCGCGTCGTCTGACGCGTCAAACTTAAATTTATAATCTTCTGCAACTACTATCAAGCGAGAGCTAGTTTTGGAAGTTGAATCTGTAAACAATTAAAGAAAATGGGGTTGTGAGTGACTGTTTGTGAGTGCACAAGAGAAAAATACAAGAGAAAGGTTTCCAATCAGAGAGAATATTCCAGCTTGGGATTTCTATTATGACATGTTTATCATAGACATCTAATGATCAAATCTTATGTTTCTAAGTGTGGTTATTCCGACAAAGGTAATAACCCTAAGTATCCCGACAAAGGTGATACACCACAATCTAACCCGACAAAGGTGTTAGACGTCTAGTTCTTTCCTAAGCACAATAATCCGACAAAGATATTATTGAGTCTAGGTGTTACGATCTACCTTTACGATAAAGTTTCCAGTAGATATTCACGGTAAGAATTGGTTGTCAAATTAAGCTTTACGACAAAGTTTCCACTTAACCTAGTAATTCAATTCATGTGATGAAGAACAAGAACTAGTAAAACATGAAATTGCATTAAGAACAAAAGTCTCAAAACGTAGTCACAACGTATGAAACCCTAAACTGAAATAAGAAAATTAGCCACTTATAGCCATAACAAAAATACAAATATTCTAGAATGAAAATAGAAAATTCTCTTCTCTCGTTGAAAGCTTCGCTTTCTCCTCAAGAGTAGTCTTCAAAACTAGGATTTGATGTAGAATGATGGGATGTAGAATGTTTCTTTATTCTGTAGGGAGAGAGCTTCTTATATAGTGTCAAGGGTTTCCAAATCTTGATTGGGTAGAATCTTGATGAGGATCTCCTTCTAAATTTTGAACTAGAGAGTTGTAGAGCTTTGAGTCAGCTTCGCAACGATACCTAGTTCGTATTTTTTGGGTCAGTGGTCAATTCCCAGCACTCTGTCGAACCTCCAAAGGTCTGATTTGCCACTGTGGTGTTTTTGGCACGAAACGCCGTCTTTTATTGCGTATTTTCTCCTAGAGCTTCCGAAACACCTAGAGTGTCAAACCATACTAAAAAGTAAATGTTCACATGTAAAAGTGTCTAAATAAATGGGATTAGTTAGTTCGACGAGTCGTATAAATACGACTCATCACTTACCCTACCATTTTCCTTCATATTATGAATTTTTTTCTTCAAATTATACTTAAATTTATCCTACTTGATCATACTCTGGCTTACCCTAATATTATCCTGTCCATGGGTATCCTATAGACTTAGAAAAATTGCTCTACTACCCTGCCATGTATTGTTCATAAGGTCTAGGAAAAATGATCTTACCCAACCCATTAGGGTAAGGGCCCATTACTGACCCCTAGGTGAGCGTGAGCTTTCACAATCCAACAGGGCAAACCCAAATTTGGTAACTCAGAAATGTAAATTAGTCGTGAGAACAAAATAAAAGAGGTATTTTGAAATACCTCAATGGCAATGTCAAAGATCAGAGCTTGCAAATGCTGCTTCTGTATTCTCTGAGACTCACTCTCAATCTCATCTCACACCATGTATTGAACCACTGACCTGTTGGTTAACTTGATATTCAAGCTCCAACAGGCCAAGCCCAAATTGGTGCGAATATCTGCTTAACATACTAAATAAATGCAAGCGTCAAAAGGCACAAATTCAAAGCAAGATCGAAAAATACAGGCCAACATGTCCATGTATCTTATGCAGGCAGCCTCACATATCTCAGCAGCAAAAAATCTGACAAAATCCTGCTCTCATTGATCTAAAAATTCTAGTAAAGAGATAATTCTCAATACAATAGGTTGCACAACAATTGGTAACCTAAAAAAAATCTATGTTGGCATTTAACCAATTGGTTGTTGTTTCTCGCTACAATAAAAAAAGTAAAGAGACAGCGCAACATAGAAAAGAATGTGAAAAATCATCATGTTTATAATCGAGCTTTATCCGCTTACTAGCCAGGCCAATTCTCAAAATTCCTCTTCCTGTGCGCCGACTGTATTTGAGCATCTGCATCTTGTATGTACACGGATTACAGTTGGGGTCTCGGTCTCATTATTCTACTTGCTCACCAATTAAATCCAGGCCTACGAGCAAGAACGATATGCCCTGGAAGAGTAGAAAGTAGAAGTGTATGCCCTGAGCGGACAACAGACTTCTGGCTGCTGCAATTAGAAGCAAAAAAGCCAATGCTAGCTCTTTCGTGTACATTCGGTTGTGTTTCTTCTTCTTCACTTCTTTCTGCCTCACTTCCTCGATCATACCCATGTTAGGCTCTGAGCTTCCTTTCTGATGATGCTGGATTGGTACTTTGTCGGTGACCAAATTGGTTAAATCACCTTCAGATGAACGGCCATACTTTTTTGTGACAACCCACTCGTACGCGCTTCCAAGCTGGAACAAGCCCGAGATCATGGCATTGAATTTTGTCACTGACATGGTGTTTTCGAAAAGAAGGTACGGGACAATGAAGGGAAAGGATTTGGGGGCTGGGAGGATGTTGAGAAACGACATTGTGGCTGGGACATAGCAAACAACCCACGCCGAGAGCTCAGCTTCTGGGATGAACATTGTCATGGGTAGGATGATGCAGAATAGTGTAAATGAATAAAACGGCAATATCAGCTTTCGAAGCAGAAAGAACAGGAAAATCAAGTTGAACTTTTTCCACACGCTGATCTGAATAAAGTAAAAAATATAGACGAAAAACATGCATTAAAATTGGTAACTTAAAACACCACTAAATGATGCCAAATTCCAAAACTGGGTAGCAAAAAGGCATTGAAAAAGTAAAATGCACCTTAGATTTGATGACTGCAGGCAGGCATAAACGAAACAACTGCATTGGGCCAGAATGCCATCTGTGCTGCTGTTTCCGGTAAGCTTCATATGATTCAGGTAATTCACAATGACACTGCAAAGAAGCAACATCACAAAAAGAAAATAATCAAAAACTAGCTGCACATAAAAATAGAGGATGAAGATGTCAAATTACTAAATGCTAGACAGCTAGATGGAATTACCTCAACATCGTTTAAAAAAATAAATTTCCAGCCATGTAGATGTGCTCGGACGGCAATATCCATGTCCTCGACAGTGGTCCTCTCCAGCCATCCTCCTGACTCTTCTAAAGCCTTAATCCTCCAAACACCCGCCGTCCCGTTGAACCCGAAGAAATTAAGATAAACCCCGTTTACTTGCTGCTCCACCTCAAAATGGAATGCCAAATTGATGTTCTGCAATCTAGTTAATAGGTTCTCGTCCTTGTTCACAAATGACCACCTTGCCTGAACCAAACCTAGTTCCTCATTATCCTGCATCGGTAAAAATGGAAAACATTTTCAATAATATGTCCCGAATTTAGTATCATTTTTATTCAGACAACTGAAATTTTTTACTATGTTAACCTGGAAATGTGGCACAGTGCGCTTGAGAAAATCAGGCATGGGCTGGAAGTCAGCATCAAAAATGGCAACAAATTCATACTCTTGAACATAACTGCAGTTCATGGCTGACTTGAGATTACCGGCCTTGTAACCATCTCGAATAACTCTGTGCCGATAGACAATATTATCCCCCTCTTGCTGCCATTTATGAACCTCTTCTTCGATCAGCAATGAAGTCACTGGATCATCCGAATCATCCAAGACTTGGATCAGCAAATTTGACTTTGGCCAGTCCAAATTACACACAGCTCCAATGGATTGCTGATACACCTGATAAGAAAATCAAACCTTTATATCAAAAAGGAAAATAATTCACAATCAAATAAAGAAGAAGAATGGAAAAAGAATCCGTCACGCAGCGCCACCATCAAACACCAACTCAGTAGAAAAATAAAATCGACATTCTGTTTGTCTAAAACTTTAAATAAATAATCAGAGCTTTCATCAAACCCATCAATTACCAAAACCCTAAAAGCACGTCGCCGTCCGCTATTACGAACCAGATAAATTAATGATGCGGAAAGAAAGGGAGAGTGAAGTGTAAATGAGTTTGAGGACTAGCTGGGCTGCTGGAGAAGGAGGATTCACGGTGTGACTGGATTCAGATGAAAAGGGAGGATTTATTTAATTGTGGATTTTTTTTTGGAAAAGTACAAAAGAGTAGTATGAACTATCACCCTTTACAAACTCTTGTCACGACTATTGAAATTTTCAAAAGACAGTCAAATGTTAGGTTTTGAACTAGATTGCAAATATCATTTATACAATATACACCAAAATCAATAAAACTTTTGTATTTGGTTTAATTTAAGTATATATTTTTGTTCAAAGGGTTTGTTTCGATCTAATGACACATTCTATAAACCAATATATTTTTAAATTGTTAAAATTTATACAATAAATAGTTAATGTTACCTTAATTTATAACATAAATCTTTAAAGGGTGCGGTTCAGGTACAAACCAAATTATAAATAAAAACTACAAACCGATTATAAAGCCGACACGTGTCCCAGTTTTGTCGAAATCCCGGAGAAAACACGGAGGGGTATAATAGTCATTCCACACTAATGGGTATAAAACCTAATAATGTTATTTTCAATTTAGTCCAAAAATTGTTAGTGTTCAGACTTAAAATACCGATGTTCAGACTTAAAAATACTTAATAATCAGACTTAAATGGTAGTGTTCAGACTTAAATGGTAGTGTTCAGACTTAAAAATACTTAATAATCAGACTTAAATGGTAGTGTTCAGACTTAAAAAGGTAGTGTTCAGACTTAAAAAAGTAGTGTTCATACTTAAAAATACTTAATAATCAGACTTAAATGGTAGTGTTCAGACTTAAAAAAGGTAGTGTTCAGACTTAAATGGTGGTGTTCAGACTTAACTGGTAGTGTTCAGACTTAAAAAAGGTAGTGTTCAGACTTAAATGGTAGTGTTCAGACTTAAATGGTAGTGTTCAGACTTAAAAATACTTAATAATCAGACTTAAATGGTAGTGTTCAGACTTAAATGGTAGTGTTCAGACTTAAAAATACTTAATAATCAGACTTAAATGGTAGTGTTCAGACTTAAAAAAGGTAGTGTTCAGACTTAAATGGTAGTGTTCAGACTTAAATGGTAGTGTTCAGACTTAAAAATACTTAATAATCAGACTTAAATGGTAGTGTTCAGACTTAAAAAGGTAGTGTTCAGACTTAAAAAAAGTAGTGTTCATACTTAAAAATACTTAATAATCAGACTTAAATGGTAGTGTTCAGACTTAAAAAGGTAGTGTTCAGACTTAAAAAAAGTAGTGTTCATACTAAAAATACTTAATAATCAGACTTAAATGGTAGTGTTCAGACTTAAAAAGGTAGTGTTCAGACTTAAAAAAAGTAGTGTTCATACTTAAAAATACTTAATAATCAGACTTAATTAAATGGTAGTGTTCAGACTTAAAAAAGGTAGTGTTCAGACTTAAATGGTAGTGTTCAGACTTAACTGGTAGTGTTCAGACTTAAAAAAGGTAGTGTTCAGGCTTAAATGGTAGTGTTCAGACTTAAATGGTAGTGTTCAGACTTAAAAATACTTAATAATCAGACTTAAATGGTAGTGTTCAGACTTAAATGGTAGTGTTCAGACTTAAAAATACTTAATAATCAGACTTAAATGGTAGTGTTCAGACTTAAAAAAGGTAGTGTTCAGACTTAAATGGTAGTGTTCAGACTTAAATGGTAGTGTTCAGACTTAAAAATACTTAATAATCAGACTTAAATGGTAGTGTTCAGACTTAAAAAGGTAGTGTTCAGACTTAAAAAAAAGTAGTGTTCATACTTAAAAATACTTAATAATCAGACTTAATTAAATGGTAGTGTTCAGACTTAAATGGTAGTGTTCAGACTTAAAAAAAGTAGTGTTCATACTAAAAATACTTAATAATCAGACTTAAATGGTAGTGTTCAGACTTAAAAAGGTAGTGTTCAGACTTAAAAAAAGTAGTGTTCATACTTAAAAATACTTAATAATCAGACTTAATTAAATGGTAGTGTTCAGACTTAAAAAAGGTAGTGTTCAGACTTAAATGGTAGTGTTCAGACTTAACTGGTAGTGTTCAGACTTAAAAAAGGTAGTGTTCAGGCTTAAATGGTAGTGTTCAGACTTAAATGGTAGTGTTCAGACTTAAAAATACTTAATAATCAGACTTAAATGGTAGTGTTCAGACTTAAATGGTAGTGTTCAGACTTAAAAATACTTAATAATCAGACTTAAATGGTAGTGTTCAGACTTAAAAAAGGTAGTGTTCAGACTTAAATGGTAGTGTTCAGACTTAAATGGTAGTGTTCAGACTTAAAAATACTTAATAATCAGACTTAAATGGTAGTGTTCAGACTTAAAAAGGTAGTGTTCAGACTTAAAAAAAGTAGTGTTCATACTTAAAAATACTTAATAATCAGACTTAATTAAATGGTAGTGTTCAGACTTAAATGGTAGTGTTCAGACTTAAAAGCTTAATGATCAGACTTAAAAAAAAGCAATGATCAGACTAAAAATTCTTAATGATCAGACTTAAAATGGTAATGATCATACTTAAAAAGAATTCTATGATCAGACTTAAAATTAAAGAGTCTTGCCCTAAGAATTCTATGATCAGACTAAATTTTTTTTTTATATTTTTATTTTTGATTAAAACATGAATTTGACCCTTCAGATGATCGAATTTGCCCTAAAAACACCGACCTCACCACGTAGTTGTGAGTCTTGCTCAGAATGCCGTTTCCACCCAAAAAATACTAGGCTTTCATCAAATTCTGACACAGGCGCATAAACATCAAATTTTGCATAGCATTCTTCAGATGTTCCAATTTCTGCATGTAAGTCTGATCATTACCATATTAAAGTCTGATCATTATCAATTTTAAGTCTGATTATAACCATTTTAAGTCTTGTCATTACTGATTTAAGTCTGAACATTGTAGTGTTCAGACTTAAATGGTAGTGTTCAGACTTAAGATGGTAAGACTTAAAAATACTTAATAATCAGACTTAAATGGTAGTGTTCAGACTTAAATGGTAGTGTTCAGACTTAAAAAGTCTGATCGTTAACAATGTTTTTTAAGTCTGAACAATGTTTTTTCAAGTATTGTCATTACTGGTTTAAGTCTGAACATTGTTTTTTTAAGTCTGAACATTGTTATTTAAGTCTGATCGTTAATGGTTTAAGTCTCATTATTATTTTTTAAGTCTGAACAATGTTTTTTCAAGTCTGAACAATGTTTTTTCAAGTATTGTCATTACTGATTTAAGTCTGAACATTGTTTTTTAAGTCTGAACATTGTTATTTAAGTCTGATTGTTAATGGTTTAAGTCTCATTATTATTTTTTTAAGTCTGAACACTGTTTTTTAAGTCTGAACAATGTTTTTTTGAAGTATTTGTCATTACTGGTTTAAGTCTGAACATTGTTTTTGAAGTCTGAACATTACTGTAGCAAATTTTGGACGTTTATACCCCTCATATCGTTTATATATTTTTAAATAAGTCCACATGTAATTTTTTTATTTACAAAAATAACCCCGACTGGATGAAATCTCGGCTGAATTTTAATTGGTTCATTTTGACACGTGTCGAATTTTTTATGGGTTTGTAGTTTTTATTTATAATATTGGTTTGTATTTGATCCAAATATATAAATTTCAATCTAAATTTATAAAATAAATGTTATAATTAAGCTTTTGTTCATACAACCGCATCAAATAACCTAATTGTACGATGAAATGTAAAAATGTACAATAATACAATTGCGTAAAAAAATATGATAATGAAAGTTTTACAAACAAGTCATAATATTGTATATGAATAGGGGTGTAAACGGGCCGAGCCGAGCCGAGTATCAGGTTGTTCGTGCTCGGCTCGTTTAAAATTTGACGAGTTCGAGTTCGAGCCGAGTATTTTTTAGCATTAAAAATATGTGCTCGTGCTCGGTTCGTTTAATTTTTCACGAGTTCGAGCCGAGCTCGAGCTTTAAACGAGCATTTTAATTTAATTAATTTAATATAATAATCTATAGTTAACGAGCTTAAACCGAACTTATTATGAGTTCAAACGAGTATTTAACGAGCTTCAATGGAGCTTTAAACAAGCCGTTGAATACTCGAATTAAAATTTTAATGAATTCGAACTCAGCTCAAACATTTGGAAAGTCTAAGGAGTTCAAACTCAATATAAACGTTCATTGCCTGGCCTTCAAGTAAGGCCCAACTCGTGACTCAACTGGTAAGGATGTTGTTTATTTTATTCGAAAAATTCAATTCTTTCACTATTGTGTGAGCAATGTGGGACTTCAGACACCACAACTCTTTTTTGAGTAGATGGCTTTCTGGCATTTTTTGGAATGAAGGATTGGTGTTTGAGAGATGGTGTTTCGACTAATAACTCAAGTAATAATCGAGTCATAAACGAGTTTTAATCGAGTAATTATTGAGCATCTAAACGAGTTGTTCACGAACATACACGAGCCGAGCACCATTCGGCCCGCTCGTTTATTAAACGAGCCTAAAAGTTATGCTCGTGCTCGGCTCATTTAACTTCGAGCCGAGCTTTGACCGAGCATATACGAGCGGCTCGCGAGTGTATCGGCTCGTTTACACCCCTATATATGAACCATGGACCGACATCCATCACGTAATAATAAATGATTATTACATGTTTTGAACTGTATGTTAACCATGTTTATGTGATGAATGTATTAATAATTTATTATTAAGTGAAAGATGTCGATCCAAGGTTCATATACAATATTTTTATTTCTTTGTAAAACTTTTGTTATCATTTATTTTTTACGCAATTTTTTAATTCTCATATTTACATCTCATCATACAATCAAGTCATTTGATCCGGTTGTAGTAACAAACAATTGATTTTAATTTTAATTTTATAAATTTAGATCGAAAGGTTTATGGTATAAAGTTTTGTATAAATTATTGTATACATTTTAGCAATTTAAAATATATATTTATTTTTGGAGAATTTATCATTACATTGAACCAAATACTTTGAACAAAAATATATATTTGAATTAAACCAAAAACAAAAGTTATACAAAGGTTTTTTTTTTAATTTTGGTGTATATTGTATAAATGATATTTGCAATCTAGTCCAAAACCTAACATTTGACTGTCTTTTGAAAATTTCAATAGTCCTGATAAGAGTTTGTAAATGGGTGGTAGTTCATACCACCTTTTGTACTTTTCCTTTCTTTTTTTTGGTATATTAGGACGTATGACACTTGAAAACAATGTTGGAACCGTGACTAATTACGAATTTGAGAAAGAGGGTTTATTTTATTTTATTTATTTATTTTGATAATAAAAAGAGGGTTTATTTAATTGCGAATTGGAGATTTGTTTACTAGTAATTTAATAGTATTATGTCGTTTAGTTTTATTTATTTTACTTTGTGGCCGATGGCGTCTGGGCAAACAGACTATGGGGCCGGGGACGGGGTATGGGGAGGATGACGAACATTAGAGCATCTCCAATGCAAGAGACCAAGTCCACTTACATGTGGGTCCATTTTTATGTCACATAAGCATCAAGTGGGCTTACATGAAAATGTGGTCATTCTCCTCCAATGCACAAGCCCATTTCCACTTACAACTGGGTCCCATTAAATCAAAGTGTATCTTGCAACGAATATATCTTCTAAATTACAAAGTAAAAAAAATCAAAATAAATACTAATATTCATAATTTTTTGAGCTCTATAAAATGAGATACACTTTGATATATTTTTAACAAAAAAAATAATGATAATACTTACTTTAAAAAAAATACCCATTTAAAGGTTAATGTGAAACTGCGAAATATGCTCTACCAAGTCCGCTTGTAGTTGACGATGTTTTGGCTTATCACGAATTCGGATATTGCTTTGAATGTAGTTTTCGTAGGGAGCAAACGGTTCATCACCTAAATTTGGTTGTGATAAACCATCTGATATGTCATCGTAAGATGGAAGCGGACCAAATGGAGTGGCATACATGTTCCTCTCATCCTCGACAATCATATTGTGTAATATGATACACGCTCTCATTATTCTTGCGAGATCTCTTTTGTCCCAGAATCGGGCCGGACCACGTATGATTGCGAAGCGTGACTGCAACACGCCAAATGCTCTTTCTACATCTTTTCTTTGCCCTTCTTGATATTTAGCAAATAATTTTCTCTTCTCCCCTTGTGGACGTGGGATTGTCTTCACAAATGTTGCCCATTCAGGATATATTCCATCCGCCAAGTAATACCCCATATCATAGTTGTTCCCATTGATACTGTAATTTACCTCTGGAGCGCGACCTTCTAGAATATCATCAAAAATTGGTGAGCGATCTAACACATTGATATCATTGTTAGATCCGGTAACTCCAAAAAATGCATGCCATATCCATAAGTTAGACGACGCAACCGCTTCAAGTAAAAGAGTTGGAACTCCTTTGTGACCGCTCATGAACATCCCTTTCCATGCTTTCGGACAATTTTTCCATTGCCAATGCATGCAATCAATACTGCCCATCATACCAGGAAAACCACGAGCCTCTCCCATCTCGAGTAGACGTTGTACATCATTTGAGTTTGGCTTTCGTAGGTATTCACCCTCAAATATGACATGGCTGCAGTGCATTTTTGTAAAGGTGAAAGACCTTTTCTTCCCAATGCATCAACCCTTTGCTGAAAATACGGATCATAATGCGATAGGGCATCGACAATACGAAGAAATACATGTTTTCCCATTCGATACCTACGTCGAAATGTCTCAGCAGGATACACTGGATTGGGTGAAAAATAATCATTTTCCAGACATTCGTGACCAGCTTCATGATCTCGATCTATCACTCTCTTTGGCGTGGATGATGATCCTCCATAAATTTGGTTATGGAGTTCGTATTGATGTTGCTCCAACGAATCATCGGAAAAAAACTCTTGAATAAATTCTTCAGTGACATCAGGAAAGTCATCAGAATCTGATGAATTAGACATATTGGGTATTTTGTATAAGGCAACGAATATAATGAGAGGTGAGATTGTGAGTAATGAAACCCAACACTTAAATAGAAGGCTTCAACAACGGCTAGATTACAACGGCTAATTTACAACGGCTATATTTTACAACGGCTAGTTTACAACTGCTATATTTTACAACGGCTATATTTTACAACGGCTATATTTTACAACGGCTATATTTTTCAACGGCTATATTTTACAACGGCTATATTTTACAACGGCTAGTTTACAATGGCTAGATTTTGTAGGACCCATTTTATTCTTATTTTATTAAATTTTTAATTAAATGGTATTATATAATTAAATTTAGTTTAGTGAAATAATGTTAAAAATGTAATAATCACGTGTCCCCAAGCAGGAATTGTCCACCAAAGAGGGCTTGACCACTTCTATTGGTGGGGGCCCACACGTGCCACTTCATTTCACGTGTCCCCAAGCAGGACTTGAGCTTGCTTCCAATGCAAAGTGGGCCTGACCAAGTCACATTTCACGTGTCCCCAAGCAAAGTGGTCTTCCCTCCAATGCAAAGTGGGCCTGACCAAGTCACATTTCACGTGTCCCCAAGCACAAATGGTCTTGCATTGGAGATGCTCTTAAATCAATTAACTATTTTTTTTGGGAGAGATCATTAAATTAATTAACTTTATACAAATGCAAATAAGGTGGTGGTTGAATTGGTATAACATTTGGATTAAGGGTTTGAATACTATCCATAATTTTGTGGAATTTTTCTAGTACCACCAATAGTGTGACATTTCTCCTCCATCCTTCGAGATATTTTCATCGAGATGTATCTGATGTATTCCTTGTTGATATGTTGGATGTAAACCTACAATAAAAAAAAGGGAAAAGTACAAAAGGGTGGTATGAACTACCGCCCTTTTGCAAAATCTTGTCCGAACTATACACATTTTCAAAATCTTGTCCAATTTTAATTAATGGGCCAAATTGCAATTCTGAATAATACAATGAACACCCAAACCTTTCAAAAATTATGTAATTGGAATATTTTTTTGGTTGGACCAAATAAACCAAATATGATTTTGAAATGTATTTGATTTATCCAAAAAAAATTTGGTTGTACTCTTCCCTAATTTAAATTTATGTATTTGATTTGATTAAATGCATTTGGTTCGATCTAATAATATAATTATAAACCAATATATATTTTAAATTGTCTAAAGATTTACGATAATTGTTTTTTATAATTACAATAAATTGTTAACTGCACCATGATTTATACCCTAAATTTTTAAATATACAAATTTCATTCTTAACTAATTTATATATATTATATATGCAAATTTTGTTTTTAAATATACAAATTGGCAGCAACATACGCATCTTAATAGTAGTAAAATCACAACTAAAAGAAAAAGGAGAACCAATTCATCAGAATATATGCATTCACCGGTTCAGAAACCAAATTAAAATCGTTTAACGATTTTTCAGAGAGGTGAAAAGTGGTCAAATTTCGTTCTTAATTAATTTATATCTATTATATATGCAAATTTCGTTTTTAAATATACAAATTGCATTCACCAGTTCAGAAACCAAACTAAAATCGTTTAACGAAACCAAACTAAAAACGAAATTTGCATATATAATATATATAAATTAGTTAAGAACGATATTTGTATATTTTAAAAATTTAGGCTATAAATCATGGTGCGGTTAACAATTTATTGTAATTATAAAAAAACAATTATTGTAAATCTTAAACAATTTAAAATATATATTGGTTTATAATTATATTATTAGATCGAACCAAATGCATTTAATCAAATCAAATACATAAATTTTAAATTAAGGAAGAGTACAACCAAATTTTTTTTTGGATAAACCAAATACATTTCAAAATCATATTTGGTTTATTTGGTCCAACCAAAAAAATATTTCAATTACATACTTTTTGAAAGGTTTGGGTGCTCATTGTATTATTCAGAATTGCAATTTGGCCCATTAATTAGAATTGGACAAGATTTTGAAAATGTGTATAGTTCGGACAAGATTTTGCAAAATGGTGGTAGTTCATACCACCCTTTTGTACTTTTCCCTAAAAAAAATTAACATTATACAAATGTAAAAAATTATTTTTGATAGCATGTAAATTTGTTTTTTGATTCATATACAAATGTAAATTGAAAGCATTGCTTTCTATTTAATTTATTTCTTCTACTAATTATGTGCCTATTTTAAATTAAAAATTTTTGGATTATGGGAATCAAATCACATATGGGGAGGTATGACTCTGTCTTTCTTTTTTCACGGATTGTTTAATGTCTCTCCCTACTTTGACAAATAAGAATAATTGTAGAATATGCTTGATTTTTTTTAATTGTGTGTTTTACATCGAACATTACAAGGAAACATAACATTTTTCGGTTATATATATATATATATTTCTAGTCCATTTGAAGCGCAGGTCACACAAAGGCACCACCCCCGAATTTGAACTTGAGCTTGAATCATTCGTTGAAGCACATGTCAACTGGCACATCTAACTTTGAACACACGAGTAAACACACCTCCATGGTAAGGGCATAGCAGAGAAGCACTACATCACACATCCACGAAGGCATTGCGCATAACACATGCAAGCGTCCACAAAGACGAGGAAGAGGAAAGGAAAGGAAAGGAAAGAGGAAAATATAGAAAAACACCCGCAAGGATGGAGGAAGAGGTCCACACCATAAGGTGGGACTAGAAAAACTCACACAAAATTGTGGGAAGAAAATGACATGGGTGGGACTTGAACCTTCAACCTTGTGTATGCAAGGTAAGAGTTTTACCACTAGATCACACCCTAATTGGCATAGAATATGCTTGATTTAATTAGTTGCAATGATAATTTATTTGATCTCATTAAATTAAAATAAAATTAAACCTATATCCGATTTATCTTTATCGATGTTTTTTTTGTTTTGATAAGTATCTTTATCGATGTTTTGACTCGGAAGGAAACATTAATTACCTTTTTTTTGTAAAGACTAAAAGAAGTGACGAGAGAGATTAATATTTTGTATAATATTTTTAAAAAGTAATCAGCACCTTCTAAGGGTCTGTTTGATTTAGGGATGCACAAATTCCGACCGGACCGAAAAAACCGACCGAACCGGACCGAAAAAGACCGGACCGAATCGGACCGAATTTTTTTCGGTCCGGTCTTCGGTCCTAAGATTTGCCAAATTTCGGTCTCGGTCCGGTCCGGTTCGGTCCTATGTAAAATTCGGTCCGGTTCGGTCTGGACCGAATAATTAAAATTAGTGTATTTTAATATTTAATTAAATCTATTAATTAAGGTTTTAATAAAACACTGCGTTTTATTTTATTTTAATTAAATCTTTATTTCCTTATTCATGTTTATCATGAAAATTATTTCATTTTGCATTTATTTCTGTATGAAAATAATTAATAAATAGTACATGAAATTTTTTTGCAAAAAATCAAATAACATTTCGGTCCATAATCGGTCTGGCCCGGACCGAACCGGACCGATTTGGTTTCGGTCCGGGTCGGTCTTCGGTCTTAATGTGGCAAAAAATTCGGTCCGGTCCGGACCGAATGTGCATCCCTAGTTTGATTGAGCTTAAATTTATGTTATGTTAATTTATGTTAATTATGTTAATTTATGTTATGTTATTTTATTTTATTTTATTTTATTTTATTTTAGTTTATACCAACCTAACATTACATCATCATCATACCATCATCATGTCATCACCATCATCATCATGTCATCATGATGATGATCATCATGATCATCATGATCATCATGTCATCACCATCATCATCATGGCATCATCATCATCATCATGTCATATTACTATTCATCATCATCATCTCACTATCATCATCATATTACTGTTCATCATAGACTGTTCATCACATTACTATTCATCATTATCATCTCACTATCATCATCATATTACTGTTCATCATAGTACTGTTCATCATCATCATCTCACTATCATCATCATATTACTATTCATCATCATCATCTCACTATCATCATCATATTACTATTCATCATATTACTATTCATCATCATCTCAATATCATCATCATATTACTGTTCATAATATTACTGTTCACCATCATCATCATGTCATCATATTACTATTCACCATCACCAGCATGTCATCATCATCATATTACTATTCACCATCATCATATTACTATTCACCATCATCATATTACTATTCACCATCATCATCATCTCACTATCATCATCATATTACTATTCATCATATTACTATTACTATTCATGATGATGATGATGATGCATGGTGCATGATGATGATGATGATGACATGATGGTGATGATGATGACATGATGATGATGATGATGATGACATGATGATGATGGTGGTAATATGATGATGGTGGTAATATGATGATGGTGGTAATTTATGTTATGTTAATTTATGTTATGTTATTTTATGTTAATTTATGTTAATTTATGTTATGTTATGTTAATTTATGTTAATTTATGTTATGTGATGTTAAAATGGTTTATATAATACAAATTTAAAGCCCAGAAAACAGACCCTAACTCGAATAAATAAATGTTGATTATATCTACAACTAACAAGCGACAATTTTGTTTAAATCTCTCTATAAAGGAACTCTCTCGACTTCTCTCCCTCGGAGTAGCTCAGACAGGAACTGCTCGACCGTCCTTACTCCTTACCTCTCCCTTCTCTCTTCGTCATCTCCTCCTCCTCTGTGTCCTGCCCGCGCACCAACTGAGCACCGACCGAAGTGGTCTTTCTCATGCATCGATCTGCAGGGTTGGTGTCTGCGGCTCTGGCTGCGGCGCTGCAGTCGCCCTTATGGCATCTGGTGTGGAGTTTTTAGATCTGATGGCAGTGGGTAGGTGCAACGGAGACCGCGTCGTGGTGCTGGCTGCTGAGATTGGCGTCGCTTTTGATGGTGAGTTGGACGGTTTCCGGTTTGGTCAGATCTGGTGGTTGTTATTTTCGTGGGTCTGGCGTCAGCTGGTTTTGATTTGGTGGGGTGGAGGATGAGACAACGAGTTTTTGTGTCTTTTTGGTGTATATATCTGTTTGTTGATTTTGTTTTCGCAGAGCCGGAGATGTTCCAACAGCTCTGTATAGCTTTTCTGGTTTTTTGGTGGTTGTTCACAAATGGGTCCACTTGTCGTTGCGAGTTGCTTTCTGTCCCAGGTGGTATGCTCGCTTCCATAGGCGGGAGGCCAAGTGGAGCAGCTGACTATTCCCAACTAGATGGTTTTCCTAGCTTTTTAAGTCCTTCGTTATGCCATATATCGAGCTGGCGTGCTTCCCTTGGTAGGTAGCTGATGTACTGAAGAATACAGGTGTAGCACCATCCAGAAAGGCAGGCCTGAGCTTTTGTGAAGAATGCAGAAGAGTTACGTTCTATGTTGGGCCTGGCAAGCGTAGAGATTTCTACTGGAAGCAGCTGGGGAGTTTTGTATTCAGCCTTGTGCGTGTTTATTTAGTTGTTGTCGAACGATTGGTACTTTTGTTGGTCGTATCCTTATTTAGTTTGTTGCGTCAGCTGTGCAGTTGTCTTTGTCAAGTGTGGTTTACTGTTCAATAGTTGTCGAATTGTGTTGCTTAGTTTGGGCTTGAGTCAAGATTTAGGTGTGTTACCTCCCCAGATTGTTCTGTTGTTAATCTCTTTGTCATTCCATCAAAAAAAAATAAGCGACAATTTCGGATGTATATTTTTTCTTCAAATAGTACATGTTCAGATATACCTTCGTAACTTTTAAATAAGAGAATAAATAAACATAAACATTTTTAGATCAAACATTACAATGAATACATCACATTTATCGGGTACACATATATTTCTAGTTCATTTGAAGCCCAGGCCACACAAAGGCATCACCGCGGATTTGAACTTGAGCTTGAATCGTCATTCATTGAAGCACTGGCCAACTGGCATCTCCATGATAAGGGCAAAGCAGGGAAGCACGCCAGCACACCTCTACGAGGGATAACACCTGCAAGCATCCACAAGGGACGAGGAAGAGAAAAGGAAAGAGGAATAAGATGGGATTAGGAAAATCCATACAAAATTGTGGGAGAAAAATGTTATGAGTGGGACTTGCACCCTTCACATTATGAATGCAAGATAAGAATCCTATAACAAAACCACACCCTTTTTGAAACAAATAAACATGAATAATTAAGTAGTGCTTTATTTACAACATAGAAAATTGGGTAACATTAATTGAGTGCCTTCAAAGAATGGGCTTCCAACTATTTACCAATTTTATCAAACCATTAATTTGCAAATTGAAAAAAACAGTTCAGTTAACGTTACAACAAAATGATAGTAATAATTTCACATTCATGGTGGATGATTTTACAGTTGGCTATAATGTGAATTTTATTATTCAAACACTTCCTCAAACTTATAGAGAAAGAAACTGGAAATCACTCACTCTCTATTTGACTCGACTACAAAAAACACATACCTCTGACCTCTCTATACATACGACTCCACTTTCTCAATGGGCGGTAGAGATTACACAATTAGAGTGTAAACATGGCTGATCAACCAAGCAAATCTTTGAACAGCATGTTTAAGTTTTAGGGAAAAGTACAAAAAGGGATATCGAACTACCGCATGTTTCTAATTTTTTGTCCGAACTATTAAAATTTCCAAAAAGGGTACCGAACTACCATTTGTTTCCAACTTTTTGTCCGAACTATTAAAATTTCCAAAATAGGTGCGAACTATATTAAAATTTTCCAAATTTTTGTCCGAACTATTAACATTTCCAAAATGGGTCCGAACTATATAGAATTTTCCATATTTTTGTCTGAACTACTAAAATTTCCAAAATAGGTGCGAACTATATAGAATTTTTCCAAAGGTAAAACCTAAAATTATTATCAAATTTTTTCCAAATGTGCCCTTTATTTTTGTCTGCCTTCCCAGACGGGTATAATTTTTTTGCACCTTTTTAATTTATCAAATATCGTCACTCGAATGTAGATTTATCTAGAATGTAATTTTATATATGATTTGTAGATATCTTAGCATCACTCTATATATGATTTGTGGATTTAATATGCAGTTTCAAATCTTAGCATCTCTCTATATGATTTATGGATTTAATATGCAGTCTCAACATACTAATATGCACAGTCTGGGAAGGTAGTCAAAAATCGTATATAGAATTACATTCTAGATAAATCTACATTCGAGTGACGATATTTGATAAATTAAAAAGGTGCAGAAATTGCAAAAAATATACCCGTCTGGAAAGGCAGTAAAAAATAAAGGGCACATTTGGAAAAAATATGAAATAATTTTATGTTTTATATTTGGAAAAATTCGATATAGTTCGCACCTATTTTGGAAATTTTAGTAGTTCGGACAAAAATGTGGAAAATTCTATATAGTTCGGACCCATTTTGGAAATTTTAATAGTTCGGACAAAAATTTGGAAAATTTTTATATAGTTCGCACCTATTTTGGAAATTTTAATAGTTCGGACAAAAAGTTGGAAACAGATGGTAGTTCGGTACCCTTTTTGGAAATTTTAATAGTTCGGACAAAAAATTGGAAACAGGCGGTAGTTCGGTACCCCTTTTTGTACTTTTCCCTAAGTTTTAATCATGATGTAAAACGGTGACGTTTTCATTCAGGCACGCAGCTGGAGTTCGAGCTTGTATTGGAGCGGCATCGTTTATGTAATTTGGGGTCAGTTTGTAATTTAGTCAAGTACTGGTTGTATTATCTGTAGACAAGTACTGGTTGTAATTCATTCATGGTGGTTGTAATTTAGTCATGGTGGTTGTAATTTGGGGTCATTTTGTAATTCAGTTTGATTATAAAAACATGCAGATTCAAAGATACATCATGATCTAATGGTGAGATTTGTATTCTCAAGTTCTCGAATTTTTAAGGATTCTCAACCGAACACTCCCCTATATTTGATTATAAAAACTACAGGGCATGCTAGAAAGCTTTTATTAAAATAAAAAAATGTTGTAATTCAGGACTACAATATTAATCCAATTCCTCAGTTGTGATTCAATTCCAAACCCTAGAATTCAATTGAACTTGAAAGAAAATGCGAAAATAAATGACACAGGGATTTTTATAGTGGTTCACCTCTAGGTGAGAGGCTAATCCACTTGAGCTCACTAGCTCGTCGATTTCACTATGAAAAGATCTCGGAACCGACCAGAAACGTCACCGGAGTACAAATCAGATTACAAGCGCAAGGCACCAAAGCTACGAACTGCGATCTAACCCTAGACCGATTCACTTGGTTCACTTGAATGCCGGAATGCTCGCAATCACCCTCTGATCAGAAGCTCTCTGCCAATTTCCAAATACGCTCACGATTTGGGATCGAACGAACTCGATTTGTGTTTCTTTGTTTCGGATAAACCCTAGCAGCTCGAATGCGACGCTTAAATACGAATTCACATAGATTGAATCTCGTCTGTCCATTCCCGTCTAATCCTGTGCGTCCAATTCGAATCAAACTTGCGCCACAGATTCATCCTACGTGTCTCGCTCGGATTGGCTCGCGTCGCGACGAACTTTAACGGCTCGAGATGACTTCTCCTCGAATCAGCAACGGCACGCAATCTTTAGCAACGGCTCCATACACGCGCCTGAATTTGACTGAGCTTCAGCGACGGCCTCTTCAGCTCTTCAGCGACAATCTGTCTGACCTTTAGCGACGACCTTGGATTTTTAGCAGAAATGACTGCTTTAATCCTTCAATCCTCCACCTAAAGCAGCCATTCCACTTAGCCACTTTAGGCCTTCAACTTAGCTCCCAAAAAACCTTTTCATAGTGAAATCAAGCCAGCCCTTTCATTGCTCAACCTGCAAAACAATTACTCCACATACAACAGTCTCAAGCATAGCTTGAACTTGGTATAAGTAACAGTTTTTATTCCCATATCAGCAGGATTATGTTCAGTTCCAACTTTATCCACAATCACATCACCATTTTCTATCTTGTCTCTTACAAAGTGATACTTAATATCAATGTGCTTTGAACGATCATGGTAAACAGGATTTTTACTTAGGCATATGGCAGATTGACTATCACATCTAATAACAGCAGTTCCACTAAACAACTTAGCTTCACTTAACATGCCCTGCAGCCACATAGCTTCTTTCACAGCATCACACAAAGCAATATATTCAGACTTAGTTGAAGAAATGGTGACAATGGACTGAAGTTGGGACTTCCATGAAACACAGCAAGCACCAAGAGTGAAATATAAGGCAGTTGTAGATTTCCTAGTGTCTCTATCACCACCAAAATCAGCATCAACATACCCTATCAGATTTAAATCATCCTATCTCTTTTTATAACACAAACCAACATTAAGTGTGCTTCTTATATATGCAAAAATATGTTTCAGGGCCAACCAGTGCTCATGTCCTGGGTTGGACATAAATCTACTTAGCAAAGATATGGCATATGACAAGTTAGGTCTAGAACTAATCATGGCATACATGACAGATCCAATAGCATTAGCATAAGGCACATTTTCCATCTTAGCAAACTCAACATCAGATTTAGGACTTTGTGACTTGGACAGAATAAAATGAGGAGCTAATGGAACTTGTACAGGTTTACAGTCAAGAATACTAAACTTAGATACTATCTTCTCTAAGTAAGGCCTTTGATGCAGTTTTAGAAAACATTTGCTCCTATCTCTATCAATAACCATGCCCAATATTTTCTTAGCCTTTCCTAAATCTTTCATGTCAAATTCCGAGCTTAACTGAGATTTCAGCACCTTAATCTTATCAACTGACTTGCTTATCAACAAGATATCATCAACATATAACAGCATATAGACAGGACAATTTTCAACAGATGCATAGTAGAAACATGGATCATAATTACTCCTTACAAATCCCAGTTTCAACACATATGAATCAAATATTTTATACCATAATCTTGGGCTTTGTTTCAAACCATACAATGATTTTTTCAGATAACAAGCATGCTCAGAATAATTTTTATCTACAAAACCAGGAGGTTGCTTCATATATATTTGCTCATCTAACTCACCATGAAGGAAAGCAGTTTTAACATCTAATTGTTCAAGTTCTAAGTCATCAATAGCAACCAATGCAAGCATGATTCTAATGGTCTTAAACTTAACAACTGGAGCAAAACTTTCATGGTAGTCAATACCTTCGTTCTGGGTAAAACCCTTAGCAACCAGCCTTGCCTTGTACCTTGGTGGATTCTTATCCTTGATCCCGAACATCCACCTGCAATCAACCAGCTTATGGTGTACTAGCTTTTTGACCTGAACCCAAGTTTGGTTAGTCTTATGGCTCATCAAGCATAGCAGCCTTCCATTTCTCACTATCACTACCCTCAATAGCTTCCTGGTAAGTATCTGGTTCATTTTTAATTTTTTTAGCAGCTATTAGGGTAGTGGAAACTAGATCAACTTGGGAATATATAGTGGGAACTCTAGGCACTCTTCTAGGCCTATCTCTGGCAAGTTGCCAATCAGCTAACACATTCTGGGTAGCTATTTCATGTTCCTCCACCTGATCTAAATTCTCAGCATGTTCATTAGCTTCATTCTGGTCATTGCCTGGTTCTGGTTGGGGCATATCTGGTTCTATCTGGTGTTCTACCTGATCTGGGTGCTCATGATTTTCAGGGGGGTCTATATCAAACAAGGATCTATCAGATGGTGGTGTAGGGGAGGCCTCATTATTAGCATTACTGTTATTCTTATATGGGAAGGCATTCTCATCAAAAATAACATCTCTACTGATTAGAATTTTAATTCCCCTAGCATTCATATCCCACAACCTATAGCCCTTAGTACCCATTGATCTTTGATAACCTAAGAAGATACACTTAGTTGATCTAGGATCTAATTTTCCCTCCCTATTGTGAGCATAAGCAGCACACCCCAAAGATTTTTAACTCTTTCAAATCAGGTTTCTTACCATTCCACAATTCCATAGGACATTTAAAATCAAGCATCCTATTAGGACTTCTATTCACAAGATATGCAGCAGTATATAATGCTTCACCCCAAAAAGACTTAGGTAAACCAGAAGTGAATAACAAACATCTCAGTTTTTCAAGTAAAGTTCTGTTCATTCTCTCAGCCACTCCATTTTGTTGTGGAGTTAATCTCACGGTTTTGTGTCTTAAAATGCCATGTTCAATGCAGAAATTATCAAACTCAGCATTACAAAATTCCAAGCCATTATCAGTCCTTAATGCCTTAACCTTTCTACCAGTCTGATTTTCTTCTAACAGTTTCTAGTCTTTAAACTTAGTGAAAGCCTCATCTTTTGTTTTTAACAGGAAGGTCCACACTCTCCTAGAGTAATCATCTACAATGCTCAGAAAATACCTATTCCCCCCATGAGTTTCATTGGACTCAGGTCCCCATAAATCAGCATGCAAGTACTCAAGAATTGCCTTACTGGAGTGAACTCCACTAGTGAACTTCAGCCTGTGCTGTTTGGCCAGGACACAAGGTTCACAAAAGGCTAACTGAGTCACCTTTTCAGCAAGGATGCCTTGCTTATTCAGGCACTCAAGTCCCTTCTGACTCATGTGTCCTAGTCTAAGATGCCACTTTACTTGCATCTTCACAAACAGCAGGGCAGGCTTCCTTAGTTCCACTATGGTATGAACCATCAAGTATGTAAACACTGCCAGCCTTATTACCAGTTAAAACTTGTTTATCATTCTTAAACACAGTGATAACACCATTCATAGCAGTATAAGAACAACCAGAATCATCAAGAGAACCAAGGGAAATAAGATTTCTTCTAAGGCCAGGCACATATCTAACTTTGGTTAAAGTAACAAGTTTACCATTGTTTAATTTTAGGCTTATACTACCTATACCCATGACTTTACACACATTATTATTTCCCATGTATACATTTTCACTTGCAGTAGAAGCTAGGCCATCAAACCAGTGTTTATTTGGGCACATGTGAAAAGAACAACCTGAATCTAACACCCACTCACCATCTGAGTCCCCACTGGTGACAGTTAGAACCTCTGGTGATGAGCTAGCTTTATCAGATGTTAGGGCCAGGTTGGTTTCAGAGTTCCCAGGGTTCTTTGGCCTACCTAACCACTTATGGCAATTCCTCCTAAAGTGACCCACCTTCCCACAATGTTAACACTTTACCTGAGATGATTGACTTTGTTTGGAACTGTTATCATTTTCATTTTGATTTCTATCAAACTTGGACTTATGTTGGAACTTATTTCTATTAGACTGAAATGAGGACTTCCCAAACTTACCAAACAAACTAGAGGCAGACTTAGCTTTTTGGTTTTTAAGCTCTAGTTCTCTAATTTTCAAAGCAGCACAAAATCTGTCAAATGTAGGCACATCACCAGTGTACTGAAATGCATCCTTAACAACATGATAAGAATCAGGAATAGAGTTCATTAATATCATGACTAGACTAACATCATCAAGTGCATGTGCAGTATCCCTAAGCATTAGAGACATTTTTAAGAACTCATCTAGAATTTCATCAACAGTCTTAGCAGCATTCATTTCGAAAGCAAACAAGGATGCTTTTAAGTAAGACAGATTTGGTGCTACTTGATTGGCATGCAAAGACTCAAGTTTCTTCCATATAGTAATTGGAGTTTTGCAGCCACATACTTTCCTGATTATATTCCCCAAGGCTCAATATAATCAGATTGTAAGCCTCCACCTCAATCTCAGCCTTTCTCTTCTTTTTTTCTTCAGACCATTTAGTGGCTTCCTCCTCAAGCGTCACCAACACCTTGTGCTAGGACAGGACAGCCTTCATTTTGAGACACCGGACTTGGAAGTCTCCCTTGCCATCATACAAGACAATATCAACCCTTGCTTGAACCATTTTTCACCTCAAAAGGAAAACCAGTCAAGTATGAGTATCAATTCAATCAATAGGGCAGAATCAATAACAATGTCAGCCAAGAATCAATCAAGAACGGCTCTGATACCACTGTTGTAATTCAGGACTACAATATTAATCCAATTCCTCAGTTGTGATTCAATTCCAAACCCTAGAATTCAATTGAACTTGAAAGAAAATGTGAAAGTAAATGACACAAGGATTTTTATAGTGGTTCACCTCTAGGTGAGAGGCTAATCCACTTGAGCTCACTAGCTCGTCGATTTCACTATGAAAAGATCTCGGAACCGACCAGAAACGTCGTCGGAGTACAAATCGGATTACAAGCGCAAGGCACCAAAGCTACGAACTGCGATCTAACCCTAGACCGATTCACTTGCTTCACTTGAACGCCGGAATGCTCGCAATCACCCTCCGATCAGAAGCCCTCTGCCAATTTCCAAATATGCTCACGATTTGGGATCGAACGAACTCGATTTGTGTTTCTCTGTTTCGGATAAACCCTAGCAGCTCAATTGTGACGCTTAAATACAAATTCGCCCAGATTGATTCTCGTCCGTCTATTCCCGTCTAATCCTGTGCGTCCAATTTGAATCAAACTCGCGCCACGGATTCGTCCTACATGTCTCGCTCGGATTGGCTCGCGTCGTAACGAACTTTAACGGCTCGAGACGTCTTCTCCTCGAATCAGCAACGACACGCAATCTTTAGCAACGGCTCCATACACGCGCCTGAATTTGACTGAGCTTCAGTGACGGCCTCTTCAGCTCTTCGGCGACGATCTGTCTGACCTTTAGCGACGACCTTGGATTTTCAGCAGAAATGACTGCTTTAAATCCTTAAAAAACAACTTCGATTTCAAGTGACGAAACCTTGGCGGGAGGTAACATTACTTATTTGAAAATTGTAATTCCTATTATTATATGTAGCTGTAAACCGACAATCACAAAAAACAAAGCAGCAATTATTATATGTAGCTATTAATGCACTTTAACAAATTTTGTATGTAATCTCATGCAGCAAACTATTAATATCCATATGTTAGCTAGGGAACCAAATTCCATGCATCTAATTATTTAAGTAGAGTTCCCATTTGACAAGTTAATACGTGTGTTGGTCTCCTGCATTCGTGTTCGTTGGATGCTGCTAAGGTTATACACGCACGATGTTTTGTTGTTGATCATTTGTCGTCAGAATATGTAAAATTAACAAACTAGACTGGGAAATCAACAGCCGGTACCCTTTGATTTTGATGCTTTATTGCAGATTTAAGTTGTGACATTAATTAATGAGTAAAGCGAATATAAACGTGCATAGCAATTTTACTCTTTGTGCGATATGTTATGCAGTGTATTGATGCGTGCTTGAGGGTTTCATCTAAAACTGAATTTTCTAAATAATTTATCATTTATGAATGGGTTACAATTGGTTCAAGTTCATTAAGTTTCACATTTCTAAAATACTACAGCACGGGATCAGTGGTGCCCTAATTGACTTCTACATTTATAACGAAACGGTTCATTAAGTACGTCCAATTTTCATTAGTTGTTATATTGATCCTACGAAATCTCATTCACCAACGGATCATACATGGAAAGAGTCTTTGGGTTTAAGTTGAAATCGCACAAGAACCAGATCTCATGTTGCGCAAGTTTGTTGTGTGTTTTTTGTTCAGGTTGTTCTAATGTTGCGCATGGATTCCAGCTTGGGTTTTAGATGGATGAGCTCAGGTCTTCTCTTTATCTCGTGGTGCATCATGACATAAATTAGATTCGATTTTTATATAAACTTAATATTAAAATGCATTTAGATAAAATCATACGATTCTAATCTTTTTTTTATATCGTATAATGATGAATATACTTATTTGGCGAGGCTTATGTGACAAAGTATTTTGTAGTTAATTTTTCTAATAAGATAAAGAAACAACATAAACAAAATATCATTTTCCTTTCAAGACACTAAATCGTAAAAGTTCGGAAATTGAGAACTAAATGTTCATTTTCATATGAAGCTCTTCCTGAACATTTTAAAGCTTTATATGATTCCTTTAACAGCATTAGAAACTAAATAGAGTTAATGTCTTATGACTTGGGATCTATTAGAAGTAAGTCTCCGCGGACAACCGCACCATCTTACGATTGTGAGATGGTGGTGTCATCTCTTTCTTCAATATAATAATTACAACCTTCCATGATATAAATCATTCCATTTATTGGGTTCAGGCTTTTAACTTATAAAAATCATATAGTCCTAATTATCGAAGGTTAACATTTTAGGATGCAGTAGATGTTCGGGCAAAGCGGATCGAACTTATTGGGCCAGACTTGATCCTAACCCGGCCTTGAACATGAGGGTCAGACTTCACTCAGAAATAGACTCGGACAAGTCATAATTGCGATCCTTCAAACCATTGGATTGGAAGACCCGTAGTGAAAAATAGCAACGGACCAAACAGGTGAGACTTCTTGGCGACAGGAACTGCCGACAATGAACAATGTTCTATTCACATTCCAGAGTCAAAGATAAGCAACAGCTTTGGAAGAACGTCATCGTTTCAGTGACACCTATGTTCTGCCCAGTTTGGTACTAGAAACTGAAACCAGACATCTCTTTCTCCTTCTCCTCCTCCTCCTCCTCCTGGCATTTCTTGTCCTGCAAAAGCTCTCTTTCTCTCTCTCTATAAACTTCAGAGGATCATTAATGGCAAGTTTTAGTCTGAGGTCCTGACAACCTGCTCAATCATTACCTTGGACTCTCAACAATAAGATACCCTTTTTGCTGGAGACTCAAAGTTTGGGTCTGTTTTGTGGTTGGTGTTCTCCATTGCAAGGGAGCTCTGAACTGGGGGTACTATATACTGTGTGTGGTTTATATATTTGTTCTCAGATAGTTGATTAATAAAGATGGAAGCTTTAATTTTTTGTATGTTTTTTTTATCAGGCGGGGTTGTAAAAAAAAGCTTATAAGAATGATGTTGAAGCAGTATTCAAGCAGGAATTTGAAGGGTGGAAGAGGGTACAAGGTTAAGCATGTGGCTCAGATGTGTTTGATACTGGCTGTTACTATTTGGATGTTGTACCAAGTCAGGCATTGCTACTTCAAAAAAGCTGCTGCCATTGATGAAAGAGGGGGTGGCGCGAAACTAGGAAGGAAGGGGCTGCTGCCTGGAGTTATGGAGGAGGAAGAAGAAGGCGAGGCGAATGAAGATGAGGCGGATGATTTGATGGAGGAGATTGAGGAGCAGGAGACAGAAGACAACAATCAGATTGAGGATGGAAGCTTCACAAATACCAAGAGGAACGAGACTGATAAGTATGTGAAACTACAGAAAGACTGAGGATGCAAATCCCAGGAGTTCAATTTCCCATGTAGTTGAAAGCATTAGGCTAATATTGTCCAACTGGTTCGAAACCGAATCAGTTTTTTCAGTCTGCATTGTTTTAGGAGAGGAGTCATTGCAACTGTAAAGGTTGTCGAAACCCTTAGCTTTGGAAATATCTTGCTAATCAAAGAGAATACATTATTCGTTTTTAGCACCAGTGCGACCACTTTCAAGCAAGCTTTAAATATGCTCCTATAGCAAAACTGGCACAAGTAGGTGAAATGCTAAGACTCATACGACTCCCCAGCATTTAAATACGTTCAAATGAGGATCACTACAGTAATGTGAGGCACGTGAGGCACGATCTCAACCACACATCTAACCCCCCGTGCATTTGTGGCGCGACACATGTCCAAATAGTAAAACCCACTAACTTTTGAAAAGTCAACAATTGCGGCTGTGCCACGTGGCTTCGCCACGTTCGTCCGATCAACTCCACAGACGGCCGAGATCGTGCCTCACTGCCCCATTCTTACAACCATGCCTCAACCGAGCGCCCCCTATATATATATATATATATATTTTTGATTGAGCTAGATTTTGGTTAAGTTAGTATCTGCTCTGTTGAGGAGATGAGGAATCGAACCAGGGATACTTCATTTTGAAGATCCACCGGTTAGCAGCTACCACTGAGCTACTTTCGAAACCTCAATAAATTCCCAGTTTAGGTAAAACGTCTATGAACAAGCAACACAGCACTCAGACTAGATGTGCCTCAAATGTATACGCGTCAAACATTGTCATCAGCAAATCGTCATTAGTTCTGTGATCAAAATCAAAAGACGAAAGGGACTTTGAAATGACACGATAACTACAACCACCAACCATGCTCAGATGTAATCATCAAGGTGAAAACCTATCAACCTAGATATGAACCACGTACACTGCTCGGAGAGGGACAGCGGGTTCCTATATGCTCAACTTGACATCCCAAACATGATATGTAATGAAAATGAATCTGACAGGTACGGTACGGCAGCTAACTTTCGTTACAATACATGTCACAGCACACACAAGAGATTTGTCGCTGATTTTCTAATTGATGAGTTGGTATTTACATGGATATGAATGTAGTCCCTAGGACTAAAGCTTCTTAGGATGCTTAAGCCTTGCATGTATTATGAGGACAGAATTGACCTCAAAGAAGAAATTATAAGAACCAGATATTGCCCTCATCACATGCTCCAATCTGCTGTTTAACCATTTCTTCCAATCAGTTCTGCAATCGAATATTATCTGCAGAAACTTTCTTGTTATTGCTTTGTCCAAAGCTCATGAGGAAGTCAGTGAATATGTGCTCATAGTCTGGCATTTTCCCATACCCTGCAGTAACACCAACAGAAAAGTCCAGCAGTTAACTGAGTATGAATTACAAGAACCTTGTCCAAAAGAAAATCCAGTGGCCACCAAACATATAAGCATAAAAATATATAATACCAGGGAAGTAATTGATGTCTATGACATAGAATCTGTCTCTGGTCCCATGTTCTCGTATAATATCCAAGTTGAACAACCGGATACCCTGTTGAAGATGAAAGCATTGAAATTGAGTTCATTCTGTATAAACCAGAGGACAATACTTCAAATCATTGAAAGTGTGTTTTTTAGGCACCAGTCTAAGACGGAGTTCTCTTGCCAGTCTCTCAAGTAGAGGTTGTGGAGGAAGCTCTGAAGAGAGAAAATTTAATGAGTTCCTTAAATATTATTTGACACATCTCACAGACTCAAGCTTCAGCATGAATAAGTACTACATAAATTAACCCAGACTGAATACCATGAGAAACAGTCCAAGTCAACTGATGACCAGTTGACCAGCACTCCAGTAATCAGAGTCAGACCATTTTGCATATACAACTCATGTAACACTAGTAGGCCAATTATAATACTACTGAAGAAAGAAACACAAGAAGGTGGGAACTGGGACACCAGATAAACTCACCAGCAACTTCAGGATCTAACTCCGCTTCCTCTGCAGATTCTGAAGCACAAGAAACTCTTGGAAAGCGAAAGACACCCGAAATTTTTGAAAGCTCACTTTTGGTGACATCGGGTAGAGAGAATCGTCTTACTACTTTTATAGCCTCACCAACAACATAAACTTTGAAGAGAATACCACCTGAAAGTCATACAATAAAGATAACTCTATTAACATACTATTCAAAAGGACATAATCAAACAAGCATGGGGGAATCTCATACCATGGTTAACAAACTCTTGAAGAACAAGGGGCGGCTCAAGTTCCTGGAGACAATACTTATCATAAGCAAGTGAAAGTTCATGAAACTTCTGACTTCCATCAGCTATCAAAGGCTTTGCAACTGAAAAACGGACCAGCAATCTCATCAATGTAATTCTGATCATTCCTTGATATTGAACCATCATCATCTAGATAAACATACATGCAAAACATAACAAATTCTAAGTACTGAAACTAAACATGTTTAGAGCCTTCGTAAAAGGAAGAAAAAGCAACATAATCCATGGTGATCATACCTAATGGTAAGCTTAATCCGGCGTTGGCGACGATTTCAGGAATGGATGAAGCATCTGATGTAATTACCAACTGTCTTGGTACACCAACCATGCCTGTAAAAAAGATAAATAACCAAGTATTAATACCGTGAAGTTGTCATATACGAACAAGTAAGCCAATATATGATAATCAAATCTTGTTGCCTTCCAGCGTTCTGTAGAGGAGTACTTATTGATATACAAAAACATTATAAAAATGTTGGTATTAATGCACACATGATTTACCACATGAAACAGATAGCTTCATATCATCAACATCCTTGAGCATAGATTCTCGATTGCGCAATTGATCTATTGCATTTGGTGGATCAAGAATAGTTACTTCTGGATGATCCTGCATGAACTCCTGCATTAACCGAAAGTAAAATGAGCAAGCTTGAAATCACTTACTTTTAATGCATATAGCAAACTGATTACAAGCAATAATGAGCAATTTAACTGATAGTTTCCACTTAAGTAATTAGTGTAGGGCATGCCAAAATTATTTGAAACTACTATCTCACCCAAATGCAAGCATTATCTTCCTTGAGGTAATCAGAAGCTTCCCTTTAATACAGAAAATAGACGTAGTAGAACGACAAGACTTACTCAAGATAAGACCTCGCTTGTCTATGAGGCACCATACAAGGAACAACTGCAATGGGTTCTAACAAATTTCTGGGAACCTATTTGCATGTGCAAGTCATTATAATTTTGTTTGGCACTTAAACAACTACACACTGTGCTAATATTGAGAAGTTCGGTCTGGGATTAGTTCCATGAATGATGAACTACCTAACAAGGTTAATATTTTAAAATCCATATGGCAGGGATTATAGCAACAAATATCCTATCTTTTAGAAAATTGATAGGGATGGCCTGAACCTGAATCATGTGATTCTACAGCATCCATACTAACAGCTAGTTATAAAAAATGACTCAACTGCACCCTGAAAAAGTTCTGGAAAAGTCCTCATGAGTCGGGAACTATAGCAGCAAGGATTCTATTAGCACTATAACAAAATGGAAACTACTAGCAAGGTCATCGTCATTAGTTCATATCCTCATAGTGATCCTAAACTAAGGGCTACTCTAAATGAAGGCAAAGCCGATGAAACAGAAAATACTGGAAAAATCTTGAAAGTGTATTTACTATTTAGTCACATGAAATTCTCATCAGTATAAACACAGAAACAATTTGACAAACCTCGAGAACTTGACACCATTCTTTGCATCGCAACTGCAGTTTAAAGCACGAGGCTTGTTAGATGGCACTGAACCACCACATTATATTAAAAAGAAACAAAGGAACAATAAAAAGCAGACAAGAAATACATTTATCTGCCAACCTTGTGCATTATAACATCAAAAGGACCTTGGTCTGAAAGAGGCCGGTTCTGAGTAATTGCAACGAATTGTATCCCCTTACTCCTGCACCAAAAGTACCAATTTTAAGAGTAATCCTTGCAGTTCCAAATATACTGATAAAATACATACCAAAGCAAGAAACAAATAGACAAATACATGGACCAAAGTACTTTTAAGAGATTAAGAGTAAAATAGACAGCCAAAAATAACAACAAACATCTATCACAATATGGGTATTGGGTACCCAGTTACTGAGGAAAGAGAACCATTGAACCTGTGACCCACCGCAAGATAGCAAAAAAAAAAAAACTTATGAAACATTCTGATCCGTGGAAATATCAGTTCACACAGTAAAAAAACCAAAAGAGCTACTACTTGTTAATATAGCCTGAAAAATACATCATCAATCATTGGCGCCAACATACTCTTAAACCCCGAAGTTCAAAGAATACTATGACCCATTACAATAAATAAAAAAATTGATAAAGAAGAACCATGTCCATTTTATCAAGAGACCAAGACCAGTTGATCGGGAAATGATCACCAACTAAGAGAATCCAAAACTTTTGAGAAAACTGTATCATGTGAAATCATTTCTCCAGTTCAATCTTTAACAACTCATCATATACCTAGCTAACTTCTCAAGCTTGGGCTGCATAAAGCTTCTAATCTTCTTGGGCGTAAGCGCATATCCAACAACAATCACACGCCTCGCTCCTCCTTCATCACAATCCGCTTCACTCTCCTCCTCCTCGATCTCATCTATATTCCTCAAAACCTCCTCCGACAGCCTCATCTCAACCGACGGAAAACCCTAACTTTCCGAGTAAAGAATCACACTGCTTTCACCCACGAGTAATCGAATGGGCGAGGTCGTTTAACCTATCTATGGATGAGATTGACGGAAGGCTTCTCTGTAGGTTGGATTTTTGCGATGGTGGGGTGGGAGAGGAAGAGCGGCTTCTACGATCCAGACTTGTGTTATGGAGACGATATTTATAGTCGGGTACAGGCCATTTTTCATTTGGGAAAAAGTGCAAATTAGGACCTTCGATAATCAGCTCTTTCCTAATCACCGTTTTTTTTGATAAGTTCCTAATCACCGTTTAAGCAATAAAATTTTTTATTTGCCAATAAAATTAAAATTTTAAAATTTTCGAAGATAAACTAGGGAAAAGATCAGGTGAGAAGTGATACTTTTGGTGAGAAACAAGAAGTAATCTCATTCATTCATCTTTGTCATAACTCATAATGACTAGGATTAATTTACATAATACGTAGCTTTTCAAAGGATAATCCGTAGCATTACATACTTCGTAGCTTTTCAAAGGATAATCCGTAGCTCTTTTATACATACTACTACGGATTATCCTTTGAAAAGCTACGAATTATGTAATGCTACGAATTATCCTTTGAAAAGCTACGTATTATGTAAATTAATCCTACCCATTGATGACAAAAATGAATGGATGAGATTACTTCTTATTTCTCACCAAAAGTACACATTTTACCGGAACCTAACCCGATAAACTAATGTAACTACACGACACTACACCGTCATCAAATTCCTTACACATTTCATGTGGAACTTTACAACAACAAAAAATACAATTTTTTGATAAACTGCAAGTAACATATACAAAGTTGATACATAGGACTTTGAAAGCTAAAATTAATTTTTTCTGGAATCAGTATCTATGAAAATAAGCCTACGTGAATAGATAAGTAGTCTACTGCTCCACGAGGCCTCACGCTTAACTATATAAGGGCCCACCACCTTGACACTCACGACATCAGAAAAGCAGAGATGACGACCACGAAAATACAACACCCGTATGTATATATAAGTCATGCATGCATCACTACTACAGAAGGGGGAGCAGCACTACTACAGAAGGGGGATTATGCATCGGTTTTTGAGGGCCTTATGCATCGGTTTTTATCCGATGCATAATCGAGCGATGCGTAAGGGTCGGACCTTATGCATCGGTTGGGACTAAAACCGATGCATAATGTCTGACCCTTACGCATCGGTTAGGCCAACGAACCGATGCATAATGTCCGACCTTATGCATCGGTTTTAGTCCCAACCGATGCATAAGGGTAGACATTATGCATCGGTTTAGACTAAAACCGATGCATAATGTCTTAACAAATTTGACAGATTTGGCTTATATTAGCTCAAATCCACCTGAAATTTTTACAAACATCAATTACAAATACCCTGTTGTTCTATTACAAATTGCACTGTTGCTCAACATCGACATACATTCATTTCAAAGATCAAATAGAATATGCAAGTACATCTTCTTTCCATACAACAGTGCCAAACAAAAGCTAATAGTCGTAATACAAACAACAAACCTAAATTTGATGTCCTACACCGACTGGGTAACGATAATTTATATAGTTATACAAGAAGGCGGCGCTTATTTCCCTTACTTCATCGATCTTCGAGTCTTCGTATGATTCGACTCCATTAGGAAAACACTATAAAACAATGAAAAGTAAGAGAAAAGTAAATCAATACAATAAAGTTCCAATTAGTTCAAAACCAACCAAAGTCAACTACAACTTAATGAATAATACAAGTCTAAAAGATTACTTGGCTAAGATCATCAATCTCCGCTCCGTTATTAGCTCGTACAAACTGGATTATGTCCCGAATATAATTCAAAACATAATAACCACATAAGTGACCCGGCGGTTGTTTTGGACACTGCACGATCAATAATTTCTTATCACACACTAGATTAATGCTAAAGCTATTAAAAAGAAAGTAGATATGAGACTTCGTATCTCAACTACCTTCCAACGTACACTTTGTGTATTTGTCGGTATACATCCTTGATAGTATCGGTACATTCCCCTAAAATGAATAACGTAACATAATTAGTGATTGTTAATATACAAGTTATAAGATAAAAGTGAGTCTAAAACTTACGTGTCCACCAAATCCTTTGCATCGACGTTTATTCCTTCTTCACTATTCGATGGATCAAGCCAATGCGCTACATGTTGTTTAGGGAAGATGACACATAACATCCAATGCCACCTAACAAAAACAAACTAAATTCATAAAAAAATGAATTCAAAAAAGCATATAAAACATTATCATTAAGTTATGAACTTACTTTTGATGATCCACGTAAGGTAGGAAGTAACAAAAATTGCGATCTCGGTCCGACATACTCAACCTTTCCACAAACGTCATCAACCTCTCATCTCTGTTGATTGTTGGCGTCATGATGGAAGGATTGAAGAAACCAAACTTAATATCCCGACCCATCATCTCATTGTTCAAAGAACTACAAAGTAAAAAGTTTGTGTTAGTTAGACCAATGATTAGGACAAATGATTATCAGAAAATAATCGTGAACATTACCATATAAATAATTCACAAGAAAAGTTTTCCAACGCTGCCGTCTTGTATAGTCCCTTTAGGTCTTGTGTGTTCACATTGATACCATAGTCGTCACTGAACACACTCTGGTCGACGTCCACTATAAGCATATGTCTATTCAACTGTGTCCACACCTCATTTAAAAGTCGACAATACATGGGCAAGCACTCTATTGATTCATCGTCGGTAAGTGACAAATAAATACAGAATACGTTATCATATTCATGCATGTTAAATTTGATTAATGATATTTATGCAATTAATTTTTATGTACAGTATAATAGAAAATGCAAATGAACTTGTATTATTCGATTATCTCACCCTATTACCGAAAACGATCAAGTCTTTAGGCCATGCTACATGGTTAGACTCTGCCTCAATAACATTCTTATACTTCACATGGGGTACTGGCAATATTGCAGACCGAACGAGAGCTTTTTCAACCTTCACCTATACATAAAGAACAAATGTTTAGGGTTAGAATGACATACGAATACGAATGTGACATCTATAAAGAGGCTATAAGGATTGAGAGAGAACATCACCTTCAATGTATGTTCTGGTATCTGTCGATAATTAATAAAATGACCTTTCATGACGCGACCAATAGCCACTTTCTCTCAGTCACCTTCGACTACCCCCTCGATGAATAATACGCACTTCAGGCCACCCTGTTAGCATGAACAATTGATGTTACATACGTTCCGAAAATTTAAACCAAATTGTTACAAAAAAGAAAGCGAAACATTCTAAACGTACCTCAGGTATGCTCGTCGTCGGATCTACATCGACATGACAGTGACGGTCGAGGCGATCAGGCATCTCTAAGCGAGAAGTACTGGAACTCGGTGTTGTCCGAGAAGATGTGGATTTTGGGAACCCAATCTTCCACGGAACGTGTGTACATATTCCTCTGGTACGTCCAGGATACTCAGGCATCCCAATCGCCTCAGTCAGTATATTATGTCGACCATGTGGTGAAAAAGATCCTTGACTAGATTTTTCTACTAATTGATCCTATTATCAAGAAATTAGTACTAAAGATTAGTATACGGAAAAAGTTAAGCTACTGAAAAAAAAGTTAACTACTCACAATATTTTCAGCCACATGCCGAGCTGCCAGGGTGATGAACTCTTTATTCTTCTTGAGGCGTGCCCTCTTCCACACCTCATATCTCTCTACAGTGATAGAAGGCGTCGCTCCCTCTTCAATTACGCCATGCGCAATTAAATCGACCAACTTCTCATTTATTAGCACCTCCTTGACTTTTCTATACTCTCCTCGGCCCATGATGTGCGCATATTCATTCTTAGCCGCTAGAGCCTTATTCTGAGCAGATAGCTTCCTCGCATCTTCACTGAGTCTATGCTTTACAATTTTCTTCCACTGTGCAGAATCAATGTATTGATACTCCTTCGTGGGATCTTTGTCTTTCTTTTTACCGAATATATAGTCTGTAGCGAGTCTCGATTTGAAGTTACTCCACGCACTGGATGCATATTTGACCTCTTGCTCTTTGTGTCTTTCTGGTCCAACGAACACTTCCTAAAAAAAATATAACAAGTTATAATTAGTACAATCAACATTTAATGTTGCTAACACTATGATAATGGAATTATATAATATATTACAGTTGCTTCGTTCCACATAACATCCTTAACCTTTGGAAGCACCTTCCTCCAATCAGTGTAGTCGATCGAAACTCGAGTACGGACCACAACGCCTAGGTAGCTCCTCCAGTTGTCACCAGTCTTCCCCAAGGGATATCATGTGTCGCTAAATTCGACTGTAATCTTGGTACCATCCTCCCTATGTCTCCTAATCAAATCTAGCATTAGCGATGGGCCCCTCTTAGTTTTCTTGGTGGGCGTGCACTGTTCCACACGGAAGTCTTCCTCGCCGCTGCTACTACTTTGTGCCATTATCCCTGAAATATCACAAAAATGTTAGTTCAATAGAAATGTAAATACAAATGTGTACACAACAATAAAAATAATAAAATGACATGTGATGAACATCAGTGATAAAGTAACATACAACATACACATAAGTTAAGTTTGTTTATCAATCCATATTCCTTCGTCGTGATCTTCTCTTAATTGTATTTCGTCATCAATTTCAATTTCGATGATGTCCACAGGAACGATCCTAGACACAGGTATGCAATCTTCAGCGAGGTCTTCAGATGTGCCACTTGTAGCATCATTGGTTACTTGTTGTTTGCCGTGGAGGACAACAAACAGATTTCTGTCCTAAGGGTCCTTCACGTAAAATACTTGTCTTGCTTGTTCGGCCATAATGAAGGGCTCATCTTTATAACCCTCCATGCAAAAATCCACAAACGTCATTCCGAACTCATCAGTGCGAACCGCGGAATGGTTAACCTATTTACATTTAAAAACCGATACTTGTAGTTTAACATAATCCAACTCCCATATTTCTTCGATAACCCCAAAATAATTGAGAGGAGCAGATATTGAATTTCGATCTCTAGCGCTAGAAATGTTTGTGGTTTTAGCAACAAGTGTGACACCACTATTTTGCGCAACACTGGTGACAAGTGTCGTTGGGACAAGTCAAATCTACATTTATAAGTTCCACTACTTTAGGCTCACTAAAAAGATAGTAAAGCGGTAAGTAGGGGTCGAACCCAAGGGAATTAAATCAAGTACTCGTTGTTCTTAGTGCAAGTACAAGGAAAGTAAAGTAAGTAAAGACAAGGGGGTTTTGGAATTGGTTTGAACGTAAGTGCATGCAAAAGTAAGGGAAAGGGTTTGTGATCAAGAGAGGGAATATTCAGTTTAGGGCCTCTCTTATGCAACACTTATCATAGGCAACCATATAGTCATTCTACATCCCATAGAGTGTGGAATTTCTGACAAAAGAAATCACCCAAAGTACTCCGGCAAAGGTAGTACACCACGGCCTCAACCGAGCTAGGTAGTAGCGTGGTGCCAAAGGAAAACCAAGGTATTGAAATCCCACTACCTCACTAGGCACGGTCTAAGCTTTCTAATCTAGTCCTTATTAGATTGAACAATCCGGCAAGGGTATTGTTCTCTATGTGTACTACCCATTATTGCCGCAAAGCATCAAATGGATGTTACAATAAGGATCATTAGCTTGACTAAGCTTAGTGGCAAGACATCCACTTAGCCGAGCCTTTGATCCGTGGAATGAGATCCAAGGACTAGTGGAATGTAGAATGAAATTAAGTACAAGTGCCTCAAAATGTATGCATAAGAGGTAAAACCCTAAAACGAATAAGTTAGCTACTTGTATTCATGGTGTAGAATACAATAGCCAAAGGCATTCAACAAGAAAATTACAAGGTTTCAAGCTAAAATGCCGAGAGAAGGGTAGAGAGAAGTTGAGAGAATTCAAGCCTTGATCCAAGAGAGTTTCGACTAGCAATTTGAGAGTGGATTTTTTGGATGTCTTTTCCTTGCTCCAATAGGTTGTATTTATAAGCATGAGCTAGGGTTTCTCTAGTCTTGGACCCCAAGTTTGGAGTGGCACAAGTGGATTGGCATGAGCCAATGATGAGATGCTTCTAGAATCATCAAGGCACTCTTGCTCTGGAAGTAGTCAAAATGGATTGGCATGAGCCAATGATGAGATGCTTCTAGAATCATCAAGATTTTGCAAGTGGACTATGTTTGGCTTGGGCTCACGTGTGGGCCAATAATGTCTTGTGGTGATTTGGCCTTAAATGCCATCTTTTAAGCCCGATTCTTCTTTAGACTCCAAAAGGTCCTGAAATGCAAAACGACATTAACAAGCATATGTTCTTATGATCAAATGTCGTATTTGGTGGGTTTTACTGACTTGATGAATCGTATAAATACGACTCATCAAACCACCCCACACTTGAACTTTTTCATCCCGAACAAGGCCTTAAGTCACAAGAGGAAAACAAATACAAACACCACAAGTCCTTCTCGGCATCCTAGATATGGATAAGAGTGCTAGTCTAGATTTTACCTTTCCATGCATAACTCAACTAATACTCAAAGCATCATGCTTAGACATAGATTTAACTTGCTACTTGTTACCTTGGAGCCGAAATGCAAACCAATTCGGATGAGTGGGAGATAGTCCTTTTCAAGCCCATGATCTACACTCTTGGTCTCGGGTTCTTGCCATATGGTTATATTTCTTCGCTTTCTCTAGCACATGATTCATTCGAGCTTAAGGGTCGAGTGTTCTAACTTCTTGGAAGGACAGCTTTGGTAGAGAGTTGGCCTTCGGCCTTTGATAAGACAGTGATGGATTTCACTCTTGGTGCGGTGGATTTTCACACATTGGCTAATTTTCTTTCTTTTGAACTTTTCTCCTTGATGTGAATTGCTTGTCTTTCTTCCTTTTCCTTGAGAGGTCCAATCATAGCCCGAAAGCATATGGAAATACCTCCCCGCTCTTTCTCATCCTTGTCCTTTCGGCGCGGGTCAAGATGAGGGTCACTCACCTCTTTTCCCGGCTACTTGGACTAGAGATAGGACGGTTGATTCTCCGTCCCGCCCCTTGCATAAACACTGCATGGCGGAGCCTACTCCAAACCCTCAAGCTCGAAGTGTTAGCCTCCACGGAATCCATATAACCATATAGTCGAACCCGGTCCCTTAAGTGCTTTTGTCAAGCTTCACTAGGACCTTTTCTATCAACTCCACATCCCCTTTTTATCCTGACTCATAGGAACGAGTAATGGGTTAGTATCATAAGTCATCACACAATTCAGATTTCATAAGAGGAATGCATGTACTCGGTTCTATCTATTTCATTTCATTAAGGCTCAAAACCTCATATCTAGGGCATAGAAAGAAACCTTTTATTCAACAAAATTTAAAATTTTCAAAGGAAACGTGCTGACTCATGCATGTGCAAGAAAATAGACGTGCTGACACAACAAACGACTAGCCACCCACCCCACACTTTTGAAACAAGCCGTGTCCTCACGGCACAACTCAATTTCAAGACAAATATGCACAATATCAAGGAAAGGAAAATGGCAATAGAGAGAAGGTGAGAACGGTACTCCCCTTATGATGTCCTTGCATGTCGTGAAACGACAAGGCATGAATTGGTACCAATCGGTTGAAGATGGGGAATTGAAGTCGGGTCCGGTAGTGCGCCAGCCCGAAATGCTAAAATGCGTAGCACACCCGGCATCATGCGTACTCGACCCGGTACCGTTCCTACAAAAGCCAACTTTTTTCCTTTCCAAATACAATGGGGTGAGGGTTAGTATAAGTAAATGCAATGCAGAAAATACTAAAATATGCCGGGCTGCCTCCCGGTGAGCGCCTTTGTTTAACGTCGTTGGCTCGACAGTACCTCTTAGGGATCATAAATTGGGATCCCATGGGTGGGTGAGGTCGAATTTCACCTCAGCTCTTCCCTTGATCCACCCCAAGTCCCCGTGGAATGATGTGCCCGGGTCTGGTCTCCACTGGTCGGGCGGGCTTGCCTTCATACCCTCACAAGTTGGCGAGGAAGTCTTAACCATAGCTGCTGCCCCAGTCGCGCACACGGTCTCTCTTGGTAGGTCAGGGACTAGGGCACCGAGATCCGAGGTGTTCACGATGTCCGACGGTTTCTTTGTGCCCGGACGGCCATCATTATCATAGATGTAGAAGTCTGAAGTTCTGCCGCCGAATGAAAGTGACAATAAACCCACGCCCATGTCGATCCTAGCCTTGGTGGCGTAGAGGAATGACCGTCCCAATATAAGTGTAGGAGGCTCATCGTCTCTAGCATTACCCATCTGCAAGACATAAAAATCTGCAGGAATAGCAAGGTCTCCTACTCGGAGTGTTAGATCCTCAAGCAATCCAACCGGACGAATACATGACTTGTCCCCCAACTCAATCAACAATTTAGGCGGGCTCAATGGACCAAGCCCCAACGAGTGGTATAAGGAGTAGGGCATGGCGTTAATGGCAGCACCAAGATCGATCAAGCAATGGGGAATATGGGCCTCACCTATACCGCAGGTGACTGTGAAAGCCCCTGGGTCTTTACCCTTTCCCGGCGGTGACTTGTGGCTTGCACTGAGGGAACACTCTATCATGGGTCCGTTCTGCTTGGGCAACTCCTCCAATCTATCTAGCTTGTCATCATTAATCATAATCACCTCCATCATGCTAACATTTCCCTTCGGATTTTGGACGGTTTGCGAAGGAAGCCGACCGGACTCTTTCTTGAGCTCGGATACTGTGGTAGCAAGTTGGGACAACTGTTTGTTGATTTCGGCTATTGCTCCCCTTGTTTTGGCCTGGTTTTGCTGAATTGTAACATTCATTTGCACATTGCTAGCGGCCAATTCCTTCATCATGTCTTCTAATGACCGGTTTGTTCCTACCGGGCTTGGTCCCGACTGATTTTGGCTTGGTCCCCCTTTGATAGGATCCCGATACATTCTGCTGATATTGTCGTTGGGGAGGCCGGTAGAACTGCTGATTTGCTTGAGGATATCAACACAGTGTCTAATGTCAAGTGTATGCCAATAAGGGAGATCAAAATATATAGATCGCTTCTTCCATGGAGCACTTTCGGTGCGTGCACTGGGTTTTCCAAATCGATTTGTAATTTTCTAAATTTTCTCAAGTATTTCATAACCTGAACATGGTTGAGGTTCTTTTGCGTGTTCGGTCTCACCGTTGATTGCACCTTTCTTTCGCTCGTAAGGATGATGTCTCGGTAAGAAACGCCGATGCCCCATGTAAATCATTTTTCAACAATTCTTTAGATAACATGAATGTGTCGCTTCCCCGCATATTGGACAAGCTTTGTACCCTTTAATACTGTATCCGGACAAGTTACCATAAGCAGGGAAGTCATTGATGGTACACATTAGCATGGCACGCATATTGAAATATTCTTGCCTAGATGCATCAAATGTCCGTACTCCTTCATTCCATAAAAGCTTTATATCATCTATCAAGGGAGCCAAGTATACATCTATGTCATTTCCAGCTTCAAATCATCGGTTTTATTGAACCGATGCATAATCTTGATCTTATGCATCGGTTTTATACCAACTGATGCATAATCTTGATCTTATGCATCGGTTTTATACAAACCGATGCATAATCTAAGACATTACGCATCGGTTTGTCTAAAACCGATGCATATTATCAAAACTGATGCGATATGTCTAACACATAACCGATGCATATTCCCCAGTCTGTAGTAGTGCAGAAGTGCAGCACACAAAAAAGGCCAAAGTTGCTGCCAATACATCACCAACCCGGTCTGTCCCGGTGAAGAAACCAGCTGGAATCATACGAACAGGACGACCACAAAACTATAGTCTGAACAAATCTTGGCTGAAAACGACTCTCTTAAGCGGTCAACACTTAGAAAGAAAAACCTATAAGCAGAAGTATATGTACGGATACAAAAATGTACACCTAAATAAATAGCCTTCCGACTCGGCGCCGTGGCCAGATGACAACTTAAAGAACCAGCGAAATAGGGAGGAAGGATGAGGCGGAATATGGGGGCGGATGATGAGGGTGTGGAAAAGAAGAGAGAAGGTGAAGAAGAGAAGATAAGATCGCGGAGTTCCCGTTATAAAAATACAAATTAATAAAGAGGTTATGAGGTGTTAGAAAGAAAAAATAATTTATTTTTAAATGTTACAATAAAAGATAATAAATGAACACTCCGAAAACTCATGTCATAAAATGATGCATCCAGTGGTTTTGAACCGTCAATTTCTTGATCTTTTGACCAAGATTATAGCCGCAAGATCACTCACCTTTGTGTGAAAATATTGATTCGTTATATTTAGGCTTTAAGATAACATCGTCAGTTATTTTTATTAGAGTTCATATGATTGAACAAGTCATTCAATCATGGTATAATTATGATGTTAGACTTTTGAAAATTCGGCAATTATTTTCCGTGTTTAGAAATTTTAATAATTGAAACACATTTTGAAACGAGCTATAGCTCGGATCCTTATTTGCACATTCCCACTAAAAATGATTGTACTTTTCCACTTTATTTTAGAACGAAATCAGGCTATTCAAACGTCAATTTATAAGCAGAGGTAGTTTGGTAATGGTATGAATGCCAGTTAGTTCAAAGCATATCTAAAAATTAATCAGTCATGCATCCTACGAGAGATGCCCAATCACGGAAGCACCCTTTTGTGAGGGAAGTAGTCGCCAGGTTTACTACACATGATTAATTTCTTTTTCTAAAAAAAATGCATTAGGAAAATGGAAAGATACAAAGTTCTGTCGGCGTGAAGAGAAACGTTCAAATACATCCTAAGATTGATGAAATTCTATATTTTTATGTGTATTTTGAATATAGCGCGTTTAGTATACGTGTTTTGCACTTAATGCATGCAAGATACTGTAGTGTGTTTGTGTCGTGTAATATTGCTCGCCTTTTTCATACATAATGAAAGAAACACGCTATAAAATACAGCGACTAGCATCCAGCACTGAATTCATGTAATAAGTTTAGAAATTTATCAATTTGAGGATATAATGAAACGTCACCTTCGGTGCTAATATCTCACATTCAACTTTTTTATTTATTGTATCTCACATTCCACTTTTTTTAAAGTGGTTTTTTTTACCTCATATATATCAATAACCGTACGAATATATGAGAGCACATGTGAATATAAAACTCTTGGAACACAGGCAGGGACGAAGCCAGGAATTTAAAGTTACCAGGGCTGGAAGTTAGTGAAGTAAAATTTTTTTTTTGAGGTTTGGAACCCAGTGGGAGGCTTATCCTCACGCCTTTTTTTTACGTCAGCGAAAGGACATTACGAATACAACTAGCTAAATTTGACCCTTCGAAGTCCACTCATTTCAAACTCAGCAATTACATCATCATTACTAATACAATCAATAAAAGTCCTCTCAATATAAACAACCATGAAAGCATCAAGAAATTCATCGCTCAAACTCAGCGATTACATCATCATTACTAATACAAATAAAAGTCCTCTCAATATAAACAACCATGAAATCATCAAGAAATTCATGGCTTATCTTATTCTGAAGATTGTTTTTGATGATCTTCATTGATGAAAATGGCACAACATCGTTACTTAACAATAAGACATGGCTTCTGACATTATCAAAGACAATCTGCCTATTCATATGAACAATTTAAAACCAAATTTACTAAGTTAGCTTTCATCTACTGAAAGAATTCCAATACTCATGTTTCTAATATGACACAAATCCTCCATCAAACTTCACCGTCTACATCGATCCCACTTATATGAAACATTTTACCAATCAACAAGATAAATACAGCAGATAGCAAAAACGGCAAAAATCAAATATTACCTCAAATTGATAGTTGTTTCCCAATAAACATCCACCAAGTAATAATAAATCAAAACCGTAAGAGATCTATTAACAAAAGATGCTCTCACCTCCTAAAAATCACTCCACGTTCCCAGTCCACCAAATTAGGGCTCCAAACTTGCTAGAAAAATGTACAGAGGCAAAAAGAGATGTATTAAGAAGAGATAAGACCTGGTATACATATACTCCTCCGCCACCATTTTCTCAATCGATTTGGGATAAGAATGGATGAAATCTACTCAGACTAAAGCCCTTCAACCACACTCTCCAGAATCCAGAGCCCTCCGTCAGAATCTCAAACGAATCGTATCTCAAAACCGAGGGTGATGACTGATGAAGCAGTGAGGGAAGGAATGGAATAAGTGCGTCACTTCGGCTGTCTCCGCTGAGGCACCAAAAGCTTCAGGCTGGGCATCAAGGCCATCTCTCGAGAACAGGTCGCCGTTCCCAAACCGCAGTTCGCAGGTTACGGCAATGTATAATACAAAAAAAAAAAATGGGCCTCAAACTTACCCGGGCTGCAGCCCGATAAAGTCATGTACTAGCTTCGTCCCTGAACACAGGTCACGCACGACACCTCCAGAATGAAACAACATGTCCACGATAAACGAATAATACCTCCACGAGGGAGGAACAACTCCTCACAAAATTAAGGAAAAATATGCTACTCAAGAGAATCGAACTCTTGACCCACTCGACCAACCTCTCTTTCCCATATCTCACATTCCACTTTAAAGTATCGTATTTAGTGGATTGAATATGTATGATACATATTACCTTCATTCTCCTAATTCTTTATCCTTATCGAAAATCAACTGTGAATGGATATCAAAATTAAGGATCAGGCAGCCACGAAAACATGCTGGGTATATTTGTTAAAGTGACGTGTTACGAAAGATAACCTTTTTTTGATGAGTTACGAAAGATAACCTTTGGATCATAATAATGTTAGAGGGCATCAGCATCTACTACCAGCATCCAGATACGCACATTTGTGTCGTGTGGGTCTCTAGTAAATAGTAATCCCCCAAAATCTCATATCTCATGTCATGGCATAAATTTAATATTTAATTCAAGGGAAAAAGTATACCAATTAACATTTTCTCTTTTTTGCTACCTTCGGTGACATCCGATAAAATTAAAACGATACAAAAAAGATTAGCATGGCCACTTGCGCAAGGATGACATGCACAAATTAACATTTTCAAATAGATAGCAAAAAGGAGAAGAAGAAAACCTAGTGTCTACTAGCCTTACAATTCTAGACATAAAATACAAAATAACTACTAACAATTAATACAAACATAATTGAGCAGAAATAAATATGCGCAGAATATGTATCCTTTAACACGTCCTGCAAGCTCATGGTTGAGTACGAGCATGCACAAGGATTGAAAGCAATTAGTCCCAACACCGTACCTTTTGTAACTGATCATCAGTGTTAGTTTTATGGCATGGTGTTTGGCAAAATTTAGTATAGTTGTTCTAGCTGTTGTTCAAGACTGGAAGAGACAACTGTCCTGGAACAAGTTGAAGCAGATGGAATGTTTCCAAATTTAGATTTGGAAACACAGTCGACCGTTGGAAGATTAAGGCGGTTGCAGGTGCATGGACAGAAGTTGGAAATTTCCAAATTCAGATTTGGAAACTTGTCTCAGCCGACCTAGCACAACTCAGACGCGGCAGTGAATATCCGGAAACGGATTTGGCAAGTCAGGTGCTTATGGATAATTGAAGATATCATTGGAGTCGGTTGCTTGCGCTTGAAGCTATCTTAGTCGAGAAGATAATCGAAGGTTGCCTAATCTAGATTGAAGATTCAAACGGAGGATTATCTACAAGAGATATGCGCAAGAGATTAGGAAAGATTTCCTAATGATAGAGGCGATTTAGTTTAGGAATCCTTATTGTTTTAGGGTTTCTACCGCTCTATATAAGGAAGACTAATGCTTAGGTATTAGTTAGCACTTACGGAGATATTAATCACGCTCATACTCATTGAAGGGAGGAGTAGGCAAACGGCGGTGAACTAATCGTAACTGGTTATTCACGACGCACGTAATCGGCTGGAGAACTAACCGTCACTGGTTACTAGAAGGCGCTCGGATCAGTCTGCATTGGTGCTCAACAGATTGATCGAAGGACGAAGCTGAAGATTCACGCACTGAAGTTCTGGTACTGCGCATTCGGGAGAAGGCGCTGATTCTCTCGGAGAATCATTCTGGTGGATACGGAGCGGGAGCAAAGATCTAGGGGAGACCTAGATTGCAATTACTAGAGTGTCCGAGGCTCAGGTTGTTTAAGAGGGATTCTGTAAACGGTAAACCCTGTACTCGCAATACTCAATAATAGTGAATTGCTGTCCACCGGGCTAGAGAACGCCCCCCAGACGTAGGCTCGTTAACGCCGAACTGGGTAACAACTTTGCGTGTCATTTTTATTTCCGCATTACTTGTTTTAGCGCATAAGTTGTTTTAGGATTTGCTCTGGATCTCGACCAGAACAACATCTCATCTACCAGGGGAAGATTTCAATTGGTATCAGAGCAAATACTCGACACACAGAGTAAGATTCGAAGGCTGGTGAGATGGATTTAAGAGAAGGGCAGAAGATCACGAGACCTCCTCTGCTCAAAGGAAACAAATATGGCTACTGGAGAGTACGAATGAAGACGTTTCTAAAGTCTCAAGACGAATCAGTCTGGGAAGCTGTTGAACAAGGATGGACTCACCCAGTGGCTACCGACGAAGAAGGTAAGGTTAGCCTTCTTGCTAAAGACAAGTGGACTGAGGTTCAAAAGAAAGCTGAAGCGGCGAACTCTAAAGCAATGAATGCCATATTCTCTGGAGTTGATGGAAAGAATTTCAAGATGATCTCTACCTGTGAAATTGCTAAGACGGCTTGGGACATTCTACGAACTGCTCATGAAGGTACTACCAAAGTAAAAATCTCTAGGATGGAGACGGTCACATCAAAATTCGAAAATCTAAAAATGCAGGAGGATGAGACCATTGCTGACTTCAATACTCGGGTCCTTGACATCTCTAACGAAGCATTCGCACTTGGAGAACCAATGACCGAGGAAACACTGGTGAGAAAGGTGTTGAGATCTCTCACAAAGCGGTTCGCCATGAAAGCTCTTGCTGTTAAGGAAGACAATGATGTGAAAACCATGAGACTTGATGAACTAATGGGATCCCTGCAGACCCATGAGATGGACATGAATGAAGAAGATCGTCTTACGAAAATTTCCAGCGTCGGTCTAAAGGGTGAAGTTGTTAAAAACAAGACAGACGACGCGTCAGAACAACAGTTTGCCATGTTTGCCAAAAACTTTGGGAAATTTATAAGAAGGTAGTACGGTAAAGGGACTGAGTCCAGTCAGTCATCTGACTCAAGATTCCAGAAGAATAACATAACCAAGTTTCAGAAAGAAGAAAAAGATTACAAGAAAAATAGTGCTGAAGACTCCTTATCCGAGAACAAGGGCAAAGGGATCCAATGCAGAGAATATGAAGGCTTTGGTCATATCCGGGCAGAATGTATTAACACACAGAAGAAAAAGAACGCATATGCTATGAATTGGAGTGATAGTGACTCTGAGGGGGAAACCAACAACTTTGTTGCTCTTATCGGATGTGTCAAACCCAAAAAGGACCAAAGCATAGAAGAGGAGACCATGAAATCACCTGAAGATCACATTCTATATTCTAGCTACAGTGACCATGATGAAATTACTGACGAGGAAATTGCTAACAACTACAAAGATCTATATCAACAATGGCTGGTTGAAATCAAGCGAAAAACAGATCCACAGAACTCTCTAGAAGATTTAACAGCAGAAAAGGAGAAGCTCAAGAAAGAGGTTAGCACCTTAAACCTAAATCATCAGCAGACAATTACTGCTCTCAAAGCCCAGTTGATGGAAGCAACAAAAGAAAGAGCTGAGCTAAGTTCTCAAAAAATGGAGTTACTGGCAGTTATATCTTCCCTGAAACTTCGAAGTAAAGACTACCAAGGAGATCATTCAGGAGTTACAGATGACCTAAAGCAAGAAAATGATACTCTGAAAAGAAGAGAGGTAAATCTTACTGATATTATTGATTCCCTCAAATGTGAAATCGAAATAGGCAAACTTGCTCATGAGGCGACAATAGAAGAGCTGACAGTCAAAATGCTGAACTCTGGAACAAAAGATCTAGACTCTATTCTGGGAGCACAAAGGATAGGGGGTGGTCATAAAGGGCTTGGATTTACCCGAGGATCAAGCTCCGGAAAGACGGCTTTTGTTAAGGCTATGCCACAACTGCTACCACAACTTGTTCCAGCTGAACATCGTACTCAAAGAAAATCTTTTGCTAAGCCAGAATCGGAATTTGTTCCAGCCAATCATTTCCCACGAAGAAAATTATCTTGGCTTGCCACACGGCATCCCACAAGACAGCGAGACCGACGAAGATGTTTCTTCTGTAATCAAGTGGGACACATTAGGGCAAGATGTCATGAGTTTCATATGTCCTTCAGAAAGGTGAAACAAGTTCAGAAACCACGAATGAAGCAAGTTTGGAGAGTTAAGCAAAGAAGTGAAGTTTGCTATGTTGCCTTCAGTACTACCAGTCATCTAAAGAAAGAAAAATGGTACTTTGACAGTGGATGTTCGAGACATATGACTGGTAACTCCGAGTTTCTGACTAATATAGAGGAGTGCAAAGGAATTTTGAATGTAACGTTTGGTGATGGTGTTGAAAGCAGAGTCCTTGGGAAAGGAACTTTAAATGTCGAGGTCTCCCCAGATTGAAAGAAGTTCTTCTTGTCAAAGGTTTGCAGGCTAATCTAATTAGCATCAGTCAGTTGTGTGACGGAGAGCATCATGTTCAATTCTCACAGGATGAGTGCGTGGTGTTAAACAAGAATAATGAAACAGTTCTCACTGGAAGGAGGTCATCGAATAGCTGCTATCTTCTAAATCTTGGTAAACCCAATGCAGAAGCAACATGTTTACTGAGCAGATCTGAAGAGATGAACTTATGGCATCAGCGAATGGGTCACGTGAATATTAGAACACTACAGAAGATTACATCAGAAGGGCTTGTTCGAGGCGTACCCAGAGTTCAAGGAGAACTTAGCATTGTTTGCGGAGACTGTCAGATTGGAAAACAAATCAAAGTTCGCCATAAGAGCACCACTCAGATCAATACAAGCAGACCACTGGAACTACTTCACATTGATCTAATGGGGCCCATGCAAGTGGAAAGCTATTCTGGCAAAAGGTATGTTCTTGTTTGTGTTGACGACTTCACCAGGTTCACCTGGTCTTGTTTCTTGCGAGAAAAATCAGATGCTGTTCAGGCTTTTGTTCAACTTTGCACTCGACTGGAACGCGAAAGAGAGGATAAGGATGAGCACATAATAAAAGTACAAAGCGATCATGGGAAAGAGTTTGAGAATGCTGCTCTTACTGAGTTCTGTTCAAAAAGAGGGATCACTCAACAATTCTCTTCTCCAATTACCCCTCAACAAAATGGAGTTGTAGAAAGGAAGAATCGAACCATTCAGGAGATGACTCGTGTTATGCTTCACGCAAAGAAGGTTCCTTTGAAGTTTTGGGCAGAAGCAATGAATACAGCTTGCTATGTCATTAACCGAGTCATGATTCGATCCGGAACAGAGAAGACTTGCTACGAGTTAAGGAAAGGTAAAAAACCTACAGTAAAGTACTTCCATGTCTTCGGGAGCCAGTGCTATATTCTCAGAGATTGAGAGTATCTACAGAAGTTTGACCCTAAAAGTGATGAAGGAATCTTCCTTGGATATTCCTCTAACAGCAGGGCATATCGTGTCTACAACAAGCGGACTGGAGTCGTCATGGAATCCATTAATGTGGTTGTACAAGATGTTGTGCCAGGAGCATCTGAGACAAGTGCTGCAGATGATGATAATGTTCCTTCACCTCCAGAACATCCTGAAACCACCTATCCCACCACAACGGTCAGCTCTGATGGAGATCCCAACCTTCCTACATCAACTGACAATCAGCCGGGAGAAAATGATAATACGGATTCTCCTCCAACACCCCCTGATTCTCCACGAGTCTTTCATCCCTCAAGAGCCATCGAGAAGAATCATCCCATCAGTGAGGTGATCGGTGATCTAACTGACGGCATCACAACTAGAGGTAAACAAGTAAATTTTCGAGAGTTGGCTGGTTTTGGATGCTTCATATCTACTATCGAACCCAAGAACATCAGGGAAGCCATCAAAGACGAATACTGGGTTGTTGCCATGCAAGAAGAACTTGGTGAGTTCCAGCGAAATTATGTGTGGGATCTTGTTCCACGCCCGGATAACGTGAACATTATTGTCACAAAGTGGATTTTCAAGAACAAATCTGATGAACACGGGAACATCACCAGAAACAAAGCAAGACTTGTGGCTCAAGGATATACTCAGATCGAAGGAGTAGACTTTGATGAGACGTTTGCTCCGGTTGCTCGTTTGGAAGCCATTCGTCTCCTTTTAGCTCTAGCGTGCCACCTAAAATTCAAGTTGTTTCAGATGGACGTAAAGAGTGCGTTCCTGAATGGGGGTGCTAAATGAAGAAGTTTATGTTGCTCAACCAAAGGGCTTCGAAGACCCTCACCATCCGGAATATGTGTATCACCTGAAGAAGGCTCTCTATGGTCTCAAACAGGCGCCCAAAGCCTGGTATGAGCGCCTTACTGAGTTCCTGGTCACTCATGGCTATGTGTGAGGAGGAGTCGATAAGACGCTGTTTGTGAAACACTCAGGGTCCGATTTTATCATTGTTCAGATTTACGTGGATGATATTGTGTTCGGCTCTAGCAGTCAAAAGCTATTAGACAAGTTTATTGAACAAATGCAGAGCGAATTCCAAATGAGCATGGTGGGAGAGATGTGTTACTTCCTTGGATTACAAGTCAAATAGAAGGTGAACGGTATCTTTATTTCCCAAAGCAAGTATGCAAGGAACCTAATCAAGAAGTTTGATATGGAGAAAGCTACACATAAGAGAACCCCTGCTGCAACTCATGTAAAGGTCACAAAAGATGAGGCTGGTGTGAAGGTGGATCAAACCTTAGTCTTCTATACCTAACAGCCAGTAGACCGGACATTGCTCATGCAGTTGGTGTCTGTGCCAGATACCAAGCTAATCCCAAGGAGAGTCACCTGATGAATGTGAAGAGAATTATCAGATATGTTTGTCGAACAGCTGACTATGGTCTATGGTATACCAAGGATACTAACGCATGTCTGGTAGGCTATTGTGATGCAGATTGGGCTGGGAATGCAGAGGATCGCAAAAGTACCTCTGGAGGATGTTTCTTTCTAGGAAACAATCTGGTCTCTTGGTTCAGTAAGAAGCAAAATAGTATATCCTTATCTACCGCTGAAGCAGAATACATTGCAGCCGGAAGTTGTTGTACCCAGATGGTATGGATGAAACAGATGCTAGAGGAATACGGGGTAAAACAAGGTATGATGACTCTCTACTGTGACAACATGAGTGCCATCAACATATCTAAGAATCCGGTACAACATTCTAGAACAAAGCATATCGATATCAGGCATCATTTCATTCGGGAACTTGTAGAAAAGAAGACACTCACCCTGACCCACGTATCAACGGAGAAACAGCTTGCAGACATATTCACAAAGGCTTTGGACAATCTTCAGTTTGAGACACTTAGATCCTCTCTGGGTCTGTGTGTCATTGACAACTAAGTTGTTTCGGATCAGGGTGGTCAACCGGTTCTCACACATCTATACGTGATAGGTTGACTTGGAGGCAGTATGGATAGAATGAGTTTCAAAGGATCTTCAAGGTATTTTATATTATCTTCATCTTGTGAAGTCGTGGTCTTCCCTTGTCACTTTATGGCAAAAAGGGGGAGTAAATTTGGAGTTTGAAAGCTCCTTAAAAGATTCGGTTGTGCTAGATTGTTAGACATGTTTGGAGTTTGAAATCTCCTTAAAAGATTCGTTGTGCTTTTATTGTGTTCGGAGTTTGAAATCTCCTCAAAGATTCTGTTGATAGCTTAGTTCGTAGCACAGCTTGGGTGTTTGAAATCTCCTCAAAGATTCAACTGTATTGGTAGTACAGGTAGCTTCAAATAGGTAGTTTTGCCAAAAATGCCAAGGGGGAGATTGTTAGTTTTATGGCATGGTGTTTGGCAAAACTTAGTATAGTTGTTCTAGCTGTTGTTCAAGACTAGAAGAGACAACTGTCCTGGAACAAGTTGAAGCAGATGGAATGTTTCCAAATTCAGATTTGGAAACACAGTCGACCGTTGGAAGATTAAGGCGGTTGCAGGTGCATGGACAGAAGTTGGAAATTTCCAAATTCAGATTTGGAAACTTGTCTCAGCCGACCTAGCACAACTCAGACGCGGCAGTGAATATCCAGAAACGGATTTGGCAAGTCAGGTGCTTATGGATAATTGAAGATATCCTTGAAGTTGGTTGCTTGCGCTTGAAGCTATCTTAGTCGAGAAGATAATCGAAGGTTGCCTAATCTAGATTGAAGATTCAAATGGAGGATTATCTACAAGAGATATGCGCAAGAGATTAGGAAAGATTTCCTAATGATAGAGGCGGTTTAGTTTAGGAATCCTTATTGTTTTAGGGTTTCTACCGCTCTATATAAGGAAGACTAATGCTTAGGTATTAGTTAGCACTTACGGAGATATTAATCACGCTCATACTCATTGAAGGGAGGAGGAGGCAAACGGCGGTGAACTAATCGTAACTGGTTATTCACGACGCACGTAATCGGCTGGAGAATTAACCGTCACTGGTTACTAGAAGGCGCTCGGTTCAATCCGCATTGGTGCTCAACAGATTGATCGAAGGACAAAGCTGAAGATTCACGCACTGAAGTTCTGGTACTGCGCATTCGGGAGAAGGCGCTGATTCTCTCGGAGAATCATTCTGGTGGATACGGAGCGGGAGCAAAGATCTAGGGGGAGACCTAGATTGCAATTACTAGAGTGTCCGAGGCTCAGGTTGTTTAAGAGGGATTCTGTAAACGGTAAATCCTGTACTCGCAATACTCAATAATAGTGAATTGCTGTCCATCGGGCTAGAGAACGCCCCCAGACGTAGGCTCGTTAACGCCGAACTGGGTAACAACTTTGCGTGTCTTTTTTATTTCCGCATTACTTGTTTTAGCGCATAAGTTGTTTTAGGATTTGCTCTGGATCTCGACCAGAACAACATCTCATCTACCAGGGGAAGATTTCAATCAGCATTAATATGGTTGAGCTAACAAGATCACCAATAGCTACAAAGTCATAAACTATCTTAATGTGTTCCGAAAAGTGGTGAAACACAAGGTTGGCACATAGAAATGAGATTGTCACAAAGCAGAGTAGGTGGTGCAAAACGGAGACAGCCAACTCCTGCAACAACTATGGAGCGGCAAAGGGGATGGCTCTGTGATATGATTAAAATTTAAAATTGTTCTTTATTGTTGATTTATACGTACTGATGTTTTTTACTAGGAGAATATTCTGTGATCTTCTTGCTTTCATTGTCTATGACTTCATGCTTCCTATTTTATCATTCATTGTGTTGGAGTACGATACCCCTGGAGTAGGCGTACGTGCATTCCAATGTGTTTTGATGGATAAACATCCTGCTGATGTGTTACTTGAGTGCGCAGGTTTAAGTACAGGTACTCTGGAAGTAACGACTACTTGAATGTGCAGAGTATTGCACGGATCTCTGAAGGTAGCACTTCCTTGGATTGAGGCCGAGAATATTTCTGAAGGTAGCAGTTCCTTGGATTGAGGCTGAGAATATTTCCATAAATATTCTCGATGGATCTTCGCTCCCAAGATCGGATTTAGCATAGATATGCTGGAAGATTGTCCAAGATCAGTTTTAGATACTTGTAACGAGATTTGGAATTGGTCTAGATATGGGAATATTGCGTGAGAGATTTTAGGAAACTTTATCTCAACCGCATATCCAATTAGATCGGTATGGGTCGATCTAATTGGAAGGCTGATGAAGCCAGTATGGGATGGACGAATCAGCTAGGAGATCTTGGCCTGACTTGTGGAGCAAGATGAGAGATTTTCGAGCAAGAAAATCTAAGGCTACCCTGTATTGATACCCCTTTATAAATGATGCTACGTCTGCCTTTCAAAGTGCGGTTTTGACACAGGGAATCCTTGGCTGCGTGCTCATGAAAGTAGCACGGATCGGAGTCCGTGTTCGAGGAAGTTTTGAATTCGGCATTCAACAGTGAGCCTCGGAGGGCGCAGTACTACGATCTGAGCCAGAAGTGAAGTATCCACTTTCTTATGAATTAGAGTTTGACAGCAATCATCATATTCATTCCCAGCTTTGAAGAAGAAGGACGGCCCTGGAGAGACGCAAGCTTTCAACAAGAGAGAAGAGATTTTCTGCTTTCATCATTCACAAATTATTTGTTTAGGGTTTCGTTCATTGTGACTTACGTTTTGAGATTTTATTCTTAATGCAATTTCTTGTTTTTTCTAGTTCTCGTGCTTAATTTCAAGGATTGAATTGTGAAGCGAAGTGGATACTTTGCCGTAAAGCTTAGCATAACAATTCAAACCCTGCCGTTAATACTTGTTGGATACTTTGTCGTAAAGATAGGTAATAACACCTAGATTCGATAATACCTTTGCCGGGTTATTGGATTTAGGAGAACTAGAAGTCTAACACCTTTGCCGCGTTAGATTGTGGTGTATCATCTTTGGCGGGATACTTTGAATTGTTACCTTTGCCGGAATTACCACACTTAGAAACTTGAGATTTGATTATTAGCAGTCAATGATAAACATGTCACAATAGAAATCCTAAGCTGAATGCTTTCTCTGATTGAAATCTTCGTTAGTCTTTTCTCTTGTGCCTTTACAATATTTGCTCACAAACCTCATTTTTAATTGTTTTTAGTAACAGCTTAACCAACCAGTTCCGTTGGGTTCGACCCTGCTTACCACTTACTAGTTTCACGCAGGAAATAATAAATATTAAGTTTGATGCGTCAGACGATGCATGTCAAATTTTGGCACCGTTGTCGGAGAGCTGCGTTTCGATGAAGTTGTTTCTTTTTTAGTTTATTTTCAGTTTTTTGTGTGAATTACTACTTGCTGCAAGATGTCTTGTGTAGGGTCTCGTGCAGGTAGTGTTCATGAAGACAACCATGAGATCGCCTCTCTTGGAGGCGAAGACGAAATACCCGCATTCTATGAGGATCCTGAGCAACTCTTCCATGCTTGCAACCGTGCTAATAATGACAGACGTGCTCAACAAAATCAGGAAGCACATGTGATGCGCAATGTACGACAGCTGTCTCCACCACTGATGGACCATAATTGTATGAATCATAAACACAGTTAAACCCACCAAATTAGACTCTTTGTCTATTTAACTTTTGCTTGTTAGTTCCGATATTTATCTATAGGGTATTTTGAAGTCTAGAGAGAATACATGCAAAGGAGGAGTTTTAAAGCTGAAAATGAATTACGAGTCATTCCAGGTCACGACCAAATTCTGACTTTCAAGAATCGGACGTGGAATCACTCAAAACAAGTCCAACCGAAGGGCAACCAGAATCAGTCCGAAGCTGAAAGAGGGCGATGGCTTTTTGGGGAAAAGATCACAAAGCTCTCAACCACTCCCCTCCCCTCACATAGCCGGCGGCTTCAAGGAGGAAGTGACACATGGGGGGGGGGGGGGGGGGGCGGCTCTCCTCCCCTCCACCTCACCCCGGCGGCTTTCTCCTCCTCCACTCCTCCCTTGCCATGTGTCTTCTTCTCATCCACATTCATCTCCTCCCTTAGCCTATAAATAGAGCTCCCCTCTTCCTTGTATCATCATCCCATCTCATTCCAACATCACAAGTCCTCAAGTGACTTATCTCTCTAGCTTTTGTGGGCACAATCATGTAAACATTTTCCTTTGGAATCGAAGTTGGATCTTGAGCACTCTTATCGGTTTTTGTAAGTACTCTCTTCTTTACTTTACTGTCTTTACTTTCGAAAACTTTACTTTACTGTCTTTCAAAAAACCTTTACTTTTCAATGCACTTAGCTATGATGTCCTATTCCATGAATCGTAGCTAAACCCTTCATTCGGTTGAAGGGGTGTGCTTGTATCATACAATGTTTTAGGCCCTACTCTTAGTGCCTCTATGTGTTCAAAGCTTGTTCTATGTGCCACATATTAGGTTAGAACTTCCAAGGTTGAGTGAATGCTTTAACGGGCAAAGCTCTTCTGTGGGGTTCGTGAACATACTCGGGTAATTGGATGCTTTAACGGGCAAAACTTATCTGAGGAGTTCAACCTCTTTTAAAAACCATTTGATTACTCGTAACTGAAGATCAAATGGATGCACATAAGGCTAAGATACTTCGAAAGGAGGAATTAGTCTAAAATAGAACAAGTGTTCTAAATGATGCGGCAAGTCATGTGCTAGAAATAGCCTTGATTCATCTTTGAACACATAGTATGATCATTAGAGGTCAATGATAAACAGACTATGATACAAGGCCCCTAAAACCGAATACTTTCCTTTAATTGTAATATCAACTGTTGCTTTACCTTTCAGTACCAAAAACCAAAAACAACCCCCCAACTGCTTTATTTAATCCCCCCTTTTCGAAAGAACAACTATTCACCTAATTCCCTTGGGTTCGACCCGTACTTACCACTTACTACCAAAAATAGTTAAGTCGCGAGTATCGTAGATATAAATTTATTTTTGCGCAGAGAATATCGCACCTTAACGACAGTGCGGTGGGCTCCGTCAAAACTGGCGCCGTTGCCGGGGAATTGGATTTATAAATCGGAGTAGTTGTTCTTTTTATTTTTTACAAACCACTATGTCGATGTACTATCAAAACGAGCCTTGGAACGATGAGGAGTTTTTCCCACCATCCTTCGAATTTGAAATCCGCGAGAAGATCAACCACCTTAAGCAATCCCGGGACGAAACATTAGACGAGTACTTATGGTACTTCGATTCCATTGTAACGAGCTGACCGCACCATGGATTCAGCAACTCAGATCTTCTTCAAAGGTTTCTCGATGGGATGATGCCATATGAGTGGAATTGGCTTAATGATGCGGCAGGAGGCTCGGTAAATAACTTAAACATGGATGATCTTTGGAAATTGATAAACGATTTGGCCGCAAGGTCAAGACCAAGAGAAGATCAGGCCGAGCCACTCGAGGACGTTACAACGGAGCTGGCAGCTAGCACCCAGCAGTTGGCCGCAGACATACAGCAATTGAGTGCCTCGATACACCAAAACCAGGTCAAAAACGAGGAATCATGGGTGGCTCAAAAAGAAACATCAAACCAGCTCTGGGACCTCATTAACAAGCTGCCCAAATCAGTACCCGTACACATTTCCGAAATGCCCGAGGAAGCCCAGGTCCACATTGCCGAGCCACTCAAGGACAAGGAGGAAGAATTGGCAGCTAGCATCCAGCAAATGAGTGCCCCGATACACCAAGACGAGGTCGAAAATGAGGAATTCTGAGCGGCTACACAACTGATCTAGGACCGCATTGCCAAACTGCCCAAATCAATTTTGGTCCTAACCGAAGAGTTGCCCAAAACAGACCCGAACCTCAGTATGATTGCCCCCGGAGACCATATGAATGACGAGGATGAGGACTCATGGTTGCCTGAAGAAGAGCTCCATTCAGATTATCCCTTGGAGTTAGAAGAAGAACTGCCCAAATCAGGCCCGGTCTTTATCACCAATCCATCCGAGGAAATCACAATCCTAACTGCCGAGCCAACAGAAATCCTGAACCTCACTGCCGAAGCGGCCGAAGAAATCAAGCCAGGCCCGGTCCTTGCGCTCGAAGCACCCGAGGAAGTCCCGGACCTCATTACCGAACTGTCCGAGAAAGACCTGGTCCTCACTGTCGGAGCACCTGAAACAGACCCAGTCCTCATGGTTGAAGTGCCCCAACTTAACCCTTCATGTTTTATGCCGATCATAGCCACCGAAGATCATATAATCAATAATGATGAGGTGCAAGGGGAGTTAGAGGAGGAGCATGAGCCAAAAGAGCCGACAAAGGAACTCTCACTCGTCACAAGCCAAGAAAAACTGCCTAAAAACTCACTCGTTCCAAGACAACCATCCATCACTGCCACAATGAAGAGGATTGGCAGAGGCGCATGCTTAATGTCGCCTACATTTAATGGCACAAAACCAAACTTCCCAACTCGCAAAGGTGCCAACTATTCAAACATGAAGAAGCGGCAAAGACATGGGCCGAAAGAATGGAAACCCGGAAGAAGTAACAAGCGAGCACGACTCATTGGACCAGCAGCTATGGTCAATGAAGCCTCACCCTCTCGGAGCAAAAGGGCAGCCGAGAAGAAATTCGACCTCACACTCCCATGGGACCCAACCTTATGATCCAGGAATGAGGTACTGTCGAGCTAACGACGTTAAACAAATGCACTGGTCGGGAGGTAACCCGACACCTATCTTACTTTCAGTAATTTTATTTTCTGTCATTTAGTTTTTACCGTGTCAGTCACTCTCACCCATTTTTTGTATAGAAGGAATGTCTAACATGTAGGAATTGGTTTTTGGAGCAAGATCAGATCAGCCAGGCAGCTTTCGAGAATTACCGGGCCTGCGCTGAGAATTCAAGGCCCCAGCCGAACTCCCTCGATTATCCAGCTCCGAGGCATGTCGTTCCACGACACGACACAGTAAAATGGAGTTCAGTTCTTCTCTTTTCCTTAATGTCATTTCCTTCTCTTGTATATATTTGCATGACTTTTGAACTAAGTCTTGCTGAAAGGCACGCCTTCGTTCAAAAGTGTGGGGTGAGAACCGCCTGTGTACATAGTTAATTAACATGTTTTTCTTTTCCTTTTCCCTTAATATTATCTTTTTGAAAATATGAACTTGAGAATGTGAAAAAGATAAATCTAAATTCATGCATTTACCTTGTGAAAATTCAACTGTTTAAAAACTTAGAATGTAACTTCTCATTTGTCCCTTTGTGCTGAGATAAACAGGGGATGTGGAGTTGATATAAACTGCCCTAGAGAGGCTTGGCAAGCAATCGAATGATCGAATCTAACTATATGGTTTTCGAAGTCAGTGGAGGCTGCACTTCGGGTTTCAGTGAAGATTGAAGTCATCTCCGCCGTGCAGCGTTTATGCAAGAGGCGGGACGGGAATCAAACCGTCCTATCTCTAGTCCTAGTAGCCGGGAAAATAGATGAGCGACCATCACCTTGACCCGCGCAAAACGGCGAGGATGAGAAAGAGCCGGGAGGTATTTCCATATGCTTGCGGGTGACGATTGGACCTCCCAAAGAGGTTGAGAAAATGGACTAGCAAGTCACAAAGAAGCAAAAGCTCAAAGAAGCTAATCAAAGGCCAAAGGCCAAAATTGTGAAGGTTTTAACCGAACAAAAGTGAAGAAACTCCAACTCAATATCAAAGGCCAAAGGCCAAAGGCCGATTCACTACAGAAGCTGTCCCTCGCCAAAAAGAAATCAAAATGCTCAACTCAGTGAAACCCGAACCGAATCACGTGCTAGAGAAAGCTACAAGGAAACCATATAGTGCGAGTCGATCCCGAGAATGCAGTCCAGGAGCCTGAAAAGGGCTATCTCCCGAAATATCCGAATTAATTTGCATCTCGGCGCGAAGGTACAAGTATCAAGTTTCTTCTAAGTATTTACACGTTTTAGTTTGGTAATAAGTAAGTAATGCATGAATTAAGATAAATCTAGTCCCACAGTCTAACTTTCATATTTAAAAAGTTTACTTAGATTGTGTTCCGCCTTTAAAAAGCATTGTTCGGAACGAACAACTAAAAGTTTGGGGTGATCTGATGGACCATAATTGTATGAATCATAAACACAGTTAAACCCACCAAATTAGACTCTTTGTCTATTTAACTTTTGCTTGTTAGTTTCGATATTTATGTACAGGGTATTTTGAAGTCTAGAGAGAATACAGGCTAAGGAGGAGTTTTAAAGCTGAAAATGAATTACGAGTCATTCCAGGTCACGACCAAATTCTGACTTTCAAGAACCGGGCGTGGAATCACTCAAAACAAGTCCAACCGAAGGGCAACCAGAATCAGTCCGGAGCTGAAAGAGGGCGATGGCTTTTTGGGGAAAAGATCACAAAGCTCTCAACCACTCCCCTCCCCTCACATAGCCGGCGGCTTCAAGGAGGAAGTGACACATGGGGGGGCGGCTCTCCTCCCCTCCACCTCACCCCGGCAGCTTTCTCCTCCTCCACTCCTCCCTTGCCATGTGTCTTCTTCTCATCCACATTCATCTCCTCCCTTAGCCTATAAATAGAGCTCCCCTCTTCCTTGTATCATCATCCCATCTCATTCCAACATCACAAGTCCTCAAGTGACTTATCTCTCTAGCTTTTGTGGGCACAATCATGTAAACATTTTCCTTTGGAAATGAAGTTGGATCTTGAGCACTCTTATCAGTTTTTGTAAGTACTCTCTTCTTTACTTTACTGTCTTTCAAAGTACTTTACTTTCGAAAACTTTACTTTGCTGTCTTTCAAAAAACGTTTACTTTTCAACGCACTTAGCTATGATGTCCTATTCCATGAATATTCGTAGCTAAACCCTTCATTCGGTTGAAGGGGTGTGCTTGTATCATACAATGTTTTAGGCCCTACTCTTAGTGCCTCTATGTGTTCAAAACTTGTTCTATGTGCCACATATTAGGTTAGAACTTCCAAGGTTGAGTGGATGCTTTAACGGGCAAAGCTCTTCCGTGGGGTTCGTGAACATACTCGGGTAAGTGGATGCTTTAACGGGCAAAACTTATCTGAGGAGTTCAACCTCTTTTAAAAACCATTTGATTACTCGTAACTGAAGATCAAATGGATGCACATAAGGCTAAGATACTTCGAAAGGAGGAATTAGTCTAAAATAGAACAAGTGTTCTAAATGATGCGGCAAGTCATGTGCTAGAAATAGCCTTGATTCATCTTTGAACACATAGTATGATCATTAGAGGTCAATGATAAACAGACTATGATACAAGGCCCCTAAAACCGAATACTTTCCTTTAATTGTAATATCAACTGTTGCTTTACCTTTCTGTACCAAAAACAAAAAACAACCCCCCAACTACTTTATTTAATCCCCCTTTTCGAAAGAACAACTATTCACCTAATTCCCTTGGGTTCGACCCGTACTTACCACTTACTACCAAAAATAGTTAAGTCGCGAGTATCGGAGATATAAATTTATTTTGCACAGAGAACATCGCACCTTAACGACAGTGCGGTGGGCTCCGTCAACCACCACCATGGTAGCCGCCTGTCGACGAGCCAGAAGAGGAGGATGAATACTAGAGCCGATAATGAAGGAGCTAAATGCTCCTAATTTTCGGGATCAACTATGGTGCATCTATGAGGGGTCAGAATTAGCTGAGATAGAGATCAAGACCCCTGTAGTACACCATCTGTTGAAGTTCTCAGGGCGACAGGGAGAGTCAGCTACCAGACATCTACAGAGTCTTCAAGGCGTCTGCCAGACTTTCCGACCTTACGGAGTCTTAGTGGAGAACTTTAACTTAAAAGCTTTTCATTTCTCCTTAACTGACATGGCTCATACTTGGTTTTTGTCTCTTCCTCTAGGTAGCATCAGGACATGGTACCAGACGCAGAAGAAGTTCCTGGCCAAGTACTACCCAGCTGCCAAGGCGGCGTAGGTTCGCAAGCAGTTACAGGATATCAGGCAAGGACCAAACGAGTCTATGTCCGACAACTTGGAAAATTTCAATCAACTGGAACAGAGCTGCTGTAACTTGGGAGTACCAGAGAAGCTAATAATTGAGGACCTCCTTTATGGGCTGAGGCCTCTCGACAGGATGCTGCTAGACGCCTCAGTTGGAGGAACCATCATGAATCTATCCCCAGCCGGAGTGTGAAATTTGATAGCTGAGGTTGTCGAGAATGCTAGGTTCAGAGAGGAAGCAGACCATCAAGATGAGTTTAGCAGGAGCAAAAATATCTCGAAGGCTGAAGCTACACCACCCCCAGCATCTGATGAGCTGAAAGAATTGAAGGAGATGGTGAAAATTCTAATAACTAATCAGTTAGCTCCGGTAAGGGCATGTGAATTCTGTTCTGCTACTGACCACAAAATAGATTCGTGCCCCAGTCTGCAGGACGAGGAACACGGAGATATCAATGTTGTGGAAGGTTATCAAAACTACAACAACTGTCCGCAACAATGACAGTTTGGGCTGGCAGCTAATGGATTCAACTGGAGAGACAACAACAACAAAGTGAAAGAACCAGCCCAGCAGCCCCAGCAGTACTACTTCCCACCATACCATTAGTAGCAGGGAGGGTACAACAATTTGAAGTAGTGCCAACAGCAAGGGAAAAACTACAACCAAGCAGACCCTATCAATCAGAGTTCCAGCAAGTCTCTGAAAGACGTAGTGAAAGAGCTGGCAGCTAGCACCTATCAATTAGCATCTACGATGCAACAAAATCAGGCTAGGAACGATGCAAATCAGGCTAAGACCGATGTAGCCATTGCTGAGCTGTCTAAATAGATGTCACAGATAGCACTAAGCGTCTTCGAGCGAAAAAGTGATCCAGGGAAGCTGCCATCGCAGACCATACCCAACCCGAAAGGAAATGTCAGTGCAGTCACGCTGTGGAGTGCAAAAGATTTGAATAAAGCTATGGAGGAGTCTGCCACCAAGAGGATCGCGGATGATGTTCATTTTAACACCATCCGCGGACAGCTAAAAGGTGCACGACCCACGGAGATAAAATTTAAAGGACCCGCGGCTGGCACATTCTCTGCGGCCTCTCAACATTTAAGCACCGTGGACGATGATCGCTTTATTGGTCAGCAGATGGAACAGTTAGAGTGTTCAACACCCGTGACAGTCTCTACTCGAAACCCAAAGGCTGATCTTCCGCTCCCATTTCCTGTGCAGGTCAAGGCTCCGAAGAAACATATGATTGATAAGGAAGTGTGTGAACTGTTCAACAAGGTGGAGATCTACATTCCTTTGCTCGAGGCGATTAAACAAATCCCACTCTACACAAAGTTCTTGAAGCAGTTATGCACCAACCAAAGACGCTCCACCGGCGCTGAGCAGGAATTACTTAGTAAGAACGTCTCAGCTGTCATCCAGCAAAAGGTACCTCCCAAATGCGGTGATCTCGGTACCTATACTATTCCTTACACTATCGGTAACATTCGTATTAAAAATTTCATGCTTGATCTTGGTGCTTCGATTAATGCCTTGCCATATGCTATATATTCTTATCTTCGTATTAGTCCTTTAGAACCTGCAGGACTGACCATACAGCTAGCAGACCGATCGTGTAAGCAACCAGAGAACAAAATTGAGGATGTATTGGTGCAGGTGGGGGAACTCATTTTCCCCGTTGATTTCTATGTGTTAAAGATGATAGCAGCGATCCGACAGATCATGCACCTATTCTACTAGGTCGCCTGTTGAGGCATTGGCCTCACACGTTTTTGATGATTGACAAACCGGTTTAATGGTTTGCTTGAGTTTCTGTTAGTCAGGAACTTACTGGAGCATTCAAGGACGTGATGCTGGACTTGAGTACCTGCGGAAGTCTCCGAGTAACCAAGAACCTGAGTATTGGTCAAGTCAACGGAGCAGTTGAGCAGTTGAGGTCAAGTCAACATAGCAGTTGACAGGGGAGTCAAATACATCATGGAGTAATGGCACGTCTCCACTTCACGTCAAGGAGATCATGGGTTGGCAGTTACAAGCCATGATCTGTGGCAGTTACTGAAGAACGTATATAAGCCGAGAACCATCTCTTCACAAGGCTGCGCCTTCCACATACATCCGAGAGAGCTTTCCAAGTGGGGTTTCCCAGAGAGAATATCCAGCAAGCTGTGCGAGGTGATATTCAAGTGATCAAGCTATTCTTGATCAGTACCGGAAAGCGACAGAGGTGCCACGACTACGACGATGTCGACGAGACAGTCAGGGAAGTAGTCAGGTTTTTGCTTGTATAAGTCTAGGTTGATTTATACTTAATAGGCAAGTTTTGTACTCACTGAGTGTACAGATTAAATAGTAATAAAAGCTATTTAAGTTTATTCCGCTGCGTACTCAGTTTAAGTAATTATCTGCATACAAAGTTAGGTTCCTTACAGTTTCGACCTTTGTTAAGTCTCTGACTTTTAATCGTAAGTCTTTGACTACTAACCACGATCCTATCAATTGGTATCAGAGCCGACAGGTTCTAGATTTTGGTTAGCTTTGCAGGTATGTCCGGAGATTCATTCTCAAATCCTCCGAAGCTGAAGCCGGGCGAGTATGAGACCTGGGCACTCAGATTTGAAGCTCACGTCATGGCTTATGACGGGGAGGTTTGGAAAATTATTGAACAAGGACAACAGTATGTCTACATGGAGGGCAGTGAGACAGAACTTAAGCCAAGGGTTCTGTACACTACGAAGGACTATAAGAAACTTGAAAAGAATGCAAGAGCATTACGGGTTCTTCACAACGCATTGGAACCTGGAGATCTCAAGAAAGTTGTTCAGTTCAGGGACCCGAGTGATATTTGGGATTCTCTCAAGAAGATATATGAAGGATCCAAGGATGTGAAGAGGAACAGAATTCTTGCTGTCCAATCCGAGTTTAACTCCCTGAGACAAGTGAAGAACGAGCCACTACATGAATATCATTCCAGATTTCAAGGATGTCTATCTACACTCAACAACCTCGGAAAGAAATATAAGAATTGGGAAATCACCCACAGATTCATGCAAGGATTGAGTCCGGAGTGGGATGATATCTCAAGGACATTGGCTGCTCTTCCGACTACAAAGGAGAAATCCTTGGAAGAACTGGTTGCTGCGTTGGTGAGTAACAAGACTATTGAAGACGTCAAACTGGAAAGTCGAGAACCTCAGAAGGCTGCTCAACAAATTGCCCTGGTAGGTGAGAGTTCCAGATACCAGAAATTCAAAGGAAAGGATTATCACAAAAACAAAGGAAAGGAATCCTTAAGGACTGAGGAACTGAACGTGATGACCAAGGCTCTCAGAGTTACAGACGACAAGAACTCGGGTCGGAAACCCAATAACAGAAACAACCAGAAGAACGTGGAATGCTTCTACAGTAAGAAGAAAGGTCATTACAGAAAAGATTGCTACAAGCTCAAAAATGATGAGGCTCGGACTGAGTGGAATCCGAAGGAGGATAACAAAGCCATGTTTACCTGGGGAGACTCAGATGAAGACAACAACATGGGTGACCTGAGAAGAAACGTATGTCTGATGGAGAAAGGAAGTACCTCAAGTTCAGAAACCTCATCGTCAACTTCTTCGTCTAGGAAGACATCCTCCGAGGAATCACCTACAGATGTAAGTTCTAATGATTCACATTCTGGTTACTACTCACGTTCTCAGTGCATTGCAGTTATCAAGAAACTTGTTCTCAAGGCTGAGGAGCTGAATGCTATCGTGGCTGATCAAGACAAACGGATGAAGTCGATGTTCGAGGAGAATCATCAACTATCCATAGAGGTCCAGCGACTTGAGAAAGCAGTTGGAAAAAGGGTAGCGGGCTCGGATGATTATTTCTATGACTCTCCGAAAGGAAAGGAGAAATAGAAGTCAAAGACCAGGCCAGGTTTCGGCTATGGGGAAGTGTCTATTGCAAAACCTATGCAAAGACAGGTTCAACAGAGGACTACTCCCAGACTGAAGGTTGATTTAGATGACGCCAAAACCTATAGAAAGGGTTATCAAATCTGGGAGAAACTCAAGCAAAGGAACAGTCCAATACCTATCGACTTTGAGAAATAGAAGAAGAAGGTTTCTGAATCCAAGACGATAGACTTCAGAAAGCAAAAGTTCTGCTTTCACTGCGGGAAGGAAGGACACAGTCGGAGAAAATGCAAAGGACGGAAGAGCATTTCCAAGAAAGTGTCAGAAACATCAAGCTCCGAGTCTGGAACCTCCTCAGGATCCAAAAGGAGTGGAAAACCTGGAGCTCTGAACGATCCGTCAAGTCATGGAGCGGTCAAGGACTTCTCTCACTCAAAAGCAGATCCAAAAACTCATGTGTCTAACCCTAAAAACTCATCTATCTTACCATCTAAACCCAAAAAGGCTAAGCTTGTTTGGGTTGCTAAGAACTGATTGTTCGTGTGCAGGTCGAGAGAGAAATAGGTTCATGGCTAGTTGATAGTGCATGCTCGGGTCATATGACCGGGAAGATGGAACAGTTCTCCTCTCTACGACATCATTCCGGTGGCTCTATTACTTTTGGAAATGAAAGTAAGTGTAAAGTCGTCGGATCAGGTAAGGTACATTTATCAAGCAAGGTTAGTGTCGATAATGTGAGTTTAGTTAATGGGTTGAAGTTTAATTTGCTTAGTGTTTCTCAGTTGTGTCGTGGAGGTAAAAACAAGGTTGTTTTTACAGCTGATGGTTGTTTTGTTAAGAGTGTCTCCAGAGGTCAAGTACTTCTGCGTGGGAATTGTGCTAACAGAGTGTATTTTGTGGACCCAACGTTTGATCCGGAAGAGTATCTGTGTCTGTCCTCTAGAGCAGATGAATCTGAGATGTGGCATCGTCGGTTGGGACATGTGAATTTCAGATTATTGAAGAGGCTGCACAACCAGAATTTGGTAATTGGATTACCGAAAATCAGTGAAGTACCCGATCAAGTCTGCAGTGCATGCACACAAGGGAAGCAGTCTAGAGGATCTTTCCACTCAAAGAATGTAGTCAGTACAGCAAGGGCGTTTGATCTAGTACACATGGACTTGTGTGGACCGATGAGAGTACAATCTCGTCAAGGTAATCGGTACGTGTATGTGTTAGTTGATGATTTTTCTAGATACACGTGGGTGATTTTTGTCAGGTCAAAGGATGAAGTCTTTGATTGCTTTAAGACTTGGGTGAAGCTCGCTGAAAGGAAGTTCAGTCTCAAGGTGAAAAGTATCAGATCGGATCATGGTACCGAGTTCGAGAATGGGATGTTTACTGTCTTCTGTACTGATCAGGGAATCGACCACAATTTCTCAGCGCCAAGGACTCCACAACAAAATGGAGTAGTGGAAAGGAAGAACCGGACCCTGGAGGACATGACCAGAACGATGCTTATAGAAAGTAGATTGGCAAGAAGTTTGTGGGCAGAAGCAATGAATGCTGCTTGCTACGTTCTCAACCGATGTTACTTGAGACCAATCCTCGATAAGACTCCGTATGAGTTGCTGAAGGGTCGGAAACCCAACATTTTGCAACTTCGAGTATTCGGAAGCAAATTTTACGTCCACAACAACGAGAAGAATCAGCTTGGGAAGTTTGATCCAAGAAGCGATGAAGGAATCTTCGTGGGGTATGCTCTGCACAGCAAGGCCTACAAAGTATTCAACAAAAGGACCAAACTTTTTGAGGAAAGCGTACATGTCATCTTTGATGAGGAGTCCATGGGTAACGACTCTGGACATGTCCCTGACGTTCATGTTGCTGAAGAAGATGATGATTTTGAGCTGATTCGTCCGAGGGATGTTGCAGTAGTTGATGTTCCAGAGAATCTGGAAACACCTGAACAAGCCAATGCTCAAGTTCCTGAGGTTGAAGAACTTGGAGAGCAAGCTGAAGTGAATGGACAAGTCCCTGAAGTTGGTGAAGTCCAGGGTGAACCTGAAGAAATCCAAGAGGCTCAGGAAGTCACTGAGCTGAGGAGAAGTACTCTAGTTAGACAGCCGAGTGTCACACTTCGTGATTATATTTATTATGCTGCAGTTCAGGGGGAAACAGTCATGAACGCCTTTGTGTCTTTGATTGAGCCAAAGATGGTTGAAGAAGCACTGAAAGACCCGGATTGGATCCAAGCAATGCAAGATGAGTTGCATCAGTTCGAGAGGAACAAAGTTTGGAGACTTGTTCCAAGGCCAGACAATCGGAAAGTGATTGGCACTCGATGGATCTTGAGGAACAAAATGAATTCCGAGGGAGAGATAGTCAGGAACAAGGCCAGGTTGGTGGTGAAAGGTTACAGCCAACAGGAAGGCATTGACTATGAAGAAACCTTTGCGCCAGTGGCAAGGTTAGAGGCTATCAGGTTGTTGATAGCGTACTCAGTGCAGTTTGGAATTAAGCTCCATCAGATGGATGTCAAAACGGCGTTTCTGAACGGGTTCCTCAAGGAGGAAATTTTTGTGGAACAGACTCCTGGATTTGAGGTTCCTGAGCATCCAGATCATGTGTATGTTCTTGACAAGGCCCTGTATGGTTTAAAACAGGCGCCTAGGGCGTGGTATGAACGTCTTTCGGAGTATCTGCTAGCTCATGGATATGAGCGAGGTAACGTAGATAAGACATTATTCCTTTTGAGAACTAATAAACATCTACTTATTATGCAGGTATATGTGGACGACATAGTCTTCGGTTCCACTAGTGATGAACTTGTTAAGTCATTCACGAAACTCATGGAGAACGAGTTCGAAATGAGTATGGTCGGGGAACTGACTTTCTTTCTTGGTATTCAAGTTAGACAGCTGGAGAATGGTACTGAGATTTCACAACAGAAGTACCTGAGTGAAGTTGTGAAGAAGTACCGATTGGGAGGTTCAAAGCATGTGAACACTCCGAGTTCTCCGAATGAGTCCCTGGTGAAGGATGATGGATCACCAAAGACGGATGCGATGATCTATCGAGGAATGATAGTTTCGTTACTCTATTTAACTGCTTCGAGACCTGACATTATGTTTAGTGTCTGTCAGTGTGCTAGGTTCCAGGCTGAACCAAGAGAGTCACACGTCAAGGCAGTGAAGCAAATTGTCAGATACTTGAAGGGTACTGAGAAGTCAGTCCTGTGGTATCCAAGGGTGAAGTCCCTCAGCCTGGAAGGCTTCACAGACGCAGACTTCACAGGAGATAGGACTGACCGGAAATCCACGTCTGGGATGGCTCAGTTCCTCGGATCTTGCTTGGTGTCGTGGGGATCGAAGAAACAGAATTCTGTGGCGTTGTCAACAGCGGAGGTAGAATATATTGCAGCAACATCGTGTTGTGCTCAAATCCTATGGCTTCAAAATCAGCTAAGTGATTTCAATCTGCATTTTGATCAAGTTCCAATTTTTTGTGATAATACTGGCGCTATTAGTATTGCAAAAAACCCTGTTCAACATGGTAAATCTAAGCATATAGAAATTAAACATCATTTTCTTAGAGACTGTGTAGAAAATGAACTCATCACTATTAATTTCTGCAGAAGTGAAGATCAGGTTGCTGATATATTTACCAAGTCCCTACATAAGGATGCTTTTGAGAAGCTAAGGATGGAACTTAGATTAATGAGCCCACAGTGAGGTACTTCGAACCTTCTCTCAGTGATTGACTAGATGATAGAGTTCTTAACATGCATGTGAGTCATTTACATGAGTGGATATTTGAAGTCCCTGAGTAGCTAGTAATGTGTGTGCTATTACTTCTTTGCTAAATCTGATATAGTACATGCATTGTTAAACACGTCTTTCTTGATGCCGTACATAACTTCCGGATTTTGTTGCCCAATTGCCCCATGAAGGAAGTATATGAGACCACCTAATCCTAGTATAGGTTATGTGTGTCCGATGAACCTCCTTTATACACTTTCTGGACATGCTTGATTATCTATATGTGTGATTGAGTGACTTGAATTGTGGTGATTTTATATTCTATACCCTTATGGTAAGCCGACCCACCACAATGTCCCTTGTGAAAAATCCATAGTCAGGGAACTGGTCTGGTATTCTCTCAGTCAAGGATTGAATGTCTCTGTGAATTGAAGAACTCAACGAGGTATTTGATAGATGAAGGAAGTGGTTTGATTGCAGTTAAGATGAAAAGACAGTTCAATGTTTGCTGTCTTGGAAGTCGGACGGTTTGTGTAGATACGTGGATGCGAATTAATCGAAGATTACAATGAGACTTTGAATTTTAAAAGGGGATTTGAAGATATTTCATACTACTTGCGAAATCTCTCAGCGACCAAAACCCTAAAATTCCTAACTCAGCTCCTCTCAAATCATTCGAAGTTTTCAATGGCGTCCAACTCAAACACAGCAACCAACATGGAGAAATCTGGTGCAGAGATGCTGACCGTAATTGTCGAAGATGTTAGTTATGAAATCCCGAAAGCAGTTGCAGATCTGCTGCTATCAAGTAAGTCCTCTTCCGTTTCAAGCCCTAAAATTGCTAAGGCTGTAGAAGATAGTACAGTAGTAAGAGAGTTGGGTGAATCGGAAAAACTAGATGAACCTGTGTTAAGTTGTGAAGCATCTGAAAAACTGAAGGAGGATGTGGGAAGAGATAGTGTTGCTGATGAAGTCGTGAACCCAAAAGCTATTAGTTCTGATATGGTTGTTGATACAGTAGAGAAGGAGCTAGATCCACTAATTTCCGAAGTAGTTGCGGACGTGTTGCAGAACCCGAAAGGGGTTGACAAAGAATCATTATGCAATGAGAAGACTGGCAAAGTGGATGATGTGTTGAAAGACGAACAAGCTGTTCGTGTGGTGGAAGATTTTCTAGAGGGTCTAGAAACTTCAAAGAAAATTGTAGCAGATTCTGAGAAATCTGGTGAGGTTAATGCTGTTGAGGTGGAGAACCCAGGAGGGGTTGAGACTGATGGTGTCCATATCACAGACATGGCTGACACAGTTGCTACTGCTGTGAAGAACCCAGTAGGGGTTGAAATTACCTCTGCGAAGGACCCAGAACGGGTTGCTGAATCTGGAGACATAGGATTCTGGTTTGGGTGTTCCCAGGAGAAGGGAGATGAGGCAAAAGAAATTGGTGAGCCCTCAGTTGGAGTCGAGGAATCTGGGATGAATCAGATTCTGGACGACCTGAATGAGCTAGGCAAGATAGCCAAGTTCAAGAGAACTGAAGTTGCTGACGAAGATGACTGTGAAATCGTTGAAGCCTCTTCAACAGTTTCAAAGAGGGTGAATAAAAATCTTCCAATCAGAATTCAACCACCAATAGACAGTGGTAAAAGGAAGCTGGCAGTGAAGGAGGAAAATGTTCCTGTGAGCTCGAGTAAGAGACCTAAGAGGTCAAAATATGGGAAGGAAATCCTGACCGAACTGGAGTGTTCAGAAAAGTTTCTGAAGGATGAAGGACTCACTGAAGTCTTTGATTTTTTAAAAGCTCAAGGTTGGGAAAAGCTGTGTGAAACCCAGGAGGTTGTATGTCCTGAGGTAGTTGAAGACTTCTACAGAAACCTGAAGCTGACAAGTGGTCCAGTTCCAACGTCGGCGGTGAACTTCAGAGGATATAAATTCTCCCTTTCCAGCATCGAATTGGCCATGATAATGGGGCTGGAGCATAAAGGATTTGATTACTACTGCAAGAACAATGTCTGGCCGAAGGAGATTGGAGATAAGAAGGAATTGGTGAGGAAGATATGCAAGCTGGACTCAGTTCAGAAGGGTCAGGGCATTAGTACTCAACTCATGGAGCCAAATGTGAAGATATTGAACAAATTGCTAGTGAGCAATTTTATGCAAAGGGGCGGAAAACCCTCATATGTTCAACATCAAGATTTGCTGGTATTGGACTTGTTGCTGAGGAAGGAAAAAATAAACCTGCCAAAGTTAATGATCCATCATATGGATCATCTGAAAGGACTAACTCAGATTGGGTTCTCCAGAGTAATCAAGAAGGTTCTTGAGGAACACAAGATATATGATGTCCGGTCTGGAGTTGAGGAACCAGTTGTCAAGGAGTTTGATCATGAAGCTTTCAGGAAAATGAATTTGGTCAAAGACCCAGAAGCGGGATGGGTTAAAGCCCCAGTGCAAGAACCTGTACTCAAAGCGAATCCAGCTATGCAGATCGAGGAGGAAGAGGATGAGGTTGAGGAAGATAATGCCAAGTTGATGGCAGTGTTTGAGAAAGTGGTCTCTGATGTCAAGGCAGAATTGAAAGAGATAAAGGCAGAAATGAGAGAATTCAAAAAGGAGGTCAGGGAGGAAATTCAAGGAATGAGGGATGAACTGGTGGCTTTGTGTGATAAGCTGTGAAGTTCTTAAGTCGAGGGTTGATGTCATTTGTCTTAGAGAATGCTGAGATCAGTTCCTGCTATGAGATTCCCCATCCTTGCTATCCCAACCTTGTATTTCCTTTTGTTGTTTCTGAGTGTTAACAACTTGTGTTCAACCTGCTTGTTATGACTATCTCATTTATCTTTGAAGTTCTATGCATGCTTTGATCAGCTCTCTGAATTTCAAGTTTTTCCTCATGTTCTTGACTGCTGTGTATGTTGATTAACTCTTCTTTGATGATGTCCAAAGGGGGAAGGGTAGAAGTATCAACTGAGGGGGAATACGATCTGAGGTTCCTGAGTAGAAATACCTGTGTAGGAATCTGACTTAATAGGATGTTTATCAAGTTTCTAAGTGTGCAGGAACTTAGGGGGAATTTGTTCCCAAGGAGAATAGGTTCTCAATTGATGCTGTGTGCATGTTTTACATCTATTAAGTGCTGTTTTGGTATTTCTCTCTCAATGGTTTGTCATCATCAAAAAGGGGGAAATTGTGGAGGCATTGGCCTCACACGTTTTTGATGATTGACAAACCGGTTTAATGGTTTGCTTGAGTTTCTATTAGTCAGGAACTTACTGGAGCATTCAAGGACGTGATGCTAGACTTGAGTACCTGCGGAAGTCTCCGAGTAACCAAGAACCTGAGTATTGGTCAAGTCAACGGAGCAGTTGAGCAGTTGAGGTCAAGTCAACAGAGCAGTTGACAGGGGAGTCAAATACATCATGGAGTAATGGCACGTCCCCACTTCACGTCAAGGAGATCATGGGTTGGCAGTTACAAGCCATGATCTGTGGCAGTTACTGAAGAACGTATATAAGCCGAGAACCATCTCTTCACAAGGCTGCGCCTTCCACATACATCCGAGAGAGCTTTCCAAGTGGGGTTTCCCAGAGAGAATATCCAGCAAGCTGTGCGAGGTGATATTCAAGTGATCAAGCTATTCTTGATCAGTACCGGAAAGCGACAGAGGTGCCACGACTACGACGACGTCGACGAGACAGTCAGGGAAGTAGTCAGGTTTTTGCTTATATAAGTCTAGGTTGATTTATACTTAATAGGCAAGTTTTGTACTCACTGAGTGTACAAATTAAATAGTAATAAAAGCTATTTAAGTTTATTCCGATGCGTACTCAGTTTAAGTAATTATCTGCATACAAAGTTAGGTTCCTTACAGTTCCGACCTTCGTTAAGTCTCTGACTTTTAATCTTAAGTCTTTGACTACTAACCACGATCCTATCATCGCCCGTTCTTAAAAACTTCAAAGATGAAGATCGATTGCGACAGTGGCACTCTTTCTATGGAGGTCGAGGGCGAAGTAATTTGCTTTGACATTTTTCAAGTTATGAAGCACCCACCAGAATTTCTACGGTGCATGCTCTAGACACACTGGATGACCTAGTCTAGGAGGTGAAACCGGAGAGGGAAGCAGACCCACTCGAGCTCGCACTAGATAGAGCAGTGTTCTCACATGAGGATTCGTATGAATTTGCTGAGGCCATTCTTGATGCACTAGCTTAGCTGGAAATTGCGATGCCACTAACACCCAGGTACGAATTTAATGCGATTCAATTATTTAAATCTGATGTGTTTTTGCCTTCTACTGTGCATGCACCTAATTTGGAGCTGAAACCTCTACCCGAGCACCTAAAATATGCATTTTTGGGGGAGAATGACACACTGCCAGTCATTATAAAAAAAGGACTAGAAATAGAGCAGGAAAGGTGGTTGATCGAGGTGCTAAGTTGCAATAAACTGGCTATAGAATGGACACTTGCTGACATTAGAGGCATCAGCCCGGCTTTGTGCATGCACCGTATTCTATTGGAGGATGGAGCTAAGCCTTCTAGAGAGCCTCAGAGAAGACTGAATCCGATTATGATGGAGGTAGTACAGAAGGAAATTCAGAAGTTGCTGGACGCTGATATGATTTACCCGATTTCAGATAGTCAGTGGCTGAGCCCAGTTCACGTAGTCCCAAAGAAGACATGGATTACAATTGAGAGGAATGGCGCGGGTGAGATGGTGACTACTAGAGTCAAAAACGGATGGCGCATGTGCATCAATTACAGGAAGTTGACTGTTGTGACGCGTAAGGATCACTTTCCCCTTCCGTTCATTGACCAGATGCTTGACAGGCTGGCAGGTAAGTGATGGACCATATTTATATGATTTGTTCAGACAGTTAAACCCACCAAATTAGACGCTTTATCTTGACAAATTTTACTTGTTAGTTTCACTTTTGTTCTACAGGCTATTTGAAGGAGTAAAGATGAAATGAGCTAAAATGGAGTTCTTAACGCTAAAAGTGGATTACAAGTCAGAAGTGGCCATACTCCGACAATACTCCGATCAAGACACAACTAAGTCCCAATGACTTATTCCAACAAAGATCAAGAACACAAGTGAAATGCCAAGTCTAAGTTCCTCACCTTTTGATGTCAACTAAAAGCAACCAAGAAGCAACCAAAAGGAAACCAAAGTCTAACCAGAGTTGGGATGTAACCGATGGCTTTTGGGAGGAAAAGATCTCATTCCACTCACACTCACCCCTCCTCCACCCCACCACCGGCGGCTATCCTCTCCTCCTCTCCCCTCTTGCCACCTAGGCCGGCGGCTTTGAGCCTTGCCACCTCATGGCCGGCGGCTTTGAGGTCCTCCACTCCCCTCTTGCCATGTGTTGGCCTCCCTCTCCTCCTCCTTGCCTATAAATACCAAGCTCCTTCTCCTTTGTAAATCATCCTCAATCCATCACACACCACAAGTCCATAGTCACTTGTTACTTATCTCTCTAGAGTTTGGGCACAATCCATGAAAACACACCACTTTGATATTGAAGCTCCAAGTTTGTTCTTGAGTACTCTTGTCGGTTCTTGAAGTACTCAAGCATTTCCTTTACTTTTCGTTGTTCTTGAGTTTACTCCTGTTGGTTCTTGAGTATTCTCCCCTTTACTTTCCTGTATTTCAAAAACCTTTACTTTCCTGTCTTTCAAAAACCTTTACTTTCCTGTCTTTCAAAAACCCTTACTTTTCCAAGTACTTAGCTATGATATCCACCTCTATGGATATTCGTAGCTAAACCCTTCATTCGGTTGAAGGGATGTGCTTGTATCATAAAATGTTTTAGACCCTTCTCTTAGTGCCTCTTTGTGTTCAAAACTTGTTCTATGTGCCATATATTAGGTCAGAACACTATTGGTTGAGTGGATGCTCGAAAGAGCAAAGCTCTTCCATGGGTTCGTGAACCTTCGTGGTTAAGTGGAGGCTCGAAAGGGCACAGCTTAACTGTGGAGTTCAACCTCTTTAAAACACCATTTGGTTGATCGTAACTGAAGATCAAATGGATACACATAAGCTAAGATACTTCGAAAGGAGGAATTAGCCCAAATAGAACAAGTGTTCTAAACGATGTGACAAGTCATGTGCTAGAAATAGCCTTGATACATCTTTGAACACTTAGTATGATCATTAGAGGTCGATGATAAACAGATTTATGATACAAGGCCCCTAAAACCGAATCATTTCCTTTAATTAAAACATCACCTGTCACTTTACTTTCAGTCCCATATCAACCGCTTACTTTCCGCAAGTCTTGTCCTTCAAGCATTTACTTTCAGCAAGCCTTGTCCTTCAAGCATTTACTTTTACGCACTTACTTTAAGCAAGCCTTGTCCTTCAAGCACTTTAATTTTCAGTATTTACTTTCAGTCCTGTATTTACTTTCTTTACTTTCAGTCATTTACTTTTCAGTACTAAAATCACAACCAACCCACGTTACTTTCAGTAATAAAATCACAACCAACCCCCAACTGTCTTATTTTCCATTTTCGAAAGAACAACTATCCACTAATTCCCTTGGGTTCGACCCCTACTTACCGCTTTACTACCCAATAGTAGAGTAACGAGTAGCGGACTCATAAATTTATTTTTGCACAGAGCCATCACACATTAACGACGGTGTGGTGCGCTCCGCCAGTAAGCCTTATTTTTGTTTTCTTGATGGATTTTCTGGTTATAATCAAATTCCTATTGCACCTGAGGACCAGGAAAAGACTACCTTCACATGTCCATTCGGTACATTTGCTTTTCGACGTATGTCTTTTGGATTGTGTAACGCACCCAGTACTTTTCAGCGGGTGGTTACTAGCATATTTTCTGACATGATAGGTACATTTATTGAGGTGACTTTTACTGTGTATGGTGAAACTTTTGATGCATGCTTGGATAACTTGAGTAGAGTACTAGAAAGATGTGTTTCTATGAATTCGGTGCTCAACTATGAAAAGTGTCACTTTATGGTTACTCATGGTTTGGTTCTTGATCATATCGTTTCACAGGAAGGTATTAAAGTTGACAAGGCAAAAACAGATTTAATTATTAGTCTTCCTTATCCTTCTACGGTGCGTGATATTAAATCTTTTCTTGGGCACGCTGGTTTTTATCGCAGATTTATTAAGGACTTCTCGAAGAAGGCTCTGCCTTTATCTAATCTCTTGTAGAAAGATGTTCCTTTCGATTTTACATATTCATGTAAGGAGGCCTTTGATGAGCTGAAAAAGGCTCTCACCAGCACTTGATGAGTCGAATTCTCGACTATAATTCCTCTACTTTTATTTGATATTTTGATCCGTTCCGAGTCTCTTTCGATGCCATTTGACCCTCTTGATTGCCATTTCATGTTAGACACCAACCTTACGGTCCTCGGGTTCAAAAAGATTAATTCTCGCAAGAAACCGAAGTTTCGGAGCAAAATATGGTGTTTCGGGCAAAACAGGACAAACTGACCTTGCTGGCTTATTTTGGATGTACAGATCTCATACGATGTCCGAATTGGTTGATTCAAAGCTTGTTAGAAAGATAACTCAAAGGGCTACAACTTTGTAACGCCAAGGCCAAATTCGGAGGGGAAGACCTTGACAAAGCCATGGGAAGGCAGACCAGTTTGCTGAACTCAGAGTTGGGACCAAGAAGAGAGGAAAGGGGATTGAGGTTTTGAGCCGGCCGGCTCAAGAACATGCCTATATCTGAACCGGCCGGTTCAAAGGGTCAGTGAGCTTGTAACAAGTGAGCCGGCCGGCTGGTAAATACTCACAAATCTGAACCGGCCGGTTGAGCTTTCTGGACATTTTTTGCCTATAAAATGAGATCTAGATCTAGTTTCCAAGGGGGATTTGGGGGGGGGATTCGAGCTAGGGTTTTGGAGCACGAAAAATTGAAGGTTTCTAGAGATAACAAGCTACCAAGGCTTCAAGGGGGGGGGGGATCATCCATTGAAGATTGAAGATCTTTGGTTCATTCCTTCCATTGTATCTTCATCTATGTACTCAATACAATTTGTGTTTGTCTATGAACATGATTTGTGAGTAGTGTTTTGTATTCTTGGGTCCTATGGATCTTATGTGTGTTTATACTCCTAATCTATAATGAATCAATGTTAGAATAACATGTTTGGATGATTGTGAACCTAGTTGGATAAAATGTCAACTCTATGCCCACCAAGTGTTTGATAAAATCCCTAAGTGGTCTAGAAACATGAATTTGAAGTTGAGTGTTCTAGCGAGCGAGACTAAGAGTTCTAGAATGAAAGTAGATTCACCCTTGCTTGATGACAATCACTAGCGTGACTCATTCTAGCATTGAGATAGGCTTGGTCTAGACCGCTCTTGGTGATTGATCATTCAACTAGCGTTGATGATTGAGAACCTTGAGTTGGACGTGAGCTAACAACATCTAGCGATTGAAGCTCACGTGCGAGGTGCCTCTCCCTTAAATCAAGTAACAACATCTAGCGATTGAATTTGATTTAATAGTCGCACGCCTTAATCTAATCATCCCACATGATTGTTTTTGCATGAAATTGAACTCTTGGAGTCTAAAAACACACATGAGTGAAGTAGTTCCCTAGAATACACCCATTGCCTTTGTAGTGACACTATCTCTAGACCCCTTAGTTTGTTTACATTGTTTATATTCATTTTCTTTAGCAACTCCACCAATTAAACCCAACCTTTCGCAATTAGAATAGACTTATCGGAACAAAATTGAATAGTGCATAAGTTTAAACTTGCTCCTTGAATGACCCGGTACTTACCGGTTATAAATTGTGATGTTCCCATGATTGGCATGTCTTTGACAAAACATCTTTAGACAGTTCAAGCTAGAGTTCAAGCAGATATTGGAACAGAAGTACAGCGTACAGAAGACACATGTTCAAGATACGGTTCATCCTGAAGATACGAAAAGGTTGAGGATCTTTTAGGTTGAAGATCTTTCCAGATTGGAGTCCGTTAGCAACGACATAGATCTTTCCAGAAGTCACTCTAGTTTTTCCTTACCAGAATTGGAATCCTCCTGTCCAACTTGGGAAAGAGGATATCGTATGAAGAAGATGTGACGACGAGATAGAGTGATTAAAGCGTATCATTCAACGAAGTCATCTGATTGGAGCAAATCGACAGATCATCATCAAAGATTTGTGCGATCAAAGATACGTAGATTTGCTGGGATAATATCGGATGGCTTAGGGTGGAAGTCATCTTCGAAGATCAAATATAGATTGAATATCCAGCAAATATCTCGCAATATCTTCGACTTATTTGTCGTCATATTCTGATCGGATTAGGGTTTCGTCCAAGCATATAAATACAATGCTAGGGCGCCCTTATGGATGCGCCTCCCGAGAGAAAAAACTAAACATGAGAGTTCGTGAGATTGGGGGAGAAGCGACGGCTGGCCATTCCACATCAGAATATCAGCCCTGAAGCAACCGTCTGTTCAGTGTGGTGTTCAGGCAGTGCTGGAGAATCAATGAAGTATACACACACAAGCTATCAAGCTACGTCTTTGAAAGAAGGCGACTGGACTTTCGAGAAGTTCAAGACTAGGCCGAGAGAGAAGTCTCGTCCTACCCACAGGCGATCGAGGGGAGTAGCGACGAACCGAGATCGCAAATCCGAGAGACGGAGAATTAGAGGCTAGGCGATTACAAACACGAGGTTGTGTAAGAGTAAGACCACTTGTAGCTCTAATTCTCATAATACGATTTGTGCCCCATTATAGGGTGTGGGAAACCCCCCAAAGTAGGCGAGGCCAAACTGGGTAACATACCGTGCGTGCTCCTGTTTCTCGTTTACCTTGGTTCCCGGTACTGCTTGATATACTGCTTAAATAATCTGTTGGAACATTCTCTGGTAGAGTTTGGTTCCTGTAATCTGTGTGTGTTTCAGTTATCTTCACTAACTACTGGATCTTTGCGAGAAGTGTCCAAGGGGTGTCTCAACCATACCTTGAACTGTCAGTTGAACTGTTGTGCAAAGAGTTCAAGGTCTGTCGCAACAGTACCCTGGACACAAGCTTGAACAGGGGACATAATTTCAATTGGTATCAGAGCAAACACTCGACACACTGAGTGGGATCCTGAAACTGTTCAAGATGATAGACACCAAAACTTACAAAAGTAAAGATGTTTGCATGGTTGCGTTCAGCTCTTCAAGTCACATGGAGAAAGATCGCTGGTACTTCGACAGTGGATGCTCTGCCCATATGACAGGAGACCCCAGATCTCTTATGAAGATTCGACCTGTGATTAAGAAGCAGTTCGTCACCTTCGGAGACGGAGGAAAGGGACAGGTAATCGGCTGTGGGACATTGAAGGTTCCGAATCTACCTGTCCTCGAAGACACTCTCCTAGTTGAAGGACTGAAAGTGAACCTGATCAGCATAAGTCAACTTTGTGACGGAGGATATCATGTCAAGTTCACTCACAACTCATGCCAAGTTCTCGACAAAGATGGGGGAATATTGATGAAAGGAAGCAGAGCAGCCAACAACTGTTATCTCATCGGGTCTGATGGAACAGGGTCTGGAACAGGAACTGAAACAGCCTGTCTGTCTAGTCAAGCGGATGAGATGTCCCTCTGGTACAGACGGTTGGGACATCTGAATCTCAAGACATTGAAAAAACTCTGCTCATCTGGACTCATCAGGGGAATGCCAAATGTCAAAGGAAGTCAGGATGTGATGTGTGGAGAATGTCAGATCGGGAAACAAATGAAAGCATCAAACCCCAAGGTCTCTCAAATAAGCACCAACCGACCTCTGGAACTGATCCATATGGACTTGATGGGACCAATGCAAACTGAGAGTTATGGAGGAAAGAAGTATGTTCTGGTCTGTGTTGATGACTTCACCAGATTCACCTGGACAAGGTTCCTTCGAGACAAGACCGAAGTTGCTCAACAATTCATAGAGCTGGCTACTCTTATCCAACGAGAAAGGGAAGACAAAGGGGAAAACTGATATCCATCAGGAGTGACAATGGCACAGAATTCAAGAATGTTACTATGAGTACTTACTGTACGAAACATGGAATTGCTCATCAGTTTGCATCAGCAATCACCCCTCAGCAGAATGGAGTGGTGGAACGGAAGAATCGTACCATTCAAGAGATGGCCCGGGTGATGATCCATGCCAAAAAGGTTCCTCTGAAGTTTTGGTCCAAAGCTATGAACACAGCATGTCACATCATAAATCGAGTCACTATACGCACTGGAACGGAGAAGACATGCTATGAACTCTGGAAAGGAAAGAAGCCCACTGTCAAATATTTCCACATTTTTGGAAGTGAGTGCTACATTCTGAACGATCGGGAGTACCGACAAAAACTGGATCCGAAGAGTGATGAAGGGTTCTTTCTTGGGTATTCCTCAAACAGTCGAGCATATCGGGTATTCAACAAGCGCACAGGATCAGTCATGGAATCTATAAATGTCAAAGTAAAGGATGAAGTGTTCGTACAGGCGGTCCCGGACGACGCTGAAGACAGCACTAGCACAGCACCTGCAACACAACCATCATCCCAGCAGACTGAGCATGACCCGACTGAAGGCTCCTCTGACAACTCCACTGAAGATCATCCCTCTGATGAAGCTGTTACTGTCAACCCCCGAGAAAATGTCACTACACTACAACCATCTCGACGAATTGCCAGGGATCACCCGATCTCTGAAGTTATTGGCTCACCTAGTGACGGAGTTCAAACTCGTAGAATTCTTAGCAACTCCAGAGAATTGCCTGCTTGCTCGTGTTTCCTCTCATCAATCGAGCCTAAAAACATAAAGGAAGCGTTACTTGATGAGTATTGGGTCCTCGTTATACAGGAAGAACTGGAAGAATTTGCTAGAAATGATGTATGGGATTTGGTTCCGAGACCTGATGGGGTCAACGTTATTGGTACAAAATGGATCTTCAAAAACAAATCCGATGCATCAGGGAACATCACCAGAAACAAAGCTCGCCTCGTGGCACAGGGATATACTCAAATAGAAGGGATAGACCTTGAGGAAACATTTGCTCCGGTCGCACGCCTTGAAGCCATTCGCCTACTGCTTGCTCTGGCATGTCACTTAAAGTTTCGACTGTTCCAGATGGATGTCAAAAGTGCCTTCCTAAACGGATTTCTGAATGAGGAGGTTTTCGTCGCTCAACCGAAAGGATTTGAAGATTCGCATCACCCAGCATCAGTGTACCACCTGAAGAAAGCCTTATACGGTCTCAAACAAGCACCCAGAGCTTGGTATGAGCGTCTCACAGTGTTCCTCGTCAATCATGGATATGTGCGAGGGGGAGTGGATAAGACCCTGTTCGTTAAACACACAAGGTCAGACTTTATTATCGCACAAATCTATGTTGACGATATTGTGTTTGGGTCCAATACCCAGAAACTGGTGGATCAGTTTGTGGAACAGATGCAGAAGGAGTTCAAGATGAGCATGGTTGAGTAAATGAACTACTTTCTAGGACTTCAGGTGACTCAAAAGGAAGATGGCATTTTCGTCTTTCAAAGCAAGTATGCCAAGAATCTGATAAAGAAATTTGACCTTGAAAAAGCAAGTCACAAACGAACTCCGACCGCTACCCACATTAGGATAACCAAAGACGACACTGTAACAAAGGTCGATCAGATGCAGTACAGGAGTATGATTGGAAGCCTCCTGTACTTGACAGCTAGTAGACCAGATATAGCATATGTCGTTGGCGTTTGTGCAAGATACCAGGCAGACCCCAAGGAAAGTCATCTCCTACAAGTTAAGAGAATCATAAAGTATGTATGCGGGACTGTTGACTTTGGAATCTGGTACACCAAGGACACCAACCCACATCTGGTTGGCTACTGCGACGCAGACTGGGCAGGAAACGCTGAAGATCGAAAGAGCACATCTGGAGGATGCTTCTTCTTAGGAAATAACTTGGTCTCGTGGTTCAGCAAAAAGCAAAATAGCATCTCACTGTCCACGGCTGAAGCAGAATACATAGCAGCAGGAAGCAGCTGCACTCAACTTCTATGGATGAAGCAGATGCTGTCTGAATACGGAGTTAAACAAGAAGAAATGACCCTGTACTGTGACAATATGAGCGCAATCAGTATCTCAAAGAACCCAGTGCAAAACTCCAGGACAAAACACATAGACATCAGACATCACTTCATCCGAGAGCTGGTTGAACAGAAGGTGGTTACTCTTACGCATGTTACAACAGGCAAGCAATTGGCGGACATATTCACCAAACCACTTGATGCCGCTCAGTTTGAAACACTCCGATCCTCCTTGGGTCTGTGTGTTATCAAGAACTAAGTGTTCCAAACAGGGGTCAGTCATAGGCAGAACACCAGCTCAAACAGTTGGGCTGACCACCTATCAACAAGGAGCTGGAACAGAAGTAAAAGAAGGAAGCATCTACCCAAAATAAGGAGAGTGTGCAGACTACGATGGAAAATCAGACGATTTCTCGACCCTAAATGAGGAAATCTCCTCTGCTCACCCAAGGCTTGCTCTCATACTGCCAAGAAGGAAGTACGAACGATGGGTCAAGCTTCAGTGAGCTAAAGGTGACAAAGCGGTAAATAAAAGCCGAATGTATTGAATCCTACTGCAGATTATCTGACCGGTTCTGCAAAAGAAGGGTAAGTCCACAGGGCGAAGAGTGTGATCTAGATAAGCAGGAGAATGAGAATGCAAGTGGAGAACTGCAAGCGAAGCAATTGGGTAATGTGATGGAAGAATCCCATACACCCTTCAGGAATGAAAATCTGGATGCGCGGCTCAAGGAGATTGATGATATTACTGATGAGCTTCTAAACAAGAAGATTTCAACTCTTGTCGAGACAAAAGTAAGGTGGTGAGAAAAATGTTGTCTCAAGAGTCGTACAGCTTACGAAAGGGTGCATGATGAGCTTACGAAGGATGCCCTTGTGATAGTGGATCCGCCAGCTTCTCCTGACTTGGTGTCAAAGGTATGAGAATGCTTCAATATGATTGCGGATCAGAAGTCTCAGACCCCTCTGAGAAAAATGACGAGCCGAATGGTCAAGGACCTTGATAAGGCTGTCCAAAATTTGCACAAGGGACTATCATTCATGCAGGAAATGAGCTTGTCAAGTTTCCAGAAAAATCCGACTCAGACAAGGCAGCTGAGAAGTCATCTATTGAAACAGTGTTTCGATGACTGGAAATCAGGTAATAAAGTTTTCAAAGGGAACCGGAACTCAGTATCACTGGCTGAACTAAACAAGAGTACTGGAAAGGAGAAACCAAAGGAAGAAAGTAACCATCCAATCATACTTGACTGAAGTTTCCTCCCCAGAGGAATAGCACGAGCACACATGCAGGGGGAGCAAGTACATCCAAGAAAAGGAAGAGGAGTGCCCCCGGATTTGCTCCACCCAGTATATCAAATGAAGCATCTGAGCATGAAATTAGGATAGTCAGTACAGATGCAGCAGCGGAGTGGAAGGGAGTAGGTCATCTCTAAAAGGCTACCTAATAAGACGTCTGTTCCAAGGTAGTCATCCCTAACAGCAGCTCTGACTATATTCTACTAAAGAATGTAGAGATCATTCAGGGGTTCGAACAGCCGCTAAGACGCATTGGTCCGACAGTCCCACGGTATGTGTCCCTGTCCCAGGCTATTCTCAAGGGGGAGTTGACCAGATTTCAGATACCGAAGAGTCGTAAGTGCTCCCTCAACTTGCGCTGATTAATTGGCTGGTTGCAACCCGATTGGACCCCTTGCCAGTTTGTGGCAAAAAGGGGGAGTAGTTCCGTCGTCTAAAGTTAGATTCGGTTTTGCCAAAATGCCAAGGGGGAGATTGATGTTCCCATGATTGGCATGTCTTTGACAAAACATCTTTAGACAGTTCAAGCTAGAGTTCAAGCAAATATTGGAACAGAAGTACAGCGTACAGAGGACGCATGTTCAAGATACGGTTCATCCTGAAGATACAAAAAGGTTGAGGATCTTTAAGGTTGAAGATCTTTCCAGATTGGAGTCCATTAGCAACGACATAGATCTTTCCAGAAGTCACTCTAGTTTTTCCTTACCAGAATTGGAATCCTCCTGTCCAACTTGGGAAAGAGGATATCGTATGAAGAAGATGTGACGACGAGATTGAGTGATTAAAGCGTATCATTCAACGAAGTCATCTGATTGGAGCAAATCGACAGATCATCATCAAAGATTTGTGCGATCAAAGATACGCAGATTCACTGGGATAATATCGGATGGCTTAGGGTGGAAGTCATCTTCGAAAATCAAATATAGATTGAATATCCAGCAAATATCTCGCAATATCTCCGACTTATTTGTCGTCATATTCTGATCGGATTAGGGTTTCGTCCAAGCATATAAATACAATGCTAGGGCGCCCTTATGGATGCGCCTCCCGAGAGAAAAAGCTAAACACGAGAGTTCATGAGATTGGGGGAGAAGCGACGGTTGGCCATTCCACATCGGAATATCAGCCCTGAAGCAACCGTCTGTTCAGTGTGGTGTTCAGGCAGTGCTGGAGAATCAACGAAGTATACACACACAAGCTATCAAGCTACGTCTTTGAAAGAAGGCGACTGGACTTCCGAGAAGTTCAAGACTAGGCCGAGAGAGAAGTCTCGTCCTACCCACAGGGGATCGAGGGGAGTAGCGATGAACCGAGATCGCAAATCCGAGAGACGGAGAATTAGAGGCTAGGCGATTACAAACACGAGGTTGTGTAAGAGTAAGACCACTTGTAGCTCTAATTCTCGTAATACGATTTGTGCCCCATTATAGGGTGTGGGAAACCGCCCAGAGTAGGCGAGGCCGAACTGGGTAACATACCGTGCGTGCTCCTGTTTCTCGTTTACCTTGGTTCCCGGTACTGCTTGATATACTGCTTAAATAATCTGTTGGAACACTCTCTGGTAGAGTTTGGTTCCTGTTATCTGTGTGTGTGTTTCAGTTATCTTCACTAACTGCTGGATCTTTGCGAGAAGTGTCCAAGGGGTGTCTCAACCTTACCTTGAACTGTCAGTTGAACTGTTGTGCAAAGAGTTCAAGGTCTGTCGCAACAGTACCCTGGACACAAGCTTGAACAGGGGACATAATTTCAAATTGTTTTTGATTAAATATCTTGCCTTCGAATCACATAGATTTGAAACGTATAATATTACAACACATCAAAATGGCGTCGTTGCCGGGGAGCAATGAATTAACTAGAGCACTAGAGTAGATTTTGTGAGATTTGGACTATTCTTGTAAATATTTTTCTTTTTCTTTTGTACATTCTTTACACTCATATCCCTTGCTAACTTTTGTTTTTTGGTTTTACGAGGATGAATTCATGCAACCAACAAGTCTCAAACAATGAAAGATACTACCAAGAGGAGGAGCAACCAAATTGTTATTATCAATAACATGGCTATCCGACAAGTTATAACCCTCCGAATTGGGATGATAGCCAATGCTTTGAAGTTGGAGACTCCTACCCTCCATACCCTGAACCTCCTCAATCTTCAAATGAGCCCTCCAATATAAAAGCCATGCTTGCCACACTCCTTGCATCCCAAGAGAGGATGCATAGAGACATGCAAGCCCATTTGATGGAGATGGATGCCCATTTTGATAGAATGGAGGCTCAAAGACAAATGTTTAGAAGCGAATTGGTGCAACAAGCAATGGAAAATGAAAACTTGGATGAGGAAGAGGAGATATCTGATGGACCAAAATTATACGAATCAAAAACACAGTAAAACCCACCAAATTAGACTGTTGGTCTATTTAACTTCTACTTGTTAGTCCCGATATATTTCTACAGGGTATTTTGGCGCTTAGAGAGAAAACACGCTAAGGAGGAGTTTTTAAGCAGAAAATGAAGAACGAGTCATTCCAGGTCACGACCATGCTACACTCAAAATCAGCCTTAACATCCTTCATGGAACCGACTTGGAATCACCCAAATATTCTAGAACCGTCGGAAAATGGACAAGAACGCAAGGCAAAAGCACCGAGCCCGATAAAGGCCAAACAAGGGCAATTTCATCGGATTTGGGATTTCGACCATGTTCCAAGCAGAATTTGGCTTAGGTTCCTTCTTGAGATCATCTTAGAATGACATTTTCATTCAAAATACACTCTCCAAAATCCAAGAAGCTCCGGCCAAAGCTCCGGTCAGATCCGGTCAAACCGATGGCTTTTGTGAAGAAGTCACAAGCTTCTAGAAGGGTGGCTCCTCCACTCTCCTCCCTCCAAGTGGCGGCTCCTCCTCCTCTCCTCCCATAGCAGCCGGCGGCTTTCCTATTCACCCCATGTGGCACCTCCTCCTTGCTTCTCCATGGAAAAGATGACAAGTGGTGGCTCCTCCTCCACATCTTCAAACCCTCCTCCTCCACCCTTGGATGCTCCTCCACATGCCACCATCTCCACCCTTGCTCCTCCTCCTCCATGGCTATAAATAGAAGTGCTCCTCCCCATTTGTAACACAACCCCAAAATGTGGAGAGCTTCTCTCTCTACAAAATCTCTCTAGCTTTTGTGGGCACAATTATGTAATATTACTTTGGAATAAAGAATCCCTTGGCGCTTCAACGGTTGTAAGTATCTCTTAGTATTTATTTATTTAACTGTTGTCTTTATTTCCTTAGTAATAATGTTTAGCGCGATGAATAGTAGCTAAACTAGTAGTTCGGTAGAAGGGGCGTACTTGTATTATAAATGTTTTAGACTTTACTCTTAGTATACCTTTGTATTCAAAACTTGTTCTATGTGCCATATTTAGTCAGAGTTTCCAAGGTTGAGTGGATGCTGTAACAAGCAAAGCTCTTCTGTGGGAATTCGTGATCATACTCAGGTAGTGGAAGCTGTAACAAGCAAAGCTATCTGAGGAGTTCGACTCATCCTAAACCCCATCTGGTCGAGCGTAACTGTGAGATCAGGTGGATGCACACAGGCTAGCATACCTTTGGGTATTGGCGCTAGACTGAAATAGAACAGGTGTTGTTTTAAATCGGTGTTGCAAGTCTTGAGCTGTAACTAGCCTCGATTCACCGTTTGAATACTTAGCATGATCATATCTTGCGCTAGAAATAGCCTCAATTCATCTTTGAACACTTGGTATGATCATTAGCGGTCAATGATAAACAAATATAATACAAGGCCCCTGAAACCGAACATTTCTCTTAATTATTAAATCTGTAATTTACTTTCAGTATTAAAACCAACTAACCAATCAAACAATCATATAGCTGGTAGCTTTAAAACCAACCAACCAACCTAAAACACGCTCTCTCGCTGGATAAACCCCCCCAAAGAACAACTAATCCACACTGACTCCCTTGGGTTCGACCCCTACTTACCAAGTACTACCCAGTAGTATAGTTGCAAGTAGCGGACTATAAATTTATTTGCACAATCGCTTTGACGACGAGCGGTTCTGTCAATATCCGAAGAAGAAGTTCTGGAATCTAATGCCTTAAGGCAAGATTGGGATCAAGCAATGGAGGATGAGTTCATGAGAGCCGCTCGCCAAGCTTTTGATGAGGCGTGGGATGATGAATCTTGCACCGAGGATGAGTTGGAACATGAAAGTGCACCACCTTCCACTGCTAGCACGTTTCAAGATCATTCGGTTGAGAACACACAAGATTTCACCATTTCATCAACGCCTTGGCTCTCCGACGAGGAATTCTTCAATGATGACGACTCATGCCTAGAAGAAATATCTTTCTCAAATGAACAAGACCTCCTCCCTCCCACTACATGTGAACTTAAATGTGAGCCCGATTTTCTTGTCGAGGATGATATGGAGGAAGGGCATATTGAGCCACAAGAACTTCAAGTGTATGAAGACTTTGTTGAGGTATATATCAAAACGACTAAGAGCAACCTCGCATACAAGGAGATGAAAGTTTAATGAGGGAGATTGAGAATTGGGCACCCAAGGACATCATTGAAAAATTGAAGGAAGGTGTGCCCATCAAACTAGAGGCTAGCATTGAAGATCCTTTCTTTGTCACAAAGCCTCGAGACAAGTTTTGGAGCTTCCTACCATACTTTACGAGATTATTCAAAAGGAGCTCCAATGACCCCTTAATTCTAAAGGGTTCAACATTCTTGAAGGGGTCAAACTTGCAATTGAAAGTCCATCGTAGGCTTGATGGACGAGAATTCAAATGGGATTTGAAGGTGGATTGACACCCCGAATGTCCAAGGCCCCGTGAGAAGGGATCCTAGCAAAGGACTTCTCAACGAGTGATTCTATGGGCACTTTGCTACGTCTTTGACAAGACGGGAAAAACTAGGCCCTCGCGGAGGTAACCCGGTTTGTAAGTTTTTCATTCTCGTTCTTTATGTTTAAGTGTTTGACATGATTTTGAGTGACTTAGACTCTAAGTGTGGCGTGTGATATGTCTTTAGAGAGTGAGATCTTAAGTGTGGAGTGAGTTCCACTCACTCCAATCCCAATTCACATCGCCCATACCCCTCCACCTCCCCTATATTTGTCTATGAATAATGATGTCGCCCCTTAGTGTTCATATGCCTTCTTTGAGTTTACTAGACGAGGACTATCTTGTTATACCATGCTATTAGGCTAGTTTCACATTTGGGGCACTTAGGAAACCTTGTTTATATTTTGGAGGATGTGATTTACCTTCCTTGTTTGAATTCTATTAAACCTATGTCATGATGTTAGCGTGTGACTTGTGATGCTATCTTGCTCATACTTGAGTTTTACATTACCTTGGATGTCGCTTGTTACGTTTAACCTCTCATGTTCTCTTGTCATCAAGGAAAGTATTCACATCATGTATGATCAAGTTTAGCACAATGGTATATTTTCTATTGGCGGGGCACATCTACAAACGAGGGGAGTTCCTATGCGCCCTATTCTCATTTTATTTATTGTTTGCGCTTAGGGACTAAGCTAGCTCTTAAGTGTGGAGTGGGTAGTTGCATAGTTCACTCATGTCATGCCTATCATTGTTGAATGGACACTTGCATTAATGTACTTTATCCCAATTTTATGAGTGTTATACTACTAAAGGCTTGTTACTATCATTTCTCAACTTCTTTAAGTCACATCTAGCTTACATTTCCCTTTTACATGATTTAGAGTCCAAAACCAAGCTAGCTCTATTGAATGCACATTCTTGTGAATCAATATTCATTGCTATCTTTTGCCTATCTAGCAATCTAAGTATTTTTCGCGCATGCTTTGAAAAGTTTTTAGCAAGCACACTTTAAAACCTTCATGAAAAACTTATACCTCTCGATTGTTTTTAGGTGACTTTAGTTCTCTTGCCTCGTGCCTTGTTTGTGGTTGTTTCTCACACATTCCATTATCACATTGGGCATACTGTCAAGTTTTAAGTGTGGAGTCAAAAGAGGGAGAAAAATAGGCCCCAGTAAAAAAAAACTTGGTCAAAGAGGGCAAAGCCCCGACTAAGAACTCTCTCGATGTACGCGAGAAGTTTTGCTCCAAAACATACAAATGTCGGGGGTTAGGAAGAAAAGTTCCCCCTCAAAAGCATTTGTAGGCCAAAGGCCAAGTAAAAACCACTTAAACTTGACGTTATGCCCTTCCATCATCTCTTATATGTGTGAGTTCACCACGTGCATTGTGTGCTAGCAAGTTGAGCTTTAGGACAACCCTTGTGATTTCACGTAAGCTATTGATTGGTTTATGCTTGTTTTAAGAACTCTTGTTGTCAAACTCCTCTTTCCTTATGGATTATGACTTTAGCGTCTAAAACTTGGAAATGAGTTTTATATCGTTAGCCTATGGACTAGCCCTAGCTAGCATAGGTGATCGATTGACACTTTTTGTGCAAAAGCCTTAACCGTGTTTCAAAAGCCTTGCAATGAAAATGAATAGACTTCTAGGTTAGACACTAGATAGCTTTAGTATTGACTTCCTTGAATGTGCACCCTCATGTGAGCTTAAACGGTTGGAAAACTCTCTTGAAATGTATAGTGATTGTGACGCTAGCTTGGGATGTGAAGTAAGTTTTGAGAAATCCATGCCTTCATTGTTAAACACTCTTGCGTTCACTCTGGTGGGATAAGTGCATTTGGGATTTGTGAGTATTTGATGGACCATATTTATATGACTCATTAAGATAGTTAAACCCACCAAATTAGACACTTTGTCTTAACAGCGTTTAGTTGTTAGTTCCATTTTTGTTGTACAGACTATTTTGAGGTTCAGAGAAGAAACGAGCTAAAAAGGGGGTTCTTAAACCAAAAATGGATTACAAGTCAAGTCGGGCCAGTCGGGACCGAGAAAAATCAACCAGGGACCGAGGACCCCAGTCGAGGACCGAGGACCCCAGCCGGGTACCCAGGCCCAGTACCGAGAACCTCAGGTCCCTGCCAAGAGGTACCGGGCCCTGCCAAGAGGTACCGGGCCCAAGTGCCGGGAGTGCCGGGAACCAAGTCCTGAGTGCCGAGAAGACCAGGTCCCCGCCGAGCACCCGTGCCGAGAGAGCCGAGCGCCCGTGCCGAGACCCACATCCGAGAGCACCGAGACCCACGTCCGAGAGCGCCGAGACCCACATCTGAGAGCGCCGAGACCCACATCCGAGAGATCCAGGACCCCGCCGAGAGCAACGCCCGGGCTCGGCCGACCAAGGGCCCGAGAAAAACTTCAACCCCGGGCCGTGACCATGCTCCGGGAAGAATTTGGCCAAACATCCTTCATGGATCAGTCTTAGAATCGTCTCAACATTCCAAATCCATGGTTCAACACCCAATCACCTCCGGCCAAAATTCCAGCAGCTCCGGCCAAAATTCAGGCCAAGCTCCGGCCATGGTCCAATCAACTTCCGGTGATGCTCCGATCAAGCCAAATCCAACCACCACCTTGCTCCGGTCATTTTAGCCCAACTCCGGTCAAAAATCCGGTGAAGTCCAACTAAACTACTTATTTCCCGGTTAGGGCATACTATTCACATCGGTTGATCTTTTGGTTTGAAACCAAACTTCAACCAAGTTCAAGGGACTTGCCCAAAGCTCAACCAAGCTCATATGGTTGCCCTTTGGCACATCCCATGCTCTAGCCACCCATGTGCAAGGCAAGTGCACCCTTTGGCTCATCCAAACTCCAACCGAAGGCCAACCAAGCTCAACCGGACTTATGGGAGGACTAGAGGCGGTTGGAGGAGGAAATATCTCACTCCACTCACTCCTCCACCGCCACATTTGGCGATAAAAGGAGGGCTTCCCCTCCTTGAATCAGATGACTTGTAACTTAGGTAGAGAATCTCTCTAGAATCCACCTCACAAATCCTTGTAAACACTTGTGTTTTGATATCAAAAGCTCTACCTTCTCTCTTGATCTTGAATACTCTTGTTGGTTCTTGAGTATTCTTGAGTATTCTTGAGTGTTCTTGAGTTTACTCTTATTTGTTCTTGAGTATTCTTGTTGTTCTTGAATTTTACTTTCCAAAACCTTTACTTTTCTTGTCTTTGCTTTCAAAACCATTTACTTTTCTTGTCTTTGTTTTCAAAACCATTTACTTTTCTTGTCTTTGCTTTCAAAACCAAAACCTTTACTTTTCCAAGCACTTAGCTATGGTATCCACTTCTATGGATATTCGTAGCTAAACCCTTCATTCGGTTGAAGGGGTGTGCTTGTATCATGCAAACGTTTTAGACCCTTTTCTTAACGCTTCTATTATGTTCAAACTTGTTCTATGTGCCATATATCAGGTTAGAACATCATGGTTGAGTGGAGGCTCGAAAAAGCAAAGCTCTTCCATGGGGTTCGTGAGCATACATGGTTAAGTGGAGGCTCGAAAGAGCAAAGCTTTTCCATGGAGTTCAACCTCTTTAAAACACCACTTGGTTGATCAGAAATGATTGATCAAGTGGATGCACATAAGCTAAGATACTTCGAAAGGAGGAATTAGCCTAACTAGAACAAGTGTTCTATGTCTTGAAAAGGACTATATGGTGTGGCAAGTCGAGTGCTAGAAATGGCCTTGATACATCTTTGAACACTTAGAACGATCATTAGAGGTCGATGATGAACGAACTATGATACAAGGCCCCTATAACCGAATCCTTCCATTAATCAAAGCACCACTTGTCACTTTACTTTCAGTCCTAGTATCAACTGTTTACTTTCAGTACCATTTACTTTCAGTACCTTTACATTCCGCAACTAACTTTACTTTCAGTACCTTTACATTCCGCAACTAACTTTACTTTCAGTACCTAACATTTACTTTCAGTACTTTACTTTCCGTAACTAACTTTACATTCAGCACTTACTTTACGCACTTACTTTCAGTACTTTACTTTTACGCACTTTATTTTCAGCACTTTATATTTCAGCACTTTACTTTACGCAATTTACTTTCAGTCTTTACTTTTACGCACTTTATTTTCAGTCTTTACATTTCCGTACGCTTACTACAGACTTGTTCAACATCGATCCAACATAACTTTGGCACGCATTGCGCTTGAAATATAGCGTGCGGCCAGTGCCAAAAATATGTTTCTTGGTTGATATTGAACTCGACTGTTCCAGCACTTTACTTTTCAGTATTTACTTTCAGTCTTTACTTTCAGCACTTTAATTTCCAGCACTTTACTTTTCAGTCATTTACTTTTCAGTACTAAAACCACAACAAACCCCAATTGCACTTAAATTTCTGTACAAATCTCTTAAAGAACAACTATCCACTAATTCCCTTGGGTTCGACCCCTACTTACCGCTTGCTAATCCAATAGTAAGTCACGAGTAGCGGACTTATAAATTTATCTTTTGCGTTGCACACGACGACTGTGCATCCGTCAGTATTCCCTTTTCTGAAAACTCTCACTAGACTATAACTCATCCACTAGGGTAGCCTAGGGGGTTAAAGGCTTAGTGCATATGCTAAATGCACTCGTAACACCTAAGAAAAGGAGTTAGAATGTGAATATGTGTTAGAGTAGTTAGAAACAAAAGTTTGAGACATTAAATGGATGTGGAGAGCAAATGTGTGACAAAACATAATGATTAATGACTTAACTTTTCGACATTTGTTTCTCTTTGGCTTGATCTTATTGTTTGCTCGAGACGATCAAACTCTAAGTGTGGAGTGTTTTGATGAGTTGAATTCTCGACTATAATTCCTCTACTTTTATTTGATGTTTTGATCCGTTCCGAGTCTCTTTCGATGCCATTTGACCCTCTTGATTGCCATTTCAGGTTAGAAACCAACCTTACGGTCCCCGGGTTCAAAAAGATCAATTCTCGCAAAAAAACCAAAGTTTCGGAGCAAAATATGGTGTTTCGAGCAAAACAGGATAAACTGACCTTGCTGGCTTATTTTGGACGTACACATCTCATACAATGTCCGAATTAGTTGATTCAAAGCTTGTTAGAAAGATAACTCAAAGGGCTACAAATTTCTAGTTGTCGCCAAGGCCAAATTCGGACGGGAAGACCTTGACAAAGCCATAGGAAGTCAGACCAGTTTGCTGAACTCGGAGTTGGGACCAAGAAGAGAGGGAAGGGGACTGAGGTTTTGAGCCGGCCAGCTCAAGGACATGCCTATATCTGAACCGGCCGGTTCAAAGGGTCAGTGAGCTTGTAACAAGTGAGCCGGCCGACTAGTAAATGCCCACAAATCTGAACTGGCTGGTTGAGACAGTTTTTGCCTATAAAATGAGATCTAGATCTAGTTTCCAAGGGGGATTTCGGGGGGGGGGGGGATTCGAGCTAGGGTTTTGGAGCACGAAAAATTGAAGGTTTCTAGAGAGAACAAGCTACCAAGGCTTCAAGGGGGGATCATCCATTGAATATTGAAGATCTTTGGTTCATTCCTTCCATTGTATCTTCATCTATGTACTCAATACAATTTGTGTTTGTCTATGAACATGATTTGTGAGTAGTGTTTTGTATTCTAGGGTCCTATGGATCTTATGTGTGTTTATACTCCTAATCTATAATGAATCAATGTTAGAATAACATGTTTGGATGATTGTGAACCTACTTGGATAAAATGTCAACTCTATGCCCACCAAGTGTTTGATAAAATGCCTAAGTGGTCTAGAAACATGAATTTGAAGTTGAGTGTTCTAGCGAGCGAGACTAAGAGTTCTAGAATGAAAGTAGATTCACCCTTGCTTGATGACAATCACTAGCGTGACTCATTCTAGCATTGAGATAGGCTTGGTCTAGACCGCTCTTGGTGATTGATCATTCAACTAGCGTTGATGATTGAGAACCTTGAGTTGGACGTGAGGTAACAACATCTAGCGATTGAGGTCACGTGCGAGGTGTCTCTCCCTTAAATCAAGTAACAACATCTAGCGATTGAATTTGATTTAATAGTCGCACGCCTTAATCTAATCATCCAACATGATTGTTTTTGCATGAAATTGAACTCTTGGAGTCTAAAAACACACATGAGTGAAGTAATTCCCTAGAGTACACCCTTTGCCTTGGTAGTGACACTATCTCTTGACCCCTTAGTTTGTTTACATTGTTTATATTCATTTTCTTTAGCAACTCCACCAATTAAACCCAACCTTTCGCAATTAGAATAGACTTATCGGAACAAAATTGAATAGTGCATATGTTTAAACTTGCTCCTTGGACGACCCGGTACTTACCGGTTATAAATTGTTTTTGATCAAATATCTTGCCTTCGAATCACATAGATTTGAAACGCATAATATTACAACACATCAGCACTCCCATTATTCAGGCACCAGTTTGGGACCAGCCATTCGAGATTATGTGTGATGTCAGCGACTATGTTGTAGGAGCTGTACTAGGCCAGAGGGTGGACAAAAGGCTGGTAATAATTTACTATGTGTCGAGGACTCTGGATGCAGCTCAACGAAACTACTCGACCACTGAGAAAGAATTATTAATAGTTGTTTTTGCTTTGGAGAAATTTTGGCCCTATTTACTTGGTACTAAAGTTGTTGTTTTTTCTGACCATGTAGCTATCAGGTACCTGATGACGAAGAAGGAGGCCAAACTGCGATTGATTAGATGGATTTTACTACTGTACGAGTTTGACCTAGAAATCAAGGACAAGAAGGGGATTGAAAACACCATAGCTGACCACCTGAGTCGACTAGTACGAGAAGAGGACGCTGGATAGATCACAGAGACCTTCCTAGATGAGCACTTGTATGCTCTCACAGGTAAAGTACCATGGTATGCTCCCATTGTGAACTACTTGGTCGGAGGTAAATTTCCACCCTCCTACTCGAAAGCTCAGTGTCTAAAACTTAAGCATGATTCAAAATACTATGTGTGGGATGACCCGTATTTGTGGAAAATTAGCGTAGGCCAAATACTTAGGCGGTGTATTCCTGATGATGAGATTGCTTCTGTGCTTAGTTTCTGTCATGAGCATGCATGTGGTGGCCACTTTGGCCCCAAGAGGACTAGCAGAAAAATTTTGGATAGTGGTTTTTATTGGTCACAGGTGTTTAGAGATGCATATGATCATTGCAAGAGATGTGATAGATGCCAGAAAGTAGGTAATATTTCTGCTAGGAATGAGATGCCCCAAGTGCCTATTTTAGTTGATGATGTTTTTGACATATGGGGGATAGATTTTATGGGTCCTTTTCCTGCATCGTTTGGCTATTTATATATTCTTGTTGCAGTGGATTATGTGTCCAAGTGGGTAGAGGCTAAGGCTACTAGAGGCGATGATACTAAAACAGTTGTGGATTTTCTTCGCACTAACATATTTTGTAGATACGGAGTGCCTGAAGCAATAATTAGTGATCAGAGGACACATTTCTGCAATAGGCTGATGGCAGCAGTTATGAAACAATACCATGTTTACCACCATACTTCCACAGCTTATCATCCCCAGACAAATGGACAAGCAGAGATCTCTAACCGAGAAATTAAGGGGATTCTAGAAAAGATGGTGAAGCCGATTAGGAAGGACTGGAGTCAAAGGCTAGATGATGCACTATGGGCTTATAGAACAACATACAAGACACCGATAGGTACTTTGCCTTTTCAGTTGGTGTATGGGAAGGCATGTCACCTCCCAGTCGAGCTAGAGCACAAGCCTTTTGGGAACTGAAGACGTGCACATTTGACCTGAAGAAGGCTGGGCTAGAAAGGAAATTACAGCTCTGTGAGCTTGAGGAACTGCGCCTAGAGGCTTATGAGAGCCAATCAGACTACAAGGCGCGAACAAAGCTGTACCATGACAAGTTCATTCTACGACGCACATTCAACATTAGCCAGCATGTACTTTTATTTTCATCACGTTTACGACTAATGCCTGGCAAATTATGTTCTAGATGGACATGTCCTTACACAGTGATTATGGTTTTTAACCACAGGGCACCTGAGCTGGAAAACCTGACGCGTGGACACCGTTTCAAGGTCAATGGACAACGGGTGAAGCAATATCAGGGCGAAATCGAACAACCTGTTCAGCAGTTTGAGCTCATCGAACCTCCCACTGACACATAATTGAGGTACCGTCAAGCCAACGACGTAAAACAAAGGCGCTGTGCGAGAGGTAACCCGATGTTTTTCTTTTATTTTGTCTTGAGTCTCGTTGTCCAGTCTGTGTCTGTCTAGTTTGTTATCATTTGCTTTGGGGGAAAGAAACAACTTTTGTGCAGGAAAAGGGCATTCTTCACAGCAATGATCGCGGGTTTTCTGCATATTAATACTGCAGACTATGAGCACTTTATTATTTGACCGTGACTGATAAGATGAGATTCATCCGCGGCTATCATTGGCCAAACATGTTACTTTTCTCAGAGCATATCGCGGACGATGTGCATATTACACACCACGTGTGTTGCACAGTTTAACATTTGACCGCAGGGCATAAAATGTTCGTGACCTGTGGCTATTTTTGGCCCCGAACCCTAAGTTCTCCATCTCAGACCCACATCCTCTTTCCCATTCTCAAACGCCGCCGGCTCCATTCCCCACCACACCAACTCCGGCTCCGACCACCACCAACAACTATACCAGTAACATCCGAACGCTTTTGGACCAGTAAACTCCACACCAAGTACCATATTCCGAAGCGAAGGGCTTCTTTGAGGTATTGCTTGGGGTTTTTCTCATTGGGTTTTCTAGGATATCATCAAATCGAATTGGTGTCCTTCACTATCTACTTAATTGGTGTTGAATCTTGAGGTAGTGGATTATATAGATGTGTATAAGATTGCCAAGTGACAATTTTGAGTGGGATTGAAGGATTTGATCAAAGGAATTGATGGACGATCATGGGTTGGATTCCCAGGATCACCGCGGATGGTTGCCAGTTTTCTTCTGTGGATGATGTTCAGTTTATAACCGCGGATGACACAGATAAAGTGTGCATGACCCGCGGCTCTCGTTGATAAATGTTGACCGATTCAATTCTTGCCCTGATTTTCTATTCCTGATCTGATTCTATCCAATTTTCTAATTCGCGGTGTCATGAAAGCCACAACACTGACATTCAAACAAATATACTCAGGGTTAATGGACCGACCACATGCGGCGAGCAGATTTGTGGACGCCAAGTTTTTGAGACTCACCAGATTCTAGGACCGAGTCCGAGAGCTACTGACAGTCAGTGGTTGGCCAGGACTTTTGACCTTCCACAGTGACATCGATGTAAAGGACACTTGTGAGTTTCTAGCCTCATTTTGCTACATCGGGCAGTAGCACCATCAGGGGATCACCTACAGGCATCGAGGAGAGTGGCACACCACTACCCCTCCTCAGATTTGAGAGATGTTTGGATGGCAGACAAGAGGAGATTGGTTTCGCAATGAGTTTGCCCTGGTAGATGCATGGGTGGGGTTTAGAATTCCCGGTGGAGGCACATTCACACCATGCAAGACGAGAGTGAATTTCCTTTGGGACCCAGGATTATTCTACATTTAGAAGCTGCTATGGAACACTATCTTTGCTAGGGTGAATGAGATAGACAAGTTTAACTACAGTGACATGATCTGCCTCAATGCTATGGACCAGGGGAGGCGGGATAACTACTGCCATTTGATGTGCCTTTTCTGGAAGCACCGCCCGACCACAGTACCGGTCGTCTGTGGCGGTGAGGAGTCGTATTTATATGACTCGTCGAATCAACTAATCCAGTTTATTTCTACACTTTATTATGCGAGCAGTTACTTCTTAGTGTTGTTTTTCATTTTAGGTGTTTTGGAAGCTCTAGGAGGAAACGCGCATAAAAGACGGCATTTCATGCCAAAAACATCACAATGGCAGATTAGACCTTTGGAGCTTCAACGGAGTGCTGGGAATGGACTGCTAATCAGAAAAATACAAGCCACATGCCGTTATGTAGCTGACTCAATTCCCTACAATTCTCTCGTTCACACCGAGAGCATCCGAGGTCATTTGGATGGTCAAATCAACAGCCGAAGTCGGAACACAGTGGGTACCGCGCCAACAGAAGACATTAGCAGTACCGATAACGTCAAGGCAAGGCGCGGCCAATACCGATAACGTCAAGGCGAGGAGCGGCCGTAGCGTCTACACGAGGCACATCGATGATGTCAGCAACGCGTTTTGATGATGTCAGCCGTCCGAAAATTGATAATTGAAGCCCAAAAATAGATTCGGAAACCTAATTTGATAATTCAACCCAAAAATAGATTTAGAAACCTAGTTTTGCTATAAATACAAGGTTTGGGTTAGGGTGTCCGTCATCTCATCTCATAATCTCATAATTCCATCATTCAGAAGACGGCTCTGGAAGAGAAGACGAAGATTTCGACGAAGAGAAGAATTTTCTTCGCTTTCATTACAAAAATACTTGTGTTTTTGTTATGGCTATGAGTAGCTAATCTTTTAATTCAATTTAGGATTTCGTTCATTGTGTCAAACGTTTTGAGACTTTATTCTTAATGCAATTTCTTGTTTCTCTAGTTCTTGTGCTTAATTTCAAGGATTGAATTGTGAAGCTAAGTGGATACTTGTCATGGTAAAACTTACCCGAACAATTTAGCCCCTATCGTTAATACTTGTTTGATGCTTACCCGTAAAGACAGGTAGTGACACCTAGATTCGATAACACCTTTCCCGAACTATTGGATTTAGAGAACTAGATTGTGGTGTATTACCTTTCTCGGAATACTTTAGGTTATAACTTTTCCCGGAGTAACCACACTTAGAAACTTGAGATTTGAGATTTGATTATTAGCAGTCAATGATAAACGTGTCACAATAGAAACCCTAAGCTGAATGCTTTCTCTGATTGAAATCTTCGTTATTCTTTTCTCTTGTGCTTTTACAATACTTGCTCACAAACCCCCCCCCCCCTTTTTATTTATTTACAGTTACAACTTCAACAACCAGCTCTCTATGGTTCGACCCTGCTTGCCGCTTTACTAGTTCATAGCAGGAGATTATAAATTTAAGTTTGACGCGTCAGACGACACGCGTCAAATTTTGGCGCCGTTGCCTGGGAGCTGCGCTTCGGTGAAGTTGTTTCATTTTTTTTATTTATTTTATTTTCTGTTGATTTTTATTTATCTTTTCTAGCTATTTTTGTGCTTCGCTACTTCTTTGCAATGTCTCGTGCAGGTAGCAAGATCGACGAAGGTGATGATGATCATATAGAGCCGCATCAGCCCACGATAAAGGAGCTGTCTGCCCCTAATTTTCAGAATATTCCTTGGTGCATCAATGAGGGGCTAGACATATAGTAAATCGAGATCAAGACTGCGGTAGTACACTATTTACCAAAGCGATGTTCCCTTAAGTGCATTGTGTTTGGCAAAACGTAGCTTAGACAGTTCGAGCAGGTGTTCAGGGGGAGTTCGAACATATCCTAACACTCGTACACAGCGTGTATAAGACGCAAGGATAGTTCCCGGAAGATACTGGACTACGAAGATCTCGTCAAGTTGAAGACGGCCAATGACTTATTTGAGCAATAGATATTCGAATGAATATTTACATTAAGGCGGCAAAGCTTACTTGGGCAAGAAGACTTCGGATTATCTTCCAACCGATTCAAAAGATATTCATCAAATATCTAGGAATATTTCCTAAATATTTGATGGGATTATCTTGTGCGAATTAGGGTTTCGCTTGAGCATATAAATACAATGCAAGAGCAACCCTAATTCCTATCGCTTTCAAAGATCAGTAACACACGAGCATATCCTGCTAATTGGAGAAGAAGAAAGCGATGGCCGGCTGTGTTTTCTCATTGAGAATACATCGGTGCAAGTGCAGTCTGTTCAAGTGCAACACAGACTGTCTGAAGCGTATCAACTGCCGCACACAACAAAGGTGAACAAGCTTTCGAAAGAAATCATCCGAGCTTCTGGAGAAGGTCGAGAACGTTCAGACTGCAGGTTCTGAACGAAGGGGATCGAGGAGAATTGCGGTGAACCTCGGTTACAAATCTGAGAGACGGAGTATTGAGGTTAGGCTATTACAAGGTGTAAGTGTAAGTCCCTGTGGAATCCCTATACTCGTAATAAAGATTTGCTGTCCCTTTTTCGGGTGTGGGAAACCCCCCAGAGTAGGCGGAGCCGAACTGGGTTATCAGTCTGTGAGTTACTACTGCTTTTATCTGTTTGCTGAACTGTTGTGATAAGAGTTCAACCTCTGTGTGTTGAACCGTTGTGCAAAGAGTCCCAGGCCTGTCGCAACACTACACTGGACACAAGCTTGAACAGGGGACATAATTTCAATTGGTATCAGAGCCGAACACTCGACACACTGAGTGGGATCCTAAACTGTTCAAGATGACTCTGAAGGAAGGACAAAGCATAACCAGACCCCCTCTACTCGAAGGATCGAACTATGCCACATGGAAGCCTGTGATGAGATCTTTTCTGAAATCGCTAGACGAAAAGGCATGGAAGGCTGTTCTGAAAGGGTGGACGGAACCCATGATGAACAATCTCACTGGAGAAGCGATCGCCAAACCAGAAGCTCTATGGACAGAAGAGGAGGACAAAGCTTCCATGTGAAACTCAAAGGCAATGAACGCAATTTTCTCGGCAGTAGATGAAAACGTCATGAAGCTAATCATCAACTGTGAAGTGGCCAAGGAAGCATGGGATATCCACCAAACAGCTTTTAAAGGAACAGACAAAGTTCGCAACTCCCGCATGCAAGCTGTCACAACCAGGTTCGAAGAAATGAAGATGAAGGAAAGTGAAACCATCACTGAGTACAACACCAGAGTCCTGGAACTGTCCAACGAGGTGTCTGCACTAGGGAAGCCCATCGATGAAGAAAGATTGGCCAGTAAGGTCCTAAGGTCTCTTCCTCCGAGATTTTCCATGAAAGTCACGGCCATTGAGGAAATGCATGATATCACCACACTGAAGCTAGACGAGCTGATGGGTTCTCTTAGAACTTACGAGATCAATCATGACTTCCAAACCGGAGAAGAGAAGGGAATCACTCTCAAAGCAGATGTGACGGAAGACAAACTGGATTCTGGCTGCACCACTGAGCAACTGGCCATGATGGCACAGAACTTTGGAAGAATGGTGCAGAAAATCAACAGACGTGGTCCAGAACAAGGTCAGTCTTCATCAACTGGTTACCGAAACTGGAAATCCGGCAGGGCAAGGTCTACTGATTCGAGGCAAGACTTGTCTGACAAAGGAAAAGAAGAGATCCAGTGTCATGAATGCAAGGGTGTTGGTCACATTGCTTCACAGTGTGCAAACACTCTCATGAAGAAAAAGGAGATGGTGGCGAGCTTCAGCGACAGTGATTCAGATGAAGAAAAAGGTGAAATCACAAACTTTGTGGCCTTCGTCACAACTCTGGATGAATGCAGCAGCACCAGTGAAACTGTTCCATCTCAGTTGGAACTCCCAGGTGAAGACCCCTCGGACAGTGACAATGAAGAACTCACGCAGGATTCTCTGGCACAGACATATAAAGATCTATATGAGAAGTGGCTGCTTCTGATCAAGATAAACAAGAAGCTAAATGACATAGTGGCAAGCGTCACTATGGAAAAGGACAAGGTATGGCAGGAGGTCGAGATACTGCTGACACTGAAGGCAGAACTGGAAGGTACAGTTAACTCACTGACTTCTCATCTGGCTGAGATAAAACAGGAAAGGCTGGATCTTCTTGCTTAGAAAATGGAACTCCTAGGTACTGTCTACTCACTGAAAGTCGAAATAGAGAAGGATCGGAACACTCATCCTGTAGGGATGGCGGGTCTAAGAAAGACCATCATAGATCTGCAGCGCAAAGAAGCATTCCAACTGAGGAGGGTAGAACAGCTGGAACTTCAGCTAGAATCTGGGAAGATGGAACACTCTAACACTAGGGAGGAACTCAATCACCTCAAACAGTCGGTAAGAATGCTTAACTCTGGCACTAAAAACTTAAATGATATTCTTAGATCTCAGAGAATGGAGTCCGGACACAGAGGATTGGGGTTCACAGGAGAAGGCAGCTCAAAAGGTACGACGTTTGTTAAAACAAGACCGGTGTCGGAACAAAAGTCAGAACAGAAGGTAAGACAGCATCCCAGATGGAAAATAGACCTGCAACAATAACAAACCAATAGTGGTCAAAGAAGGGCAGGTACGATGCACTTCGGCTCTCATTCAGCGCAAAGGAAAGAGTGGCGCACTTGCTGGTATTGCAATCAGATGGGACACATCAAACTAAAGTGTCGCCTATTTTTAGCCGAACGACGTGCTTTCCAGCAACGAACCACATCGCAACAGAAACAAGTCTGGGTTCAAAAGGCAGACCGAACCGTTTGCATGCTGGCCTGTTACACCTCAAGCTACACATCGCATGATAGTTGGCACTTCGACAGCGGATGCTCCACACACATGACAGGTAACTCTCAATATCTTACCCATATTAGACCTGTTGAGCATATGTGGTTTGTCACCTTCGGGGATGGTGAAAAGGGTCAGGTGATCGGCTGTGGGACATTGATGGTTCCGGATCTCCCTGTACTCAAGAACACCCTCCTTGTCAAGGGATTGACCAGGAATCTTATTAGCATCAGTCAACTATGCAACGATGGACACTATGTGTCATTCTCCAGCTACTCATGTCTTGTACTAGACCAGAATGGGGATACACTGATGAAAGGAAAAAGGGATGCCAACAACTGCTATACTATTAGGATGGGTCTGACGGAGTCAATGAACAATGAGAACCATGGCCAGCAACCGGTTGCTCTTACATGTGCAAACGCTCAACATAGTTTTCTGCGAGGGGGAATGGATAAGACCTTGCACACAAGATCTGATTGGAGATGCGCACAAATCAATGTTGCCGGGTGTCCCAGGAAGCTGTTGAATCAGAAGGTGGTACAGTTGCGGAAGGAGTTCGTACACTGCCCACAGAAATGTGCCTGGAGCCGTACAAGAACATATGAATGCTCACGGAAGATGGTAACTCTGAGGCAGCATACCTGTGTCAAACCCTATGGCAGGTCACGGAGTGGAACACCCAGATCCCCAGGGGGTCTAAGTGGTGTCAACCACTGAAAGCATCCAACGATGGTCAGTCATAATCAAATCTCCAGCTGAACAGTTGGACTGACCACCTAATAAAGAGAGCTGGAACAGGAGTCTCGACAACTTGGAAAATATTTTTTAAATATCCTTAAAGATTTGATTTCGGATTATGCGTGAAGAGACAGTTTTGGAAAGCTGAAGAGTCATATAGACAAATTTGATTTTTGAAAAATCAAATTCATTCACTGAGTACCGTCTTCTCACTCTCGTCCCCAAATCCCTAGAACGGAACTCTCCCTCTCAACTGCTCTTTCCTCAACTGACAATGGTGAACACCAGGAAGTCAGCAAAATCCAGTGCTAAGTCTGCGGAGAAAAGCAAAGAAAGCATGCAGACCTCAAAGGCGTTGGCGGCGAAATCAAAGATTCCGAAATCAAAAGCTGCGAAGATGAAAAAGGCGTCGCCTTTACTCTCCGTCACCGAATCCTTGACCAAAGGAAAGTCTGCTGAACGAGTTACCGCCGAAATCTCCCAGCCAACCACAGTGGATTCAACTCCACAAGTTCATCCGCAATCTAAGGTAAATCCCACTATTCCTTCTGACTCTGCGAATATCTCCGTTATTGGAAAATCGTTGTTGAATGAAGAAATAAGTGTGGAGGTTTGACAGATGCTTGTCGTCAGAGCAAATGTACAAATAAATTTATAAGTCCGCTACTCGCGACTTCACTACTGGGTAGCAAGTGGTAAGTAGGGGTCGAACCCAAGAGAGTCAGTGTGGATTAGTTGTTCTTTAATGAAGCTTACACATAAATTAAAGTGCGATTGGGGTTGGGTTTGAGTGGTTTATACAGAAAGTAAACAGTTGATAAGGTACTGAAAGTAAAGGAACAGTTGATATAACAATTAAAGGGAAGATTCGGTTTCAGGGGCCTTGTATCATATTCTATTTATCATTGACCTCTAATGATCATACTAAGTGTTCAAAGATGAATCGAGGCTATTTCTAGCACAAGACTTGCAACATCGTTTAGAACACTTGTTCTATTTAGACTAATTCCTCCTTTCGAAGTATCTTAGCCTTGAGTGCATCCATTTGATCTTCAGTTACAATCAACCAAATGGTTTTTAAAAGAGGTCAAACTCCTCAGATAAGCTTTGCCCGTTAAAGCATCCACTTACACGAGTATGTTCACGAACCCCACGGAAGAGCTTTGCCCGTTAAAGCATCCACTCAGCCTTGGAAGTTCTAACCTTATATGTGGCACACAGAACAAGTTTTGAACACAGAGAGGCACTAGGTGCAGGGTCTAAAACATTGTATGATACAAGTACACCCCTTCAACCGAATGAAGGGTTTAGCTACGACTATTCATGGAACAGGACATCATAGCTAAGTGCATTGAAAAGTAAAGGTTTTTGAAAGACAGTAAAGTAAAGTTTTCGAAAGTAAAGACAGAAAAGTAAAGTTGCTGAATTGAAAAGACAGTAAAGTACAGAAAAGAGTAATTACAAAAACCGTTGAAAGTGCTAAAGCTTCGATTCCAAAGTAAAGTGTTTACATGATCGTGCTCTCAATCTAGAGAGATAAGTGATTTGTGATTTTTAGAATGTTTAGAGAGATGAGCTCTCCACACTTTGGGATGAATTACAAGGAGAAGGGGGAGCTCTATTTATAGGCCATGAAGAGGAGGAGATGTGGAGGAGAAGAAGACACATGGCACAAAATGGGAGGAAGAGCTCAAAAGCCATCGGGAAGGATCTAGATCCATAACACATGAGATGGGGAGGGGAGGAGATTAGCCGCCCCATGTGGTGTTTCATCCTCCAAAAGCCGCCGGTCACATGGCAAGGGAGGAGTGGTTTGTGGCTTTTGTGAGCTTTTCCAAAAGCCATCGGCTCCTTTCAGCTCCAGACTGACTCTGGTTGCCCTTCGGTTGGACTTGTTTTGAGTGATTCCACGTCCGGTTCTTGAAAGTCAGAATTTGGTCGTGACCTGGAATGACTCGTAATTCATATTCAGCTTAAAAAGTCCTCCTTAGCATGTATTCTCTCTAGACTTCAAAATACCCTGTAGATAAATATCGGAACTAACAAGCAAAAGTTAAATAGACAAAGCGTCTAATTTGGTGGGTTTATCTGTGTTTATGATTCATACAATTATGGTCCATCAGATCACCCCACACTTTTAGTTGTTCGTCCCGAACAATGCTTTTTAAAGGGCGGCACACACAATCCATGTAAAAACTTTAAATATGAAAGTGAGAATATGAACTAGATTTATCCTATTCATGCATTACTTACTTATTACCAAACTAAACCGTGTAAATACTTAGAAGAAACTTGATACTTGTACCTTTGCGCCGAGATGCAAATTAATTCGGATGTTTCGGGAGATAGCCCTTTTCAGGCTCCTGGACTGCATTCTCGGGATCGACTCGCACTATATGGTTTCCTTGTAGCTTTCTCTAGCACGTGATTCGGTTCGGGTTTCACTGAGTTGAGTACTTTGATTTCTTTTTGGCGAGGGACAGCTTTTGTAGTGAATCGGCCTTTGGCCTTTGGCCTTTGATGTTGAATTGGAGTTTCTTCACTTTTGTTTCGGTTAAAACCTTCACAATTTTGGCCTTTGGCCTTTGATTAGCTTCTTTGAGCTTTTTGCTTCTTCGTGATTTGCTAGTCCATTTTCTCAGCCTTTCTTTGGGAGGTCCAATCGTCGCCCGCAAGCATATGGAAATACCTCCCCGCTCTTTCTCATCCTCGTCGTTTCACGCGGGTCAAGATGAGGGTCACTCATCTATTTTCCCGGCTACTAGGACTAGAGATAGGACAGTTTGATTCCCGTCCCGCCTCTTGCATAAACGCTGCACGGCGGAGATGACTTCAATCTTTACTGAAACCCGAAGTGCAGCCTCCACTGACTTCGAAAACCATATAGTTAGATTCGATCCTTCGATTGCTTGCCAAGCCTCTCTAGGGCAGTTTATGTCAACTCCACATCCCCTGTTTATCTCAGCACAAAGGGACAAACGAGAAGTTACATTCTAAGTTTTTAGACAGTTGAATTTTCACAAAGTAAATGCATGAATTTAGATCTATCTTTTTCACATTCTCAAGTTCATATTTTCAAAAAGATAATATTAAGGGAAAAGGAAAAAGAAAAACATGTTATTTAACTATGTACACAGGCGGTTCTCACCCCCCCCCCCACTTTTGAACGAAGGTGTGCCTTTCAGCAGGACTTAGTTCAAAAGTTTATTCAAGCAAATATATATAGGAAAGGTGAGAATGTTTCAAGGCAAAAAAACTAAATGACTGAAATTAAATGACTGAATGTAAGATAGATGTCGGGTTACCTCCCGACCAGTGCATTTGTTTTACGTCGTTAGCTCGACAGTACCTCATTCCTGGATCATAAGGTTGGGTCCCATGGGCGCTTGAGGTCGAACTTCTTCTCGGCTGTCATTTTGCTCCGAGAGGGTGAGGCTTCATTGACCATAGCTGCTGGTCCAATGAGTCGTGCTTGCTTGTTACTCCTTCCTGGTTTCCATTCTTTCGGCCCATGTCTTTGCCGCTTCTTCATGTTTGAATAGTTGGCACCTTTGCGAGTTTGGAAGTTTGGTTTTGTGCCATTAAATGTAGGCGACATTAAGCATGCGCCTCTGCCAATCCTCTCATTGTGGCAGTGATGGATGGTTGTCTTGGAACGAGTGAGTTTTCCGGCGGTTTTCCTTGGCTTGTGACGAGTGAGAGTTCCTTTGTCGGCTTTTTTGGCTCATGCTCCTCCTCTAACTCCCCTTGCACCTCATCATTATTGATTATATGATCTTCGGTGGCTATGATCGGCATAAAACACGAAGGGTTAAGTTGTGGCACTTCGACCATGAGGACTATGTCTGTTTCAGGTGCTCCGACAGTGAGGACCAGGTCTTTCTCGGACAGTTCGGCAATGAGGTCCGGGACTTCCTTGGGTGCTCCGAGCGCAAGGACCGGGCCTGGCTTGATTTCTTCGGCCGTTTTGGCAGTGAGGTTCGGGACTTCTGTTGGCTCAGCAGTTAGGACTGTGATTTCCTCGGATAGATTGGTGATAAGGACCGGGCCTGAATTGGGCAGTTCTTCTTCTAACTACCAGGGATAATCTGAATGGAGCTCTTCTTCAGGCAACCATGGGTCCTCATCCTCGTTATTCATATGGTCTTCGGGGGCAATCATACTGAGGTCCGGGTCTGTTTTGGGCAGTTCGGCACTGAGGTCTGGGTATATCTCGGGCAACTCTTCAGTTAGGACCGAAATTGATTTGGGCAGTTTGGCAATGCGGTCCCAGATCAGTTGTGTAGCCGCCCAGAATTCCTCATTTTCAACCTCGTCTTGGTGTATCGGGGCACTCATTTGCTGGATGCTTGCTGCCAATTCTTCCTCCTTGTCCTTGAGTGGCTCGGCGGGCTCTATTGTAAGTTCTTCTTTGATGACCCTTGGCTTCGCATTGAGCATCTCATTGACCTGATTTGCACATTTTTTTATAAGCGCCTTTGTCTCTGCTCAAGATTTCTCAGCTTCGGCTTGGTTTTGGTGTATTGTGTTGGCCAGCTGCTGGTTGCTAGATGCCAGCTCGTTTTCTGCCGCCCATAATTCGGTTTCGGCCCTGATTCGGTGCATTGTGTTGTCCAGTTCTTCGCACCGCATGGCCTGATCTTCTCTTGACCTCGCGGCCAAATCGTTTATAATTTTCCAAAGATCATCCATGTTTAAATTGTTCACCGAGCCTCCTGCCGCGTCATTAAGCCAATTCCAATCATATGGCATCATCCCATTGAGAAACCTTTGAAGAAGATCGTGGTTGGTGAATCCATGGTGCGGGCAGCTCGTTACAAGGGAATCGAAGTACCATAAGTACTCGTCCAAAGTTTCGTCCCGGGATTGCTCTATGTTGTTGATCTTCTCGCGGACTTCAAGTTCGAAGGGTGGTGGGGAAAACTCCTTATTGTTCCAAGGCTCCATTCCGTAGTAGTAAGACTTAGTGAATTGCATGATAAAACAAAAAAGAAAAAACAAAATAGAACAACTATTCCGATTCACAACTCCCCGGCAACGGCGCCAATTTGACAGATGCTTGTCGTCAAAGCAAATGTACAAATAAATTTATAAGTCCGCTACTCGCGACTTCACTACTGGGTAGCAAGTGGTAAGTAGGGGTCGAACCCAAGAGAGTCAGTGTGGATTTGTTGTTCTTTAATGAAGCTTACACATAAATTAAAGTGCGATTGGGGTTGGGTTTGAGTGGTTTATACAGAAAGTAAACAGTTGATAAGGTACTGAAAGTAAAGGAACAGTTGATATAACAATTAAAAGAAAGATTCGGTTTCAGGGGCCTTGTATCATATTCTGTTTATCATTGACCTCTAATGATCATACTAAGTGTTCAAAGATGAATCGAGGCTATTTCTAGCACAAGACTTGCAACATCGTTTAGAACACTTGTTCTATTTAGACTAATTCCTCCTTTCAAAGTATCTTAGCCTTGAGTGCATCCATTTGATCTTCAGTTACGATCAACCAAATGGTTTTTAAAAGAGGTCGAACTCCTCAGATAAGCTTTGCCCAATAAAGCATCCACTTACCCAATAAAGCATCCACTTACCCGAGTATGTTCACGAACCCCACGGAAGAGCTTTGCCCGTTAAAGCATCCACTCAGCCTTGGAAGTTCTAACCTTATATGTGGCACATAGAACAAGTTTTGAACACAGAGAGGCACTAGGTGCAGGGTCTAAAACATTGTATGATACAAGTACACCCCTTCAACCGAATGAAGGGTTTAGCTACGACTATTCGTGGAACAGGACATCATAGCTAAGTGCATTGAAAAGTAAAGGTTTTTGAAAGACAGTAAAGTAAAGTTTTTGAAAGTAAAGACATGAAAGTAAAGTTGCTAAATTGAAAAGACAGTAAAGTAAAGAAAAGAGTACTTACAAAAACCGTTGAAAGTGCTAAAGCTTCGATTCCAAAGTAAAGTGTTTACATGATCGTGCTCTCAATCTAGAGAGATAAGTGATTTGTGATTTTTGGAATGTGTAGAGAGATGAGCTTTCCACACTTTGGGATGAATTACAAGGAGAAGGGGGAGCTCTATTTATAGGCCATGAAGAGGAGGAGATGTGGAGGAGAAGAAGACACATGGCACAAAATGGGAGGAAGAGCTCAAAAGCCATCGGGAAGGATCTAGATCCATAACACATGGCATGAGATGGGGAGGGGAGGAGATTAGCTGCCCCATGTGGTGTTTCATCCTCCAAAAGCCGCCGGCCACATGGAAAGGGAGGAGTGGTTTGTGGCTTTTGTGAGCTTTTCCAAAAGCCATCGGCTCCTTTCAGCTCCGGACTGACTCTGGTTGCCCTTCGGTTGGACTTGTTTTGAGTGATTCCACGTCCGGTTCTTGAAAGTCAGAATTTGGTCGTGACCTGGAATGACTCGTAATTCATATTCAGCTTAAAAAGTCCTCCTTAGCCTGTATTCTCTCTAGACTTCAAAATACCCTGTAGATAAATATTGGAACTAACAAGAAAAAGTTAAATAGACAAAGCGTCTAATTTGGTGGGTTTATCTGTGTTTATGATTCTACAATTATGGTCCATCAAGGTTGAGAAGGTTGTTGACGATGATGAAGCCAGAAGGGCTGTAATTGGCCATAATAGGGGTAAGGATGTTAAAACATATGGTGTTGAAACCAGTAGGGTGATACTTGGTGGTGTTGATGAGAGTGGTAGGGCTGTGACGGTTGACAAAGCCGGTAGTGCGGTTTCTAAAAAGAAGTCTGTCAAGAGTGTGGAAGAAGAGGAACCCAGCAGGGGGCTGGAGGCTCAGGAACGTGGAGAGAAAGATCTTTGCCACAGGATACATTCCTCCGAAGGCTGGTCGCAGGAAGAAGGTAAAGCGAGCTAGTGACTCTCCCAGAAAATATCTAGCCCAGATCTATGCCACTCGAGGGACGAAGATTGCAATGTCCGATGAAGAAACAGAGAAGTTCATCAAGTTCTCGGGGAAGAGGAATGTGGTGATTAGTGATGCTGATCCATCTGAGAACCAAGGAATAATTACTGAAGAAGGTTCCAGTTTGGATGTTGAGGCTATGACAGAAGAGATTAATCCATCAGGGAAGACGGATGTGTTGAAAGAATCAAACCTAGCAGAAAGTGATGAGGAGTTAGAGAATTTGTACAAGGACATTGATGATGTCATGGAAGACCTGGAAAAGGAAAAGAGTCAGGAAGAAGCTCAGTATGATCAGGCTGTAGGGGCAAAAGAATCTGATGCAGATAAAGCTTCAAGTGTTCCACCCATAGAACCAAGTGTTCAGTCTGGTGTTGAGACTGGAAGAGCTGCAGAGAAAGCTGTAAGCAGTTCAACAGTGGAACCCTCTGTTCCGACCAAAGCTCAAACAGCACCAGCTCCAGAGGAAGGTCTGCGTAGCCTGGCTGTTGAAGCAGAAGACTCTGGTACTGGAAAGGTCTCAAGTGCTCAAACAACGGAACAAAGTGTTCCGACTGAAGTCAAGACTGGAATAGTTCCAAAGAAAGTAATGAGTGAAGAAACAATGACAGTTCAAGATGATCGTTGATGGACCAAAATTATACGAATCAGAAACACAGTATAACCCCCTTATTTAGACATTTTGTCTATTTAACTTTTGCTTGTTAGTTCAGATATATTTTTACAGGGTAATTCAGAGCTTAGAGAGAATACACTCTAAAGAGGAGCTTTTTAAGCAGAAAAGATGTTACGAGTCAATCCAAGGTCAAGATCATATGCCGACTGAAGAAATATCAAGGATCCTGACGTTGAAGCACTCGTAATAAATTAATCAGAAGAATCAGGAGAGGAATCAAGACAGCCCGGGGAAGAAACACATTGACAGTTTTGTGAAAAGACTGCACAAAACTGTATAAAATCACACATTGGACAAGGTGACCGGCCACTTGGGCAAGAGGTGACCAAGGGAGGAGCTCCTCCCCTTCCACCACCGGCAACCGGCGGCTCCTCCTCCCTTGACCGGCGGCTCTCCTCCTCCTCCACATGTCTCCTCCTCCTTCCTCCTCCTCTCCTTCCTCCATGTGTGGCCATCTCCTCCATCCATTTTTTCCTCCAATCACCATGCAACACTTGCCTCCATCTCATCCTCCTCCCATGGCTATATAAGGAGGAGCTCCTCCCCTCATTTCAATCATCCCTCACTTGTAAAATTCACTTCTCTCTCTAAGTTATGTATATGTAAGTTTGGCTTTGGAAATAAAGGATAGCTCCCTTGGCGCTTCAACGGTTGTAAGTAATTCTTAGTATTTATTCAACTAATTATTTCCTTAGTTATAATGTTTAGCGCGATGAATAGTAGCTAAACTAGTAGTTCGGTAGAAGGGGCGCACTTGTATTATAAAATGTTTTAAGACTATTAACTTAGTGTCTAGTCTTAGTATTCAAAACTTGTTCTATGTGCCATATATCAAGTCAGAGTTTCTAAGGTTGAGTGGAAGCTGTCACAAGCAAAGCTCTTCCGTAGAAATTTGTGATCATACTCGATAAGTGGAAGCTGTCACAAGCAAAACTTATCGAGGAGTTCGACTTATCTAAAACACCACTTGGTCAATAACGTAACTGGGAGATCAAGTGGATGCACTTACAGCTAAGATACTTCGAAAGAAGGAATTAGTTTTGCTTAGAACAAGTGTTGCTTTAAACGATGTTGCAAGTCTTGCGCTACGAAAGGGCCTTGATTCATCTTTGAATACTTAGACAATTCACTAAAGGTCAATGATAAATAGGATATAATACAAGGCCCCTGAAACCGAACATTTCTCTTTAATTATAAACTGTAATTTACTTTCCAGTATTAAAACCAACCAACCAATCAATCAATCAATCACTTAGCTGGTAACTTTAAAACCAACCAACCGACCTAAAACACGCTCTCTCGCTGGACAACCCCCTCAAAGAACATCTATTCCCCTGATTCCCTTGGGTTCGACCCCTACTTACCAAGTACTACCCAGTAGTATAGTTGCGAGTAGCGGACTATAAATTTATTTGCACATTTGCTGTGACGACAAGCATCTGTCAATCGTCGTCGGGATCATTTGGAGGAGGATGAACCATCCATTCGTAAGGATGCACCCATATCAGCAGCAGAAGGTGTTACCCTTTCAGAAGATGACCAAGACAGTGTTCCCCTTGTCAACCTCAAGAGGACAACGAAGGGGAAGGAAAAGAAAAAGGTAGCCTTTGCCTCGTCTACAAAGGAACCAGCTAAGAAGGTTGCTGAAGTCAGCAGTGGGACAGGGGGAGCTGGCTCTTCCAAGAAAAGGAAGCGTGTTGCTGCAGTTCCCATCTCTGAAGATGCCGGGAGATGTGAAGTCCCAGCCCCTGAATCTGAGACTGTCCCAGTTGGTAAGGTAAAGAAAGGAGTATGGTTCGTGACTAAAGAAGCTGCGTTGAAATGGGAATGTGTGCTAAAAAGGAAAATCATACCGGAGAAGCTACTGGATGCATCCAGTTACAAAGGGAAAGAAGTGATTGATGTGCTTAAAGAGTTGGATCTATTCTGGTCGTTGGACAGATGCAAACCGTTCAACGAACAGCTGGTGCGTGAGGCCATGGCAAACTTGCCCCCCAAGTTTGGGGTCATTGGAGAGGCTGAGTATGGGGTCTTCTATGTGAGAGGAAGAAGGATCAAGATTGATCCAGAACTGATCAATGTATATTTCCCCATGGACGACCCAACTGTTGATGAAGAAGAATCCAGCTTTGAAAAGATAGTGAGCACCATCACTGCAGGCTCTGTTCAGTGGAGGCCTGAGTCAGTTGTGCATACAGCAGATCTGTCTACTTTCTATTCCATGTTGTTCTTCATAGCGGTGTTCAACTGGAGGCCATCTACTCATCGCTCTACTGTCAACAAGGACATGGCCCAGCTGATTTATCAGATAGGGAACAAGCGGAAGTTCAACCCGGACAAAATAATGTTCAAACAGATTGCTGAACATGCCATCGATGAGAACTCTGCACCAGATCTGCTTTCCATCCCTGATTTATGAGCTGATTATTCATCAAGCCCCTGATTTGAAAGCCCCGTCTGATCTCCTTACTAAAGCTCCCAGCAAATTCACAGTGGACCACAAGTTATACAAAGGGCGGCATGTGAATGATCTGAAAGGGGGGAGCAAGCCAGGTAAAGAAATTGGGGAATCCAGTCGAGGGGGAGCTAGAATGGGCATGGATGAAAGGAGCAAACTTCTGAAGGACCTACAGGCTATCATTGCTGCGGACAAGGAACAGCGCCGCCGGATCAACAGGCTTGCTCGAGCACTCAGCTACCCCAGTGATGATGAATCAGAAGCTACTGCCTCTGAAGAAGACTCCATTGAAGAAGCTTCCGATTAAAGGTCTATTGAAACACTAAACCCTCTGAACTTTTTCAAACATTCTGCTCATATGTGCTTGTTCTGGCACAATTTATTTTGCTTGACTGTTCGAACTAGTTGGACCCCTTGCCAGTTTATGGCAAAAAGGGGGAGTAATTTTGAGAGGACAAATTTTATGTTCCCTCAAGATGTCTAAGTCTAGATAGTGTTAGTTCTAGTAGTTTTAGTTATCTAGATGAGTTGGTTTTGCCAAAATGCCAAGGGGGAGATTGATGTTCCCTTAAGTGGCATGTGTTTGGCAAAACGTAGCTTAGACAGTTCGAGCAGGTGTTCAGGGGGAGTTTGAACATATCCTAACACTCGTACACAGCGTGGATAAGACGCAAGGATAGTTCCCGGAAGATACTGGACTACGAAGATCTCGTCAAGTTGAAGACGGCCAGCGACTTATTCAAGCAATAGATATTCGAATGAATATTTACATTAAGGCGGCAAAGCTTACTTGGGCAAGAAGACTTCGGATTATCTTCCAACCGATTCAAAAGATATTCATCAAATATCTAGGAATATTTCCTAAATAATTGATGGGATTATCTTGTGCGAATTAGGGTTTCGCTTGAGCATATAAATACAATGCAAGAGCAACCCTAATTCCAATCGCTTTCAAAGATCTGTAACACACGAGCATATCCTACTGATTGGAGAAGAAGAAAGCGACGGCCGGCTGTGTTTTCTCATTAAGAATACATCGGTGCAAGTGCAGTCTGTTCAAGTGCAACACAGACTATCTGAAGCGTATCAACTGCCGCACACAACAAAGGTGAACAAGCTTTCGAAAGAAAGCATCCGAGCTTCTGGACAAGGTCGAGAACGTTCAGACTGCAGGTTCTGAACGAAGGGGATCGAGGAGAATTGCGGTGAACCTCGGTTGCAAATCTGAGAGACGGAGTATTGAGGTTAGGCTATTACAAGGTGTAAGTGTAAGTCCCTGTGGAATCCCTATACTCGTAATAAAGATTTGTTGTCTCTTTTTCGGGTGTGAGAAACCCCCCAGAGTAGGCGGAGCCGAACTGGGTTATCAGTCTGTGAGTTTCTACTATTTTTATCTATTTGCTGAACTGTTGTGATAAGAGTTCAACCTCTGTGTGTTGAACTGTTGTGCAAAGAGTCCCAGGCCTGTCGCAACACTACCCTGGACACAAGCTTGAACAGGGGACATAATTTCACAAAGTTTTTGGTTCGGCAAGGGGAATCAGCCACCAGGCATCTGTAGGATTTCCACGGCATCTGCGAGACTCTCCGACCCTATGGAGCCACAGTGGAGAATATTAAACTTAAAGCTTTTCAGTTTTCTTTAACTGACATGGCTCGAGCTTGGTTTCTGTCTCTTCTTTCAGGTAGCATCAGGACATGGGACCAGATGCAGAGACAGTTTCTTGCAAAATACTACCCAGCAGCTAAGGCAGGACATGTTCATAGATAGCTGCAAGATCTCAGGCAGGGGCCTAATGAGTCGATGTATGACTATTTGGAGAAGTTCAATGCCTTGGAGCAGAGCTGCTGCAACCTAGGACTTCCTGAGAAGTTGGGGATCGAATACTTGCTGGATGGGTTGAGACCACTCGACAGGATGCTTCTAGACGCCTCAGCTGGAGGAACCATTATGAATCTGCCCCCAGCTGGAGTGCGAAAGATGATCGCTGAGGTGGCCAAGAATGCTAGGTTCAGAGAGGAGGCCAGCCGTCATGAGGTATTCAGCAGAACCAGAAACGTTGCAAAGGCTGAGACCCCATCCAATCAGATGACTGAGGAGCTGAAGCAGATGAGAGAGATGATGCAGAAGCTCATGATGAACTAGGTAGCACGAGTGAAGCCTTGTGAGTTCTGTGGTGCAACAAATCATAAGATGGATGCTTTCTCGACTCTGCAGGAGGATACACAGGTTGATGTCAATGCAGTGGGTGAATTCCAACATTACAATAATCATGCACCCTAGCAACCTCAGCAGCAGTACTATCGCCCACCATATCGTCAGCATAAAGGCAGCCACAATAATCAGAGTCAGTATCAGCAGAGAGGGCAGAACTACGACCAAGCAGGACCTAGTAGTCAGAATTCCAGTAAGTCTGTGAAAGATGTGGTGAAGGAGCTGGCAGCTAGCACCCAGCAAATAGCCTAGGCCGTTTCGAAGACCGATGGAGCCATTGCAGAGCTAACAAGGTAGATGTCTCAAATAGCCCAGACCGTTTCTGAGCTGAAGAGAGATCCAGGAAAGCTACCATCACAGACAGTGCCAAATCCGAGAGGGAATATCAGCACAATGGTAGTAATAGATGTGGACGCAGCACTAAAGGAGTCTGTGGATGCAGTGAATAAGTTACTCGCGCTCAACGAGCACATTAAGGCAAAAAATAGCAAATAAGAGCCGAAGTCAGTGTCCACCGCACCTGTAATAGACATTAGCTCGACGCTAATGTCTGAAGAAGGAGCGGCCATAATGTCTAAGCCAGGTGCGGACATAACGTCTACTGTAGACGCGGTCCCTACTGATACACGTTCCAAAACTGACCCTTTGCCTTCGTTTTCTATGCAGGTAAGAGCTCCAAAAGAGCATATGATCGATAAGAATGAGCTAGGAAATGAGCTGGAGGTAAGAGATGAGCTTAAAGAGCCGATGATGGAGCGCCCACTTGCCACGAGTCATGAGGCACCACCTGGAAAGTGTAAGGACCCAGGTGCCTTCACAGTCACCTGTGGTGTTGGTGAGACTCTAATACATCATTGCTTAATTGATTTGGGTGCTGCTATTAATGACATGCCGTATTCTTTATAATGCTCTTTGATACTTGGCCCTTTGAAAACGCCTAAGCGGTTAGTAGAGTTAGGGGATAAATCTCATGTTCATCCTGTCGATTTGCTTGAAAACCTAACCCTCTGTGTTGGAGATCTTGCTGTTCCTGCAGACTTCTATGTTTTACAGATGGGAGACGCTAGAGATGATGATCCTCCGACACTTATTTTGGGACGTCCGTTCCTCTTCACCACTAAAACCAAGATTGACATGGACACAGACTTGTTGTCACTTGTGTTTAGTGGCCAGACATCAAATTTCTATATCTATGAGGACGGAGACCACCCGAGCACGAAGAAACCACCGGACATAGTGAACACATCATATCTGGGTGCCCTAGTTCCTGACCTACCAGATGAGGCTAGACATGCGACAAAAGAGGTAGCTATGAGCGGAATGTCCTCACAAACTAGGGAGGATGTGAAGGCGAACCTGCCTGATCGATGGAGAGGAGACACGAGCACACCATTACACGATGATTTTGGGCAGACTGAAGGAATAGCTGAGGCGAAATTTGACCTCACACATCCATGAGATCCTAACTTGTGATCCTTAAAGAGGTATCATCGAGCCAATGACGTAAAACAAAGGCGCTCGCAGGGAGGCAGCCCGGCAAATTTTTGAGTTTTTCATTTTTTTTAATTTCATTTTATGTTTGTTTGAGTCTTGAGTCATGTTTTTTTACATTGTCTTTTGGGAAAAGAGATGTTTTTCATGCAGGAAACATGTGCAACTCAGTGCGGATCGGGCCGAGCGTTAACATTATCACCGCGCCCACAGGTAACATTAGTGCCGCGCCGAACGTCAACATTAAGTGCCCATAACGTCTACACTAGGCGTGGTGGACCATTGACCAGCGTTGACCGATTCGTTTGACCAGAATTCTCACCATCACACGACGAAACAAGGGGAGTGCATGTTCACTTTTATTCTCTATTTGTTTTTCCCTACGTTTGTGTGTCTTGCATTGTTTGCGTCTTTGAATTTAAGTCGTACCGTGAGGACACGACATGGTTCAAAAGTGTGGGGTGGGAGACTCAATCAGTTAGTTGTGTCTGCACGATTATTTTTCTTGCATATTGTACTGTGTCAGCACAATTCCTTTAAAAAACAAATTTGTTTTGAAAAGTATGAACTTTCTCTTCTGTTTCTTGAATATGCAATATTGGATGTTGATGATGTGAAATAGATGATGCTGATTATATTGTGTTTCTCCCTTGAAATTTGAATTGTGTTTTTACATGTAAATTTAACCCACTACATGTTCTTTTGAGTTGAGATAAACATGGATGTGGAGTTGATAGAAACGTCCTAGAGAGACTTGACGAAGCATTCAAAGGATCGGATTTCTAATTATATGGTTATATAGATTTACTGGAGGCTAGCACTTTGAGACTTTATGGTTCAGAGTTTGCTCCACCGCTGCAGCATTTATGTAGGTGGGCGGGAAGGCAAAACATACCGTCCTATCTCTAGTCCAAAGTAACCGGGAAATGGTGAGTGATGGACCAAAGTGATACGAGTCAGAAACACAGTAAAACCCACCAAATTAGACTGTTTGTCTATCTAACTTCTATGTGTTAGTCCCGATATATTTCCACAGGGCATTTTAGAGACTGAAGTGAAAACACGCTAAGGAGAGGATTTTATGCTGAAAAGATAACAAGAGTCAATCCAAGGTCAAGATCATATGCCGACTGAAGAAATATCAAGGATCCTGACGTTGAATTGACCATAACAAATTAATCAGAAGAATCAGGAGTGGAGTCAAGACAGCCCGGGGAAGAAACACATTGACAGTTTTGTGAAAAGACTGCACAAAACTGTACAAACTCACACATTGGGCAAGGATGACCGGCCACCATTCAAGGAGGTGGGCAAGGGAGGAGCTCCTCCCCCTTGGGTGACCGGCAACCGGCGGCGCCACCTCCTCCACCAAAAGCCGCCGGCCTCCTCTCCTTCCTCCACATGTGGCCATCTCCTCCCTTGATTTTTCCTCCAATCAAAATGCAACACTTGCCACCCATCTCCACCACCCATCTCCTCCCCTTTGGGCTATAAAAGGAGGAGCTCCTCCTCCTCATTTAACACACCAAATCTCAAATTCACTTCTCTCTCTAGAAGTTGTAATACTTGTAATGTTGTAATTTTGCTTTGGAAATAAAGGAAAGCTCCCTTGGCGCTTCAACGGTTGTAAGTATTATTTTTAGTATTTATTTAACTGTTGTCTTTAATTCCTTAGTATAATGTTTAGCGTGATGAATAGTAGCTAAACTAGTAGTTCGAAAGAAGGGGCGCACTTGTATTATAAAATGTTTTAAGACTATTAACTTAGTGTCTAGTCTTAGTATTCAAAACTTGTTCTATGTGCCATATATAGTCAGAATTTCCAAGGTTGAGTGGATGCTGTAACAAGCAAAGCTCTTCTGTGGGAATTTGTGATCATACTCAGGTAGTGGAAGCTGTAACAAGCAAAGCTATCTGAGGAGTTCGACTCATCCTAAACCCCATCTGGTCGAGCGTAACTGTGAGATCAGGTGGATGCACCCAGGCTAGCATACCTTAGGGTATTGGCGCTAGACTGAAATAGAACAGGAGTTGTTTTAAACCGGTGTTGCAAGTCTTGAGCTGTAACTAGCCTCGATTCACCGTTTGAATACTTAGATGATTCACTAATGGTCAATGATAAACAGGATATAATACAAGTCCCCTGAAACCGAACATTTCTCTTTAATTATAAACTGTAATTTACTTTCCAGTATTAAAATCAACCAACCAACCAATCAATCAATCAAAATAGCTGGTAGCTTTAAAACCAACCAACCAACCTTAAACACGCTCCCACACTGCGTAATCCCCCCGAAGAACAATTATTTCCCTAGTTCCCTTGGGTTCGACCCCTACTTACCAAGTACTACCCAATAATATAGTTGCGAGTAGCGGACTATTATAAATTTATTTGCAAATCGCTTTGACGACGAGCGGTTCTGTCAAATTGGCGCCGTTGCCGGGGAATTAGCAAATGGATAGTTGTTCTTTTTTCTATTATACATAATTCGCCATGTCTTCATACTACGACATAGAACCTTGGGAAAATGGGGGTAGCAACCTCATGTTTGAAATGATTAGACGTCTCCCCCAATTCGGAGGTGCTCTTGGAGAAGATCCTGTAAGGCATACACAAACGTTCCACTCCATATGCAACCACATGAGGCCTAAAAATGAATCGCTAGAGGAATTTAAACTCACATGTTTTAAATTTTCTTTAACTGACTCGGCATTAAAATGGTATTACTCATGTGCTGAGTATGAAAGTGATTATGGGGGTCTACAAACCAAATTCCTTGAGAAGTTTTACCCTCCATCTCTCCGACTTGAAACCCGCGAGAAGATTCTCAATCTTGAGCAATTCCGGGACGAAACATTGGACGAGTACTTGGCGTACTTTGACTCCATTGTGGCGAGCTGCCCGCACCATGGATTCTCCAGAATCAATCTTATCCAAAGGTTTCTCGGTGGAATGATGCCACTTGAGCGGAAAAGACTTAACGATGCAGCGGGAGGCTCGATCATGAAGTTAACCATGTCTCAAACCTGGCGACTCATAGACAATTTGGCAGAGAGCACAAAACAAGGGCCAATACACCAAACTGAAGATAAGGTACCGACGATGGAAGTGGACTCAGTACCAAACAAGCCCGACACCACACCCATTACGAGCTTGCCCGCAACAAGGCCGAGAGAAGACATCAGTACGAGGGAAGTAATGGACGTGGAGGCAGCTCTAAAGGAGCCAATATTGGAGCCCGCGGAGCCAATTGAGGATGAAAACTTGCAAATAACCGAAGAAGAACCGACCAAATTAGGCCCAGTCCTCATTGCCAAACCAGCCGAGCCACTTGAACCGGTCCTCATCACCAATCTGCCCGAAGAAGTCCCGGCTCTACTTGACGAGCCAAGAGAAGTCCCGGACTTCACTGCCAAATCAGCCGAAACATGCCCGATCCTCACTATCGAAGCACCTGAGGCAGGCCTGGTCCTCATTACCAAAATACCCGAGACAGACCTGGCCCTTTTGGTGGAAGTCCCCAAACTTGACCCCTTGTTCTCTAAGCATATTACGGCCTCCAAAGATGATGTGGTCCATGATGATACGGTGCTAGGCAAGTTGGAGACAAAACATGAGCCAGAAGAGCCAAAGATGGAGCACTCTCTCGCCACGAGCCAACCAAGCAGCCCTGGAAACTCACTCATGCTGAAACGGCCATTCACCTCTTCCGCAAAGAAGAGGGCTAGCGAAGAGCACAAACCGGATGCCAACCGTTCATACAATAAGAAGCGACCAAGAAATGGCTTCTGTAGTGACTGTAGTGAGAGCCCGACTCAAGAAACCAGCGACTGTAGTGAAAGGTCCATCACCCCCTCCGGGGTATTGGAAAGAAAAGATCCCGAAACCAAGGAGTCCTAACCAGAACACAACATCCGGCAAGAAGTCAGGAAGAAGCAACACTGGAACGGTGGCAAAGTTTGACCTCAGCCACCCATGGGACCCAAACCAATGAACCACAAACGAGGTATCGTCGAGCCAACGACGTTAAACAAGTGCACTGGTCGGGAGGTAACCCGACACTATCTTACTTTTCCGCACTTTAATTTCTGTCTTTTAAATTTAGTATTTAGTTTTAAGCTTGCATGACTTTTGAACTAAGGCACGCCTTCGTTCAAAAGTGGGGGGTGAGAACCACCTATGTACATAAATAACATGCTTGCTGTTTTTTCTTTTTTTTAGTAATAGTATCTTTTTGAAAATATGAACTTAAGAATGTGAAAAAGATAAATCATAATTCATGCATTAACCTTGTGAAAATTCAAACTCTTTAAAAACTTAGAATGTAACTTTCCATTTGTCCTTTGTGCTGAGATAACTAGGGATGTGGAGTTGATATAAACTACCTTAGAGAGGCTTGGCAAGCAATCGAAGGATCGAATCAAACTATATGGTTTTCGAAGTCAGTGGAGGCTGCACTTCGGGTTTCAGTGAAGATTGAAGTCATCTCCGCCATGCAATGCAAAAGGCGAGGACGGGAATCAGACCGTCCTATCTCCAGTCAAAGTAGCCGAGAAAATAGATGAGCGACCCTCATCTTGACCCGCGCGAAAACGACAGTCAAAGTAGCCGAGAAAATAGATGAGCGACCCTCACCTTGACCCGCGCGAAAACGCTAAAAAAGAGAAGAGCGGGGAGGTATTTCCATAGGCTTGCGGGCGATGATTGGACCTCCCAAAAAGGCTCGAGAAAATGGACTAGCAGTCACAAAAAGGCGAAAAGCTCAATGAAGCAAATCAAGAGGCCAAAGGCCCAAAATTGTGAAGGTTTTAACCGAACAAAAGTGAAGAACTCAAAGCGTCAAATCAAAGGCCAAATGCCGACTCACTACAAAAGCAGTCCCTCGCCAAAAGAAAATCAAAGTACTCAAACCACTGAAACCTGAACCGAATCACGTGCTAGAGAAAGCTACCAGAAAACCATATAGTAAGAGACAATCCCAAGATTGCAGTCCAGGAGCCTAAAAAGGGCTATCTCCCGAGACATCCAATATAATTTGCATCTCAGCACGGAGGTACAAGTATTAAGTTTCTTCTATTTATTTACGCAGTTTAATTTGGTAATAAGTAAGCAATGCATGAATTAGGATAGATCGAGTACCACAGTCTAATTTTCATATTCCAAAGCCAAACTTAGAACTTACACCCTTTAATAGCATTGTTCGGGACGAACAACTAAAAGTGGGGGGTAATCTGATGGACCAAAGTTATACGAGTCAGAAACACAGTAAAACCCACCAAATTAGACTGTTTGTCTATCTAACTTCTATGTGTTAGTCCCGATATATTTCCACAGGGCATTTTAGAGACTGAAGTGAAAACACGCTAAGGAGAGGATTTTATGCTGAAAAGATACCAAGAGTCAATCCAAGGTCAAGATCATATGCCGACTGAAGAAATATCAAGGATCCTGACGTTGAATTGACCATAACAAATTAATCAGAAGAATTAGGAGTGGAGTCAAGACAGCCCGGGGAAGAAACACATTGACAGTTTTGTGAAAAGACTGCACAAAACTGTACAAACTCACACATTGGGAAAGGATGACCGGCCACCATTCAAGGAGGTGGGCAAGGGAGGAGCTCCTCCCCCTTGGGTGACCGGCAACCGGCGGCGCCACCTCCTCCACCAAAAGCCACCGGCCTCCTCTCCTTCCTCCACATGTGGCCATCTCCTCCCTTGATTTTTCCTCCAATCAAAATGCAACACTTGCCACCCATCTACACCACCCATCTCCTCCCCTTTGGGCTATAAAAGGAGGAGCTCCTCCTCCTCATTTAACACACCAAATCTCAAATTCACTTCTCTCTCTAGAAGTTGTAATACTTGTAATGTTGTAATTTTGCTTTGGAAATAAAGGAAAGCTCCCTTGGCGCTTCAACGGTTGTAAGTATTATTTTTAGTATTTATTTAACTGTTGTCTTTAATTCCTTAGTATAATGTTTAGCGCGATGAATAGTAGCTAAACTAGTAGTTCGGTAGAAGGGGCGCACTTGTATTATAAAATGTTTTAAGACTATTAACTTAGTGTCTAGTCTTAGTATTCAAAACTTGTTCTATGTGCCATATATAGTCAGAATTTCCAAGGTTGAGTGGATGCTGTAACAAGCAAAGTTCTTCTGTGGGAATTCGTGATCATACTCAGGTAGTGGAAGCTGTAACAAGCAAAGCTATCTGAGGAGTTCGACTCATCCTAAACCCCATCTGGTCGAGCGTAACTGTGAGAACAGGTGGATGCACCCAGGCTAGCATATCTTAGGGTATTGGCGCTAGACTGAAATAGAACAGGAGTTGCTTTAAACCGGTGTTGCAAGTCTTGAGCTGTAACTAGCCTCGATTCACCGTTTGAATACTTAGATGATTCACTAATGGTCAATGATAAACAGGATATAATACAAGTCCCCTGAAACCGAACATTTCTCTTTAATTATAAACTGTAATTTACTTTCCAGTATTAAAATCAACCAACCAACCAATCAATCAATCAAAATAGCTGGTAGCTTTAAAACCAACCAACCGACCTTAAACACGCTCCCACACTGCGTAATCCCCCCGAAGAACAATTATTCCCCTAGTTCCCTTGGGTTCGACCCCTACTTACCAAGTACTACCCAGTAATATAGTTGTGAGTAGCGGACTATTATAAATTTATTTGCAAATCGCTTTGAAGACGAGCGGTTCTGTCCGTGAGTGACCCTCATCTTGACTCGCGTTAAAAAGGGCAAGGATGAGAAAGAGCGGGGAGGTATTTCCATATGCTTGCGGGCGATGATTGGACCTCCTTCTAAAGAAAATAAAGAAAAGGACAAGCTGTTCACAATAAAGGAGCAAAGCGCAAGAAAAATCAGCCAAGTTGTGGAGATTTATACAAAAAAAATGAAAGTACATCATTCATACACAAGACCCAAAGGCCAAGGAAAGTTCACTACATCAAAAGCTGTCCAACAAAGGAAGAAAAATCTCAAAAACCTTGAAGCTCGAATGAATCAGGTGCCAGAAAAAAGTGATGAAGTATAACCATTTAGCTAGAGTTTGGGACAGCGAATGCAGATCATAGGTCTAAAAAGGACTATCTCCCACTCATCCAAATTGGTTTGAATTTTAGCTCAAAGGTAATACGTATCAAGTTAATTCTGTGTGAAGCATGATGATTTGAGTAATGATTGAGGTATGCATAGAAAAGCAAGTCTAGACTAGCGACTCATATTCATGTGCATTTATTCAAGACGTCAAAGAACAAGTGTGATGTCTTTTTTTTCCTTCTGTGACTTAGTTGTTGTTCGGGACGAACAAGTCTAAGTGTGGGGTGGTTTGATGAGTCGTATTTATACGACTAGTCGAATCGATTATTCCCATTTATTTCGACACTTTATTATGCGAACAGTTACTTTTTAGTGTTGTTTTGCATTTTAGGTGTTTCGGAGGCTTTGGAAGGAATATGTGCTTAAAGACGGCGTTTTGGTGCCAAATACATCACATGGAGTTCATGGAGGTTGACTCAAGAGCCAAAGTCAAGACTGACGAGCAAAACAAGGGAAGCTTCCCTGAGAGGATCGCGGACGAAGGCCATTTTATCTGTGGCGTCCGCAGATGGTATTATGTACAAGGTCCGCAGAGCTAATATGCACAGCGTCCGCGGCTGACGTCAGCAAAATTGGGATTTGAAAATCTGGCCCAAAAACGAAATAAGAAACCCAACTTTCTTATGAATTAGGGTTTCACAGCAACCATCATATTCATTCCCAACTTTGAAGAAGAAGGACGGCCCTGGAGAAGACGCAAGCTTTCAACAAGAGAGAAGAGATTTTCTGCTTTCATCATTCATGAATTATTTGTGTTTTACTTTCCATGGATATGAGTAGCTAAACCTTTAATTCAATTTAGGGTTTCGTTCATTGTGACTTACGTTTTGAGATTTTATTCTTAAAGCAATTTCTTGTTTCTCTAGTTCTTGTGCTTAATTTCAGGGATTGAATTGTGAAGCTAAGTGGATACTTTTCCATAAAGCTTAGCCTAACAATTCAAACCCTACCGTTAATACTTGTTGGATACTTTGTCGTAAAGACAGGTAATAACACCTAGATTCGATAATACCTTTGCCGGGTTATTGGGTTTAGAAGAACTAGAAGTCTAAAACCTTTGTCGCGTTAGATTGTACGTGGTGTATCACCTTTGTCGGGATACTTTGGGTTGTAACCTTCGCCGGAATTACCACACTTAGAAACTTGAGATTGATTTTTAGTAGTCAATGATAAACATGTCACAATGGAAACCCTAAGCTGAATGCTTTCTCTGAATGAAATCCTCGTTAGTCTTTTCTCTTGTGCCTTTACAATATTTTCTCACAAACCCCCTTTTAAATTGTTTTCAGTAACAGCTTCAACAACCAGTTCCCTTGGGTTCGACCCTGTTTGCCACTTACTAGTTTCACGCAGGAAATAATAAATATTAAGTTTCACGCAGGAAATAATTATTATTAAGTTTCACGCAGGAAATAATAAATATTAAGTTTGACGCGTCAGACGACGCGCGTCACGGATGCACCCGATCTCATCGTCTATAATCACCATCACCATCTCATCATCCAACTCTCGATAGTGAACATATCGTCCAACCATAACTCTGCCAAGTGCCATGATTTGCCTACCGCCGCTCCAAAACTCCTTCCACGTGCAGTATGCACTTCTTCTCAACCTGATATTGTCAAAAAAAATTATTAATACAATATATTTGAAGTAAATTGCAATTTCTTCATAATTTTAAATGACTGCATAATACCTCGGGTATATCTCTGAAGGGGTCTTGATCGGAACCACTGTGCCGGCTCTGAAGCGTAGGCACGTGCAAACTGATGGTGGAGTGTGTGTTGGACGAGGAAGACGGCTTCCCGAATACCTTCGTCCAACCTACCACACTCCCGACTGCCCGTGTGCATCCAGTGTACTCGTCCTTTCCCGTGGTCTCCGTCAATATGTCTCTTTGATCCTGTGAAGTAAATCTTCCCTGACTGGCCTGCTCTTACAATTCATCTGTTAGACGGTTAACTGACATCCACACTCAGTCCATTGTCATCAAACTAAATGTATAGTGTTGATTAAGGATATGAATAGATTGCAACCTATGTTTATATTGGACAAAAGAAAAGTAAAAGCAAAATTAGCATGTATATTTATTTTTCAACCAATTTGCAAGTATATCTAACAATTCTAGTACATACAATTTGCATCAAAATTACACATAATGCATCAATTTCGCTCCAAGGAAGAAACACAAACTATATAGAGCAACAACACATAGACAAATACTACACAATACCACTAACGTAACATCAAAAGAATACACAAACAATTCTTACACACTCTAACCCCTTGCCAATCTCCATCCATCCACACTGTCAACAAGTCTCACACAAACAATTCTTAATTCCTAGATATCTTTATTGTTATCAATTTGAGCTCACCTTATGTATAGAAAAACTAGACGACTCCCCCGCTGCCGTTTTAACTATGGGTTCACTCCAGCAACATGACAGTAAGGTTCATCATGATTTGTTACAAAAATACACATCGGCAAGGTACAAGTGTAAACCAAATAAGCCTCACTCACCTTTACGTGGGCGCTAACCACCAGCAAGCTATTGCTTCAATGCTTTGATAAACAAACTAACTCACTGCCAAATATATAGCCAAATTCAGCAACTTCGTCGCATCAAAATTCAGCAACTTCAGCAGCTATGTACAAACTTACTCACTAAAAGTTAATGTGAGTTATGAACCCTAACGATGGTGGATTTCGGTTGCAACTTACCTCAAGGCTAACGAAATCTGATGATGAAGGCATAATCGGAACTGAGCTCTTGGATACGATTTTAGCAATTGGTATTGATGGTACTGTGTAAACCCTAACGAAGTAAGACTAAACAAAAATCAAACACCGAATGAAGTCGACAACGACGGTGAGGTTTCTGAAACAGACCAAACTAAACACACCTTGGCTACGATGCAAAGAACACGATGATGGTGGCACTGGCGGGATCGAAGACGGTGAGAATTCAAAAGTGGAGGTAATTTTGTCGACGACGGTGATATTTGTCGAGTGAAAAGTAAAAAACTAGCAGAATGAAATAACATCTGTTTTTGGGTTTAACTTTATACACCGCTTTCGTAATAAGCGTTGTTTAATGTCCACTTAAAACAGTGCCTGCTTGAAAGCATTGTTTTAAGTTTAGATATAAGAAAACGCTTTAGGCATTAGCACTGTTTATTGTCCACTTAAGACAACGCCTGCGCAAAAGCGTTGTGATAAGTCTTGATAAAAGACATCACTTTTTAAACAAGCATTGTCTTAAGTGAACATTAAACATCGCCTTTTAACAAGCACTGTCTAAAGTATATATAAGATAGTGTTTTTGTTTTAAGCGATGTCTAAATGCCACATAAGACATCGCTTATTGACAAAGCGTTGTCTAATGTCCCATTTTTTAAAGACGGCACTTATCTGAAGCATTGTCTTTAGTATGTTCTGTACTAGTGCATGATTCTTTTTTATGACCCAAAAGATCATAGTGGGGGGTGCTCTTATAGATGATTTCTTCGAGAGAGTAGAGGTGGAAAGCGAGAATACAAAAATATTTAAAATTAGTTTCTTTTTTTGGGGTTGATGTTTTTAGGGGAGCGCTTGGTTGAGAACCTAAAAATTCGAGAACCTGAGACCCCAAATCTCACTATTGGATCAAGTTGCATCTTTGAACGTGGAGGTGACACGTGTCCCACTAACTTTTTTCCTTCATTATGTAGTTTCGAGCATGTATTTTGCCTAGATGCATTTTAAGCTTTCAGAAACTGCACTTTGGCAAAAACTGATGCATTTTCAAAGGTGCATAACATAGACAAAACTACATAACGAAGGGCTTCTTAAAGTTCTCGAAAAAAGAGAGGTTCTCATTTGAACGCTCCTCGATGTTTTTATATAATTTTATACTTCATTCATATGATCACTAACACGTTCGATACTTATACGATGCTCTAATTGATTGATGCTTGTCTCCGAAGATTGAAAGGCTTTGCACAGTGACGGCGGCTGCACTAGATTATGACTTAATGGTGATACTCTTGTGATCGGATTGCCTTCTAGCTACTCACCGTGCTTTGCACAGTGATGGATGGGGTCGAGGAGGACGAGGATAATGATGCAAATCGAAAGTTATAGCTTGATAATTATTCCTGGTTCTGGCATTGCACCTATTCCTATCGCTGTCAAATCTGGTTTTGGCGTTGCACCTATTCTTGTCGCTGGTCAGGAACCAATCTGGTGTTGAATTCGTGGCTACAAAGTTATTATCACCATCTAGCGAATTCAAAGCCTTTCCCTCCTCAGCCCTACTTCAATCTGATTCTAAAGGCGACCCCTTTACAGTTTCTATCAGATAAACTCGTGCAAAGTCGTCTCAAATGTCACGAACAAAATACGAAAGTGTCTCCGCCTCAGATTCGCAGATCAAGCATCGTCACTGTTGTCGTATGTATTCACTCCAACACAGCCAATACAATGAATCTGGTGTTTTGATCTTGTAACTCCTTCAGATGCGTGTAGGGGTGTAAACGAGCCGAGCCGAGTATCAGGTTGTTCGTGCTCGGCTCGTTTAGAATTTGACGAGTTCGAGCTCGAGCCGAGTATTTTCGAGCATTAAAAATATGTGTTTGAGCTTGGCTCGTTTAATTTTTCACGAGTTCGAGCCGAGCTCGAGCTTTAAACGAGTGTTTTAATTAAATTAAATTAATACAATAATTTATTATTAACGAGCTTTAACCGAGCTTTTTACGAGTATTTAACGAGCTTCAATCGAACTTTTACTAAAAAATATTTAAATATATATAAAATTACCTTAATTGAGCTCATTAACGAGCTTCAAACAATATACGTAAGTTTCAATCGAGTATTTAAACGAGTATATAAACGAGCACTTAAACGAGTACATAAACGAGCTGTTCGCGAACATAAACGAGTCGAGCACTAGTGAGCTCGTACTCGACTCGTTTAATAAATGAGCCTGAAAGTTATGCTCGTACTCGACTCGTTTAAGATCGATCCGAACTTTGACCGAGCTTGTTCACGAGCAGCTCGCGAGTGTATCACCTCATTTACACCCCTAGATGCGTGTAAACAAGGGCATTTTAGGATTTTTTTTTCTTTCTTTTAAATAATGGTACGACTGTGTTTTGTGCTGGTAGCATATTGCTGCGCAGCACCAGATCTAATTCCCTTAGTTATTGTGACTTGCGAATTAAGACTAAAATTGCTATTATTGCTGCAAATCTATTGATTTGTTCTACTCAAATTTCAAATTTGTTATAATAATGATGTTACACTCTCAGCACAAACATGAAAATTTTAATTGAGTCTATCAAATATAAGTATTTTTATAGGAATATAAGTATTATTTATTTATTTATTTGGAATATGCGGATTAATCCAGTTGGAGCGATGATCCATCGACCGAGTGAATTGACCGAAACTACCCGCAGATTAGGGGTCAACATTTGATCTTAGGGTCCAAATGCCCATAGGGTGACCCTAATTTTACCCGAGCCGAATTCTACCCGACCCTAAGACTTACGCGGTGTCTACCCTGCCCACTAAGCCTAAAGCAGGGTATTGGTTAAAGAAAATTCTACCCTTCTACCCTGCCCTCTCACCCTATCCTCCTACGCGACCCTCTCACCCTACCCTCTTACCCTAAATTTTGCCCAATTTAAATGAGTCACTATGAAAATATGAAAATATGAAAATTTCTATCCTCTTACCTAAATTCTACCCTGCCCTATTTTGCCTAGGGTAGGGGTCATTATTAGGCCATTAAAATTAAATGGGTGAAATATAAAAATTTCAAGGGTAACCCTTACCCTGCCCGACCCTATCTACCCGATGGTTACCCTGCCCGCGGGTCGCCCATAGGGTCTTATAAATTTCCAGACCCGACCCTTACCCTGCCCGTACTGTTCATAATCATAGGATACCAAAAATTGGACTAAAGTCCATCCTTACCCTGTCCATTAGGATAAGAATTACCCTTACCATGCCCATTGCCAACCCCTACCGTAGATCGATATCCACATTAGTGGTTCAAAGTCTAAATTGTACTAACCTAAAAAAATGATGATCCCAGGGTTGTGCGTTGAATTTGACTATTTGACTTGCGTTTGGGATTTAAAAAAAGGCCCAAATCATATATATACATATGTCCAGAAGCCCATTTGGCGTTTGTAGCCCACTTGGTTAAACCGTTGGCGAAGCTACCAGACTTGTCCCGTTGTGAGTTATCAGAACAATTCGCAATCAAGGGTTTACTGCGATCGTCGGACGGTCGATAGTCTCGTTTCTCTGAAGTTCGCTTACTGCGCTCGCATCAGCGTTTAATCGATAAACGTCCGGTAACTCTCCCCAATTCGCTGACATTTGGTGTTAAATTAGATCGATGCTGCCAATTAGGGTTATCAAGAATTGTGCCATAATTACTTAGCTTCCAGTAATTATTTCAATTTTTTTAGTTTGTTTAGAGATGTCGTCATCTGCCTCCAGCAAGAGGCATCATTTGTGGAAGCATCAAAACGGGAGAAGGAAATCAAAGAAGGCAAAGAAAACATCTCATTCTGATTCCGATGCAATTTTGCGTGTGTTGTGTCCTGTTACTTATATTGGAAATGTGATTGGGAAAGGAGGATCGATTATATCCGAAATTAGGCGGGAGACGGGTGCAAGGATTAAAGTGGAGGATGCCGTAGCTGGATGTCTTGAAAGAGTTATTTTGTTTGTTGGGTGTGACGATAAAGCTGAGACTGGTAAGAAGGAAGTGAAGACTGATGGGGTTGAGGAGGACGAGGATGATGAAGATGATGATGCAAGGGAGTATGAGGAGAATTATGAGACCAAGGAAGCTAATTCACATGGGGATGGGAAGGCTGCATCCGCGCAGAACGCACTGTTAAGGACACTTGATAGAATGATTGCAGGAGATAAGGAGGCGAAGAATATTGACGAAGGGAGTGACAAGCCGTATGCAACTTCTGTAAGTCTGGTTGTCTTCTCCAGTCAAGCGGACTGTCTTAAAAGAATTGACGGGGGCACCTTTGAGGAAATTTCATCAGAAAGTGGAGCGCATATTTGTTTTCTTCCAGATGATCGACACCCACCATGCATATCTACCACTGATGAACTACTTCAGGTAACTTACGATAGTTGATGGTAGTATATGCTTACTTAACCAACATCATCGATCCATCACTCACATAAGGATCCTTCTTGTTTTTAGACTACCATCCTTCGATTGATTATGTTTTTTAAATATGGCATACCCTTGCATTAGATTTTATTATCAAATGAACATCAGACTATAGCATTTAGGCAGCATGCAGTCAGTTTATTTTAGCGTGCCTACTGTTACTCATATGAGAGGCGAACTCTATGATTTACCATTCCAATGTGAAATGATAACGAGTTCCATGAGATACAGAATCCTCTTTTTATGGAATAAGTGTAACATTATAAACATGAATTCAAATGACATGTTTTACTACTTTCCACTTGATTGGTATTAGCTTGTGAGTTTAATCTAATAAAAATAGCATCTTCTCTTATGCTTCAAATAATTGGGCTTCTGATTCACTGGGCTACTTTCCTGGCATATCTATGAGCCTAAAATATGAGCTCCTTATTTCCAAGAGATGAGACAGCATTTAGCTTCCAGTTGATGATCATTCCTTGTATTGTAGGAGATTCTCTTTGATTAGGGTAACAACAACAGTTGAAGGTACTCATCAGATGTCACTGTTCTATGATTAATATGTTGATAAATATTCCATGGTCAAAGTTGTTTCTACTAACTTTGTAGCTGTTCACCATTTACTACTAAAATTCATCCCTTTAATCCTTTCCCAAATCAAATTGTAGATTACTGGGGAGACCGATGTAATCAAGAAAGGGATAGTATCTGTTACAAATCAACTTTTGGAGAACCCTCCTCAAATTAGTGAACTTTCTCAGCAAAAGATTCCAAGGCCTCCTTCCACTTCAGCTGGTCAGAGTCAGACGCACACTCCAAAAGTAGAAGCTTATCTTGGCGATCGGCTCCATGACAGTTCTGATTATCGAAGTGCAAAAATGTCCAATGACATTATAAAAATGACTTTTAGGTTGTTGTGTCCTGAAAGGAAAGCAGGAGCGGTAATAGGAAGGGGAGGAAGTATAGTGAAGGGACTCCAACAGGATACAGGGTGTGAGATTGATGTTGCGGATCGTCGGCCTGATTCAGATGAACGCATTATTCTCATTGCTGGTCCAGCGGTATTGATAAACTAATGGCTTTGTCATAGTTCTTAACTCATCTTAACATTACCAAATATAATATTAGCTCAATTTTATGAACTTTGCAGCACCCGGATGATAGGATATCTCCTGTACAAGACGGAGTTCTCCGAGTACAGGCTAGAATAATTAAGTGTCCGCCTGAAAGCAAAGATCCGACTGTTACAGCTAGGCTCCTTGTCCCTTCCAGTCAAATTAGTGCCCTGCTTGGCAAAGGTGGTGCCATTTTAGCCGAAATCAGAAAGTTGTCAGGAGCTCAAGTTCACATTTTAGGAAAGGAGCAACTTCCTCGACATGTAACTGCAAATGATGATCTTGTTCAGGTTTGTATCCGGGTCATCTTAAGCTTCAATTACGTAACTTATAAAATAGCGTACTGCCAGTTGACATGTTACGTACTCACGTATTCAATGTCAAGTAAGCTGTGAGTCAGTATATTGCAAACGAAATGTCCAAATTAGTTGTTACGGAGTCTTCCAGTCAATTAATATTATGATTTTTGACAGGTAAGTGGAGACTTTGAAGCAGTTCAGGAGGCTCTTCTGCATATAACTGGGCAGTTGCAACGTCAATTCTTTCTCCCATGTGTGGAAAGGAGGGCAGCCTTCCAAGGAGGTCTGCCGGCACCCCCACGTGGTGCCTTTTATTTTAATGATGAGCCTTCTCCGTTTATGCACAATATCCAAAGATTGGGTGTTCCACTTCACATCCTTGAAAGAAACTCATTGCCGGTGCAATGGAGACCAGGGGTATCCTTTTTCTTTTGTCATGTTCCCATTTTTTTCTAGTGTGGATTTTTCATATTGGGTCTCTAACCATGACTAATTTTGAATTTATAATCTGTGGGCTTGAGTGGGCTAAGCACGGTAAACATGGTCTATCCTCAGTTAGTATAGAAGGGTTTGATAACCAAGGTATGGACATGGGATGAAGAGGGAACAAGAGTATAGACAAATGAACTCTCTGGAATGTTATATATCATAATAGAACAATAAGGCGTTCCGTTCATATTATTGAAGTAGATGAAAGTAAAGAATCTTATGCTGAACAGATTCACCCTGAGTATATTTACAGGGACTAAATGGTGTTGGAAATATAGGATTGCCAGACTATGTCGGAGAACCTCGGCGAAGATTGCCGGGGTAAGTGCTTAAAATCATATTTTTCTTCACTATTTTCTGTTCGAAGTGCTATGCTTATTTTTGATGTCCTATTGTTATCTGTTCAGAGGGATTAATCCTGCTGTCATCACAAATACTACTGTGGAAGTAATTGTCCCTACTACTGTTATTCCATCAATTTATGGCGAGGGCGGTGGATGTCTACAACAAATTAGGCAGGTATGTTTACATGATGCCTTTTAAGGCAGTGTATAACTGTATATGGTATCCTGATGTTGAACTACACTTACAAGTTTATCATGAGAATTTTGAGATTTATATTGAAGATGGTTAAATCTAATAATCTGAACTCGGTCCAACGAAAACTAATGTGCTTCTTATAGTAACATTGAAAACCATATTTTTCGTTGTAATTTGTTTTCTGACATAGAATATTGTTCTAGATTTCTGATGCAATAGTTATCATATCCGACCCCAAGCCTGGAGCAACAGAAACCATGATCACAATATCAGGAACACCTGAACAAACCAATGCGGCACAGAGTCTCATTCAAGCTTTTGTTATCAGTGAGACACAGTCCTCGTGATTCTTCTGCAAGGTAAACTCACTATAGACCCTATATACAATGTATTTCTCACTGGCTCTTAATGAGATTTGGTAATTTTGTACAGTGCTGACTGTAACCTAGCACTGTTTCACAATTGCCCGCACGTCTTTTGTGACCAGGAGATCACATGTGCCCAGAATATGCGGTACCTTAACTGGCCATTAAAAGAGGCTTCGATCCCTTGACAGTAGATGAAACACAACCTCCGCAGAGCTGCTCCTGCATAATCACGTTAAGCAAGTCGCACACGGTAATAAATCAAGAGAATGCTGCAAGTCAGATTCTGTGTCACGCACCCAAACCCCAAGGTGTGAGTAAGGAATTTTAAATCTAATAATTTAAATTGCAACGTTGTTTTAACAATCATTTATAAGCTCCCTGTTTTTAATACACAAAAAAGACTAATATAAAATGGGAATCACCAAGGACAATGTTAAACATGGAAAACTAAAGAAAAATGACATCCTATCCGGTTGAAATAAGCAAACATCTATGTGCTTGCTTCTCAAAATTTCTAGAAAATAGTAAGGGTGAGTCTTTTCTATTCGGTAGGTGAACCTAATGTCGATTGTTAGTTCCATAGGTTCTATGAGTATGCAATGCCTGTGATATATGCAAACGCATGACATTCATTACCGGTGGACTTTCTGTTCGGAAAGTTACCTGCCACGTTACCGCTTGCCTAGCATCAACTATCATCATTTTGCAAGACCCTCCTACGGTGTAGGAACTTTTATCCAAATATATAACTCGTACCCTTATTCACATCAATCATTTCCTAACATTTTATCTTTTCAAGTGCATGAATTAAATGTATGAATGATCATTTAATATAATCACGGGTGTAAACGAGCCGAGCTGAATATAAAAGTGTTCGGGCTCGTCTCGGTTAAATATATATTAGGTTCGAACTCAATTCGAGTTCGACGAGCCTAAAAAAAAGATGTGTTCGTATAATTTTTTAAGATAATCGACACAAGGGAATGAAAGGCCGCTTTGCGTTGGATGCTCTTTACCCTCCCCACAATGATGGCTCTGTTGTCTTGAGGAGCGTTGAAGCTTGCTTCTTCCCCAGAGTTTTCTTGGTCATCAATATGACCTGTCTTTAATAGAACTCAGCTCGGTAGACTATCAAGTTCGAGCTATAAACAAGTCTACTCGAAAATTTATAAGGTTCGACCCGGGATCGAGTTATAAGTGAGCTACTCGTTTTTTTAGCTCGGTTATACGATAGAAATTAGTTAATAATCAAACACTAATTGAGTAATAGTTGAGTTATAATTTTTAATTGAGCATATAAACAGGCCGAGCTCCTAATTGGCCCGTTTAATAAACGAACCATAAAATCGTATTCAAACCAGACCAGTTTAAAATCGATCCGAACTTTTACCAAGTTTTGATCAAGCGGCTGGCAAACATATCAACTTAGGGCCGAGTATTCAGTAATTTACCGATTACCGAATTCATTTTTTGATTCCGATTACCGGCGAATTAGTCTATCGATTCGGTAATTTATCGATAATTACCGATAAATTACCGAATTTATTTAGATAATATTTTTGCAAAAAAGTTAAAAAATTTAATATAAAGATCGACTAATCATCTAGTTGCAAAAAATAAAACAAATCGAACAATTTAACATCAAAAAGATTGATCAATAAAATTTCATCACAAAAGTTATTAAAATAGATGAGAAATAACCTAACTAAAATATGTAATGTTTTATATTTATAAAAAACTATTATTAAAAAACATCTGTAATTTGGTAATCGGTAAATTACCGAATAAGAAAATTCATTCCGATTATCGAATTATTTTTACCGTTTTACTGATCGATAAATTATCAAATTATCGAACTGAATTAATTCGGTAACGGTAAACTAATTCGGTAAATCGAAAATTATCGAACAATGCACTCTGGCCGTTCAACTCGTTTACAATCCTAATGTGATGCAACATGTGTGCCCAATAATATGTGATCTCTCATTACTCATTGAATGGTTGTTGCGACGGTCGTGGAATAGGAGCAACGACTACACACACAAAAAAGTTCTAACAAAGTAATTGAAGTATGGTAATAAACCAATAAATTAAATGATCTACTATCCTATATTCCTATATTAATTCACTAAGAAGAAACAATAAATCACAAAATAAATAACCATCCATTAATTAATGAGTTATTATTCTTTATTTATTGTTTTTTTAGTTTTTTAAAATAATTTTATTATGAAAGGTAAGAATGGACAACCCAAACTCATGCTATAAATGCATTCATGAGTTTATTTATTATGAAAGGTAATGAATGGATAACCTCACACTCATGTCTTAAGATGTCTTGAAGATAATTTGGACCTTCGACCTTCCAGTCACTTGAATAAGACCATGATCGCTACACTATTACCTCGTCTGTAAATTAGTAAATTATTGTTTAACTAATATCTATCTTACTTGTTATATTCTTATGTAAATTGAATATAATATTGAAGGACACGAGTCCATCTTTGATGCGTTTCTAATATTTTATTTAAGAAAACAAAAGCATAGAAATCATGTTTATGACTTCCTACGGTTTTTGGATTTATGAATCACTTGCTCGTGGTGGACATCACACCTAAACCAAGTAACTAGAGCTTTCGATCGTAAAACTGCATATTTAGATTCTTAACTATTGATTTCGGCTAGAAAATTTCAATAGAGCATCCTTCACTATGATTAAAAAAATATATCATCTCTCTCACATTTATTTTCTCTCTCAATTTGTCATGTCTCATGACTATTTTGATCAAGCGCACCCTACTCATGACCAAATAAAAAATCATTATCATTATCCTCATTGCTACATAAAGTGTAGCTCATAAATATTAAGATTAATAAAAATATATCAGAGTATATATCGTTTTATAGATCTCAAAAAATTATGAATATTGATAATTATTTTGATTTTTTAACTTAGTAATTTAGAAGATATATCAAAATTTAAACTAAAAAGTTTCTTACACAGGACACGCGTTGCGTTTCAATTGGTTCACGGCTCATGATCAAATCTAATTTTTGGTCATAGTTTTTTCTATGATTGGTTTAGTCATGGTGATGATTCATATTTTTTTTACCATCTCTCATGACATTATCTTATGACTCAAAAAGTCATGGTGGGATGCTCCAAGAGTATAGTTTTTCTTATAACTTCATATCTGGCATAGTTTTTCCTCGCAAAAGTCAAGCATAGCATCAGGAACATAGTTTCCAACTTCGGAACATTTGTGCACCTTTATTTACATATTTAAAGTCAAGAGCAACTTATGCTTTTATTCTAAAATCGTTCCATATGCTTTCTAATCTCTAAACAGTGTTTTTTAAAGCTTCACTGTTTCAAATGCGGTTCCGCGGCATGCACAATAAAGACATAAATGATTCAGGCTTTTTATATAGAAATGAGTGATTCAAGCTAAAAAAAAGTTTTTTTTTGTAGTGGGTTTTAACATCTTATATATATCAATCATCATACGAATACATCTATCTTATGTATCATGTATAAGAACTCTTATCGGGTACATGTGAATATTCGCTTGGAGCATAGGCCACAGGTATCATCCAAATTTGATGCTTGAATTGTGTTCATTTAAGCACGGATCATAAGGCACCTCTGACTTTGAAACCTACGAACACAAACTTAAACTCATCACCCCCCACGCGCGCATAGAAGAAATAGTTAATCACGGACCATAAGGCACCTCTGCGAGGGAGGAACACACGCCCATCGCCTAGGCGGGACGAAAACACATACACAAGGGATGAAAACACTTCTCACAAAATTGAAGAGATGTATGCTACTCAAGAGAGTCGACCCTTGACTTCTTGAGAAGCCACCCAACCAACCCCTTTTTCGCAAGTTAAAATAAAGCTTAAAATTGCCTAATTAGTTATAGAAAACAACCCACTCATGTTCCTAACTCACGTGAACATGAAACGTCATAGTTAATATTCTCTCTCTTCACCCGTTTTCTCCAAAATAATCTCCAGCTACTGCCTCCACTCTTTGTACCCTTAGCTACCCACGCCACCTTCACCTCGCCGGCTAACTATTTCTCCTCGGGCTCCCCTTCTCGTTTCCCAGTCTTCTCTCGCCGCTTTCCTCGCCGGCGGCGTCGCCTTTTCTTCCCCCAGTTGCTGCGATTTCCCTTGCTGCTGATGTTGAGCGGTTTGGTGGGCGGTTGGTCGGGCGGTGGTCGGACGTTTGTTGCTTCCGGTGGCGGTTGTTGGTGTTGTAGGTGCTGACGATTGCAGTTTTTGACGAGGTTGCTGGAGGACGCTGGAGGTTGGATTCCGGTGAGGTGATGGGGCCTTGGGGTTTTTTTGCGTCTTTTTGTGTAATTGGTCTCTCTAAGTGAGCTCAGCTTATGAGGGTTTTTTTCTCAGCCGATTCGGTCTGAGCTTATGAGGCGAAGTGGAGCATCTTCCTGTTCCCGGCTAGTTAACTTGTCCTAGCTTTTAAGTCCTCTTTGATGCCTTTTATGGAGTTCAGGTGACGTGCTACTATTGACATGAAGCCGGATTATGACACTGATTTGTGCAGCCTTGTCCAGTGTTCAGTGGAAATCTGGTCAGTGCTTCATCGTTGATTGAGAAGTTGACTGACGAGTCACTTCTTCCGTTTGGCCAGTTTGGCATGTCTTGGACCTTGGAGCGTCAAGATACCTCAGCAGTGGATGGATTATCCAACTATGTTTGGATTATTTTTCTTGTTTTAGATGTTCTGTTCCAGTACTAATTGATCGTCTGTTTTGCTGTTGTTATTTTCTTACTCTTTGAGTCTTTGTATGTCCTTTCTCCAATAAAAAATGTCATAAAAGAAGAGCCACCGGAATTTTATTTACAAATAGCTTGCTTTCCAAATTTTGTAGAAAGTTATTCCTTTAAATGTTTTATTGAGTTTTGAGATAAAAAAAATGACTTTCTTGCTAAATCTCCTAGCGGGTCGATGTATATCTATTACTTGTATGATGCTTAGAAAAGTTAAAAAGAAATAAGACTAATTTATTATTGGTTAATGGCAACCTAATTGTTTCATGTAACAAGTTTATGTTAATTTATTCTTTATCAATTATGCCAATGGTGGAGATATTTATAATAATATATTGAATATTATCTAATAAGTTTTACTAATCAAATATTTTACTAATTTAGAAAAAGGATCCGGTGCTAACAGGAATATTTTTGTAAAAAATACAAATAAATGACAACCTTTGATTTGGTCATTTGGACTGATGAGATAAATCAGTTGTATGGATAATTTTTCGGTGACAAACTATAAATCACTTCTGACAAACTATTTCATACTTTTGGATTTTCGGAAATAAATTATAACTCACTTTTGACAAATTGTGCATCAAAAAAATGATTTGCACCTGATCTTTACTCTACTAATTTAATTTATATTAATATCAAATTAAAAATTGAGTATCTTTAGAGTTCGCAACTCTGACAAGACATTGTGTAAACTAATTCTGCCAAAATGAAGTACCGCCAACCATTGTTGTGAAAATTGACCCACGGATCGATCCGGTCAGGTAACTGGGTTAATGGGTCAGTGGTTCAACCGGATTGATCCGCACGCTTTAAAAAAATAAAAATAAAATAGTTATATATGACATTATAATTTAATATGTTTATGACCAAATTAAATTTTACATGACTTATGGCCAAATTAAATTTTACATGTTTATGATTTAAATAATTAAAACATGTCGGATAATTGTATTTCAATTTTTTCGGCTCATTATACAATCATATTATATTCAAAATTTATAATTTTATTTGACATTTAATCTAAGTGTTGATTAAAATAGGGTTACATATATTTCTCAAACTCAAAAGTGAAATAATTCTAACATAAGCGGAAAATTATTGAGTTATATTATACGATTGTGAAGTACTACTTAACTAAATTAAATTTCTAGTTAAATTGATAATATGTATTAAGTGTGATAGATATTTGATGAATATATATTACTTAAATAATCTTAGAACCAAAAATCATCATTAGCCTAGTGGAAAGAAAATGACTAAATATGCATAAGGTGTTGTGTTCCAGTCTTGTTGAGCTCAAAAAATTTAATTTTTTCTACAAAATCAGTGCGGTTGAACCGGCCGGGTCAATCGGGTTAATAAAAGTTCACCGGTTCAACCTGATTGAGAGCGGTTCAATGGCAATACCTGTCTGATTAGAGAATCAAACCGGTCGAACCTGTCGGTCCGGTTTTCACTGCCGCCAACTTCGACTCTCACCGTGACTTTTTTTCTTCACTTTTTGTGTGGAAGTTTTTTTAGGCTGGTCTGTGGTGTGGACTTTCCTCTTCTTTCATGGATATTTTTCTTTTGTCTTTCGTCCTTTGTTGACATTTGCAGGTGTTATTTAAATATATCCTCTTGTGAAGGTGTGCTTAAGTGCTATTAAGGTCTTCTAAGGGTGTGCGCCGACTGGTGGATTTTAAGTTAGAAGTGTTCAAGCTTGTGTTGCAACAAATGACACATGTTGAATCCGGGTTGGTGTCATTTGCATGACTCGTGTTTCAATTGTCTAGAAATATATTTGTGTCGAGAGGTATTCATGTAATGTCTATGTGATGTATTCGTGTAGCACTGGATATATACAATGTGAAGAGTCAAGATCGGGTGCAAATCTGATTTTTGGTGCAGATTACAAACCGAAGAATTATGGTGCACTTTCTACGAACTATGTCGTGACTTTATCCAAATGAATTATATGCCACTTTCCGAACTATGACACAGTTCGTAGGTAGTGTATCATAATTTGTCGGTTTATAGTTTTCACTTTATCTTTTTCTGTAATGTAAATCTATAATTAAAGTTAGAGGTGCTGCTATTGTCTTACCATGGATTTGTATGTCAATGTGGGGTTTAAAGTTAGATGTGTCATGTGGTTGTGCTTCAACGAATAATTCAAGTTTAAATCGGGATGGTGCCTTTTGTGTGGCATGTGCTTCAAACTTTCTAGAAATATATATGTACCTGAGGAGGGGTGCTCAATTGGGAACCCCTCTATTATAAATATATATGTCCCTGAGGAGGAGCGCTCAATTGAGAACCCCTATATTTTTCTAGAACTTGAGAACCCAAATCTTACATTTGAAAATGAATTATCAAGTCATTGTAGTGTTGACAAGTTTCCATGTGCATATTTAAAGTTACATTTAATACAAAGTCAAAGTTACCAAGTTTGATTTTGCATGCAAATTTAAAGATGCATTATGATCTAATTGTGAAATTTGAGTTTCAAATTCTCTAATTTTTAAAGGTCTCAACCAAACGCTCTCATGTACCAAGTATTCAAGAAATTGGCCGCCTATCTCGCTTAGGCAGTTTTTTTCTTCATCTTGATTTGATTTTACCCAAATCAGATTAACAAATCAGTGGAGCGATTTGTAGGTAATTAACGGCACCTCGACGGTCTGAGCGGCGCTTAGGCGAATGCGAGACGACAAGGCAGCTAACGAATCGGAATCTAAGACCAAATCAATGGGGGACGACGGTTCACGCTGCGTTTCAAGAAACCTAAATAGGCGCATCCGATTTGCGATGCTTTATTGATTGGGCTTAATTCTATTGGTTGAATAATGAGTTGCTGGGCTGGCCCAGCAAGAGATCAACACTTCATTCTTATCATATGAATCGGCATCAAAAACATTGATGTATAAATGTGTTGTTTTATAAGAGTCCAATTCCCGTGAGAAGCCCAGTTCCCATGAGAAATTAGAACTAATCCTGACCATATAGTTAGTGTAATCTGTGGCTAAGATTAACCCTATTATTCGTCCAAAAATAGAATAAAAGGAATTAATTATGGATTTGAAGGGTAAAATCAGGATCTAATCGATTCGAGAAATCAAAATCCCGTAGCTCTGATACCAGTGGTATGGGTAATATTATGTTTAACCCAGTTAACTCAGAAAATGTAGCATATCAGTTTACCCAATGGATTTGAGCAATAGGGAGAGTATAGCTCCCTATGAGGCGTGAACCTCTTCTGATAATTATACAACTTTTGGTTTAACTAAACAACTACCTTCATTACAAGCCTCGTATTTTGCGTTTGGATCAGTAAACACGCTGTGTCTCAAGCGTATCTCTCACCAAAAACAAGTATTGAGACAAGTATTGAAAATGATTGTAGGTGGTTAACCAGAATATGAAACAATTTATTGAAAGATTGAAAGTTTTATACAGACCTTCTCTCAAGAATTGGCTGCTGATGTGTATCAGTGGATGCCGTTTCAAGAGAACTGAGAGTCTCTTATAAAGAGAAAACTCTCAAGAAGGAAACAAAGCAAATTATCACATGTCGGGTGCACAATGGGCCCCATCGTCACATGCGAAGATGCTCTGTTATCTTCGACTCAGACGACAAATTTAAATGCGCCACTAGGCGACTTTTATACAGACATAAGGACCCATCAAAACAACTGATGGTATCCTTGTTTTATTGCAAACAGGGGGCGGTAAGGAGCATCTTCTAGAAGGTGGGCTTGGTCTTTCAGAAATGAATTCGATTGATGAAATGTGCCAACTCCATGCAGATGCGCTCTATGGATCTTTGTTGGGCCATTGCTCTCTGGTGCTGATCGGCCCATCCTTCCTCAGGGTGGTTTCGTTCTTGTGTTTCAAAGTGGTTTGCTCTGTATCGCAGCATTGTACAGAGCTGTTCCATTGTTTGCTGGGCTTCTTCGGCGGCTTCGTCCAAGCATTCTTGGACCAACCTTTATGTTTCGGCCAGGCTTTCTTCGGGGTTGAGGAGATCTTGGTGTCGAGTACTTTGGCGGATGTAGAATAGGCCATCATGGTACCTGTCTGCTCTATCTGTTGGAGCAGGCCATGTATGTATGTGAGCACCTGGGCCTCCGCGTGTTTGATATAGTCTCCATGAAGGGACGCCGTCATAGCTTGTAGCTCGTCCAAGGCCCCGGCCGTGACCCCTGCTTCTTCGTCTGTTATACATCCTGCACATAAGTAATGAACTAAGCGTGAGAGTGCGTCAGCAAGTACGTTGTCCTTGCCGCTTATATGTTCAAAGCGTATATCTACGCCTGTGCCGGTGATGAAATCGGTGAACCCGATCCATCGGACGCGTGATGGTTTATTGGCTGCTGTCTTGTTGTAGAAGCTGATGATAGCTTGACAGTCAGTCCTCAGCGTGATCTCCTCCTTATCCAGGTAGTGGATTTTCATTGCTTGGAGGCTTTCCATTGCGGCGTGGATTTCTGCGTCAATTGTTGCTTTGACTACGGCGAATTTTTCGCTTGCATAAGCGCATACGCGTTCTGTTGCTCTCGGGTCGCTCCTTGACTTCTTCCACTTACATATTCCTCCCCACCCTTCCATGCATCCATCAGTTTCCAGGATGATATAGGCATCTTCTGGGGGTATCTCTAGGTCTGGGAGATTTTGTATCTCTTCTTTCAGCTGGCGGACTATCTTCAGGTCACTTTCCTTTATTCGTTTGTCCCCGTGCGGGCTTGTTTTGGAGTATAAAGGTCCGAGTTTGATGCCTAGCTTCGGTATGTACGCCCTTGCATAGTTGAGTATGCCCAGCCATGTTCTGATGCCCTTTTTGTCACGCAGGGTTTCCTCCTTGAAATCCGATATCTTTTTGATGATGTGCGGCTGGAGCCTTATTCTCTTGTTCCCAATAATTGCTCCGAGGAATTCGACCTCTCGGGTGGCAATTTTCATTTTGGTCGGCGATAGTACCAACCCTTCCCTTTCGCATATGCTCAGTACCTTCTGTAGGTGAGCGACATGTTCCTCCTCTGTTCGGGAGAAGACCAGGATGTCGTCTATGTAGACAGCGGTGAATTCTTCTGTTTCTTTGAAGCAATGGTCCATCTTTCGTTGGAAGATTGCTGGTGCGTTCTTTAGACCGAATGGCATGACCAGCCACTCATATAGCCCCCCTGGAACTACAAACGCCGTCCATGGTATGCTTTCTTCGTCCATCGCCACCTGGTGGAATCCACTTTTTAGGTCGAACTTGCTGAAGATGTTCGCATTCCCGACCTTTTTCAGGATGGTGTTGATACCCGGCAGCGTATACTGGTCTTTATGGGTGTTATCATTCAATGATTTATAGTTGAATACCATTCGCTCCTTCCCTTTTTGCTCCTTGCCAGTTTTTGGGTCCACCGTGGTTCCTGAATTAACCAGTATCGCCATTGTCCTATGGCGGCTCTTACTTGGTCTGATGACCTTAAGTCTCAGTAGAGCATCCACGTGTCTTTTAAAACTCGGTTCCATTGCAGGCGTGATGTGTTTGAGGGGCCTGTCTTGGACCGTTACATCCGGGTTTATCACTTCGATTTTGCACGTGATTTTGTTTTTGGCCCAGTGTTGTAAGGGATCATCCCCAATGTAGCCTAACTTCTAAGCCTGCTGAGTGCTGGGCTTAGTTTCCTTTGGAGCTGGTTATTTGTTTGGCCTATGTCAAGCTGGTTGTTTTCTTGGCCCATATTATAGTAGACTAGTTCTACTATTTCCATTTCTTCCATTGGGCTTAGTTCGATCAGTGTATTGGCCTTTTCTGTTGGTTGCGGGCTGGTGCTTATAGTTGTCAGCTGTTTGTAGAAGGTGATTGAGTTTCCTTCTACTCTTAGCCCTCCGTTCTGCGCTCGGATGAAGTTACATCCTAAGAGCATCTGTACTCCGTCTTTCATAGTCATGTCGAATGCGTATGTGAACGGTATACGGAATGTTTGCTCATCGATGGTCATCCTTCCATCCTTCAGCTTCAGTTTCGCCGGTTGTCTTGAGTTGATGCCGCTGAAGAAGACCGTGTAGTTTAGGTCTTCTAACGCCTCCTTTGGTACTGCTGTTCTGTTAATGCAACAGCACGTGGCTCCGGTATCCAGTATTGCCTTGATTGTGAAGGGCTTTATTCCTGGAATTGTGAATTTCACCAGGATGTGAAACAGCCTACTTACAGCTTTTGGGGTCACGGGTGTAGCCCAAGAAGCTCCTTCACTGAGCCAGTTTGCGCTTTCATCAACTTCTTTTCCTTTATCAATTAGCGTAAGATCCTCCAGATCTTTTGCCAACTGATCCTCGACTTCTTTTTCTACTTCTACCTCGGTTCTTCGTACTTTACTGATGATGGCATTCAGCCTGTCAATTTCCGCGTGAAGGAATTGTACGTACCCGAAGACTTCTCTGAGTAGTTCATCCGTTGTCGTGTACTCCTGTTTTGCTGGTGGTGCCGGATTGATTTCTTTATTCAAGTAGAATGGGGCACACATAGGGCAGCTCGTTATTTCACACAAAGGGCAGTGCAGTCGCATCTTTGTATTCGTTTTTTGTTTGCAGAACGAGCAGTTGAGTAGGTTAGGTCCGACTTCCTTGTTTTCTTCCCAGTTGTGTTGGCAAGTTAATTGTTTGTCCTTGACCTTAATCTGGGGCCTCCATCCTCCTTCTCTTCCAAGCATCATTCCCCATTCATCGGGAAATAACGCCATCGATGCTATGTAGCGGCAGTTTTCTTCGCCTTCAGAAATGCTACATATCGCATCGCTGTCTGGTTCATCTTGATCTACCGAGACTACGTCTAAGTCTTTTGGTAGTTCGAGCCCCTCAATTATGGCTGCTCGTGCGATGTTCCCCCGTTGTTTGCTACATTCTCGTGCAAAATGCCCTTCATCTCCACATATGAAGCATTTGCATTTTCGAACCTTGTCAGCATGTCTTGTTTTGAAAACCCTGACATGAGAGTCGTGTGGTTTTCCTTTGTAGGTCCTTGATTTCCTGATGCCGTACTTGCTTGGTTTGTTGTAATATCCAGGAATTGGGACTTGACTGCAGAAGGATAAGTCCTTCATTTCCTTTTGAACCGCTGCCTTTTTGCATGCCTCTGCCAGGAATTGATAGGCAAAGTGTATTCGTGGGAGTACGCCAATAGTGGCTCCTGGGAATTTCTTTATGAACGCCTCAGCAATTTCTGTGCCGATTAGTGGTGGCATCTTTCTGAAGAATTTTTCAGAGAGTTCTGTAGACATGAATGCCCTTCCGCTTTTTATTGCAAGGACCTTGTACTGGTTCATGTATGAGAAAATATCTTTCATTCGTTCGCATGAAAGTCGGTCCAGGTCTCTGTAGGCACGTTCCTGCTCGTCAGTTGATCCCTGGTAAGGTTCTTCCAGTGTGATGATCCTTCGTATCTGTGATATCACATTTTGGGGATTGTCTGCTATTCCGACTAGCTGGTCGTACTCTTGGACGTAGGTCGTTCTCCACTGGATCCATAGTTTCTTTTCCATTTCCCCTAGCAGATTTTCAATGGCATTTACTTTTGCCTGAGGGGTGGCCCATGTTTGGCTATTGATCCAATTTAGGGTGATGGATTCCCATCGGGATATCACATCTCCGTATAGTCCTATGTCTTCTGGTAGGACTAACAGTGCCCCTGTCATTTGTTGCGCCGATGGCAATTGGTACAGCTCATTGTTGAATGGCTGAACTCGGCCTTTGTAAGGTTTTGTTGCCCATTTTTTCAGCTGCTTCGAAGGGGTTCGGTGCTCCCCTAATTGCTGGAGGGTATAGTATTGGGCCTGTCATCACTTCATCTGTTGGAGGTCTATATTGTGATGTGGCGCTGGTCGTCACGCCACTGAAGGCTCTTTCTTCCTGGGTCCTTCTGTTGGCCTTAAAGATTTTTGCCAGCATGGGGTACTCCATTTCCGGGATTTCGTCTACATCCACATGGTACGCCCGTTCACTCTTATCTTGGTTACTTGAAGATTCCATGTTATCATCTTCAGTTTCAGGGTCGTTATCTTCCTCCGTTTCAGCGTTGTCTTCTTCTGGGGAAGAGTCCCATTTGGGACCATTGGATTCATATCCTTGCTGCTCTGGTTCGTCATCATCTCCCCAGCCTGATGGTGGCACATAGTCAGTGCTGTATGGTGGTGGTGTCATTTTTACCATGAACGCATGGCGTCCATTATCATCGTGCGTTACCCATGTTTGTCCATCATTTGGTCTGTCCTCCTCTTGGTTCCAATCCGCGCGTAGTCGTCGGAGAAAGTGCCCAGTTGACGGTTTATAGGCGGCAGGTCCTCGTGTTTGTAAGGCTGCCGTTTGGGCTTCCTTGAGTCTTTCTCGTGCCAAGAGCTCTCTGCATGATTGGGTGTACGAATCATCTTCCCACATCATGCCTATGAACTCTTCCTCATCCCTCTCATGTTCCTGTGTGGATAAAGAGGGTCTTGCCTCAGTGTTAATAACAGGATACGGGAGGGTATTGTAGTCTCTGAAGCTCAGACTAACTCGTCCCCCCGTGAGGGCTTCGATGTTGACCGCAGTAGGCGCCTGTGGTCTGATTGTTCTTGAAGGTCTTAGGACCCATCGGTCTCCTTGCGGTGCAGGGACTTGTGATCCAGCAATGGCACGGATTCCATTGCTAGCCAGATGTTCCGCAACGTGTCGAACGTTGTATCTGAACCCCGCGTAGCTTGTGTTGGTAAGTCTGCCAATGAGAGATCGTGATATCAGGAGATTGCTTTCTCCGTTCCATGTAGACGCATATCCCTGGGTCTGTATGGCGATTTCTATATGGTTGTAGAAATCATCCACACACATGAAGATTTCTGGTACGATGTATACCAGCTGCGTCCCTTCGGACAGGTCTATCTCCATAGTTTCGATCACTTGGCGCTCATCTTGCCATCTTGTATCTCTTAAGGCTATTAAGGCGGTAGTGCCCGCTCTTCGTCTGTGTAGCGCATGTACACGTATCATTATGAGCCCCAGGTGTATGTGCTGCATACCGGCTCTTCTGATGGCTTGGTAGCTTTGTTCAGTGATTAGGCGTAGATCTGTCTGCTCGCCTTCTCGACACAGGATTCTACTGTCAGAGTAGTGCTCGTATACTCTGTGTCGTGCTTCGCTCCATCTAGCGTTGTATAGTACCTCAGCAGGTACTAAATTCGTTCGCTGCTGTTGGGATACAGCCAGCTGTTCTTCCGGGTTGAGCCGTCTTTCCAGGCTTCTTCCTTGCGCCCTTCTTCCTATTAGGCGTCGGGTTATTTCATGCATAGCTCGGCTGATCCGTCTGTAGTTACGGATCTGATCTTCCACGTTTGGGTTTGGATTTGTCGAGCTGGATCCGGTTTCCATGACCGGGAGTTGCTCCGTGTTTGTTCGGCTCATTTCTTGGCCTTTTCTTCTTCTAGTATGGTTTTTGGGTTTTTGAAGACGTAATAAGGCCCTGATGAAGCCTTGATGGGTTTTGGTTCTCCTGGAGCGGTGATATTGAGCCCAGCAAGCTTGTCTGATAGCTCTGCGATGGACTCCGCTATTTTGGGATTCTCCGGTCCTTTTTGCTTGAGGTGCTCCTTTGTCAGTTGGGTGAGTTCCGTAAGTTTCCTGTCGAGTCCAAGTAGTAACTCGATTATGGTGTTGTTTTGTTTGATGGTGGCCTGAGTTTGTAGGGCTGTTGAACCGTGGCTCGAGGCTTTGGTGAATCCGACTGCTGGTGGGTCGATTCCTTCTACTGCTTCTGTTACCTGTTGGTATGCTGCTGAATTTCTTGACATCAACCGATGACTGCCTTCTTGAGTTGTGAGACAAGGTCAAGTAGTTGTCCTTGCTGCTCTTCGATTTTTGTGGAAATTTGCAGTACTTCCTCGTCGTGGTTTTTTGTTTCATGAATAAGACAGAGGATTTCTTCTTGATTGAGCGGTCGTTTGGTAAAGACTTCGTCCTCAATTGATCGTAAGGATTTGAGGATTTCTGTCTGGGTTTGCTCTATCCTTTGCAGCCTTGCTTCCAAAGCATCTGTTTGTTGTGAAATTAGCTCTTGTAACTTGTAGAAGTGAGATATGCTGATTTTGGAGTGCAATAGTAGTTTGTCGTACAGGACTGTGATGTTATTGCTTAAATCTGAGAGGTTTGGGTTTGCGAGATTAAGGAATTCAAGGTTAGCTGTTCTTGAATTCTGGTACCAGTCTTGGATAGATCTTTCGAACCTATCTGCCATCGATTTTCATTATGTGACTCCCAGAGTCGTGTGTATGAATACACCTCAATGATACGCCTTGGATACCACTTTCCCCTACCCCACCCCACTTCTTCTTGGACTTACTCTCAGCTGCCAATACTTCTCGGAGGTGAGATAAGTTTTTGGTGGTACCTTCAGTGTATCTTTGGAATAAATGAATGTTTCGATAGATCTGTCACCAGAGTTTCGTAGAACGGCCTTCCTTGAACGGGATCTAGTTGGCCATAGTTAATGGTACTGTAGCTCTGATACCAGTGGTATGGCCAACTAGATCCCGTTCAACCTAATCCCTCTCTCTCACACTACGAATTCGAATTCGAATCGGGATCTAAGAACGATGACGGACGACGGACGACAGACCACGTGGACGGACGACGACGACAGACAACGATGACAGACGACGACGGACGACGCGACGACGCGATGACGAAGATAGACGACGACAGACCGCGACTTCTAGGACGCAACGACGACGACGACCGGCGTCGCCATGGCTGACGAAATGAAGAAAGTACAAGTTCGAAAGAGGGCGACCACATCTACGGTAAGCAGTTACCTAATTCAATCAAATCTGTGTTAGAAGCGTTACGATTCAGAATCGTCTGAACATGGCTTATCTTCGTATTTCACACACAAAAACAACCTTTTGATTATTGTTCGTAGTAAATACAGGTTATTCGTACTGTTGTTCAAATGAGTTCCTTCTTTGTTCGTAGTGTAGCACACATTATTCGTAGTAAGATGCCTGATTTATTCGCAGTTTAGCATACTTTATTCGTAGCCTTTCTATGGTGTGTGAACCTCAGCCCTAACAAACCTCAGTCTTTCTAATTTTTTGTTGTTGTGAAATTGTTGATTTTTAGATTCAAAGCAGAACTGTAATTTTTGCAATTGTATATTTAGGCGTGCTTCAGCCAGTTGCGATAAATTTATGGTGTGTGTATGTCTAATCGGTAGGAAAAAAGGTTGGACATTTCAGAAATCAGGGTAATGCTATCAATTTTCCCTATCACTTGACTGTCGTTTAGAATTGAATAGTAGGTTCATGTTTTTCTTTTAACTGATAAGGTTTGTGTATTTATCATGTTTCAGATTCGTTTGATTCAAAATGAACCGAAGATTTTATTAGATTATCCTGTGTTTTTGTAATAGGGATTCAAAAAGATTGATACGGATCAATGGATTATCCGGTTCTTGTTTACAAATCGTAGGCTGAATATGTAGAAACTACAAATTCGTAGCTCATAATTGGTACATTCTATCATAAAAACTACGTGAGATGAGACTTGTAGTTTCTTTGCAGCAATTTTCACTTTTCACTGCAAAATAGCAGCCTGCAGAGGAAGTTCGTATGCTGATGCTTAAAATAGATTACTTTTAAGTATATGCTGATGCTTAAAATAGATAATACAAAATTCTCATATTTAATCTTTGTACTATCTATGATATTGCAGGTCTCTGGGCTAATACTAAGGTGTCCCTTTCAAATCCCGGATCTTTTTTATTTATTTAGCTATCTAATCTTTGTAGCTTTTCCTGCCCAATTTCGTGCATCTGTTCTAAGTATGCCGAAATTGTTTTGTCTTTCGTAGTAACAGTTTTATCTTTCGTAGTATCAGTTTTATCTTTTGTAGTAACTGTTTTATCTTTCGTAGTATCAGTTTTATCTTTTATAGTATCGGTTTTATCTTTTGTAGTAACAGTTTTATCTTTCGTAGTATTAGTTTTATCTTTTGTAGTAATATTTTTATCTTTCGTAGTATCAGTTTTATCTTTCGTATTGAATTGCAGCTTACATATAGTGCATATTGTTTCATCTTGCTATAACAATTTATTCTTATATCTCAGAAATTAGTGGAAGCCCAAGAAAAGGCCAAGATATTGCTGTTTGAAGCAATAAAAAATTATGACAATGCTTACAAAGCTGCATTGAAGTCCCCAAAGTCCCCCGAAGAATGTTTTGAGTAGATTCTCATCATCGACTTACCAATGTTGATCAGTATTTTGTATAACAAATTTAGACTCAGAACAGATCATACAGTTTTGAAAATTGACAGCCATTTATCGTTGTAAGCTACGTAGTATATCGGTGATAATCTGATTATTAGTTAAATGTTCCGTGTATACGAATTTTAACTGATATTGTACGAATTATAAAAGAAGCATGCTCTACAATTATCTGCTGAGATACGAAGTATAAATAACTTTATATAAATTATAACTATGGTACGTAATGACAAGATATTCGTACAGCATTCTCAAAATGGTAGCTACGAATTATAACTATGGTACGTAATAACTATGTTCTGTAGAAAATCCTATCAGTAGCAGAATATAGCGGTGATGTAAGCGCCCAATGAGCTGCACCTCCCTGTAGAATACTTCTGCGTCTTGATCACACTCTCTTATATCTTTTACCAAAGCAAAAGCTTCCACCGCACAAGACTGCCCTATAAGCTGTTCCGAAAATCATCAGTCGCTTGCTTTATAACCTTGTACTTGAATTGCTTCACAAAAGAGACAGGCCCTAGCAAGAAAAGAGCATAGTTTCAGCATGATCAAAAGCCACAAAACATGAAAAAAACATACACATGGTTACTGCAGGAAACTAAACACTCTACAACAATGTAATACATTTCTTGCTTGCTTTCAACTCATGAAAAAAAATCGTATCTTGAAACAACACCATAAGTATTTTCAAGTTGCCCCATAACACTCAAGAAGACTTCAACAAAATAAATTGGCAACATCCACATCTTTAACCAATGTCATATCCAATATTTTCAAACACTCATCTGCCTCCACTAACCAAGAATCTGCAGAGAAGCAGAACCACATTGCACAGAAATCTATTAATCGTAAAAATTCAACCTTGTTACCAAACCATCAACCAAACCAGTTCTGGAAGCGCATCAAATACTATCGAACACCAAGAGACGTGTAAAATTGAAAACTGAAATCGAGATCGAGTACGAGGGATTGTGAGATTAAATTCGGATTTGAGTACCTGATTAAATTCCACAACGCAACGCCGAGTTGTAATTGGAATCAAAGCCTCCTCCAACAATAAATTCCTCACTTCTCCTATAATTGCCGGATGAAGCGTAAGTGGGACCGTGGCGCATAAGCGGTCAAAGTATCAAGGTTGATTGGATTAGGGTTTTGAAAGGTGGACGGCGCGATAGAAGCGACGCTGGGCTGAGGCGGTGCAGACATCATCCATTGTTGCGGAGGTTGGAATGAAGCCATATTCTTCCACCGGTAACCCTAAAAACTCAGATCGATATCTACGCTGATCGCAGACGGGTGAAGTGAGAGAATTTGTGTTGAAAACATGACTAATTTGCCCTTAATACTTAATAAAACAAATTTATAGATTTAAATAAATAGTAATTATCTGAGTCATTGATATTGAAATTGTACGATTTAGATTAGTTCTCATTTCTCACCGAAACTAACACTTCTCATGTGATCTTTTCTCTGTTTTATAAAGTGAAATTCTTTAATCTCTAAACAACTATAAATGTGTTGTTTTATTTTAATTTAACTAGGAATTCCGATAATGATATTTTAAAATTATTTATTCGTTTTTTAGCTTGGATAACATAATTATATTTTTAAAATAGTTTCATAAATACTTTCATTAATAAACATATAAATAATAGAAAAATAAAAAAATCAATTAATCTTCGATTAATCCTCGAGGACTCTTTTCGCCCAACTAGCGCTTAGCGCTTTTTATAACTTTGCAATTATCTGGGATATGCTATGTATGTGATATATTTCTTGATATGTTGATGTACCGATAATAAAAATCAAAAATTAAAGATCGTCTTTATTATTGAGTGAATGAAGCACATTGCTTCAGGCTTCATTGTTTCACATATTTTTATATAGTAAGTGCAATAGTAAAAAGACCCCATTTTAATGATAACTAGTATCATTTAGTTAGGAGAAGACCCCTTACTTAAGGAAGAAAAGCCCCTTTTTTATTTTTTTATAAAACGACTTTGAAAGGCCAACATAAAATATTTTGCTTTTTTTTTCTTGTTTAGCGCGCGCTTTGTTTGATCATGTGCCCGACCTCTTGGGTAAGTGCGTTTGCCTCTATGTTGCTTTGTGCTCTTTTTACGCCTCAGTTGGCTCATGTAATGTAATCGACATGATTCAGACTTATTAGATCTCCACAAATAAAATTAATGGTCATGTCTAATTTTAATGATAAAAAAAATGAAAATGTACATGTACATGTAATCTGGACCGACCGATTTAATCACTGTTGGAGTACGATACCCCTGGAGTAGGCGTACATCTGGAGGACGTATACCTCAATATGTTTTGATGAACAAACATCCTGCTGACGTGTTACTTGAGTGCACAGGTTTAAGTACAGGTACTCTGGAAGTAACGGCTACTTGAATGCGCAAGGCATTACACTGATCTCTGAGAAGTAATAGTACCTCTGATTGATGACGAGAATAATTCCATAAATATTCTTGGTGGATCTTTGCTCCCAATATCGGTTATAGCATATATATATGCTGGTATATTTCCAAGATCAGTTCGAGATGTTTGTAACGAGATTTGGAATTGATTAGATTTGGGAATATTGCGTGAGAGATTTTAGGAAACTTTATTTCAACCGCATATCTAATTAGATCGGTATGGGACGAATCAGCGTGGAGATCTTGGCCTGACTTGTGGATCAAGATGAGATATTTTCGACCAAGAAAATCTAGGGTTTCCCGGTATTGATACCCTCTATATAAAGGATGATACGGCTGCCTTTCAAAGTGTGGTTCTTACTGGAAATCCTTGGCTGCGTAATTACAGAAGTAAGAACGACCGGAGATCGCGGTTTCGGAGGAGCTTTGAATCAGAGGATCAAGAGTATACTTCGGAGGGAGCCAGTCTGCGATCTGAACCAGAAGGGGAACATTGCTTGCGGTGCGATTGCAACTAGATTACATCATCACTAAGATGCGTCTGAAAGAATGGAAGAACACCACTGAGTGTGGTTTGGGTGAGCGGTATAATCTTTGTAATCGAGTAACATGAATACAAGCAATTGTTCCAAAATCCTTCTAGTGGAAACTAGAAGATAGTGGTTTTTCCTGGGTACTTGGTTTAGTATCTGGGTTTCCACTATATATTGTTGTCTCGTATTTACTTTTACGCTCTAGCAATATATCCGTTGCATACATACTTTGAGCGTATCGATACTTGACAAGTACAGCTAACTAAACGATCCTAACAATTGGTATCAGAGCCCGGTCTCTAGATTTTTAGTTAGCTTTGCAGGTAAGATGACAACAATCAACGACTCTTGGAAGCCTCCTCAACTAAAGCCCAGAGAGTATGACTGGTGGGTGGAGCAGTTCGAGTCACACATATGCTCCCTGGATGGACAACTATGGAGGATAATTAAGCAGAGACCGATACCTATCCTGGATCCTATGATGGTAGAGAAAAAACCAGACGACTATGATGACAACGACTACAAGGTGGTAGAAAAGAATAGCAAAGCAAAGAAGGTCCTACACTCTGCACTTGGTCCGACAGACTTGAAAAAGATGCTTCGTTACAAGACTGCCAAAGAGATATGGGACGCCTTGAAGAGACTGTACTCCGGAAGTGAAGATGTTAAGAAAAACCGTATCTTGGCCACAATGAAGGATTATGACAACGCCATGCAAGGGAAGAGTGAGACGTTGGAAGAATTTCATTCTCGCTTTCAAGGATATGTTGGACAGATGGAGTTTCTTGGAGAGAGCATCCCTGAATGGAAAGTCACACATCACTTCCTCCAATCGCTGAATTATAATTGGGATGATGTGACCCTAGCGTTTCAAGCTCAGAAAGACATCAAGGACATAACCCTCGAGGAGCTAGTTGCCAAACTTTAGAGTAACGACTGTATCCAGCAGAGGAAAGCTGCTAGACGTGCTCCTGAGAAGGACCATTCCTGGCTCTGAAGGTCGAAAAAGCATTTGAACTCGCCCAGACTGATGAACCTGATGAAATAGTGGATGAGGACACTGAGATGGTAACTAGAGCCCTCAAGATGGCAAGAATTAGAGGGATGGGATCCTTCAAAGGGAAGAAGTCATCAAAGGAGATGATTTGCCACCACTGTCAAAAAAGGGACACTTGGCTAAAGACTGCTTCAGCAAGAGAGTAGGACAGCCTCCGGCTCAAAAGAGCACCAAGGCCATGCTTGTAGGTTGGGGTGAATCAGAAGGAGAGAGCAAAGGAGAGGACCCAAGGGACATAGTGTGCATAATGGCAAAAGATGAGGTAATAAGTCCTGATTCTTTTACAAGGTTATCTGACCTTTCTGATAAACAGGTTCTGGAGTTACTGAGGAAGCTGACTGAGAAGAACGAAGAATAAGAAGATCAAATTGTAGGTCTTGAGGAACATGGGAGCCAGTGGTCAGAGAAAGCAATGAGACTTGAAGAGGAGCTATGCAAAACTGAGTACAAACTACAGAAAAGGATTCACTCCCTAGAAGAACAACTATCAAAGCTTCAGACAGAGGAAGCCATCCCTCGGGTAGAGAAGTTCACAGAATTTGAAGAAAAGATAGCAATCAAAGAATCTGAGAATGCCAAGTTGCTATCTGAACTGGAAGCCATCAAGACCACCAAGAAAGACGATAAAGAAGCCCTGATAAAGGAAATCAGAGACCTTGAGGATAAGATATCTGAGTTGGAATCCCAAAATGCCAAACTATTGATAGAAGTGGAGGATAACAAAGTCATCAAGGAAAGTGCCAAGGACGCGTGGCTGAAAGAGCTTGCAGAAACAAAAATCAGAGAAATCAAGGACGATTTCCCGAAGCAATTTGTATCCAGACCACGGATAGGGTACGATTCAGAGAACGATACTCAGACAACTGCTAAAAGGACATCTCTGAAGCACGATAGTAAGCTATCTGGATGCAAGTGTCGTGACAAGAGTAAGTCTGGTGAAATGGATGCGTGTACTGATGAGTCGAATTCTCGACTCATTTATCCATCCATTTACGAAGAGTTTTGGCCCATTCCCGATGCTCTTTCGATACCATTTGACCCACTTGATTGCCATTTCAGGTTAGAAACCAACCTTATGGTCCCCGAGTTCAAAAAGATCAATTCTCGAAGAAAACTGAAGTTTCGGAGCAAAAATATGGATTTCCGAGCATATTGACCTTTGCGTCTTGTTTTGGACCTATAGGGCTCATCCGATGTCCGATTTGGCTGATCTTTAGCTTGTTGGAAAGGTATTTCAAAGGGCTACAACTTTGTAGTTTACATCAAGAGCAGATTCGGACGGGAAGAGGCTCTGAGGTGCCGAACCGGCCGGCTCAACACCAAGGCAAAATCTGAGCCGGCCGGCTCAAGTGGTCAGAGAGTTCGGGACCTGTCAAACATCTCCGAGCCGGCCGGCTCAACACCAAGGCAAAATCTGAGCCGGCCGGTTGAGATCTGGGACAGTTTTTGCCTATAAATTCAGATCAAAATCAGGGTTTTTGGGATGGGAGCTAGGGTTTTCAAGCACGAAAAATCAAGGGTTTCTAGAGAGAACAAGCTTCCAAGGCTTCAAGGGGGATCATCCATTGAAGATTGAAGATCTTTGGTTTATTCTCTCCATTGTATCTTCATCTATGTACTCAATACATTTTGTGTTTGTCTATGAACATGATTTGTGAGTAGTGTTTTGTATTCTAGGGTCCTATGGATCTCATGTGTGTTAATACTCCTTATCTATTATGAATCAATGCTAGAATAACATGTTTTGGGTGATTGTGGTTTACTTTGAATGAATACTCAAATTATGCACTCTAGGTGTTTGAGAAAATGCCTAAGTGAATGGTTTTGGTATATGACTTGAGTTAAGCATTCTAGGTGTTTGAGAAAATGTCTAGATGATTAATTTCTATGGTTCTTTGGTCAAGTAGCCGAGAGGTGGACGCCGAAGTATCTAGATATCGAGTCATTAAAGAATCCTAGGTCAAAAATATCGAGAGATTGAGACCAAAGGTTCTCGAAAACAAGTAAATTACCCTTGCTATGTGGTGGTTACATGGCAACCACCCTTAGCATTGAGATAGGCTTGATCTTAAACCGCTCATTGGCTATTGATCATTGAGCTAGCGCTAATGATTGAGAACCTTGAGTAGGACGTGAGCTAACAACATCTAGCGATTGAAGCTCACGTGCGAGGTGCCTCTTCCTTAAATCAAGTAACAATATCTAGCGATTGAATTTGGTTTAATAGATGCACGCCTTAATCTAATCATCTAACATGATTGTTTTTGCATGAAATTGAATTCTTTGAGTCTAAAAACACACATGAGTGAAGTAGTTCCCTAGAGTACACCTTTTGCCTTGGTAGTGACATTATCTCTAGATTCCCTTAGTTTGTTTGCATTGTTCATTTTCATTTCCTTAGTAACTTCACCAATCCAACCTTTTGCACATAGGATAGACTTATCGGAACGAAATCGAATAGTGCTCATAAGTTTAAAGTTGCTCCTTGGACGACCCGGTACTTACCGGTCATTATAAATTGTTTTTGACTTGTACCTAAAAATTACAACGTTCAAAATGGCGCCGTTGCCGGGGAGCAATGAATTAACTAGAGCACTAGAGTAGATTTTGTGAGATTTGGACTATTGTTGTAAATATTTTTTCATTTTCTTTTGTACATTCTATACACTCATAACTCTTGCTAACTTTTGTTCTATTGTTTTGCGAGGATGTACTCATACAATCAACAAGTCTCATACAATGAAGAATATGACCAAGAGGAGGAGCATCAAAATGCCTATTGGGAAGAGCATGGCTATCCGACACATTCATACTCTCCTTATCGTGATGATAGCCAATACTCATTTCAAGATGACTCCTACCCTCCCTATCCTCTAAATCCACAACCTATGGACAAGGAACTCTTCTACAAGGAATTGCTAAACTCTTTGAATGAAAGTGAGAGGGTTAGACAAGAAACTATGGCCTCTTTACAAGCTTCTTATGCCAAGATGCATGCCACGACGATGGGCTACGAAGTTGGACACTCCTACCCTCAATATCAATTGAATCCTCAACCTAGTGTCAATCAACCCACCGTTAAAGAATTGCTAGACACCTTGATTAAAAATCAGAAGGAACAAGAGAGGGTTAGGCAAGAAATGGAAGAGACGCATGCCAAGACGATGGCCTCATTACAAGCTAGTTATGCCAAGTCCCTCCAAGACAACCGAGACATGCTTGGAACTTTTAGTTCCTCGACACAACAATGGGGTCAATCAAATGAAAATGAGGACTTGGATGACGAAGAAGAGGTGTCCAAAGAAGAAGTTCATGAATCTAATGCCTCAAGGGAAGAAAGGGATCAAGAAAGGGAGGATACATTTTGGAGAGTTGGTACCCAAGCTTTTTATGAGGAGATGGATAGTGAATCTTGTGACGAAGACGAGGTGGAATGCAAGAGTGAAGCATCCTTCACTACTAGCACATCTCAAGATCATTTAGACAAGAACACACAAGAGCTCACCATTACATCAACGCCTTGGCTCTCCAACGAGGAATTCTTCAAGGATGATGCCTCTCGCATTGAGGAAATGACTTTTATTGATGAAGAAGAACTCCCCCCTCCCGCTTTAGAAGAGCCTAAATGTGAATCCCAAGTTCTTGATGATGATATGGTTGAGGAAGAGGATATTGAGCCAAAAGAACTTCAAGGGTATAGAGACTTTGTTGAGGTATTCGTGGACGTGACTAGAGAGCCACCTCGCACACAAGAAGACACAAGTTTAATGAGGGAGATTGAGGATTGGGCACCCAAGGACATCATCAAAAAATTGAAGGAGGGTGTGCCCATCAAGCTCGAGGCTAGCATTGAAGATCCATTCTTTGTCACAAAGCCTCGGGACAAGTTTTGGAGTTTCCTACCATATTATGCAAGATTATTCAAAAGGAGCTCCAATGACCCCTTAATTCTAAAGGGTTCATTATTTATGAAGGGGTCAAACTTGCAATTGGAAGTCCATCGTAGGCTTGATGGACGAGAATTCAAATGGGATTTAAAGGTGGATTGACACGCCAATGTCCAAGGCCCCGTGAGAAGGGATCCTAGCAAAGGACTTCTCACGAGTGATTCTATGGGGCGCTTTGCTACGTCTTTGCCAAGACGGGAAAAACTAGGCCCTCACGGGATGTAACCCGGTTTGTAAGTTGTCTATTCATGTTCTTAATGCTTAATTGTTTGGCATGATCATTGCATGACTTGAATGTGACTTGAATATTGAGTGTGGCATGTGCGTTGTCTTTTGAGAGTGAGATCTTAAGTGTGGAGTGAGTCCTACTCACTCAAATTCCACTTTTCACATTTCCCTTGATTTATCAATGAGTAATGATGTTGCCCCTAGTGCTCATTTGCATATTATGAAGGATGTAGTTTACTTTCCTTGTTTGAGGTGTATTAATCTTATGCCATGACGTTATTATGTAACTAGTGAAGCTTACTTGCTCATACTTGTATTACCTTGTATGTCACTTGTTGCTTTTAACCTCTCATGTCTTCTTGTCATCAAGGGAGTTATTTACACCATGTTCAATCACGTCTTGCACATAAGCGTCTTTTCTCTTGATGGGGCAAATCTACAAACGAGGGGAGTTCCTATGCGCCTTTATCTCATTTTCATTGTTGTTTGCGCTTAGGGACTAAGCTTGATTCTAAGTGTGGAGTGGGTGTTGTCACATAGTTCACATGCTCACATGTTTTCATGCCTTGCATATCATTTTTTGATGGACACTTGCATCTTTTGTGCCTTATCCCTAACATGAGAGTGTTGAAACCACATAGGCTTGTGACTATCGATTCTAGATCCCTATAAATCACATCTAGCCTATTCGTCACATTTATTGGATCTTGAACCTAGAACCGACCTAGTCCTACGAATGTGCATTCTTGGGAATCAATATCATTGCTATCTCTTGTCTATCTAATTCTCTAAGTATTTTCGTTGAAATACCTTGGAACAAGTTTTAGCAAGCATTTTTAAAATTTCCACGAAAATCTTAGACCTTTTGTTTGCTCCTTGGTGACTTAAGTTTTTTAATTTAGTGTCATGCTTATGTTTGACTCCCGCACATTCCATACACTTTTTGAACATATTGTCAAGTTTTAAGTGTGGAGTCAAAAGAGGGCGAAACCCCATTCAAAAAAAGAAAGAAAAAAAATGTTTGCGGTCAAAGAGGGCAAAGCCCCGACTAAAAACTTTCTCAAAGTACACGAGAAGTTTTGTGAAAAAAATCATACAAATGCCGGGGGTTAGGGAGGTAAGTCCCCCCTCGAAAGCATTTGTAGGCCAAAGGCCGTTTCAAAAAGAAAATAAGAAGCACTTAAAACTTGGCTCTATGTTTTTCCTCCATTTTTCGTTTGTGCGGGATTCATCATTTGCATGTGTACTTGTTAGAATGACTTTTGGACGACCCATGTGCTTGCACGGGAGTATACATTTGGTTTATGCTTGTTTTTAAGAACTCATAGTGTCGAACTCCTCTTCCCTTATGGATTACGGCTTAAGCGCCTAAAACTTGGGAGTGAATTCCATGTCGCAAACCCGTGGACTAGCCCTAGCTAGCATAGGCGAGCGATTGACGTTTTTTGTGCAAACTAAAAGCTTCACTTCTATTGTATTGCCTTGAAAATGAGTAGACTTTTGGATGAGACATTTGAAAGCTCTAGTATTGATGATCTTGAATGCACAACCTCATAGGATACTTAAATGGTTCAAAAGTTCTTTTGATGATAATGTGACGGTAATCCTAGCGTGGGGTGAGGACTTTGTTTTGAGAAATCATAGCCTTGGTTGAACACTTTTGCTTTCACTCTTATGGGATAAGTGTATTTTGGGATTTGTGAGTATTCCCATTTCTGAAAACTCTCACGAGACTATAACTCGTCCACTAGGGTAGCCTAGGGGTTTAAAGGCTTGGTGCATATGCTAAATGCACTCGTCACACCTACGAAAAGGAGTTAGATTGTAAATATGTGTTAGAGTAGTTAGTAATAAAAGTTTGAGACATTAATGGATGATAGGAGCAAATGGGCGTTGAACATAATGACTTGCTATTCACCATTTGTTTCTCTTTGGCTTGATTCTATTGTTTGCTCAGGACGATCAAACTCTAAGTGTGGAGTGTTTTGATGAGTCGAATTCTCGACTCATTTATCCATCCATTTACGAAGAGTTTTGGCCCATTCCCGATGCTCTTTCGATGCCATTTGACCCACTTGATTGCCATTTCAGGTTAGAAACCAACCTTATGGTCCCCGAGTTCAAAAAGATCAATTCTCGAAGAAAACTGAAGTTTCGGAGCAAAAATATGGATTTCCGAGCATATTGACCTTTGCGTCTTGTTTTGGACCTATAGGGCTCATCCGATGTCCGATTTGGCTGATCTTTAGCTTGTTGGAAAGGTATTTCAAAGGGCTACAACTTTGTAGTTTACATCAAGAGCAGATTCGGACGGGAAGAGGCTCTGAGGTGCCGAACCGGCCGGCTCAACACCAAGGCAAAATCTGAGCCGGCCGGCTCAAGTGGTCAGAGAGTTCGGGACCTGTCAAACATCTCCGAGCCGGCCGGCTCAACACCAAGGCAAAATCTGAGCCGGCCGGTTGAGATCTGGGACAGTTTTTGCCTATAAATTCAGATCAAAATCAGGGTTTTTGGGATGGGAGCTAGGGTTTTCAAGCACGAAAAATCAAGGGTTTCTAGAGAGAACAAGCTTCCAAGGCTTCAAGGGGGATCATCCATTGAAGATTGAAGATCTTTGGTTTATTCTCTCCATTGTATCTTCATCTATGTACTCAATACATTTTGTGTTTGTCTATGAACATGATTTGTGAGTAGTGTTTTGTATTCTAGGGTCCTATGGATCTCATGTGTGTTAATACTCCTTATCTATTATGAATCAATGCTAGAATAACATGTTTTGGGTGATTGTGGTTTACTTTGAATGAATACTCAAATTATGCACTCTAGGTGTTTGAGAAAATGCCTAAGTGAATGGTTTTGGTATATGACTTGAGTTAAGCATTCTAGGTGTTTGAGAAAATGTCTAGATGATTAATTTCTATGGTTCTTTGGTCAAGTAGCCGAGAGGTGGACGCCGAAGTATCTAGATATCGAGTCATTAAAGAATCCTAGGTCAAAAATATCGAGAGATTGAGACCAAAGGTTCTCGAAAACAAGTAAATTACCCTTGCTATGTGGTGGTTACATGGCAACCACCCTTAGCATTGAGATAGGCTTGATCTTAAACCGCTCATTGGCTATTGATCATTGAGCTAGCGCTAATGATTGAGAACCTTGAGTAGGACGTGAGCTAACAACATCTAGCGATTGAAGCTCACGTGCGAGGTGCCTCTTCCTTAAATCAAGTAACAATATCTAGCGATTGAATTTGGTTTAATAGATGCACGCCTTAATCTAATCATCTAACATGATTGTTTTTGCATGAAATTGAATTCTTTGAGTCTAAAAACACACATGAGTGAAGTAGTTCCCTAGAGTACACCTTTTGCCTTGGTAGTGACATTATCTCTAGATTCCCTTAGTTTGTTTGCATTGTTCATTTTCATTTCCTTAGTAACTTCACCAATCCAACCTTTTGCACATAGGATAGACTTATCGGAACGAAATCGAATAGTGCTCATAAGTTTAAAGTTGCTCCTTGGACGACCCGGTACTTACCGGTCATTATAAATTGTTTTTGACTTGTACCTAAAAATTACAACGTTCAAAATGGCGCCGTTGCCGGGGAGCAATGAATTAACTAGAGCACTAGAGTAGATTTTGTGAGATTTGGACTATTGTTGTAAATATTTTTTCATTTTCTTTTGTACATTCTATACACTCATAACTCTTGCTAACTTTTGTTCTATTGTTTTGCGAGGATGTACTCATACAATCAACAAGTCTCATACAATGAAGAATATGACCAAGAGGAGGAGCATCAAAATGCCTATTGGGAAGAGCATGGCTATCCGACACATTCATACTCTCCTTATCGTGATGATAGCCAATACTCATTTCAAGATGACTCCTACCCTCCCTATCCTCTAAATCCACAACCTATGGACAAGGAACTCTTCTACAAGGAATTGCTAAACTCTTTGAATGAAAGTGAGAGGGTTAGACAAGAAACTATGGCCTCTTTACAAGCTTCTTATGCCAAGATGCATGCCACGACGATGGGCTACGAAGTTGGACACTCCTACCCTCAATATCAATTGAATCCTCAACCTAGTGTCAATCAACCCACCGTTAAAGAATTGCTAGACACCTTGATTAAAAATCAGAAGGAACAAGAGAGGGTTAGGCAAGAAATGGAAGAGACGCATGCCAAGACGATGGCCTCATTACAAGCTAGTTATGCCAAGTCCCTCCAAGACAACCGAGACATGCTTGGAACTTTTAGTTCCTCGACACAACAATGGGGTCAATCAAATGAAAATGAGGACTTGGATGACGAAGAAGAGGTGTCCAAAGAAGAAGTTCATGAATCTAATGCCTCAAGGGAAGAAAGGGATCAAGAAAGGGAGGATACATTTTGGAGAGTTGGTACCCAAGCTTTTTATGAGGAGATGGATAGTGAATCTTGTGACGAAGACGAGGTGGAATGCAAGAGTGAAGCATCCTTCACTACTAGCACATCTCAAGATCATTTAGACAAGAACACACAAGAGCTCACCATTACATCAACGCCTTGGCTCTCCAACGAGGAATTCTTCAAGGATGATGCCTCTCGCATTGAGGAAATGACTTTTATTGATGAAGAAGAACTCCCCCCTCCCGCTTTAGAAGAGCCTAAATGTGAATCCCAAGTTCTTGATGATGATATGGTTGAGGAAGAGGATATTGAGCCAAAAGAACTTCAAGGGTATAGAGACTTTGTTGAGGTATTCGTGGACGTGACTAGAGAGCCACCTCGCACACAAGAAGACACAAGTTTAATGAGGGAGATTGAGGATTGGGCACCCAAGGACATCATCAAAAAATTGAAGGAGGGTGTGCCCATCAAGCTCGAGGCTAGCATTGAAGATCCATTCTTTGTCACAAAGCCTCGGGACAAGTTTTGGAGTTTCCTACCATATTATGCAAGATTATTCAAAAGGAGCTCCAATGACCCCTTAATTCTAAAGGGTTCATTATTTATGAAGGGGTCAAACTTGCAATTGGAAGTCCATCGTAGGCTTGATGGACGAGAATTCAAATGGGATTTAAAGGTGGATTGACACGCCAATGTCCAAGGCCCCGTGAGAAGGGATCCTAGCAAAGGACTTCTCACGAGTGATTCTATGGGGCGCTTTGCTACGTCTTTGCCAAGACGGGAAAAACTAGGCCCTCACGGGATGTAACCCGGTTTGTAAGTTGTCTATTCATGTTCTTAATGCTTAATTGTTTGGCATGATCATTGCATGACTTGAATGTGACTTGAATATTGAGTGTGGCATGTGCGTTGTCTTTTGAGAGTGAGATCTTAAGTGTGGAGTGAGTCCTACTCACTCAAATTCCACTTTTCACATTTCCCTTGATTTATCAATGAGTAATGATGTTGCCCCTAGTGCTCATTTGCATATTATGAAGGATGTAGTTTACTTTCCTTGTTTGAGGTGTATTAATCTTATGCCATGACGTTATTATGTAACTAGTGAAGCTTACTTGCTCATACTTGTATTACCTTGTATGTCACTTGTTGCTTTTAACCTCTCATGTCTTCTTGTCATCAAGGGAGTTATTTACACCATGTTCAATCACGTCTTGCACATAAGCGTCTTTTCTCTTGATGGGGCAAATCTACAAACGAGGGGAGTTCCTATGCGCCTTTATCTCATTTTCATTGTTGTTTGCGCTTAGGGACTAAGCTTGATTCTAAGTGTGGAGTGGGTGTTGTCACATAGTTCACATGCTCACATGTTTTCATGCCTTGCATATCATTTTTTGATGGACACTTGCATCTTTTGTGCCTTATCCCTAACATGAGAGTGTTGAAACCACATAGGCTTGTGACTATCGATTCTAGATCCCTATAAATCACATCTAGCCTATTCGTCACATTTATTGGATCTTGAACCTAGAACCGACCTAGTCCTACGAATGTGCATTCTTGGGAATCAATATCATTGCTATCTCTTGTCTATCTAATTCTCTAAGTATTTTCGTTGAAATACATTGGAACAAGTTTTAGCAAGCATTTTTAAAATTTCCACGAAAATCTTAGACCTTTTGTTTGCTCCTTGGTGACTTAAGTTTTTTAATTTAGTGTCATGCTTATGTTTGACTCCCGCACATTCCATACACTTTTTGAACATATTGTCAAGTTTTAAGTGTGGAGTCAAAAGAGGGCGAAACCCCATTCAAAAAAAGAAAGAAAAAAAATGTTTGCGGTCAAAGAGGGCAAAGCCCCGACTAAAAACTTTCTCAAAGTACACGAGAAGTTTTGTGAAAAAAATCATACAAATGCCGGGGGTTAGGGAGGTAAGTCCCCCCTCGAAAGCATTTGTAGGCCAAAGGCCGTTTCAAAAAGAAAATAAGAAGCACTTAAAACTTGGCTCTATGTTTTTCCTCCATTTTTCGTTTGTGCGGGATTCATCATTTGCATGTGTACTTGTTAGAATGACTTTTGGACGACCCATGTGCTTGCACGGGAGTATACATTTGGTTTATGCTTGTTTTTAAGAACTCATAGTGTCGAACTCCTCTTCCCTTATGGATTACGGCTTAAGCGCCTAAAACTTGGGAGTGAATTCCATGTCGCAAACCCGTGGACTAGCCCTAGCTAGCATAGGCGAGCGATTGACGTTTTTTGTGCAAACTAAAAGCTTCACTTCTATTGTATTGCCTTGAAAATGAGTAGACTTTTGGATGAGACATTTGAAAGCTCTAGTATTGATGATCTTGAATGCACAACCTCATAGGATACTTAAATGGTTCAAAAGTTCTTTTGATGATAATGTGACGGTAATCCTAGCGTGGGGTGAGGACTTTGTTTTGAGAAATCATAGCCTTGGTTGAACACTTTTGCTTTCACTCTTATGGGATAAGTGCATTTTGGGATTTGTGAGTATTCCCATTTCTGAAAACTCTCACGAGACTATAACTCGTCCACTAGGGTAGCCTAGGGGTTTAAAGGCTTGGTGCATATGCTAAATGCACTCGTCACACCTACGAAAAGGAGTTAGATTGTAAATATGTGTTAGAGTAGTTAATAATAAAAGTTTGAGACATTAATGGATGATAGGAGCAAATGGGCGTTGAACATAATGACTTGCTATTCACCATTTGTTTCTCTTTGGCTTGATTCTATTGTTTGCTCAGGACGATCAAACTCTAAGTGTGGAGTGTTTTGATGAGTCGAATTCTCGACTCATTTATCCATCCATTTACGAAGAGTTTTGGCCCATTCCCGATGCTCTTTCGATGCCATTTGACCCACTTGATTGCCATTTCAGGTTAGAAACCAACCTTATGGTCCCCGAGTTCAAAAAGATCAATTCTCGAAGAAAACTGAAGTTTCGGAGCAAAAATATGGATTTCCGAGCATATTGACCTTTGCGTCTTGTTTTGGACCTATAGGGCTCATCCGATGTCCGATTTGGCTGATCTTTAGCTTGTTGGAAAGGTATTTCAAAGGGCTACAACTTTGTAGTTTACATCAAGAGCAGATTCGGACGGGAAGAGGCTCTGAGGTGCCGAACCGGCCGGCTCAACACCAAGGCAAAATCTGAGCCGGCCGGCTCAAGTGGTCAGAGAGTTCGGGACCTGTCAAACATCTCCGAGCCGGCCGGCTCAACACCAAGGCAAAATCTGAGCCGGCCGGTTGAGATCTGGGACAGTTTTTGCCTATAAATTCAGATCAAAATCAGGGTTTTTGGGATGGGAGCTAGGGTTTTCAAGCACGAAAAATCAAGGGTTTCTAGAGAGAACAAGCTTCCAAGGCTTCAAGGGGGATCATCCATTGAAGATTGAAGATCTTTGGTTTATTCTCTCCATTGTATCTTCATCTATGTACTCAATACATTTTGTGTTTGTCTATGAACATGATTTGTGAGTAGTGTTTTGTATTCTAGGGTCCTATGGATCTCATGTGTGTTAATACTCCTTATCTATTATGAATCAATGCTAGAATAACATGTTTTGGGTGATTGTGGTTTACTTTGAATGAATACTCAAATTATGCACTCTAGGTGTTTGAGAAAATGCCTAAGTGAATGGTTTTGGTATATGACTTGAGTTAAGCATTCTAGGTGTTTGAGAAAATGTCTAGATGATTAATTTCTATGGTTCTTTGGTCAAGTAGCCGAGAGGTGGACGCCGAAGTATCTAGATATCGAGTCATTAAAGAATCCTAGGTCAAAAATATCGAGAGATTGAGACCAAAGGTTCTCGAAAACAAGTAAATTACCCTTGCTATGTGGTGGTTACATGGCAACCACCCTTAGCATTGAGATAGGCTTGATCTTAAACCGCTCATTGGCTATTGATCATTGAGCTAGCGCTAATGATTGAGAACCTTGAGTAGGACGTGAGCTAACAACATCTAGCGATTGAAGCTCACGTGCGAGGTGCCTCTTCCTTAAATCAAGTAACAATATCTAGCGATTGAATTTGGTTTAATAGATGCACGCCTTAATCTAATCATCTAACATGATTGTTTTTGCATGAAATTGAATTCTTTGAGTCTAAAAACACACATGAGTGAAGTAGTTCCCTAGAGTACACCTTTTGCCTTGGTAGTGACATTATCTCTAGATTCCCTTAGTTTGTTTGCATTGTTCATTTTCATTTCCTTAGTAACTTCACCAATCCAACCTTTTGCACATAGGATAGACTTATCGGAACGAAATCGAATAGTGCTCATAAGTTTAAAGTTGCTCCTTGGACGACCCGGTACTTACCGGTCATTATAAATTGTTTTTGACTTGTACCTAAAAATTACAACGTTCAAAATGGCGCCGTTGCCGGGGAGCAATGAATTAACTAGAGCACTAGAGTAGACTTTGTGAGATTTGGACTATTGTTGTAAATATTTTTTCATTTTCTTTTGTACATTCTATACACTCATAACTCTTGCTAACTTTTGTTCTATTGTTTTGCGAGGATGTACTCATACAATCAACAAGTCTCATACAATGAAGAATATGACCAAGAGGAGGAGCATCAAAATGCCTATTGGGAAGAGCATGGCTATCCGACACATTCATACTCTCCTTATCGTGATGATAGCCAATACTCATTTCAAGATGACTCCTACCCTCCCTATCCTCTAAATCCACAACCTATGGACAAGGAACTCTTCTACAAGGAATTGCTAAACTCTTTGAATGAAAGTGAGAGGGTTAGACAAGAAACTATGGCCTCTTTACAAGCTTCTTATGCCAAGATGCATGCCACGACGATGGGCTACGAAGTTGGACACTCCTACCCTCAATATCAATTGAATCCTCAACCTAGTGTCAATCAACCCACCGTTAAAGAATTGCTAGACACCTTGATTAAAAATCAGAAGGAACAAGAGAGGGTTAGGCAAGAAATGGAAGAGACGCATGCCAAGACGATGGCCTCATTACAAGCTAGTTATGCCAAGTCCCTCCAAGACAACCGAGACATGCTTGGAACTTTTAGTTCCTCGACACAACAATGGGGTCAATCAAATGAAAATGAGGACTTGGATGACGAAGAAGAGGTGTCCAAAGAAGAAGTTCATGAATCTAATGCCTCAAGGGAAGAAAGGGATCAAGAAAGGGAGGATACATTTTGGAGAGTTGGTACCCAAGCTTTTTATGAGGAGATGGATAGTGAATCTTGTGACGAAGACGAGGTGGAATGCAAGAGTGAAGCATCCTTCACTACTAGCACATCTCAAGATCATTTAGACAAGAACACACAAGAGCTCACCATTACATCAACGCCTTGGCTCTCCAACGAGGAATTCTTCAAGGATGATGCCTCTCGCATTGAGGAAATGACTTTTATTGATGAAGAAGAACTCCCCCCTCCCGCTTTAGAAGAGCCTAAATGTGAATCCCAAGTTCTTGATGATGATATGGTTGAGGAAGAGGATATTGAGCCAAAAGAACTTCAAGGGTATAGAGACTTTGTTGAGGTATTCGTGGACGTGACTAGAGAGCCACCTCGCACACAAGAAGACACAAGTTTAATGAGGGAGATTGAGGATTGGGCACCCAAGGACATCATCAAAAAATTGAAGGAGGGTGTGCCCATCAAGCTCGAGGCTAGCATTGAAGATCCATTCTTTGTCACAAAGCCTCGGGACAAGTTTTGGAGTTTCCTACCATATTATGCAAGATTATTCAAAAGGAGCTCCAATGACCCCTTAATTCTAAAGGGTTCATTATTTATGAAGGGGTCAAACTTGCAATTGGAAGTCCATCGTAGGCTTGATGGACGAGAATTCAAATGGGATTTAAAGGTGGATTGACACGCCAATGTCCAAGGCCCCGTGAGAAGGGATCCTAGCAAAGGACTTCTCACGAGTGATTCTATGGGGCGCTTTGCTACGTCTTTGCCAAGACGGGAAAAACTAGGCCCTCACGGGATGTAACCCGGTTTGTAAGTTGTCTATTCATGTTCTTAATGCTTAATTGTTTGGCATGATCATTGCATGACTTGAATGTGACTTGAATATTGAGTGTGGCATGTGCGTTGTCTTTTGAGAGTGAGATCTTAAGTGTGGAGTGAGTCCTACTCACTCAAATTCCACTTTTCACATTTCCCTTGATTTATCAATGAGTAATGATGTTGCCCCTAGTGCTCATTTGCATATTATGAAGGATGTAGTTTACTTTCCTTGTTTGAGGTGTATTAATCTTATGCCATGACGTTATTATGTAACTAGTGAAGCTTACTTGCTCATACTTGTATTACCTTGTATGTCACTTGTTGCTTTTAACCTCTCATGTCTTCTTGTCATCAAGGGAGTTATTTACACCATGTTCAATCACGTCTTGCACATAAGCGTCTTTTCTCTTGATGGGGCAAATCTACAAACGAGGGGAGTTCCTATGCGCCTTTATCTCATTTTCATTGTTGTTTGCGCTTAGGGACTAAGCTTGATTCTAAGTGTGGAGTGGGTGTTGTCACATAGTTCACATGCTCACATGTTTTCATGCCTTGCATATCATTTTTTGATGGACACTTGCATCTTTTGTGCCTTATCCCTAACATGAGAGTGTTGAAACCACATAGGCTTGTGACTATCGATTCTAGATCCCTATAAATCACATCTAGCCTATTCGTCACATTTATTGGATCTTGAACCTAGAACCGACCTAGTCCTACGAATGTGCATTCTTGGGAATCAATATCATTGCTATCTCTTGTCTATCTAATTCTCTAAGTATTTTCGTTGAAATACATTGGAACAAGTTTTAGCAAGCATTTTTAAAATTTCCACGAAAATCTTAGACCTTTTGTTTGCTCCTTGGTGACTTAAGTTTTTTAATTTAGTGTCATGCTTATGTTTGACTCCCGCACATTCCATACACTTTTTGAACATATTGTCAAGTTTTAAGTGTGGAGTCAAAAGAGGGCGAAACCCCATTCAAAAAAAGAAAGAAAAAAAATGTTTGCGGTCAAAGAGGGCAAAGCCCCGACTAAAAACTTTCTCAAAGTACACGAGAAGTTTTGTGAAAAAAATCATACAAATGCCGGGGGTTAGGGAGGTAAGTCCCCCCTCGAAAGCATTTGTAGGCCAAAGGCCGTTTCAAAAAGAAAATAAGAAGCACTTAAAACTTGGCTCTATGTTTTTCCTCCATTTTTCGTTTGTGCGGGATTCATCATTTGCATGTGTACTTGTTAGAATGACTTTTGGACGACCCATGTGCTTGCACGGGAGTATACATTTGGTTTATGCTTGTTTTTAAGAACTCATAGTGTCGAACTCCTCTTCCCTTATGGATTACGGCTTAAGCGCCTAAAACTTGGGAGTGAATTCCATGTCGCAAACCCGTGGACTAGCCCTAGCTAGCATAGGCGAGCGATTGACGTTTTTTGTGCAAACTAAAAGCTTCACTTCTATTGTATTGCCTTGAAAATGAGTAGACTTTTGGATGAGACATTTGAAAGCTCTAGTATTGATGATCTTGAATGCACAACCTCATAGGATACTTAAATGGTTCAAAAGTTCTTTTGATGATAATGTGACGGTAATCCTAGCGTGGGGTGAGGACTTTGTTTTGAGAAATCATAGCCTTGGTTGAACACTTTTGCTTTCACTCTTATGGGATAAGTGCATTTTGGGATTTGTGAGTATTCCCATTTCTGAAAACTCTCACGAGACTATAACTCGTCCACTAGGGTAGCCTAGGGGTTTAAAGGCTTGGTGCATATGCTAAATGCACTCGTCACACCTACGAAAAGGAGTTAGATTGTAAATATGTGTTAGAGTAGTTAATAATAAAAGTTTGAGACATTAATGGATGATAGGAGCAAATGGGCGTTGAACATAATGACTTGCTATTCACCATTTGTTTCTCTTTGGCTTGATTCTATTGTTTGCTCAGGACGATCAAACTCTAAGTGTGGAGTGTTTTGATGAGTCGAATTCTCGACTCATTTATCCATCCATTTACGAAGAGTTTTGGCCCATTCCCGATGCTCTTTCGATGCCATTTGACCCACTTGATTGCCATTTCAGGTTAGAAACCAACCTTATGGTCCCCGAGTTCAAAAAGATCAATTCTCGAAGAAAACTGAAGTTTCGGAGCAAAAATATGGATTTCCGAGCATATTGACCTTTGCGTCTTGTTTTGGACCTATAGGGCTCATCCGATGTCCGATTTGGCTGATCTTTAGCTTGTTGGAAAGGTATTTCAAAGGGCTACAACTTTGTAGTTTACATCAAGAGCAGATTCGGACGGGAAGAGGCTCTGAGGTGCCGAACCGGCCGGCTCAACACCAAGGCAAAATCTGAGCCGGCCGGCTCAAGTGGTCAGAGAGTTCGGGACCTGTCAAACATCTCCGAGCCGGCCGGCTCAACACCAAGGCAAAATCTGAGCCGGCCGGTTGAGATCTGGGACAGTTTTTGCCTATAAATTCAGATCAAAATCAGGGTTTTTGGGATGGGAGCTAGGGTTTTCAAGCACGAAAAATCAAGGGTTTCTAGAGAGAACAAGCTTCCAAGGCTTCAAGGGGGATCATCCATTGAAGATTGAAGATCTTTGGTTTATTCTCTCCATTGTATCTTCATCTATGTACTCAATACATTTTGTGTTTGTCTATGAACATGATTTGTGAGTAGTGTTTTGTATTCTAGGGTCCTATGGATCTCATGTGTGTTAATACTCCTTATCTATTATGAATCAATGCTAGAATAACATGTTTTGGGTGATTGTGGTTTACTTTGAATGAATACTCAAATTATGCACTCTAGGTGTTTGAGAAAATGCCTAAGTGAATGGTTTTGGTATATGACTTGAGTTAAGCATTCTAGGTGTTTGAGAAAATGTCTAGATGATTAATTTCTATGGTTCTTTGGTCAAGTAGCCGAGAGGTGGACGCCGAAGTATCTAGATATCGAGTCATTAAAGAATCCTAGGTCAAAAATATCGAGAGATTGAGACCAAAGGTTCTCGAAAACAAGTAAATTACCCTTGCTATGTGGTGGTTACATGGCAACCACCCTTAGCATTGAGATAGGCTTGATCTTAAACCGCTCATTGGCTATTGATCATTGAGCTAGCGCTAATGATTGAGAACCTTGAGTAGGACGTGAGCTAACAACATCTAGCGATTGAAGCTCACGTGCGAGGTGCCTCTTCCTTAAATCAAGTAACAATATCTAGCGATTGAATTTGGTTTAATAGATGCACGCCTTAATCTAATCATCTAACATGATTGTTTTTGCATGAAATTGAATTCTTTGAGTCTAAAAACACACATGAGTGAAGTAGTTCCCTAGAGTACACCTTTTGCCTTGGTAGTGACATTATCTCTAGATTCCCTTAGTTTGTTTGCATTGTTCATTTTCATTTCCTTAGTAACTTCACCAATCCAACCTTTTGCACATAGGATAGACTTATCGGAACGAAATCGAATAGTGCTCATAAGTTTAAAGTTGCTCCTTGGACGACCCGGTACTTACCGGTCATTATAAATTGTTTTTGACTTGTACCTAAAAATTACAACGTTCAAAATGGCGCCGTTGCCGGGGAGCAATGAATTAACTAGAGCACTAGAGTAGATTTTGTGAGATTTGGACTATTGTTGTAAATATTTTTTCATTTTCTTTTGTACATTCTATACACTCATAACTCTTGCTAACTTTTGTTCTATTGTTTTGCGAGGATGTACTCATACAATCAACAAGTCTCATACAATGAAGAATATGACCAAGAGGAGGAGCATCAAAATGCCTATTGGGAAGAGCATGGCTATCCGACACATTCATACTCTCCTTATCGTGATGATAGCCAATACTCATTTCAAGATGACTCCTACCCTCCCTATCCTCTAAATCCACAACCTATGGACAAGGAACTCTTCTACAAGGAATTGCTAAACTCTTTGAATGAAAGTGAGAGGGTTAGAAAAGAAACTATGGCCTCTTTACAAGCTTCTTATGCCAAGATGCATGCCACGACGATGGGCTACGAAGTTGGACACTCCTACCCTCAATATCAATTGAATCCTCAACCTAGTGTCAATCAACCCACCGTTAAAGAATTGCTAGACACCTTGATTAAAAATCAGAAGGAACAAGAGAGGGTTAGGCAAGAAATGGAAGAGACGCATGCCAAGACGATGGCCTCATTACAAGCTAGTTATGCCAAGTCCCTCCAAGACAACCGAGACATGCTTGGAACTTTTAGTTCCTCGACACAACAATGGGGTCAATCAAATGAAAATGAGGACTTGGATGACGAAGAAGAGGTGTCCAAAGAAGAAGTTCATGAATCTAATGCCTCAAGGGAAGAAAGGGATCAAGAAAGGGAGGATACATTTTGGAGAGTTGGTACCCAAGCTTTTTATGAGGAGATGGATAGTGAATCTTGTGACGAAGACGAGGTGGAATGCAAGAGTGAAGCATCCTTCACTACTAGCACATCTCAAGATCATTTAGACAAGAACACACAAGAGCTCACCATTACATCAACGCCTTGGCTCTCCAACGAGGAATTCTTCAAGGATGATGCCTCTCGCATTGAGGAAATGACTTTTATTGATGAAGAAGAACTCCCCCCTCCCGCTTTAGAAGAGCCTAAATGTGAATCCCAAGTTCTTGATGATGATATGGTTGAGGAAGAGGATATTGAGCCAAAAGAACTTCAAGGGTATAGAGACTTTGTTGAGGTATTCGTGGACGTGACTAGAGAGCCACCTCGCACACAAGAAGACACAAGTTTAATGAGGGAGATTGAGGATTGGGCACCCAAGGACATCATCAAAAAATTGAAGGAGGGTGTGCCCATCAAGCTCGAGGCTAGCATTGAAGATCCATTCTTTGTCACAAAGCCTCGGGACAAGTTTTGGAGTTTCCTACCATATTATGCAAGATTATTCAAAAGGAGCTCCAATGACCCCTTAATTCTAAAGGGTTCATTATTTATGAAGGGGTCAAACTTGCAATTGGAAGTCCATCGTAGGCTTGATGGACGAGAATTCAAATGGGATTTAAAGGTGGATTGACACGCCAATGTCCAAGGCCCCGTGAGAAGGGATCCTAGCAAAGGACTTCTCACGAGTGATTCTATGGGGCGCTTTGCTACGTCTTTGCCAAGACGGGAAAAACTAGGCCCTCACGGGATGTAACCCGGTTTGTAAGTTGTCTATTCATGTTCTTAATGCTTAATTGTTTGGCATGATCATTGCATGACTTGAATGTGACTTGAATATTGAGTGTGGCATGTGCGTTGTCTTTTGAGAGTGAGATCTTAAGTGTGGAGTGAGTCCTACTCACTCAAATTCCACTTTTCACATTTCCCTTGATTTATCAATGAGTAATGATGTTGCCCCTAGTGCTCATTTGCATATTATGAAGGATGTAGTTTACTTTCCTTGTTTGAGGTGTATTAATCTTATGCCATGACGTTATTATGTAACTAGTGAAGCTTACTTGCTCATACTTGTATTACCTTGTATGTCACTTGTTGCTTTTAACCTCTCATGTCTTCTTGTCATCAAGGGAGTTATTTACACCATGTTCAATCACGTCTTGCACATAAGCGTCTTTTCTCTTGATGGGGCAAATCTACAAACGAGGGGAGTTCCTATGCGCCTTTATCTCATTTTCATTGTTGTTTGCGCTTAGGGACTAAGCTTGATTCTAAGTGTGGAGTGGGTGTTGTCACATAGTTCACATGCTCACATGTTTTCATGCCTTGCATATCATTTTTTGATGGACACTTGCATCTTTTGTGCCTTATCCCTAACATGAGAGTGTTGAAACCACATAGGCTTGTGACTATCGATTCTAGATCCCTATAAATCACATCTAGCCTATTCGTCACATTTATTGGATCTTGAACCTAGAACCGACCTAGTCCTACGAATGTGCATTCTTGGGAATCAATATCATTGCTATCTCTTGTCTATCTAATTCTCTAAGTATTTTCGTTGAAATACCTTGGAACAAGTTTTAGCAAGCATTTTTAAAATTTCCACGAAAATCTTAGACCTTTTGTTTGCTCCTTGGTGACTTAAGTTTTTTAATTTAGTGTCATGCTTATGTTTGACTCCCGCACATTCCATACACTTTTTGAACATATTGTCAAGTTTTAAGTGTGGAGTCAAAAGAGGGCGAAACCCCATTCAAAAAAAGAAAGAAAAAAAATGTTTGCGGTCAAAGAGGGCAAAGCCCCGACTAAAAACTTTCTCAAAGTACACGAGAAGTTTTGTGAAAAAAATCATACAAATGCCGGGGGTTAGGGAGGTAAGTCCCCCCTCGAAAGCATTTGTAGGCCAAAGGCCGTTTCAAAAAGAAAATAAGAAGCACTTAAAACTTGGCTCTATGTTTTTCCTCCATTTTTCGTTTGTGCGGGATTCATCATTTGCATGTGTACTTGTTAGAATGACTTTTGGACGACCCATGTGCTTGCACGGGAGTATACATTTGGTTTATGCTTGTTTTTAAGAACTCATAGTGTCGAACTCCTCTTCCCTTATGGATTACGGCTTAAGCGCCTAAAACTTGGGAGTGAATTCCATGTCGCAAACCCGTGGACTAGCCCTAGCTAGCATAGGCGAGCGATTGACGTTTTTTGTGCAAACTAAAAGCTTCACTTCTATTGTATTGCCTTGAAAATGAGTAGACTTTTGGATGAGACATTTGAAAGCTCTAGTATTGATGATCTTGAATGCACAACCTCATAGGATACTTAAATGGTTCAAAAGTTCTTTTGATGATAATGTGACGGTAATCCTAGCGTGGGGTGAGGACTTTGTTTTGAGAAATCATAGCCTTGGTTGAACACTTTTGCTTTCACTCTTATGGGATAAGTGCATTTTGGGATTTGTGAGTATTCCCATTTCTGAAAACTCTCACGAGACTATAACTCGTCCACTAGGGTAGCCTAGGGGTTTAAAGGCTTGGTGCATATGCTAAATGCACTCGTCACACCTACGAAAAGGAGTTAGATTGTAAATATGTGTTAGAGTAGTTAGTAATAAAAGTTTGAGACATTAATGGATGATAGGAGCAAATGGGCGTTGAACATAATGACTTGCTATTCACCATTTGTTTCTCTTTGGCTTGATTCTATTGTTTGCTCAGGACGATCAAACTCTAAGTGTGGAGTGTTTTGATGAGTCGAATTCTCGACTCATTTATCCATCCATTTACGAAGAGTTTTGGCCCATTCCCGATGCTCTTTCGATGCCATTTGACCCACTTGATTGCCATTTCAGGTTAGAAACCAACCTTATGGTCCCCGAGTTCAAAAAGATCAATTCTCGAAGAAAACTGAAGTTTCGGAGCAAAAATATGGATTTCCGAGCATATTGACCTTTGCGTCTTGTTTTGGACCTATAGGGCTCATCCGATGTCCGATTTGGCTGATCTTTAGCTTGTTGGAAAGGTATTTCAAAGGGCTACAACTTTGTAGTTTACATCAAGAGCAGATTCGGACGGGAAGAGGCTCTGAGGTGCCGAACCGGCCGGCTCAACACCAAGGCAAAATCTGAGCCGGCCGGCTCAAGTGGTCAGAGAGTTCGGGACCTGTCAAACATCTCCGAGCCGGCCGGCTCAACACCAAGGCAAAATCTGAGCCGGCCGGTTGAGATCTGGGACAGTTTTTGCCTATAAATTCAGATCAAAATCAGGGTTTTTGGGATGGGAGCTAGGGTTTTCAAGCACGAAAAATCAAGGGTTTCTAGAGAGAACAAGCTTCCAAGGCTTCAAGGGGGATCATCCATTGAAGATTGAAGATCTTTGGTTTATTCTCTCCATTGTATCTTCATCTATGTACTCAATACATTTTGTGTTTGTCTATGAACATGATTTGTGAGTAGTGTTTTGTATTCTAGGGTCCTATGGATCTCATGTGTGTTAATACTCCTTATCTATTATGAATCAATGCTAGAATAACATGTTTTGGGTGATTGTGGTTTACTTTGAATGAATACTCAAATTATGCACTCTAGGTGTTTGAGAAAATGCCTAAGTGAATGGTTTTGGTATATGACTTGAGTTAAGCATTCTAGGTGTTTGAGAAAATGTCTAGATGATTAATTTCTATGGTTCTTTGGTCAAGTAGCCGAGAGGTGGACGCCGAAGTATCTAGATATCGAGTCATTAAAGAATCCTAGGTCAAAAATATCGAGAGATTGAGACCAAAGGTTCTCGAAAACAAGTAAATTACCCTTGCTATGTGGTGGTTACATGGCAACCACCCTTAGCATTGAGATAGGCTTGATCTTAAACCGCTCATTGGCTATTGATCATTGAGCTAGCGCTAATGATTGAGAACCTTGAGTAGGACGTGAGCTAACAACATCTAGCGATTGAAGCTCACGTGCGAGGTGCCTCTTCCTTAAATCAAGTAACAATATCTAGCGATTGAATTTGGTTTAATAGATGCACGCCTTAATCTAATCATCTAACATGATTGTTTTTGCATGAAATTGAATTCTTTGAGTCTAAAAACACACATGAGTGAAGTAGTTCCCTAGAGTACACCTTTTGCCTTGGTAGTGACATTATCTCTAGATTCCCTTAGTTTGTTTGCATTGTTCATTTTCATTTCCTTAGTAACTTCACCAATCCAACCTTTTGCACATAGGATAGACTTATCGGAACGAAATCGAATAGTGCTCATAAGTTTAAAGTTGCTCCTTGGACGACCCGGTACTTACCGGTCATTATAAATTGTTTTTGACTTGTACCTAAAAATTACAACGTTCATGTACTGTTCCCTTTGATAGAAAGAAGGCCTACACACTATGGCTCAAGCAAGCTAAGATTACGAAGCCGTCTCATATAGACTTCGCCTCCAGAATAGCAAAGACATCTATCCCACCAGGACATAGCAAATACGTGGACCTCAAGCATAACAAAGTGTGCTGGCACTATGGCCAGGCAGGACACCTCCATAGGGACTGCTTACGTCGCAAGCATGAGGAAAAGAAGGTTAACGCCAGGTATGGCACCCAAGCACAGGTATGGTGGTATTGCAGGCAGGAAGGGCACTCCAGAAGACACTGTTCCCTCCGTAGGGATCCTGAGAAAAGGGCACAGACCAGATATGGCAAATAAACTCAAGTGTGCTGGTACTGCAGACAGGAAGGCCACCACAGAAGGAAATGTCCCCACAAAAGTTAACGTGGAGCAAGAGCACAGAGACAGGCATCCCCATCAAGGCACGCATCCAATATGACCTCAGAAAAGGATCCTAGATACATAAGTGGACTTAGAGATTCACATACCGCACGCAAACCATATAAGCCTAAGTTTATCTGGGTGCGTAAGAACTAATGTCTCTTGTTGCAGGTTGGAGAGAGGATTTGTCCCCGATTCGTACATAGTGCCTGCTCAAGGATGGTGCTTTTGAATACAAGAAAATATAGCTTTAAAGGGGATCCATCCATTTTTCCCCAAGGAGGAACTATGTCTGCCCTCAAGGTCAAATGACATCACATTACGTCCGTGTGCGAGGAAGGAGGTAAGATTGTCATCTTAGTTGAGGAACGAGGTAAGTACTATATGTACCCTGGTACTCATTCATGTGAACTCATACAGACCTATGCAGACTAGGTCCCTCAGAGGTAACATATATGCATGCTTGATTATTGATGATTACTCTTGAACACCTGTGTTTTATACATTTGTCTAACGATGAGGTGTTCGCAGAAAGTTTGCCCAGATGAAATTTGTGAATAAACAGGTGGACCAACTCACTCACACATATCACAGATAAGATCCACCTACCTCAGAGCAAACACAGAATACATATCCAGTCAATAACCCCACTTAGACACAGGTGAACATGCAACTAGCACTAGAGGATGCTCAACATATGATCACACATGAATCTCGCGATGAGCATGAACAGACGGAGTACCCCCATACACAGCACATGGAACCATACCAAGCCCGCATAGCTTAGGGATCATCAGTTGGAAAGGAACAAAGTGGTGAGGAGCAAAGCACGGTTGGGATACAATCAACAGGAGGGAATAGACTATGATGAGATGTTCACTCCAGTAGTAAGACCACATTTTTTGAGTGGAGTACTCAAAGAGGAGGTGTATGTACACAGACACCAGGATTCGAGGATGCTACCCGTCTGGACCACGTATACATCTTTGACAAGACACTGTTCCTTCTAAGGGAAGGAAGCGATACACTCGTGGAACAGGTACATGTAGATGATATCATTCTTTAATTCTACTAACGAATCTCTTGTCAGGAAATTACCAAGCTCATTTAGAGTGAGTTTGAAATGAGTATGATACTAGAAGAGTTCAAGAGGAGGATGGCACAAGAATCTAGCAGCAGAAGTACCTCAGAGAGATGGTTTCTAAGTTCGGAATGAAGGACTTCAGTACCATGTCCACTCTCATACCTCCCAAAATGGAAGGGATGAGTCCTTACAGCAAGTGGACTTGACACTCTATCAAGGAATGATATGTTCACTTTTCTATCTCGCTGCTGGTAGACGTGACAGTATGTACAGATATGCTTGTGTGCTTGTTTTCATGCAAATCTAATAAAGACACATCTCAAGGATACACATATGCTAATCTTGCTGGGAAAAGAGTGGATGGGAAGCCCACGTCAGGGATGTCAAAGCTCCTAGGATCATGTCATAAACATCTAAGAAGCAAAATTTGGTGGTCCTCTTGACTGTAGAGGCGGGGTACATTGCAGCTGCAGCATGTTGTGCACAATTCCTACGGCTTAAACAACAACTAAGTGACTATAGTATCTCTTTAATTCTGTTCATAATCTCTATGATGATACTAGTGTTATAAACATCCCAAAGAACCATGTACAACACTCTAGGACAAAGCATATAGAAATTAAACATTACTTCCTAAGAGACTGTGTAGAAAAGGGTATGGTGTGCATAAAATTTTGCAGGACAAAAGATCAGATCGCTGACATATTCACAAAGGCACTGAACATGGGAACCTATTGAAAAGCCTCGTATGGTGCTGGGGATAATTTTCCTCGAATGACACTGCATCCCTAGTGAGGCCCCGATGATTGGTGAGAAGTATTTGACCTGTGTTTAAGTGCATGATTATGTAAAGTTGTTGGCTTGGTCTTATTCAGTCCCACCTAGGAATATATTCGTGAACATGCACCGTATAAGCTGATTGAATGTGTGACTTATGATACACTAACATACGAATGAAAAAGCTTTTGTTTTTCTTCCCAAAAGAACCTTCCGGATGTTTTGATCCCTCATTACAAGCCCATATGATGGAAGGTATCTACAGCCGTCCCTGACCTACTCATGGTGGAATGCTCCTATGAGCCCCTTGTTATTTTCCATATACTGGACGTGCTCCCCATGAGGTATTATCTATTCACTTCACATATGTTGCTGTTTGTTTTCGTGTGTGATGCATTATCTCATACCGCTCGGTAACTCTACCGCATCACACCACCCCTTGAAATACTAAGGGAATTTGCAAAGTAAATCTGTATTGTGGGAAAGGGATGCGGGACTACGTGCTTGGGTAACTGTACAGAGGAAGTCTTTGATGATAGTAAGATATGACAAAGTACCACAGGTAACGATGGCACTGTGTACTAAGAAACGTACTTTACTCGAACGGTGGGGAGGATAACATTAAGTATAAGGATCTACACTAAAATACAAAGAATCAACGAAGGATATTTCAACCGTCTGATTTGGCTTATCCATGCTTTTTTGGTAAGGAGTGTTACCCAAAGTGAAGAAGTGGGAAAAATCATCAGGGACTACATCCTGCTAAAAATTTTAATCAAGAGAGAGCTGCTTAACTTGCAAAATAGTGATATAGCATATGGATTCTAATGACTCCCTTGAGGTATGCTGTCACCCGTACCCAGATTCCAAAAAAACGAAAGAAAGAAAAGGGAATTAGGGTACGGAGAGAAGGGTGAAGTTTATATGAAAGCGGTGGTATGAAGTGATGCAAGTGTATACTCGAAGAGAACAAGGATGCAGTGGTATGAAGGCTGTTCATGTTAATGAGGAAGGATGTTCTAGATCTTCTTTGGTGAAAACTCATTAGGAAATTAATACGGAAGTGCATTGTTGCTTACTAGGAGGGTGTTGCAGCGAATGGATTACAAGTTGGCTGATATTCAGAAGGAGATGCTTTAACTCAAATTCACGCTCCAGATGACTAGTATATCCTCAGTAAGAAAGGGTATGTTGCAGCACCTGGAATCTGTTGCCTACAGCATCGCTCCCAAGTCCCCTACCCTTGCTGCAGACGCACTGAGTACTATTCCTGTGGTCAGCCCCTTTTTGACTCCCTAGCAAATCAATCCCAATTCTTGACATTTTTCTTGTGCTTTTCACTCCTAATGACCTGTGTTCGTCTGTCATGCTTTTGATTTAGTGAATGCAATGTTTTGTTTCGGTATGCTCTAATGGTTTAATGAATTTGTCGACTCACTACTTTGCATTCTTGTGCACTAACTACACTTGATGAGTTTTTGATGATGCCAAAAGGGGGAAGATAAGAGGAAGCATACTCTAAGGGGGAATGATATCAACGCCCATTACTTTGCTGATTAAAAGAGTAAACTGGACAAGCACTGAATGGATAATTAGTGAACTGTGATTGATGTTGCATGCACAGAAGTAGACTATACATGTGAGGGGGAATTGCATTACATATGTAAGGGGGAACTGCATACGCCAAAGGTAATCTGGGAGTTTGAAATCTCCCTAATCAAAGATTCATTAGCTTAAAATGTGGATATAAAGTAAACTGGAAATGTGTTGCTTTATTGAACTAGGTTGGGAGTTTGAAATCTCCCTCATCAAAGATTCGTTAGCTTAAAAATTGTCTAGAGGTTAATATATACATGTGCTTTATGCTATTATTATCTCTTGTGAAGAGGATGTTTGTCATCATCAAAAGGGGGAAATTGTCGGAGTATGATACCCCTGGAGTAGGCGTACATCTAGAGGACGTATACTCCAATATGTTTTGATGGACAAATATCCTGCTGACGTGTTACTTGAGTGCGCAGGTTTAAGTACAGGTACTCTGGAAGTAACGGCTACTTGAGTGCGCAAGGCATTGCGCTGATCTCTGAGAAGTAGCAGTACCTCGGATTGATGACGAGAATATTTCCATAAATATTCTCGGCGGATCTTTGCTCCCAAGATCGGTTATAGCATATATATATATGCTGGTATATTTCCAAGATGAGTTCGAGATGCTTGCAACGAGATTTGGAATTGATTAGATTTGGGAATATTGCGTGAGAGATTTTAGGAAACTTTATTTCAATCGCATATCCAATTAGATCGGTATGGGACAATATAATTGGAAGGCTGATAAATCCAGTATGGGATGGACGAATCAGCGTGGAGATCTTGGCCTGACTTGTGGATCAAGATGAGAGATTTTCGAGCAAGAAAATCTAGGGTTTCCCGGTATTGATACCCTTTATATAAAGGATGATACGGCTGCCTTTCAAAGTGTGGTTCTTACTGGAAATCATTGGCTACGTAATTACAGAAGTACGAATGACCGGAGATCGCGGTTTCAGAGGAGCTTTGAATCAGAGGATCAAGAGTATACTTCGGAGGGAGCCAGTCTGCGATCTGAGCATGAAGGGGAACATTGTTTGCGGTGCGGTTGCAACTAGATTACATCATCACTAAGACGCGTCTGAGAGAATGGTGGAACACCACTGAGTGTGGTTTGGGTGAGCGGTATAATCTTTGTAATCTAGTAACATCAATACAAGCACTCGTTTCGAAATCCTTCTGGTGGAAACTAGAAGGTAGTGGTTTTCCTGGATACTTGGTTTAGTATCTGGGTTTTCACTATATATTGTTATCTCGTATTTACTTTTACGCTCTAGCATTATTTCCGCTGCATACATACTTTGAGCGTATCGATACTTGACAAGTATAGCTAACTAAACGATCCTAACAATCACGAATGGACCGTTGAACTGGTTTTATTTTAACTTCAAACGAGATATGCAGATTATTTAATGGTTGAACCGATAGACCGCGGTTAGGTTCTACACCAAGTCAATCTGATTCAATATTATTTTCTTCAAACTTTTTGTTATGTAAAATATGAGTTGAGATCCTATAAGAAGAGTAAGTTACATAAAAAATAAGAAAAAAATTCAACCTTCCATTCCATCACATCTATGATTGAGATTTAATAAGATTGAATTTCAAATTCGTAATTAATTTACTATTAACACATAATTAAGAGCAAATTAGGTATAAAAAATAAAAAAATAAACTGATATCATCTTTTCCCCCGAAAAATCCTCCACGCATTCATCGCAGCAACGACTGATAATCTCCTCCAGAATCCCCTTCGGTCGCATCAGTCGACTGTCTCATCATCCCATACAGGACTTGGGAGATATCTAATTCAATTTCTTCCTGATTAGATGAGGCTGCCTTTGAGGTCGACGCCTTCTGTGTCGCTTTGTGCTTGTTCGTATGAATAAGCTTCTACAAAATTAGCAGAAAGTATTAAAATAGTGAGAACGCAGAAACTGAGGTAGATTAGATTCTGATTCCACTGAATTTTTCAGTCAATAATTCATCTTCGCCTGCTGCAGTCTCTTTAAAAGTTTGTGCACAAAAATATCTGAGATCCTACATTTGAGCTATTTGAATTTTTTGTAAAAAAAAAGCCCCAATTTTGAAATTTTCCGATCAGTAAAAGCCTTAATTTTGACCAAATCCATGTGAACAAAGCTACGCATTTTAAATTGAAAGCTACGAATTTTAAACAGAAAGTTACGCATTTTAACTAGAAAGCTATGAATTTTAAACAGAAAGCTACGCATTTTAACTAGAAAACTACGCATTATAAATTAAAATAGGGTTAACCGAGAAAAAATAAGACCGGGAAAATAGGATTTGAAGCTACGCATTTGAACTAGAAAGCTACGAATTTTACATAACATACTTTGCATTCGTACCAAAATGCATAGCATTCGTAGCCGCATTCGTACCAAAATGCGTAGGTAGTTTGATACGCTTGGTAGTTTGATACTCGCTCGAGGCTCTCTCACAACCAGTGATTAGGATTTTAAACTTGGATTTTGAGTCTCAATTTGCCGATTTATGCAGTTCAATTGGGGTTATCAATATTATCGGAGTTGATTTGATGGTTTGTAAATTTTCTCGCTGAAACAATCGATCTGATTTTTTTTGATAAAGGAAACAATCAATCTGATTTGATAATAGCAGGTTTGTCAATTTTCTCGAAGAAACAATTGATCTCATTTGATAGCAGGTTTATCAATTGAAGGTGGATCTGGGTGATAAAATAGGATCTGGATTATGAAGAATATTTCATCTAATAAAATGACGACTCTATCCTTAAAAAATCAAATTTAATGAGTAAATATGCAGATTATTTTGATATATTTAAGAACCGATCGATCTTCAATCAAACGGCTACGATCATTTCTCATTTCTCATCTAAATAAGTGTTTCTCATATGATCCTTACCCCGTAAAACATTGTCATTTTGAATCATTTTTTGCGCGTCTAAAGTTCCAAATCGACCCTTGTTGATCAAATCTTCACTATATGGACTTAAACTTATGTTGTTACTGCCACTTGCAAATTAAAAATAAAATTACTATTTTTATTTGTTATTCTATTATTGATTTGTACAATTTATATTTGTTATGATAATGATGTTGTATTAGGTCATAACAGATTCAATTATAACACCATATGTACGGATTTTTATTTAACAGAGCCAGATTGAACTCTGCTTAAACCTAACAAAATATATTATTCAACAAAATGGCGTCATTTAATTTAAAACTTATATATCAACTTTTAATTTTTAAATACCTTAAAAGAGGTCAGATTTGGTGCAAAGCCCAGATACTGTACAAAATACAAATTAATTGAAACTCTTGATCAGGTAAATCCAAGGGTCCCTATTAATTAGGGATAAACACAAATTAATTTATTTCAATCGTTATTAATAAGCTCATTAAGGGTAAAATAGACATATTAATCTGCTAATTTGAAAATCAATACGGTTTCACTTTCCCTAAAATCACGCACAATAGAAACTGATTGGGAAAATCAATACGGTTTCTTTTCCCTAAAATCATGCACGATAGAAATCAATTGGAAATAAGCTTTCAGTGGGATTCAACGCATAATCAAAATCACCTCTCAATTTCATCTGGTTCAAACAACATGTTAAAATTGGAGGTGGGTGATTTGATTTACTAAGATTACGAACTTGACAAATTTTAGTTTATTTTTGACGAATTATGCTATAATTCGTCAAAAGTGCACTATAATTCGTTAGAATTCTTGACGAATTATAGTCAACTTTTGACGAACTATGACTAATTCGTCTAAAGTGGACTATAATTCATCAAGAATTCGTCGATGTTTTTCCTACACAGCTTGTTTTTCCTCAGTATAGCTATGCGCATTGGCTCTTTTACAGAGTCTATCCAAGTCACAACTAATGTCTACTCAATTAACATTTTCAGACACATCAATGGCTGCTTCATAGTTCATACAACTATCCCTATCATGAGACTTGGGGAATCTGACCAGGAGGAAGAGAACAAAAACTCCATGAGATTAAACCCCAACTCAGAGTGTGTTGAGTTCAATTCAACTTCTACTGCAGGACGTGGTGTGGACCAGTTTCAGTTATACTCAAGAGTGATGTGGATCTGCAGAAAATATCTAAACAACTGATGAAAGTGTTCTGTAGATCCTCACGCCTTTCTATTTTCAACGCCTACTCTCATGCCCTTTCGATTTGGACTATGATGGCTGATCGGAGCTTATACTGGTCGTCATTGATAGAGATCTGGATCTTTATGGCCGAATGGAGGAAAGAGAATGTAACTTGTGGTTATCGATGTGGACAAATATGTCCTTAATCTAATAAAAAATTAATTTTAATAACTCCTAATCTCAACTGCCCATATATTAATTTATGAGACTGTGATTAACTTATACTTTTTACAAAAAATAAAAATTTGTACGTGATCCTTTCTCTACCTTAAAAGAGCGTTGGACGACTTTAACTGTCAAAATAAGAAAGGTTGACGAACATGGTTCAACGAATTTATCGCGGAATATTCTGCAGAATAAACCAGCCATCGTTAAACCACGTGACGTGTCAGCTTATAAGTGGTCAGTCTGGTCCAAGTGCGGCGGCATAAACTACGTGAGTGATTCGTAATTTCCTATTACTCAGGGGGCCTTTCTGTTAGTATAATATTAATATAGGAGTAATGCGTAAATTTCGTATTAACACAAAATCTAGCGGCCCTTTTTTTAAAACCCCAGTAACCAAATCAAATCACGGCTTTCTGAAAGTATGACGATTTTGCCCCTCCCATTTTCCGTATTTACTGTTATGCCCTCTCCACGCTTTGCTACATGTACGAAGATTTCGGAACACCAAGCAGAGTATCGTTTCTCTTCGTATTCTGCGGTCGATTCTTCTGCGCTTCGTAAACGATCGTCTTCGGTTGCTCTCTGTTCTTCTTCTCTTTCCGGTGAGTCTTCTTTCTATTGGTTTCGTATATTCTAACGTTTTTGTTCGCTTGGTGATCGATCGAATTTGTGATTTCTCGTTGATTATTAGAAGGCATTTTTTGGATTTTTTCATGTCTGGTTTTGGTGGCTCGCTTTCTTTCAGATTATTGTGTTTTTGGTGGTTTGATTTATGTGTATAGTTTTTATTAGGTTTTTGATCTCGTGTCGTTGTTTTGAGATTCATATATTAGAGCTTGTGGCTTTGGGTTGGGTTCCGTGTTAATAATGTACTGGTACGATGATAATGATGTTGTTGTTTTTTGTGTGGGTGGTAGCGGATGGAAGTTGTTTATGTTTTAAACTGCTTGAATTGGTGTCGTTTAGTCTTTAGTGCATAATTTGACAATTTGTCTTGGCTTTAAATTGTGCCAAGTAATGGTTTTGTATGAGGGGTTTACAATTCATCATGAAAATCAATTTCTGAGTTCAAATTAGTATTTTTGTATACCTTGTTTGCTCATTTCTGTAATCAAGATTGATTACCGGCTGCTGTCCTGATGTATTGTTTGTGTTCTGATAAGTACAGAAATGGACTCTACTGCAGGGCCAACTTTGTACCCACTGCATCGTTGTAAAACTCTTCACCTGGTTAGTTTTATGTTACTTATCGAAGATCATGAGTAGGCTATAGAGTCAGTTTGATTGAATCAGAATGTATGGTATAGGTGAGGCATGCCCAAGGACATCATAATGTTGCTGGAGAAAAGAACCACGATGAGTATATGTCTGAGGAGTATTTTGATGCATCTCTTACTCCTCTCGGCTGGCAGCAGGTAAATTGCAGTAGCTGATTGTTATACTATTTGTTTTCTAATAAGGCAGGTTACCCACTTTGTGTATATTATTATTACATCGGCTAGTTGGTTTATTTTAGATATTAATCTTTTTCTATTTGGGAGAATATTTCTTTTGCCATTGATTATCACATAATTGGTAAAAGTCTTGCATTTTCATGATCTAACATGCATTTGTGGCATCGGTTTAGGTTGATAACTTACGGAAGCATGTTCAAGCTTGTGGACTCTCCAAGAAGATAGAATTAGTCATAGTGTCTCCCTTAACAAGGTATTGCCTTGATTGGGGCTTCATGAACTGACATTATAGTGACAGCCGCTTCAGTGCATGCTTGTAAAAGTTTCATTATAGATGGGCTGATGATTCAGAAAATATAGCAGATGACTAGTTTTGGCTCTAAACTGCAACATGGTTTAGCGCACAGTCGCACACAAGCACTCCGTGATCGTTGATCTTAGAAAATACATTCATTTGATGATAAAGCAGGGGAATGGGGAGATGTATAATATGTCGTGCTCTGGCACTTTAGGTGTTCATATCACTGCTCAATTCTTACAACTTACAAGTCCATAACATGATAACAATTTTACAGGATAAGCATTGATTGAAATTTGAATGAAATGTTCCATGTCATTAGCCAAAAGCTTCATCTACAAATATTTATAATCGTGTTTCCTTGCATGATACTTTGAGCATGACCATTTTTTCTGTTCCTCAGAACTATACAAACAGCAGTTGGTGTGTTCGGGGGTGGAGATTGCACAGACGGGGTAGATGCACCTCCACTCATGTCAGCTAATGCAGGAGACAGTAATCGTGCTGCTATTTCAAGTTTGAATTGCCCACCCTTTTTATCCGTAGAGCTTTGTCGTGAGCATATGGTATATGGTCTCCCTACACTAGTTTTCCATTTAAGTTGCATTTGATTGGTAGGCTAACTTGAATGTCCTTACATTTCAGGGAATTCATCCCTGTGATCGCAGAAGAAGCATAACTCAATACGAATCTCTATTTCCAGCAATTGATTTCTCACTGGCAAGTGTTCTACAAATGATTGTATTTTTTATGAATGTGTTCAATGGTGGTTCATGGTTCCGAGTGGTCTCACTCATGTGATTCATTTCAGATTGAAAATAATGAAGATGTGTTGTGGAAAGCAGACATCCGAGAGAAAAACGAGGAAGTTGCTGAGCGTGGAATGAAGTTCCTGAACTGGTGAATGATTCTCTTTCGTATTCATGTATATCAAAGCATAAGCCGGCAGAATTTAAATTCTCCTACTTAGCTGGTAGCAAGCTGTAATGATGCAGCATAAAGGAAACATGTACTGAGACTAAGATTTAAGAGCAAAGCTCAATAGTTTTCTTGAGTAAATTGGCAGACATTTGACATCAGACCCTGTTTTTATCTATACGTATGCTTTTGCTTATTATACCTTTTGTCTCATTTTGCTTCATTCTCCATGTCACTCATCAATTCACTTGTCTGAACCAGGATATGGACTCGTGAAGAAAAAGAGATTGCTGTAGTTTCTCACAGTGGTTTTTTGTACCATACTCTAAGTACTTTTGGACATGATTGCCATCCATCAGTGAAAAGTGAAATAACCAATCAGTAAGTGTAACAAACACGACCACTGTATGTCAATCTATTAGCACAATTTGTTAACATTTGATTCAGCTCTCACCCTCAGTGTCCATTTACTTGTGATTTTTAACTCTTCTCAGAAGCATGCCTGTAGTTTGATTGACCCTTGAAAACTCACATCTCAATTAATAACATGCTCGCAAATTTCTGGGTGCAGCTTTGCAAATTGTGAACTTCGCTCAGTTGTTATAGTTGACAGAGGGTAAGATATTTTGTATCTAATCAGTGGTGAATTTATATTTTCCTCTTCATATAAGTTCGTGCCTTGCCTTGTGATTTTTGTCATTGTACAGAATGAATTGTTCTAACACCTCAACTACAAACTTCCCTGGGAAAATTCCTGCTGGACTTGATCTCCCAAGTGACGTTGTCAAGGAAGAAAATGCACAGAAGATGGGGCAGAGTTAGTCATCTTTTGGGGGCCATGGCATACTGTCCCTGAATAATTTTTCATGCAGCAGTGTAGCAGCTCTTCAACAAGATGAAAAGTTATGCTCCAGTGGTTCACTTAATCTTACTCATGATTTAGATAATAAGGAAGGCAGCTGGTCATTCTACTAGGATTCATTCCATGTTAGTTAAAGAATAAACTACCAGATGCTTTATTTTACCATTATTCGTAATATCCCATTCAAAAGTAACAAAATGTTTCCTTCAAAACACTGATAAAACTGCAACTTTGGCCCATATTGAGACACTTAACTGTTCAGGAAGCCTTAGAAAGGAAAAGGAAAGGAAAAGGAAAGAACCAGACACACCACAACAGCCGCAAATAGGAAAAATGTTGCCATGCTTTGTTTGATCCTCCGCCCCGTGAGGGGTTGCCAAGTGGGTGGATAGATGAACGAAGCTGTGCAAGGTCACCGGTTTAAAAGTTGAAAACTTTAACGCGGGCGGATCTGTCACTCTACGTATTGTTTGATTTGTTTTTGCAAGGTTGGGTTGAAATGGACGACATGTCTATGCACATTGGATAATTGTGTGATGGTCGAGATGAGATGGAACATTTAGAGAACATTGGCTATTGAAGATGATGAGTTTGAAAAAGCAAAATCGATATATGTTTGGCATCAGCCATCATTTGATAATGTTACACCATGGGAAAATGAATCAATAGGTCGATGTATATTTGGGAAGAAGCAATGGCCAAAATTATCGAGGCTTCCACCTAGACTACGGGGCAAGCCAAGAACCATGGGCGAGAGGGCCCCAGACCGACCAACAACACAACCCGATTACAAGGCAACCAAGGGCGTATGACTCGCGCATCGGGAAGCTAGAAATGCCTAAATTCGAAGGAGTCGACGTTGAAGGATGGATCTACAAGGCGGAAAGGTACTTTGTAGTTAATGTTATTTATTCTGACGCGGAAAAATTAAGTGGTGCAGCCCCTTGTCTAGAAGGGAGAGCCCTTGGGTGGTTCCGCTGGCACGAGGAGAGGCATCCCATCTACTTCAGGGCGGAATTCCGCGAGAGCCTACTCGAGAGGTTCCGAGGACAAAGAACTACGGAGATCCATGAGCGTTTCAATAAAAATGGGAGGCGTACCCGAGCCCGCGAGGAGGACTAAGAAAGGACCGGACCTCGACCTTCAGGACAAGGTCACTCTCAATGGAGGCGGAATTGTTAGGTACTCGCACGAAGGTGCTAAGGCTACGCATGGAGGCCTCACCAAAGCTCCAATCCACTCAAGAATGGATCCCAGGAGCATTGGGGAAGTTTGGTTGAAAGACCCAAACTAGGCCCCATGAAGGCCCCGAGCGAGCAGATCGGCACCAAAACCAGAACCCTCGACCAGACGAGCGAATTGGCTAATTCTGGCTCGACCAAAGTGATTGAAATGGCCAATAAGATGGACGACATCACTAACCAAGAGGAACACGAGAGCCATTTGGACAGAGGGGATGAATCCGCGTATACGCGGCTTGTCGACGCGCCTGGACACACTCATGTCATTAATGGGACGCGGTTCATGTAGGCATTGATGCCTCGCTTTTGGAGGGAAAGCCCAACATTCATGGCACACACCTAGGCTTCTTCCTCCCTTATATAACACAGTTGTATTCTTTTCTTTTATGCATTCATTGAGAATCAATCAAATTGCTCTTTCCTTTTATCTTAGTTAACTTAGTAGTAATTCGGGCATTACGCCTCGGGGCTGACCTTGACCCTTGATACGGGGTCTTGGAGGGCATTAAACCTTAGTATCAACTATCCTCATCCCACCATTTCCACCATTTCCCATCCACTTCCGCCCATTTGCCACCATATCTTATCAATCCATCACCCAAACAACCACACTTCCGCAACCGATAGGCCTCGGCTTAGTGGTTTACTAAACGGGTCCTATCATCTATTATTAGGACCTCGCACGAAGGTCCTAAGGCTATGCATGGAGGCCTCGCCAACGCTTCAATCCACTCAAGAATGGCCCAGGATGATCCCAGCAGCAATTGGGGAAGTTTGGTCGAAGGACCCAAACAAGGCCCCGGGAAGGCCTCGAGCGAGCAGATCGGCACCAAAACAAGAATGAAATTATGTCCCCTGTTCAAACTTGTGTCCAGGGTACTGTTGCAACAGACCTTGAACTCTTTGCACAACAGTTCAAGATACAGTTGCGACAGATCTTGAACTCTAATCACAACAGTTCAGCAAACAGATAAAAGCAGTAGAACTCATAGACTGATAACCCAGTTCAGCTCCGCCTAATCTGGGGGGTTTCCCACACCCGAAAAAGGGACAGCAAATCTTTATTACGAGTATAGGGATTCCACAGGGACTTACACTTACACCTTGTAATAGCCTAACCTCAATACTCCGTCTCTCAGATTTGCAAGCGAGGTTCACCGCAATTCCCCTCGATCCCCTTCGTTCAGAACCTGCAGTCCGAACGTTCTCGACCTTCTCCAGAAGGTCGGATGCTTTCTCTCGAAAGCTTGTTCACCTTTGTTGTGTGCGGCAGTTGATACGCTTCAGGCAGTCTGTGTTGCACTTGAACAGACTGCACTTGCACCGATGTATTTCCAATGAGAAAACACAACCGGTCGTCACTTTCTTCCCCGTCAATCAGTAGGATATGCTCGTGTGTATTTGATCTTCGAAAGCGACGAGAATTAGGGTTGCCCTTGCATTGTATTTATATGCTTGAGCGAAATGACAGATGCTTGTCGTTAGAGCAAATGTACAAATAAATTTATAAGTCCGCTACTCGCGACTTCACTACTGGGTAGCCAGTGGTAAGTAGGGGTCGAACCCAAGAGAGTCAGTGTGGATTAGTTGTTCTTTAATGAAGCTTACACATAAATTAAAGTGCGATTGGGGTTGGGTTTGAATGGTTTATACAGAAAGTAAACAGTTGATAAGGTACTGAAAGTAAAGGAACAGTTGATATAACAATTAAAGGAAAGATTCAGTTTCAGGGGCCTTGTATCATATTCTGTTTATCATTGACCTCTAATGATCATACTAAGTGTTCAAAGATGAATCGAGGCTATTTCTAGCACAAGACTTGCAACATCGTTTAGAACACTTGTTCTATTTAAACTAATTCCTCCTTTCGAAGTATCTTAGCCTTGAGTGCATCCATTTGATCTTCAGTTACGATCAACCAAATGGTTTTTAAAAGAGGTCGAACTCCTCAGATAAGCTTTGCCCGTTAAAGCATCCACTTACCCGAGTATGTTCACGAACCCCACGGAAGAGCTTTGCCCGTTAAAGCATCCACTCAACCTTGGAAGTTCTAACCTTATATGTGGCACATAGAACAAGTTTTGAACACACAGAGGCACTAGGTGCAGGGTCTAAAACATTGTATGATACAAGTACACCCCTTCAACCGAATGAAGGGTTTAGCTACGACTATTCATGGAACAGGACATCATAGCTAAGTGCATTGAAAAGTAAAGGTTTTTGAAAGACAGTAAAGTAAAGTTTTCGAAAGTAAAGACAGGAAAGTAAAGTTGCTGAATTGAAAAGACAGTAAAGTAAAGAAAAGAGTACTTACAAAAACCGTTGAAAGTGCTAAAGCTTCGATTCCAAAGTAAAGTGTTCACATGGTTGTGCTCTCAATCTAGAGAGATAAGTGATTTGTGATTTTTGGAATGTGTAGAGAGATGAGCTCTCCACACTTTTGGATGCATTACAAAGGGAAGGGAAGATGTCTATTTATAGGCTAAGGAGATGAAGAGATGTGGAGGAGGAAGACAACACTTGGCAAGGGATGAGAGGAGGAGAATAAAGCCATCGGAGGTGAGTCATCACCCCCTTAGCCGCCCCCCTAGGTGGCACTTCCCAACAGCCATCGGAAGATATTTGTTTCTCAAAAGCCATCGGTTTGACCGGAATCTGACCGGAGCTTTGGCCGAAGCTTCTTGGAATTTGGAGAGTGTATTCTGAACGACAAAGTCATTCTAAGATGATCTCAAGAAGGAACCTAAGCCAAATTCTGCTTAGAACATGGTCGAAATCCCAAAACGGTCGAAATTGCCCTAGTTTGGCTTTTACCGGGCTTGGTGCATTTGCATTGCGTTCTTGTCCAAACGCCGACTGTTCTAGCATATTTGAGTGATTTCAAGTCGGTTCCATGAAAGTTGTACAGTCGGAATCTGATTGTGGCCTCGAGTGTCTTGTAATCCATTTTCAGCTTAAAAACTCCTCCTTAGCCTGTATTCTCTCTAGACTTCAAAATACCATGTGGATAAATATCAGAACTAACAAGCAAAAGTTAAATAGACAAAGAGTCTAATTTGGTGGGTTTAACTGTGTTTATGATTCATACAATTATGGTCCATCAGATCACCCACACTTTTAGTTGTTCGTCCCGAACAATGCATTTAAAGGGCGGCACACACAATCCAAGTAAAAACTTTAAATATGAAGGTGAGAATATGAACTAGATTTATCCTATTCATGCATTACTTACTTATTACCAAATTAAACTGTGTAAATACTTAGAAGAAACTTGATACTTGTACCTTTGCGCCGAGATGCAAATTAATTCGGATGTTTCGGGAGATAGCCCTTTTCAGGCTCCTGGACTGCATTCTCGGGATCGACTCGCACTATATGGTTTCCTTGTAGCTTTCTCTAGCACGTGATTCGGTTCGGGTTTCACTGAGTTGAGCCTTTTTGATTTCTTTTTGGCGAGGGACAGCTTTTTTTTTGTAGTGAATCGGCCTTTGGCCTTTGATTTGACTCTTTGAGTACTTCACTTTTGTTCGGTTAAAACCTTCACAACTTTGGCCTTTGGCCTTTGATTAGCTTCTTTGAGCTTTTGCTTTTTTGTGGCTTGCTAGTCCATTTTCTCAAGCCTTTTTGGGAGGTCCAATCATCGCCCGCGAGCATATGGAAATACCTCCCCGCTCTTTCTCATCCTCGCCGTTTCGCGCGGGTCAAGATGAGGGTCGCTCATCTATTTTCCCGGCTACTAGGACTAGAGATAGGACGGTTTGATTCCCGTCCCGCCTCTTGCATAAACGCTGCACGGCGGAGATGACTTCAATCTTTACTGAAACCCGAAGTGCAGCCTCCACTGACTTCGAAAACCATATAGTTAGATTCGATCCTTCGATTGCTTGCCAAGCCTCTCTAGGGCAGTTTATGTCAACTCCACATCCCCTGTTTATCTCAGTACAAAGGGACAAATGAGAAGTTACATTCTATGTTTTTAGACAGTTGAATTTTCACAAGGTAAATGCATGAATTTAGATCTATCTTTTTCACATTGTCAAGTTCATATTTTCAAAAAGATAATATTAAGGGAAAAGGAAAAAGAAAAACATGTTATTTAACTATGTACACAGGCGGTTCTCACCCCACACTTTTGAACGAAGGCGTGCCTTTCAGCAGGACTTAGTTCAAAAGTTTATTCAAGCAAATATATACAGGAAATGTGAGAATGTTTCAAGGCAAAAAACTAAATGACTGAAATTAAATGACTGAAATTAAATGACTGAATGTAAGATAGATGTCGGGTTACCTCCCGACCAGTGCATTTGTTTAACGTCGTTAGCTCGACAGTACCTCATTCCTGGATCATAAGGTTGGGTCCCATGGGCGCTTGAGGTCGAACTTCTTCTTGGCTGTCCTTTTGCTCCGAGAGGGTGAGGCTTCATTGACCATAGCTGCTGGTCCAATGAGTCGTGCTTGCTTGTTACTCCTTCCTGGTTTCCATTCTTTCGGCCCATGTCTTTGCCGCTTCTTCATGTTTGAATAGTTGGCACCTTTGCGAGTTTGGAAGTTTGGTTTTGTGCCATTAAATGTAGGTGACATTAAGCATGCGCCTCTGCCAATCCTCTTCATTGTGGCAGTGATGGATGGTTGTCTTGGAACGAGTGAGTTTTCAGGCGGTTTTCCTTGGCTTGTGATGAGTGAGAGTTCCTTTGTCGGCTTTTTTGGCTCATGCTCCTCCTCTAACTCCCCTTGCACCTCATCCTTATTGATTATATGATCTTCGGTGGCTATGATCGGCATAAAACACGAAGGGTTAAGTTGAGGCGCTTCGACCATGAGGACTGGGTCTGTTTCAGGTGCTCCGACAGTGAGGACCAGGTCTTTCTCGGACAGTTCGGCAATGAGGTCCGGGACTTCCTCGGGTGCTCCGAGCGCAAGGACCGAGCCTGGCTTGATTTCTTCGGCCGCTTCGGCAATGAGGTTCGGGACTTCTGTTGGCTCGGCAGTTAGGACTGTCATTTCCTCGGATGGATTGGTGATAAGGACCGGGCCTGATTTGGGCAGTTCTTCTTCTAACTCCCAGGGATAATTTGAATGGAGCTCTTCTTCAGGCAACCATGGGTCCTCATCCTCGTCATTCATATGGTCTCCGGGGGCAATCATACTGAGGTCCGGGTCAGTTTTGGCCAGTTCGGCACTGAGGTCTGGGTATGTCTCGGGCAACTCTTCAGTTAGGACCGAAATTGAATTGGGCAGTTTGGCAATGCGGTCCCAGATCAGTTGTGTAGCTGCCCAGAATTCCTCATTTTCAACCTCGTCTTGGTGTATCGGGGCACTCATTTGCTGGATGCTAGCTGCCAATTCTTCCTCCTTGTTCTTGAGTGGCTCGGTGGGCTCTATTGTAAGCTCTTCTTTGATGACCCTTGGCTTCGCATTGAGCATCTCATTGACCTGATTTGCACATTTTTTATAAGTGCCTTTGTCTCTGCCCAAGATTTCTCAGCTTCAGCCTGGTTTTGGTTTATTGTGTTGGCCAGCTGCTGGTTGCTAGATGCCAACTCATTTTCTGCCGCCCATAATTCGGTTTCGGCCCTGATTCGGTGCATCATGTTGTCCAGTTCTTCACGCCGCATGGCCTGATCTTCTCTTGACCTCGCGGCCAAATCGTTTATCAATTTCCAAAGATCATCCATGTTTAAATTGTTCACCGAGCCTCCTGCCGCGTCATTAAGCCAATTCCACTCATATGGCATCATCCCATTGAGAAACCTTTGAAGAAGATCGTGGGTGGTGAATCCATGGTGCGGGCAGCTCGTTACAAGGGAATCGAAGTACCATAAGTACTCGTCCAAAATTTCATCCCGGGATTGCTCTATGTTGTTGATCTTCTCGCGGACTTCAAGTTCAAAGGGTGGTGGGGAAAACTCCTCATTGTTCCAAGGCTCCATTTCGTAGTAGTAAGACTTAGTGAATTGCATGATAAAACAAAAAAGAAAAAAAAAACAAAATAGAACAACTATTCCGATTCACAACTCCCCGGCAACGGCGCCAATTTGACAGATGCTTGTCGTCAGAGCAAATGTACAAATACATTTATAAATCCGCTACTCGCGACTTCACTACTGGGTAGCAAGTGGTAAGTAGGGGTCGAACCCAAGAGAGTTAGTGTGGATTAGTTGTTCTTTAATGAAGCTTACACATAAATTAAAGTGCGATTGGGGTTGGGTTTGAATGGTTTATACAGAAAGTAAACAGTTGATAAGGTACTGAAAGTAAAGGAACAGTTGATATAACAATTAAAGGAAAGATTCAGTTTCAGGGGCCTTGTATCATATTCTGTTTATCATTGACCTCTAATGATCATACTAAGTGTTCAAAGATGAATCGAGGCTATTTCTAGCACAAGACTTGCAACATCGTTTAGAACACTTGTTCTATTTAGACTAATTCCTCCTTTCGAAGTATCTTAGCCTTGAGTGCATCCATTTGATCTTCAGTTACGATCAACCAAATGGTTTTTAAAAGAGGTCGAACTTCTCAGATAAGCTTTGCCCGTTAAAGCATCCACTTACCCGAGTATGTTCACGAACCCCACGGAAGAGCTTTGCCCGTTAAAGCATCCACTCAACCTTGGAAGTTCTAACCTTATATGTGGCACATAGAACAAGTTTTGAACACAGAGAGGCACTAGGTGCAGGGTCTAAAACATTGTATGATACAAGTACACCCCTTCAACCGAATGAAGGGTTTAGCTACGACTATTCATGGAACAGGACATCATAGCTAAGTGCATTGAAAAGTAAAGGTTTTTGAAAGACAGTAAAGTAAAGTTTTCGAAAGTAAAGACAGGAAAGTGAAGTTGCTGAATTGAAAAGACAGTAAAGTAAAGAAAAGAGTACTTACAAAAACCGTTGAAAGTGCTAAAGCTTCGATTCCAAAGTAAAGTGTTCACATGATTGTGCTCTCAATCTAGAGAGATAAGTGATTTGTGATTTTTGGAATGTGTAGAGAGATGAGTGATCAGTCAATATTTTGACTGATTATTCGCTACATTCGATGAAGGATAACACTCGTTCTCCGGGGAAATTGTCTCTATTTGACTTGTTTTCTAGTGTTTCAGGTCATATATCACATATCTCAAAGAAATCGGTGCAGATTTGGGCAAAAACAGGACAAAACAGGACAGATTGACCTCTCCGACTTGTTTTGCTCGTACAGATCGCGTTTGGTGTCCAAATAGGTTGATTCAAAGCTTGTTGGAAAGCTAATTCAATTCCCTACAACTTTGTAGTTTACACCAAGAGCAGATTCGAAGGTTTAGATCTCGAAAAAGGCAATGGAAGTCAGGTCACGGGCGTTACGGGCGTCACGGACCAACTCAGACGCCCCGGAAATTGAAGCAACTCATTGAGCCCGTGACCAACACCTTGGTCACGGGCGTCACGGGCACCGTCAGCACAGAATTATCAGAAATTTCCTAATTTAATTTTGGGAGTTTTCTGGGCCTTTTTTGGAAATCGTTCGATTGGGTTATAAAAGGAAAACGACCTGAACGTGCGTTTGTTGTTGAATTTTGAAGAGAAAAAAACCCTAACTTGGGAGAGAAGACAAAATTCATCGTGAGGATTAACGAGCTTCATCGTTTACGGTTTACTCGTCCCTTACTTTCATTATACACTGTTTTAGGTTTAATTACCATGAACAGTGAGTAGTCCTCTTTATTCCGGGATCCTACGGATCCCGTGCTATGTAACCCTAACTCTTCATGTGATCAATTAAAGTTTATGTTTATGCAATTCGATTATTCAATTTCAATGTGTGCTTCATATTATCGTTCTATGCATGTATTTACATCAAAGGGTATGTTTGCATTGGTAGAACGTATTTAGGTTATATGCCGAAAGGTGGATGGGCCCTAGGGATTAACCGGAATGCATGAAATTGATATTAGGTCATGTTACATGATTTGATAGGAAAACCTTTATTTTAATAAATCGAAGTCGTTGATAATCCGTGGATGGGCGGCGTTTAACGATGGAGATTGATCTAGACAATGATCCGTGGATGGGCGGCTTGTCTAGTGTTATTTCGGTTTTATTCCATATTCGATAGCATAAATATTTAACTTGCCATGATTGCATGATTAGTGGGTTAGCACGGGTGAAGTAGGATTCTGGGATTCTTTCTCTGATAAAAACACAACATTTAATTTCCTGCAATCTAATTTCTGCACTTTTCACAACAAACTAAACAATTATCATTCGGAATAGCTAAATAGGTCGCTTGTTACCTAGTACTCACACGCACTGCTCCTAGGATCGACCCTTGGCTTACCAAGGATTATAAATTTTGTTTGACTGCAATTTGACCCCTAAAACTAATAATTTGACAACTATAAAGGGTTAAAAATACGCATGTCAAAATGGCGCCGTTGCCGGGGAGCAGCGTTTAGTGTGATATTAGATTTAACGAGTGTAGTTTAGACTATTCCATCCTTTTTATTACTTCTTTGTACATACTCTATATACTTCTGACCTTCACTAATCACCTTTATTTTGAATGTTGCGAGGATGTGCTCTTTTGGTCATCAAGACGCCTACCCAAGGGAAGAGCCTTATTGTCAGACATATTCGTATGATGCAAATTGGGAAGGAAATCAAAATCAGTTCTATGATCAACCATATTATCAAGATGACCACTATTATGAGAGTTACCAGGACCAGTCGCAGCAGCAACAATATCAGCTCCATGATCAACATTATTATCAAGACGATCCGTATTATGAGAGCTGCCAGAATCACTCGCAGCAGCAACAACCTCAGGACACTGGATAAAACTCACGTATAGAGTCCATGATGGCTAGTTTCTTGGCAGAGCAAGACATACGAGCTCAAGAGCAAGAAAGGCGCGCTCAAGAGCAGGACATGCGAGCTCAAGAGCAGGATAGGCAATCGACAGCACTCAAGCAGAAAATTGAGCAGATCAGTATCCAGAGCAAGCAACTAGCCATTCGGAATAAGATACTGAAAGATCACCCAGAGGCACAAGCTATTGCAACCACTAATGAGTGTAGAGATGAGGACATCGAGGTGGTAACAAGTGACCATCAAGAAGTTCAAATCTATGAAGCATATTCATGTTCAGCTTTATTTCGAATTGACGTGGAAGATGATCGGGATATGAGAATGCTCTCAATACCAGAACAACCTGTTTGTGAGGATGGTTTTGAGGCGTTTAGAATGGTTGCCAAGGCTTACACTGAGTTGGAGGATGATGAGTCTTGTACTGATGACGTCTCAGAAGATGAAGATACATCTCCCTCCACTACGACTGCTTCAAAAGGTCATTTAGATGGGCAAACAGAAGAGAACATCATTCCACCAGTTTTTCTGGACGCTGAAGAGCCATCAAGGGATCATAGATACGAAGACTTTGTTGATGTTTACATGAACTCGTTTAAAGAGGGCCCTCGCATACGCCTGAATACGATGGTGAAGGAATACTCTGAAGTATATGCACTTGAAATCTTATCTGAAGAGTATAAAGGAAGTGTTCTTACTGGAGCTAGCGCTGAATATATTTATCTTGACACACAGCCTCCAGACAAGTTTCGACAGTTCTTACCTTACGTATTGGAACTGTTGTTAAGGAGTTTCTACAGTCCCTTGGTTCGTAAGGGTCTCAAATTTTTGAAGGGACTGCATGCTCTGCTTAACGTCCATGTCATTCTTGATGGACGTAAATTCAAATGGGATTTGAAGGTGGACTGACACATCTCTATTTCTGAAGGCCCCGTGAGAAGGGATCCTAGCAAAAGACTTCTCACGAGTGATTTATATGGGGCGCCTTGCTATGTCTCGCCAAGACGTTAAACTAGGTCTCTTTGGGGAGTAACCCGCGCTGTAAGTTTTCTTTCGTTGCCTTTGCATTGTATGTTGTGTGTGTGACTATTGCAGGACTGTTCAGAAAGATCTTCATCGCCAAAGGCGCAGCCATCGCGAAAAAGAGTTTGAAAAGTCAGTTTTTCTTCTCTCCTGGACCACCCGTTCAGCCCGTGACCAAAGGACTCGTCACGGGCGTTACGGGCCTCTATTGTCTTTCAGAAAGTTGCTTATTTTGGAAGCCCGTTCACCCCGTGACCAATAGGCTCGTCACGGGTAACACGGGCATCTGCAGTATATCAGTTAAAAAAAGTGTTTATTTATTCATCTCGCGATTATCGATGCTAACCTATACCTTGTGCAGCTCTATATTTTTATTCTCACTCTATCAGCTCACAGGTCGTATTTCACTCACCAGTCATCGCTTAATCTCTCTGACTTTCATGCCACCACGCACGAGTGAAGTTCCTATGCACTTTTTCTTTTCTTATATATTTTTTCACTTAGGGACTAAGCTCGATTTTAAGTGTGGAGTGGGTAGCGCATAGTCACATGCATTGCACATCATATTCACCTATTGTACATGCTCAACTATCTATGTATTGCGATTGAAATTCTCGTTTTCTACGATACTCCTTGACTGATGGACATTCTTTTGGATTCAAAATTTAGGACTTGAAATAGTTTTACTCGCGTGCATTCTCTTGAGTCAGTATCATTGCTAACCCTCGCCTATCACATGTTCTACGTATTTCTTGAAGCATGTTTAAGACTTGATATCAGTAGGCACCGTTTCAAAAATTTCAAAAGCTTAAAATTGCATATCTTTTTCTAGGTGACTGACAGAACCGCTTGTCGTCAAAGCGATTGTGCAAATAAATTTATAATAGTCCGCTACTCGCAACTATACTACTGGGTAGTACTTGGTAAGTAGGGGTCGAACCCAAGGGAGTCAGTGTGGATTAGTGTTCTTTGGGGGGTTTATCCAGCGAGAGAGCGTGTTTTAGGTTGGTTGGTTGGTTTTAAAGCTACCAGCTATATGATTGTTTGATTGGTTGGTTGGTTTTAATACTGAAAGTAAATTACAGATTTAATAATTAAGAGAAATGTTCGGTTTCAGGGGCCTTATATTATATTTGTTTATCATTGACCGCTAATGATCATACCAAGTGTCAAAGATGAATTGAGGCTATTTCTAGCGCAAGACATGATCATGCTAAGTATTCAAATGGTGTATCAAGGCCATTCCAAGCACTCGATTTGCGTACACTGTCTAGCCTATTCCAAGGACGTAGAACACTTACTCTATTTAGACTAATACTCCATTCCCGGTTATATTAGCCTATGTGCATCCATTTGATCAATCATTCCCGATCAACCAAATGGTGTTTAAGATGAGTCAAACTTCTCAGATAAGCTTTGCCATTCCAAGCATCCACTTATCCGTACAAGTTTATGAACCCCGCTGTAGAGTTTTGCCATTCCAAGCATCCACTCTACCTTGGACGTTCTAACTTAATATATGGCGCATAGAATAAGTTTTGAATACAAAGGTGTACTAAAGAGTAAAGTCTAAAACATTTATAATACAAGCGCGCCCCTTCTACCGTACTACTAGTTTTGCTACTATTCATCGCGCTAAACATTATAACTAAGGAATTAAAGACAACAGTTAAATAAATAAATACTAAGAGATACTTACAACCGTTGAAGCGCCAAGGGATTCTTTATTCCAAAGTAATATTACATAATTGTGCCCACAAAAGCTAGAGAGATTTAGAGAGATTTTGTAGAGAGAGAAGCTCTCCACATTTTTGGGGTGTGTTACAAATGAGGAGGAGCACTTCTATTTATAGGCTAAGGAGGAGGAGGATGGGTGGTGGAGATGGTGGCATGTGGAGGAGCATCCAAGGGTGGAGGAGGAAGAGTGCAAGGCAAGCTTTGGGAGGAGGATGTGGTGGAGGAGCCACCACATGTCACATTCTCCATGGAGGAGGAGGAGCAGCCGGCGGCTTTGGGAGGATGGAGGAGGAGCCGCCACTTGGAGGGAGGAGAGTGGAGGAGCCACCCCTTCTAGAAGCTTGTGTGACCTTTCACAAAAGCCATCGGTTTGACCGGATCTGACCGGAGCTTTGGCCGGAGCTTCTTGGATTTTGGAGAGTGTATTTTGAATGAAAATGTCATTTTAAGATGATCTCAAGAAGGAACCTAAGCCAAATTCTGCCCCGAACATGGTCGAAATGCCAAATCAGATGAAATTGCCCTTGTTTGGCCTTCACCGGGCTTGGTGCTTTTGCCTTGCATTCTTGTCCATTTGTCGACGGTTCTAGAATATTTGAGTGATTCCAAGTCGGTTCCATGAAGGATGTTAAGGCTGATTTTGAGTGTAGCATGGTCGTGACCTGGAATGACTCGTTCTTCATTTTCCGCTTAAAAACTCCTCCTTAGCGTGTTTTCTCTCTAAGCGCCAAAATACCTTGTAGAAATATATCGGGGCTAACAAGTAGAAGTTAAATAGACCAACAGTCTAATTTGGTGGGTTTTGCTGTGTTTTTGATTCGTATAATTTTGGTCCATCAGATTACCCCACACTTTTAGTTGTTCGTCCCGAACAATGCTATTCAAGGGCGTGCACACAATCCATGTAAAAACTTTGAATATGAAAGTGAGACTATGAACTAGATTTATCCTAGTTCATGCATTACTACTTATTACTAAATTAAACTGTGTAAATAAGTAGAAGTAACTTGATACGTGTACCTTCGTGCCGAGATGCAAATTATATTGGATGTTTCGGGAGATAGCCCTATTCTGGTTCCTGGATTGCAGCCTCGGGATCATTTCGCACTATATGGTTTCCTTGTAGCTTTCTCATGCACGTGATTCGGTTCGGGTTTCAATGGTTTGAGTACTTTGATTTCTTTTGGCGAGGGACTGCTTTTTGTAGTGAATTGGCCTTTGGCCTTTGATTTGTCGCTTTGAGTGCTTCACTTTTGCTCGGTTAAAACCTTCACAATTTTGGGCCTTAGGCCTCTTTTGATTTTCTTCTTTGAGTTTTTTGCTTCTTTGTGACTTGCTAGTCCATTTTCTCAGCCTTTTTGGGAGGTCCAATCATCGCCCGCAAGCCTATGGAAATACCTCCCCGCTCCTCTCCTTTTTGCCGTTTTCGCGCGGGTCAAGGTGAGGGTCGCTCATCTATTTTCTTGGCTACTTTGACTGTCGTTTTCACGTGGGTCAAGATGAGGGTCGCTCATCTATTTTCTCGGCTACTTTGACCGGAGATAGGACGGTTTGATTCCCTTCCTCGCCTTTTGCATTGTATGGCGTAGATGACTTCAATCTTCACTGAAACCCGAAGTGCAGCCTCCACTGACTTCGAAAACCATATAGTTTGATCTGATCCTTTGATTGCTTGCCAAGCCTCTCTAGGGCAGTTTATATCAACTCCACATCCCTAGTTATCTCAGCACAAAGGACAATTGAAAAGTTACATTCTAAGTTTTTAAACAGTTGAATTTTCACAAGGTAAATGCATGAATTTTGGTCTATCTTTTTCACATTCTTAAGTTCATATTTTCAAAAAGATATTATTTATTAACTAATATATACAGGTGGTTCTCACCCCACACTTTTGAACGAAGGCATTCTTTTTACGAAATGACTTAATTCAAAAGCCATGCAAGCAGTTGTTATACTAGAAGGAAATGATATTAAGGAAAAGGAAAGACAGAACTCCCTTTAAGGTGTCGAGTGAACGACATGGCTCGAGGCTGGATAATCGAGGGAGTTCGGCTGGGGCCTTGAACTCTTAGCGTAGCCCTGACTGGTTTAATGTTGCACCCAAGTCTGATTCCTAAATAGTCAAATCTTCTATGCACCAAGTGGGTGAGAGCGACTTATTGATAAAAACTAAAACACAGAAAATAAAAAGACAGAAAATAAAGTGCAGAAAGTAAGATAGTGTCGGGTTACCTCCCGACCAGTGCACTTGTTTAACGTCGTTGGCTCGACAGTACCTCAATCATGGATCATAAGGTCGGATCCCAAGGGTGAGTGAGGTCAAACTTTTTCTCGGCAGCCCTTTTGCTCCGAGAGGGTGAGGGTTCCTTGACCATAGCTGCTGGTCCAATGCGTCGTGCTTGCTTGTTACTTCTTCCGGGTTTCCATTCTTTCGGCCCATGTCTTTGTCGCCTCTTCATGTTGGAATAGTTGGCACTTTCGCGAGTTTGGAAGTTGGGTTTTGTGCCTTCAAACATCGGCGACCACAGGCATGTTCCCATGTGATGCCTCTTCTTGGTGGTAGCTACGAATGGTTGTCTTGGAATGATTGAGTTCCCTGGTGGTTTTTCTTGGCTTGTGACGAGAGAGATTTCCTTTGTCGGCTTTTTTGGCTCATGCTCTGCCTCCAACTCCCCTTGTACCGCATCATCATTGATTATATGATCTTTGGTGGTTATGATCGGCATAAAATACGAAGGTTTGAGTTGAGGCACTTCGACCATGAGGACTAGGTCTGTTTCAGGTGCTCCGACAGTGAGGATCAGGTCTTTCTTGGACAGTTCGGCAATGAGGTCCGGGACTTCCTCGGGTGCTTCGAGCGCAAGTACCGGGCCTAGCTTGATTTCTTCGGCCGCTTCAGCAGTGAGGTTCGGGACTTCTGTAGGCTCGGCAGTTAGGACAGTGATTTCCTCGGATGGATTGGTGATAAGGACCGGGTCTGATTGGGGCAGTTCTTCTTCGGTTATTTGCGGGTCCTCATCCTCAGTCGGCTCCTCTGGTTCAGCCGTGAATTGGTGCATCAATGCACTCAATTGCTGCATGTCTGTGGCCAATTGCTGGGTGCTAGCTGCCAGCTCCTTTTCTGCCGCCCATAGTTCAGTTTTGGCCCTGATTTGTTGCATCGTGTTGTCCAACTGCTGGATGCTAGATGCCAGCTCCGTTATACCGTCCTTGATTGGCTCGGCCTGATCTTGGCTTGGTTTTGACCTCGCGGCCAAATCGTTTATTATTTCCCAAAGATCATCCTCGGTTAAGTCCCACATTGATCCTCCTGCTGCATTATTTAGCTGGTCCCACTCATGTGGCAACATTCCACAGAGAAACTTTGTTTGAAGATCGAAATTGGTGAATCCATGGTGCGGGCAGCTCGTCACAATGGAATCGAAGTACCATAAGTACTCATCCAATGTTTCGTCCCGGGATTGCGTTATGTTGTTGATCTTCTCGCGGATTTCAAGTTTGAAGGGTGGTGGGGAAAACTCCGTATTGTTCCAAGGTTCCATTCCGTAGTAGTATGACTTGGTGAATTGCATGATAAAAGAAAAAAGAAAAAAGAACAACTATTCCTATGCACAACTCCCCGGCAACGGCGCCAATTTGACAGAACCGCTTGTCGTCAAAGCGATTGTGCAAATAAATTTATAATAGTCCGCTACTCGCAACTATACTACTGGGTAGTACTTGGTAAGTAGGGGTCGAACCCAAGGGAGTCAGTGTGGATTAGTGTTCTTTGGGGGGTTTATCCAGCGAGAGAGCGTGTTTTAGGTTGGTTGGTTGGTTTTAAAGCTACCAGCTATATGATTGTTTGATTGGTTGGTTGGTTTTAATACTGAAAGTAAATTACAGATTTAATAATTAAGAGAAATGTTCGGTTTCAGGGGCCTTATATTATATTTGTTTATCATTGACCGCTAATGATCATACCAAGTGTCAAAGATGAATTGAGGCTATTTCTAGCGCAAGACATGATCATGCTAAGTATTCAAATGGTGTATCAAGGCCATTCCAAGCACTCGATTTGCGTACACTGTCTAGCCTATTCCAAGGACGTAGAACACTTATTCTATTTAGACTAATACTCCATTCCCGGTTATATTAGCCTATGTGCATCCATTTGATCAATCATTCCCGATCAACCAAATGGTGTTTAAGATGAGTCAAACTTCTCAGATAAGCTTTGCCATTCCAAGCATCCACTTATCCGTACAAGTTTACGAACCCCGCTGTAGAGTTTTGCCATTCCAAGCATCCACTCTACCTTGGACGTTCTAACTTAATATATGGCGCATAGAATAAGTTTTGAATACAAAGGTGTACTAAAGAGTAAAGTCTAAAACATTTATAATACAAGCGCGCCCCTTCTACCGAACTACTAGTTTAGCTACTATTCATCGCGCTAAACATTATAACTAAGGAATTAAAGACAACAGTTAAATAAATAAATACTAAGAGATACTTACAACCGTTGAAGCGCCAAGGGATTCTTTATTCCAAAGTAATATTACATAATTGTGCCCACAAAAGCTAGAGAGATTTAGAGAGATTTTGTAGAGAGAGAAGCTCTCCACATTTTTGGGGTGTGTTACAAATGAGGAGGAGCACTTCTATTTATAGGCTAAGGAGGAGGAGGATGGGTGGTGGAGATGGTGGCATGTGGAGGAGCATCCAAGGGTGGAGGAGGAAGAGTGCAAGGCAAGCTTTGGGAGGAGGATGTGGTGGAGGAGCCACCACATGTCACATTCTCCATGGAGGAGGAGGAGCAGCCGGCGGCTTTGGGAGGATGGAGGAGGAGCCGCCACTTGGAGGGAGGAGAGTGGAGGAGCCACCCCTTCTAGAAGCTTGTGTGACCTTTCACAAAAGCCATCGGTTTGACCGGATCTGACCGGAGCTTTGGCCGGAGCTTCTTGGATTTTGGAGAGTGTATTTTGAATGAAAATGTCATTTTAAGATGATCTCAAGAAGGAACCTAAGCCAAATTCTGCCCCGAACATGGTCGAAATGCCAAATCAGATGAAATTGCCCTTGTTTGGCCTTCACCGGGCTTGGTGCTTTTGCCTTGCATTCTTGTCCATTTGTCGACGGTTCTAGAATATTTGAGTGATTCCAAGTCGGTTCCATGAAGGATGTTAAGGCTGATTTTGAGTGTAGCATGGTCGTGACCTGGAATGACTCGTTCTTCATTTTCCGCTTAAAAACTCCTCCTTAGCGTGTTTTCTCTCTAAGCGCCAAAATACCCTGTAGAAATATATCGGGGCTAACAAGTAGAAGTTAAATAGACCAACAGTCTAATTTGGTGGGTTTTGCTGTGTTTTTGATTCGTATAATTTTGGTCCATCAGTGACCTTAGTACTAGTATATGGTTCTCTACCCTCGTCGTGATTTGCATGCACCCACCTTTATTCATACATTATGTCAAGCTTTAAGTGTGGAGTTAGACAATTGACCTTCAAGTTTTCCCCTCAAAAGCAAAGTTCTCAATTCTGGAAAGTGGGTGAAACATTGGCCCCAAGCATAGTTGTTTTTGAAAGAAAACCAGTTTGAAAAAGAAGAAAAATAAATGCTTTTGTTGATTCTGTGAAAGTAGAAAATACCAAGGACCCGGTGAGAAAAGTCACCCCTGGTATATGGAAAACACTCTTGAAACAATTTCTGCTCCCTTCTGCCTGACGTAGTGTAAATCCACCTTTTCATTGCGTGCAAATCATAGCATATCTTGAGAATTCATATACTATAGTCTAAGGGAGGACCCTCGTGCTTGCACTGAAATTTCCTATGCAATTTTTCGTTCTATTTTTCAGAAAAATTATTAAGCCAGGCTCCTCTTCTCTTACGGGTCATTGCCTAGTCCTTGGCACTTGAGAATGAGCTTTGCACCAAGAGCCCGTGAACTATCCCTAGATAGCATAGGTGAATGACGAGCATGTTTTGTGCAACTCTTCATACTTATCCCGTTGCGATAGAACTATTTAGAACTTGTGATGAGGCGTTTGTTACTCGTGTGTACTGACCGTTTGAATGCATAACTCGTTTAATCTATGATTGTCCGAAACTTTGATGAAGATGTTTGTCTTGAAGTTGAGGTAACACGATGAATCCGAGGTATGACATGACTTTACTATGACTTGTTGAGCACCATTTCATGCATACATGCTAGCTAGTTGTACAGAGGATTTGTAGGTAGTCCCATTCCTGAAAACCTTCACGAGACTATACTCGTCCTACTAGGGCAGCCTATAGGTTTAAAGGCTTGATGCATACGCTAAACGCATTCGTGTCCTCTACGACAGTGAGTTATCTTTTTGTTTTCATTATTAGTTAGAATTGATCGCATGTCACTTGATGGGTAGCTTTGAAACATATGGTCATTGAGCATTATATTCACTCGTGTATTTATTCTGCCATTTGTTCGACATTTGTTCGGGACGAACAAATCCTAAGTGTGGAGTGTTTTGATCAGTCAATATTTTGACTGATTATTCGCTACATTCGATGAAGGATAACACTCGTTCTCCGGGGAAATTGTCTCTATTTGACTTCTTTTCTAGTGTTTCAGGTCATATATCACATATCTCAAAGCAATCGGTGCAGATTTGGGCAAAAACAGGACAAAACAGGACAGATTGACCTCTCCGACTTGTTTTGCTCGTACAGATCGCGTTTGGTGTCCAAATAGGTTGATTCAAAGCTTGTTGGAAAGCTACTTCAATTCCCTACAACTTTGTAGTTTACACCAAGAGCAGATTCGAAGGTTTAGATCTCGAAAAAGGCAATGGAAGTCAGGTCACGGGCGTTACGGGCGTCACGGACCAACTCAGACGCCCCGGAAATTGAAGCAACTCATTGAGCCCGTGACCAACACCTTGGTCACGGGTGTCACGGGCATCACGGGCACCGTCAGCACAGAATTATCAGAAATTTCCTAATTTAATTTTGGGAGTTTTCTGGGCCTTTTTTGGAAATCGTTCGATTGGGTTATAAAAGGAAAACGACCTGAACGTGCGTTTGTTGTTGAATGTTGAAGAGAAAAAAACCCTAACTTGGGAGAGAAGACAGAATTCATCGTGAGGATTAACGAGCTTCATCGTTTACGGTTTACTCGTCCCTTACTTTCATTATACACTGTTTTAGGTTTAATTACCATGAACAGTGAGTAGTCCTCTTTATTCCGGGATCCTACGGATCCCGTGCTATGTAACCCTAACTCTTCATGTGATCAATTAAAGTTTATGTTTATGCAATTCGATTATTCAATTTCAATGTGTGCTTCGTATTATCGTTCTATGCATGTATTTACATCAAAGGGTATGTTTGCATTGGTAGAACGTATTTAGGTTATATGCCGAAAGGTGGATGGGCCCTAGGGATTAACCGGAATGCATGAAATTGATATTAGGTCATGTTACATGATTTGATAGGAAATCCTTTATTTTAATAAATCGAAGTCGTTGATAATCCGTGGATGGGCGGCGTTCAACGATGGAGATTGATCTAGACAATGATCCGTGGATGGGCGGCTTGTCTAGTGTTATTTCGGTTTTATTCCATATTCGATAGCATAAATATTTAACTTGCCATGATTGCATGATTAGTGGGTTAGCACGGGTGAAGTAGGATTCTGGGATTCTTTCTGTGATAAAAACACAACATTTAATTTCCTGCAATCTAATTTCTGCACTTTTCACAACAAACTAAACAATTGTCATTCGGAATAGCTAAATAGGTCGCTTGTTACCTAGTACTCACACGCACTGCTCCTAGGATCGACCCTTGGCTTACCAAGGATTATAAATTTTGTTTGACTGTAATTTGACCCCTAAAACTAATAATTTGACAACTATAAAGGGTTAAAAATACGCTTGTCAATGAGCTCTCCACACTTTTGGATGCATTACAAAGGGAAGGGAAGATGTCTTTTTATAGGCTAAGGGGATAAAGAGATGTGGAGGAGGAAGACAACACTTGGCAAGGGATGAGAGGAGGAGAAGAAAGCCATCGGAGGTGAGTCATCACCCCCTTAGCCACCCCCTAGGTGGCACTTCCCAAAAGCCATCGGAAGATATTTGTTTCTCAAAAGCCATCGGGTTGACCGGAATCTGACCGGAGCTTTAGCCGGAGCTTCTTGGAATTTGGAGAGTGTATTCTTAACGACAAAGTCATTCTAAGATGATCTCAAGAAGGAACCTAAGCCAAATTCTGCTTGGAACATGGTCGAAATCCCAAAACGGTCGAAATTGCCCTAGTTTGGCTTTTACCGGGCTTGGTGCCTTTGCATTGCGTTCTTGTCCAAACGCCGACTGTTCTAGCATATTTGAGTGATTCCAAGTCGGTTCCATGAAAGTTGTACAGTCGGAATCTGATTGTGGCCTCGAGATTCTTGTAATCCATTTTCAGCTTAAAAACTCCTCCTTAGCCTGTATTCTCTCTAGACTTCAAAATACCCTGTGGATAAATATCGGAACTAACAAGCAAAAGTTAAATAGACAAAGAGTCTAATTTGGTGGGTTTAACTGTGTTTATGATTCATACAATTATGGTCCATCACGAAACCCTAATTCGCACAAGATAATCCCATCAAATATTTCGGAATTGATTCCTGAATATTTGATGTATATCTTTCACAAATCGATCGGAAGTATATACGAAGTCTCCTTTCCAAGTAAGTCACGCCATCTTTAATGTGGATATTCACTCGAATATCTAATGCTCGAATAAGTCGCAGGCCGACTTTCACTTGTCGAAATCTTCGCTATCTAATATCTTCCGGGAAATATCCTTGCGTCTTGATCACACTGTATAGGAGTACTAGGATATTGTTCGAACTCCCCCTGAACACCTGCTCGAACTGTCTAACTACGTCTTGCCAAATACATGCCACTTCAAGGGAACTTCAATCTCCCCCTTGGCATTTTGGCAAAACTAAATCATCTAGATAACTAAAACTAGCTAACTATCTAGACTTAGGCATCTTAAGGGAACACACAATTTGTGCTCTCAAAATTACTCCCCCTTTTTGCCATAAACTGGCAAGGGGTCCAACAAGTTCGAACAACCAAGCAAAATAAACTGTGCCAGATCAAGCACATATGAGCAGAATGTTTGAAAAAGTTCAGAGGGTTTAGTTTTTCAATGGACCTTTAATCGGAAGCTTCTTCAATGGAGTCTTCTTCAGAGGCAGTAGCTTCTGATTCATCATCACTGGGGTAGCTGAGTGCTCGAGCAAGCCTGTTGATCCGGCGGCGCTGTTCCTTGTCCGCAACAATGATAGCCTGAAGGTCCTTCAGTAGTTTGCTCCTCTCATCCATGCCCATTCTAGCTCCCCCTCGACTGGATTCCCCAATTTCTTTACCTGGCTTGCTCCCTCCTTTCAGATCATTCACATGCCGTCCTTTGTATAGCTTGTGGTCCACTGTGAATTTGTTGGGAGCTTTAGTAAGAAGATCAGACGAGGCTTTCAAATCAGGGGCCTGATGAATAATCAGCTCATAAATTAGAGATGGAAAGCAGATCTGGTGCAGAGTTCTCATTGATGTGGCATGTTCAGCAATCTGTTTGAACATTATTCTGCCCAGGTTGAACTTCAGCTTGTTCCCTATCTGATAAATCAGTTGGGCCATGTCCTTGTTGACAGTAGAGCGGTGAGTAGACGGCCTCCAGTTGAACACCGCTATGAAGAACAACATTGAATAGAATGTAGACAGATCCGCTGTATGCACAACTGACTCAGGCCTCCACTGAACAGAGCCTGCAGTGATGGTGCTCACTGTCTTCTCAAGGCTGGATTCTTCTTCATCAATAGCCGGGTCGTCCATGGAGAAGTACACATTGATCAGCTCTGGATCAATCTTGATCCTTCTTCCTCTTACATAGAAGATCCCATACTCTGCCTCTCCAATGACCCCAAACTTTGGAGGCAAGTTTGCCATGGCCTCACGCACCAGCTGTTCGTTGAACGGCTTGCATCTGTCCAACGTCCAGAACAGATCCGACTCTTTAAGCACCTCAACCACTTCTTTCCCTTTATAGCTGGATGCATCCAGTAGCCTCTCAGGAATGATCTTCCTTTTCAGCACACATTCCCATTTTAACGCAGCTTCTTTAGTTACGAACCACACTCCTTTCTTTACCTTACCGACTGGGATAGTCTCAGAATCAGGGGCTGGGACTTCACATCTCCCAGCATCTTCAGAGATGGGTACTGCATCAACGTGCTTCCTTTTCTTGGAAGAGCCAGCTCCCCCTGCACCACTGCTGACTTCAGCTACCTTCTGAGCTGGTTCCTTTGTAGTCGTAGCAAAGGCTACCTTTTTCTTTTCCTTCCCCTACGTTGTCCTCTTGAGGTTGACAAGTGGAACACTGTCTTGGTCATCTTCTGAAAGGGTAACACCTTTTGCTGCTGACATAGAGGCATCCGTACGAATGGATGGACCATCTTCCTCCAACTGATCCCTACGACGATCATCTTGAACTGTCATTGTTTCTTCACTCATCACTGACTCTGGAACTAATCCAGTCTTAACTTCAGTCGGAACACTTTGTTCTACTGTCGGAGCACTTGAGACCTTTTCAGTAGCAGACTCTTTTGCTTCAACAGCCAGGTTACGCAGACCTTCCTCTGAAGCTGGTGCTGTTTGAGCTCTGGTCTGAACACAGGGTTCCACAGTTGAACCGCTTGCAGCTTTCTCTATAGCTCTTCCAGTCTCAACACCAGACTGAACACTTGGTTCCATAGGTGGAACACTTGTAGCTTTTTCAGCATCAGATTCTTTTGCCCCAACAGCCTGATCATACTGAGCTTCTTCCGGACTTGCCACTCCCTGATCCTTCTCCTTTTCCAGGTCTTCCATGACATCATCAATGTCTTTGTATAACTTCTCCAACTCCTCATCCTTTTCTGCTGGGTCTGATTCTTTCAACACATCTGTCACTCCTGAGGGATTAATCTCCTCTGACATAGCCTCATCAGGCAACCCGGAACCCTCTTCAGAAATTGCTCATTGGTTCTCAGATGGATCAGCATCACTAATCACCAAATGCCTCTTCCCCGAGGACTTAATGAACTTCTCTGTTTCTTCATCGGACATTGCAATCTTCCTCCCTCGAGTGGCATAGATCTGGGCTAGATATTTTCTGGGAGAGTCACTGGCCCGTTTTACCTTCTTCATGCGACCAGCCTTCGGAGGAATGTATCCTGTGGCAAAGATCTTTTCTCTCCACGTTCCTGAGCCTCCAGCCCCCTTGCTGGGTTCCTCTTCTTCCACACTCTTGACAGACTTCTTTTTAATAACCGCACTACCGGCTTTGTCAACCATCACAACCCTACCACTCTCAAGATTTCTATCAACATCACCACCAAGTATCGCCCTACTGGTTTTAACACCATCAGCTTTAACACCACTAACAACCTTACCACCATTATCGCCAGTTACAGCCCTTCTGGCTTCATCACCGTCAATCGACTCAACAACCTTCTCAACCTCCACACTTACTTCTTCATTCAACACAGATTTTTCAACAATGGAGATATTCACAGAGTGACGAAGCCCACTGCACTGTCGTTAAGGTGCAGTGTTCTCTGTACAAAATAAATTTATAATATCCGCTACTTGTGACTACACTACTGGGTAGTAAGTGGTAAGTAGGGGTCGAACCCAAGGGAATTAGGGGAATAGGCTATTCTTTTAGGGTGATTGAACTGGGGGGAGCGTGTTTTATGGTTGATTGAGGTTTTAGCGCTCTGATTAACTACGTGATTTTTTGGGGGGTTTTTGGTTTTGATAGCGGAAAAGTAAATACAGAAATTAAATGCTGTAAATACAAAGAAGACTTACAGTGGGTGATGCGTGATTGTAATTCCTCCGGTAGATCAGCAGTTGGTGATTGCGGTTTAACAGTTAAGAGAAGCATTCGGTTTCAGGTACTCTTGTATTATAACATGTATATAATAAACTGTTAGTAACTTTTCTAAGTATTCAAAGATGAATCGAGGCCCTTTCGTAGCGCAAGACTTGCAACATCGTTTAAAGCAACCCTTGTTCTATTTCAGACTAATTCCTCCTTTCGAAGTATCTTAGCCTTTTGTGCATCCACCTGATCTCACAGTTACGATTGACCAAGTGGTGTTTTAGATGAGTCGAACTTCTCAGATAAGCTTTGCCCTTTCGTAGCATCCACTTACCCGAGTATGTTCACGAACCCCACGGAAGAGTTTTGCCCTTTCGTAGCATCCACTCAACCTTGGAAATTCTGACTATAAATGGCACATAGAACAAGTTTTGAATACAAAGAAATGAAACTAAAAGATATTACAACATTATATAATACAAGAAAATACCTTCCACCGAATAAAGAGTTTAGCTACGAATATCCATAGAGATGGATACCATAGCTAAATACTCGGGGGTTTTTGGAAACAGTAAGAGGGAAAGGGGTGGAATACTCAAGAACCAACAGGAGTATTCCTAATTCCTACTGAATACTCAAGAACCAACAGGAGTATTCTCTACAGTATTATAATACTCGAGAACCGACAAGAGTATTATAATTTCCAGTATAATACTCAAGAACAAACAGGAGTATTATTTCAAAATCGAACCAAACTTACAAGTAACAAACTTAGAGAGAGAAGTGATTTACAATTTTGGGATGCATTTGTGAGGAGGAGGAGGGGTGTATTTATAGCCATGGGGAGGAGAAATGGAGGGCTAAGATGAGGGCACTTGTTGCATGGAGATTGGATGGGCAAATCAAGGGAGGAGGAGGAGGCAAGGAGGAGCCAAGGAGGAGCCACCACTTGGCGGAGGAGGAGTGGAGGAGCTCAGCCGCCGGTAGCCGGTCACCATGGAGGAGGAGTGGTGGAGGAAGCCACCTCCAAGGCAAGTCAACCGGTTGCCCAAGGAGGAGGAGGGTGGCGCCGGCGGTTGTGGGTGGAGAATGGGGTGGTTTTGCCTCCTTTGGTCACCTCTTCATCAAGTCACCAAGTCATCTTGCCCATATGTGAGTTTTGTACAGTTTTGTGCAGTCTTTTCACAAAACTGTCAGTGTGTTCCTTTCCCGGGCTGTCTTGATTTCTCTCCTGATTCTTCTGATTAATTTGTTATGGTCAATTTAACGTCAGGATCCTTGATATTTCTTCAGTCGGCATATGATCTTGACCTTGGATTGACTCTTGTTATCTTTTCAGCATAAAATCCTCTCCTTAGCGTGTTTTCTCTTCAGTCTCTAAAATGCCCTGTGGAAATATATCGGGACTAACAGATGGATGTTAGATAGACAAACAGTCTAACTTGGGGGGTTTTACTGTGTTTTTGATTCGTATAATTGTGGTCCATCACAGAGTCAGAAGGAATAGTGGGATTTACCTTAGATTGCGGACGAACTTGTGGAGTTGAATCCACTATGGCCGGCTGAGAAATTTCAGCGAAACTCCTTCAGCAGACTTCTCTTTGGCCAAAGATTCAGTGACTGAGTGTAAAGGCGACGCCTTTTTCATCTTCGCAGCTTTTGATTTCGGAATCTTTGATTTCACCGCCAATGCCTTTAAGGTCTGCATGTTTTTTTTGCTTTTCTCTGCAGATTTAGCACTGGATTTTGCTGACTTCCTGGTGTTCACCATTGTCGGTTGAGGAAAGAGCAATTGAGAGGGAGAGTTCCGTTCCAGGGGTTTGGGGACGAGAGTGAGAAGACAATACTCAGGGATGGAATTTGATTTTTCAAAAATCAAATTTTTCTATATGACTCTCCAGCTATCCAAAACTGTCTATTCCCGCATAATATGAAATAAAATCTTCAAGGATATTTAAAAAATATTTTCCAAGTTGTCGAGACTTCTGTTCCAGCTTATTTTATTAGGAGGTCAGTCCAACTGTTCAACTGGAGATTCGATTATGACTGACCACCGTTGGATGCTTTCAGTGGTTGACACCACATGGACCCACTAGGGATCTGGGTGTTCCACTCCGTGACTTGCCATAGGGGTTGACAATGGTATGCTGCCTCAGAGTTACCATCTTCTGTGAGCATTCATATTTTCTTGTACGGCTCCAGGCACATTTCTGCGGGCAGTGTACAAACTCCTTCCGTAACTGAGCCACCTTCTGATTCAACAGCTTCCTGGAACACCCGGCAACATTGATTTGTGCGCATCTCCAATCAGATCTTGTGGGCAAGATCTTATCCACTCCCCCTCGCAGAAAACTATGTTGAGTGTTTGCACATGTAAGAGCAACCGGTTGCTGGCCATGGTTCTCGCTGTTCATTGAATCCGTCATACCCATCCTAATAGTGTAGCAGTTGTTGGCATCCCTTTTTCCTTTCATCAGTGTATCACCATTCTGGTCTAGTACAAGACATGAGTAGCTGGAAAATGACACATAGTGTCCATCGTCGCACAGTTGACTGATGCTGATAAGATTCCTAGTCAGTCCTTTAACAAGGAGGGTGTTCTTGAGTGAAGGGAGATTCAGAACCATCAATGTCCCACAGCCGATCACCTGACCCTTTTCACCATCCCCGAAGGTGACAAACCACATCTGTTCAATAGGTCTAATATGGGTAAGATATTGAGAGTTACCTGTCATGTGGGCGGAGCATCCGCTGTCGAAGTGCCAACTATCATGCGATGTGTAGCTTGAGGTGTAACATGCCACCATGCAAACGGTTCGATCTACCTTTTGAACCCAGACTTGTTTCTGTTGCGGTATGGTTCGTTGATGGAAAGCACGTCGTTCGGCTAGAAACAGGCGACACTTCAGTTTGATGTGTCCCATCTGATTACAATACCAGCAAGTGCGCCACTCTTTCCTTTGCACTGAATGGGAGCTGAAGTGCACCGTACCAGCCCTTCTCTGACCACTATTGGGTTGTTCTTGGTGCAAGTCTATTTTCCGTCTGGGGTGTTGTCTCACCTTCTGTTCTGACTTCTGTTCCGACACCGGTCTTGTTTTAACAAACGTTGCACCTTTTGAGCTGCCTTCTCCTGTGAATCCTAATCCTCTATGCCCGGACTCCATTCTCTGAGATCTAAGAATATCATTTAAGCTTTTAGTGCCAGAGTTCAGCATTCTTACCGACTGTCTGAGGTGATCGAGTTCTTTCTTAGTGTCAGAGTGATCCATCTTCTCAGATTCTAGCTGGAGTTCCAGCTGTTCTACCCTCCTTAGTTGGAACACTTCTTTGTGCTGCAGATCTATGATGGTTTTTCTTAGACCCGCCATGCCTACATAATGAGTGTCCCGATCCTTCTCCATTTTGACTTTCAGTGAGGAGACAGTACCCAGGAGTTCTGTTTTCTGAGCAAGAAGATCCAGCCTTTCCTGATTTATCTCAGCCAGTTGAGAAGTCAGTGAGTTAATTGTACCTTCCATTTTTGCCTTTAGTGTCAGCAGTATCTCGACCTCCTGCCATACCTTGTCCTTTTCCATAGTGACGCTTGCAACGGTGTCATTTAGCTTCTTGTTGATCTTGATCAGAAGTAGCCACTTCTCATGTAGATCTTTATATGTCTGAGCCAGAGAATCCTGCGTGAGTTCTTCATTGTCACTGTCCGAGAGGTCTTCACCTGGGAGTTCCAACTGAGATGGAACAGTTTCACTGGTGCTGCTGCACTCATCCAGAGTTGTGACGAAGGCCACAAAGTTGGTGGTTTCACCTTCTTTTTCTTCGTCTGACTCACTGTCGCTGAAGCTAGCCACCATCGCCTTCTTCTTCATGAGAGTGTTTGCACACTGTGAAGCAATGTGGCCAAAACCCTTGCATTCATGACACTGAATCTCTTCTTTTCCTTTGTCAGACAAGTCTTGCCTCGAATCTGTAGACCTTGGCCTGCCGGATTTCTAGTTTCGGTAACCAATTGATGAAGACTGACCTTGTTCTGGACCACGTCTGTTGATTTTCCGCACCATTCTTCCAAAGTTCTGTGCCATCATGGCCAGTTGCTCAGTGGTGCAGCCAGTATCTAGTTTGTCTTCCGTCATATCTGCTTTGAGAGCGATTCCCTTCTCTTCTCCGGTTTGGAAGTCATGATTGATCTCGTAAGTTCTGAGAGAACCCATTAGCTCGTCCAGCTTCAGTTTGGTGATGTCATGCAATTCTTCAATGGTCGTGACTTTCATGGCAAATCTCGGAGGAAGAGACCTCAGGACCTTACTGGCCAATCTTTCTTCATCGATAGGTTTCCCTAGTGCAGACGCCTCGTTGGACAGTTCCAAAACTCTGGTGTTGTACTGAGTGATGGTTTCACTCTCCTTCATCTTCATCTCTTCGAACCTGGTTGTGACAGCTTGCATGCGAGAGTTGCGAACCTTGTCTGTTCCTTCAAAAGCTGTTTGGAGGATATCCCATGCTTCCTTGGCCACTTCACAGTTGATGATTAGATTCATGACGTTTTCATCTACTGCCAAGAAAATTGCGTTCATAGCCTTTGAGTTTCCCATGGAAGCTTTGTCCTCCTCTTCTGTCCACAGAGCTTCTGGTTTAGCGATCGGTTCTCCAGTGAGATTATTCATCATGGGTTCCGTCCACCCTTTCAGAACAGCCTTCCATGCCTTTTCGTCTAGAGATTTTAGAAAGTATCTCATCACGGGCTTCCATGTGGCATAGTTCGATCCTTCGAGTAGCGGGGGTCTTGTTATGCTTTGTCCTTCCTTCAGAGTCATCTTGAACAGTTCAAGATCCCACTCAGTGTGTCGAGTGTTCGGCTTGATACCAATTGAAATTATGTGCCCTGTTCAAGCTTGTGTCCAGGGTACTGTTGCAACAGACCTTGAACTCTTTACACAACAGTTTAAGATACAGTTGCGACAGATCTTGAACTCTAATCACAATAGTTCAGCAAACAGATAAAAGCAGTAGAACTCACAGACTGATAACCCAGTTCGGCTTCGCCTACTCTGGGGGGTTTCCCACACCCGAAAAAGGGATAGCAAATCTTTATTACGAGTATAGGGATTCCACAGGGACTTACACTTACACCTTGTAATAGCCTAACCTCAATACTCCGTCTCTCAGATTTGCAACCGAGGTTCACCGCAATTCCCCTCGATCCCCTTCGTTCAGAACCTGCAGTCCGAACGTTCTCGACCTTCTCCAGAAGCTCGGATGCTTTCTCTCGAAAGCTTGTTCACCTTTGTTGTGTGCGGCAGTTGATACGCTTCAGGCAGTCTGTGTTGCACTTGAACAGACTGCACTTGCACCAATGTATTTCCAATGAGAAAACACAATCGATCGTCGCTTTCTTCTCTGTCAATCAGTAGGATATGCTCGTGTGTATTCGATCTTCGAAAGCGACGAGAATTAGGGTTGCCCTTGCATTATATTTATATGCTCGAGCGAACCCTAATTCGCACAAGATAATCCCATCAAATATTTCGGAATTGATTCCTAAATATTTGATGTATATCTTTCACAAATCGATCGGAAGTATATACGAAGTCTCCTTTCCAAGTAAGTCGCGCCATCTTCAATGTGGATATTCACTCGAATATCTAGTGCTCGAATAAGTCGCAGGCCGACTTTCACTTGTCGAAATCTTCGCTGTCCAATATCTTCTGGGAAATATCCTTGCGTCTTGATCACGATGTATAGGAGTACCAGGATATTGTTCAAACTCCCCCTGAACACCTGCTCGAACTGTCTAACTACGTTTTGCCAAATACATGCCACTTCAAGGGTACTTCAAAGAACCCTCGACCAGACGGGCAAACGGCCTAATTATGGATCGAACAAAGTGGTCGAAATGGCTAATAAGGTGGACGACATCACTAACCCAGAGGAACGCATGAGCCATTTGGCCAGAGGGGATGAATCCGCGTATACGCGGCTTGGAGACATTCATGGGCACACGCATGGCATTAATGGGACGCGGTTCATACATGGCATTGATGCCTAGAATTTGGAGGGAAAGCCCATCATTCATGGCATACGCCTAGGCTTCTTCCTCCCCTATATAACATAGTTGTATTCTTTCCTTTTATGCATTCATTGAGAATGAATCAAATTGCTTTCCTTTTATCTTAGTTAACTTAGAAGTAATTCGGGCATTACGCCTTGGGGCTGACCTTGCCCCTTGATATGGGGTCTTGGAGGGCATTAATCCTTCGTATCAACTATCCTCATCCCACCATTTCCATCATTTCCCATCCACTTCCGCCCATTTTCCACCATATCTACACCAATCCATCACCCAACCGCCACACTTGTGCAACCGATAGGCCTCGACTTAGTGTTTTGCTAAACGGGTCCTATCATCTTGGTATCAGAGCCGGTCGATCGAGCGACCATGACGACGAGAAAGACATCGGAGATTGAAGAGAGAGTTACTTCTCTCGAAAATGAAGCACGAGTTACAAACTTGGAGAAAAAGATAGACAAGGGGTTCGCGAAGCTCGAAGCAATGCTGAAGGAACTCACCTCTAACAACTCCCCTAAAATAACCGAGGCAAGCAACGAGGTAACTCTCGACCCGCCTATCATTCTTGATAAAGGGAAAGAGGGAAATAGGTAGTCTTCGAGCAAGAAGGTTTTTTTTAGACACCCATGTTGCAAACACAAGCACTTGTGCGAGTGGAAGGGGTCGCGCTGCAACCGCCACAAGGAAGAACCCAAACAAAACCACATCGTCCGCCGAGCATTGGAGCACCGCATCAACCAAACGTATTTGAAGGATATGAGCATGGTGGTATGTCCAACATGGGAGGTTTACACCAAGGAGTCTATGACGAACGCCAGAACTATAGAGGGTTCCACCCAGACTACGGGGCGAGCCAAGAGCCTTGGGCGAGAGGTCCCTGAACCAACCAAAAACATAACCCAACTACATTGGAACCAAGGGCGTATGACTCAAGCATCCGGAAGTTGGAGATGCTAATATTCGAGGGAGTCGACGTCAAAGGATGGATCTACAATGCGGAAAGGTGCTTTTTAGTTAATGGTATTTATTCTGACGCGGAAAAATTAAGTGGTGCAGCCCTTTGTCTAGAAGGGAGAGCCCTTGCGTGGTTCCGCTGGCGCGAAGAGAGGTAGCCCATCTTCGTCGGGGTAGAATTCCGCGAGAGCCTACTCGAGAGGTTTTGAGGACAAAGAATTACGGAGTTCCATGAGCGTTTCTTCGCGCTCACCCAAGAGGCGACCATTGAAGCCTATAGAAACCAGTTCGAATTCTTGGCAGGATGTCTGGGAGGCATGACAGATGTAACATTGCTAGGCATTTTTATGAAAGGTCTAAAGCCTTCCATGAAGGTAGCGGTCCTTTTCCTAAGGCCAATGGGGCTCAGCGAGACGATGACCCTCACGTAACTTGTGGAGGAGCAAGGTGCAGTCGGACTAGGCAACCCTCAGAAAGATACGCAGAATGGGAGAAGGGCCATTGTGTCCAGTTGGACAAAAGGAGTCGAGCAGCCCCAAGAACCGGCGTAATACATGGCTTGCAGTCAACCGGTCCGTTACAAAAAAATGACAGAAGGTGACAAACATGCCAAGAAGGTAAAAGGACTTTATTGGCGCTGTTATGAAAGGTGGGCACCCGGACACAAGTGCCACCAGAAGGTGCTCCAAGTCATTCTAGTTGATGAGGAATAAAAGGACCCGGGGGACGCGACGGAAGCGGAGGCGGATAGCCAAGCTTACTACTACTCAGCCGAGGTGTCTCGTTGGGACTAACCCCTCCTCACCCCATGAGACTCAAGGGGAAGATCGGCGACAAAGAATAAATAGTGATGGCCTACAGCGGCGCGACCCACAATTTCATATCCCAAAGGTTAGTCGAGGAGGAAGGCATCAGAATTATAGACGAGTGCCATTTCCGTATCACACTAGGAACATGATCCAAAGAAGAGGATAGGGGAATGTGCTCTGGAGTTCGACTTAAACTCCTGAATTGTGAGGTACGCACAGACTTCCTTCCAATTAATATGAGTGGGACGGATGTGATATTAGGCAGGCTGCGCACCCTCGGTGACATAAAGACCAACTGGGGGCTTTTAAAAATGGAGTTCCAAGACACGGGAAGGAAGGTCCTACTCAGGGGTGACCCCGGTCTTTGCAAAATGGAGGTCACTGACAGATGCTTGTCGTCAGAGCAAATGTACAAATAAATTTATAAGTCCGCTACTCGCGACTTCACTACTGGGTAGCAAGTGGTAAGTAGGGGTCGAACCCAAGAGAGTCAGTGTGGATTAGTTGTTCTTTAATGAAGCTTACACATAAATTAAAGTGCGATTGGGGTTGGGTTTGAATGGTTTATACAGAAAGTAAACAGTTGATAAGGTACTGAAAGTAAAGGAACAGTTGATATAACAATTAAAGGAAAGATTCGGTTTCAGGGGCCTTGTATCATATTCTATTTATCATTGACCTCTAATGATCATACTAAGTGTTCAAAGATGAATTGAGGCTATTTCTAGCACAAGACTTGCAACATCGTTTAGAACACTTGTTCTATTTAGACTAATTCCTCCTTTCGAAGTATCTTAGCCTTGAGTGCATCCATTTGATCTTCAGTTACGATCAACCAAATGGTTTTTAAAAGAGGTCGAACTCCTCAGATAAGCTTTGCCCGTTAAAGCATCCACTTACCCGAGTATGTTCACGAACCCCACGGAAGAGCTTTGCCCGTTAAAGCATCCACTCAACCTTGGAAGTTCTAACCTTATATGTGGCACATAGAACAAGTTTTGAACGCAGAGAGGCACTAGGTGCAGGGTCTAAAACATTGTATGATACAAGTACACCCCTTCAACCGAATGAAGGGTTTAGCTACGACTATTCATGGAACAGGACATCATAGCTAAGTGCATTGAAAAGTAAAGGTTTTTGAAAGACAGTAAAGTAAAGTTTTCAAAAGTAAAGACAGGAAAGTAAAGTTGCTGAATTGAAAAGACAGAAAAGTAAAGAAAAGAGTACTTACAAAAACCGTTGAAAGTGCTAAAGCTTCGATTCCAAAGTAAAGTGTTCACATGATTGTGCTCTCAATCTAGAGAGATAAGTGATTTGTGATTTTTGGAATGTGTAGAGAGATGAGCTCTCCACACTTTTGGATGAATTACAAGGAGAAGGGGGAGCTCTTTTTATAGGTCATGAAGAGGAGGAGATGTGGAGGAGAAGAAGACACATGGCACAAAATGGGAGGAAGAGCTCAAAAGCCATCGGGTGATGTCACCCTTCCCATAGCCGCCCCCCATGTGGCATGCAAGGAGAGGAGGAGAGGAGGATGGGAGGAGGAAGCCGCCGGCTAGGTGGCATGAGGAGAGTGAGTGTGAGTTTTGTGATCTCATCCACAAAAGCCATCGGTCCTTTCAGCTCCGGACTGACTCTGGTTGCCCTTCGGTTGGATTTGTTTTGAGTGATTCCACGCCCGGTTCTTGAAAGTCAGAATTTGGTCGTGACCTGGAATGACTCATAATTCATTTTCAGCTTTAAAACTCCTCCTTAGCCTGTATTCTCTCTAGACTTCAAAATACCCTGTAGATAAATATCGGAACTAACAAGCAAAAGTTAAATAGAAAAAGAGTCTAATTTGGTGGGTTTAACTGTGTTTATGATTCATACAATTATGGTCCATCAGTCACTTTCCAATCCATAGTTCGAGGGCAAAAGAGTATTGCCGAGTGCTATTTGGTGGACCTCAAACCTGTCAATAAAGAAGGAAAGCACTCGACCAGAGTGGCCAGAAGCGGGAGCACCGAGGATGACAACACTGCCTTGTCGCGAGGCAATGTGTACAAAATTAATTTTTAAGTCCGCTACTCGTGACTTTACTATTGGGTAGTAAAGCGGTAAGTAGGGGTCGAACCCAAGGGAATTAGTGAATAGTTGTTCTTTCGAAAATGGAAAATTAAATAAGATAGTTGGGGGTTGGTTGTGATTTTAGTACTGAAAAGTAAATGACTGAAAGTAAAGAAAGTAAATACAGGACTAAAAGTAAATACTGAAAAGTAAAGTGCTGGAACAGTCGAGTTCAATGTCAACCGCAAACACACTTTTGGTTTGTCGCACGCTGTGTCTTAAGCGTGATGCGCGCCAAAGTTGTGTTGGATTGATGTTGAACAAGTCTGTAGTGAAAGTAAAGTGCGGAAAGTAAATACTAAAAAGTAAATTGCTGGAACAGTCGAATTCAATATCGACTAATCAACATACTTTTGGTATGGACTGATATTGAAAGGGTCTGTAATAAGCGACAGAAAGTAAATTACTGAAAAGTAAATTGCTGGAAAGTAAATGTGCAGAAATTAAAGTACTGAAAGTAAATGACTGAAAATAAGCAGTTGATAATGAGACTGAAAGTAAAGTGACAGGTGATGTTTTAATTAAAGGAAAGGATTCGGTTTTAGGGGCCTTGTATCATAAATCTGTTCATCATCGACCTCTAATGATCATACTACGTGTTTAAAATGTATCAAGGCTATTTCTAGCACTCGACTTGCCACACCGTCTAGTCCTTTTTAAGACATAGAACACTTGTTCTATTAAGGCTAATTCCTCCTTTCAAAGTATCTTAGCCTTATGTGCATCCACCTGATCAATCATTTCCGATCAACCAAGTGGTGTTTTAAAGAGGTTGAACTCTACAGAAAAGCTTTGCTCTTTCAAGCCTCCACTTAACCACGTATGTTCACGAAACCCATGGAAGAGCTTTGCTCTTTCGAGCCTCCACTCAACCAATAGTGTTCTAACCTAATATATGGCACATAGAACAAGTTTAAACACAATAGAGGCACTAAGAGAAGGGTCTAAAACATGTTTTGATACAAGCACACCCCTTCACCCGAATGAAGGGTTTAGCTACGATTATCCATGGAAGAGGACATCATAGCTAAGTGCTTGAAAAGTAAAGGTTTTCGAAAGACAAAAAGTAAAGTTTTTTTGAAAGTAAAAGACAAGGAAAAGCTTGAGCACTTCAAGAACCAACAAGAGTACTCAAGAACAAACTTGGAGCTTCCAATATCAAAGTAAAGTGTTTACAAGGATTGTGCCTAAAATCTAGAGAGATTTTCTACAAGGACTATGAGACTTGAGACTACAATTTGGGACATTGAACAAAGGAGAGGGAATGTGGTATTTATAGGCAAAGGGAGAGGAGGAGGACCAAACACATGGCAAAGGGGGAGAGGAGGAGAGCCAAACACAAGGCAAAGGGGGAGAGGAGGAGAGCCAAAGCCGCCGGCCATAGGTGGCTTTTCCCCAAAGCCGCCGGCCATGTGTCACTCCCCAAGCCAAAGCCGCCGGCCATGAGGTGGAGGAGGAAGTGAGTGGGTTGTGATATTTGTCTCCAAAAAGCCATCGGTTCCCCCTCAACTCCGGTTAGACCTTGGTTGCATCATGGTTGCTTCTTGGTTGCAATCAAAAGACAAGGCACAAGCCTAGCACATGGGTGGCAAGACTTGGCATTGACTTGAGCTCTTGATCTTTGTTGAGATGCGGAACTAGTCATTGGGACATGTTTGAGTGATTCCACGCTGGGTTCATGAAGGTTGTAAAGCCGGAATCTGGTCGTGGCCTGGAATGACTTGTAATCCATTTTTAGCTTTAAAACTCCTTTTTAGCTCGTTTCATCTCTAATCCTCGAAATAGCCTGTAGAACAAAAGTGAAACTAACAAGTAAAAGTTGTATAGACAAAGTGTCTAATTTGGTGGGTTTAACTATCTTAATGAATCATATAAATATGGTCCATCAGAGGACATGCCCCAATGCATCAAAGAGGTCCTAGATACTTTTGAGGATGTCTTCAAAAGAAAGGACATGACCTCGACCTTGAGGACAAGGTCACTCTCAAAGGAGGCGGAAGTGTTCTGGACCTCGCATGAAGGTCCTAAGGCTACGCATGGAGACCTCGCCAAAGCTCCAATCCACTCAAGAATGGCCCAGAATGATCCCAGAAGCAATTGGGGAAGTTTGGTCGAAGGACCCAAACTAGGCCCCGAGCGAGCAGATGGACACTAACAGATGCTCGTCGTCAGAGCAAATGTACAAATATTAATTTATAAGTCCGCTACTCGCGACTTCACTACTGGGTAGCAAGTGGTAAGTAGGGGTCGAACCCAAGGGAATTAGGGGGATAAGCTATTCTTTGAGGGAATTGTACAGCGAGGGAGCGTGTTTTTAGGTTGATTGAGGTTTTAATGCTAACAACTAAGTGATTGGTTGGTTGGTTTTGGTTTTTAGTGCGGAAAAGTAAATGACACAAAAGTAAATACTGAAAATAAACGAGAAGACTTACATCGATTGTTGCGTGATCGGCAAGTCTTGCGGAACGTCAGCAGTTGATATTGCAGTTTATACTAAGAAAGTAAATGCAGGTGGTGTTAAAATCTAAGGAAAGTATTCGGTCTTAGGGGCCTTGTATCATAGTCGTTTATCATTGACCGCTAATGATCATACTAAGTGTTCAAAGATGAATTGAGGCTATTTCTAGCACAAGACTTGCAACATCGTTTAGAACACTTGTTCAATTTAGACTAATTCCTCCTTTCGAAGTATCTTAGCCTTATGTGCATCCATTTGATCTTCAGTTACGATCAACCAAATGGTGTTTTAGATAAGTCGAACTCCTCAGATAAGCTTTGCCCGCTAAAGCATCCACTTACCCGAGTATGTTCACGAACCCCACGGAGGAGCTTTGCCCGTTAAAGCATCCACTCAACCTTGGAAGTTCTAACCTAATATATGGCACATAGAACAAGTTTCGAACACAAAGATGCATTAAGAGTAGGGTCTAAAACATTTTATGAAACAAGTACACCCCTTCAACCGAATGAAGAGTTTAGCTACGAATATCCATAGAGGTGGATACCATAGCTAAGTACTCGAGGGTTTTTGAAAGACAGTAAGTAAAGGAGAATACTCAAGAACCAACAGGAGTATTCTCAAAAACTACTAGAATACTCAAGAACCAACAGGAAAATTATAGATTTTTCACAAAAGCTTACAAAAGTGCCTAAGATCTTAGAGAGATAAGTGAATTTGTGTTGTGTTGGGATGTTGATTACAAGTAAAGGAGGCTTGTATTTATAGCCAAGGAGGAGGGGAGGATGTGGTGAGGAGCAAAACACATTGCACTCATCCAATGGAGCATCACAAAGCCGCCGATCCTTTTGGGAGGGGAAGAAAGGGGAGCCGCCCCCCATGTGGAGGAAGGGGAGAGGTGGAGGGGAAATGTGAGAGGTGGAGGGGAAATTTGAGAGGAGAGCCGCCGGCCATGTGGAGGAAGGAGGGAGTTTTGTGATTTTTGTGAGTTTTCACAAAGCCATCGGTCCATTTCAGCTCCGGACTGACTCTGGTTTCTCTTCGGTTGGTCTTGTTTTTGAGTGATTCCATGTCAGGATCATGAGATTTCTTCAATCGGCATCTGGTCGTGACCTTGGAATGACTCGTAATATATTTTCCGCTTAAAAACTCCTCCTTAGCCTGTATTCTCTCTAGACTCCAAAATACCCTGTAGATAAATATCGGAACTAACAAGCAAAAGTTAAATAGACAAACAGTCTAATTTGGTGGGTTTAACTGTGTTTATGATTTATATAATTATGGTCCATCAGATCACCCCACACTTTTAGTTGTTCGTCCCGAACAATGCTATTAAAGGGCGGCACACTATCTAAGTAAACTTTTAAAATATGAAAGTGAGACTGTGGGACTAGATTTATCCTAATTCATGCATTACTGCTTATTACCAAATTAAACCGTGTAAATAAATAGAAGAAATTTGATACTTGTACCTCCGTGCCGAGATGCAAATTAATTCGGATGTTTCGGGAGGTAGCCCTTTTTAGGCTCCTGGACTGCATTCTCGGGACCGTCTCGCACTATATGGTTTCCTTGTAGCTTTCTCTAGCACGTGATTCGGTTCGGGTTTCACAGATGAGTTGAGCCTTTTTGATTTTCTTTTTTGGCGAGGGAGAGCTTTTTTGTAGTGAATCGGCCTTTGGCCTTTGATTTGACTCTTTGAGTACTTCACTTTTGTTCGGTGAAAACCTTCACAACTTTGGCCTTTGGCCCTTGATTAGCTTCTTTGAGCTTTTGCCTTTTTGTGGCTTGCTAGTCCATTTTCTCAAGCCTTTTTGGGAGGTCCAATCATCGCCCGCGAGCATATGGAAATACCTCCCCGCTCTCTCTCATCCTTGCCGTTTCGCGCGGGTCAAGATGAGGGTCGCTCATCTATTTTCCCGGCTACTAGGACTAGAGATAGGACGGTTTGATTCCCATCCTGCCTTTTTTTTTGCATAAACGCTGCATGGCGGAGATGACTTCAATCTTCACTGAAACCCAAAGTGCAGCCTCCACTGACTTCGAAAACCATATAGTTAGATTCTATCCTTCGATTGCTTACCAAGCCTCTCTAGGGCATTTTCTATCAACTCCACATCCCCTGTTTATCTCAGCACAAAGGGACAAATGAGAAGTTACATTCTAAGTTTTTAGACAGTTGAATTTTCACAAGGTAAATGCATGAATTTTGATCTATCTTTTTCACATTCTCAAGTTCATATTTTCAAAAAGATAATATTAAGGGAAAAGGGAAAAGAAAAACATATGTGAAACGGCAATTCTCACCCCACACTTTTGAACGAAGGCATTCTTTACGAAATGACTTAGTTCAAAAGCCATGCAAGCAGACATTTACGAGAAGGAAATGACATTTAAGGAAAAGCGAAGAACAGAACTCCCTTTAAAGTGTCGAGCGGACGACATGGCTCGAGGCTGGATAATCGAGGGAGTTTGGCTGGGGCCTTGAACTCTTGGTATAGGCCTGGCTGGCTTGATGTTGCACCCATAACCGATTCCTGAATAGTCATTTCATTCTATGCACCAAGTGGGTGAGAGCGACTTATTGGTAAAAACTAAATGACAGAAAATAAAAGTACTGAAAGTAAGATAGGTGTCGGGTTACCTCCCGACCAGTGCCTTTGTTTAACGTCGTTGGCTCGACGCATGGGGATCATTGGTTTGGATCCCATGGGTGACTCAGGTCGAATTTCTTTATTGCGCCAACCTTGATTCTTGCTTTGACTCTTCCTGGGTTTTTGGGGGATGATGGGCTTGGGTCCAGTTCCCATGGTTCTGGTGGTTTCTCCTTCCAACGTCTCTGAGAAGGCGAGGGGCCCTTCACTACTAGTCTCTTGAACTGGGTTTTCTGGTGTTTGGGGCTACCTTGTCTAGTTATGGCGAAAACATGCTCCATCGAGGAGTCGTTCTGCTCAAGCCCTTTTCTCATCCTCCTTTTAGCCTCTTCATGGATCACGTAGTTTTTAGTGGTATTTTGGACTTCTTCCCTTGTTGGCACCTCCTCGAGATCCCATGAGGATTTTTCGTCGTTGCTTCCAATGCTTTCCATGTCTGATTCTTCAGATGGCTGAGGAGTATCTTCTTCATCTGTCTCTGGACCAGCCTCTTCTATCTGCATTCCTCTATCAGCTTGGGGTATTCGTTTTGTGGCTGCGGCCAGGTCATTTATGAGGTTCCACATGTCTGCCATGGATAAGTTCCCGGCTGATCTTCTCATTGCTTCGTTAATCCTTGTCAGCTCATCGGCCCTCATCCCACGAAGAAATTTTTGAAGAAGAACTTTCTTCGTGAATCCATGGTGCGGGCAGCTTGAGACGATGGTGTCATAGTTCGTGTAGTATTCGTCCAAAGTCTCATCCCGGGATTGTTGAAGGCCCATGATCTTCTCTCGGGTTTGTTGTCGTAAGGATGGGGGGGGAGAATTCCCTCAGAAATGGAACGCAAAGGTCCACAAAATGTACTGCACTACTAGCGGTTGATGTGTAATACCAGATCGTTGCAAAATCAGTTAAAGAAAATTTGAAGCATTTAAGCTTAAATTCCTCTAACATTTCATTTTCAGGTTTTATGTGATGGCAAACGTGGTGAAAGTTTCGGCAGTGTTGTACTGGGTCTTCTCCATCCGTACCTCTGAACAGGGGAAGATGTCTTGTTGTCCATGCATACGTAGTGGGTAGCGTCATGAGAAGGGGAGGGAAAGAACAACTTATCCGACGGCTAATTCCCCGGCAACGGCGCCAGTTTTGACGGAGCCCACTACACTGCCGTTAAGGTACGGTGTTCTCTGTGCAAAAGCAAATTTGTATTCCGCTACTCGTGACCTTACTACTGGGTAGCAAGTGGTAAGTAGGGGTCGAACCCAAGGGAATTAGGGGGATAAGTTATTCTGTGAGGGATTGTACATCGAGGGAGCGTGTTTCAGGTTGATTGTGATTTAAGTGCGGAAAAGTAAGTGATTGGTTGGTTGGTTTTGGTTTTTAGTGCGGAAAAGTAAATGACAGAAAAGTAAAATACTGAAAATAAAAGTAGAAGACTTACAGCGGGTGATGCGTGATTGGCAAGTCCTCCGGAAGGTGAGCAGTTGATAGAGCAGTTTATACTAAGAAAGTAAATGCGAGGGGTTTTTTAAATCTAAGGAAAGCATTCGGTTTCTGGGGCCTTGTATCATAGCCTGTTTATCATTGACCTTTAGTGATCCTTCTAAGTATTCAAACGTGTATCAAGGCCATTTCAAGCACTCGATTTGCACACACTGTCTAGCCCATTTCAAGGTCGTAGAGTACTTGTTCTATTTAGACTAGCACCCTATTTCAAGGTATACTAGCCTATGTGCATCCATTGATCCGTCATTTCCGATCAAAATCAATGGTGTTTAAAAGAGGTCGAACTCCTCAGATAAGCTTTGCCATTTCAAGCATCCACTTACCCGAGTATGTTCACGAACCCCCACGGAAGAGTTTTGCCATTTCAAGCATCCACTCAACCTTGGATGTTCTGGCCTAATATATGGCACATAGAACAAGTTTTGAATAAAAAGAAGAGGCACTAAAAAGATGGCCTAAAACATTTTATGATACAAGTACACCCCTTCAACCGAATGAAGAGTTTAGCTATGAATATCCATAGAGGTGGATACAATAGCTAAGTACTTACGGTTTTTGAAAGACAGTAAGTAAGGGAAAGGGGTGAGTACTTCAAGAACCCACAAGAGTACTCGAGAATAAAGAAAAGCTTGAGTACTCAAGAACCGACAGGAGTACTCAAGACCGAACTATAATACTCAAGAACCAACAGGAGTATTATATATTGAAAACCAAACTTACAAATGCCAAACTTTCTAGAGAGAGAAGTGTTTATGATTTTTTAGGTTGTATTACAAATGAGATGGAGGCATGTATTTATAGCCAAAGGAGAGGGGAATGGAGGGCTAAGATGAAACCACATGGCAAGCCATCCATGGCTTGCCAAAAGCCGCCGTTTGGAGGTCACCATGGAGGAGAGCTTGGTGGCTTTGGTAACTTCCTCCCCAAAGCCGCCGGTCATGTAGGATAAGGATGAGTTTTGTGTGAGTTTTGTGATGTTTTCACAAAACTATCAGTCTATTTCGGCCCCGGACTGACTTTGGTTGTTCCTCGGTTGGATTTGTATTGAGTGATTCCACGTCAGGATCTTGAGATTTCTTCAGTCGGCATATGGTCTTGACCTTGGAATGACTCGTAATATATTTTCAGCGTAAAATCCTCTCCTTAGCGTGTATTCTCTCTAGTCTCCAAAATACCCTGTAGATGAATATCGGAACTAACAAGCAAAAGTTAAATAGACAAACAGTCTAATTTGGTGGGTTTTACTGTGTTTATGATTCGTATAATTATGGTCCATCAGATCACCCCACACTTTTAGTTGTTCGTCCCGAACAATGCTATTAAAGGGCGGCACTCTAAGTAAGCTTTTAAAATATGAAAGTAAGACTGTGGGACTAGATTTATCCTAATTCATGCATTACTACTTATTACCAAATTAAACTGTGTAAATAAATAGAAGAAACTTGATACTTGTACCTTCGTGCCGAGATGCAAATTATTCTGGATGTTTCGGGAGATAGCCCTTTTCAGGCTCCTGGACTGCAACCTCGGGACCGTCTCGCACTATATGGTTTCCTTGTAGCTTTCTCTAGCACGTGATTCGGTTTGGGTTTCAATGGTTTGGTCTTTGATTTTCTTTTGGCGAGGGACAGCTTTTGTAGTGAATCGGCCTTTGGCCTTTGATTTGACTCTTTGAGTACTTCACTTTTTGTTCGGTTAAAACCTTCACAATTTTGGGCATTTGGCCTCTTGATTTGCTTCTTCGAGCTTTTTCCTTTTTGTGGCTTGCTAGTCCATTTTCTCAAGCCTTTTTGGGAGGTCCAATCGTCGCCCGCGAGCATATGGAAATACCTCCCCGCTCCTCTCATCCTTGCTGTTTCGCGCGGGTCAAGATGAGGGTCGCTCATCTATTTTCTCGGCTACTTTGACTAGAGATAGGACGGTCTGATTCCCGTCCTCGCCTTTTTTCTTCTTTTTTTTTTGCATAAACACTGCATGGCGGAGATGACTTCAATCTTCACTGAAACCCAAAGTGCAGCCTCCAATGACTTCGAAAACCATATAGTTAGATTCGATCCTTCGATTGCTTGCCAAGCCTCTCTAGGGCAGTTTATGTCAACTCCACATCCCTAGTTTATCTTAGCACAAAGGGACAAACGAGAAGTTACATTCTAAGTTCTTAAACAGTTGAATTTTCACAAGCTTAATGCATGAATTATGATCTATCTTTTTCACATTCTTAAGTTCATATTTTCAAAAAGATAATTATTAAGGGAAAAGGAAAAACATGTTATTTATTTACAAAGGTGGATCTCACCCCACACTTTTGAACGAAGGCGTGCCTTTCAGCAAGACTTAGTTCAAAAGTCATGCAAGCAGACATTATGAGAGAGAAATGACATTAAGGAAAAGGGAAGAACGGAACTCCCTTTAAAGTGTCGAGTGAATGACATGGCATGAGGCTGGATAATCGAGGGAAGTTAGCTGGCGCCTTGAACTCTTGGCGTAGGCCTGGCTGGCTTAATGTTGCACCCAAGTCCGATTCCTGAATAGTCATTTCTTCTATGCACCAAGTGGGTGAGAGCGACTTACGGAAAAAACTAAATGACAGAAAAATAAAAGATAGAAAGTAAGATAGGTGTCGGGTTACCTCCCGACCAGTGCCTTTGTTTAACGTCGTTGGCTCAATAGTACCTCATTCCTGGATCACTGGTTTGGATCCCATGGGTGGCTTAGGTCGTATTTCGCCATTGTTCCTGTGTTGATTTTTGCCTTGCCTTTCCTTGATTTCTTGTGAGATGATGTACTTGGGTCCAGTTCCCATGGTTCTGGTGGTTTCTCCTTCCAACGTCTCTGAGAAGGTGAGGGACCCTTTACTACTAGTCTCTTGAACTGGGTTTTCTGGTGTTTATGGCTGCCTTGTCCAGTCATGGCGAAAACATGCTCCATCGAGGAGTCGTTCTGCTCAGACCCTTTTCCCATCCTCCTTCTAGCCTCTTCATTGATCACATAGTTTTCAGCGATTTGCCTATTGATCGAGGGGAAAAGTTGGGAAGCTTGCATCTTAAGGCTTGGTTCTGCCTCGTTATGTCCGTTTGTGAGGATCTGGTCGTAGATGGTCTCGGAAGTCTCTTCTGATGGCTCGGGAGTTTCTTCTTCGTCTGTCTCTGGACCAGCTTCTTCTATCTGCATTCCTTTGTCAGCTTGGGGTATTCGTTTCGTGGCTGCGGCCAGGTCATTTATGAGGTTCCACATGTCTGCCATAGTTAAGTTCCTGGCTGATCTTCTCATTGCTTCGTTAATCCTTGTCAGCTCTTCGGCCCTCATCCCACGAAGAAATCTTTGAAGAAGAAATTTCTTCGTGAATCCATGGTGCGGGCAGCGTGAGACGATGGTGTCAAAGTTCGTGTAGTATTCGTCCAAGGTCTCATCCCGGGATTGTTGAAGGCCCATGATCTTCTCTCGGGTTTGTTGTCGTAAGGATGGGGGGGGGGAGAATTCCCTCAGAAATGGAACGCAAAGGTCCACAAAATGTACTGCACTACTAGCGGTTGATGTGTAATACCAGATCGTTGCAAAATCAGTTAAAGAAAATTTGAAGCATTTAAGCTTAAATTCCTCTAACATTTCATTTTCAGGTTTTATGTGTTGGCAAACGTGGTGAAAGTTTCGACAGTGTTGTACTGGGTCTTCTCCATCCGTACCTCTGAACAGGGGAAGATGTCTTGTTGTCCATGCATACGTAGTGGGTAGCGTCATGAGAAGGGGAGGGAAAGAACAACTTATCCGACGGCTAATTCCCCGGCAACGGCGCCAGTTTTGACGGAGCCCACTACACTGCCGTTAAGGTACGGTGTTCTCTGTGCAAAAGCAAATTTGTATTCCGCTACTCGTGACCTTACTACTGGGTAGCAAGTGGTAAGTAGGGGTCGAACCCAAGGGAATTAGGGGGATAAGTTATTCTGTGAGGGATTGTACATCGAGGGAGCGTGTTTCAGGTTGATTGTGATTTAAGTGCGGAAAAGTAAGTGATTGGTTGGTTGGTTTTGGTTTTTAGTGCAGAAAAGTAAATGACAGAAAAGTAAAATACTGAAAATAAAAGTAGAAGACTTACAGCGGGTGATGCGTGATTGGCAAGTCCTCCGGAAGGTGAGCAGTTGATAGAGCAGTTTATACTAAGAAAGTAAATGCGAGGGGTTTTTTAAATCTAAGGAAAGCATTCGGTTTCTGGGGCCTTGTATCATAGCCTGTTTATCATTGACCTTTAGTGATCCTTCTAAGTATTCAAACGTGTATCAAGGCCATTTCAAGCACTCGATTTGCACACACTGTCTAGCCCATTTCAAGGTCGTAGAGCACTTGTTCTATTTAGACTAGCACCCTATTTCAAGGTATACTAGCCTATGTGCATCCATTGATCCGTCATTTCCGATCAAAATCAATGGTGTTTAAAAGAGGTCGAACTCCTCAGATAAGCTTTGCCATTTCAAGCATCCACTTACCCGAGTATGTTCACGAACCCCCACGGAAGAGTTTTGCCATTTCAAGCATCCACTCAACCTTGGAAGTTCTGGCCTAATATATGGCACATAGAACAAGTTTTGAATAAAAAGAAGAGGCACTAAAAAGATGGCCTAAAACATTTTATGATACAAGTACACCCCTTCAACCGAATGAAGAGTTTAGCTATGAATATCCATAGAGGTGGATACAATAGCTAAGTACTTACGGTTTTTGAAAGACAGTAAGTAAGGGAAAGGGGTGAGTACTTCAAGAACCGACAAGAGTACTCGAGAATAAAGAAAAGCTTGAGTACTCAAGAACCGACAGGAGTACTCAAGACCGAACTATAATACTCAAGAACCAACAGGAGTATTATATATTGAAAACCAAACTTACAAATGCCAAACTTTCTAGAGAGAGAAGTGTTTATGATTTTTTAGGTTGTATTACAAATGAGATGGAGGCATGTATTTATAGCCAAAGGAGAGGGGAATGGAGGGCTAAGATGAAACCACATGGCAAGCCATCCATGGCTTGCCAAAAGCCGCCGTTTGGAGGTCACCATGGAGGAGAGCTTGGTGGCTTTGGTAACTTCCTCCCCAAAGCCGCCGGTCATGTAGGATAAGGATGAGTTTTGTGTGAGTTTTGTGATGTTTTCACAAAACTATCAGTCTATTTCGGCCTCGGACTGACTTTGGTTGTTCCTCGGTTGGATTTGTATTGAGTGATTCCACGTCAGGATCTTGAGATTTCTTCAGTCGGCATATGGTCTTGACCTTGGAATGACTCGTAATATATTTTCAGCGTAAAATCCTCTCCTTAGCGTGTATTCTCTCTAGTCTCCAAAATACCCTGTAGATGAATATCGAAACTAACAAGCAAAAGTTAAATAGACAAACAGTCTAATTTGGTGGGTTTTACTTTGTTTATGATTCGTATAATTATGGTCCATCAGATCACCCCACACTTTTAGTTGTTCGTCCCGAACAATGCTATTAAAGGGCGGCACTCTAAGTAAGCTTTTAAAATATGAAAGTAAGACTGTGGGACTAGATTTATCCTAATTCATGCATTACTACTTATTACCAAATTAAACTGTGTAAATAAATAGAAGAAACTTGATACTTGTACCTTCGTGCCGAGATGCAAATTATTCTGGATGTTTCGGGAGATAGCCCTTTTCAGGCTCCTGGACTGCAACCTCGGGACCGTCTCGCACTATATGGTTTCCTTGTAGCTTTCTCTAGCACGTGATTTGGTTTGGGTTTCAATGGTTTGGTCTTTGATTTTCTTTTGGCGAGGGACAGCTTTTGTAGTGAATCGGCCTTTGGCCTTTGATTTGACTCTTTGAGTACTTCACTTTTTGTTCGGTTAAAACCTTCACAATTTTGGGCATTTGGCCTCTTGATTTGCTTCTTCGAGCTTTTTCCTTTTTGTGGCTTGCTAGTCCATTTTCTCAAGCCTTTTTGGGAGGTCCAATCGTCGCCCGCGAGCATATGGAAATAGCTCCATGCTCCTCTCATCCTTGCTGTTTCGCGCGGGTCAAGATGAGGGTCGCTCATCTATTTTCTCGGCTACTTTGACTAGAGATAGGACGGTCTGATTCCCATCCTCGCCTTTTTTCTTCTTTTTTTTTGCATAAACACTGCATGGCGGAGATGACTTCAATCTTCACTGAAACCCAAAGTGCAGCCTCCACTGACTTCGAAAACCATATAGTTAGATTCGATCCTTCGATTGCTTGCCAAGCCTCTCTAGGGCAGTTTATGTCAACTCCACATCCCTAGTTTATCTCAGCACAAAGGGACAAATGAGAAGTTACATTCTAAGTTTTTAAACAGTTGAATTTTCAAAAGCTTAATGCATGAATTATGATCTATCTTTTTCACATTCTTAAGTTCCTATTTTCAAAAAGATAATTATTAAGGGAAAAGGAAAAACATGTTATTTATTTACATAGGTGGATCTCACCCCACACTTTTGAACGAAGGCGTGCCTTTCAGCAAGACTTAGTTCAAAAGTCATGCAAGCAGACATTATGAGAGAGAAATGACATTAAGGAAAAGGGAAGAACGGAACTCCCTTTAAAGTGTCGAGTGAACGACATGGCATGAGGCTGGATAATCGAGGAAGTTCGGCTGGCGCCTTGAACTCTTGGCGTAGGCCTCGCTGGCTTAATGTTGCACCCAAGTCCGATTCCTGAATAGTCATTTCTTCTATGCACCAAGTGGGTGAGAGCGACTTACGGAAAAAACTAAATGACAGAAAAATAAAAGACAGAAAGTAAGATAGGTGTCGGGTTACCTCCCGACCAGTGCCTTTGTTTAACGTCGTTGGCTCGACAGTACCTCATTCCTGGATCACTGGTTTGGATCCCATGGGTGGCTTAGGTTGTATTTTGCCATTGTTCCTGTGTTGATTTTTGCCATGCCTTTCCCCGATTTCTTGTGAGATGATGTACTTGGGTCCAGTTCCCATGGTTCTGGTGGTTTCTCCTTCCAACGTCTCTGAGAAGGTGAGGGACCCTTTACTACTAGTCTCTTGAACTGGGTTTTCTGGTGTTTAGGGCTGCCTTGTCCAGTCATGGCGAAAACATGCTCCATCGAGGAGTCGTTCTGCTCAGGCCCTTTTCCCATCCTCCTTCTAGCCTCTTCATTGATCATATAGTTTTCAGCGATTTTCCTATTGATCGAGGGGAAAAGTTGGGAAGCTTGCATCTTAAGGCTTGGTTCTGCCTCGTTATGTCCGTTTGTGAAGATCTGGTCGTAGATGGTCTCGGAAGTCTCTTCTGATGGCTCGGGAGTTTCTTCTTCGTCTGTCTCTGGACCAGCTTCTTCTATCTGCATTCCTTTGTCAGCTTGGGGTATTCGTTTCGTGGCTGCGGCCAGGTCATTTATGAGGTTCCACATGTCTGCCATAGTTATGTTCCTGGCTGATCTTCTCATTGCTTCGTTAATCCTTGTCAGCTCTTCGGCCCTCATCCCACGAAGAAATCTTTGAAGAAGAAATTTCTTCGTGAATCCATGGTGCGGGCAGCGTGAGACGATGGTGTCATAGTTCGTGTAGTATTCGTCCAAGGTCTCATCCCGGGATTGTTGAAGGCCCATGATCTTCTCTCGGGTTTGTTGTCGTAAGGATGGGGGGGAGAATTCCCTCAGAAATGGAACGCAAAGGTCCACAAAATGTACTGCACTACTAGCAGTTGATGTGTAATACCAGATCGTTGCAAAACCAGTTAAAGAAATTTCGAAGCATTTAAGCTTAAATTCCTCTAACATTTCATTTTCAGGTTTTATGTGTTGGCAAACGTGGTGAAAGTTTTGGCATTGTTGTACTGGGTCTTCTCCATCCGTACCTCCGAACAGGGGAAGATGTCTTATTGTCCATGCATACGTAGTGGGTAGCGTCATGAGAAGGGGAGGGAAAGAACAACTTATCCGACGGCTAATTCCCCGGCAACGGCGCCAGTTTTGACGGAGCCCACTACACTGCCGTTAAGGTGCGGTGTTCTCTGTGCAAAAGCAAATTTGTATTTCGCTACTCGTGACCTTACTACTGGGTAGCAAGTGGTAAGTAGGGGTCGAACCCAAGGGAATTAGGGGGATAAGTTAATCTTTGAGGGATTGTACAGCGAGGGAGCGTGTTTCAGGTTGATTGAGATTTAAGTGCGGAAAAGTAAGTGATTGGTTGGTTTTGGTTTTTAGTGCGGAAAAGTAAATGACAGAAAAGTAAAATACTGAAAATAAAAGTAGAAGACTTACAGCGGGTGATGCGTGATTGGCAAGTCCTCCGGAAGGTGAGCAGTTGATAGAGCAGTTTATACTAAGAAAGTAAATGCGAGGGGTTTTTTAAATCTAAGGAAAGCATTCGGTTTCTGGGGCCTTGTATCATAGCCTGTTTATCATTGACCTTTAGTGATCCTTCTAAGTATTCAAACGTGTATCAAGGCCATTTCAAGCACTCGATTTACACACACTGTCTAGCCCATTTCAAGGTCGTAGAGCACTTGTTCTATTTAGACTAGCACCCTATTTCAAGGTTTACTAGCCTATGTGCATCCATTGATCTGTCATTTCCGATCAAAACCAATGGTGTTTAAAAGAGGTCGAACTCCTCAGATAAGCTTTGCCATTTCAAGCATTCACTTACCCGAGTATGTTCACGAACCCCCACGGAAGAGTTTTGCCATTTCAAGCATCCACTCAACCTTGGAAGTTCTGGCCTAATATATGGCACATAGAACAAGTTTTGAATAAAAAGAAGAGGCACTAAAAGATGGCCTAAAACATTTTATGATACAAGTACACCCCTTCAACCGAATGAAGAGTTTAGCTACGAATATCCATAGAGGTGGATACCATAGCTAAGTACTTACGGTTTTTGAAAGACAGTAAGTAAGGGAAAGGGGTGAGTACTTCAAGAACCGACAAGAGTACTCGAGAATAAAGAAAAGCTTGAGTACTCAAGAACCGACAGGAGTACTCAAGACCGAACTATAATACTCAAGAACCAACAGGAGTATTATATATTGAAAACCAAACTTACAAATGCCAAACTTTCTAGAGAGAGAAGTGTTTATGATTTTTTAGGTTGTATTACAAATGAGATGAAGGCATGTATTTATAGCCAGAGGAGAGGGGAATGGAGGGCTAAGATGAAACCACATGGAAAGCCATCCATGGCTTGCCAAAAGCCGCCGGTTGGAGGTCACCATGGAGGAGAGCTTGGTGGCTTTGGTCACTTACTCCCCAAAGCCGCCGGTCATGGAGGAAAAGGATGAGTTTTGTGTGAGTTTTGTGATGTTTTCACAAAACTATCAGTCTATTTCGGCCCCGGACTGACTTTGGTTGTTCCTCGGTTGGATTTGTATTGAGTGATTCCACGTCAGGATCTTGAGATTTCTTCAGTCGGCATATGGTCTTGACCTTGGAATGACTCGTAATATATTTTCAGCGTAAAATCCTCTCCTTAGCGTGTATTCTCTCTAGTCTCCAAAATACCCTGTAGATGAATATCGAAACTAACAAGAAAAAGTTAAATAGACAAACAGTCTAATTTGGTGGGTTTTACTGTGTTTATGATTCGTATAATTATGGTCCATCAGATCACCCCACACTTTTAGTTGTTCGTCCCGAACAATGCTATTAAAGGGCGGCACTCTAAGTAAGCTTTTACAATATGAAAGTAAGACTGTGGGACTAGATTTATCCTAATTCATGCATTACTACTTATTACCAAATTAAACTGTGTAAATAAATAGAAGAAACTTGATACTTGTACCTTCGTGCCGAGATGCAAATTATTCTGGATGTTTCGGGAGATAGCCCTTTTCAGGCTCCTGGACTGCAACCTCGGGACCGTCTCGCACTATTTGGTTTCCTTGTAGCTTTCTCTAGCACGTGATTCGGTTTGGGTTTCAATGGTTTGGTCTTTGATTTTCTTTTGGCGAGGGACATCTTTTGTAGTGAATCGGCCTTTGGCCTTTGATTTGACTCTTTGAGTACTTCACTTTTTGTTCGGTTAAAACCTTCACAATTTTGGGCATTTGGCCTCTTGATTTGCTTCTTCGAGCTTTTTCCTTTTTGTGGCTTGCTAGTCCATTTTCTCAAGCCTTTTTGGGAGGTCCAATCGTCGCCCGCGAGCATATGGAAATACCTCCCCGCTCCTCTCATCCTTGCTGTTTCGCGCGGGTCAAGATGAGGGTCGCTCATCTATTTTCTCGGCTACTTTGACTAGAGATAGGACGGTCTGATTCCCGTCCTCGCCTTTTTTCTTCTTTTTTTGCATAAACACTGCATGGCGGAGATGACTTCAATCTTCACTGAAACCCGAAGTGCAGCCTCCACTGACTTCGAAAACCATATAGTTAGATTCGATCCTTCGATTGCTTGCCAAGCCTCTCTAGGGCAGTTTATGTCAACTCCACATCCCTAGTTTATCTCAGCACAAAGGGACAAATGAGAAGTTACATTCTAAGTTTTTAAACAGTTGAATTTTCACAAGGTTAATGCATGAATTATGATCTATCTTTTTCACATTCTTAAGTTCATATTTTCAAAAAGATAATTATTAAGGGAAAAGGAAAAACATGTTATTTATTTACAAAGGTGGATCTCACCCCACACTTTTGAACGAAGGCGTGCCTTTCAGCAAGACTTAGTTCAAAAGTCATGCAAGCAGACATTATGAGAGAGAAATGACATTAAGGAAAAGGGAAGAACGAAACTCCCTTTAAAGTGTCGAGTGAACGACATGGCATGAGGCTGGATAATCGAGGGAGTTCGGCTGGCGCCTTGAACTCTTGCCGTAGGCCTGGCTGGCTTAATGTTGCACCCAAGTCCGATTCCTGAATAGTCATTTCTTCTATGCACCAAGTGGGTGAGAGCGACTTACGGAAAAAACTAAATGACAGAAAAATAAACGACAGAAAGTAAGATAGGTGTCAGGTTACCTCCCGACCAGTGCCTTTGTTTAACGTCGTTGGCTCGACAGTACCTCATTCCTGGATCACTGGTTTGGATCCCATGGGTGGCTTGGGTCGTATTTCGCCATTGTTCCTATGTTGATTTTTGCCTTGCCTTTCCCCGATTTCTTGTGAGATGATGTACTTGGGTCCAGTTCCCATGGTTCTGGTGGTTTCTCCTTCCAACGTCTCTGAGAAGGTGAGGGACCCTTTACTACTAGTCTCTTGAACTGGGTTTTCTGGTGTTTAGGGCTGCCTTGTCCAGTCATGGCGAAAACATGCTCCATCGAGGAGTCGTTCTGCTCAGGCCCTTTTCCCATCCTCCTTCTAGCCTCTTCATTGATCACATAGTTTTCAGCGATTTGCCTATTGATCGAGGGGAAAAGTTGGGAAGCTTGCATCTTAAGGCTTGGTTCTGCCTCGTTATGTCCGTTTGTGAGGATCTGGTCGTAGATGGTCTCGGAAGTCTCTTCTGATGGCTCGGGAGTTTCTTCTTCGTCTGTCTCTGGACCAGCTTCTTCTATCTGCATTCCTATGTCAGCTTGGGGTATTCGTTTCGTGGCTGCGACCAGGTCATTTATGAGGTTCCACATGTCTGCCATAGTTAAGTTCCTAGCTGATCTTCTCATTGCTTCGTTAATCCTTGTCAGCTCTTCGGCCCTCATCCCACGAAGAAATCTTTGAAGAAGAAATTTCTTCGTGAATCCATTGTGCGGGCAGCGTGAGACGATGGTGTCATAGTTTGTGTAGAATTCGTCCAAGGTCTCATCCCGGGATTGTTGAAGGCCCATGATCTTCTCTCGGGTTTGTTGTCGTAAGGATGGGGGGGAGAATTCCCTCGGAAATGGAACGCAAAGGTCCACAAAATGCACTGCACTACTAGCGGTTGATGTGTAATACCAGATCGTTGCAAAATCAGTTAAAGAAAATTTGAAGCATTTAAGCTTAAATTCCTCTAACATTTTATTTTTAGGTTTTATGTGTTGGCAAACGTGGTGAAAGTTTCGGCAGTGTTGTACTGGGTCTTCTCCATCCGTACCTCCGAACAGGGGAAGATGTCTTGTTGTCCATGCATACGTAGTGGGTAGCGTCATGAGAAGGGGAGGGAAAGAACAACTTATCCGATGGCTAATTCCCCGGCAACGGTGTCAGTTTTGACGGAGCCCACTACACTGCCGTTAAGGTGCGGTGTTCTCTGTGCAAAAGCAAATTTGTATTCCGCTACTCGTGACCTTACTACTGAGTAGCAATTGTAAGTAGGGGTCGAACCCAATGGAATTAGGGGGATAAGTTATTCTTTGAGGGATTGTACAGCGAGGGAGCGTGTTTCAGGTTGATAGAGATTTAAGTGCAGAAAAGTAAGTGATTGGTTGGTTGGTTTTGGTTTTTAGTGCGGAAAAGTAAATGACAGAAAAGTAAAATACTGAAAATAAAAGTAGAAGACTTACAGCGGGTGATGCGTGATTGGCAAGTCCTCCGGAAGGTGAGCAGTTGATAGAGCAGTTTATACTAAGAAAGTAAATGCGAGGGGTTTTTTAAATCTAAGGAAAGCATTCGGTTTCTGGGGCCTTGTATCATAGCCTGTTTATCATTGACCTTTAGTGATCCTTCTAAGTATTCAAACGTGTATCAAGGCCATTTCAAGCACTCGATTTGCACACACTGTCTAGCCCATTTCAAGGTCGTAGAGCACTTGTTCTATTTAAACTAGCACCCTATTTCAAAGTTTACTAGCCTTTGTGCATCCATTGATCCGTCATTTCCGATTAAAACCAATGGTGTTTAAAAGAGGTCGAACTCCTCAGATAAACTTTGCCATTTCAAGCATCCACTTACCCGAGTATGTTCACGAACCCCCACGGAAGAGTTTTGCCATTTCAAGCATCCACTCAACCTTGGAAGTTCTGGCCTAATATATGGCACATAGAACAAGTTTTGAATAAAAAGAAGAGGCACTAAAAAGAGGGCCTAAAACATTTTATGATACAAGTACACCCCTTCAACCGAATGAAGAGTTTAGCTATGAATATCCATAGAGGTGGATACCATAGCTAAGTACTTACAGTTTTTGAAAGACAGTAAGTAAGGGAAAGGGGTGAGTACTTCAAGAACCGACAAGAGTACTCGAGAATAAAGAAAAGCTTGAGTACTCAAGAACCGACAGGAGTACTCAAGACCGAACTATAATACTCAAAACCAACAGGAGTATTATATATTGAAAACCAAACTTACAAATGCCAAACTTTCTAGAGAGAGAAGTGTTTATGATTTTTTAGGCTGTATTACAAATGAGATGGAGGCATGTATTTATAGCCAAAGGAGAGGGGAATGGAGGGCTAAGTTGAAACCACATGGCAAGCCATCCATGGCTTGCCAAAAGCCGCCGGTTGGAGGTCACCATGGAGGAGAGCTTGGTGGCTTTGGTAACTTCCTCCCCAAAGCCGCCGGTCATGGAGGATAAGGATGAGTTTTGTGTGAGTTTTGTGATGTTTTCACAAAACTATCAGTCAATTTCGGCCCCGGACTGACTTTGGTTGTTCCTCGGTTGGATTTGTATTGAGTGATTCCACGTCAGGATCTTGAGATTTCTTTAGTCGGCATATGGTCTTGACCTTGGAATGACTCGTAATATATTTTCAGCGTAAAATCCTCTCCTTAGCGTGTATTCTCTCTAGTCTCCAAAATACCCTGTAGATGAATATCGGAACTAACAAGCAAAAGTTAAATAGACAAACAGTCTAATTTGGTGGGTTTTACTGTGTTTATGATTCGTATAATTATGGTCCATCAGATCACCCCACACTTTTAGTTGTTCGTCCCGAACAATGCTATTAAAGGGCGGCACTCTAAGTAAGCTTTTAAAATATGAAAGTAAGACCGTGGGACTAGATTTATCCTAATTTATGCATTACTACTTATTGCCAAATTAAACTGTGTAAATAAATAGAAGAAACTTGATACTTGTACCTTCGTGCCGAGATGCAAATTATTCTGGATGTTTCGGGAGATAGCCCTTTTCAGGCTCCTGGACTGCAACCTCGGGACCATCTCGCACTATATGGTTTCCTTGTAGCTTTCTCTAACACGTGATTCGGTTCGGGTTTCAATGGTTTGGTCTTTGATTTTCTTTTGGCGAGGGACAGCTTTTGTAGTGAATCGGCCTTTGGCCTTTGATTTGACTCTTTGAGTACTTCACTTTTTGTTCGGTTAAAACCTTCACAATTTTGGGCATTTGGCCTCTTGATTTGCTTCTTCGAGCTTTTTCCTTTTTGTGGCTTGCTAGTCCATTTTCTCAAGCCTTTTTGGGAGGTCCAATCGTCGCCCGCGAGCATATGGAAATACCTCCCCGCTCCTCTCATCCTTGCTGTTTCGCGCGGGTCAAGATGAGGGTCGCTCATCTATTTTCTCGGCTACTTTGACTAGAGATAGGACGGTCTGATTCCTTTCCTCGCCTTTTTTCTTCTTTTTTTGCATAAACACTGCATGGCGGAGATGACTTCAATCTTCACTGAAACCCGAAGTGCAGCCTCCACTGACTTCGAAAACCTTATAGTTAGATTCGATCCTTCGATTGCTTGCCAAGCCTCTCTAGGGAAGTTTATGTCAACTCCACATCCCTAGTTTATCTCAGCACAAAGGGACAAATGAGAAGTTACATTCTAAGTTTTTAAACAGTTGAATTTTCACAAGGTTAATGCATGAATTATGATCTATCTTTTTCACATTCTTAAGTTCATATTTTCTAAAAGATAATTATTAAGGGAAAAGGAAAAACATGTTATTTATTTACAAAGGTGGATCTCACCCCACACTTTTGAACGAAGGCGTGCCTTTCAGCAAGACTTAGTTCAAAAGTCATGCAAGCAGACATTATGAGAGAGAAATGACATTAAGGAAAAGGGAAGAACGGAACTCCCTTTAAAGTGTCGAGTGAACGACATGGCATGAGGCTGGATAATCGAAGGAGTTCGGCTGGCGCCTTGAACTCTTGGCGTAGGCCTGGCTGGCTTAATGTTGCACCCAAGTCCGATTCCTGAATAGTCATTTCTTCTATGCACCAAGTGGGTGAAAGCGACTTACGGAAAAAACTAAATGACAGAAAAATAAAAGACAGAAAGTAAGATAGGTGTCGGGTTACCTCCCGACCAGTGCCTTTGTTTAACGTCGTTGGCTCGACAGTACCTCATTCCTGGATCACTGGTTTGGATCCCATGGGTGGCTTAGGTCGTATTTCGCCATTGTTCCTGTGTTGATTTTTACCTTGCCTTTCCCCGATTTCTTGTGAGATGATGTACTTGGGTCCAGTTCCCATGGTTCTGGTGGTTTCTCCTTCCAACGTCTCTGAGAAGGTGAGGGACCCTTTACTACTGGTCTCTTGAACTGGGTTTTCTGGTGTTTAGGGCTGCCTTGTCCAGTTATGGCGAAAACATGCTCCATCGAGGAGTCGTTCTGCTCAGGCCCTTTTCCCATCCTCCTTATAGCCTCTTCATTGATCACATAGTTTTCAGCGATTTGCCTATTGATCGAGGGGAAAAGTTGGGAAGCTTGCATCTTAAGGCTTGGTTCTGCCTCGTTATGTCCATTTTTGAGGATCTGGTCGTAGATGGTCTCGGAAGTCTCTTCTGATGGCTCGGGAGTTTCTTCTTTGTCTGTCTCTGGACCAGCTTCTTCTATCTGCATTCCTTTGTCAGCTTGGGGTATTCGTTTCGTGGCTGCGGCCAGGTCATTTATGAGGTTCCACATGTCTGCCATAGTTAAGTTCCTGGCTGATCTTCTCATTGCTTCGTTAATCCTTGTCAGCTCTTCGGCCCTCATCCCACGAAGAAATCTTTGAAGAAGAAATTTCTTCGTGAATCCATGGTGCGGGCAGCGTGAGACGATGGTGTCATAGTTCGTGTAGTATTCGTCCAAGGTCTCATCCCGGGATTGTTGAAGGCCAATGATCTTCTCTCGGGTTTGTTGTCGTAAGGATGGGGGGAGAATTCCCTCAGAAATGGAACGCAAAGGTCCACAAAATGTACTGCACTACTAGCGGTTGATGTGTAATACCAGATCGTTGCAAAATCAGTTAAAGAAAATTTGAAGCATTTAAGCTTAAATTCCTCTAACATTTCATTTTCAGGTTTTATGTGTTGGCAAAAGTGGTGAAAGTTTCGGCAGTGTTGTACTGGGTCTTCTCCATCTGTACCTCCGAACAGGGGAAGATGTCTTGTTGTCCATGCATACGTAGTGGGTAGCGTCATGAGAAGGGGAGGGAAAGAACAACTTATCCGACGGCTAATTCCCCGACAACGGCGCTAGTTTTGACGGAGCCCACTACACTGCCGTTAAGGTGCGGTGTTCTCTGTGTAAAAGCAAATTTGTATTCCGCTACTCGTGACCTTACTACTGGGTAGCAAGTGGTAAGTAGGGGTCGAACCCAAGGGAATTAGGGGGATAAGTTATTCTTTGAGGGATTGTACAGCGAGGGAGCGTGTTTCAGGTTGATTGAGATTTAAGTGCGGAACAGTAAGTGATGGGTTGGTTGGTTTTTGTTTTTAGTGCGGAAAAGTAAATGACAGAAAAGTAAAATACTGAAAATAAAAGTAGAAGACTTACAGCGGGTGATGCGTGATTGGCAAGTCCTCCGGAAGGTGAGCAGTTGATAGAGCAGTTTATACTAAGAAAGTAAATGCGAGGGGTTTTTTAAATCTAAGGAAAGCATTCGGTTTCTGGGGCCTTGTATCATAGCCTGTTTATCATTGACCTTTAGTGATCCTTCTAAGTATTCAAACGTGTATCAAGGCCATTTCAAGCACTCGATTTGCACACACTGTCTAGCCCATTTCAAGGTCGTAGAGCACTTGTTCTATTTAAACTAGCACCCTATTTCAAGGTTTACTAGCCTTTGTGCATCCATTGATCCGTCATTTCCGATTAAAACCAATGGTGTTTAAAAGAGGTCGAACTCCTCAGATAAACTTTGCCATTTCAAGCATCCACTTACCCGAGTATGTTCACGAACCCCCACGGAAGAGTTTTGCCATTTCAAGCATCCACTCAACCTTGGAAGTTCTGGCCTAATATATGGCACATAGAACAAGTTTTGAATAAAAAGAAGAGGCACTAAAAAGAGGGCCTAAAACATTTTATGATACAAGTACACCCCTTCAACCGAATGAAGAGTTTAGCTACGAATATCCATAGAGGTGGATACCATAGCTAAGTACTTACAGTTTTTGAAAGACAGTAAGTAAGGGAAAGGGGTGAGTACTTCAAGAACCGACAAGAGTACTCGAGATTAAAGAAAAGCTTGAGTACTCAAGAACCGACAGGAGTACTCAAGACCGAACTATAATACTCAAAACCAACAGGAGTATTATATATTGAAAACCAAACTTACAAATGCCAAACTTTCTAGAGAGAGAAGTGTTTATGATTTTTTAGGCTGTATTACAAATGAGATGGAGGCATGTATTTATAGCCAAAGGAGAGGGGAATGGAGGGCTAAGATGAAACCACATGGCAAGCCATCCATGGCTTGCCAAAAGCCGCCGGTTGGAGGTCACCATGGAGGAGAGCTTGGTGGCTTTGGTAACTTCCTCCCCAAAGCCGCCGGTCATGGAGGATAAGGATGAGTTTTGTGTGAGTTTTTTGATGTTTTCACAAAACTATCAGTCTATTTCGGCCCCGGACTGACTTTGGTTGTTCCTCGGTTGGATTTGTATTGAGTGATTCCACGTCAGGATCTTGAGATTTCTTTAGTCGGCATATGGTCTTGACCTTGGAATGACTCGTAATATATTTTCAGCGTAAAATCCTCTCCTTAGCGTGTATTCTCTCTAGTCTCCAAAATACCCTGTAGATGAATATCGGAACTAACAAGCAAAAGTTAAATAGACAAACAGTCTAATTTGGTGGGTTTTACTGTGTTCATGATTCGTATAATTATGGTCCATCAGATCACCCCACACTTTTAGTTGTTCGTGCCGAACAATGCTATTAAAGGGCGGCACTCTAAGTAAGCTTTTAAAATATGAAAGTAAGACTGTGGGACTAGATTTATCCTAATTTATGCATTACTACTTATTGCCAAATTAAACTGTGTAAATAAATAGAAGAAACTTGATACTTGTACCTTCGTGCCGAGATGCAAATTATTCTGGATGTTTCGGGAGATAGCCCTTTTCAGGCTCCTGGACTGCAACCTCGGGACCATCTCGCACTATATGGTTTCCTTGTAGCTTTCTCTAGCACGTGATTTGGTTCGGGTTTCAATGGTTTGGTCTTTGATTTTCTTTTGGCGAGGGACAGCTTTTGTAGTGAATCGGCCTTTGGCCTTTGATTTGACTCTTTGAGTACTTCACTTTTTGTTCGGTTAAAACCTTCACAATTTTGGGCATTTGGCCTCTTGATTTGCTTCTTCGAGCTTTTTCCTTTTTGTGGCTTGCTAGTCCATTTTCTCAAGCCTTTTTGGGAGGTCCAATCGTCGCCCGCGAGCATATGGAAATACCTCCCCGCTCCTCTCATCCTTGCTGTTTCGCGCGGGTCAAGATGAGGGTCGCTCATCTATTTTCTCGGCTACTTTGACTAGAGATAGGACGGTCTGATTCCTGTCCTCGCCTTTTTTCATCTTTTTTTGCATAAACACTGCATGGCGGAGATGACTTCAATCTTCACTGAAACCCGAAGTGCAGCCTCCACTGACTTCGAAAACCATATAGTTAGATTCGATCCTTCGATTGCTTGCCAAGCCTCTCTAGGGAAGTTTATGTCAACTCCACATCCCTATTTTATCTCAGCACAAAGGGACAAATGAGAAGTTACATTCTAAGTTTTTAAACAGTTGAATTTTCACAAGGTTAATGCATGAATTATGATCTATCTTTTTCACATTCTTAAGTTCATATTTTCTAAAAGATAATTATTAAGGGAAAAGGAAAAACATGTTATTTATTTACAAAGGTGGATCTCACCCCACACTTTTGAACGAAGGCGTGCCTTTCAGCAAGACTTAGTTCAAAAGTCATGCAAGCAGACATTATGAGAGAGAAATGACATTAAGGAAAAGGGAAGAACGGAACTCCCTTTAAAGTGTCGAGTGAACGACATGGCATGAGGCTGGATAATCGAAGGAGTTCGGCTGGCGCCTTGAACTCTTGGCGTAGGCCTGGCTGGCTTAATGTTGCACCCAAGTCCGATTCCTGAATAGTCATTTCTTCTATGCACCAAGTGGGTGAAAGCGACTTACGGAAAAAACTAAATGACAGAAAAATAAAAGACAGAAAGTAAGATAGGTGTCGGGTTACCTCCCGACCAGTGCCTTTGTTTAACGTCGTTGGCTCGACAGTACCTCATTCCTGGATCACTGGTTTGGATCCCATGGGTGGCTTAGGTCGTATTTCGCCATTGTTCCTGTGTTGATTTTTACCTTGCCTTTCCCCGATTTCTTGTGAGATGATGTACTTGGGTCCAGTTCCCATGGTTCTGGTGGTTTCTCCTTCCAACGTCTCTGAGAAGGTGAGGGACCCTTTACTACTGGTCTCTTGAACTGGGTTTTCTGGTGTTTAGGGCTGCCTTGTCCAGTTATGGCGAAAACATGCTCCATCGAGGAGTCGTTCTGCTCAGGCCCTTTTCCCATCCTCCTTATAGCCTCTTCATTGATCACATAGTTTTCAGCGATTTGCCTATTGATCGAGGGGAAAAGTTGGGAAGCTTGCATCTTAAGGCTTGGTTCTGCCTCGTTATGTCCATTTTTGAGGATCTGGTCGTAGATGGTCTCGGAAGTCTCTTCTGATGGCTCGGGAGTTTCTTCTTTGTCTGTCTCTAGACCAGCTTCTTCTATCTGCATTCCTTTGTCAGCTTGGGGTATTCGTTTCGTGGCTGCGGCCAGGTCATTTATGAGGTTCCACATGTCTGCCATAGTTAAGTTCCTGGCTGATCTTCTCATTGCTTCGTTAATCCTTGTCAGCTCTTCGGCCCTCATCCCACGAAGAAATCTTTGAAGAAGAAATTTCTTCGTGAATCCATGGTGCGGGCAGCGTGAGACGATGGTGTCATAGTTCGTGTAGTATTTGTCCAAGGTCTCATCCCGGGATTATTGAAGGCCCATGATCTTCTCTCGGGTTTGTTGTCGTAAGGATGGGGGGAGAATTCCCTCAGAAATGGAACGCAAAGGTCCACAAAATGTACTGCACTACTAGCGATTGATGTGTAATACCAGATCGTTGCAAAATCAGTTAAAGAAAATTTGAAGCATTTAAGCTTAAATTCCTCTAACATTTCATTTTCAGGTTTTATGTGTTGGCAAAAGTGGTGAAAGTTTCGGCAGTGTTGTACTGGGTCTTCTCCATCTGTACCTCCGAACAGGGGAAGATGTCTTGTTGTCCATGCATACGTAGTGGGTAGCGTCATGAGAAGGGGAGGGAAAGAACAACTTATCCGACGGCTAATTCCCCGACAACGGCGCTAGTTTTGACGGAGCCCACTACACTGCCGTTAAGGTGCGGTGTTCTCTGTGTAAAAGCAAATTTGTATTCCGCTACTCGTGACCTTACTACTGGGTAGCAAGTGGTAAGTAGGGGTCGAACCCAAGGGAATTAGGGGGATAAGTTATTCTTTGAGGGATTGTACAGCGAGGGAGCGTGTTTCAGGTTGATTGAGATTTAAGTGCGGAACAGTAAGTGATGTGTTGGTTGGTTTTGGTTTTTAGTGCGGAAAAGTAAATGACAGAAAAGTAAAATACTGAAAATAAAAGTAGAAGAGTTACAGCGGGTGATGCGTGATTGGCAAGTCCTCCGGAAGGTGAGCAGTTGATAGAGCAGTTTATACTAAGAAAGTAAATGCGAGGGGTTTTTTAAATCTAAGGAAAGCATTCGGTTTCTGGGGCCTTGTATCATAGCCTGTTTATCATTGACCTTTAGTGATCCTTCTAAGTATTCAAACGTGTATCAAGGCCATTTCAAGCACTCGATTTGCACACACTGTCTAGCCCATTTCAAGGTCGTAGAGCACTTGTTCTATTTAGACTAGCACCCCATTTCAAGGTATACTAGCCTATGTGCATCCATTGATCCGTCATTTCCGATCAAAACCAATGGTGTTTAAAAGAGGTCGAACTCCTCAGATAAGCTTTGCCATTTCAAGCATCCACTTACCCGAGTATGTTCACGAACCCCCACGGAAGAGTTTTGACATTTCAAGCATCCACTCAACCTTGGAAGTTCTGGCCTAATATATGGCACATAGAACAAGTTTTGAATAAAAAGAAGAGGCACCAAAAAGAGGGCCTAAAACATTTTATGATACAAGTACACCCCTTCAACCGAATGAAGAGTTTAGCTACGAATATCCATAGAGGTGGATACCATAGCTAAGTACTTACGGTTTTTGAAAGACAGTAAGTAAGGGAAAGGGGTGAGTACTTCAAGAACCGACAAGAGTACTCGAGAATAAAGAAAAGCTTGAGTACTCAAGAACCGACAGGAGTACTCAAGACCGAACTATAATACTCAAGAACCAACAGGAGTATTATATATTGAAAACCAAACTTACAAATGCCAAACTTTCTAGAGAGAGAAGTGTTTATGATTTTTTAGGTTGTATTACAAATGAGATGGAGGCATGTATTTATAACCAAAGGAGAGGGGAATGGAGGGCTAAGATGAAACCACATGGCAAGCCATCCATGGGCTTACCGACCGCGAGATCAAGGGGATCTTAGAAAAGATGGTAAAGCCGACAAAAATGGACTGGAGTAAAAGGGTGGGTGAGGCCCTATGGGCTTACCGAACGGCGTATAAGACACCAATAGGGACCTCTCCTTTCCGGCTAGTCTATGGAAAAGCATGCCATCTCCCGGTGGAATTAGAGCATAAGGCCTACTGGGCTCTCAAACATTGTAATCCGGATCTTAAGGCAGTCGGACTGGATAGAAAGCTTAAACTGTGCGAGCTCGAGGAGTTGCGACTCGAGGCCTATGAGAACCAAACCGACTACAAGGCACAGACGAAGATCTACCATGATAAGTTCATTCTTCAGCGGCAATTTGAAGTTGGACAACAAGTGCTATTGTTCTCATCGCGTCTAAAGTTACTACCCGGGAAGTTACGCTCGAGATGGACTGGCCCCTATACGATTGTTCAAGTTCACAACCATGGGGCACTCGAACTAGAAAACCCGGGAGATGGAAACATATTCAGGGTCAACAGGCAAAGGGTAAAACATTATCATGGTAAGATCGAGACACCAGCCCAAGAGTTTGACCTAGCCGAGCCACCAGACCCGACATAAGCAAGGTATCGTCGAGCCAATGACGTTAAACAAAGGCACTTGTCGGGAGGTAACCCGGCACATTTTTTGGTTTTATGCGTTTTTTATTTAGTTTAGGTTTAATCGTACTCATCCCCTCGCATTTGGAAGGAATTTGATTTTTTGTGCAGGAACAGGAGTCGCGCCCGAGAATGACCGGGCTTCACCCGAGAAAGACCGAGTCGCGACCGAGAAGTACCGGGGACGCGCCCGAGGAATACCGGGGGCGCGCCCGAGAAACCCGAGTTCCCTGCCGAACTTCCTCGAGCTTCAACCAAATTTTGGCCAGACCAGGGCCGTCGTTTGCTCAACCAACCACAACTAAGCAACGACGATATCAAGGGAGTTCGACTCTTTTCCTCTTATGTCATTTCCTTTCCATGTCCCCTTATTTTTTGTCTTTTGAAACAAGTCGTGCCGCGAGGCACAGCTTTGTTCAAAAGTGTGGGGTGAGTCATTGCACATAATAATCAGCATGTTTTCCTTAACATTTATCTTTTTGAAACTCTTTGAATATAAGCTTCATGATGTGAAATAGATGGATCCGAATTCATGCATGTCCTTGTGAGATCTAAATTGTGTTAAAAGTTTAGAACTTAACTTCTTATTTGTCCTTACGTGGCGAGATAAATAGGGATGTGGAGTTGACAGAAAATGCCCTAGAGAGGTTTGACAAGCACTCGAAGGGCCGGGTCTCTCTATATGGTTATCCGAAGTCAGTGGAGGTTAGCACTTCGGGTTACTTGGGTTTCGAGTAAACTCCGCTATGCAGCGTTTATGCAAGAGGCGGGACGGGAATCAAACCGTCCTATCTCTAGTTCGAGTAGCCGGGAAAATAGCCGAGCGACCCTCGTCTTGACCCGCGCGAAAGGGCAAGGATGAGAAAGAGCGGGGAGGTATTTCCATATGCTTTAGGGCAATGATTGGACCTCCCAAGAGTGAAAACGGACAAGCAAATCACAAGGGAGCAAAGCTCGAAGAATCAAAAAGGCCAAAGGCCAAATTGTGAAGGTTTTAACCAAAGCAAAAGTGAAGTATTCAAATTCAATATCAAAGGCCGAAGGCCAAGTCACTACAAAATGCTGTCCTTCCAAACAATATAAAAGACTCAACCCATTTAGCCCGAATAAATCAAGTGCTAGAGAAAGCTACGGAAGATAACCATATAGCCGAGCCCGGTCCGAAGAGTGCGTACAAGAACCTAAAAAAGGCTATCTCCAATACATCCAAATTGGTTTGCATCATGGCTCGGAGGTACAAGTATCAAGTTATCTTCTAAAATTTAAACACACTTTATTTTGACATCAAGTGATGCATGAATAGGAAAAGTCTAGACTAGCACTCTAACATTCATGTCTAGGACCTTTAGATATTAGTTGCCTCTTCTCACTAGCCTTGTTCGGGACGACCAAGTATAAGTGTGGGGTGATTTGATGGGGCATATTTATATGACTCATTGAATCAGTTAAACCCACCAAATTAGACAATTTGTCTTAACAACTTTCACTTGTTAGTCCCATTTTGCTCTACAGGCTATTTTGAGGTTTAGGGAAGAAACCAGCTTAAAAAAGGAGTTTTATGCTAGAAAAGAATTACAAGTTGATCGGGCCAGTCGGTGACCGAGGGGACCCAGTCGGCGCCCGAGAAGCCCCAGGCGTGGCCGAGCTTCGGTACCGGGCCGCGACCGAGAAATACCGGGTCGCGTCCCAAGTCGGTACTCGAGCGAACTCGGCTGTGCCCCGGAAGCCAGTACCGAAGAAATAAGGTCGCGCCCCAGAACAGTGCCGGGCATCACTACTGTGCGCTCGCAAGCGCGCTGAGGTTCATGACCGAGGAATGTCAGGTTGCGCCCGAGACAAGCGTCCGAGCCCGATCGAGCGAGCGCCCAAACGCATCCGAGACAAGCGCCCGAGCGCATCCCAGACAAGCGCCCGAACGCATCCGAGACAACGCCCGAGTGCATCCGAGATAAGCGCCCGAGCGCGTCTGAGACAAGCGCCCGAGCGCGCTCGAAGCAAGCACCCTGCCAAGCGCCCGAGTAGAACTTTTTCCGACGAATTTCCATGAGCTTGCTTCTCAATTCCGGTACCCTTTGGAAGCTACCATCTCACAGAGCAGCTGGCCCTTGGAAGCAACTTGCTCAATGAGCAGCTAGCCTAGGATGCTCTTAGCTCAAATTGCGACTAACCCTTATGAAGAGGAAAGCTCCAACACTTACCACTTGGCACCAACTAGCTTATATTGCGGCTAGCTTAAGGATGAAGGAAGCTCCTAAGAGGTCGACACTTAGCACCAGCTAGCTTAAAGACGGCTAGCCAATGAGAAGCCTTCCTTCTCCATGAAGCAACCGCCCATCTTTGCCTATAAATAGAAGAGCCAAACCTTAGTGCTAAGAAGAGGTCTGGGCGTGTGCTAGGAGACACAAGGAGTGACACAACTACATAGTTCGATATCACTAGGATCACTTTAAGGGACGAAAATCCTCGCGCCACTCATGCTTGTAACACTTTGCATTTGATATCAAAAGGCTTCAACTTCTCTTTACTCGTTCTTGTTCCATTTACATTCACGCATTTATTGTTTTTCTAGTAATAGCACTTGTATTCTCTACCATGAGTACAAGCGGCTAAAGCTCATATTCGGTATAGGGTTTTCATCCTTGTGCCGACTTCTTGAGACTATGTTTTTAATGCCTTTTACAATTCTCTAGTCCTTAAGTTCATTTCAAGGATCATTCGGCAAGGCTAAGTGGATGTTTTGCCACAAAGCTTAGCCGAGCCAAATGATCCCTATAGTCAATATTTACCGGATGCTTTGCGGCAAAGGTAGATAGTGACATCCTAGTTTGAGCAATGCCTTTGCCGGGTTATTCATTCTAGAAAGGACTAGAAGCTCTTAACGTGTCAAGCCTGTTGTGGAATACCACCTTTGTCGGGGTATTTGGGTTGCCACCTTTGTCGGGGTAATCACACAACACCTTGACAAGTTAAGAGTGTGGAATACCACCTTTGTCGGGGTATTTGGGTTATCACCTTTGTCGGGATAATCACACATAGAATTGTAAAAGAGATCATTCGAAGTCCTTGATGGAAGTATCACAAGTTTGAGACCCTAGACTGAATATCTCTCGCACCAAGTTACCTTTCCTTTACTTTCTCGCACATTTACTTATTGCCCTTACTTTCTTAAGACTTGGACCTTCAAGCACTTTACATTTCTCGCACATTTACTTATTGTCTTTACTTTCCAAAGACTTGGGCCTTCAAGCAATTTACTTTCTCGCACATTTACTTTAAGTCATTTACCTTCAAGTACTTAATTTCAGCACTAAAACCTCAACCAAAAACCCCAATTGTCTGTACTTTCTTTATTTCTTTCAAAAGAACAACTGTTTCCAACCAAACTCCCTTGGGTTCGACCTCTACTTACCACTTACTATCATTAGTGAGCCACTAAAGTAGTGGAAATATAAATTGTAAATTTGCAGGTCACAACGACAGCCTGTCACACTCCTCGGGTTGATGTGTGGATTGGTCGGTCCTCAACTCCTTGTGATGTTTTTGGCTCAGAAAGCCATCTTTTAAGCACGATTCCTCTTAGAGCTTCCAAAACACCTGAAACATAAAACAACAATAAGAAGTAACTGTTCCTATGATAAAGTGCTGGAATTGGTGGGATTTGTTGACTCAAGGAGTCGTATAAATATGGCTCATGACAGAACCGCTCATCGTCAAAGCGATTGTGCAAATAAATTTATAAGTCCGCTACTCGCGACTTTACTACTGGGTAGCAAGTGGTAAGTAGGGGTCGAACCCAAAGGAGTCAGTGTGGATTAGTTGTTTTTACGGGATTGTCACGAAAGTAATTACAGTTGGGGGTTGGGTTTGAGTGTTTTGGAAACTGAAAGTAAATTACAACAATTGATAATGGACTGTAAGGAAAGTATTCGGTTTTAGGGGCCTTGTATTATAATTGTTTATCATCGACCGCTAATGATCATACCAAGTGTTCAACGATGAATTGAGACTATTTCTAGCGCAAGACATGATCATGCTAAATGTTCAAAGATGAATCGAGGCTATTCCTAGCACAAGACTTGCAACATCATTTAAAACACTTGTTCTAAGCAAAACTAATTCCTCCTTTCGAAGTATCTTAGCCGTAAGTGCGTCCATTTAATCCCTTTGGCCCAGTTTTTAAATGGTTTTTAGAATAGTCGACCTCTTCAGATAAGTTTATCCATTTGGTCCCTTTGGTCCAGTTTCCAAATGGTCCACTTACCCGAGTGTGATCACGAATATCTAAGGAAGAGTTTACGAATTTGGACCCCTATGGTCACATTTCCAAATGGTTTACTTGACCTTAGACATTCTAACTTTTATACATGGCACATAGAACAAGTATCGAACATAAAGGTATACTAAGAGTAAAGTCTAAAACATTTATAATACAAGTACACACCCTTAAACCGAATAATTAATTTAGCTACTAATCATGGCAGTGGTTATCATAACTATGAACTTGGAAATAAACAACAGTTTAGCAAGACAATTAAATAAATAAAAGAAGACTTACAAAACCGTTGAAGCGCCAAGGATCAAGCTTTGATTCCCAAAGTAATATTACATGGTTAATATTACATGATTAGTGCCCAAAATTCTAGAGAGATAAGTGAATTGTTGTGGTGATGATTTATGAGGAGGAGGAGCACCTCCTTTTATAGGAAAAATGGGTGGAGATGGGTGGTGGAGATTGGTTTGATCCAAGGGAGGAGGAGGAGGCAAGGAGGAGCTACCAAGTGGCGGAGGAGGAGTGGTGGAGGGCAGCCACCGGTAGCCGGTTGTGGTGGAGGAGGAGAGGTTGGCTTTGCCACCTCCAAGGCAAGTCAACCGGTCACATGGAGGAGGAGGGTGGAGGAGCCGCCGGTGGTGGGTGGTGGTTTTGGGGTGGTTTTCCTCTTTGGCCACCTCTTCTTCAAGTCACAAGTCATCTTGCCCATATGTGAGTTTTGTACAGTTTTGTGCAGTCTTTTCACAAAACTGTCAGTGTGTTCCTTCCCCGGGCTGTCTTGATTCCTCTCCTGATTCTTCTGATTAATTTGTTATGGTCAATTTCACATCAGGATCCTTGATATTTCTTCAGTCGGCATATGATCTTGACCTTGGATTGACTCTTGTTATCTTTTCAGCATAAAATCCTCTCCTTAGCGTGTTTTCACTTCAGTCTCTAAAATGCCCTGTGGAAATATATCGGGACTAACAGATGGATGTTAGATAGACAAACAGTCTAACTTGGGGGGTTTTACTGTGTTTTTGATTCGTATAATTGTGGTCCATCAGCTCATCACTAGGCATGGCAATTGTTAGGACCTCGGACGAGCTTAGTGTTTTGCCCGTCTAGTCCAGGTTAGCAAAACACTAAGCGGTGGCCTAGCATCCAAATTGCTCTATCAAATAGTATCAACAAAACACAATTGTTAGGACCTCGCACGAAGGTCATAAGGCTACGCATGGAGAGGCTCCAAACTACTCAAGAATGACCTAGGAGGTTTCGAGCAACAATTGGGGAAGTTTGGTCGAAGGACCCAAACTAGGCCCCGAGAAGGCCCCGAGCGAGCAGATCGGCACCAAAACTAGAACCCTCGACCAGACGGATGAATTGGCTCATTTTGTCTTGACCAAAGTGATCAGAATGGCCAATAAGGTGGATGACATCACTAAACCGAAGGAGCGCACAAGCCGTGTGGCCAAAGGGGATGAATCCACGTACACGCGACTTAGAGATGCGCCTGGAATTGATGGGCACTGATGCGATACAAATATCGCAACAGAATAGTTGCATGGATGAATGGAAGATGAGAAGAAGAAGATTAGGGTTTTAGAGAAGATAGGGGGAGAAGAGTCGAGAATATGAGATTGATTAATTCATTTGTTGTCTTTCTCATGCCCGATTACAATTCTTATACTAAACACATTTCATGAGTATACAAATTAGACCCCTTAACTTGCATAATATTCCAATGCGTAATATTCCTTCCCCTTAAATTTGACCTTGTCCTCAAGGTCAGCTATTTCAGTGGTCTTGGCAATGAAAACATGAAAAAATTATTGATGTAACGCACCAAGAAGACATAATCCTTCAAACCGAAATATGAGTTACCAATTTCTTTATTGGTCGAGTCACCAAATAATTGGACATCTTCTGAATCCAGCTCAATGCCGCCATCCATGACACTCTGAGGAGCGTATGAGGCATTATGTGTGGCATCTCCTCTCATCTTTAAGAGCACGAGTCCATATTCAAAGTTAAATGCTTCAGCAACTGTCGAGGCGTTGTTTTTGTTTGCATAAGGTGAAACGTCAATGACGCGTGTCTTAGTGAGGATAAGCACTCCAAGGAAAGGTGATTCAAGCTAAGCATGGGTACTGAGAAGGGCAGCCAACCGATGAACATCAAGATTTCGCCTAAGTGAAAGCCACTGGATCTGCATCCCAGATGCATCTAAAGCAATCATTCTAAAATCCTTTGAAGAATGAAGCTCCGACTCAAGCAAATAAGCATGATTTGAGATCATAGATATTTGCCTACTACAACCTCGATATCCCTTTTCAATTTTAAGAGGCAAGGGAGGAGGAAGTCGAGCAGCAACATCACCATGTGAGGAAATCCCAAAATACCACTCAAGCACTGTCTTCGAATATAATGAAGAACATTGGCAAAAAGAAATCATACACTGTCCAAACAACCCGCCACAATGATTCATACGTACTTGTATGATATCCATTATCAATTCCACAACTAGACCACCACTAGCAATTTGTTTGTCACGGATTGAGCTTCGTATCTCCCCCTCAACTCATACTTGGCACAGAAGCGCTTGTAGCAAGAATCTAAAGCCATAAGATAACAAGTCTGTGAGAGTTTCCCATCCACAACCGGGTATTCACTAGCGAGGTTTGGCTTGTAAAAGTCATAAGCATGAGACATGTGACTACCCTTAAGTTTGCTTTCAAAAGCAAAGGGAGCATCAGGTCCAACCAGCATTGCAATTGCTGCTGCTCCTCCAGTAGGCCTTGCTGGTCCTTCTGCATAAACAGCGCTGTCTGTGCACACAACAAGTCCATAACGTCCATCCCAAGAGATGCTCTCGACCCAGTTGACACAATTGAACAAAGCTGCAGTTGCTCCACAGCAAGCATTATTGGAGTCAACACCTTCAATATCAGTATTTCCTGTTTCCTCAAAGATCTGCATCAAGAAAGTCTTGGCTGACTTGCTCTTGTCGATCACTGTCTCACTTCCCACTTCCAGCCTTCCAATTTGTTTGGGACCAACTCCATATTTCTCAAGCAAGGAGGAAACTGCTGTCAAACTCATGGTGATGACATCTTCGACCTCAGAGCAAAATGCCATGCAGTCCCGTCCAAGTCCAATGGTATATTTCCCCTTGCTCGTACCATCATGCGCTTCCAAAACCTCCTTCGAGGAGTCATCTGAAGGTTTCGCAAGAGGTCGTGCAAATAGTCCACAAATCTTTAGTGAATTAACAGAACACCAACTTCCACCAAAAGCCAATTTAGAGACAAAAAGAGATAGTAATCTCACTAGGTCATTTTCACAAACAGTTGGAGAATATGGATGCTCAATACCATTTAAATCACCAACAACATTTCACACTTCCTATCACCTTGTGGCTGGCCAAGTGTATCATTATTGAGGTTCAAAACTTGAGGACAAATACCATAAGGTGTGTTGAATGATACCTTTGTTTGTAGTGCAAAAATGAGTCTGCAGCACTTAATATATCCACCGAAATTGATTTAGAAATCGGACAGAGGATTGCTGGACACAACTTCAAAGCCTTACTCATATCCACAATAAGATCATCGTCGCCGGACTCTTCAAGAACATTAGTGGACAAATCAGATGCATCATCATCTGGTTTTTCGTCGACCTCAACTGAAGCCGACTCCATATTTTCATGAACCGATTCAACTACAGGGTTGAAAACTGATTTAATCAGAGCAAAGAAGTTGCACTTAGAGGAGAGTTCAGCGACTGAAGCCAAGTGATCAGACTTTATTTCTCTAACCATCTGTTACAGTTCTTCCAACTTTGTCCAGAATGAATCGTCATTCTCCACGTGACTCGTTTGTATTTTCGGTGACTTGAAACGTATTTTGAGATTTCTAACGAACTCCTCCCAAGTAGCAGCACGATACAAACACCACCACATCTCTCGGTGCCATTGCTGGTACCATTCAAGGGCTTCTCCGTTTAGATAATGATCAGCCACTGCAAGCTTCTGTTCCGGAATCACCTGATATCGAATGAAGAAACCTTCAATCTGATTAAGCCACTGGTCAACACCATCACCATTGAACAATGAAACTACAGATTGCGATTGAAAGTTTGAGTAGTAATACAGGTTGTAATAGGTTGCCATGGATGATGTCAGCTCTCAGTGAAAGCACCAATGATGCAATACAAATATCGCAACAGAATAGTTGCACGGATGAATGGAAGATGAGAAGAAGAAGATTAGGATTTTAGAGAAGATAGGGAGAGAAGAGTCGAGAATAGGAGATTGATTAATTCTTTTCTTGTCTTTCTCATGCCCGATTATAGTTCTTATACTAAACACATTTCATGAGAATACAAATTAGACCCCTTAACTTGCATAATATTCCAATGCGTAACAGGCACACGCATGGCATTAATGGGACACGGTTCATGCATGGCATTGATGCGTAGCTTTTGGAGGGAAAGCCAATATTCATGGCACACACCTAGGCACCCTTTCCTTCCTATATAACATATTGTATTTCCTTTCTTTCAATTCATTCATTGAGAATAAATCAAATTGCTCTTTTCTTTTATCTTAGTTAACTTAGTAGTAATTCGGGCATTACGCCTTGGGGCTGACCTTAACTCTTGATATGAGGTCTTGGAGGGCATTAACCCTTAGTATCAACTATCCTCATCCCACCATTTCCATCCTTTCCCATCCACTTCCGCCCATTTTCCACCATATCTCATCAATCCATCACCCAAACCACCACACTTTCGCAATCGATAGGCCTCGACTTAGTGTTTTACTAAACGGGTCCTATCATCTTGGCATAAGAGCCGATCGATCAAGCGACCATGACGACGAGGAAATCAGTCGAACTGGAAGAGAGGGTCACAACTCTTGAAGATGCAATCAAAGAAATAAAGGAAGATATCAACCTAAAACTAACAAATGCAAAGAAGGAGAACGATGCCCGTCACCAAGAGACCAAGGAGTAACTTGCTCGATTATAAGCGATGTTGGTGAAATTCGTGGTGGATAACACACCCAAAACAACTGAGGCAAGTAACGACGTAATTCCTAACCCTGTTATCAATGAAGATAAAGGGAAGGATGTTGTATCCGAGCCGGAAGAAACTTTCGAGGCCCCAGTCACACAGGCACAACCAATCGTGCGCATTGAAGGCAGTTTACCACAAGGCCCACAAGGAAGGACCCAAACAAAACCACATCTTCCGCCGAGCATTGGAGTACCGCATCAACCAACTATATTTGGAGGATATGAGCATGGTGGTACGTCCAACATGCTCATATCACATCAAGAAGTCTTCGACGAGCACCAAAATTATCGAGGCTTCCACACGGACTACGAGGCAAGCCAAGAGCCATGGGCAAGAGGGCGCCGGACCAACCAACAACACAACCCGATTACAAGGCAACCAAGGGAGTATGACTTGCGCATCAGGAAGCTAGAGATGTCTTTATTCGAAGGAGTCGAGGTTGAAGGATGGATCTACAAGGCGGAAAGGTAATTTGTAGTTAATGTTATTTATTCTGATGCGGAAAAATTAAGTGGTGCAGCCCTTTGTCTGGAAGAGAGAGCCCTTGCGTGGTTCTGCTGGCGCGAGGAGTGGCAGCCCATCTACTTCTGGGTAGAATTCCTTGAGAGCCTACTTGAGAGGTTCCGAGGACAATGAACCACGGAGATCCACGAGCGTTTCTTTGCGCTCGCTCAAGACACGACCGTGGAGGCTTATTGGGACCAGTTCGAGTTCCTGGCAGGAAGCCTTAGAGGAATGACCGATGAAGCACTGCTAGGACATTTTATGAAGGGACTGAAGCCTTCCATCAAAGCAGCGGTCTGCGTCCTAAGGCCAAGGGGGCTCAACGAGGCCATGACCCTCACACAAGTTGTGGAGGAGCAAGGAGCGGTGGGACGAAGCAATCCTCTGCAAGCTACGCAGAATGGGAGAAGGGCCCTTGTGTCCAAATTAACAAGAGGAGACGAGCAGCCCCGAGAGCCGGCGCAGTACATGACAACTAACAGGTCCCTCACAGAAAGATGATGGAAGGTGACATAAAAGCTAAGAAAGAAAAAGGGCTTTGTTGGCGCTGTGACGAAAGGTGGGCACTCGGACACAAGTGCCACCAGAAGGCGCTCCAAGTTATTCTAATAGATGAGGAGGAGAAGGACCCAGGGACGCGACGGAAGTGGAGGCGGATAGCCAAGCTAACTACTATTCAGTCGAGGTGTCTCTCAACAGCCTGTCGGGACTGACCACTCTCCATATTGTGAGATTCAAAGGGAAGATCGGCGGCCAAGAAATAATAGTGATGGTCGACAGCAGCGTGACTCACAAATTCATATCCCAAAGGTTTGTCGAGGAGGAAGGCATCAGAATGATAGACGAGGTCCATTTTCGTATAACACTGGGGATGGGATCCAAAGAAAAAGGTAGGGGAATTTGCCTAGGAGTTCGAATGGAACTCCTGAATAATGAGGTACGCACAGTCTTCCTCCCAATTAATATGAGTGGGACGGATGTGATATTGGGCATGTAGTGGCTGCGTAACCTCTACGACATAAAGACCAACTGGGGACTTTTGAAGATGGAGTTCCTAGACGCGGGAAGGAAGGTCCTGCTCAGGGATGACCCCGGCCTTTGCAAAATGAAGGTCACTTTCCAGTCCATAATCCGAGGACAAAAGAGCATTGTTGAGTGCTATTTGGTAGACCTTAGGTCTGTCAATGAAGAAGGGAAGCACTCGACCAGAACGACCAGAAGCGGGAGCACCAAGGACATACCCCAATATATTAAAGAGGTCCTGGATACTTTTGAGAAAGTCTTCATGGAGAAAGGATCTGGCCTCGACCTTGAGGACAAGGTCACTCTCAAAGGAGGCGGAACTGTTAGGACCTCGCACAAAGGTCCTAAGGCTATGCATGGAGACCTTACCAAGGCTCCAAACTACTCAGGAATGACCTAGGAGGTTCCAATCAACAATTGGGGTAGTTTGGTCGAAGGACCCAAACTAAGCCCCGGGAAGGCCCCGAGCGAGCAGATCGGCACCAAAACCAGAACCCTCAACCTGACAGACTAATTGGCTCATTCTAGCTTGACCAAAGTGATTGAAATGGCCAATAAGGTGGACTACGTCACTAACCCGAAGGAGCGCACGAGCCGTGTGGCCAAAGGGGATGAATCCCCATATACGCAGCTTGGAGAGGCGCCTGGCATTGATGGGCACACACATGGCATTACTGGGACATGGTTAATGCATGGCATTGATGCCTAGCTTTTGGAGGGAAAGCCAATATTCATGGCACACGACTAGGCACCCTTTCCTTCCTATATAACATATTGTATTTCCTTTCTTTCAATTCATTCATTGAGAGTCAATCAAATTGCTCTTTCCTTTTATCTTAGTTAACTTAGTAGTAATTCGGGCATTACGCCTTGGGGCTGACCTTGACCCTTGATACGGGGTCTTGGAGGGCATTAACCCTTATTATCAACTATCCTCATCCCACCATTTCCATCCTTTCCCATTCACTTCCGCCCATTTTCCACCATTCTGACAAACGTATTTTTAACCCTTTTATAGTCGTCAAGTTTTGAGTTTTAGGGGTCGAATTGCAGTCAAACAAAATTTATAACCTTGGTAAGCCAAGGGTTGATCCAAGGAACAACGAGTGTGAGTACTAGCTAACAAGTGACCTTTTTAGCTATTCCGAATTATTAAAGGTTTTGGTGTGGTGAAACAAATCGCGGAGATTAAATGCAGAAAATAAAAAGGTTGTGACTTTATCAGAGAAAGAATTCCAGGACCATACTTCACCCGTGCCAACCCTACTAATCATGCAATCATGTCACGTAAATTCATCATGCCATCAAATACAGAAATAAATCGAAATGACACTAAACAAGCCGTCCATCCACGAATCATTATTTTGATTAATCTCAATCGTTGAACGCCGCCCATCCATGGATTATCAACGATCTCGATTATTAAACTTAGGGTTTTTCAGACGAAAGTCAACTTTCCTATTAATTCATGTACTACCAATGTAGCTACCATGACCTAACATCAATTTCATGCAATCCGATTAATACCTAGGACCCATCCATCTTTCGGTAATTAACCTAAATACGTTCTAGCATGCAAACATCCCATTCAATGTAAAACTTGCAAGAACGATAAAATTAAGCACGATGAAATTGAATATTCAAATAGCATTAATGAAAAACGTTTAATTGATCACATGAAGAGTTGGGTACATAGCACGGGATCCGTAGGATCCCAGAATAAGAAGACTACTCACTACTCATGGTAAATTAACCAAAAGTAGTGTTAATGAAAAGATTAAGGACGAGGAAACCGTAATGACGCGGGTGCTCGTTGAATCCTTGATTTCTCGTGATGAGATCTGTCTTCTCTCCCAAGTTAGGGTTATTCTTCTCTCCAAATAAGCACACGAAACTCGTTTTGGTCATTGCTCTTTTATAGCCCTAAAGTCGATCAATTTCCAAAAAGGCCCAAAAACGAATTAGGAAATTTCTGATAATTATGCCCGATGGTGCCGTGACTACCGTGATATTTAGACATGTCACAGCATATCACGGCCAAACACACTGAGCCATATGGGTGCCGTGTCTACCGTGACATTTAGACATGTCACGGCAGTCACGGCCCTGTCTTAAATTGCAAGTTTCCTTCTTTGGCAAAATCCTACCGTGACTACCGTGACACTAATGAGATGTCACGACGGTCACGGCCCATTGCTGGTCCAAAGGTCTTTTCGGCCTTTTCCGTTGATCTTTTTCATTCTTTCGACACTCCGGGTCCAAGAAGCAATGATCTGTCTTTTTAACTTGAAACACTGGAGAAAAACATCAAATAGAGACAATTTGCCGGGAGAACAAGTATTATCCTTCATCGAATGTAGTGGATAATTAGTCAAAATATTGACTGATCAAAACACTCCACACTTAGGATTTGTTCATCCTGAACAAATGTCGACGAATGGCAGAATAAATATGCAAGTGAATATCATGCTCAACAACCATACGTTCCTAAGCTACCCACTCAAGTGTCATGTGATCAATCCTAACTAAAATGAAAACAAAAAGATAACTCACTGTCGTAGAGGACACGATTGCATTTAGCATATGCATCAAGCCTTTAAACCTCTAGGCTGCCCTAGTAGGACGAGTATAGTCTCGTGAAGGCTTTCATGAATGGGACTACCTACAAATCCCCTGTACAACTAACTAACGTGCATGCATGAATGATGCTCAACGAGTCACAGTAAAGTCATGTCATACCTCGGATTCATCGTGTTACCTTAACTTCAAATCAAACATCTTCATCAAAGTTGTCAGACTATCATAGATTAAACGAGTTATGAATTCAAGTGGCCAGTACAAACGACTAGCAAACGCCTCATCACAAGTTCTAAATAGTTCTATAGCAACGAAATAAGAGCAAGAATAGTTACACAAAACATGCTCGCCATTCACCTATGATATCTAGGGATAGTCCACGGGTTCTTGGCGCAAAGCTCATTCTCAAGTGCCAAGGACTAGGCAATGACCCGTAAGAGAAAAAGAGCCTGACTTTAGAATTTTCTGAAAAATAGTACGAAAATCACATCAAAATCCAGTGGAAGCACGAGGATTGTCCCTTAGTTTTTAGTACATAAGTTTTCAGAACAAGTCATGATTTGCACACAATGAAAGGGTGGAATTACACTACATCAAGTAAAAGGGGAGCAGAATATATATTTTTTTTCATACAAAAGGGGTGACTTTTCTCAATTTGCGCTTGGTATTTTTCTACAGAAACAACTATACTTAGGGTCAATTTTTCACCCTCGTTGAAAATTCAGAACTTTGTTCTTGACAAAAATGTTTTCTGCTTTTTTTTCTGCTCTTTTTTTTCTAACTCCACACTTAAAACTTGACATAGTGTATGAATGAAGGAGGGTGGATGCAAAATCACAACATGTATAGAGGAATACATACTAGCACTGAGGTCACCTAAAAAAGAGATGCGATTTAAGTTTTTAGACGTTTTGAACCGGTGCCTACTAATTTCAAGTCTCAAACATGCTTCAAGAAATACGTAGAACATGTGATAGGCAAAGGCTAGCAATGATACTGACTCAAGAGAATACACACACGAGTAAAACTATTTCATGTCCTAGACTTTGAATCCAAAAGAATGACAATCAGTCTAAGAGTATCGTAGAAAACGAGGATTTCAATCGTAATACATAGACAGTTGAGCATATGCAAGAGTGAATGTGATATGCGATGTGTGTGACTATGCGCTACTCACTCCACACTTAAAAAATGAGCTTAGTCCCTAAGCGAAGAAATAAAAAATAAGAAAAGGTGCATAGGAACTTCCCTCGTGTGCGATGGTGTGATATCCATGGAGATTCAGCGATGTCCGGTGAGTGAAACATGACTGGTGAGCTGGTAGATAAATAGATAAATGCATAGAGCTGCACAAGTGATAGGTTAGCATCGATAATCGTGAAGAAACCTGGATAAGGGAAGCCAAATGAATAAAGAGGTAAACGATTCGAGCAGGTCCCGTGACACCTTAACTATCACGTGGTGTCACGGGACATCACGGGACTTGATTTTGTCATCGCCACGGCTTGGTCCCGTGACAATTCCATTGTCCCGTAACAGTCCTAGTGTCACGAGCTGTCATGGATGCCTTGAAAATTGCATCGCCATGGCTGGGTCCCGTGACAGCTCCTTTGTCCCGTGATAGACCTTGTGTCACGGGAGTTGCTGAGTTGTTTCGGCCTTTGCTTGTGCTGGCACTACACACTTAAAACTGCTGCACTCACATGAAATCACATAATGCAAATGCAGATGAAAACTAGCTAAATACTTACAACGCGGGTTACTCCCCGAAGAGGCCTAGTTTCACGTCTTGGCGAGACATATCTAGGGAGGTAGGACTAGAAGCATTCTCGAGAAGTCCCTTGCTGAGATCCCTTCCCGAGAAGCAGGTTATCATCAATGTCATCAGGTGGTTCCCGGTGCTTTAGGATGTGATAATGCTTAAGCCGTTGCCCGTCGACCACCATTGACTTTCCTCCCTCAATGTTAAGCTCCACGTCGTCGTCTGGGTACGCTCTCACGACTGTGTACGGACCACTTGACAGCACTGCCTTGTCGCGAGGTAATGTGTACAAATAAATTTATAAATCCGCTACTCGCGACTTCACTACTGGGTAGCAAGTGGTAAGTAGGGGTCGAACCTAAGGGAATTAGGGGGATAAGTTATTCTTTGAGGGAATCATACATTGAGGGAGCGTGTTTTAAGGTTGATTGGGATTTTAGCGGTTATAACTAAGTGACCTTTTTTTGGTTGTTTTGGTTTTTAGTGCGGAAAGTAAATTACAGAAAAATAAATACTAAAAAATAAAAAGAAAGACTTACAGTGGGTGATGCGTGATTTGCGAGTCCTCCGGATGGTGAGTGCAGTTGATTAAGGCAGTTATACTAGGAAAGTAAATACAGGGGGGTTTTGTAATTTAAGGAAAGCATTCGGTTTCACGGGCCTTGCATCATAGCCTGTTTTATCATTTTAGTAATCCTTCTAAGTATTCAAACGTGCATCAAGGCCATTTCAAGCGCTCGATTTGCCACACTGTCTAGTCTTTTGCAAAAGTGTTCGAAAGTGAATCAAGGCTATTTCAAGCACTCGACTTGCAACACTGTCTAATCTTTTGCAAAAAACGTAGAGCCCTTGTTCTACTTAGACTAGCACCCCATTTCAAGGTATACTAGCCTATGTGCATCCATTTGGATTGTCTTTTCCGATTTATCCAAATGGTGTTTGAGAGAGATCAAACTCCTCAGATAAGCTTTGCCATTTCAAGCATCCACTTTACCCGAGTATGTTCACGAACTTCCACGGAAGAGCTTTGCCATTTCAAGCATCCACTCAACCTTGGAAGTTCTGACCTAATATATGGCACATAAAACAAGTTTTGAATACAGGGAAAAAAAATACTAAAATAGTCTAAAACATTTTATAATACAAGTACACCCCTTCAACCGAATGAAGAGTTTAGCTACGATTATCCATGGAAGAGGATATCATAGCTAAATACTCGGGGGTTTTTGAAAGACAGTAAGTAAAGGGGAATACTCAAGAACCAACAAGAGTATTCCCAGATCCTACTTGAATGCTCAAGAACCAACAGGAGTATTCTCTAAAACTGTTATAATACTCAAGAACCAACAGGAGTATTATTTCAAAACCAAACTTACAAAAGTACCACAATTTCTAGAGAGAGAAGTGTATGTTGATTTTTTGATTGTTACAAATGAGATGGAAAGGCTTGTATTTGTAGCCAAAGGAGAGGGAAATTTGTGGAGGAGGAGGGGGACACTTGGCAAGCTCTCATGGTGGCTTGGAAAGCCGCCGGTGGCCGGTCATGGAGGAGGAGGGGAGGTGGCTTTGGCCACCTCTTGCACAAAGCCGCCGGTCTCTTGTAGGGGAAGGGGGAGGAAGCTACCCATGAGTCATCTCATTGCACAAAGCCGCCGGTCACCATGGAGGAAAAGAGTGAGTTTTGTGAGTTTTGTGTAGTTTTCACAAAACTATCAGTCCAATTTTGCTCCGGTCTGACTTTGGTTGTTCCTCGGTTGGATTTGTATTGAGTGATTCCATGTCAGGATCTTGAGATTTCTGCATTCAGCGTCTGATCGTGACCTTGGACTGACTCGTAATATCTTTTCAGCGTAAAATCCTCTCCTTAGCGTGTTTTCTCTCTAGAGTCCAAAATACCATGTAGATATAAATCGGAACTAACAAGCAAAAGTTAAATAAACAGTCTAATTTAGTGGGTTTAACTGTGTTTTTGATTCGTATAATTATGGTCCATCAGATCACCCCACACTTTTAGTTGTTCGTCCCGAACAATGCTATTAAAGGGCGGCACTAAGTAAGCTTTTAAAATATGAAAGTTAGACTGTGGGACTCGATTTATCCTAATTCATGCATTACTTACTTATTACCAAATTGAACTGTGTAAATAAATAGAAGAAACTTGATACTTGTACCTCCGTGCTGAGATGCAAATTATTCTGGATGTTTCGGGAGATAGCCCTTTTTAGGCTCCTAGACTGCATCCTCGTGACCGTCTCGCACTATATGGTTTTCTTGTAGCTTTCTCTAGCACGTGATTCGGTTCGGGTTTCAATGGTTTGGTCTTTGATTTTCTTTTGGCGAGGGACAGCTTTTGTAGTGAATTGGCCTTTGGCCTTTGATTTGACTCTTTGAGTACTTCACTTTTTGTTCGGTTAAAACCTTCACAATTTTGGGCCTTTGGCCTCTTGATTTGCTTCTTTGAGCTTTTTGCGTCTTTGTGACTTGCTAGTCCATTTTCTCAAGCTTTTTTTGGGAGGTCCAATCATCGCCCGCAAGCCTATGGAAATACCTCCCCGCTCCTCTCATCCTTGTCGTTTCACGCGGGTCAAGATGAGGGTCGCTCATCTATTTTCTCGGCTACTTTGACTAGAGATAGGACGGTCTGATTCCCGTCCTCGCCTTTTTTTTCTTTTTTGCATAAACACTGCATGGCGGAGATGACTTCAATCTTCACTGAAACCCGAAGTGCAGCCTCCACTGACTTCGAAAACCATATAGTTTGATTCGATCCTTTGAGTGCTTGCCAAGCCTCTCTAGGGCAGTTTATGTCAACTCCACATCCCAATTTTATCTCAGCACAAAGGGACAAATGAGAAGTTACATTCTAAGTTTCTAAACAGTTGAATTTTCACAAGGTTATTGCATGAATTATGATCTATCTTTTTCACATTCTTAAGTTCATATTTTCAAAAAGATAATACTAAGGAAAAAAACATGTTTATGTACACGGTGGTTCTCACCCCACACTTTTGAACGAAGGCGTGCCTATCAGCAAGACTTAGTTCAAAAGCCATGCAAGCAGATATTATACGAGAAAGGAATGACATATTAAGGAAAAGGGAAGAACAGAACTCCCTTTAAAGTGTCGAATGAACGACATGGCATGAGGCTGGATAATCGAGGGAGTTCGGCTGGGGCCTTGAACTCTTGGCGTAGGCCTGGCTGGCTTAATGTTGCACCTATAACCGATTCCTGATTAGTCATTTCTTCTATGCACCAAGTGGGTGAGAGCGACTTATTGGAAAAAACTAAATGACAGAAAATAAAAGACAGAAAGTAAGATAGGTGTCGGGTTACCTCCCGACCAGTGCCTTTGTTTAACGTCGTTGGCTCGACAGTACCTCATTCCTGGATCACTGGTTTGGATCCCATGGGTGGCTCAGGTCGTATTTTGCCACTGTTCCTGTGTTGATTTTTGCCTTGACTCTTCCTGATTTCTTGCTTGGGTTAGAACCCCATGGTTTTGGTGTTTTTTCTTTCCATTGTTTCTGAGAAGGCGGGGGACCTTTGACCATAGCTGCTGGTCTTGTTACTCTTTCGGTCTCCTTCAGCAGGTCAGAAATCTGTATACCGCAATCTGAGATAGGTATAATATCTGGCGGTTTCTTTGTATCCGTGCGGCTATTATCAATGTAGAAATTTGCAATTTTGCCGCCGAACTTAAGCGATAATGAGCCCTTGCCCACATCGATCCTTGCTTTAGTAGCGTAGAGGAATGGTCGTCCCAATATTATTGTTGGAGGGTCGTCTTCGCTGGTCTCTCCCGTTTGTATCACATAAAAGTCTGCAGCAACGACGAGCTCTCCCACATAGAGTATTACGTCTTCCAGTACTCCAACCGGATGGATGCACGATTTATCTCCTAGCTCGATATTTGACCTGGGTGGTTTTAATGGACCAAGTCCTAATAAGTAATATAAGGAAGAGGGCATGGCATTGACAGCAGCTCCAAGATCGACTAAGCACTTATGAATCTGTGCTTCACCAATACCGCAGGTGACTGTGAAGGCCCCTGGGTCTTTATCTCTTTCTGTTTGTGGCTCACGATCTGAAGTGAGGGCTCTTTCTATTATAGGGCCATTCTGCCCGTTCCTTGGCTTAGGATTTGTATAATCGGACCCCTTAATATTTAGCTGTGGAGCATAAATATTAGTTGGAGAGTCCCACTTTAATTCGTTATTGTCATCCCATCCAGGTGCTGGTATGTCGGAGTGTATGATCGGTGGTGGTGTTATGTAAACAGTGAATGCGTACCGTCCATTGTCAGCATGCGTAACCCATGTTTTGCCATCATTGGGTCGGTCTTCCTCTTGGCTCCAATCAGGACGACGCCTCCGGGTGAAGTGTTTGTTCGTAAGTTTGTAAGTTTGGGATCGTGCTACTTCTCCCAGTGTCGCCTTTTCGTTTGACCTCTTTATCATGCTAAGATTCACCTCTGGGTTTTGGATGGTTTGTGAAGGAAGTATGCCAGGCTCATTAGTGAGTGTTGACATTGCAGTGGCGAGTTGGAACATTTGTTTGGTCAATTCTGAAATTGCCCCGTCAGTTTTCGCCTGGTATTGGTGTAACGAAGTACCCAATTGATTTATGCTTCCTGCGAGCTCCTTCATTGTGTCATCAAGCGACTTGGTTGGTTCTTGCTGATTATGCGGGCCGGTTTGGTACTGATTGGGTCCTCTTTGCTGATATTGGCCTGCTGATGGAGCGTTATGGTTATACTGACGATGGGGAGGTTGGTAGAATGACTAAGCTAGTTGAGGAACAGCTGGTTGTGCTTCCTTCTGAGGATAGTTGTTGTTACGCCAGCTTGGGTTGGTTGCTTGACCATACTGTCTGTTTTGTCCGGCTCTGTGATGAGCCGTATTTATACGACTCATCGAGTCATCAAATCCCACCAATTTTGGCACTTTATCATGCAAACAGTTACTTCTTAGTGTTGTTTTGCATTTCAGGTGCTTCGGAAGCTCTAGGAGGAAACGTGCATAAAAGACGGCATTTTATGTCGAAAACATCACAATGGCAGATCAGACCTTTGGACGTTCGTCGGAGTGCTGGGAGCTGACCATGGATCAGAAAAATACGAAGAATATACCGTTGCGTAGGTGACTCAATTTCCTACAACTCTCTAGTTTACACCGAGAGCATCCGAAGTCGTTTGGATGGTCAAATCGAGAGCCGAAGTCAAAACAGATGCACAGGATGGATGAACAGTGTCCGCGGATGAACAGTAATGTCCGGCGTGAACAGTGTTTTGGGCCGTGAACAGTAATTCCCGGCGTGAACAGTATTTTTGGGCCGTAAACAGTAACTTCGGGAAAATTCCTAATTCCATGCGTGGCGGTTTAGAGAGTGTCTAGAAGATTCTGGAAGGCTCTACACAGATCTGGAAGACTTGCAGAAGAAGAAAACTTAGAGACCAAGCAAAGTCGGTTTTAGGACATGTTTCCTAAAACCGTTTTTGGACCGACTTCAATTTGGAAGCTTAGAGGCCTGAGTTTTCTCTATAAATACAGCCTCATATCAACCTTTCAAAGCATCCCAAAACGTGGAGAGCTCCTCTCTCCACAAAATTCCTCTCAAACCCTAACTCACGGCCAAAACCCTAATTCCTCCTTTGCTCCGCCCTAGCTCCGCCGTCCTTCGCCATTGCGCCGCCCACCTTACTGCCCTAGCTCAGCCCCTGCATCAGCCGTGCTCAGTCCTTGCTCAACCCTCACGGCTCGGACGTTCCTTCCTCTTGGCACTAGTGAAGTTTACTTGTTATTATTCATCATTTTTTGCCCTAATGGCCATGTGTAACTAATCCTATTATTCGGGCTAGGGTTTATGCATTGTGACGATGTTTTTGAGACTTGGATCTTAATGCTATATTCATTGTTTTACTAATTCTCGTGCATGAATTCCATGAATTATTGCTAGACTAGGCGGATACTTTGTCGTAAAACCTAGTTGCGCATATTTCTATATTAATCATCTATCTAATACTTTGTCGTTTGGATAGGTAGCACGTCTAGGTTAGATAACACCTTTGTCGGGTTATTAAACCTAGGGGGATTAGAAGCTTAACACCTTTGTCGGGTTAAGTTGTGGCGTAACACCTTTGTTGGGTTACTTGGGAAGTCACCTTTGTCGGGACAACCACACTTAGAAATTATGAATTAGAATATTAGAAGTCAATGATAAAACAAGTCACAATCAAACCCTAGTCTGAATATTCCTCTCTGATATTTACACACTCGCTTATTTCGTTTATTTGCACTGTTTCCTAATCTCTCACAAACCCCAATTGTCTTTTCTTTTCTTCTTACAAAACAAAGTAGTAACTATCTAGCTCCCTTGGGTTCGACCCTTGCTTGCCACTGTACTAACCCACAGTTCAGAGTGAGGAGATTATAAATTTAGATTTGCAGGTACAACGACGACCTGTCAAATTTTGGCGTCGTTGCCGGGGAGCAACGCACGGTGAATTTTGTTCTTCCCTTCTTTTCGTTTATTCTTCTTTCCTTTCGTTTATTTTTGTTATTTCTTGCTATTCGGTGAAATTTCCTAGTTTGTATTTCGATTTCCTTGTTTTTCGATTTCCAATTATCTCGATTTTGATTTCTAGCTTGTAGAGGGTTCTGTCACCAAGACTTACGAGTCTAAGGAGATTGGGTTTTAAGTGAGACCGCTGTGACTCCTCCAATCTTCTGGGGACCCTTTATTGCTAGTCTGTGCTTGCTATTCGGTGCCTTGCTAGTTTGCACGTTTTTTCTAATTTACTTGCAGATTCGACATGTCTTCCTACTATGGAAGTGAGCCTTGGAACTATGAGGAGTGCTACCCACCATCCTTCCAACAAGAAGTCCGAGAAAAGATCATGTACATTGAGCAATCCCGGGATGAAAACTTGGATGAGTACCTACGGTACTTTGACTCCCTCGTGACAAGCTACCCGCACCATGGATTCTCTAACTACGATCTTCTTCAAAGATTTCTCGGTGGAATGATGCCTCATGAGTGGGATAAGCTCAATGAGGAGGCCGGAGGCTCGGTCTATGACTTGACCATCATCAATCTTTGGCACTTGATAGAAGATATGGCAGAAAGCTCAAGACAATATCGGGCCAAGCGGATTGCAGAAATAGACGACATGTTGCGCCAAGCTAAGGCTGAAAACGAGAGAGCCTCAGCCGAGCGATCAAGAGCATCGTCCGACTTAGACCAGGCCATGTCCAAGTTGAGGAGAAATCAGGAAGAATATGACAGCAGAAAAACAGAGGCGGACATGGCAGAGGCTCTAATAGAGCCTATCTTGGAGCCCATAGAACCGGCAGAAGATGAGGACACATGGTTGACGGAAGAAGAGATCAAATCGGACTACCCCGGATATTTGGAAGAAGATAGCCCGCTGGCACCTAAAGAAGAGCAGACCGAGCCACTCGAATCAGACCCCATTACCGAGTTTCCCGAGACGTGCTCAGACTTCATTGTGGAGCTACCCGAGGCAGAACCGGTCTTCACTGTCGAAGCAACAGAGGAAATCAAGGTCACCAAGGATTCCACCTCAGTGTAGGGCGCGGACGACTCTACAATTTATGCGCGGACGTATGAAGAATTACCAATAAATCAAGAGACGTCCGCGGAGGATAAACAGGAGACGTCCGCGGGCAGCACTAATTCAGGCAAGGATCCAGGTATTCTCGCACTCACCTGTGATATTGACTCTTATATTTTGCAGACGGGAGATGCCAGCGCTCACAGTCCTATTGCACTTATTCTGGGACAATCGGTCATCTTGGATACAAGGACCAAGAATGACATGGAAACAAAAATGTTGTCACCTGCGGTTGCTGGAAAGAAATCAAACTACCATGCTCACGAGGATTCTGACCGTCCATACATGAGGAAGAGACCGAGACATGGCACGTTTGGATGGAAACCAGGATGGAGAGACATGAGAGCACCTTTTGATGAGGGCTATAAGCTTCACAAGGGAGTACAGAAGTTTGATTTAGAGCAGCCTTGGGATCCTACCTTGTAATTCCCAAAGAGGTAACGTTGAGCCAACGACGTAAAACAAAGGCGCTCGCAGGGAGGCAGCCCTGCACTTTTCATTCTTTCACCTTATTTACTATTTATGTTTATCTGAGTCTTGAGTCTTATCATCACATTGTACTTGGGAAAGAAGATGATTTTCATGCAAGGACAGAGGCGAACGTATCCGAAATATTGGCATAAGACTGTATCCAACATGAGTAGTTCACACCTTGAATAAATTGTGTCAAGAAACATGAGCGTTTAAAGATTCTGTCACAAATACTTACGAGTCTAAGGAGGTTGGGTTTTAAGTGAGACCATTGTGACTCCTCCAACCTCCTGGGAATCCTTTATTCGTCTTAATGTCATTGACACAGACCTTTCATTTCGTGACAAACTCACGTTGTGATACAAGCTCCAATGGTGCTCTTCGAGGACTCACAGGAGAATTATCAGTCGTCTCTGATTGTCACGCACGCACGAGGGAAGTGCCTATCCTTACTCTCTTCTTATTTCCCTTTGTTTTATTGCATGCATTGTGAGTCTAGACTTAAGTCGTGCCGTGAGGACACGACTCATTTCAAAAGTGTGGGGTGGGAGAGTCAGTCATTGAGTCAGCACGTCTATTTCCTGCACCCTGCATAGAGTCAGCACATTTCGAGTCATTTTTAAAAATTTTGTACATGATACTTCACTACTTCCTAGACTTGCAGTATTGGATAATGATTAGGTGAAATAGATAGAGCCGATTACATGCATGTCTTTAGTGAAAATTGATTTTGTGCGACCAACATGTGATTTTAAAACTTTGCGTGCCTTTGTTAGTTGAGATAAATAGGGATGTGGAGTTGATAGAAATGCCCTAGAGAGACTTGACAGATCATTCAAAGGTCGAACTCAGGATATATGGTTATGTGGAGCTCGTGGAGGCTAGCACTTCGAGGCAACATAGTACGAGTCTGCTCCGCCACTGCGGTACCCTTTGCGGTTGGTCGGGACGGGAATACTTCACACCGTCCAAGCTCTAGTCCAAGTAGCCGGGAAAATAGGCAAGCGACCCTTGACTTGACCCGAGTCAAAAGGACGATGATGAGTGAGAGCAAGTAGGTTCGAGTAAGTCACAATCCGCACTACAAAGCAACAAATCCACCATCATTGTGATAGTCCACACGAAATCAAGTGAAAGCATCATTGAAATATCAGATCCGATGACACTATAGCTGGCCGAAAAGCACTCAAACACTTTGAAGCTCGAATCAATCACGTGCAAGAGAAAGCAGCAAAGCATAACCATATAGCAACGAGTTCGAGTCCAAGAATGCGGTTCATGGGTCTAAAAAGGGCTATCTCCCGATACATCCGAATTGATTTGCATCTCGACCCAAAGGTAACACGTATCTTTAACCCATGTTTTCGCACAAGTCTATTAGTAACGAGCATGCATAGAAGGTGGGATCTAGAGTAACCGAGTCATGTCCATGTAGCATGTCTAGGATGCCGAAGCATTGTGATGTTTACAGTATTTCGTTCCTCTTATGACCTAGTTCTTGTTCGGGACGAACAAGTTCAAGTGTGGGGTAGTTTGATGAGCCGTATTTATACGACTCATCGAGTCATCAAATCCCACCAATTTTGGCAGTTTATCATGCAAACAGTTACTTCTTAGTGTTGTTTTGCATTTCAGGTGTTTCGGAAGCTCTAGGAGGAAACGTGCATAAAAGACGGCATTTTATGCCGAAAACATCACAATGGCATATCAGACCTTTGGACGTTCGTCGGAATGCTGGGAGCTGACCGTGGATCAGAAAAATACGAAGAATATACCATTGTGTAGGTGACTCAATTCCCTACAACTCTCTAGGTTACATCGAGAGCATCCGAAGTCGTTTGGAAGGTCAAATCGAGAGCCGAAGTCAAAACAGATGCACAGGATGGATGAACAGTGTCCGCGGATGAACAGTAATTTCCGGCGTGAACAGTGTTTTGGGCCGTGAACAGTAATTCCCCGCGTGAACAATATTTTGGGCCGTAAACAGTAACTTCGGGAAAATTCCTAATTCCATGCGTGGCGGTTTAGAGAGTGTCTAGAAGATTCTGGAAGGCTCTACACAGATCTGGAAGACTTGCAGAAGAAGAAAACTTAGAGACCAAGCAAAGCCGGTTTTAGGACATGTTTCCTAAAACCGTTTTTGGACCGACTTCAATTTGGAAGCTTAGAGGCCTGAGTTTTCTCTATAAATACAGCCTCATATCAACCTTTCAAAGCATCCCAAAACGTGGAGAGCTCCTCTCTCCACAAAATTCCTCTCAAACCCTTACTCACGGCCGAAACCCTAATTCCTCCTTTGCTCCGCCCTAGCTCCGCCGTCCTTCGCCATTGCGCCGCCCACCTTACTGCCCTAGCTCAACCCCTGCCTCAGCCGTGCTCAGTCCTTGCTCAACCCTCACGGCTCGGACGTTCCTTCCTCTCGGCACTAGTGAAGTTTACTTGTTATTATTCATCGTTTTTTGCCGTAATGGCCATGTGTAACTAATCCTATTATTCAGGCTAGGGTTTATACATTGTGACGATGTTTTTGATACTTGGATCTTAATGCTATATTCATTGTTTTACTAATTCTCGTGCATGAATTCCATGAATTATTGCTAGACTAGGCGGATACTTTGTCGTAAAACCTAGTTGCGCATATTTCTATATTAATCATCTATCTAATACTTATTCGTTTGGATAGGTAGCACGTCTAGGTTAGATAACACCTTTGTCGGGTTATTAAACCTAGGGGAATTAGAAGCTTAACACCTTTGTCGGGTTAAGTTGTGGCTTAACACCTTTGTCGGGTTACTTGGGAAGTCACCTTTGTCGGGACAACCACACTTAGAAATTATGAATTAGAATATTAGAAGTCAATGATAAAACAAGTCACAATCAAACCCTAGTCTGAATATTCCTCTCTGATATTTACACACTCGCTTATTTTGTTTATTTGCACTGTTTCCTAATCTCTCACAAACCCCAATTGTCTTTTCTTTTCTTCTTACAGAACAAAGTAGTAACTATCTAGCTCCCTTGGGTTCGACCCTTGCTTGCCGCTGTACTAACCCAAAGTTCAGAGTGAGGAGATCATAAATTTAGATTTGCAGGTACAACGACGACCTGTCACTCTGTCATTGCTATTGTTGTTGTATCCTTGGTATCCTCCCATTGCATTCACTTCTACTGGTTCCTCTTCTATTAATGTTGGGCATGCGTCGGTTTTGTGGTCCGTAGAAGCACAAAATTCGCAAGGCTTAACTGGAACTGGTTGTCTTCGTAGGAACTGAATCATCATCTCTTTTAATTGTTTCATCTCTTCTGGCATGGAGTTCATCGGTGTTTCAGCTTTTGCCACATTCCTTGTTCGGGAAAATTCTTCCTGACGAGTCGTCTCTTCTCTAAATTGGGCGTTTTCAGCGACGTTGGTGATGAGATCCCTTATGCTACTTAATGATAGATTCATCATGGATCCTCCAGCTGAGGCATCCAGGAGCATTTTGTCTAAGGGTCTTAGTCCATCAATAAGATACTCGACGGTGAGTTCCTCAGGCAGTCCAAGCGTACAGCAGCTTCTCTCCAGGCGGTTGAACTTTTCCAGGTAATCGTACATGGTTTCATTAGGTCCTTGCTTGATGTCTTGTAGTTGCTTTCGTACTTGCATCGCCCATCCTGCCGCGTAATATTTGTCCAGGAATTTCTTTTGCATCTGAGCCCATGATCTGATGCTATCGGAAGGCAATGAAAGGAACCAATCGTTTGTCGCGTCAATGAGGGAAAAATAGAACGCCTTCAGTTTGAAGTCGTCTACGTTTACGCCATTCGGTTTTAAGTTCTGGCAAATACCATGTAAGCACTGGAGATGAGTCATTGCTGATTCTCCACGTGTTCCTGAGAATTTTGGTAAGTTATGGGCCACTGAAGTGTTGATGATCACATTTTCCAGTTCAGGGCCTTCGTGAATGCACCATGGCTGGTTTCTGAAATACGGTGCTGAGAGTTCTCCCATAGTAGGTTCGCGAAAACTGTTGTTACCCCCGTAGTAGTTATCGAAAGCGGGTTCTCGTCTCGGCACTTGTCGAGGTTGAGGGGGTGGTGGATATCTAGGGGGTTGTACTGGACCAGCTGCATTTCGGTCCTCGGGTGGTCCTTGGTTTCTTCGGGCGGCCTCCCTATCACGAGCTCTTCTGTCTCGGATGATCTGTTCTGGATCGTCGACGAATGGAAGTGGCACCTCATCATTTCGATCGTACAGGTTTATTTCTTCGTCATCCTGGTAGTCATGGTAGCTTCCTTCGCGAGACATGGTTGTTTCGAAGCGAGTATCGATTCAAAGAACTTTATCCGATTAATTAACTAATTCCCCGGCAATGGCGCCAATTTGACAGCACTGCCTTGTCGCGAGGCAATGTGTACAAATAAATTTATAAATCCGCTACTCGCGACTTCACTACAGGGTAGCAAGTGGTAAGTAGGGGTCGAACCCAAGGGAATTAGGGGGATAAGTTATTCTTTGAGGGAATCGTACAGCGAGGGAGCGTGTTTTAAGGTTGATTGGGATTTTAGCGGTTATAACTAAGTGACCTTTTTTTTGGTTGTTTTGGTTTTTAGTGCGGAAAGTAAATTACAGAAAAATAAATACTAAAAAATAAAAAGAAAGACTTACAGTGGGTGATGCGTGATTTGCGAGTCCTCCGGATGGTGACTGCAGTTGATTAAGGCAGTTATACTAGGAAAGTAAATACAGGGGGGTTTTGTAATTTAAGGAAAGCATTCGGTTTCGGGGGCCTTGCATCATAGCCTGTTTTATCATTTTAGTAATCCTTCTAAGTATTCAAACGTGCATCAAGGCCATTTCAAGCGCTCGATTTGCCACACTGTCTATTCTTTTGCAAAAGTGTTCGAAAGTGAATCAAGGCCATTTCAAGCACTCGACTTGCAACACTGTCTAATCTTTTGCAAAAAACGTAGAGCCCTTGTTCTACTTAGACTAGCACCCCATTTCAAGGTATACTAGCCTATGTGCATCCATTTGGATTGTCTTTTCCGATTTATCCAAATGGTGTTTGAGAGAGATCGAACTCCTCAGATAAGCTTTGCCATTTCAAGCATCCACTTACCCGAGTATGTTCACGAACTTCCACGGAAGAGCTTTGCCATTTCAAGCATCCACTCAACCTTGGAAGTTCTGACCTAATATATGGCACATAGAACAAGTTTTGAATACAGAGAAAAAAAATACTAAAATAGTCTAAAACATTTTATAATACAAGTACACCCCTTCAACCGAATGAAGAGTTTAGCTACGATTATCCATGGAAGAGGATATCATAGCTAAATACTCGGGGGTTTTTGAAAGACAGTAAGTAAAGGGGAATACTCAAGAACCAACAGGAGTATTCCCAGATCCTATTTGAATACTCAAGAACCAACAGGAGTATTCTCTAAAACTGTTATAATACTCAAGAACCAACAGGAGTATTATTTCAAAACCAAACTTACAAAAGTACCACAATTTCTAGAGAGAGAAGTGTATGTTGATTTTTTGATTGTTACAAATGAGATGGAAAGGCTTGTATTTATAGCCAAAGGAGAGGGAAATTTGTGGAGGAGCAGGGGGACACTTGGCAAGCTCTCATGGTGGCTTGGAAAGCCGCCGGTGGCCGGTCATGGAGGAGGAGGGGAGGTGGCTTTGGCCACCTCTTGCACAAAGCCGCCGGTCTCTTGTAGGGGAAGGGGGAGGAAGCTACCATGAGTCATCTCATTGCACAAAGCCGCCGGTCACCATGGAGGAAAAGAGTGAGTTTTGTGAGTTTTGTGTAGTTTTCACAAAACTATGAGTCCAATTTCGCTCCGGTCTGACTTTGGTTGTTCCTCGGTTGGATTTGTATTGAGTGATTCCATGTCAGGATCTTGAGATTTCTGCATTCAGCGTCTGATCGTGACCTTGGACTGACTCGTAATATCCTTTCAGCGTAAAATCCTCTCCTTAGCGTGTTTTCTCTCTAGAGTCCAAAATACCCTGTAGATATAAATCGGAACTAACAAACAAAAGTTAAATAGACAACCAGTCTAATTTAGTGGGTTTAACTGTGTTTTTGATTCGTATAATTATGGTCCATCACCACTCCACTTAGCGCGCAACTTCCTTGGTAATAATGTAAGGCGGGAGTTGTAGAGAAGAACTCGCTCGCATTTATTGAATTTTCTGCACACTAAGTGCTTATCATGCCAGTTCGTCGTCCCCTCCTTATAGATATCACCAGGGTCAAGAAGTTCATCCATGCAATTTGCATGCAGAGGTCTTAGCTCTCTCTTGCAAGGTTCCTTGCCTGAGCCGGTAGTCTGTTCAGCTTCAGCTGCTCCTTCAGTGCTCACTGCGCATATATTCATCGGTATTGGATAGCCTGGTACAACTCTGTAAGGCTCAATAGAGGTCAGTGTAATAGGGTCATCAACATCAGCGGAATCCAGTACATCACAGTCAGCAAACAGACTAGGACTCTTAGACATGTTGGGCAAATTAAAAACAACTCTTTCACTGCCTACTCGTAAGGCTAAGGAACCTCTATCCATGTCAATGACTGCCTTAGCCGTGTAAAGAAATGGCCTACCAAGAATAATTGGGATGTCTATGTCCTCAGAGATGTCCAGCACTATGAAATCAACTGGAAGGTAAATGTGTTTTACCTTGACGGGTACATCCTTTAGAACCCCTCTCGGGAGTCTACAAGAACGATCCACAAGGTGAATAGTGACATTAGTAGGACAGAGATCACCCAAATTCAGTTTAGCATACAAAGAATATGGCATGATAGACACACTAGCACCTAGATCACATAGAGCACGACAAACAGTAATACCACCAATATCACAAGGGATAGAAAAACTCCCTGAGTCTTGAAGTTTGGGTGGCATGGGCTGGTGCATGACTGCACTACACTCCTCGGTCAAGGCCACTGTCTCGGTCCCGTCAATTTTCCTTTTCCCAGTAAGAATTTCCTTCACGAATTTGGCGTAAGTGGGGATCAGGGTGATGGCATCGGTGAGTGGCAGAGTGATGTACAGAGTATGAATCTTATCCATGAACTGCTTGAATTCTTTATCTTTTCTTGTAGGCACTAGCCGCTATGGGAATGGAATTGGAGGTCTATAAGGAGCTGGCTCCACTGTCTGCGCAGAATTTTTAGCTCGGTTTTCAACCTCCTTCGACGTTTCCCCTTCAGCGGGTGTAGAATCAAGTGTTGATTTTGCAGTTGGAGTTCGAGTGGCTTCACCTGGCACAATTTCAATCTGTTTTCCTCCTCGTAGTGTGATGGCATTCACTGACTCCCTAAGATTTGGATTTGGTTTCGATGGGAGTTTCCCATGCTCCCTACTTGCCGAGCTTGCTTGCTGAGCTATTTGATTTTCCAACATTCTGCCATGAATAGCAAGCTACTCTACACTCCTTTACAGGTTTCTTACCTCAACGGCGGTTTGCTTAAATGCCTTTCGCTGATCCTCAAACATTCTGTGCTGATCATCAGACGTCTTTCGCTGTTCGGCTACGAAGCTAGCTAGCATGGCTTCTATGTTTGACGTCGGCCTAGAAGTTCTGAGCTTGTTGTGGCGGAGTTGGATTGTTATAACTCCCTAAATTCTGATTTTGTTGTTGTTGAGCGTGGTTATTGTACTGATTCCTTGGCTGGTACGGAGCATTGTGTTGCTGTTCTCTGTACGGGAATCCTGGTGCCACCTGATTCTGCGGCTTATAAGAGAGGTTAGGATTGTTCCTATTCTGGTTGTCCCACCTAGTCATGTCTGATCCTTGATTGTATTGCCCTACATAATTGGCATCCTCCTGGTTTACGCCGTTATTGTATTGTCCCATCACCGGACAGCTGTCTGCGAAGTGAGAAGGAGGGCCACATATTTGACAATAGACAGCTGCATTAGCAACAATAGACGACTTCATAGAGGGGCCTCTCTTCAGATTTTTGACTTCAGCTGCAAGCATCTTCACCGTGTTGGTCAACTCAGCTATATCATTGGTGCTATCAGCGAGGTAGAGATCTTGCACACCCTTCTTGTCCTTAGGATTTCCTCGATCACTCGTCCAGAGGTGATAGTCTTGAGCTGCTCTCTCTATAATATCATAGGTGTCTTCCAACGGGACTCCATTGTGTCCTCCACCAGCTACTTAATTTATCAAGATGCGCATCCCCTGATCGATTCGCTGATAGAAGGTGTCTATACTCTGCCACAACTCCACGTTGTGATGGGGGCACAGTCTCATCAGCTCTTTGTACCTCTCCCAAGCCTCGTAGAGAGTCTCACCATCCATAGAACGGAACGAGATGATCTTGTTCCTGAAATGAGCTATCTTTGATGGTGGAAAGTACTGTTGGAGAAAAGCTTCTGCCAACTTATCCCAGGTAGTGAAAGTACCCTCCGCATGGCTGTATAGCCATCTACTAGTCTTGTCAGATAATGAGAATGGAAATAGCCTGAGGTAGTAGGACTCTGGAGGGACACCATTAGTCTTCAGCGTGTTGCACATCTGAATAAAACGCTTGAGGTGCTGGTGAGGGTCTTCATTCATTCTCCCAGAAAATTGGTTGTTCTGCACCATTTGAATGAGTCCTGTTTTGAGTTATCAAGTGTTGTTGGCTATGCCAGGTGGTGCAATGGTAGATTGGAATCCGGGGACACGTGAAGCAGTGTAATTCCTAAGGTTCCTGCGCACTGGCTGCTGCACGGGACGCTGCTGGTCATCTTCGACCACCTCATTCAATGCTTGATTCTGATTCATAGCTAATGCTGTGAACTTGCGATTCAGTGCTCGGAGTTGTCGAGCTTTGCTTTGGACCCTGCCAAGAGTTCTTCGTTGGTCCGATGAGTCCTCGTCTTATATCTGAACCTATTTCTTCTGTCGGGGCGTTTTCCTTGGCATGAACTAGCTAGTACCTGCAAGAGCCAAATATCACTGTGAGTGAAGAAATTAGGGCTGAAGAATTCAGATAACAAACAAGGTGGAATAGTCTAAACTACACACGTTAAATCTAATATCACACTAAACACCGCTCCCCGGCAACGGCGCCATTTTGACAAGCGTATTTTTAACTCTTTATAGTCGTCAAGTTATGAGTTTTAGGGGTCGAATTGCAGTCAAACAAAATTTATAACCTTGGTAAGCCAAGGGTCGATCCAAGGAACAACGAGTGTGAGTACTAGCTAACAAGTGACCTATTTAGCTATTCCGAATTATTAAAGGTTTTGGTGTGGTGAAACAAATCGCAGAAATTAAATGCAAAAAATAAAAAGGTTGTGACTTTATCAGAGAAAGAATTCCAGGACCATACTTCACCCGTGCCAACCCTACTAATCATGCAATCATGTCACGTAAATTCATCAATCTATCGAATACGAAAATAAACTGAAATAACACTAAACTAGTTGCCCATCCACGGATCATTGTTTAGATTAATCTCAATCGTTGAACTCCGCCCATCCATGGATTATCAACGATCTCGATTATTAAACTTAGGGTTTTCAGACGAAAGTCAACTTTTCTATTAATTCATGTACTACCAATGTAGCTACCATGACCTAACATCAATTTCATGCAATCCGATTAATACCTAGGACCCATCCATCTTTCGGTAATTAACCTAAATACGTTCTAGCATGTAAACATCCCATTCAATGAAAAACTTGCAAGAACGATAAAATTAAGCACGATGAAATTGAATGTTCGGATAGCATTAATGAAAAATGTTTAATTGATCACATGAAGAGTTGGGTACATAGCACGGGATCCGTAGGATCCCAGAATAAGACGACTACTCACTACTCATGGTAAATTAACCAAAAGTAGTGTTAATGAAAAGATTAAGGACGAGGAAACCGTAATGACGCGGGTGCTCGTTGAATCCGCGATTTCTCGTGATGAGCTCTGTCTTCTCTCCCAAGTTAGGGTTATTCTTCTCTCCAAATAAGCACACGAAACTCGTTCTGGTCGTTGCTCTTTTATAGCGCAAAAGTCGATCAATTTCCAAAAAGGCTCAAAAACTCCCAAAAATGAATTAGGAAATTTTTGATAATTATGCCTGATGAGCCGTATTTATACGAGTCATCGAGTCAACAAATCCCACCAATTTCTACACTTTTATATGCGAACAATTACTTTTTAGTATGGTTTTGCATTTCAGGTGTTTCGGAAGCTCTAGGAGGAAACGCGCTTAAAAGATGGCATTTCGTGCCAAAAACATCGCAGTTGAAGATCAAAGCCAGAGGAGCGTCTGACCACCTGAACCGGCCGGCTCACCATGAATAGTATTTTCGGGCCATGAACAGTAACTTCGGGTTGTGAACTGTGTTTTCGGGAAATTTCCTAATTCCATCCAGGCGTGAAGGTTCTAGAAGCCTTGTTGGGCAAGTAAACTTACTGGCTAAGTTTGCTTGCAAAACAAGCAAAGTCGGTTTTAGGACATGTTTCAAAAAACCGTTTATGGGTCGAATTCAACTTGGAAACTTCGAAGCCCTAGTATTCTCTATAAATACAACCTCATATCAAGGGTTTCAAGCATCCATCAGAGCAGCGACCATCTCATCATCAAGAGAAAATCATCCCATCAATTCGGAGATCCATCATCCTTGGGCGAGACGAGTTCCTTCCTTCGGCGATAGAGAAGAATTTCCTTTCTTTCATTATTGTCTTGTATTCCCATGGACATGAGTAGTTAAATCCCTTGTTCGGGCTAGGGCAAATATATTGTGACGAATGTTTTGAGACTTGGTTTGTAATGCTATTTTATGTTCTACTAGTTCTTGTGCATATTTATCCCGGACTGAATTGTGAAGCTAAGTGGAGACTTGCAATGGTAAAGCTTAGCCGAGCAATTCAGCCCCTTATTTTGTTGCTTGTTTGATACTGAAACGTTAGGACAAGTAGTTGCACTTAATCTAGCATAACCTGAAACGGAGTGTTAGGTTTACTAGAACTAGAAGTCTATAACATGAAACGGAGTAGATTGTGGTGTAAGTGCTTGAAACGGCCTTACTTTAGGTTATAACCTGAAACGGAGTAACCAAACTTAAGAACATAAGATCAGATCATTAGAAGTCGATGATAAACTAAGTCACAGTAGAAAAGCCCTAGACCAAATGTTTTCTCATATTGAATCACAACCTTTTATTTACTCGCACCTTTAACAATCTGCTCACCCCCAATTGTCTTTCTTTTCAGCCACAGAACAACAAGTAACCTCACCAGCTCCCTTGGGTTCGACCCTTGCTTGCCACTACACTAGTTTCTCGCAAGGAAAATATAAATTTAAATTTGCAGGTTAAACGACGCTTGTCAATGCCCGACGGTGCCATGACTACCATGATATTTAGACATGTCACGGCAGGGGCAAAACACACTGAGCCATATGGGTGCTGTGTCTACCGTGACATTTAGACATGTCACGGCAGTCACGGCCCTGCCTTAAATTGCAAGTTTCCTTCTATGCAAAAATCCTACCGTGACTACCGTGACACTAATGAGATGTCACGGCGGTCACGGCCCATTGTTGGTGTAGAGGTCTTTTTCAGCCTTTTCCATTGATCTTTGTCGTTCTTTCGACACTCCGGGTCCAAGAAGCGATGATCTGTCTTTTTAACCTGAAACACTGGAGAAAAACATCAAATAGAGACACTTTGCTGGGAGAACGAGTGTTATCCTTCATCGAATGTAGTGGATAATTAGTTAAAATATTGATTGATCAACTTCCGCAACCGATAGGCTACGGCTTAGTGTTTTCCTAAACGGGTCCTATCATCTTGGCATCAGAGCCGGTCGATCGAGCGACCATGGAGAAAGGATTACCAGCACTTATGTCTTTTGAAAAGAAGATGGATGAAGGTTTCGCAAGACTGGAGTCCTTGTTAGGAAAACTTTCACCAAAAAAAGCAACAACACCAATCAATATTTGCAACGAAGAGGTAACACACAACACTAGCTCCGTTATCTCTACGAACGAAGTAGGGGAGTTCGTGACCAAAGGCACAAAGACGATGGAGGAATCTCCTAAGTGGGTACAAAGGCATGTCGACACACAACAAGAGGAGCACTTCGAAGGCCTTGGGACCAAGGGCCCTAACAATATGGCGACATATCAACTAGAAGAGAAGGATTTAGAGCGGCAAACGTTACCGGAAGATTCTGGTACTTACCAGTATATGGAGCATGAAGAGTATAGCTTCCACCCAGATTACGGCGCTGACTCAGGAGTAACAGAATGCGCATTGCTTTGCATGGCCGTGCAAATGGCCAAGGAGAATGTTACTAACAACGGGGAGCTCCGAGCAGTAGAGGAAACACTGGGGGACTTTGGGGATGTTTTTCAAACACCCCGAGGCCTCCCACCCAAGCGGGGTCACGAGCATGCCATCACACTAAAGGAAGGAGCGAAGCCTGTAACTGTCCGGCGTTATCGATACCCACAAATACAAAAAGATGAAATTGAGAAACTCATCAGGGAGATGCTCAAACCAGGCATCATCCAACCAAGTACAAGCCCATACTCCAGCCCCATCATACTCGTCAGAAAAAAGATGGAAGTTGGTGTTTTTGCGAGGACTACCGGGCGCTCAATAAACAAACGGTTGTCGACAAATTTCCGATACATGTGATCGATGAGCTTTTGGATGAACTACACGGGGCCACGATCTTCTAAAAAATTGTCAGGGTATCACCAGATACTCATGAAAGAGGGCAATCGACACAAGACAGCATTCAGGACCCATGAAGGCCAGTATGAATTCCTAGTGATGCCCTTCGGCCTCATGAATGCCCCAGCAACATTTCAGAGTTTAATGAACAAGGTATTCAAACCTTGGCTGAGGAAATTTGTATTAGTTTTCTTTGACGATATTCTTATGTATAGTAAGATGAAAGAAGCGCACGCGGAACACCAGAGGTTGGTTTTGGATGAGTTGCGCAAGCAAAAACTAGTAGCCAACAAAAAGAAAAGCTCTTTGGACAGAAGATCATCGAATACTTGGGGCATATAGTTTCCAAGGAAGGGGTGCCGTTGACCACTTAAAAATAGAGGCAATGCAAGACTGGTCGGAGCCAAAGTCGGTGCGGGAACTGCGAGTGTTCTTAGGGCTCACGGGATATTATAGAAAGTTCATTAAAGACTACGGCAAGATCGCTTGGCCGCTCACGGACCAGCTTAAGAAAGATTCATTCCAATGGAATAAAGAGCCTCCCTACTTACTCGGGAGGCTCTTTCCTTTTATCTTAGTTAAGTAGTAATTCGGGCATTACGCCTTGGGCTGACCTTGACCCTTGATACGGGGTCTTGGAGGCATTAATCCTTCGTATCAACTATCCTCATCCCACCATTTCCATCCTTTCCCATCCACTTCCACCAATTTCCCACCATATATACATCAATCCATCACCCAACCACCACACTTCCGCAACCGATAGGCCTCGGCTTAGTGTTTTGCTAAACGGGTCCTATCATCCTGGTATCAGAGTCGGTCGATCAAGCGACCATGGAGGAGAGTCTTTCTTCCTTGAAAGTATCAGAAGATGCTCATCACAAGACCCTCATGGAGGGTTTCGCAAGACTGGAGGATTTATTGGGGAAACTTTCACCAAAGAACCCTACAAGGTCAACCGAGCCTAGCAACCAAAAGGTAACTCCTACCATTAGTCCTATTACTTTTTCTTCTGGAGATGAAGGGGAAGAGGTACTGGTGAAAGAGGCAAAGCAAGTTGAATTCTCAGCACCATTGAGGCAAGAGGAGGAGGTTTTGGACGCTAAAATAGTCCAAGAGCAGATCTGCCCGCAAGAGCATATTTTTAGCCAAAATTGCTCGAACGACCAAATCTGTCACTCTGGAATCATTCCAGTTAAACCACGCAAGGAGGAGCACCTTCAAAGAAACCAAGGAGAGTAGATTCCAGTAGCAGCACCAAAGGTTATCAACGACAAGTCGCGCATCTTGATGGACAAACTCAACAAAGGCGAGGAGTCGGAGGACAATACCTAGTTCCTATGAGGTAATTTTCTGGAGTTGCTCAACATTAACCCTGGAGGAAATATGAAACCATTCAACCCTGGAGTACCAGCAGTATCGCAAGAAATTAAGGAAGCTCGCACATGGAATTATTCAGCCAATGACGTTCAAGACATTACAGAGGACAAATCTGCGCAGGTTTTGTCACAAGGCCACTCTGGCCAAATCTGTTTGCCACTTTAACTTATTGCCATTACATTCAATCAAAGAGACCAGATTCTGGTGCTCCACGCTAAGCATGGACAGAGGACCAAGCCCTTTGACCCTGGAAGAGATCTATCCTCGCCAAGGATGAAAGGCGGATCACCACTTAAAACCAAGCAAGAGGAAGTTTTCATCGAAGGAGAGTTCGAGCAAGGAATGGACGATTGTGGATTAAATTACATATTTGTTCAATTCATTCTTCAATCTGGAGCCAGACAAAGCACAACCATCCAAGCCCAACACGGGGCCTCGAAGATAGCCAAGAGACACGAGCCTACTATGAAGGAATGCATCATGGGACCTAGCCTCGACCTTGAGGACAAGGTCGGATTCAAAGGGGGCGGAATTGTTAGGACCTCGCACGAAGACCCAGCTCTAATAAAGACCCCAACGAGAATACCCGAGCAAGGCATGACCAAGGCACTCACGAAGGCCCCGTCGAGTGCCTTCGCCAAAGGCCCCGACCAAGGCTCCGAGCACTACCCAGCCGAGGACCTGACCAAGGGCCTCACCATTTCCTAGCCGAGGTCCCGAGATGACGAAGGGAACTTAAACTTTTTTGAGTGGAACTTAAACTTAACCATATACTTTAAAAAATTGTATTTATGCAAATCACGTGCAAACTATACTGAAGATTATGATATATTTTCGTTTTTCGGTAGACAGTCACTAGGTAGTTTTAGTGTAACTTCTATTTTAAACATATATAAGTGACAAAATAATTGATACGTTAGAGTTGAATGTATAGTTCGAGACTACGTGGATACTAACTTATGAGAATTAATTAGTAAATTATATTTTTGTATAAACACTTATGAGATCGGATAACCCGAAGATTAACTTTAATCCGTCTTACCTAACACCGGGTCGGGTTCAAGTTTGTCCCAAATTAACCGGTTTGGGATGGATCATTTAGGACTGGACGGGTCCTACTCACCCCTAGATTTAGTTAATAAACCAAAGGGACCGATATTGGAATTCATATATTGTAAACTAAAAGAGAAAAAGCCAAACATAAAACATGACACACACAAAACTCCGTCTCTTCATCAACAACGCCTTTTATCATACTTGAGGTCAGAGTATGATTCCGGTTAGGACTCATCCACGGAAATGCCAGAGTTAAGATGTCATTCCCAACAACACCTTAGAAGCGAGTTAAAAAAACCACATCATTGTTTTAAGAAAAAAATATCACGAGGTTAAAACACTGTTGACAGGAAATGACTTATCTAAGATGTCATTCCCAACAACACCTTAGGAAACATGAGTAAATTAGAAATAAATTGGAAAATTGAATAGAATTTGTTAGGATTAGTTAATCAAATTAAACCACAACTCCTTATGATCCAAAAGCTCAGACTTGTGAGTTATGATTTTATGATATAATATATGCTAGCAAATCTTAAGTAATTTGAGACAATTTCATCAAGTATCATATTCCGAACAGAATTGAAATTTGAGTATGTTGGAAAGTTCTTCTGAAACCTTCCTTTTCGAATTATTGGGGGCCATATACTCCCTCTGGGGTTATTCACCAATTTAACCCAGTTTCAAACTCGAATTACCCAATTACACCATTTGAAACTCAAATAACCAATCTACCCCATTTTATAACAATTCCGGTTTCCCAGCAACCGGTACTCTTAATCCCGGTTTCTCTCATACCGGGAATGTACAAAAATGAAGATGTGGCTCAATTTTGAGCGTACGTGGACCGAAACGAGATGAAATGGCATACACGTAGGATCCCGGTTTTCGGGGAACCGATATCATAATAATCCCGGTTTTCGGGGAATCGGGAACCTTCAAATTAAAATGATAGATTTGAATGATAGGGAAGAATGGGTTTTAGGGTTTGGGTGAAGAAGATGATGAATAGTAAAAGAGAGATAGACGAATTGGGAAGACAGGGAGAGAGAGATTGAGAATTTGGAGAGAGTAAAGTGACTGATAGATTAATTCATTTCTTTTCTGACATCGGTACTCGTACAGTCCTACTTATACATAAATAAATAACTACGCAACTACTCTAGTCTCTACGCCACTACTCTACTACTCACTTTTAACCATAAAAAACTATCCTACTAACATGGCCTACTAGTACTAATTGACCCACTAACATGATGTTAAGTAACACTTTCCGCAACACTTCTTCTGTTCTTCAATATATTTATTAGTATTTCGTCGTTTCTGACCTTTACATAGTGCTGCAGCCAATCATCATTGCTTCTTCCTGACATTAGGGTTAGGGTTTGTATGACTATCAGAATGAACTGTGGACATGTGAGAAAGTAATGATTTTTAATTTGAAGGTTCCGGTTCCCCGAAAGCCGGAATCATTATGATACCAGTTTCCTGAAAACCGGGATCCTACGTGTATGCCATTTCATTTCGTTTTGGTCCACGTTCGCCTAAAATCGAGCCACATCTTCATTTTTGTACATTCCCGGTATGAGAGAAATCGGGATTAAGATTACCGGTTTTTGGGAAACCGAGATTGTTATAAAATGGGGTAGATTGGTTATTTGAGTTTCAATTGGTACAAACGGGTAATTTGAGTTTGGATTTGGGGTAGATTGGTGAATAACCCCTCCCTCTGTCCCTCAATGTTTGTCCACTTTCTTTTTTTGGCGTCCCCTAATATTTGTCCGCTTTCCTTTTATATACACTCAATAATCAAATCAATCATCTCTTATCTACCAAAGAAATTTATTTTTATTTAAAAAAATGTACTTTCAATGATAAATAACTAATAATTCGTGTGTGGGATCCATTTCCACATATACTTTTCTGTTCTTTCTTCTCCTTCTCCTTCTCCCTCTCTCATTGTTCTTTATTTACTTTTTTTAATTTCTGTACAAACTGTTCTTTTGAACAAACAAACCGGGACAGAAGGAGTAATATAATTTGGAGAACAGACCGGGGTGTTTATGACTGAACTGCAAAATAATACCGATGACGTGTCATGTAGGTCACACAGAACTGGGATTACAACGAAAAAGTTATCTTCAAGCAAAGAAAGCTTCATCACTTGATCTGGTTCTTCGCATCTTTTTCATCCTCTTTAAATGTGTCACTCGACCAAACCCTAACCCTGAAACCATCGATCTTCGCAGCCATGGAGAACAGCTCATACTCTTCTTATCCCGATACGCAAAACTCTTCACCCCGATCTCGCGAATTGGACTCGGAGAATCAATCATGGGACGAGCCGATGTCCAACTACAAGGTCAAGTTCATGTGCAGCTATGGAGGCAAGATCCAGCCGCGTCCACACGACAACCAGCTCAGCTACATCGGTGGCGATACCAAGATCTTATCGGTCGACCGAAACATCAGATTCGCGTCATTTATTGGGAAGCTATCGAGTTTGTGTGATTCCGAGGTCTGCTTTAAGTACCAACTGCCTGGAGAGGATCTCGATGCGTTGATTTCTGTGACTAACGATGAGGATCTCGAGCATATGATGCTCGAATATGATCGCTTGTTTGGGGCTTCGGCTAAGCCAGCCAGGTTGAGGCTGTTTTTGTTTATGGTGAATCCGGGGGCGAGTTTTGATTCCGGATCCCCCAAATCGGATCAGCAGTGGTTTGTCGAAGCTTTGAATTCGGTACCCACGCTGCCGGTGGAGAGCTCGGTTCCGGTGTTGGTTGGGGCTGGTGCGAACACAGATTTTTTGTTTGGGTTGGAAAAGGGAGCTTCGCCGGTTGTGGTGGCGAAGTTGCCGACGGTTCCGCCGCCTGCTGTTGTTCCGTCTGTGACTGTTGTTCCTGTGGAAAGTCAGGTTAGAGGAGATCCTGTTCTGACCCAAGCTGAGATTCAGAGACAGATTAATGAGCTGCAAAAGATGCAGATTTCTGGTCAGGAGCAGGTTGTGTATCAGCAGAAATCTGATGTGACTGATGGCCTCAGGGCGTATGCTGGAGGCGGCGGAGATTATTATAGTTATACAAATCAAAAGGTCGGGGAAAATGTGGTTCAAGCTCCCCAAGGAGCACCTGTGCAAATGCCGGTATATTGGCAAGATCAAAGTCGGATGACTGCAGGCGGTTATCAGGGGAACTCTGGCGGGACTGGAGCTGAGCAGCAGTTATATATTATGCCGACGTCTGGAGGAGTGTATCAAGCTTCTACCAACTATCATCAAATGACTGGCCAAATTGCTCAGACTCAAGCTCAAGTTCCGGCTCAGGCTCAAGGGCAGGCGTATTATGGAACACAGAGGATGGTTCCTGAAGTCTATCGAGAGCAGCAACAGGTATACAGTGCTGTTCCAGCGCCAGCTGCGCAATCTGTTCAGCAGCTTACGACTGTAGTGTATGCTGAAGGGATTGGCGGACGTCAGCCAACTGAAGGTGGGTATGCTGTCACTTACGATGGAACTGGAAGGCAAGTTTACTATACTCCTGCAGGAGGAGGTGTGGCACCTACCTATCAGGTGGTCTCTTCTGCAGCAGCTCCAGTCGCTCAAGTTGCTGCAATAAACCAGGAAGGTAAGGTGGCTGTTGCAAAACCTAATTGAAGCTGGATGTCTTTGCGTCCACTGTAGTGTTATGTTGTTGTGTCATGGAGTTTTTGTAGGCTAATGGCTAATGTAGTTACTCGAGCATTCATGTTCCGTTATGTCTGGCTAGCTACACCTTATAAGCTGTTTGCAATTTTACAAGGTTGCTTGATTAATAAAACATGAGGACAAGTCTGCACTTGTAAAATAGATATGAGCTGTGGAAATTTATTTGACTGACCAATTATGAGATCTTCATTACTAGAATCTTGCCCTGTCCTCGTAATATTTTGATGAAGTATGAATTTGTGAGGAGCTAGATTTTACTGCATTTGAGTAATAAGGCTGCTTAGGTAATACATTACAGATCAAGAAAGACTTGGCTTTTGTCTATAAATTCTTTAAGCTAGTTTTGTATGGAAGCTGCTGATAACCATCTTATTTGTTTATCTGAATAATAACTTGTGACATTTGAATAACTCAAGTTCACTAAGCTCCAAAAGGTGGGGAAAAACAAGCCTGTTCAGCTCCAGAGCTTCACAGGTTTGCAACTTTGGAGGAGCTCCCCTCTGATGAATGTAAGTCTCCCTTCTCTGCTTTGCACAAATGTAGGGGATTCTCGACCCTGATATGGCATGTATCGGTCACGGTTAATGAAGAACGTTTAACTGCAATACAAGGGAATGTAAGTAAGTGCCCCCTTCTATGCTTTGCACCTTACGTGTTGTTGCAGTTGCAGTGCAGGCATAATTTTGTAGTCAAAACAGTACTATGCGTGTTTGCTTCAGTTAGGAGGAAATATGAGTTAAAAAACCTCACTGTAAATACAATAGGGGTAATTGGCTCATATGAACTTCCTTCAGCTTGGAATCTTTCCCATTGTTACAAAGAGGTGCTGAGTTACCAGGGGATAACATACCTTTGAGGCTTTGACAAAATTAAGCCTCAGTTTTTGTACTTCATCGTCTCTTTCTCAAACCCAATGGTCGGAAATTGTTTTGCATACTCCTCTACGTCCTGTCTGATCTTTGCCATGTCAAATTCAAAATCATTCATGCTTGCTACGAAATCCTTCAACTTAGTTCCTAGTGACACAAAATTAGCATTAACAATCATGTTAAGATAATCGTAGCAGCTCTGTTTTTTGTTATTTATATCATGGAAAAAGCATGTTATGGTTTCTATCATGATCAAACCAACTTAGCAGCAGCTTTGATTGTCAAGGCCAGCTTAACTGAACAACCTTCTCAAAATCTTCTTCGACAAACCCTCTAGATGTAAGGGCCGGGGTCCCAGAGATAATACAATAGATGAGATATCAGCTTAATCACTCCACATGCGCACTAGGGGATTAACACAGATGACGCAATACCCGGAACCATACCAGAAACATCTCCCGGAACAGTGTTTTTGTTGGCTGCTATATGAACTATTTCCAGAACCTTTTCGACTCTAGACCCATCAATGCCCTGTAAAACAATCACTGGTGAATGTAATAAAGCATCCACAAACAAAATTACTCCCAAGCTACTGCACGAGTTCCTACAGTACATCTAGCATGGGTGATCAAGTCAAATTATAACCTTTAGAGTTCGTGTTGATTACTAGTCGTAGTCTCTTAAAATATTTACACATGATTGAAAATAAAGATGTCTTGTAACACAAGATTTCCAAATGCTTCTTAAGAGCAGAACAGAGTAATGACTGATAGGAATATCATTCACTGATGAAACATCATCAAATTACCTTGTTTTTCAAATTTACCAAGACCAGGTGATTTTCGGTTCCACCTGATACAATGTCGTATCCTTTCTCCATCAAGCTCTGAAGTGTGAAGCATTACTATTAAATCGAGTTAAGATGTACTTATAGTGGCACATTGTGGTTGTTTAATAATCACTCTAACGACAATTCTCCTCAGTGTTGCTACCTGAGCAAACCTTGTGCAGTTGTTCAGAACTTGCTCTTGATAAGGCTTGTACCCTGGGGTTTTCATTCACCTGTATTTGATATGAATGTAATAAGGTTGGTCTCACCATAAGGAACCAAGTAAGGCTGTAAGAGTAAGGAATGCTTGGTTACACCAATGAGAGCAATAAGCAATAATAGAGAGACTTTATTGCTTATTGCTCTCATGCAGCAAGTGAGCAAAAAGCAATGCTTGATAGATCAGCAATAATGGAAAGGGTATTTGAAAGGAAATCAATAAGTGTTTCCCACTTGCATAGGAGTTTTGAAATTCAAAGTAGAAGAAGGACTCTTATTTATCAGATAACATGCAGTGTGATCAGCTTCTGCCCAAAAAACTTTAGGCAAACCAGATTGTAATAGCCTACATCTTATCCTTTCTAAGATTGTTCTATTAAACCTTTCAGCCAAACCATTTTGTTGGGGATTACCAGGAGCAGTACGGTGTAGGGGTGGGCTCGGGTCGGTTCGGGCCCAAATTTTGTGAAAACCGGCCCGAAACCCGAAAATTCGGTTCGGGTCGGGTTCGGTCTTTTTGAAATCGAAAACTGATCAAAGCCCGATTTTTGGGTTTCGGGTCGGTTTGGTCTTTTTCGGTCTTTTTTCGGGCTTTTCACGATTTTTCGGTCTTTTTCGGGTTTTCGGTCTTTTTCTGTAAATTGACAGAAAAAACATATATTCGGTTCGGTTCGGGCTTTCGGTCCGAGGAAAAATCAAAACCGAGACCGAACCGAATGTTGAGAATCGGTTCGGGTTTTTTTCGGTCCGGTTTTCTGTCCGATAAAAACCGACCCGTTCGGTCTTTTTTCGGTTCGGTTCGGTTTTTTTTTCGGTCCTCGGGTCTGGACGCCCACTCCTAGTACGGTGTTTAACAATTCCACATTCTTTACAAAAATTTAGAAATACACCATCAAGATATTCAAGGCCATTATCATTACCTTCTTACCAAATTGATTTTCCGCCATCATTTTCTAGTTCTTGAGAGTCTCAAAGGCTTCAGATTTCTGTGCTAAAAAAAATACCCAAGCTCTTCTGGTAAAATCATCAATGAGAGACATGAAATATTTCTTAGCACCATGAAATTGAACTCTTGTTGGTCCACAAAGATCAGAATGTATATAATCAAGTTTTTCTTTAGTAACATGTTTGCCTTTACCAAAACTTAATTTTGTTGACTTACCTAAAATACAGTTTTCACAAAACTTAAGTTTTTCTACATGGTCATTACCAAAATAGCCCTGATCATGCAACTTGTTTAAGCCAATTTGGCCCAAGTGTCCTAGTCTCAAATGCCATAATACAGTCTTATTCTTATCAGACTCAGTATAATTCACACTATCAATTATACTAGTGTACCCTTCTAGCACATATATTCCATTATGCCTTTTACCTTTCAATCTCAGCACATTCCCCTTATAAACTTCTATTTCACAATTTTCAGCCTTAAAGGTGCAACCATGTGCTTTTAACATGCCTAAAGAAATCAAGTTTCTGTTCAGTTCTGGAACATACCATACACCTGCGAGTTTGATCTCAGGTCCATTCTCCACTTTCATCCAGATGATGCCTATTCCCATCATTTTACAAGCTTTATCATTTCTCAGATGCACAGTCCCTTGATCTTGTTGTTGAAACTCCATCAGCCATTCTTTATGTGGTGTCATGTGATATGAACAACCACTATCCAATATCCATCTACTGGTTGAGCAAGCTTGAGTCACAGTAAGAGCTTCAGCTGTTTCATAAGAGTCTTCAGTCAAAGCAACATCACCCTTTTGAGTCCCTTATTTCTTCCTCTCAGTGCAATTCTTCCTCCAGTGACCAGGCTTATGACAGAAGAAGCAAGTAAACTTCTTCTGCTCTTGAGTAGAACTAGAACTGGCCTTATCCTTATCCTGAAACTTTTGAGGTCTTGATCTCTTCTGGAAGCCTTTCTTCTGGAAACCTCCATAAGCGACCAGTCCATCAACCATTTCTTTCTTGGCTTTCATCTCCAATTGTTTCTATTTTAAGGCAGCCAGTACTTCTTCCATTGATAGAGTTTCCCTTGAATACTTCATTGTATCCACTAGAGTAGCATATGAGGGAGGCAATGCATTTAGGACCATGATGGCCTGATCCTGATCCTCAATCTTCTCCTTTATATTCTCAAGATCATTAGCTATTTTTGCAAAATCATTAAGATGTTCATCAATAGACTTACTGTCATCCATCTTGAATCCAAACAACTTTCCCTTCAAGTAGATTCTATTTGTGAGAGTGTTGGTCATACACAAAGACTCCAGCTTCAACCACACCGCATCATCTATCTTCTCCTATGATACTTCCCTCAAAACCTTATCACCAAGGTGTAGAATCAATGTACTATACGCCATCTCCTGCATATCTTCTCTCTCGGCTTCAGACACAGTCTCAGGAATACTGTTAGTGACGAACGCCTTAGCAACTTTCATCTGAACCAAGATCGCCTTCATCCTTTGTTTCTATAGAGCAAAGTCACCCTTGCCATCGAATGTTTCGAGCTCCACCTTCGTAAACACGATCACTGCAACCTCGCGACTCTGATATCAATTTGTAGAGTTTACGCAACTCAATCTTGCAGAAAATGAATGAAAACGAACACAAACAAAATGATGTATACTGTTTCGGAGCCCGGGTGGCTCCTACTCCAGTCGAAGAGAGGCGCAGGTTTTTATTACTCAAATTGATGATAGTACAATACTCGTAACACTCTCCAAAAACTACACAATTGAAATCAACACTCAATTGGATCACAATCGGAAGAATTTTACAGACGAGCTTCAAGAACCCTAATTCTGAAAACTGAAGAACGAAAAGTGTGTTGACTCGCTGAGTTAACTCGCTTATATATCCGTTGGTCTCCGAGGCTTCCCAAACGACTTCGTTTCCTATACGCGCCCAGACAAAATGGTCTCGTTTCAAATAACTCGGGCGTGCACTCCTCCGTTCCTCGAAAAGATGCCATCTGATCCAAAGCTCCGCGCCACACAAGATGATGTCGTTCTCTTTAATCGTGAACTCTTGCGCCAACTCTATGACGACGCCGTTCTCATTAAACTCAAACTCTCCTTATCCGCGCCTTTATCAAACGATGTCGCTTAGCTTTCAGACTTGCCCAAACGTTGCCGTTTTGTTCCCTTGCATCCAGACTTAGCTCGTTCGTTCCATCAGCTCCTCCAGGCAATACTAGCCTTTTTAAGCGCCTGCAATCCTATTGTACTATCATCAAACACCACAAGTAATTAAAGAACCAAAATCCACAACTTGTTTGTCATTACTGAGCCAACAGCTTGCATGACGGACACGGAAGTGAAATTTTCCGATGGTATGAGCTAGAAACCCTGACAAGCCAACTCACGTGAAACACTCATTTCAGACCTCAAGGATTCATCTCAAACCTCCTAGCCGCATAAAAGTAGATTCAAATGTACGAAATTGAGAAGCACACCTTCAAATGCCTGGCTTTCTCTTGTTCAATAATGTCAGCGATCTCCGGATCCACTTCCTCCAGAGGAGCATTCAATTGCTTCGTCCACTAAATTGTAATTCAAATAAATGAAGAACATATGCAACAAAATCGTACAATGTTCTGACAATGCCCTAGCAGATAACAGATTTAGCACAAGATAACAAACACATCAAGAACAGCTTACTGTAATTCGAGATCTTTCCCTCTGGTCAACTGCCGCTGATACACACCCAGGAAAACCCATTAGACCCGCAAGCAGGAAATCATATCTCAGTGTTACCCACACACCGACTATGTGATGCACACTCTAACGGTCAAAGATTCCATCACTACACCATTTTGCCCCATATGCAACATGACACGACACGCGGTTGCAAAAACAGTATCTCAGAGAACGTTGCTCGTTGCATAAGAAACATAATGCCACATACACGAAACCTGCGTCGTGTCACTCGTTGCATAAGCCCACCAAGGCAACATGTAGTTAAGCAGCATCTCCGAGAACGTTGCTTAAGTTCCTTACACAACGAACTCAAAAGTAGCATATTACCGAATGTTGCATAAGTACTAAAATGCAACATGCTATAAAGTGACTTGTGGTCTTGTGTTGCTTAAGATTTTCTATGCTATGCCTTCACAAGCAACAAGAGCATGTGTATTTGACAGCACGTCATTGTGCGCTGCAAAATTTACATTTATAGTTCCACTACTCGTGGCTCACTATTGGATTAGCAAGCGGTAAGTAGGGGTCGAACCCAAGAGAATCAGTGTGGAGTAGTTGTTCTTGAAAAGAAAAGAAAAATGAAAGTAAATACAGGTTGGGTTTGAGTGAGTTGTAGACAGAAAGTAAATGACAGAATTGAAAGTGCTGAAAGTAAAGTGCTGAAAATAAAGTGCTGAAAGTAAAGTGCGTAAAGTAAGTGCGAGAAAGTAAATGACTTGAAAAGTAAAGTGCGTAAAGTAAGTGCGAGAACAACTGAGTTCAATATCAACCATACAACATACATTTTGGTTTGTCGCACGCTGTGTTTCAAGCGCAATACGTACCAAAATGTTATGTTTGATTGATGTTGAAAACTGCTGTAATGAAAGTAAAAGTGCGGAAAGTAAAGTACGTGAAAGTAAAGACTGAATGTAAAGTGCGTAAAGTAAAGACTGAATGTAAATGACAGAAAAGTAAAGTACTGAAATGTAAAGTGCTGAAAGTAAATGACAGATAAGTAAGGACGAAAGATATTCAGTCTAGGGTCTCTACTTGTGAGACAACCATCATAGACGTCAAATGATCTTACTTTGTGTTCATAAGTGTGGGTTATTCCTTGGTCCAGATATAACCCTAAAGTAAGGCCATTTCTAGCACTTACACCACAATCTACTCCAAAATCAAGACATAGACTTCTAGTTCTAAGTGCAGCCACTTGACTTCAGTTACGATCAACCAAGCGACTTAAGGAAGAGTAAACTACTCGGCTAAGCTTTGCCATTTCAAGCATCCACTTAGCCTTGTTGTCTACTCAAGATTGAACCACTCGGCTAAGCTTTGCCATTTCAAGCATCCACTTAGCCTTGTTGTTCAACCGAATAATGGCACCGAACTAGTTGACACACAAAATAGCATTAAGTTCTAGTCTCAAGATGCATACACAAGTATGAACACCCTTTGACCGAATATGCTTTAGATACTTGTATTCATGTCAAGGAATACAAGCACCATACTTACAAAAGTAAAGGAACACAAGAAAGTAAAGGAGAGGAGCTCCAAATTGAGAACAATGCAAGAAAATAAAGAGTGCTTGCTAGAAAGTAAAGAGTTTTGGAGCTCAAGAACAAGTGAAGAAAGCTTTGGAAATCAAGAACAAAAGTAAGAACAAGAACAAGTAAAATATAGAGAGGTTTTGGTATTGAAATGTAAAGAAGAAGAGAGAGAAGCTCTCAACTTCAAAGCCTACACATTTGTGAGGCCAAAGCCTCTATTTATAAGCAAGCAAACCGACTTAGGGAGGAAGATAAGGATTGGCTTGAAGAAATATCCCAAAAGCAACTTGGATAGGAAGAAGAGAAGAGCCAACCACTTGGCATCCCACTTGCACCTCCTCCAACCGACTTTGGCACTTGTTGAAGCCAAAGGGCAACTAGCTTGAACCTTAGTTGAGCCACAAGCCAACCGACTTGAACTTGGTTGAGGCAAACCAAATTCCAAAACCAAACCGAAATGAATAGTAGAAGTTAACCGGAATATAGGGAATTCGGTTTTTGGTTGGAACTTGGTTGGACTTGGTTGTGCTTGGCCTGAGCTTGATCGGAGCTTGGTCGGAGGTTGGCCGGAATTTGGCCCGAATTTTGGCCGGCGGTCCTTGGCTGTTGGACCATGGATTTGGAATGTTGAGGAGATTCTAAGACTGATCCATGAAGGATATTTGGCCAGATTCTGCCCGGAGCATGGTCGAAATCCCAAAACGGCCGAAATTACCCTAGTTTGGCCTTGATCAGGCTTGAGCTGGTTCCACTCGGGCGTTTTGTCTGGGAAGTAAGATTGTACAAGTTATTGGGCATTTAAAAAACACTTTGGTTGAGCCAGAATTGCCAGATTCCATGGGTTGGTCGAGCGACTTAGTTTCGGTGCTTATGCAGGGCCTTTGCTTTGGAACTGGGCCAACTGCCAATCTGCCAGAGCATTCTCCTTGGTTTTCCGACATTGTCCACCTTATTTTCCATTTTGATCACTTTGCTTGAGGTGGATTCGTCAGATCAGCTCGTTTGCCTGGGCAACTTGAATTTAGTGCTAGACAGCTCGGGCGATGCCTCGGCGGGGACCTGGTTTCTCGGACGCGGGCCTCGGCAGTCCCGGACGCGGAACTCGGCAGGCCCGGTACTTCTCGGCACTGGCTCCTGGGCGCGTCCGGCATTTCTTGGATGGCCCGGTTGGGTTCCTCGGACGCGTCCTGGTTTTCTCGGGCGCGACCTGGCTTTTCTGGGTGCGGCCTTGGTTTTCTCAGTTCAGCCCGGCACTCCTTGGGCGCAGGCCCGGCCAGAAATGACTTGTGCTACATTTTGGGACAAATCTCCCCTTTTTTAGTGTGATTCCTCTTTAGACTCCAAAATGCCTGTATACACAGAAACGACATTAATAAGCATATGTTCTTAGGACAAAGTGTCAAATAAGGTGGGTTTAGTGTATTCGATGAGTCGTATAAATACGTCCCATCAAATACCCCTACACTTATTCTTGTTCGTCCCGAACAAGTCTAGTCAAAAGACCCTAAGTCCTAGATATGGATGTTAGATGCTAGACTAGATTTCACCTTAGCATGCATAACTTACTTGTTTCCAAACAAAATTGTGCTCACATATGAAAGTAACTAGATACTTGTTACCTTTGAGCCGAGATGCAAATCAATTTGGATGATTGGGAGATAGCCACTTTTTAGGCCCTTGAACTGCACTCTCGGATCCGATCTTACTATATGGTTATGTTACTTGCTTCTTCTAGCACGTGATTGATTCGGGCTAATGAATCGAGCTCTTTTCTTTGTTTGCGTGGTTGGACAGCTTTTGTAGTGATTTGGGCTTCGGCCTTTGATTTGACTCTTTGAGTACTTCACTTTTGCTTCGGTTTGGTTTCACCATATTGGCTGATTTCTTTCTTTTCTTCTTTGAGCTTTGCTCCTTTGATGATTGCTCGTCCATTTCTTCACTTTTGGGAGGTCCAATCATCGCCCGAGAGCATATGGAAATACCTCCCTGCTCTTTCTCATCCTTGCCTTTTTCACGCGGGTCAAGATGAGGGTCGCTCATCTATTTTCCCGGCTACTTTGGACTAGAGAATGGACAGTTTGATTCCCGTCCCGACTCTTGCATAGACGCTGCATGGCGGAGTCCACTCTTCACCAAGAAGCTCGAAGTGCAGCCTCCACAATTTTCACATAACCGTATAGTAAGGATCCGGTCCCTTAAGTGCTTATCAAGCCTCTCTAGGGCATTTCTTTCAACTCCACATCCTACATTTATCTCAGTACACAAAGACAAGTAGGAAGTTAAATTCGCATGTTCTTACACAATTTAGATTTCACAAGGAAATGCATGAATCGGGTCTATCTATTTTCACATCATGAAAGTGTATATTTTCAAAAAGTGTTTGGCTACTATGTGCAATTACTACTATGTGCAAATACTACTCAATTACCCCCACACTTTTGAACGAAGCCGTTCCTCTCGGAATGTCTTAGTTCAAAAGACAAAATGTAAGCAAATAAAGGGCAAGGAAATGACATGAAGAGTAAGGAACGAAGAGAACTCCTTTTATGGTGTCGTTGCTAAGTCAAGGCCACAGGAGCAAACGACAAGGCCTGGCCCGGCCATATTCGGTGGATGATCGAGGGAGTTCGGCTGAGGCCTTGAACTCTCGGGTGCAGTCCGGTCATTCTCGGTCGCGGCCCGGTTATGCTCGGGTCATGCGCTCGCATGGTACAAAGCATGCGTTCGCATGAAGAGCATAAGTTCCCTGCATAAGAAAAACATTCCTTTCCAAAATACAATGAGGGTGAGTAAAGAAATGACATATAAAAATAAAAACTGAAAAAACTAGTTATGCCGGGTTACCTCCCGGCAAGTGCCTTTGTTTAACGTCGTTGGCTCGACGGTACCTCACTCATGGATCATAAGTTGGGATCCCATGGGCGTTTGAGGTCGAACTTCTTCTCGGTTGCCCTTTTATTCTGCCCAAAGAACTTATGGAGTGATGTGCTCGGTTTGGTTCTCCATTGGTCCGGCAGGTTCTCTTTTACATGCATCCAATAAGGTGAGTGATGGACCGTAATTATACGAATCATAAACACAGTTAAACCCACCAAATTAGACTCTTTGTCTATTTAACTTTTGCTTGTTAGTTCCGATATTTATCTACAGGGTATTTTGAAGTCTAGAGAGAATACAGCCTAAGGAGGAGTTTTTAGGCTGAAAAGATATTACGAGTCATTCCAAGGTCACGACCAGATGCCGACTGAAGAAATATCATGAACCTGACATGGAATCACTCAAAACAAGTCCAACCGAAGAGCAACCAGAGTCAGTCTGGAGCAGAAATGAACCGATAGTTTTATGAAAACTTCACAAAAATCACAAACCACTCTCCTTCCTCCACCTAGCCGGCGGCTCCCCTCACTCATCCTCCTCTCCTCCTCTCCCCTTCCTCCACATGGGGGGGCGGCTATGGCTTCCCACACCATGGGACCGGCTGCTTTTGAAGCCCTCCATGGATGTGTGACAAGTGTTGCCTCCTTGTGGCTCCTCCATGCCTATAAATACAACTCCCTTCCCTTTGTAAACATGATCCACAATTCCAACATCACAAACACAAGTCACTTATCTCTCTAGATTTTGGGCACTATTGTAAACACTTGTTTTAAATCTATAATACTCCTGTTGGTTCTTGAGTATTCTAGTAGTTCTTGAGTACTCTTGTCGGTTCTTGAAGTACTCAAGCTTGTCTTTACTTTTCACTGTTCTTGAGTACTCTTGTCGGTTCTTGAAGTACTCACCCGTTTCCTTTACCGTCTTTTACTTTCGAAACCTTTACTTTCCTGTCTTTCAAAACTGCAACTTTACTTTCAAAACATTTACTATTCCTACCTTTCGAAACCTTTACTTTTTAAGTACTTAGCTATGATGTCCTCTTCGATGGATAATCGTAGCTAAACCCTTCATTCGGTTGAAGGGGTGTACTTGTGTCATAAAATGTTTTAGACCCTTTTCTTAATGCCTCTTTGTGTTTAACTTGTTCTAAGTGCCTTATATTAGGTCAGAACTTCATTGGTAGAGTGGATGCTCGGAAGAGCAAAGCTCTATCATGAACTCGCGACCTCCGTGGATAAGAGGAGGCTCGGAAGAGCACAGCTTATTTGTGGAGATCAACCTCTTCCAACAACCATTTGATTTATCAGGAATGATGGTCAAATGGATGCACATATTAGACAAGAGTACTACGTCTTGCAAAAGACTAGACGGTGTGGCAAGTCTTGTGCTAGGAATAGCCTCGATTCACTTTTGAACACTTAGTATGGTCATTAGCGGTCAATGATAAACGGATTATGATACAAGGCCCCTGAAACCGAATCTTTCCTTAACTTAGAACTTTACCTGCAACATACTCTCTCAATATAAACTGCCTTATCAACTGCTCACCTTCCGCAAGAATTACCCTTCACGCAACAATCGCTGTAAGTCTTCTCCTTTTATTTTTAGTACTTTACTTTTCTGTCATTTACTTTTCCGTACTAAAAACCAAAACCAACCAAAAAGACACGCACTTGTTAACACTAAAACCTCAATCAACCTAAAATCACGCTCCCTTCCTGTACAAATCCTCAAAGAACAACTTATCCCCCTTATTCCCTTGGGTTCGACCCCTACTTACCACTTGCTACCCAGTAGTAAAGTCACGAGTAGCGGAGATATAAATTTATTTTGCACAGAGAACACCGCACCTTAACGACAGTGCGGTGGGCTCCGTCAGTGAGGCTCCTTTGACCATAGCTGATGGTCTAATGAGCCGTGGCCTCTTGCTTCTCTTTCCTGGTTTCCATTCCTTTGGCCCATGCCTTTGCCGCTTCTTCATGTTTGAGTGGTTGGCACCTTTGCAATTCTGGAAGCTCGGTATTGTGCCTTCAAACATTGGCGACATCAAGCTTGTTCCCATGTTAAGTCTCTTCTTTGGGGCTGAGTTGAATGGTCGTCCTAGAATGAGTGAGTTTTCCGGGCCGCTTTGTTGGCTCGGCAGTGAGGAGTGCTCCATCATTGGCTTTTCTTGCCCTTATTCTGCCTCCAACTCCCCTTGCACCTCATCATCATTGATTCCATGATCTTCAGTGGCTATGATCTGCATAAAACATGAAGGGTTAAGTTGGGGCTTCTCGGCCACAAGGACCGGGTCTTTCTCCAGCAGCTCTTTAGTGAGGATCAGGCCTGCCGTGATTTTCTCTGTTGGTTCGACAGTAAGGTCCGGGCATGTCTCGGCTGGTTTGGCAGTGAGGTCCGGGACTTCCTCGGGTGCTTCTTTTGTGAGGACCAGGACTTCTGTTGGCTCGTCAAGTAGGGCCGGGACTTCCTCGAGCGAATTGGTAATGAGGACCGGGCCTGATTTGGGAAGTTCTTCTTCTAACTCCCAGGGGTAATCTGAGTGGAGCACTTCTTCAGCCAACCATGGGTCCTCATCCTCATCATCCATAAGGTCTCCGAGGGAAATTACACTGAGGACCGGGTCTGAATTAGGCAGCTCGCCAGTGAGGTCTGGGTATGTCTCGGGCAACTCGTCAGTTAGGATCGGGACTTCCTCGGACAGATTGGAAATGAGGACCGGGCATGTCTTGGCTGGTTCTTCTTCGGTCATCCGCGGGTTCTCATCCTCTGCCGGCTCCTTGGGATCTTCTTTGATGACTCTTGGCCAGAGCATCTCATTGATCCGGTCTGAAGCTTCTTTTTGAGCCGCCCAGAATTCCTCGTTTTCGACCTGGTTTTGGTGTATCGTGGCACTCAATTGCTGGATGCTAGCTGCCAACTCTTTCATATCGTCCTCGAGTGGCTCAGTCTGATCTTGTCTTGGCCTTGACCTTTTGGCCAAATCATCTATTAAGTTCCAAAGATCATTCATGGTTAAGTTCATCACCGACCCTCCCGCTGTAGCATTATTGAGCCTATTCCACTCATGTGGCATCATCCCACCGAGAAACCTTTGAAGAAGATCGAAGTTAGTGAATCCATGGTGCGGGCAGCTCGTCACAATGGAGTCAAAGTACGCTAAGTACTCGTCCAAAGTTTCGTCCCGGGATTGCTATAGGTTGATGATCTTCTCGCGGACTTCAAGTTCGAAGGATGGTGGGGAAAACTCCTCATAGTACCAAGGCTCGCTTCCGTAGTAGGAAGAGATATTGGGCTGCAAAACAAAAACAAACAAAAACAAAAAGAACAACTATTCCGATTTCACAACTCCTCGGCAACTGTGCCAAAATTTGACAGCACGTCGTTGTGCGCTACAAAATTTACATTTATAGTTCCACTACTCGTGGCTCACTATTGGATTAGCAAGCGGTAAGTAGGGGTCGAACCCAAGAGAGTCAGTGTGGAGTAGTTGTTCTTGAAAAGAAAAGAAAAATGAAAGTAAATACAGGTTGGGTTTGAGTGAGTTTTAGACAGAAAGTAAATGACAGAATTGAAAGTGCTGAAAGTAAAGTGCTGAAAATAAAGTGCTGAAAGTAAAGTGCATAAAGTAAGTGCGAGAAAGTAAATGACTTGAAAAGTAAAGTGCGTAAAGTAAGTGCGAGAACAACTGAGTTCAATATCAACCATACAACATACATTTTGGTTTGTCGCACGTTATGTTTCAAGCGCAATACGTACCGAAATGTTATGTTTGATTGATGTTGAAAACTGTTGTAATGAAAGTAAAAGTGCGGAAAGTAAAGTACGTGAAAGTAAAGACTGAATGTAAAGTGCGTAAAGTAAAGACTGAATGTAAATGACAGAAAAGTAAAGTACTGAAATGTAAAGTGCAGAAAAGTAAAGTGCAGAAAGTAAATGACAGATAAGTAAGGACGAAAGATATTCAGTCTAGGGTCTCTACTTGTGAGACAACCATCATAGACGTCAAATGATCTTACTTTGTGTTCATAAGTGTGGGTTATTCCTTGGTCCAAAGATAACCCTAAAGTAAGGCCATTTCTAGCACTTACACCACAATCTACTCCAAAATCAAGACATAGACTTCTAGTTCTAAGTGCAGCCACTTGATCTTCAGTTACGATCAACCAAGCGACTTAAGGAAGAGTAAACTACTCGGCTAAGCTTTTCCATTTCAAGCATCCACTTAGCCTTGTTGTCTACTCAAGATTGAACCACTCGGCTAAGCTTTGCCATTTCAAGCATCCACTTAGCCTTGTTGTTCAACCGAATAATGGCACCGAACTAGTTGACACACAAAATAGCATTAAGTTCTAGTCTCAAGATGCATACACAAGTATGAACACCCTTTGACCGAATATGCTTTAGCTGCTTGTATTCATGTCAAGAAATACAAGCACCATACTTACAAAAGTAAAGAAAAACAAGAAAGTAAAGGAGAGGAGCTTCAAATTGAGAACAAGTGCAAGAAAATAAAGAATGCTTGCTAGAAAGTAAAGAGTTTTTGAGCTCAAGAACAAGTGAAGAAAGCTTTGGAAATCAAGAACAAAAGTAAGAACAAGAACAAGTAAAATTTAGAGAGGTTTAGGTATTGAAATGTAAAGAAGAAGAGAGAGAAGCTCTCAACTTCGAAGCCTACACATTTGTGAGGCCAAAGCCTCTATTTATAAGCAAGCAAACCGACTTAGGGAGGAAGATAAGGATTGGCTTGAAGAAATATCCAAAAAGCAACTTGGATAGGAAGAAGAGAAGAGCCAACCACTTGGCATCCCACTTGCACCTCCTCCAACTGACTTTGGCACTTGTTGAAGCCAAAGGGCAACTAGCTTGAACCTTAGTTGAGCCACAAGCCAACCGACTTGAACTTGGTTGAGGCAAACCGGATTCCAAAACCAAACCAAAATAAATAGTAGAAGTTAACCGGAATATAGGGAATTCGGTTTTTGGTTGGAACTTCTTGGCCGGAACTTGGTTGGACTTGGTTGTGCTTGATCGGAGCTTGATCAGAGCTTGGTTGGAGGTTGGCCGGAATTTTGTCCGGCGGTCCTTGGCTGTTGGACCATGGATTTGGAATGTTGAGGAGATTCTAAGACTGATCCATGAAGGATGTTTGGCCAGATTCTGCCCGGAGCATGGTTGAAATCCCAAAACGGCCGAAATTACCCTAGTTTGACCTTGATCGGGCTTGAGCTGGTTCCACTCGGGCGTTTTGTCTGGGAAGTGAGATTGTCCAAATTATTGAGCATTTAAAACACTTTGATTGAGTCAAAATTGCCAGATTCCATGGTTTGGTCGAGCGACTTGGTTTCGGTGCCTATGCGCGCGGGGCCTTTGCTTTGGAACTGGGCCAACTGCCAATCTGCCTGAGCATTCTCCTTGGTTTTTCGACATTGTCCACCTTATTTTCCATTTTGATCACTTTGCTCGAGGTGGATTCGTCATATCAGCTCGTTTGCCCGGGCAACTTGAATTTAGTGCTAGACAGCTCGGGCTTGGCCTGGGCGATGCCTGGGCGGGGACCTGGTTTCTCGGACGCGGGCCTCGGCACTCCCGGACGTGAAACTCGACAGGCCCGGTACTTCTCGGCACTAGCTCCTAGGCACTTCCGGCATTTCTCGGACGGCCCGATTGGGTTGCTCGGACGCATCCTGGTTTTCTCGGGCGCGGCCTTGCTTTTCTAGGCGCGGCCTTGGTTTTCTCGGTTCAGCCCGACACTCCTTGGGCGCAGGCCCGGCCAGAAATGACTTGTGCTGTATTTTGGGACAAATCTCCCCTTTTTGAGCGTGATTCCTCTTTAGACTCCAAAATGCCTATATACACAAAAACGACATTAACAAGCATATGTTCTTAGGACAAAGTGTCGAATAAGGTGGGTTTAGTGTACTCGATGAGTCGTATAAATACGTCCCATCAGTATTACGTTGGATATCTTATGGAACAACCGTTGTTTAAATAGTATATTTATGTTGCTTAAGTGTTAAAATACGGACTTTATGAACCTCGTACAACATGGATGCGGGTTATGTTATGATTTAATTCAGTGATCAAACAATACATAAGGGTTAAGAGGGTTATGCGATGTTATGAGTCAATTGTTAGATAAAACAATACATGAGAGGTTATATGTGAACGTTGTAATTTTTAGGTACAAGTCAAAAACATTTATATTGACCGGTAAGTACCGGGTCGTCCAAGGAGCAAGTTTAAACTCAAGATCACTATTCGATTTTACTTAATAAGTCTACTTCCCAAAGATTGTGTGAAATGTTGTTATCGATCGTCAAATTATGAATAATGCAATTAAAAGGTTGTTTTCAAGGATTTCAAAAGCGCTCCTAGGGTACTACTTCCCTCCTTGGTGCATTCAACTCTAAGGTTCAATTTCATGCAAGAATGAATAATGAAAATGATAGATTAAGGCGTATCCCTATTAAATCCAATTCAATCGCTAGATTTTGTTATCCGATTTAAGGGAAGGATACCTCGCACGTGAGCTTCAATCGCTAGATATTGTTAGCTCACGTCCTACTCAAAAGTTCTCAATCATCAACGCTAGTTGAGTGATTGATGACCATTGAGCGGTTTAAGATCAAGCCAATCTCAATGCCAAAATGAGTCACGCTAGTGATCTTACTTAGCAAGGGTGAATCTACTTCATTCTAGAATCATTAGTCTCACTCGCTAGAGCATTCAACATCAAATTCATATTTCTAGTCCACTTAGGTATTTTATCAAACACTTGGTGGGCATAGAATAGACAATCAATCCAAGTAGATTCACAATTATTTCAAACATTCATTTATTGCATAAAATCATTAGATAGATGAGTTTATACACCAAGGAGATCCATAGACCCCTAGAAACAAATGGAACTACTCACTACTCATGTTCATAGGCAAACCAAGTAGTGTCTTTACAAGAGAAATGAAGAAGAACACAAAAAGAGTAAGGAATAGAGTGAAGAATCCCCCTATATCCTTAGATGCTCCTCTTTGATGAGTTGATCTTCAAAACCCTTTTGCTCCCTTTCAAAACCCTTGAAATTCCCCAAAAAAGAGTCCCCCTTGATCAATTTCGCCACTTTCTATTTATAGCCTCGGGTGATTTTTCGGTACTGTAGCGGTCCAGTCGATCGACTGGCACTGGGCTGAGGCTCAGTCGATCGACTGGAGTAGCAAAATGGCCGTTTGGTTAGCAGGATCCCAGTCGATCGACTGGCCCAAAGAAGGCTCCCAGTCGATCGACTGAGAAGGGTCATTCTGCAGTTCCTCCTGTTTGTGCGTTCAGTCGATCGACTGGAGCAAGGAAGCTTCCCAGTCGATCGACTGAGGCGGGCTATTCTGCAACACCTCCTGTTTGTGCGTTCAGTCGATCGACTGGAGCAAGGAAGCTTCCCAGTCGATCGACTGGAGGTGTGAATCCTGCCAACTTTTGCTCTAAATACCGATCTTTCCCGAGCTTTCTTCTAACGGCTCTTGATACTGGGACAACTTGATTTGCACCTGAAACGCATGGAAAAGGGATTAAATGACATCGATTGGTAGTCGAAATCGAACTAAAGCTATAGTGAAAACGGGCATTAAATGAGTCGAAACTCGACTCATCAAAACACTCCACACTTAAGCTTTGTTCGTCCCGAACGAAGTATGCAAATATGCCAAGGAAGGTGCAATGTCGAAATGCTAGTGGTGCTATGTTTTTTTCGTGCATTTGCCACACTAGATTTCACGAGGTCTCGATCCTTATTTCTAACGTGTTATTGAAAAGTAAAAGACAAGTATGTACAATCTACCTAGCTCCTTTTCGTAGGCGTTACGAATGCATTTAGCGTATGCATTAAGCCTTTAAACCCCTAGGCTACCCTAGTGGACGAGTTATAGTCTCGTGAGAGTTTTCAGAAAAGGGAATACTCACAAATCCCAAATGCACATATCCCATAAGAGTGAATGCAAGAGTGCTCAACCAAGGCTACGATTTCTCAAAACAAAGTCCTCACCCCACGCTAGGATTACCGTCACATTATCATCAAAAGAACTTTTGAACCATTTAAGTATCCTATGAGGTTGTGCATTCAAGATCATCAATACTAGAGCTTTCAAATGTCTCATCCAAAAGTCTACTCATTTTCAAGGCAATACAATAGAAGTGAAGCTTTTAGTTTGCACAAAAGACGTCAATCGCTCGCCTATGCTAGCTAGGGCTAGTCCACGGGTTTGCGACATGGAATTCATTCCCAAGTTTTAGGCGCTTAAGCCGTAATCCATAAGGGAAGAGGAGTTCGACACAAGAGTTCTTATAAAACAAGCATAGACCAAATGATAGTTCCCGTGCAAGCACATGGGTCGTCCAAAAGTAATTCTAGCTAGCACACATGCAAATGATGAATCCCGCACAAATGAAAAATGATGGAAGAACATAGAGTCAAGTTTTAAGTGCTTCTTATTTTCTTTTTCTTTTTTTCTTTTTTTTTTCTTTCTTTCTTTTTTTTTTTTGAAATGGCCTTTGGCCTACAAATGCTTTCGAGGGGGGACTTACCTCCCTAACCCCGGCATTTGTATCATTTTTTTTTTTTTTGAATGGGGCTTCGCCCTCTTTTATTTTTGACTCCACACTTAAAACTTGACAATATGTTCAAAAAGTGTATGAAATGTGCGGGAATCAAACATAAGCAAGGCACAATGTAAGAGGACTCAAGTCACCAAAGAGCATACTCAAGGGGTCTAAGTTTTTCGTGGAATTTTTTTTTAAAAGTGCTTGCTAAAATTTGATCCAAGGTATTTCAACGAAAATACTTAGAGAATTAGATAGACAAGAGATAGCAATGATATTGATTCCCAAGAATGCACATTTGTAGGACTAGGTCGGTTCTAGGTTCAAGATTCAATAAATGCGACGAATAGGCTAGATGTGATTTATAGGAATTTAGAATCGATAGTCACAAGCCTATGTGGTTAAAAACACTCTCATGTTAGGGATAAGATGCAAAAGATGTAAGTGTCCATCAAAAATTGATATGCAAGGCATGAAAGCATGTGAGCATGTGAATGACGTGCATAAATCCACTCCACACTTAAAAGCAAGCTTAGTCCCTAAGCGCAAACAATAAAAAAATGAGATAAAGGCGCATATGAACTCCCCTCGTTTGTAGATGTGCCCCACCAATAGAAAAGATGTCAATGTGCTAAACGCGATCGAACATGATGCAAATTATTCCCTTGATGACAAGAAAAACATGAGAGGTTAAAAGTAACAAGTGACATACAAGGTCATGCAACGCAAGTATGAGCAAGTGAGCTTCACTAGTTACATAATAACATCATGACATAAGATTAATACACCTCAAACAAGGAAAGTAATCTACATCCTTCATAATATGCACATGAGTACTAGGGCAACATCATTATTCATGGATAAATCAAAGGGAAATGTGAAGGATTTGGCAATGTGAAGTTGGATTGGAGTGAGTGAAACTCACTCCACACTTAAGATCTCACACTCAAAAGACAAAACACATGCCACATTCAAAATTCAAGTCACGCAATGATCATGCCAAACAATTAAGCATTAAGAATGTGAATAGACAACTTACAAGCCGGGTTACCTCCCGTGAGGGCCTAGTTTTTCCCGTCTTGGCAAAGACGTAGCAAAGCGCCCCATAGAATCACTCGTGAGAAGTCCTTTGCTAGGATCCCTTCTCACGGGGCCTTGGAAATTGGCGTGTCAATCCACCTTCAAATCCCATTTGAATTCTCGTCCATCAAGCCTACGATGGACTTCCAATTGCAAGTTTGACCCCTTCATAAACAATGAACCCTTTAGAATTAAGGGGTCATTGGAGCTCCTTTTGAAAAATCTTGCAAAATGTGGTAGGAAACTCCAAAACTTGTCCCGAGGCCTTGTGACAAAGAAGGGATCTTCAATGCTAGCCCCAAGCTTGATGGGCACACCTTCCTTCAATTTTTCGATGATGTCCTTGGGTGCCCAATCCTCAATCTCCCTCATTAAACAATCGTCTCCTTGTATGCGAGGTGGCTCTTTAGTCTCTTCCATGAAAGTCTCAACAAAGTCTCTATACCCTTGAAGCTCTTGTGGCTCAATATCCTCTTCCTCAACCATATCATCATCAAGAACTTGGGATTCACATTTAGGCTCTTCTATAGCGGGAGGGAGGAGTTCTTCTTCATCAATAAAAGTCGTTTCCTCTATGCAAGAGGCATCATCCTTGAAGAATTCCTCGTCGGAGAGCCAAGACGTTGATGGAATGGTGAGCTCTTGTGTGTTCTCGTCTAAATGATCTTTAGATGTGCTAGTAGTGAAGGATGCTTCACTCTTGCATTCCACATCATCTTCGTCACAAGATTCACCATCACACCCCTCATAAAAAGCTTGGAGAGCGGCTCTCTTGAACTCCTCCTCATTTAATTGATCCCATTCTTGCCTTGAGGCATTAGATTCAAGAACTTCCTCTTTGGACACCTCTTCTTCATCATCCAAGTCCCCATTTTCCATTGCTTGTCGCGCTAATGTGCTTTCCAACACTTTTCTTTGGGCTATAAGTTCATCCATGCGTTGGTTCAAAGCTTGGAAAGCTTGTTGTGTGTCTAGGCGATCTTGGGAGATCTTGGCATTAAGAGCTTCATAAGAGGCCATCCCTTCTTGTCTAACTCTCTCACCTTCATTCAAAGAGTTTAGCAATTCCTTGTAGAAGAGCTCCTTGTCCATAGGTTGTGGATTTTGAGGGTATGGAGGGTAGGAGTCTTCCTCTTGTTTACCCTTCTCATTTGCCTTCAAGGAGTTTAGCAATTCTTCGAGGGCGGGTTGAGGAGGTTGAGGATTCAATTGATATTGAGGGTAGGAGGCATCTTCAAACGAGTATTGGCTATCATTTCGATAAGAAGTGTATGATTGTGTCGGATAGCAAGGATCTTCCCAATAGGCATTTCGATGCTCCTCCTCTTGGTACCATTCTTCATTGTATGAGACTTGTCGGTTGTATGAGTACATCCTCGCAAGACAAAAGAACAAAGTTAGCAAGAGATATGAGTGTAAAGAATGTACAAAAAGAAAAAGGAAAAATATTTACAAGAATAGTCCAAATCTCACAAAATCTACTCTAGTGCTCTAGTTAATTCATTGCTCCCCGGCAACGGCGCCATTTTGAACGTTGTAATTTTTAGGTACAAGTCAAAAACATTTATATTGACCGGTAAGTACCGGGTCGTCCAAGGAGCAAGTTTAAACTCAAGATCACTATTCGATTTTACTTAATAAGTCTACTTCCCAAAGATTGTGTGAAATGTTGTTATCGATCGTCAAATTATGAATAATGCAATTAAAAGGTTGTTTTCAAGGATTTCAAAAGCGCTCCTAGGGTACTACTTCCCTCCTTGGTGCATTCAACTCTAAGGTTCAATTTCATGCAAGAATGAATAATGAAAATGATAGATTAAGGCGTATCCCTATTAAATCCAATTCAATCGCTAGATTTTGTTATCCGATTTAAGGGAAGGATACCTCGCACGTGAGCTTCAATCGCTAGATATTGTTAGCTCACGTCCTACTCAAAAGTTCTCAATCATCAACGCTAGTTGAGTGATTGATGACCATTGAGCGGTTTAAGATCAAGCCAATCTCAATGCCAAAATGAGTCACGCTAGTGATCTTACTTAGCAAGGGTGAATCTACTTCATTCTAGAATCATTAGTCTCACTCGCTAGAGCATTCAACATCAAATTCATATTTCTAGTCCACTTAGGTATTTTATCAAACACTTGGTGGGCATAGAATAGACAATCAATCCAAGTAGATTCACAATTATTTCAAACATTCATTTATTGCATAAAATCATTAGATAGATGAGTTTATACACCAAGGAGATCCATAGACCCCTAGAAACAAATGGAACTACTCACTACTCATGTTCATAGGCAAACCAAGTAGTGTTTTTACAAGAGAAATGAAGAAGAACACAAAAAGAGTAAGGAATAGAGTGAAGAATCCCCCTATATCCTTAGATGCTCCTCTTTGATGAGTTGATCTTCAAAACCCTTTTGCTCCCTTTCAAAACCCTTGAAATTCCCCAAAAAAGAGTCCCCCTTGATCAATTTCGCCACTTTCTATTTATAGCCTCGGGTGATTTTTCGGTACTGTAGCGGTCCAGTCGATCGACTGGCACTGGGCTGAGGCTCAGTCGATCGACTGGAGTAGCAAAATGGCCGTTTGGTTAGCAGGATCCCAGTCGATCGACTGGCCCAAAGAAGGCTCCCAGTCGATCGACTGAGAAGGGTCATTCTGCAGTTCCTCCTGTTTGTGCGTTCAGTCGATCGACTGGAGCAAGGAAGCTTCCCAGTCGATCGACTGAGGCGGGCTATTCTGCAACACCTCCTGTTTGTGCGCTCAGTCGATCGACTGGAGCAAGGAAGCTTCCCAGTCGATCGACTGGAGGTGTGAATCCTGCCAACTTTTGCTCTAAATACCGATCTTTCCCGAGCTTTCTTCTAACGACTCTTGATACTGAGACAACTTGATTTGCACCTGAAACGCATGGAAAAGGGATTAAATGACATCGATTGGTAGTCGAAATCGAACTAAAGCTATAGTGAAAACGGGCATTAAATGAGTCGAAACTCGACTCATCAATATGCACTAATGATAATTGGAGATAATGTGTACATGAGTTAAAGGTAATATCACAAATGCATTAGATTGAACATAAGTGTAGTTATGTTATGAGTTGTGTAAATTAGATTGATCAAATACATAAGGTTGTTAGATTTAACTTAATTTATGGGTAATGCATTAATGATAACCTCCATTTCATGTAATCTACTCACATCATGATTAATGATAAAGAATATCAACGACAAGTTATAACATGTGTTCATATAATGCGTACATAAGCGGTTATGTTTATCATTTATATTGTTATGAGTTATGTGAATTAGATTGATCAGACACGTAAGCTTGTTAGATTTGACTTGGTTTAAGGGAGTTATGCACTAATATGACTTAGCCTTCATAAAGATTTAACTTGTACATAAGAGTTATATTATGAGATGTTGGTTAGATTTATCAAGTACATAAGGTTGTGAGATTTTAACTTGGTTTTAAGGGTAATGCACTAATGAATTAGTGTTCAATTTATTTAACTTGGTATAATATAAAGTTTAGGTTCATAATATAGGGTTTGATTCCCATGAGAAGTGTCAATATCATGAGAAATGAGAAGAGATCCGAACCTTACATTTAATTAGATCTAAGGCTAATATTAAACCTAATATTCTTCATAATTCGTCATTGATAACGATTAAATTTTATGTTAAAGGGTAATCTCGGAATCAAAATATCACTCCAGACCTAATCGACGACGACGAAATCAAAGAAGATAAAGATAAAAACAATGCAGCAGATTCGAATCATTGAACAGCCGCTTCCGTCGCTCGATTCGATCAATTCATGGCGGCTTCCGTCGAGTGAATCAAGCTCGCAAAGCTCTGCGGCTCCAAGACAATCCCCGTCTTAGATTCGCTAATCGGTCCGCAGCTCATCAGTGTTAATTCGGGATCCGCGGCTCCTCAGTGATTGAATTCTTCAATTGTTTTGCAAATTATGATTTTCCGATTTTGAATCGGTAAGGCTGATTTGAATTTGGCATACTGTGTCTCTGATTTTCCGATTTGTAGTTTATGATTCGTAGTAAAATTCGTAGTTTATGATTCGTAGTATGATTCGTACTGTAACTTGTGTCTTATTCATAATTTGATAATTATAATTTGTAGCTTCTAGTTCATAATTGTAGATTTTTTAGGTCTGCATATTTTTAAACTATTATTCGAATCTCTTACGCATAATTCGTAGTAAAATATGCATCATTCGTACTGTAACTTATGATTCGTATTATCATTATCATTAGTAGTCATATTGGTTTAATATTGTTAGTAAATGCTCATAATACGTATGATACCCATCATAATTCGTAGCATGAATGATGTGTATAAATTGTATTATAATGATCATAATTTGTAGCTTATGATTCGTAATTGGTACCAGCAGAAAGTGCATATGATGAGATTTTTATATTTCATTGGCCGAATTTTTTATACAATTGAAATCTTATAATCATCATTGTGATAAAATACGTAACCTCATGTATCAAGATTCGTAGCATCATGTATAGAGCTTCGTAGCATCACGTAGCATCATATATACGTAGTCTAAAGGATACACGCATAATTGGTAGTAAATGATCATAATATGTACAATTCTCATCATAATTCGTAGCCTGAATGATAGTAAAATTTGTACTATATTGATCATAATTGGTAGCTCATAATTGGTACGTATCATAACCTACGTATAATGAGGCTTTGGCTCATAATTGGTACCTTGTATCATAAACTACCTTGTACCTTGTATCCTTTTCTTTTCTTATCAATATCTCTACTTGTTGGCTCAGCTGTTTCAACCAATGTACTCTACTGCTGTGAATGTTTTTTCTTACTGATTTTATATTTATTATATTTACCATTGGTGGACGACGTTGTGGGCTTGGTGAACTCATTCTTCCGGAAAATGAGCCGGGCAGCAGTATCATGCCTGTAATCTCTTATTTTACTCTTTTACCAATTCATTTTGAATTCCAGTTCTGCCTTGCCAATACCTGCTATACCCCATACTTTCACTTTATGTTAATACTTTCACTTTATTGCAGGGTAAGGTTAATCCAACTCAGTGTGAGGCTCTTACCATGGTCTGTGCTCAGGTAAAATATAGTATTTTGTTGTTGATAAAGGTTTCTATTTCTAGGACTATGGTCTTTGTGTTGATAAAAATTGATATGCATTGTGCCCAACTGTTTTCAAATTCTTTCGTCCATTTAACTATTGTGTTCAAAATTTCCATCTAAATGCATTTTGCAGGTTATGGGAAACCATGTGGCCATCACAGTTGGTGGATCCAATGGTCATTTTGAATTGAATGTCTACAAGCCAATGATTGCTAGTGGTCTGTTACGGGTATGCTCTAGAAAGTTAAGAGATTGAAAGACACTTGCATTTATGTTAAGTACTTAATCCTTGGTTAAGTCAAGTTTTCACAATCCGTCATCTAATGTTGAGAGTCATTTCATAAGCGAAATATTTTTACATCTGATGTTCTGCTTGATTGATGATCCTTGCTGTTAAGTTTCAATTTTTGACATTTAAAATGTAACATTTAAATGTGCCTTTCCAGTCACTTAGATTACTGGGAGATGCTTCTGCTTCTTTTGATAAGAATTGTGTCAGAGGAATTGAAGCCAACAAAGAAAGGATTGCTAAATTACTTCATGAGGTAAATCAATGTTAAAAGCAATCTACTTTGTCATGCTGTATTTTCGAGAATTCAAGCTGATGATAATGGTTGGTTTTACTTGGCAGTCACTGATGCTTGTCACATCTTTGAACCCCGTAAGTTTCTACTTCATTGCTCATACATATTGTTTTAACAGTCTTATGAGCTTTTAGTAAATAGTGTCATTGTGTTATTACCAGAAAATTATGAGCTTGTCACAGTTTTTTTTGTTAGTAACTACTCTATTACTGTTGAGATATTAATTGATAGTGAATTTGAATGAATTCTGAAAATTATTATACTTTCGTAGCTTCTAACAATATTTTTATTGACATGCAGCAAAACGAACAACTGATAGCGATGCATGACACTTACATGAACGTGATAGTACGCTCACATATAAACTCAAGAAGAGACGAAGTGTTTCAACGCGCCACTGAATGGAGAAAAAGGAAATCTCAGGAAAAAATATGATGATTAGATTACTATTTCCCATCTGCTGCAAAACTACATTTTCCATTTGTTGCTCATCATTTTGAAATAGGGAAATTACGACATTCAGGATATTGTTTATGTACACCCACTACAAATTGTACTCGTTATCATACGAATATTATGTACTTGGTATTTTCATTTCAATGCAAAAGGTGTTATTTCTTTGTAGTATTACTTCATACAGGGTAGTCTCATAATTCACAGTAAGCTAACTACGAATTATGTTAACTGGACTACGAATTATGTTAATTGGACTACAAATTTTGTGAACAAGACTACACATAATATGAACTAGACTACGAATTTTAACTAGAAAGCCACACTTTATAAAAAACAGGTTAAATGACATACTACAAATTTTAAATGACAGACTACGAATTTTAATTAAAATGCTACGCAATTTGGATTGCATATTACAAATGTTGCGCCTTACAAATACTACGAATTTTAAATTTCTTCAAGTTATTACAATGCTTTAGGATGGTGTTCTTAAATCTCCGACACATCTACTAGCAGCATGGGTACTAATCAGGGGCGGATCCAGGAATTAATTTAGTGGGGCTGAATTTTTTTTTGCACTCGATAACAACATTCAACTCAAAAGGTTGTAAGAAAATAGCAAATAACGTTGTCATTAGTCGTACAAATTAAATTTACAATAAATATCGTCTACTACTCATTTGCTGAAAACGAGATAGAATAACATCATCACTAATTGTTCTAAGAACGTCTTTCTCTAAAAAAGTTACAAGACGATCATTTAGGTGGGGCTTTTTTTGGTGGCGACGGAGGGTTTGTTGGAGAGAAGCTGAAGTCAATTAGGGCCTATTAGGGTTATAGGGAGCTTTAACGGCGTTTTCTTTAAGACTTTTTTTAATTTTAATTTGGTCCTTCGGTACTTGATTCAAAAAATTTGATAGTTCGGTACTTATTTTAAAATTGAGTGATAGTTCGAGTAATAAATTTGGAGATTACCGTAAAAAAATTGTTAGAACTTTGATATACTCCCAGTCTCCCAAAATGCGAAGGGCCTCTAAGTGAGTTATATAGAGTTTGAGTACTATTATGTAAATAGGTAAATTACTTCTGAGCTTCATTATTATCTTCTTCTTCTCTTCCACTCGCACCGTCACTCTTCTTCATTTGTCTCTCTCTCTCCTGCGCACGGAGCTTTCTCTTCTTCGTAGTTTTTTTGGTGGGGCTATAGCTTTACTAAGCATTGTGCTGGGTCCGCCCCTGGTACTAATAAACGGAAGAATCGAGCAGAGGCTTGGTGATCCTAATAAATGAAGCCACAACTTCACCATGTGTAGTCGTTGAGCTGTTGGCAGGATGACTGTGCCCATATCCAATAGGATTATCTTTTCTGAAGATTCCAATCATTAGAGGACAAGGTCTTTCATAAGATCAAGCTTGATCAGAATCTGGCATGCCCATGATATATCAAATAAATGTGATAGAAATAACTCCATTTTTTCTTGTTTGCAGGTGGCAGAATAACAAAAAAAGCACACTGCTGTCGCTGTTCCTGCAGTTGCTATTTTCGTCAAAATTATTGGCTGAATAACAAAAAAAAGCAATAGGTTAGACTGTTATGAATGATATATTTCATACTACGAATGTTACAAACTGATTCATGAACAGTGAAAACGAAACAGTGAGGCACACTTAAATAGGTACGAATTATATATTTTAAATGTCGTTAAATTTATTACAATGCATGACTCTAATATGAATTATAAGTTAAAAACTATGTATTATATTTAAAGCCCTGCAGTCCTGATTTGATACGAATTATGTGCAAACCATGCATTCCTGGTCCGATACGAATTATATGCCGAAACCTACGAATTATATGCAAGTCATGTATTTCCTTACCCGGTACAAATTATAACTTAAGAACTACCAATAATATGACAATTATTGCTCAGAATTAAGAAAACATATTACAACAAAATTGCTGATCTCTAGGCTTCACCTAGTTTATGTGTTATTGCTATTAGAGACTTCCTATCTACAAAAAAATCAGAAAATTTCTCTCTAAAAAAAGGAAACCAGAGAAACATACCCGAATCGGGTTCGTCCAACAGGGTTTAAGCTCTTCATTTTCCTCCTTCCAAGCTCCTTCAAACTTCGAAATGCTCTTATCCAAACTCTTGCTACCCTCAGTAAAACCATCAGATGTCTCGGAAAGTCTCACCTGCAAAAACAACACAACCAACACATGCTTGAATCACAAAAATCTAAACATGCATACAACAATGAAATCAGTTCAATTTCACCAAAGTACCAAAACTCAAGCAATCAAACAAAAAGCACAACATAAGCTACTGAGTGTCGAAAAGCCCTAAACTTGATTAATCAGTTCAATTTCAAAAAATGCAAAGAATCCAACCAGAATACATCTAGTACAAACCAAATATAAAAACTACTCAAATATAAAGGAAGGAGCTTTGTGAAAGACATACATGAATGAGTCAAAGTGATCTCTTTTAATCATGTGTCCCAAAATCACAAACATTATAATGATCAAAAACCCAGCCACCACCTGCCTACAATCAAATCCCATTTTCACAAAAAAAAGAAGCACCTTCAATCGATCAATCTCCTCAAAACTCAAACACTCATCAAGCAGCAGAAAGGCAGCACCCAATTTGGGTGGATCAAATTCCCAGATCTTAACCTGACTGTGCAAGTTTGGGCAGTTAGCTCATCGTCAATATCCAAATCATTCGTGAACCTCAAAGGCACTCCTTCAGCCTCCATCACCAGCGGTGTCACCAATCCGCCTTCCGACCAGACGTTCAACAGCCCTAAGTACGCATTCACGATGTACAATTCGCCGCTCCTTTGATCAAATAGGAGCCCTATCGGCCTTCCAAAATATGCTAGTGCTTCATGTAACTCATAATCGACTGTTTCCAAGCCGCAACTCTGAGATTTCTCGTCCTTTGTCGTTCTGAATCTGAATTTCTCGTCCGCAATTTAAAAACCCTAAATTATAATAACTGTGATTATCATAATACCCTTATAATCATATTTAAGCATTGATTTTTAGAAAAGATTTTGTGATTTATTTGCCGTTAGATCTTTAATCGGACGATTCACATTAATTCTCATTTCTCATGAATTAGTACACTTCTCATATGATCATATTTCTCATAATATAAGGTTTGTGTCATAATGTTTAGGTGTATAATAAAGTTTATGTATATATATAAGCTCGAGGTTTATAATACACGTGTAATTCTTTTTTATAGTAATACAAGGGTAATTGGTACAAAGTAAAGTTTAATTTCATATATTATAAGGTTTGAAACAAGTTAATTGATGGATTATAATAAAGGTTTAGTGGGGAGCGTTCGGTTGAGGCAATGTTGGTAGAATGAGGCAAGTGAGGCACATTGTGAGCCACTCATTTTGTTGATATGGCAGGGAATAGTACCAGAATAGTGTTTTGTTTTTTTTTCTTTTTACTTTTGGTAGTGAGTTTTACTATTTGGGACACGTGGCGCGCCCACAATGCACGGGAGGGTTGATGGATGGTTGAGATCGTGCCTCACCTGCCTCATTCTTATTTGCCTTGCCTCATTTGAACGCTCCTCAAGGTTTAGTTATGTTATATAATAATGTTTCATGCATGTTCTAAGCTTAATTTAAAGCAAATACATAATATAAGGTTGATTAAGGGTAACTCACTAATCAGTTCCCTTTGAAATCCTATAACGACGCATTCAAATCACCTCATAAATCATCACGAATCATATCAAAGACAATTTTATATCATGTGTCCATAAGGGTATGTACATCTCAGAACATAAATCCGATGTACAACCTTATGCATTTGTTGACAACATAACATATATAACCCTTATGTACATTTTATGGACACATGGTATAAACTTGTCATTCCAAATTAAGTCTGATCATTACCAATTTAAGGGTATTAATTGAATCAATATTAGATCCTATTAAGTATTAATTAGAGTTGAGATCTGGTGAGAAGGGCTTTCTATATGAGAAATGAGAAATTTTAAGATCCATCAGATTGAAATAATAAACGGTTAAGATTAAACCTAATTTACATTAAAATTCGTATTTATTTAATTATTAGATATACTTAAAGGGTAAATTAGGAATTTAGAATTCGATCTAAACCCTAATTCCGCTTATCACGTTTTCTCCAACCATATTCGCGATTCTGCCGTTCTATGAGAAATCCAAAGCGATGGCGAACGAAGGCGACCAAAAATCGACCGACCGCGACGATATTCAATGGCGGACAAAGGCAGGCAGGCGATGACAGCCCGCCAATTTTACGGTACGTCCTAAACTCATTATTAGGTTAAACCTGAAGTTAATCCAATTACGAATTCTGTGGTTGTCGGAAAGAATTTTAGGGTTTATGGGAAACTTAATTGACCATACGCAGATCAAACCGTAAACCCTTTCATAACCCTCCTTTCGAATTCGGCAGCCATGTTTTCATTGTTAATGGGCATTCAAAATGCGTAGTCATGTTTCCTATTTAATTGACCTAGCTTTAAAATGCGTAGATTTGCATTCAATATGCCTAGTAGTGTTTCCTAGTTAATTGGCTTAACATTTAAAAGCTAACAGCAGTGATTAATGTGTTTTGATTTCTTTATTGCTGCCTTATGAAATAAGGTGTTTAGTACCAGTTTGGGCATCCATCTGGTTAATTTTCTTCTGTATATGTAAGTATTTGATGGTTGTTTAAATTAGTAATTAAATAATCGTAGAAGCTAACAGTGTTTCCATTGTTAATGGCATTCAAAATGCATTTTACAAGAATATATTTAACAATTGTCATCAGGTTAAGGATTTGTACAAGAAAAAAAGAAAGTTATGAGTTTTGTGTTTACAAACAATAGCTGCCTGCTCAGTGCTTACACTTTCAATTATATTCTTGAATTTCAGTGCTGTAGTACCACATAAATAAATGTTACGCATTTATAAATAAACTATAAATTGCGTAGTACCACATAAATAAATGTTACGCACTTACAAATAAAACTGTAAAATGTGTAGTACCACATAGGTAAATGCGTATAAAACTGTAAACTGCGTAGTAAAGGCAATTTAGCATGCACCATTGATTTCTATGTTTACGATTGCAATATTCATATAGCTGTTCTCCTTTATGTACTTCTTTTACTTGAGAAAAACGTTCCGGTGCTCACTTAGAATGGTATCATCACTATTTTTATTTATTTGTTGCAACAGAATACTGTGAAAATATGCCAAGCCAGAAGATGCAGCTGCTCCTGAAGAGATATCCATTGATGAAGAGCTGAGCGAGGATGAGTATAATTCAGGGGATGAAGACATAGCCGGACATGCTGATCCTAAAATGCACGAAACTAAACTACTCCGCTCTTCCTTTCACTATCTCTGTACATGGTCTAGCCTACTAAAAAAAGGAAAAAAAGTGGAAATCTCCCATCCCGGTGATGAATTATCCTTTGAAAGATTCAAGTCTTTCAAAATATTGTAATGTGGTATCTGTTGTTGTTGACTTATTGTAATTTATGTAATCAACTTTCATGTAAGCAAATGATTGTCCTAATTTAAAATGAAGTCTCAACTATATGTTGCATTTTGTTGTGGCCTGTCAGAGCCTTTCATATGCAGGTTGGTGTATCAAGCAGTGCAGAGACAAATGAACCATTTGTTCATGTTTAAAATGCGTACGATTTAATGTAAATGCGTAAGATTTAAAGTAAAATGCGTAAGACTCATGGTAAAATGCGTAAGATTTCTGGTAAAATGCGTAAGATTTCTGGTAAAATGTGTAAGATTTTAAGTAAAATGCGTAAGATTCCTGGTCTATTACAAAAGCTACGTAGACAACTACTACACATTAAACAATTCGTGCTCGTCTGGTGTGATGGCACATATATAATTGATGCATTTGTGCAAATCAGTGGTGTCCTGGTCTTGAGATTCATCAAACACCTGAGTACCCTGTAATAAATTAAAACAAATTAATAGATTGATTGTCAGCATCAAATGCAACAATATAGATTTGTGCAAATGGTGGCTGGTGAGGTGCTACAAAGAACCTAGGCTATAGAAGCTCCAGTTAAGATATGATTACTAACAGTATACCAAAAATCTAACAAGCAATAACGGTTTAATAGCTAAAGTGAAAGATGGTACTTGGTCAAAGTAATATTCGAGAATTGGGAATTGGGAGATTTTTTATATATATTTAAAACCCATCCACTTAGCCTTTAACTGTTCTTAAATTTCTGCTTAGGAAAAATGAAAAAGTCTCAATCTGAAAGTGAACTCCTAAAGACATCAAATACTATTCCCCTGCACCCTGAAAAATCGCTAACCAAACTTGCAATTCCGGGAATGATTTCATCATAAATCACAACACCTAACTGGTACTGGTGACAGGACACATACCATTAAATCAATCCAGTAGCCTACCTTTTCCTCACTTCAGCAGCGTCCTCATCGGGAAACATCAGAGGCATTTCATCAAATACCTTGTTAGCACCTCCATCTGCGCAAAGTCGAATCTCTGCTGCTCTACACAAACACAGGATTTACCATCAACCAAACCCCCTCAGAAAACAAAACAGCTCCAAACAAAATCAACCGATATAAACACACTCTTCCGGAATCAAATCAATTACACGATAAAACAACGTACCGTGCTGCCACAACAGTGGCGTGAAACGTGGAATGCTCTGATTGAGCACCACCAGCGCGTATTTCGGACTCAACACATCATCGCCGCCGTTGGCAACCAAACCGGGCAGATTCAGCCACATCTCCACCACCGCCTTCTCCATCTTCAATCGAGCGCTACGCTCGTCACCTTAAAAGACAAAAACGCAAACTTCCGACATCGCCATAAAGCTCCCAACTTCGGATCTCAATTTGTCGAAAATTGAGATCTGGGAAGACGCCCAAATGAAATCGAGTAAAAATAAATCGGAATCCGACGAAACCAATTACACAATTTGAAAATCAAAAACCATAATTCTCCGGAGAAAAAATGGAGTATTGCAGAAGAAATTGGGTTGAAGAATCAATTACAATTCGTAAATGACGATTTTACCCTAAAATACGAATTTAATGCACAAAAATGGGCTGATAATAACAAAAATTAAGGATCTTTAGATGAAAGATCCAATGACTATTATTATTTCTCATTTCTCATGCGAATTGTCATTTCTCATATGATCCTAACTCGTATTAATTAAATCATATTTACAAAATCCTTTATTTTCTTTTTCTTTTTTGGGCTAAAACTTAATGAAGCCCAACAATATAGGTGACTTTTTAATTGAACCTTTAGCGTTTTCAGTTTAGAAACTCTCAATCTTTGTCCACCCGCCTCACACTTCTCTTCGTGATCTCAACCACTATGCTAGCTTGAAACCCTAAGATACATCCTCCGTTACACCGGCCTCATCGACGGCTAGAGTGAAATGCGTCCTAGGGTTGCTCTTCCTTCTCAATTTCAGATCGTTGGTGACGGCCAGAGCGATGGCTGAAAAGCAGAGCAGAAGTGTCAAGTGGTTCAGCGACATAGACACATTTGGGTTCATCACTCGGATCGATATCCGTGAGGATAAATCTGTTCATTCGGTAGTTGTTGATGCGAAGTCAAGTTTTGGTTGTGCTTCGATTTGAGTCACCGGGTTATAGTCGAGGACTAGGAAGCAATTGATAATTTTTGTTTGAAGCACAAGAACGCCCAAAGCTTTTACAGAAACATCAATTGATTACAAAGGTGTGTCTGCTTGTTATGTTGATTTAGTTTTAGTGAACATAGATGTGAAGATGAATTGATTTTTAATTTGGACTTAATTTTATTGTTGCAAATGTGCATTCGGTCTCTAATCTTCCTTCTAAAATTTTATTAAGTCTCTGTACATCAGCTTTTATAAATCTTGTGTCAGATGCTCTTTTTGCTCGTAAGTCTTTTCGCTTGCAAGGATACACAGAAGATCAACTCTCATTAGTGCATTCCCCTTAGACGATTCATATTTATGGTATGAAGAGTTGCAGAAGGAACAAGTAGACGCTGTCCAAAAAGAAGCGGAGTCACAAGCTATGATGAAAAGCCTCGAGGAGAGGATCCAAGCTCGTGAAGAGAAATCGGGTGGGAATGTGGCAAGGGAGGACCCGTGAACTTCGTCATTTTAGTATGAAACTTCACTAAGTTGTTTAGAAATTTAGATTGAAACTATATTGTAATCCAAATCTGTATGTGTTTTATGATTTTTGAATTGGAAACTTTAATCTAAAGAAATATGAGTTGTTGCGTAGCACCTTAGTCGTAGCATAAGAAAATGTTGCAATATCCGTGTTATATAAAATATAACAATGAACCTGCATAAATGTGCGGCAAAAGAAGACATCTAATGTAATGGCGTATTGTGTTGCAAACACTACGTTGCATTAGAGGAGTGTTGTTGCATAAGATCATGTTGCATTATCTCTGTTGCATAAAATATAGCAATGAAGTTGCATTTGATGTTGCAAAAAATGACATCTGATGTTATAGAACATATGCAACACCGAAGCACTCGTTGCATTAGATAACATCTTATGGAATACAATTCGAAACACGTTGTTATTTTTTATGCAATAGGGATAACGCAACATGATCTTATGCAATGACGTGTACGTTGCTCAAGTCCCAAGCAACACGTTTTTACTTAAGCAACGTAATTTTTGATGTTGCATATGGGGCAAAATGGTGTAGTGCATGCAATCTGCCATCTCACCATGCAGTGCGTAATAAGGTAGTTACGATGGGCGTGTATCAAGCTATGAGTAGCTAGCTCATATGAGAACTTGTTATAAATGTACTGCGTGCATGAGAGAATAATTAGAAAATCATTACAACAATCTTCCCTCTTTTCCCTATCTCTCTCTTTGCTCGTCTCAATCTTCTCCCCTTTCGTCTGTTCCCTATCCCCTTCATCCTTTTCACCCTAACTACCCTATCATTGGTGCTTTCACCTCTGAACTCCCATGCTTGAGACATGTAACGCCGCCACATTGGAGTCGCTCGCCTCCCTGTCCACTAGCTACTCGAAGCTCAACGCCCACACCCAAACCATGGAAGACCTTATCCAGGCTCAAGCTGCTGCCATCCAACGCCAGACCGACGAGTCCACCCCAGGAATTCTGCCAATGTGGAACGCATGATTGTTGGAAATACTGCTTAAACATGGGCGGATTAAACTGAACTCAGTGAACTAATACAATACCTAAATAATTACAATAATGTAGATTCGAATTAGAACATATGAACTGCAAACCCTTGGTTTTGGATAGAGTCGAGATTGACGTTTTCCTTAAAGCAAGATTGCCGCCCTACTGGTGCTGGGACTTGCCGGTAGTATGCTTCCCAGGATAAAACTATCCTTCCATCCAGGAGGCAGCTTTGCAATGACTGCAACAACTTGGAATGATTCACTGATCTTCATTCACTCAGTATGTATCTCATGGATAATTAGCTGCAGGTCTTGCACTTGAGTGCTCACTGTCTTTGAATCCACCAGCTGGAATTGAAGGAAGCGCCCCACAATGTATTTCTTGGAGCCTGCATCCTCAATTCGGTACTTTCGATCCAGAGATTCCCACAGCTCATTAGCCGAGCTTTTGATATAGTACACATTGTACAGTGTATCATTGAGGCTGTTTAGCACATAGTTTTGACACATGTAGTCAGAATCTTTCCATGTATTGAATGCCATCAGCACTTGAGGGTCATACTCCTCATCAGAAATAGTGGGTGTCTCATCAATCAGATACCGAGCCAACCCTAACTGTGTCAAGTAGAAGTGCATCTTCTGCTGCCACGTTTTGAAGTTCAAACCAGAGAACTTCTTAGGCCTATCAGCCGACATCACTGCAGTAGGCACTCGTGCTAATGTGGTATTTGGAACTAGACCCGCAGGTCCATTCCCAGACGTAGCCATCAGCGGAGGAGTCATAGTAGCTGACTCAGCGGGAACAACATGAGGAGGGTTCTGATGGATACCCTCTATGTTCATAGACAGATTGTTGTTTTCAGAATTCATTATCTACAACAAAGGTAGATTAGTTAGTAACTTGATACAATTAAACAATAACAAATCTTGCTTTAAGATTGGAAGATATATTACATAAACAGGTACGGATTAAATTGAAGCCACTAAACTAATACAAGACAGCACAAAATAATTAATTACAGTAATGTAGATATGAATTAGAACATATGAACTGCAACCCCTTGGTTTTGGATAGAGTCGCATTTGACGCTATTCTTAAAGCAAGATTGTCACCTTACTGGTGCTGGGACTTGCTGACAGTATGCTTCCCAGGATAAAACTTTCCTCGGCAAACACTTGAACACCAAAGCTTCGCCGATCGAACACTGAATGATCTTTAGGAGACCAATAGCATTGGAAGACCAATAATGAACTTGAAATTGACAAGTGCGGCTGATGTTGCATTCGAGGAGAGTTTAGGTTTCCCATATCTGATTTGATATCCAAAAATCAAAATAGATTTTTGCAAAACCGAGCCGCGCCACCCGCGAAGAAATCGATGCAGCATTCGTGTCCCGTACGATGCGGACGCACACAAGTCAAGCCAAATCCGACGTCATCGAGCTGGATGATTCCCCCACCTCGCTGAGCACCCGCGTGGGTGTTGGGAGAAGGTTTCTTTTATTATCTTAACTAGCATAATAATGAAATCATATATGAACAAGAATTGTTCCTATTTGGCTTCCAATGTGGGATACTTGGTTTCACTTATGTCAAATCAATCTACACATCCATTCCTACCAAAGTCATCTTTCCATTAGTTTTGGTCCTACTTTAGGCATCGATTTCTCATTTGCTATCAATTCGATTTTGGAATTTCTTCATTCGATCTCGTACCTTTTGTTGCAAGGTATTTTATCATAATTTTATCAAATTATTTCGAGGTTTCCTTCACGCTCAAAATTAGGTCTCAAATTGGGCACACCACCATGTTCGTCACACTTACTAAACACATTTTTTTTCAACAATCCCCCACATGATGAAAATCGAGTGGTGAAAACGATAAAACATAAAAAATCGATAATCAAGATTCGACTCAATGTGGTGATAGCTTCTACGGTTGATATCTGCATAGGATAGGTAGGCTATGCCCTTTAACCTTCCCTTGGGAAGACATGTTCTCTTTACTGACTATTTAGTAGACGAGATTGTCTTTGAATTTTTCATCTTATAATGTAAACAAAAGCCTTGTCCCCCACAGATATCTTCCTGACCATTCTTGGTTCTTACTTGTGGGTTCATTTTGGCCATGACACCCCTTTCTTAGTTCTGCAAGAGTTTCTAAAGAATTACGCCCTTTGAATTCTCCTTTGAAGCGGCCTCATTTCTTTCTCACATAGGTGATTCTTTTCTAAGGTAATCCCGCGTTACCCATTTGAATCTCACTATTCATATTATTAGAATCATTAAAAGCATCGAACTTAACCTCGTGCGGGAGTCACTATCTTATCTGGGAATAGGACTGGGGTGTTACCCCCACAGTGACCTCACACAGTCTTAGAATGTCGGTTGTCCCTTTGTACCAAGTTCTTGGGATCTCCAGTCATCATGGTAGGATTTTCCTTTGCCTCGACTTTTATTGCCCAAGGGCTTAAGCCTGTGTTTTGATATTAGCAATCAAAAGGCTTCAGTCCCATTCCCTTTGTCGTCTTCTCTACTTGGTCCCTATTTAACCCTTTGGTTAACGGATCCGATATATTTTATGGACCTCACGAAGTCAATGCTTATGACTCTGGATGAGAGAAGTTGTCTAATGGTATTGTGTCTTTGACGTATGTGTATAGACTTACCATTATACATGACATTCTGTGCTCTACCAATTGTTGATTGGTTATCACAATATACACATATTGGTGGCACATGGTTTTTCCATTCAGGAATATCCTATACAATGTTTCTTAACTATTCTGCTTCTTCGCCGCATTTGTCTAATGCGACGAACTCAGCTTCCATCGTGGATCGGGTTATCAGGGTTTGTTTAGAGGATTTCCAGGATACGGTTGCACCTCCCAAAGTGAACACATATCCACTTGTGGCATTTGAGTCTTGTATATCAGATATCCAGCTTGCATCAGAGTATCCTTTAATGACTTCGGGATATCTGATATAATGTAGATCGTAATTACGAGTAAATCGTAAATACTTCAGTATTCTTACGATTGCATTCCAGTGTTTTGTTCCTGGATTACTCGTATATCTTGTAAGCCTACTCAGAGTATAGGCAATATCAGGTCTTGTACAATTCATTAAGTACATTAGACTGCCTGTTACTCTTGAGTACTCTACTTGGGAGATGCTTTCTCCTTTATTCTTAGCCAAATGTTGATTCATATCTATAGGATTTCTACATACTCCTAAGCTATCTTTTCCAAACTTGTCTAAGATTTTATCAACATAGTGTGATTGGTCCAATACAAATCCATCTGCCGTTCTTGTAATTTTAATCCCTAAAATCACATCAGCTAGTCCCATATCTTTCATATCAAACCTTGAGTTTAATATGCCCTTAGTGGATTTGACCAATATTTCATTGCTCCATACAATGAGAATATCATCGACGTATAGATACAAAATCACATATCCATTTTCAGTGTTTTTAATGTGTATACATATGTCACACTCATTGATTTTGAATCCGTTTGACAACATTACCTTGTCAAATTTCTCATGCCACTATTTTGGAGCTTGTTTCAGACTATAGAGAGACTTCACGAGTTTACAAACTTTCCTCTCTTGTCCTAGGACAATACAACCCTTAAGTTGTTCCATATATATCTCTTCTTCAATGTCTCCATTTAAGAAAGCAGTCTTCACATCCATTTGATGAATTTCTAAATTGCGCAATGCTGCAATATCAATTATCATTCTAATGGAAGTGATCATTGTCATAGGTGAGAATGTATCAAAGTAGTCTAGACCTTCCTTCTGTCTATACCCTTTGATCACGAGTCTCTCTTTGTACTTTTCAATAGTACCGTCTACTTTCATTTTCTTAGTGAAAATCCACTTGGAATCAAGTGGGTTGCATCCTTGAGAAAGACCAACTAGCTCCCAAGTATGATTTTGAAATATAGAATCTAATTCACTCTTTATGGTTTCTTTCCATAACGGACCTTCATTAGAGTTTATTGCTTCATTATACGTACGAGGTCCTTCCTCAACCATAAATGTAAGAAACTCAGGTCCAAAGGAAGTTGAAATCCTAGCTCTTTTGCTTCGTCTTGACTCCTCTGGGGTTGTATCCTCCTCGGATACTTCCTCTTGTTGTTGAGACATGTCTCTTATATTTTCACATATCTCGTAAGGTGAACTAGGTCTCATTTCCTTAGATTTATAAGGAAATACTTGTTCAAAGAACGAAGTCATTTTAGATTCCATAATGGTGTTCTTGTGTATCTCGGGATTTTTTTGACTCATACACAAGAGATCTATAGGCTGTATGGTTTTGTGCATATCTAATAAACACATAGTCGATTGTCTTCGGTCCTATTTTCGTTCTCTTAGGAACGGGAGCCATCACTTTAGCTAACACACTCCCACACTCGCAAGTGTGTGTATGAAGGTTTTCTCCCTTTAAATAATTCATAAGGAGATTCTTCTTTCTTCTTGCGGGGTATCCTATTTAGTATATAATTAGCTGACAAAACAGCCTCCCCACATTCCCTGAGGTAACCCTGAACTAAGTAACATCGCATTCATCATTTCTTTGATAGTGCGATTATTACGTTCAGCGACACCATTCGATTGAGGTGAATAAGGTGGAGTGACCTCATGTATGATTTTGTTTTGTGCACATAGTGTCCCAAACGGTTCTACATATTCACCACCACGATCACTCCTTAACCTCTTGATCTTTTTATTTAATTAGTTTTCCACTTCCAACTTATACATGGAAAACTTCTCTATTGCTTCATCCTTGCTCTTAAGCAAGTACATTGAACAATATTTTGAACTATCATCTATGAAAGTCACAAAATATTTATTTCCGCCTCTTGTGGGCATGAATTACAAGTCACATAAATCATTGTGTATTAAGTCAAGGGGTTCAGTATCTCTTTCAACATTATGAAAGGATATTCTTGTTAATTTTGCTTCAACACAAATTTCACACTTGTGTTCAGAATCAATTTGAAGTTTTGGTATACATTCCAATTTCTTCAGATTCCTTATTGAGTCATAATTGACATGTCCTAATCTACCATGCCATAGATTAGAAGACTCAATCAAATAAGCAGAAGAACTTTCTTTATTGATAGATTTGAGAGCAATTTCATTCAGTTTCCACATGCCATCTTTCACATAGCCACGTCCCACATATATGTTGTTCTTTAAAAGAACGACTTTCTGGGACTCAAAGACCAGCTTAAACCCATGGCTATCAAGTAAAGCTATAGATACTAAGTTCTTCTTAATGTCAGGCACATATGAGACATAAGTCAACTTCAGCTCCTAACCTGAGGTCATCTTCAAAATCACACTTCCTTTTCCCTTGACTTATGAGGTGGCCGAGTTGACCATGTAAACCTTCTCTCCAGCTTCAGTCAGTTTCAACTCAGAGAAGGCATTCTTGTCAGACCAGATGTGGTGGGTTGCTCCAGTATCCAGCCACCACTCCTTAGGGTTGGAATCCACCAAACTGAATTGAGAGATAACAACCACCAAGAGATCTTCATCCATCTCGACTACATTCACCTTTTTCTTCTTTTTCATTGGCTTCTTGCAGTCAGTAGCTCCGTGACCCTCTTTGTCACAGTTGAAACACTTGCCAGCAAACTTGGGTTGCGACTTCTTCTTGAATGCCCCATTCTTGGGTGCAAGCTTGCTGAAAGTTTTCTTCCCCTTGGAGCTACCACCATGTTCCACAATGTTGGCCCTCTCAGCAAGGAACCTGATCCTCTTGTCAGAACCTTAGTTGTCTTCTTCAATCTTAAGACGAACCTCCAGGTATTCCATACTCATTTCCTTTTGCGTGTGCTTAAGGTAATTTTTAAAATCCTTCCATCCTGGACGCAGCTTCTCAATAACTGCAGCAACTTGGAATGATTCACTGATCTTCATTCACTCAGTATGTATCTCATGGATAATTAGCTACAAGTATTGCACTTGAGTTCTCACGGTCTTTGAATCCACCAGCTGGAATTGAAGGATGCGCCACACAATGTATTTCTTGGAGCCTGCATCCTCAATTCGGTACTTTCGATCCAGAGATTCCCACAGCTCATTAGCCGAGCTTTTGATATAGTACACATTGTACAGTGTATCATTGAGGCTGTTCGGCACATAGTTTCGACACATGTAGTCAGCATCTTTCCATGTGTTGAATGCCATTAGCACTTGAGGGTCATACTCCTCATCAGAAATAGTGGGTGTCTCGACGGTCAGATACCGAGCCAACCCTAACTGTGTCAAGTAGAAGTGCATCTTCTGCTGCCACATTTTGAAGTTCAAACTAGAGAACTTCTCAGGCCTATCAGACGGCATCACCGTAGTAGGCACTCGTGCCAATGTGGTGTTTGGAACTAGACCCGCATGTCCATTCTCGACCGTAGCCATCAGCGGAGGAGTCAAAGCAGCTGACTCAATGGGAACAACATGAGGAGGGTTCTGCTAGATACCCTCCATGTTCACAGACAGATTGTTGTTTTCAGAATTTATTATCTAAAACAAAGGCTGATTAGTCAGTAACCTGATACATTTAAATAATAACAAATCTAGCTTTAAGATTGTTGGAATATATATTGCTTAAACATGGGCGGATTAAACTGAAGTCACTGAACTAATACAAGACAACACTAAATAATTACAGTAATGTTGATATGAATTAGAACATATGAACTGCAAACCCTTGGTTTTGGATAGAGTCACGTTTGATGATGTCCTTAAAGTAAGATTGCCGCCCTACTAGTGCTGGGACTTGCTGGCAGTATGCTTCCCAGGATAAAACTATCCTCGGCAAACACTTGAACACCAAAGCTTTGTCGATCGAACACTGAATGATCTTTAGCTATCACCATCGAATGACTACGAATGGAAAACCAGAGGAGGAAAGTTGTTTGTGTTTGCTGTGTTTTGAAAGTGAAGAATGAGCCTCAATTTATAAGAGAGGTCTGCCCCTGCCTCCTAAATCCAAGACGACTGATGGTACATCATCCAAGACCATTGGGAGATCAAAACCAGCATTGAGTTTCCAAGTGCGGCTGATGGTTCAACATCCAAGCGCATGGGGAACAAACAGGCTGCTGGTTCGTAGACCAATAGCATTGTGAGACCAATAATGAACTCGAAATTTCCAAGTGCGGCTAATGTTGCGTTCAAGGAGAGTTTAGGTTTCCCATATCTGATTTGATATCGAAAAGTTGAAATAGATTTTTGCAAAACCAAGTCGCGCCACGCATGAAAAAATTGATGCAGCATTCGTGTCCCGTACGACGGGAGCGCACATAAGTCAAGTCCAATCCGACGTCGTCGAGCCGGATGATTTCCCCACCCCCTGGGCGCCGGCGTGGGTGTTGGGAGAGAGTTTCTTTTATTATCTTAACAAGCATAATAATGAAATCATTTATAAACACAAATTGTTCATATTTGGCTTCCAATGTGGGACAATTGGTTTCACTTATGTGAAACCAATCTACAGATCCATTCCTACCAAAGTCATGTTCCCATTAGTTTTGGTCCAACTTTGGGCATCAATTTCTCATTCGATATCAATTCGATTTTGGCATTTCTACATTCAATCTCATACCTTTTGTCTCAAGGTATTTTATCATAATTTTATCAAATTATTTTGAGGTTTCCTTCACGCTCAAAATTAAGTCTCAAATGGGGCGCACCACCATTTTCTTCACACTTATTAAACAAATTTTTTCCAACAATGATGACCATGTTGGAGAAGTTCCAGCAGCCACGGCTGGACAAGCAACACATCGATTCTAACTAACCCACCTATACTACCGACACCTCCATCACTTGCTTAGTCATTCACATGCCCCACTAGCAACCCGTCACCCCAGCACAACCCACTTGCCCCATACAACTCATAAGACCACCACACAATACTCCGATATCACCACATATCACCCACCATCACACCAACCAGAGCCCTACTCAAACCCCCACCTCGAACACCCAAACTAGAAATTTCCTTTTTCGCCGGAGAAGGAGTAGAGGGCTGGCTATTCCAAATCGAAAGTTACTTTGAGCATCATTGTATACCACCTGATCAGAGTTCACGTGGCCACCTTCAGGTTGACGGGGCCAGCACTTTCATGGTTCCACTGGATGAATCTCACTCATCAAATAATCTTTTGGGAACAGCTCTGCACCGACCTCAAAATGCGCTTTGGACCATCCATCATTTATAAACCTTAGGTTCTAATCATTATGTTGCATCAAACTTCCTCTCTTAGTAACTACATCACTGAGTTTGAGGTGCTCTCCATCAGAACACCAGGCTTGTCATCCGACAACCAGATGTACCGCTTTCTTGCCGGCCTTAAACATGATGTCCACCATGAAATCTTGTTACTCAACCCGACTTCCTTGTAAGCCGCTGATGGACCATAATTATACGAATCATAAACACAGTTAAACCCACCAAATTAGACTGTTTGTCTATTTAACTTTTGCTTGTTAGTTCCGATATTTATCTACAGGCATTTTAGAGACTAGAGAGAAAACACGCTAAGGAGAGGATTTTACGCTAAAAAGATATTACGAGTCAATCCAAGGTCACGATCAGACGCTGAATGCAGAAATCTCAAGATCTTGACATGGAATCACTCAAAACAAATCCAACTGAGGAACAACCAAAATCAGACCGGAGCGAAATTGGACTGATAGTTTTGTGAAAACTGCACAAAACTCACAAAACTCACTCTTTTCCTCATGGTGACCGGCGGCTTTGGGTGGAATGGATGAGTCATGGGTGGCTTCTCCCCCTTCTCCTCCATGGTGACCGGCGGCTCTTGGCAAGAGGTGGCCAAAGCCACCTCTCCTCCCCTTCCCACAACCGGCAACCGGCGGCCCCTCCACACACCATGGCTTCTTGCCATGTGTCCCTCCTCTTCTCCACATATCCTCCTCCTCTCCTCCTCCCTTGGATGAAACCATGTGGTTTCATCTTAGCCCTCCATTCCTCTCCTCCTTTGGCTATAAATACATGCCTCCACCCTTTGTATTTTACATCCCAAAAAATCATACACTTCTCTCTCTAGAAAATTTGGCATTTGTAAGTTTGGTTTTCAATATATAATACTCCTGTTGGTTCTTGAGTATTATAGTTCGGTCTTGAGTACTCCTGTCGGTTCTTGAGTACTCAAGCTTTTCTTTATTCTCGAGTACTCTTGTCGGTTCTTGAAGTACTCACCCCTTTCCTTTACTTACTGTCTTTCAAAACCCATAAGTACTTAGCTATGGTATCCACCTCTATGGATATTCGTAGCTAAACTCTTCATTCGGTTGAAGGGGTGTACTTGTATTATAAAATGTTTTAGACTATTTTAGTGTTTTTTCTCTGTATTCAAAACTTGTTCTATGTGCCATATATTAGGTCAGAACTTCCAAGGTTGAGTGGATGCTTGAAATGGCAAAGCTCTTCCGTGGAAGTTCGTGAACATACTCGGGTAAGTGGATGCTTGAAATGGCAAAGCTTATCTTAGGAGTTCGATCTCTCTCAAACACCATTTGGATACATCGGAAAAGATTGTCCAATGGATGCACATAGGCTATTATACCTTGAAATGGGGTGCTAGTCTAAGTAGAACAAGGGCTCTACGTTTTTTTTTTGCAAAAGATTAGATAGTGTTGCAAGTCGAGTGCTTGAAATGGCCTTGATTCACTTTCAAACACTTTTGCAAAAGACTAGACAGTGTGGCAAATCGAGCGCTTGAAATGGTCTTGATGCACGTTTGAATACTTAGAAGGATTACTAAAATGATAAAACAGGATATGATGCAAGGCCCCCGAAACCGAATGCTTTCCTTAAATTACAAAACCCCCCTGTATTTACTTTCCTAGTATAATTGCCTTAATCAACTGCACTCACCTTCCGGAGGACTTACCAATCACGCATCACCCGCTGTAAGTCTTCTACTTTTATTTTCAGTATTTACTTTTCCGCACTAAAAACCAAAACCAACCAACCAATCACTTACTTTTCCGCACTAAAACCTCAATCAACCTAAAATACGCTCCCTCGCTGTACAAATCCCTCAAAGAACGACTATCCCCCTAATTCCCTTGGGTTCGACCCCTACTTACCACTTACTACCCAGTAGTAAGGTCACGAGTAGCGGAATATAAATTTGCTTTTGCACAGAGAACACCACACCTTAACGACAGTGCGGTGGGCTCCGTCAGCCGCCATGGCCATGGCAAGAGTCGCAGAACAGAAACTGAAAGGGTCACGAAACCTCAGCACTCACCCAAGCTTTCCACGACCCCCTACCCATACCACCAGTTGGTCCCTCCTTCACATCCAACCCAATACCTTCCCTGACCACTCCAAACCATCCCCTTCCGACCTAACGCCTTACTGATGAAGCACTAGTCGTGATCGTGCAATATCAAATCTAAATTTGTAGTGTCCACTATCTTGAACTCACTAGTAAACTAGTAAAGTAGCAAGTAGGGGTCGAACCCAAGGGAAGTATATCAAATACTCGTTGTTCTTGTACCAAATGTAAAGGAAAGTAAGTACAAGTTTTTGGGGGTTTTTGAAATTGGGTTTGGAATGTAAGTACAAGTGCATGAAAGTAAAGGAAATGGTTTGTGATCAAAGAGTGAGTATTTGGTTTAGGGCATTTCTTATACTTCATTTATCATAGGCATTCAATGATTTATCTCACGTCCCATAGAGTGTGGTTGTTCCGGCAAGGGAAACAACCCAAAGTACTCCGGCAAAGGTAGTACACCACGGTTTTACCGAACTAGGTAGTAGTGTGGTGCCATAGGCAACCTAAAGCGTTAAAGCCCCACTACCTCATTATGGACGGTTTCAACCTTCTAATCTAGTCCTTTTTAGATGTCACAACCCGGCAAAGGTATTGCTCATCTATGTGTGCTATTCATTATTGCCACAAGGCATCAAATGAATGTCACTTTAAGGATCATAAACTTGACCAAGCTTAGTCGCAAAACAGCCACTTAGCCAAGCATTTCTGATCCTTAGAATGGTATCCAAGGACTAGTGGAACGTGTGATATCATTGAGTGTAAGTGCCTCAAAATAAAAGCATAAGAATATGATCCCTAACCAAAATAAGAGGGGTTTTAGCCACTCATGTTCATGATGAGAACAAGAGAGCTAAGGTGCATAAAGGGAATCAACAAATCACACCCAAAGTGTGTGACTAGGAAGCCAAAATGCGTAGTACGAAAAGTAAAATGCGCAACAAGTAAGGGAAGGAGTAGAGAGATGTTGAACTTTCCATTTCCAAAGCTAAATGACAAGAGTAACAACTATGATTTTTAGTGAGATTTTCGAATGTCTTATTACAAGGGCCAATGGCCTCTATATATAGAGAATGAGGAGGATTCTAGGCCCTTGGATGAAACTTGATCTTCAAGTTTGAGTGGCAAAATGAACTTGGCAATATGAAGCCCTATGACCGACTTTCTATATTGGGAAGGGGAGTATTGGCGACTGCAACTTTGCCTTGGAATTAGTGCAAGGAATGACACGTGGCACATGGGGGTAACGAGCCGAGAAATCGGGAGGAAAGGCTGTCAGGCGCTGGCCGGGTGTGATCGGGCGTGGCACTCGGCGTATGCCCTGGATTCTCGGCAGGCGCTCAGCATTCGGCCTTGGGAGCTCGGCTGGACGCTCGGATACTCGGTTGGGCGCTCGGACGTGCGCTCGGGCATGCGCTCGGGCATGCGCCCGGACATGCGCTCGGCTGGGACTTCATTCCTCGGACAGGCTCTCGGGTACTCGGGACTGGGAGCTCGGACATGCGCTTGGGCATTCTCGGCTGGCCCGGTAGCGCCCGTCCTCGGTTCCTCGGACATGCCCGGCCTTGCACCTGGGGCGCGACCCTCTTTTCTCGGCCAGGCCCGGTCTTGCGCCTTGTTTTCCGAATGAGGTCCTTAGGACCCGATTGAAGTCCCTTGGTCCCTTTTCACCCCAAATCTTCTTGTGATGCTTTTATGGCCTAAAATGCCATTTTTAAGCTCATTTCCTCTTCAAGCTCCAAAAGGCCCTGAAATCCAAAACGACATTAACAAGTAAACGTTCTCATGATCAAATGTCGTAAATGGTGGGTTTTAATGACTTAATGAGTCGTATAAATACGTCTCATCACTTACCCTAGCTGAGATGAATGCTCGCAAGGCCAAGGGCCTTTGTTTCAACTGTGACAAGCCTTACAACGCGGCCCACCGTTGCAAAGCGAAGTTTCAATGCATGATCCTTGCGGACCACTTACGCGAGGAAGACACCACTAATGACCAGGAACGGACCCACAAATTTTGATAGGGGTGACGAACGAATATATATATTATGATATTAAAAATAGGGGAAAATATAGTTTGGGACTTGAACTATCACCATTTTTCAACTTGTGGGCTGAACTATAAAAACTTCCAAACAAGGGGCGAACTATCAAATAATTTTCCAAACAAGGGCCACTGTTTAACGCCTTTAGGGTTTTCCGTTTGACGATGTTAACTCCGTTCCGTATGTTGATGAAATAATTTAAATTTTAAAAAAATTAAAAATTAAAAACGGCCAATTTTTGTAAAAATGTTAAAAAATTGTAAAAAAATTAAACGAATTTACAAAAATCATAAATTAAAAATTAAAATTTTAATTTTTAATAAAAAGAATTTAAATTTTTTTACCCCTAATACCTGTTATATAGTTCAAACTGGATAGGAACAATAATTAATATTTTCTTGACCTATATGTAGAGAAACGTGTAACAAAAATTTTAAAATATTTTTCATTTTATGTTTAATTTTTCTGAAGTTTCTAATTTTTATTTTAAAAAATTTCATATTGTTTTTTATTAAAAATTAAAAAAAATTATTTTTTTTAATTTCGTTGAATTGTTTTACAAAATTTTAACATTTTTTAAAAAGTTTGGCAATTTGAAATTTTTTGAATATTTTATATTATTTTATTAACTAATGGAATGGAGTTAACGCCGTCTAACGGAGTTAGTGAAACGTCTAAAGACTTTAGACGGTGCCCCTTGTTTGGAAAATTATTTGATAGTTCGCCCCTTGTTTGGAAGTTTTTATAGTTCAGCCCACAAATTGGAAAATTGTGTTAGTTCAGGTCCCCAAACTGTACTTTTCTCTTAAAAAATTAGTCTCTCCATTATGCATATGTGTTATTTGTTAAGAATTGTTAAAAGTTTCTCTTTTAAACAGTTAATAAATTGTTGGAGTTCTCAAGTAAAAAATAAGGAAAATCAAGATTAAATCATAATTTAACTGACTCAAATATCATTTACAATTTAAATGTGATCGGTTTGTACACTTACAAAATTAACCTAGTTTAACTGTTAGCCTATGCTAAACCAACACAAACCAACAAACTCTTAAATCACACGGTCCACATCATTGACATTCAAGATAACTTGAACCTTAATTCTCAAAAACCACCCAAGATGGTTTCAAAACATATCAATTCAACTAAAATCTCGTGAATTTAAAAAGAATGTTGTATGTATGAATTCGAAGGACGGGCAAATCTTTTGCGATTGTGTAGGAGGGAGGCCAAGAATAACTATTTTGTTGATATTATACTAATAAATTAAAATATATATCAAAATAATCATCATTGTGTAAACTTTGAATTATATATATTATATGCAAAATAAAGTTTGAAAAAATGTTACCCCACAATACATTGGTTCCGTCCCTGCTGATGACACAACCTACACATCTGAAGGAACCACTTCTAAACCTTCCGGAAGAGGAGGAAATACCCAACATATCATTTCACGCGCTACAAGGTCGCTTCATCCCTTCCACCTTGCGCATAGAAGGCAACATCTATGGCCATCCAATTGTGGTCTCATCGATGGCGGATTGACGGAGCCCACCGCACTATCGTTAAGGTGCGGTGTTCTCTGTGCAAAAGCAAATTTATATTCCGCTACTCGTGACCTTACTACTGGGTAGCAAGTGGTAAGTAGGGGTCGAACCCAAGGGAATTAGGGGGATAGTCGTTCTTTGAGGGATTTGTACAGCGAGGGAGCGTGTTTTAGGTTGATTGAGGTTTTAGTGCGGAAAAGTAAGTGATTGGTTGGTTGGTTTTGGTTTTTAGTGCAGAAAAGTAAATGACAGAAAAGTAAATACTGAAAATAAAAGTAGAAGACTTACAGCGGGTGATGCGTGATTGGTAAGTCCTCCGGAAGGTGAGTGCAGTTGATTAAGGCAGTTATACTAGGAAAGTAAATACAGGGGGGTTTTGTAATTTAAGGAAAGCATTCGGTTTCGGGGGCCTTGCATCATATCCTGTTTTATCATTTTAGTAATCCTTCTAAGTATTCAAACGTGCATCAAGGCCATTTCAAGCGCTCGATTTGCCACACTGTCTAGTCTTTTGCAAAAGTGTTCGAAAGTGAATCAAGGCCATTTCAAGCACTCGACTTGCAACACTGTCTAATCTTTTGCAAAAAAACGTAGAGCCCTTGTTCTACTTAGACTAGCACCCCATTTCAAGGTATACTAGCCTATGTGCATCCATTGGACAATCTTTTCCGATGTATCCAAATGGTGTTTGAGAGAGATCAAACTCCTCAGATAAGCTTTGTCATTTCAAGCATCCACTCAACTTTATAAGTTCTGACCTAATCTATGGCACATAGAACAAGTTTTGAATACAGAGAAAAAACACTAAAATAGTCTAAAACATTTTATAATACAAGTACACCCCTTCAACCGAATGAAGAGTTTAGATTCGAATATCCATAGAGGTGGATACCATAGCTAAGTACTTACGGTTTTTGAAAGACAGTAAGTAAAGGAAAGGGGTGAGTACTTCAAGAACCGACAAGAGTACTCGAGAATAAAGAAAAGCTTGAGTACTCAAGAACCGACAGGAGTACTCAAGACCGAACTATAATACTCAAGAAACAACAGGAGTATTATATATTGAAAACCAAACTTACAAATGCTAAATTTTCTAGAGAGAGAAGTGTATGATTTTTTGGGATGTGAAATACAAAGGGTGGAGGCATGTATTTATAGCCAAAGGAGGAGGAAACTTGTGGAGGAGGAGGGGGACACTTGGCAAGCTCCTATGGTGGAGGAAGAGCCGCCGGTGGCCGGTTGCCATGGAGGGAAGCCGCCGGTCATGGAGGAGGGAAGGGGAGGAAGCCACCCATGAGTCATCCTTCTCCACAAGGTAGCCGGTCATCAAGAGGGGAGAAGAGGAGTTTTGTGATTTTTGTGCAATTTTCACAAAACTATCAGTCCAATTTCGCTCCGGCCTGATTTTGGTTGTTCCTCGGTTGGATTTGTTTTGAGTGATTCCATGTCAGGATCTTGAGATTTCTGCATTCAGCGTCTGATCGTGACCTTGGATTGACTCGTAATATCTTTTTAGCGTAAAATCCTCTCCTTAGCTTGTTTTCTCTCTAGTCTCTAAAATGCCCTGTAGATAAATATCGGAACTAACAAGCAAAAGTTAAATAGACAAACAGTCTAATTTGGTGGGTTTAACTGTGTTTATGATTAGTATAATTATGGTCCATCACGGATCAACCCATAATTTCCTTCAATCTTGAGTAATAAAACATGTTGGCCTCACAATTGAATCATCCCAACACTTGAGCGTTACTATAGGCAACGGAGATGTCATGCAATGTAAAGGAGTTTGCAAATAAGTTCCATTGAAACTCGACACTCATACCTTGATATTGAGTTCCACCAGTTACCCATATATGGAGTTGATACTGTGCTGGGCGCGCAATGGCTAGCGGATATTGGACCTACCTTGTTCTACTACAAGAACCTGTGGGTGTCTTTCACTCACACAGGCCAACAGTCAAGCTGTGCGGCATGCAACACCAAGGCCAGTTACAATCTATGTCCCTCATCAAACTACGTCGCACCACCCGCCAACAAACCCAGCTACACAACCTCCTACTACAATATGCTCCTGTATTCTCAAAACCATCCGGACTGCGGCCCATTCGTGGCACTGAACACCACATTCCATTGCTTCCCAATGCTGCACTTGTTAACGTCAGGCCATATCGCTACCCACACCATCAGAAGTTGGAAATTGAAAAATTATCAACGAAATGTTACAAGATGGCGTGATCCGTTCTAGTTCCAGTCCATTCTCGTCTCCCATTCTTTTGGTAAAAAAGAAGGACGGTATATGTCGGTTTTGTGTGGACTATAGAGCCTTGAATACGGTTGATCAGTCGAGTGTTCGACTGATTTATGACCATTCTTCACTATAGTTTTGGGTCATTTTCCGACATTATTTTGATGTCATTTGACCTCTATCTCTACATTTCAGGTAGAAAACAAGTTTCCCCCAAAATTGAAGCAAAAATATGAAAACTCGGGGGAAAACTGAAGATTTAGAGCAAAACCGAGCAGATTGACCTTTGCGGCTTGTTATGGACGCCTAGGGCTCATACGATGTCCGATTTGGCTGATCTTTAGCTTGTTGGAAATAAATTTCATAGGGCTACAACTTTGTAGTTGACGCCAAGACCAAATTCGGACGGGAAGATTACCAAAAAGGCCTGGGAAGTTCCAGCCGGTCGGCTAAAATCAGCCAGCCGACTGGCTGAACTCTGCTGCTTCAAACGATGCCCACAGTCATTCCCAGCCAACCGGCTGAACTCTGCTGCTTCAAATATGATGCCCACAGCCATTCCCAGTCGACCGACTGAGAATCTAGCCGACCGGCTGAACTCTGCTGCTTCAAAAACCCTACCCGAGGCTATAAATAGAAAGAGGGCTTTTGACCTAAAGTGTGGAGGTTTTTGGGGAAAAGAATATTGGAAAAGAGGCTCATCCAAGGTCATCAATCATCAAAGGATCCAACTAAGGAGAAGAAGAGAAGATCAAAAGGGAGTTCAAGGATTAACCATTGATGAGCCGTATTTATACGACACATCGAGTCATCAAATCCCACCAATTCTGGCACTTTATCATGCAAACAGTTACTTCTTAGTGTTGTTTTGCATTTCAGGTGTTTCGGAAGCTCTAGGAGGAAATGTACATTAAAGATGGCATTTTGTGCAGAAAAACATCACAAGGCAGATTTGGCCACTCTGGCCCGAGCAGGACCTGGCCGCGCCCGAGCAGTTCGAGGCCTCAACCGAGCAGTCTAGCACCAAAATCAAGTCGCTCGGGCAAACGAGCTGATCTGACAATTCCGACTCAAGCAAGTTGATCAAAATAGCAGATAAGTCGGACAATGTCACTAAACCAAGGAGAACGCCCGAGCAGATTGGCAGCTGGACCAATTCCAAAGGACCTGCGCGCGCTAATAGACACCGAAACCAAATTGCTCGACCAGACGGGCAAATCTGGAAAATCCGGCTCGACTAAGTTGTTCTAAATGCCCAAAAAGTTGGATGATCTCACTTCCCAGACAAAATGCCGAGTGGAACTAGCCCATGCCCAAGAAGTGCCTAGTTCCAGACTGAGCCCACCCTAGGCAACCCGAGTCAAGATCGGCCCAAGCCGAGTTCAAGGCCACCATTCTAGGCTCGTCATCTCCTCCATGCGTGGCGATTTGGGAAGCTTCTAGAAGACTTGTTGGCCAAGTAAACTTACTAGCTAAGTTTGCTTACAAGCCAAGCAAAGTCAATTTTAGGACATGTTTCCTAAAACCGTTTATGGACCGACTTCAACTTGGAAACTTCGAAGCCCTAGTATTCTCTATAAATACAACCTCATATCAAGGGTTTCAAGCATCCCATCAGAGCATCAATCATCTAGCAACTTCGGCCATTCTCTCGAGTTTCCTTCGGCATTAGAGAAGAATTCCTTGTTTTATTTTCATTATTACTATTTTGTATTCACAAGGATATGAGTAGCTAAACCCCTCGTTTGGGCTAAGGCTAATTTATTGTGACTTTCGTTTGAGACTTTGTGCTTAATGCTAATTCATGTTCTACTAGTTCTTGTGCCTGTTTATCTCGGACTAAACTGTGAAGCTAAGCGGATTCCCGAAACGGTAAAACTTAGCTGAGCAGTTTAGCCCCATATTTCACTGCTTGTTTAATACTGAAACGTTAGGACAAGTAGTTGCACCCAATCTTGCATAACCTGAAACAGAGTGCCAGGTTAACTAGAACTAGAAGTCTATAACCTGAAACGGAGTAGATTGTGGCGTAGTGGCTTGAAACGGAGTAACCACACTTAGGAACACGTACTAGATCATTAGGAGTTGATGATAACCGAGTCACAATAAAAGCCCTAGTCTGAATGCTCTCTCATGTTGAATTACAACCTTTTATTTACTCGCACCTTTAACAATCTGCTCACCCCCCCCCCCCAATTGTCTTTCTTTTCAGTCACAGGACACGAGTAACCGAACTGCTCCCTTGGGTTCGACCCTTGCTTGCCACTTTACTAGGTTTCTCGCAAGGAAAATATAAATTCAAATTTGACTTGACCGACGACGCTTGTCAACCATCCTCTTTCTTCTACATCTTTTCCATTCTCCTTGTTGTGCTATAAACCCTACTCACACCATGTTGTCTTACATGATGTGTGAGTAGTGGATCTTGTGTTTTGAGGGTCTTATGACTCTCCTTGGTACTCTTTGATCACATTTATATATTGATATTCATATGGATGATTGTTGATTTCATTTTCTATTGTGTTATGAATGTTATGCACTCTAGGTGTTTGATAAAATGCCTAAGTGACTATTTGGACTAAAACTTGAACCTAGGACTTGGAAACCCTTCGGAATAGTTCTAGGATGGAGAAAATGATCTATATCTTGAATCATGTAAGTGAACCTTAGGATATGGATGCTTGACTAAGGATTGAATGTTTGATTTATTGGAGTTAGACATTGAGCAAATCATCAATTAATCCCATCTAATGGTGTCAAATTCATATTCGCTATGCACTTCATATATGACATGCTACTAAGTGTGTGATAAAATGCCTAGTTTGAATAATAGAGAATATGATCCTATCTAATGTATGCATTTGTGGTTAACTAGGAGTCGAGTTCATAGTAGTTATTACCTTAGGAAGAGATTCCAAGGATAATGGTGCTATGGAATGAACCAATTATCTCTAGCGAGTGAGGTTCGAGCTATAAGAGAGCTTGGCTAAGACTAGATTCAAACGAGAGTTTATCTACCTTAGTCTAAGCTAGGTTTTCTATAATGCATAGGTAGGAAGTGAACTAGGAGTCGAGTTCATGTTATTTATTGCCAAGGAATGAACCGAGAGGTTCGAGCTATAAGAGAGTTTGGCTAGGAATAGATTCAAGTGACAGTTGGTCCATCCTAGTCTAAACTAGGTTCATTGCTATTTGACTACCATGAAATGTTTGAATATCGTGTATGTGATCATTGAGAAAATGCCAAGGAGGGGAGTAACCCCTCAAAATGCCTCTTACTTAACGTTTATCCCCAATTACTAACCACATAGGATTTAGATATATACACTCTTTTATACATTTTGTTTAGAATAGCCGAATAGAAACACGATCTTAAATAGTGCATGTGCTTAGCTTGCTCCTCTTGCAGGTTCGACCCGGTACTTTACTGGTTAATATAAATGTTTTGACTACATTCGATCCTCTCTTCATTGATACTATTCTAGAGGTGAAAAAGAATTAGTTTGTCAACGGTTACCGTCAAGGACCATTTTCCCATTCCGACGGTGGACGAGTTGCTTGATGAACTACATAGCGCAACGATACTCTCCAAACTGGACTTCCGTTATTGTATCACCAATTAAGAATGCATGAAGCGGACGTTCACAAAACCACATTTCACACACATGATGGTCACTATGAGTTCCTTGTCATGCCTTTAGGGTTAACAAATGCACCATCAAGTTTTTAGGCAGCCATGAACAACTTATTTAGACCGCTCCTCCGAAGGTGCGTGTTAGTTTTTTTATATAATATACTCGTTTATAGTGACTCGTGGGCGCAAAACATGCACCATTTGGCTAATGTTCTGCAGATTCTTGGTTCCAACCATTACTTTGGTAAACATACAAAGTGTGACATTGGGCACTCCAAGATACAATATCTGGGTCATGTAAAATTCATAGTTTATGATTCGTAGTATGATTCGTACTGTAACTTGTGTCTTATTCATAATTTGATAATTATAATTTGTAGCTTCTAGTTCATAATTGTAGATTTTTTAGGTCTGCATATTTTTAAACTATTATTCGAATCTCTTACGCATAATTCGTAGTAAAATATGCATCATTCGTACTGTAACTTATGATTCGTATTATCATTATCATTAGTAGTCATATTGGTTTAATATTGTTAGTAAATGCTCATAATACGTATGATACCCATCATAATTCGTAGCATGAATGATGTGTATAAATTGTATTATAATGATCATAATTTGTAGCTTATGATTCGTAATTGGTACCAGCAGAAAGTGCATATGATGAGATTTTTATATTTCATTGGCCGAATTTTTTATACAATTGAAATCTTATAATCATCATTGTGATAAAATACGTAACCTCATGTATCAAGATTCGTAGCATCATGTATAGAGCTTCGTAGCATCACGTAGCATCATATATACGTAGTCTAAAGGATACACGCATAATTGGTAGTAAATGATCATAATATGTACAATTCTCATCATAATTCGTAGCCTGAATGATAGTAAAATTTGTACTATATTGATCATAATTGGTAGCTCATAATTGGTACGTATCATAACCTACGTATAATGAGGCTTTGGCTCATAATTGGTACCTTGTATCATAAACTACCTTGTACCTTGTATCCTTTTCTTTTCTTATCAATATCTCTACTTGTTGGCTCAGCTGTTTCAACCAATGTACTCTACTGCTGTGAATGTTTTTTCTTACTGATTTTATATTTATTATATTTACCATTGGTGGACGACGTTGTGGGCTTGGTGAACTCATTCTTCCGGAAAATGAGCCGGGCAGCAGTATCATGCCTGTAATCTCTTATTTTACTCTTTTACCAATTCATTTTGAATTCCAGTTCTGCCTTGCCAATACCTGCTATACCCCATACTTTCACTTTATGTTAATACTTTCACTTTATTGCAGGGTAAGGTTAATCCAACTCAGTGTGAGGCTCTTACCATGGTCTGTGCTCAGGTAAAATATAGTATTTTGTTGTTGATAAAGGTTTCTATTTCTAGGACTATGGTCTTTGTGTTGATAAAAATTGATATGCATTGTGCCCAACTGTTTTCAAATTCTTTCGTCCATTTAACTATTGTGTTCAAAATTTCCATCTAAATGCATTTTGCAGGTTATGGGAAACCATGTGGCCATCACAGTTGGTGGATCCAATGGTCATTTTGAATTGAATGTCTACAAGCCAATGATTGCTAGTGGTCTGTTACGGGTATGCTCTAGAAAGTTAAGAGATTGAAAGACACTTGCATTTATGTTAAGTACTTAATCCTTGGTTAAGTCAAGTTTTCACAATCCGTCATCTAATGTTGAGAGTCATTTCATAAGCGAAATATTTTTACATCTGATGTTCTGCTTGATTGATGATCCTTGCTGTTAAGTTTCAATTTTTGACATTTAAAATGTAACATTTAAATGTGCCTTTCCAGTCACTTAGATTACTGGGAGATGCTTCTGCTTCTTTTGATAAGAATTGTGTCAGAGGAATTGAAGCCAACAAAGAAAGGATTGCTAAATTACTTCATGAGGTAAATCAATGTTAAAAGCAATCTACTTTGTCATGCTGTATTTTCGAGAATTCAAGCTGATGATAATGGTTGGTTTTACTTGGCAGTCACTGATGCTTGTCACATCTTTGAACCCCGTAAGTTTCTACTTCATTGCTCATACATATTGTTTTAACAGTCTTATGAGCTTTTAGTAAATAGTGTCATTGTGTTATTACCAGAAAATTATGAGCTTGTCACAGTTTTTTTTGTTAGTAACTACTCTATTACTGTTGAGATATTAATTGATAGTGAATTTGAATGAATTCTGAAAATTATTATACTTTCGTAGCTTCTAACAATATTTTTATTGACATGCAGCAAAACGAACAACTGATAGCGATGCATGACACTTACATGAACGTGATAGTACGCTCACATATAAACTCAAGAAGAGACGAAGTGTTTCAACGCGCCACTGAATGGAGAAAAAGGAAATCTCAGGAAAAAATATGATGATTAGATTACTATTTCCCATCTGCTGCAAAACTACATTTTCCATTTGTTGCTCATCATTTTGAAATAGGGAAATTACGACATTCAGGATATTGTTTATGTACACCCACTACAAATTGTACTCGTTATCATACGAATATTATGTACTTGGTATTTTCATTTCAATGCAAAAGGTGTTATTTCTTTGTAGTATTACTTCATACAGGGTAGTCTCATAATTCACAGTAAGCTAACTACGAATTATGTTAACTGGACTACGAATTATGTTAATTGGACTACAAATTTTGTGAACAAGACTACACATAATATGAACTAGACTACGAATTTTAACTAGAAAGCCACACTTTATAAAAAACAGGTTAAATGACATACTACAAATTTTAAATGACAGACTACGAATTTTAATTAAAATGCTACGCAATTTGGATTGCATATTACAAATGTTGCGCCTTACAAATACTACGAATTTTAAATTTCTTCAAGTTATTACAATGCTTTAGGATGGTGTTCTTAAATCTCCGACACATCTACTAGCAGCATGGGTACTAATCAGGGGCGGATCCAGGAATTAATTTAGTGGGGCTGAATTTTTTTTTGCACTCGATAACAACATTCAACTCAAAAGGTTGTAAGAAAATAGCAAATAACGTTGTCATTAGTCGTACAAATTAAATTTACAATAAATATCGTCTACTACTCATTTGCTGAAAACGAGATAGAATAACATCATCACTAATTGTTCTAAGAACGTCTTTCTCTAAAAAAGTTACAAGACGATCATTTAGGTGGGGCTTTTTTTGGTGGCGACGGAGGGTTTGTTGGAGAGAAGCTGAAGTCAATTAGGGCCTATTAGGGTTATAGGGAGCTTTAACGGCGTTTTCTTTAAGACTTTTTTTAATTTTAATTTGGTCCTTCGGTACTTGATTCAAAAAATTTGATAGTTCGGTACTTATTTTAAAATTGAGTGATAGTTCGAGTAATAAATTTGGAGATTACCGTAAAAAAATTGTTAGAACTTTGATATACTCCCAGTCTCCCAAAATGCGAAGGGCCTCTAAGTGAGTTATATAGAGTTTGAGTACTATTATGTAAATAGGTAAATTACTTCTGAGCTTCATTATTATCTTCTTCTTCTCTTCCACTCGCACCGTCACTCTTCTTCATTTGTCTCTCTCTCTCCTGCGCACGGAGCTTTCTCTTCTTCGTAGTTTTTTTGGTGGGGCTATAGCTTTACTAAGCATTGTGCTGGGTCCGCCCCTGGTACTAATAAACGGAAGAATCGAGCAGAGGCTTGGTGATCCTAATAAATGAAGCCACAACTTCACCATGTGTAGTCGTTGAGCTGTTGGCAGGATGACTGTGCCCATATCCAATAGGATTATCTTTTCTGAAGATTCCAATCATTAGAGGACAAGGTCTTTCATAAGATCAAGCTTGATCAGAATCTGGCATGCCCATGATATATCAAATAAATGTGATAGAAATAACTCCATTTTTTCTTGTTTGCAGGTGGCAGAATAACAAAAAAAGCACACTGCTGTCGCTGTTCCTGCAGTTGCTATTTTCGTCAAAATTATTGGCTGAATAACAAAAAAAAGCAATAGGTTAGACTGTTATGAATGATATATTTCATACTACGAATGTTACAAACTGATTCATGAACAGTGAAAACGAAACAGTGAGGCACACTTAAATAGGTACGAATTATATATTTTAAATGTCGTTAAATTTATTACAATGCATGACTCTAATATGAATTATAAGTTAAAAACTATGTATTATATTTAAAGCCCTGCAGTCCTGATTTGATACGAATTATGTGCAAACCATGCATTCCTGGTCCGATACGAATTATATGCCGAAACCTACGAATTATATGCAAGTCATGTATTTCCTTACCCGGTACAAATTATAACTTAAGAACTACCAATAATATGACAATTATTGCTCAGAATTAAGAAAACATATTACAACAAAATTGCTGATCTCTAGGCTTCACCTAGTTTATGTGTTATTGCTATTAGAGACTTCCTATCTACAAAAAAATCAGAAAATTTCTCTCTAAAAAAAGGAAACCAGAGAAACATACCCGAATCGGGTTCGTCCAACAGGGTTTAAGCTCTTCATTTTCCTCCTTCCAAGCTCCTTCAAACTTCGAAATGCTCTTATCCAAACTCTTGCTACCCTCAGTAAAACCATCAGATGTCTCGGAAAGTCTCACCTGCAAAAACAACACAACCAACACATGTTTGAATCACAAAAATCTAAACATGCATACAACAATGAAATCAGTTCAATTTCACCAAAGTACCAAAACTCAAGCAATCAAACAAAAAGCACAACATAAGCTACTGAGTGTCGAAAAGCCCTAAACTTGATTAATCAGTTCAATTTCAAAAAATGCAAAGAATCCAACCAGAATACATCTAGTACAAACCAAATATAAAAACTACTCAAATATAAAGGAAGGAGCTTTGTGAAAGACATACATGAATGAGTCAAAGTGATCTCTTTTAATCATGTGTCCCAAAATCACAAACATTATAATGATCAAAAACCCAGCCACCACCTGCCTACAATCAAATCCCATTTTCACAAAAAAAAGAAGCACCTTCAATCGATCAATCTCCTCAAAACTCAAACACTCATCAAGCAGCAGAAAGGCAGCACCCAATTTGGGTGGATCAAATTCCCAGATCTTAACCTGACTGTGCAAGTTTGGGCAGTTAGCTCATCGTCAATATCCAAATCATTCGTGAACCTCAAAGGCACTCCTTCAGCCTCCATCACCAGCGGTGTCACCAATCCGCCTTCCGACCAGACGTTCAACAGCCCTAAGTACGCATTCACGATGTACAATTCGCCGCTCCTTTGATCAAATAGGAGCCCTATCGGCCTTCCAAAATATGCTAGTGCTTCATGTAACTCATAATCGACTGTTTCCAAGCCGCAACTCTGAGATTTCTCGTCCTTTGTCGTTCTGAATCTGAATTTCTCGTCCGCAATTTAAAAACCCTAAATTATAATAACTGTGATTATCATAATACCCTTATAATCATATTTAAGCATTGATTTTTAGAAAAGATTTTGTGATTTATTTGCCGTTAGATCTTTAATCGGACGATTCACATTAATTCTCATTTCTCATGAATTAGTACACTTCTCATATGATCATATTTCTCATAATATAAGGTTTGTGTCATAATGTTTAGGTGTATAATAAAGTTTATGTATATATATAAGCTCGAGGTTTATAATACACGTGTAATTCTTTTTTATAGTAATACAAGGGTAATTGGTACAAAGTAAAGTTTAATTTCATATATTATAAGGTTTGAAACAAGTTAATTGATGGATTATAATAAAGGTTTAGTGGGGAGCGTTCGGTTGAGGCAATGTTGGTAGAATGAGGCAAGTGAGGCACATTGTGAGCCACTCATTTTGTTGATATGGCAGGGAATAGTACCAGAATAGTGTTTTGTTTTTTTTTCTTTTTACTTTTGGTAGTGAGTTTTACTATTTGGGACACGTGGCGCGCCCACAATGCACGGGAGGGTTGATGGATGGTTGAGATCGTGCCTCACCTGCCTCATTCTTATTTGCCTTGCCTCATTTGAACGCTCCTCAAGGTTTAGTTATGTTATATAATAATGTTTCATGCATGTTCTAAGCTTAATTTAAAGCAAATACATAATATAAGGTTGATTAAGGGTAACTCACTAATCAGTTCCCTTTGAAATCCTATAACGACGCATTCAAATCACCTCATAAATCATCACGAATCATATCAAAGACAATTTTATATCATGTGTCCATAAGGGTATGTACATCTCAGAACATAAATCCGATGTACAACCTTATGCATTTGTTGACAACATAACATATATAACCCTTATGTACATTTTATGGACACATGGTATAAACTTGTCATTCCAAATTAAGTCTGATCATTACCAATTTAAGGGTATTAATTGAATCAATATTAGATCCTATTAAGTATTAATTAGAGTTGAGATCTGGTGAGAAGGGCTTTCTATATGAGAAATGAGAAATTTTAAGATCCATCAGATTGAAATAATAAACGGTTAAGATTAAACCTAATTTACATTAAAATTCGTATTTATTTAATTATTAGATATACTTAAAGGGTAAATTAGGAATTTAGAATTCGATCTAAACCCTAATTCCGCTTATCACGTTTTCTCCAACCATATTCGCGATTCTGCCGTTCTATGAGAAATCCAAAGCGATGGCGAACGAAGGCGACCAAAAATCGACCGACCGCGACGATATTCAATGGCGGACAAAGGCAGGCAGGCGATGACAGCCCGCCAATTTTACGGTACGTCCTAAACTCATTATTAGGTTAAACCTGAAGTTAATCCAATTACGAATTCTGTGGTTGTCGGAAAGAATTTTAGGGTTTATGGGAAACTTAATTGACCATACGCAGATCAAACCGTAAACCCTTTCATAACCCTCCTTTCGAATTCGGCAGCCATGTTTTCATTGTTAATGGGCATTCAAAATGCGTAGTCATGTTTCCTATTTAATTGACCTAGCTTTAAAATGCGTAGATTTGCATTCAATATGCCTAGTAGTGTTTCCTAGTTAATTGGCTTAACATTTAAAAGCTAACAGCAGTGATTAATGTGTTTTGATTTCTTTATTGCTGCCTTATGAAATAAGGTGTTTAGTACCAGTTTGGGCATCCATCTGGTTAATTTTCTTCTGTATATGTAAGTATTTGATGGTTGTTTAAATTAGTAATTAAATAATCGTAGAAGCTAACAGTGTTTCCATTGTTAATGGCATTCAAAATGCATTTTACAAGAATATATTTAACAATTGTCATCAGGTTAAGGATTTGTACAAGAAAAAAAGAAAGTTATGAGTTTTGTGTTTACAAACAATAGCTGCCTGCTCAGTGCTTACACTTTCAATTATATTCTTGAATTTTAGTGCTGTAGTACCACATAAATAAATGTTACGCATTTATAAATAAACTATAAATTGCGTAGTACCACATAAATAAATGTTACGCACTTACAAATAAAACTGTAAAATGCGTAGTACCACATAGGTAAATGCGTATAAAACTGTAAACTGCGTAGTAAAGGCAATTTAGCATGCACCATTGATTTCTATGTTTACGATTGCAATATTCATATAGCTGTTCTCCTTTATGTACTTCTTTTACTTGAGAAAAACGTTCCGGTGCTCACTTAGAATGGTATCATCACTATTTTTATTTATTTGTTGCAACAGAATACTGTGAAAATATGCCAAGCCAGAAGATGCAGCTGCTCCTGAAGAGATATCCATTGATGAAGAGCTGAGCGAGGATGAGTATAATTTAGGGGATGAAGACATAGCCGGACATGCTGATCCTAAAATGCACGAAACTAAACTACTCCGCTCTTCCTTTCACTATCTCTGTACATGGTCTAGCCTACTAAAAAAAGGAAAAAAAAGTGGAAATCTCCCATCCCGGTGATGAATTATCCTTTGAAAGATTCAAGTCTTTCAAAATATTGTAATGTGGTATCTGTTGTTGTTGACTTATTGTAATTTATGTAATCAACTTTCATGTAAGCAAATGATTGTCCTAATTTAAAATGAAGTCTCAACTATATGTTGCATTTTGTTGTGGCCTGTCAGAGCCTTTCATATGCAGGTTGGTGTATCAAGCAGTGCAGAGACAAATGAACCATTTGTTCATGTTTAAAATGCGTACGATTTAATGTAAATGCGTAAGATTTAAAGTAAAATGCGTAAGACTCATGGTAAAATGCGTAAGATTTCTGGTAAAATGCGTAAGATTTCTGGTAAAATGTGTAAGATTTTAAGTAAAATGCGTAAGATTCCTGGTCTATTACAAAAGCTACGTAGACAACTACTACACATTAAACAATTCGTGCTCGTCTGGTGTGATGGCACATATATAATTGATGCATTTGTGCAAATCAGTGGTGTCCTGGTCTTGAGATTCATCAAACACCTGAGTACCCTGTAATAAATTAAAACAAATTAATAGATTGATTGTCAGCATCAAATGCAACAATATAGATTTGTGCAAATGGTGGCTGGTGAGGTGCTACAAAGAACCTAGGCTATAGAAGCTCCAGTTAAGATATGATTACTAACAGTATACCAAAAATCTAACAAGCAATAACGGTTTAATAGCTAAAGTGAAAGATGGTACTTGGTCAAAGTAATATTCGAGAATTGGGAATTGGGAGATTTTTTATATATATTTAAAACCCATCCACTTAGCCTTTAACTGTTCTTAAATTTCTGCTTAGGAAAAATGAAAAAGTCTCAATCTGAAAGTGAACTCCTAAAGACATCAAATACTATTCCCCTGCACCCTGAAAAATCGCTAACCAAACTTGCAATTCCGGGAATGATTTCATCATAAATCACAACACCTAACTGGTACTGGTGACAGGACACATACCATTAAATCAATCCAGTAGCCTACCTTTTCCTCACTTCAGCAGCGTCCTCATCGGGAAACATCAGAGGCATTTCATCAAATACCTTGTTAGCACCTCCATCTGCGCAAAGTCGAATCTCTGCTGCTCTACACAAACACAGGATTTACCATCAACCAAACCCCCTCAGAAAACAAAACAGCTCCAAACAAAATCAACCGATATAAACACACTCTTCCGGAATCAAATCAATTACACGATAAAACAACGTACCGTGCTGCCACAACAGTGGCGTGAAACGTGGAATGCTCTGATTGAGCACCACCAGCGCGTATTTCGGACTCAACACATCATCGCCGCCGTTGGCAACCAAACCGGGCAGATTCAGCCACATCTCCACCACCGCCTTCTCCATCTTCAATCGAGCGCTACGCTCGTCACCTTAAAAGACAAAAACGCAAACTTCCGACATCGCCATAAAGCTCCCAACTTCGGATCTCAATTTGTCGAAAATTGAGATCTGGGAAGACGCCCAAATGAAATCGAGTAAAAATAAATCGGAATCCGACGAAACCAATTACACAATTTGAAAATCAAAAACCATAATTCTCCGGAGAAAAAATGGAGTATTGCAGAAGAAATTGGGTTGAAGAATCAATTACAATTCGTAAATGACGATTTTACCCTAAAATACGAATTTAATGCACAAAAATGGGCTGATAATAACAAAAATTAAGGATCTTTAGATGAAAGATCCAATGACTATTATTATTTCTCATTTCTCATGCGAATTGTCATTTCTCATATGATCCTAACTCGTATTAATTAAATCATATTTACAAAATCCTTTATTTTCTTTTTCTTTTTTGGGCTAAAACTTAATGAAGCCCAACAATATAGGTGACTTTTTAATTGAACCTTTAGCGTTTTCAGTTTAGAAACTCTCAATCTTTGTCCACCCGCCTCACACTTCTCTTCGTGATCTCAACCACTATGCTAGCTTGAAACCCTAAGATACATCCTCCGTTACACCGGCCTCATCGACGGCTAGAGTGAAATGCGTCCTAGGGTTGCTCTTCCTTCTCAATTTCAGATCGTTGGTGACGGCCAGAGCGATGGCTGAAAAGCAGAGCAGAAGTGTCAAGTGGTTCAGCGACATAGACACATTTGGGTTCATCACTCGGATCGATATCCGTGAGGATAAATCTGTTCATTCGGTAGTTGTTGATGCGAAGTCAAGTTTTGGTTGTGCTTCGATTTGAGTCACCGGGTTATAGTCGAGGACTAGGAAGCAATTGATAATTTTTGTTTGAAGCACAAGAACGCCCAAAGCTTTTACAGAAACATCAATTGATTACAAAGGTGTGTCTGCTTGTTATGTTGATTTAGTTTTAGTGAACATAGATGTGAAGATGAATTGATTTTTAATTTGGACTTAATTTTATTGTTGCAAATGTGCATTCGGTCTCTAATCTTCCTTCTAAAATTTTATTAAGTCTCTGTACATCAGCTTTTATAAATCTTGTGTCAGATGCTCTTTTTGCTCGTAAGTCTTTTCGCTTGCAAGGATACACAGAAGATCAACTCTCATTAGTGCATTCCCCTTAGACGATTCATATTTATGGTATGAAGAGTTGCAGAAGGAACAAGTAGACGCTGTCCAAAAAGAAGCGGAGTCACAAGCTATGATGAAAAGCCTCGAGGAGAGGATCCAAGCTCGTGAAGAGAAATCGGGTGGGAATGTGGCAAGGGAGGACCCGTGAACTTCGTCATTTTAGTATGAAACTTCACTAAGTTGTTTAGAAATTTAGATTGAAACTATATTGTAATCCAAATCTGTATGTGTTTTATGATTTTTGAATTGGAAACTTTAATCTAAAGAAATATGAGTTGTTGCGTAGCACCTTAGTCGTAGCATAAGAAAATGTTGCAATATCCGTGTTATATAAAATATAACAATGAACCTGCATAAATGTGCGGCAAAAGAAGACATCTAATGTAATGGCGTATTGTGTTGCAAACACTACGTTGCATTAGAGGAGTGTTGTTGCATAAGATCATGTTGCATTATCTCTGTTGCATAAAATATAGCAATGAAGTTGCATTTGATGTTGCAAAAAATGACATCTGATGTTATAGAACATATGCAACACCGAAGCACTCGTTGCATTAGATAACATCTTATGGAATACAATTCGAAACACGTTGTTATTTTTTATGCAATAGGGATAACGCAACATGATCTTATGCAATGACGTGTACGTTGCTCAAGTCCCAAGCAACACGTTTTTACTTAAGCAACGTAATTTTTGATGTTGCATATGGGGCAAAATGGTGTAGTGCATGCAATCTGCCATCTCACCATGCAGTGCGTAATAAGGTAGTTACGATGGGCGTGTATCAAGCTATGAGTAGCTAGCTCATATGAGAACTTGTTATAAATGTACTGCGTGCATGAGAGAATAATTAGAAAATCATTACAACAATCTTCCCTCTTTTCCCTATCTCTCTCTTTGCTCGTCTCAATCTTCTCCCCTTTCGTCTGTTCCCTATCCCCTTCATCCTTTTCACCCTAACTACCCTATCATTGGTGCTTTCACCTCTGAACTCCCATGCTTGAGACATGTAACGCCGCCACATTGGAGTCGCTCGCCTCCCTGTCCACTAGCTACTCGAAGCTCAACGCCCACACCCAAACCATGGAAGACCTTATCCAGGCTCAAGCTGCTGCCATCCAACGCCAGACCGACGAGTCCACCCCAGGAATTCTGCCAATGTGGAACGCATGATTGTTGGAAATACTGCTTAAACATGGGCGGATTAAACTGAACTCAGTGAACTAATACAATACCTAAATAATTACAATAATGTAGATTCGAATTAGAACATATGAACTGCAAACCCTTGGTTTTGGATAGAGTCGAGATTGACGTTTTCCTTAAAGCAAGATTGCCGCCCTACTGGTGCTGGGACTTGCCGGTAGTATGCTTCCCAGGATAAAACTATCCTTCCATCCAGGAGGCAGCTTTGCAATGACTGCAACAACTTGGAATGATTCACTGATCTTCATTCACTCAGTATGTATCTCATGGATAATTAGCTGCAGGTCTTGCACTTGAGTGCTCACTGTCTTTGAATCCACCAGCTGGAATTGAAGGAAGCGCCCCACAATGTATTTCTTGGAGCCTGCATCCTCAATTCGGTACTTTCGATCCAGAGATTCCCACAGCTCATTAGCCGAGCTTTTGATATAGTACACATTGTACAGTGTATCATTGAGGCTGTTTAGCACATAGTTTTGACACATGTAGTCAGAATCTTTCCATGTATTGAATGCCATCAGCACTTGAGGGTCATACTCCTCATCAGAAATAGTGGGTGTCTCATCAATCAGATACCGAGCCAACCCTAACTGTGTCAAGTAGAAGTGCATCTTCTGCTGCCACGTTTTGAAGTTCAAACCAGAGAACTTCTTAGGCCTATCAGCCGACATCACTGCAGTAGGCACTCGTGCTAATGTGGTATTTGGAACTAGACCCGCAGGTCCATTCCCAGACGTAGCCATCAGCGGAGGAGTCATAGTAGCTGACTCAGCGGGAACAACATGAGGAGGGTTCTGATGGATACCCTCTATGTTCATAGACAGATTGTTGTTTTCAGAATTCATTATCTACAACAAAGGTAGATTAGTTAGTAACTTGATACAATTAAACAATAACAAATCTTGCTTTAAGATTGGAAGATATATTACATAAACAGGTACGGATTAAATTGAAGCCACTAAACTAATACAAGACAGCACAAAATAATTAATTACAGTAATGTAGATATGAATTAGAACATATGAACTGCAACCCCTTGGTTTTGGATAGAGTCGCATTTGACGCTATTCTTAAAGCAAGATTGTCACCTTACTGGTGCTGGGACTTGCTGACAGTATGCTTCCCAGGATAAAACTTTCCTCGGCAAACACTTGAACACCAAAGCTTCGCCGATCGAACACTGAATGATCTTTAGGAGACCAATAGCATTGGAAGACCAATAATGAACTTGAAATTGACAAGTGCGGCTGATGTTGCATTCGAGGAGAGTTTAGGTTTCCCATATCTGATTTGATATCCAAAAATCAAAATAGATTTTTGCAAAACCGAGCCGCGCCACCCGCGAAGAAATCGATGCAGCATTCGTGTCCCGTACGATGCGGACGCACACAAGTCAAGCCAAATCCGACGTCATCGAGCTGGATGATTCCCCCACCTCGCTGAGCACCCGCGTGGGTGTTGGGAGAAGGTTTCTTTTATTATCTTAACTAGCATAATAATGAAATCATATATGAACACAAATTGTTCCTATTTGGCTTCCAATGTGGGATACTTGGTTTCACTTATGTCAAATCAATCTACACATCCATTCCTACCAAAGTCATCTTTCCATTAGTTTTGGTCCTACTTTAGGCATCGATTTCTCATTTGCTATCAATTCGATTTTGGAATTTCTTCATTCGATCTCGTACCTTTTGTTGCAAGGTATTTTATCATAATTTTATCAAATTATTTCGAGGTTTCCTTCACGCTCAAAATTAGGTCTCAAATTGGGCACACCACCATGTTCGTCACACTTACTAAACACATTTTTTTTCAACAATCCCCCACATGATGAAAATCGAGTGGTGAAAACGATAAAACATAAAAAATCGATAATCAAGATTCGACTCAATGTGGTGATAGCTTCTACGGTTGATATCTGCATAGGATAGGTAGGCTATGCCCTTTAACCTTCCCTTGGGAAGACATGTTCTCTTTACTGACTATTTAGTAGACGAGATTGTCTTTGAATTTTTCATCTTATAATGTAAACAAAAGCCTTGTCCCCCACAGATATCTTCCTGACCATTCTTGGTTCTTACTTGTGGGTTCATTTTGGCCATGACACCCCTTTCTTAGTTCTGCAAGAGTTTCTAAAGAATTACGCCCTTTGAATTCTCCTTTGAAGCGGCCTCACTTCTTTCTCACATAGGTGATTCTTTTCTAAGGTAATCCCGCGTTACCCATTTGAATCTCACTATTCATATTATTAGAATCATTAAAAGCATCGAACTTAACCTCGTGCGGGAGTCACTATCTTATCTGGGAATAGGACTGGGGTGTTACCCCCACAGTGACCTCACACAGTCTTAGAATGTCGGTTGTCCCTTTGTACCAAGTTCTTGGGATCTCCAGTCATCATGGTAGGATTTTCCTTTGCCTCGACTTTTATTGCCCAAGGGCTTAAGCCTGTGTTTTGATATTAGCATTCAAAAGGCTTCAGTCCCATTCCCTTTGTCGTCTTCTCTACTTGGTCCCTATTTAACCCTTTGGTTAACGGATCCGATATATTTTATGGACCTCACGAAGTCAATGCTTATGACTCTGGATGAGAGAAGTTGTCTAATGGTATTGTGTCTTTGACGTATGTGTATAGACTTACCATTATACATGACATTCTGTGCTCTACCAATTGTTGATTGGTTATCACAATATACACATATTGGTGGCACATGGTTTTTCCATTCAGGAATATCCTATACAATGTTTCTTAACTATTCTGCTTCTTCGCCGCATTTGTCTAATGCGACGAACTCAGCTTCCATCGTGGATCGGGTTATCAGGGTTTGTTTAGAGGATTTCCAGGATACGGTTGCACCTCCCAAAGTGAACACATATCCACTTGTGGCATTTGAGTCTTGTATATCAGATATCCAGCTTGCATCAGAGTATCCTTTAATGACTTCGGGATATCTGATATAATGTAGATCGTAATTACGAGTAAATCGTAAATACTTCAGTATTCTTACGATTGCATTCCAGTGTTTTGTTCCTGGATTACTCGTATATCTTGTAAGCCTACTCAGAGTATAGGCAATATCAGGTCTTGTACAATTCATTAAGTACATTAGACTGCCTGTTACTCTTGAGTACTCTACTTGGGAGATGCTTTCTCCTTTATTCTTAGCCAAATGTTGATTCATATCTATAGGATTTCTACATACTCCTAAGCTATCTTTTCCAAACTTGTCTAAGATTTTATCAACATAGTGTGATTGGTCCAATACAAATCCATCTGCCGTTCTTGTAATTTTAATCCCTAAAATCACATCAGCTAGTCCCATATCTTTCATATCAAACCTTGAGTTTAATATGCCCTTAGTGGATTTGACCAATATTTCATTGCTCCATACAATGAGAATATCATCGACGTATAGACACAAAATCACATATCCATTTTCAGTGTTTTTAATGTGTATACATATGTCACACTCATTGATTTTGAATCCGTTTGACAACATTACCTTGTCAAATTTCTCATGCCACTATTTTGGAGCTTGTTTCAGACTATAGAGAGACTTCACGAGTTTACAAACTTTCCTCTCTTGTCCTAGGACAATACAACCCTTAAGTTGTTCCATATATATCTCTTCTTCAATGTCTCCATTTAAGAAAGCAGTCTTCACATCCATTTGATGAATTTCTAAATTGCGCAATGCTGCAATATCAATTTTCATTCTAATGGAAGTGATCATTGTCATAGGTGAGAATGTATCAAAGTAGTCTAGACCTTCCTTCTGTCTATACCCTTTGATCACGAGTCTCTCTTTGTACTTTTCAATAGTACCGTCTACTTTCATTTTCTTAGTGAAAATCCACTTGGAATCAAGTGGGTTGCATCCTTGAGAAAGACCAACTAGCTCCCAAGTATGATTTTGAAATATAGAATCTAATTCACTCTTTATGGTTTCTTTCCATAACGGACCTTCATTAGAGTTTATTGCTTCATTATACGTACGAGGTCCTTCCTCAACCATAAATGTAAGAAACTCAGGTCCAAAGGAAGTTGAAATCCTAGCTCTTTTGCTTCGTCTTGACTCCTCTGGGGTTGTATCCTCCTCGGATACTTCCTCTTGTTGTTGAGACATGTCTCTTATATTTTCACATATCTCGTAAGGTGAACTAGGTCTCATTTCCTTAGATTTATAAGGAAATACTTGTTCAAAGAACGAAGTCATTTTAGATTCCATAATGGTGTTCTTGTGTATCTCGGGATTTTTTTGACTCATACACAAGAGATCTATAGGCTGTATGGTTTTGTGCATATCTAATAAACACATAGTCGATTGTCTTCGGTCCTATTTTCGTTCTCTTAGGAACGGGAGCCATCACTTTAGCTAACACACTCCCACACTCGCAAGTGTGTGTATGAAGGTTTTCTCCCTTTAAATAATTCATAAGGAGATTCTTCTTTCTTCTTGCGGGGTATCCTATTTAGTATATAATTAGCTGACAAAACAGCCTCCCCACATTCCCTGAGGTAACCCTGAACTAAGTAACATCGCATTCATCATTTCTTTGATAGTGCGATTATTACGTTCAGCGACACCATTCGATTGAGGTGAATAAGGTGGAGTGACCTCATGTATGATTTTGTTTTGTGCACATAGTGTCCCAAACGGTTCTACATATTCACCACCACGATCACTCCTTAACCTCTTGATCTTTTTATTTAATTAGTTTTCCACTTCCAACTTATACATGGAAAACTTCTCTATTGCTTCATCCTTGCTCTTAAGCAAGTACATTGAACAATATTTTGAACTATCATCTATGAAAGTCACAAAATATTTATTTCCGCCTCTTGTGGGCATGAATTACAAGTCACATAAATCATTGTGTATTAAGTCAAGGGGTTCAGTATCTCTTTCAACATTATGAAAGGATATTCTTGTTAATTTTGCTTCAACACAAATTTCACACTTGTGTTCAGAATCAATTTGAAGTTTTGGTATACATTCCAATTTCTTCAGATTCCTTATTGAGTCATAATTGACATGTCCTAATCTACCATGCCATAGATTAGAAGACTCAATCAAATAAGCAGAAGAACTTTCTTTATTGATAGATTTGAGAGCAATTTCATTCAGTTTCCACATGCCATCTTTCACATAGCCACGTCCCACATATATGTTGTTCTTTAAAAGAACGACTTTCTGGGACTCAAAGACCAGCTTAAACCCATGGCTATCAAGTAAAGCTATAGATACTAAGTTCTTCTTAATGTCAGGCACATATGAGACATAAGTCAACTTCAGCTCCTAACCTGAGGTCATCTTCAAAATCACACTTCCTTTTCCCTTGACTTATGAGGTGGCCGAGTTGACCATGTAAACCTTCTCTCCAGCTTCAGTCAGTTTCAACTCAGAGAAGGCATTCTTGTCAGACCAGATGTGGTGGGTTGCTCCAGTATCCAGCCACCACTCCTTAGGGTTGGAATCCACCAAACTGAATTGAGAGATAACAACCACCAAGAGATCTTCATCCATCTCGACTACATTCACCTTTTTCTTCTTTTTCATTGGCTTCTTGCAGTCAGTAGCTCCGTGACCCTCTTTGTCACAGTTGAAACACTTGCCAGCAAACTTGGGTTGCGACTTCTTCTTGAATGCCCCATTCTTGGGTGCAAGCTTGCTGAAAGTTTTCTTCCCCTTGGAGCTACCACCATGTTCCACAATGTTGGCCCTCTCAGCAAGGAACCTGATCCTCTTGTCAGAACCTTAGTTGTCTTCTTCAATCTTAAGACGAACCTCCAGGTATTCCATACTCATTTCCTTTTGCGTGTGCTTAAGGTAATTTTTAAAATCCTTCCATCCTGGACGCAGCTTCTCAATAACTGCAGCAACTTGGAATGATTCACTGATCTTCATTCACTCAGTATGTATCTCATGGATAATTAGCTACAAGTATTGCACTTGAGTTCTCACGGTCTTTGAATCCACCAGCTGGAATTGAAGGATGCGCCACACAATGTATTTCTTGGAGCCTGCATCCTCAATTCGGTACTTTCGATCCAGAGATTCCCACAGCTCATTAGCCGAGCTTTTGATATAGTACACATTGTACAGTGTATCATTGAGGCTGTTCGGCACATAGTTTCGACACATGTAGTCAGCATCTTTCCATGTGTTGAATGCCATTAGCACTTGAGGGTCATACTCCTCATCAGAAATAGTGGGTGTCTCGACGGTCAGATACCGAGCCAACCCTAACTGTGTCAAGTAGAAGTGCATCTTCTGCTGCCACATTTTGAAGTTCAAACTAGAGAACTTCTTAGGCCTATCAGACGGCATCACCGTAGTAGGCACTCGTGCCAATGTGGTGTTTGGAACTAGACCCGCATGTCCATTCTCGACCGTAGCCATCAGCGGAGGAGTCAAAGCAGCTGACTCAATGGGAACAACATGAGGAGGGTTCTGCTAGATACCCTCCATGTTCACAGACAGATTGTTGTTTTCAGAATTTATTATCTAAAACAAAGGCTGATTAGTCAGTAACCTGATACATTTAAATAATAACAAATCTAGCTTTAAGATTGTTGGAATATATATTGCTTAAACATGGGCGGATTAAACTGAAGTCACTGAACTAATACAAGACAACACTAAATAATTACAGTAATGTTGATATGAATTAGAACATATGAACTGCAAACCCTTGGTTTTGGATAGAGTCACGTTTGATGATGTCCTTAAAGTAAGATTGCCGCCCTACTAGTGCTGGGACTTGCTGGCAGTATGCTTCCCAGGATAAAACTATCCTCGGCAAACACTTGAACACCAAAGCTTTGTCGATCGAACACTGAATGATCTTTAGCTATCACCATCGAATGACTACGAATGGAAAACCAGAGGAGGAAAGTTGTTTGTGTTTGCAGTGTTTTGAAAGTGAAGAATGAGCCTCAATTTATAAGAGAGGTCTGCCCCTGCCTCATAAATCCAAGACGACTGATGGTACATCATCCAAGACCATTGGGAGATCAAAACCAGCATTGAGTTTCCAAGTGCGGCTGATGGTTCAACATCCAAGCGCATGGGGAACAAACAGGCTGCTGGTTCGTAGACCAATAGCATTGTGAGACCAATAATGAACTCGAAATTTCCAAGTGCGGCTAATGTTGCGTTCAAGGAGAGTTTAGGTTTCCCATATCTGATTTGATATCGAAAAGTTGAAATAGATTTTTGCAAAACCAAGTCGCGCCACACATGAAAAAATTGATGCAGCATTCGTGTCCCGTACGACGGGAGCGCACATAAGTCAAGTCCAATCCGACGTCGTCGAGCCGGATGATTTCCCCACCCCCTGGGCGCCGGCGTGGGTGTTGGGAGAGAGTTTCTTTTATTATCTTAACAAGCATAATAATGAAATCATTTATAAACACAAATTGTTCATATTTGGCTTCCAATGTGGGACAATTGGTTTCACTTATGTGAAACCAATCTACAGATCCATTCCTACCAAAGTCATGTTCCCATTAGTTTTGGTCCAACTTTGGGCATCAATTTCTCATTCGATATCAATTCGATTTTGGCATTTCTACATTCAATCTCATACCTTTTGTCTCAAGGTATTTTATCATAATTTTATCAAATTATTTTGAGGTTTCCTTCACGCTCAAAATTAAGTCTCAAATGGGGCGCACCACCATTTTCTTCACACTTATTAAACAAATTTTGGAGAAGTTCCAGCAGCCACGACTGGACAAGCAACACATCGATTCTAACTAACCCACCTATACTACCGACACCTCCATCACTTGCTTAGTCATTCACATGCCCCACTAGCAACCCGTCACCCCAGCACAACCCACTTGCCCCATACAACTCATAAGACCACCACACAATACTCCGATATCACCACATATCACCCACCATCACACCAACCAGAGCCCTACTCAAACCCCCACCTCGAACACCCAAACTAGAAATTTCCTTTTTCGCCGGAGAAGGAGTAGAGGGCTGGCTATTCCAAATCGAAAGTTACTTTGAGCATCATTGTATACCACCTGATCAGAGTTCACGTGGCCACCTTCAGGTTGACGGGGCCAGCACTTTCATGGTTCCACTGGATGAATCTCACTCATCAAATAATCTTTTGGGAACAGCTCTGCACCGACCTCAAAATGCGCTTTGGACCATCCATCATTTATAAACCTTAGGTTCTAATCATTATGTTGCATCAAACTTCCTCTCTTAGTAACTACATCACTGAGTTTGAGGTGCTCTCCATCAGAACACCAGGCTTGTCATCCGACAACCAGATGTACCGCTTTCTTGCCGGCCTTAAACATGATGTCCACCATGAAATCTTGTTACTCAACCCGACTTCCTTGTAAGCCGCTGATGGACCATAATTATACGAATCATAAACACAGTTAAACCCACCAAATTAGACTGTTTGTCTATTTAACTTTTGCTTGTTAGTTCCGATATTTATCTACAGGCATTTTAGAGACTAGAGAGAAAACACGCTAAGGAGAGGATTTTACGCTAAAAAGATATTACGAGTCAATCCAAGGTCACGATCAGACGCTGAATGCAGAAATCTCAAGATCTTGACATGGAATCACTCAAAACAAATCCAACTGAGGAACAACCAAAATCAGACCGGAGCGAAATTGGACTGATAGTTTTGTGAAAACTGCACAAAACTCACAAAACTCACTCTTTTCCTCATGGTGACCGGCGGCTTTGGGTGGAATGGATGAGTCATGGGTGGCTTCTCCCCCTTCTCCTCCATGGTGACCGGCGGCTCTTGGCAAGAGGTGGCCAAAGCCACCTCTCCTCCCCTTCCCACAACCGGCAACCGGCGGCCCCTCCACACACCATGGCTTCTTGCCATGTGTCCCTCCTCTTCTCCACATATCCTCCTCCTCTCCTCCTCCCTTGGATGAAACCATGTGGTTTCATCTTAGCCCTCCATTCCTCTCCTCCTTTGGCTATAAATACATGCCTCCACCCTTTGTATTTTACATCCCAAAAAATCATACACTTCTCTCTCTAGAAAATTTGGCATTTGTAAGTTTGGTTTTCAATATATAATACTCCTGTTGGTTCTTGAGTATTATAGTTCGGTCTTGAGTACTCCTGTCGGTTCTTGAGTACTCAAGCTTTTCTTTATTCTCGAGTACTCTTGTCGGTTCTTGAAGTACTCACCCCTTTCCTTTACTTACTGTCTTTCAAAACCCGTAAGTACTTAGCTATGGTATCCACCTCTATGGATATTCGTAGCTAAACTCTTCATTCGGTTGAAGGGGTGTACTTGTATTATAAAATGTTTTAGACTATTTTAGTGTTTTTTCTCTGTATTCAAAACTTGTTCTATGTGCCATATATTAGGTCAGAACTTCCAAGGTTGAGTGGATGCTTGAAATGGCAAAGCTCTTCCGTGGAAGTTCGTGAACATACTCGGGTAAGTGGATGCTTGAAATGGCAAAGCTTATCTTAGGAGTTCGATCTCTCTCAAACACCATTTGGATACATCGGAAAAGATTGTCCAATGGATGCACATAGGCTATTATACCTTGAAATGGGGTGCTAGTCTAAGTAGAACAAGGGCTCTACGTTTTTTTTTTGCAAAAGATTAGATAGTGTTGCAAGTCGAGTGCTTGAAATGGCCTTGATTCACTTTCAAACACTTTTGCAAAAGACTAGACAGTGTGGCAAATCGAGCGCTTGAAATGGTCTTGATGCACGTTTGAATACTTAGAAGGATTACTAAAATGATAAAACAGGATATGATGCAAGGCCCCCGAAACCGAATGCTTTCCTTAAATTACAAAACCCCCCTGTATTTACTTTCCTAGTATAATTGCCTTAATCAACTGCACTCACCTTCCGGAGGACTTACCAATCACGCATCACCCGCTGTAAGTCTTCTACTTTTATTTTCAGTATTTACTTTTCCGCACTAAAAACCAAAACCAACCAACCAATCACTTACTTTTCCGCACTAAAACCTCAATCAACCTAAAACACGCTCCCTCGCTGTACAAATCCCTCAAAGAACGACTATCCCCCTAATTCCCTTGGGTTCGACCCCTACTTACCACTTACTACCCAGTAGTAAGGTCACGAGTAGCGGAATATAAATTTGCTTTTGCACAGAGAACACCACACCTTAACGACAGTGCGGTGGGCTCCGTCAGCCGCCATGGCCATGGCAAGAGTCGCAGAACAGAAACTGAAAGGGTCACGAAACCTCAGCACTCGCCCAAGCTTTCCACGACCCCCTACCCATACCACCAGTTGGTCCCTCCTTCACATCCAACCCAATACCTTCCCTGACCACTCCAAACCATCCCCTTCCGACCTAACGCCTTACTGATGAAGCACTAGTCGTGATCGTGCAATATCAAATCTAAATTTGTAGTGTCCACTATCTTGAACTCACTAGTAAACTAGTAAAGTAGCAAGTAGGGGTCGAACCCAAGGGAAGTATATCAAATACTCGTTGTTCTTGTACCAAATGTAAACGTTTTTGGGGTTTTTGAAATTGGGTTTGGAATGTAAGTACAAGTGCATGAAAGTAAAGGAAATGGTTTGTGATCAAAGAGTGAGTATTTGGTTTAGGGCATTTCTTATACTTCATTTATCATAGGCATTCAATGATTTATCTCACGTCCCATAGAGTGTGGTTGTTCCGGCAAGGGAAACAACCCAAAGTACTCCGGAAAAGGTAGTACACCACGGTTTTGCCGAACTAGGTAGTAGTGTGGTGCCATAGGCAACCTAAAGCGTTAAAGCCCCACTACCTCATTATGGACGGTTTCAACCTTCTAATCTAGTCCTTTTTAGATGTCACAACCCGGCAAAGGTATTGCTCATCTATGTGTGCTATTCATTATTGCCACAAGGCATCAAATGAATGTCACTTTAAGGATCATAAACTTGACCAAGCTTAGTCGCAAAACAGCCACTTAGCCAAGCATTTCTGATCCTTAGAATGGTATCCAAGGACTAGTGGAACGTGTGATATCATTGAGTGTAAGTGCCTCAAAATAAAAGCATAAGAATATGATCCCTAACCAAAATAAGAGGGGTTTTAGCCACTCATGTTCATGATGAGAACAAGAGAGCTAAGGTGCATAAAGGGAATCAACAAATCACACCCAAAGTGTGTGACTAGGAAGCCAAAATGCGTAGTACGAAAAGTAAAATGCGCAACAAGTAAGGGAAGGAGTAGAGAGATGTTGAACTTTCCATTTCCAAAGCTAAATGACAAGAGTAACAACTATGATTTTTAGTGAGATTTTCGAATGTCTTATTACAAGGGCCAATGGCCTCTATATATAGAGAATGAGGAGGATTCTAGGCCCTTGGATGAAACTTGATCTTCAAGTTTGAGTGGCAAAATGAACTTGGCAATATGAAGCCCTATGACCGACTTTCTATATTGGGAAGGGGAGTATTGGCGACTGCAACTTTGCCTTGGAATTAGTGCAAGGAATGACACGTGGCACATGGGGGTAACGAGCCGAGAAATCGGGAGGAAAGGCTGTCAGGCGCTGGCCGGGTGTGATCGGGCGTGGCACTCGGCGTATGCCCTGGATTCTCGGCAGGCGCTCAGCATTCGGCCTTGGGAGCTCGGCTGGACGCTCGGATACTCGGTTGGGCGCTCGGACGTGCGCTCGGGCATGCGCTCGGGCATGCGCCCGGACATGCGCTCGGCTGGGACTTCATTCCTCGGACAGGCTCTCGGGTACTCGGGACTGGGAGCTCGGACATGCGCTTGGGCATTCTCGGCTGGCCCGGTAGCGCCCGTCCTCGGTTCCTCGGACATGCCCGGCCTTGCACCTGGGGCGCGACCCTCTTTTCTCGGCCAGGCCCGGTCTTGCGCCTTGTTTTCCGAATGAGGTCCTTAGGACCCGATTGAAGTCCCTTGGTCCCTTTTCACCCCAAATCTTCTTGTGATGCTTTTATGGCCTAAAATGCCATTTTTAAGCTCATTTCCTCTTCAAGCTCCAAAAGGCCCTGAAATCCAAAACGACATTAACAAGTAAACGTTCTCATGATCAAATGTCGTAAATGGTGGGTTTTAATGACTTAATGAGTCGTATAAATACGTCTCATCACTTACCCTAGCTGAGATGAATGCTCGCAAGGCCAAGGGCCTTTGTTTCAACTGTGACAAGCCTTACAACGCGGCCCACCGTTGCAAAGCGAAGTTTCAATGCATGATCCTTGCGGACCACTTACGCGAGGAAGACACCACTAATGACCAGGAACGGACCCACAAATTTTGATAGGGGTGACGAACGAATATATATATTATGATATTAAAAATAGGGGAAAATATAGTTTGGGACTTGAACTATCACCATTTTTCAACTTGTGGGCTGAACTATAAAAACTTCCAAACAAGGGGCGAACTATCAAATAATTTTCCAAACAAGGGCCACTGTTTAACGCCTTTAGGGTTTTCCGTTTGACGATGTTAACTCCGTTCCGTATGTTGATGAAATAATTTAAATTTTAAAAAAATTAAAAATTAAAAACGGCCAATTTTTGTAAAAATGTTAAAAAATTGTAAAAAAATTAAACGAATTTACAAAAATCATAAATTAAAAATTAAAATTTTAATTTTTAATAAAAAGAATTTAAATTTTTTTACCCCTAATACCTGTTATATAGTTCAAAATGGATAGGAACAATAATTAATATTTTCTTGACCTATATGTAGAGAAACGTGTAACAAAAATTTTAAAATATTTTTCATTTTATGTTTAATTTTTCTGAAGTTTCTAATTTTTATTTTAAAAAATTTCATATTGTTTTTTATTAAAAATTAAAAAAAATTATTTTTTTTAATTTCGTTGAATTGTTTTACAAAATTTTAACATTTTTTAAAAAGTTTGGCAATTTGAAATTTTTTGAATATTTTATATTATTTTATTAACTAATGGAATGGAGTTAACGCCGTCTAACGGAGTTAGTGAAACGTCTAAAGACTTTAGACGGTGCCCCTTGTTTGGAAAATTATTTGATAGTTCGCCCCTTGTTTGGAAGTTTTTATAGTTCAGCCCACAAATTGGAAAATTGTGTTAGTTCAGGTCCCCAAACTGTACTTTTCTCTTAAAAAATTAGTCTCTCCATTATGCATATGTGTTATTTGTTAAGAATTGTTAAAAGTTTCTCTTTTAAACAGTTAATAAATTGTTGGAGTTCTCAAGTAAAAAATAAGGAAAATCAAGATTAAATCATAATTTAACTGACTCAAATATCATTTACAATTTAAATGTGATCGGTTTGTACACTTACAAAATTAACCTAGTTTAACTGTTAGCCTATGCTAAACCAACACAAACCAACAAACTCTTAAATCACACGGTCCACATCATTGACATTCAAGATAACTTGAACCTTAATTCTCAAAAACCACCCAAGATGGTTTCAAAACATATCAATTCAACTAAAATCTCGTGAATTTAAAAAGAATGTTGTATGTATGAATTCGAAGGACGGGCAAATCTTTTGCGATTGTGTAGGAGGGAGGCCAAGAATAACTATTTTGTTGATATTATACTAATAAATTAAAATATATATCAAAATAATCATCATTGTGTAAACTTTGAATTATATATATTATATGCAAAATAAAGTTTGAAAAAATGTTACCCCACAATACATTGGTTCCGTCCCTGCTGATGACACAACCTACACATCTGAAGGAACCACTTCTAAACCTTCCGGAAGAGGAGGAAATACCCAACATATCATTTCACGCGCTACAAGGTCGCTTCATCCCTTCCACCTTGCGCATAGAAGGCAACATCTATGGCCATCCAATTGTGGTCTCATCGATGGCGGATTGACGGAGCCCACCGCACTATCGTTAAGGTGCGGTGTTCTCTGTGCAAAAGCAAATTTATATTCCGCTACTCGTGACCTTACTACTGGGTAGCAAGTGGTAAGTAGGGGTCGAACCCAAGGGAATTAGGGGGATAGTCGTTCTTTGAGGGATTTGTACAGCGAGGGAGCGTGTTTTAGGTTGATTGAGGTTTTAGTGCGGAAAAGTAAGTGATTGGTTGGTTGGTTTTGGTTTTTAGTGTAGAAAAGTAAATGACAGAAAAGTAAATACTGAAAATAAAAGTAGAAGACTTACAGCGGGTGATGCGTGATTGGTAAGTCCTCCGGAAGGTGAGTGCAGTTGATTAAGGCAGTTATACTAGGAAAGTAAATACAGGGGGGTTTTGTAATTTAAGGAAAGCATTCGGTTTCGGGGGCCTTGCATCATATCCTGTTTTATCATTTTAGTAATCCTTCTAAGTATTCAAACGTGCATCAAGGCCATTTCAAGCGCTCGATTTGCCACACTGTCTAGTCTTTTGCAAAAGTGTTCGAAAGTGAATCAAGGCCATTTCAAGCACTCGACTTGCAACACTGTCTAATCTTTTGCAAAAAAACGTAGAGCCCTTGTTCTACTTAGACTAGCACCCCATTTCAAGGTATACTAGCCTATGTGCATCCATTGGACAATCTTTTCCGATGTATCCAAATGGTGTTTGAGAGAGATCAAACTCCTCAGATAAGCTTTGTCATTTCAAGCATCCACTCAACTTTATAAGTTCTGACCTAATCTATGGCACATAGAACAAGTTTTGAATACAGAGAAAAAACACTAAAATAGTCTAAAACATTTTATAATACAAGTACACCCCTTCAACCGAATGAAGAGTTTAGATTCGAATATCCATAGAGGTGGATACCATAGCTAAGTACTTACGGTTTTTGAAAGACAGTAAGTAAAGGAAAGGGGTGAGTACTTCAAGAACCGACAAGAGTACTCGAGAATAAAGAAAAGCTTGAGTACTCAAGAACCGACAGGAGTACTCAAGACCGAACTATAATACTCAAGAAACAACAGGAGTATTATATATTGAAAACCAAACTTACAAATGCTAAATTTTCTAGAGAGAGAAGTGTATGATTTTTTGGGATGTGAAATACAAAGGGTGGAGGCATGTATTTATAGCCAAAGGAGGAGGAAACTTGTGGAGGAGGAGGGGGACACTTGGCAAGCTCCTATGGTGGAGGAAGAGCCGCCGGTGGCCGGTTGCCATGGAGGGAAGCCGCCGGTCATGGAGGAGGGAAGGGGAGGAAGCCACCCATGAGTCATCCTTCTCCACAAGGTAGCCGGTCATCAAGAGGGGAGAAGAGGAGTTTTTTGTGCAATTTTCACAAAACTATCAGTCCAATTTCGCTCCGGCCTGATTTTGGTTGTTCCTCGGTTGGATTTGTTTTGAGTGATTCCATGTCAGGATCTTGAGATTTCTGCATTCAGCGTCTGATCGTGACCTTGGATTGGCTCGTAATATCTTTTTAGCGTAAAATCCTCTCCTTAGCTTGTTTTCTCTCTAGTCTCTAAAATGCCCTGTAGATAAATATCGGAACTAACAAGCAAAAGTTAAATAGACAAACAGTCTAATTTGGTGGGTTTAACTGTGTTTATGATTAGTATAATTATGGTCCATCACGGATCAACCCATAATTTCCTTCAATCTTGAGTAATAAAACATGTTGGCCTCACAATTGAATCATCCCAACACTTGAGCGTTACTATAGGCAACGGAGATGTCATGCAATGTAAAGGAGTTTGCAAATAAGTTCCATTGAAACTCGACACTCATACCTTGATATTGAGTTCCACCAGTTACCCATATATGGAGTTGATACTGTGCTGGGCGCGCAATGGCTAGCGGATATTGGACCTACCTTGTTCTACTACAAGAACCTGTGGGTGTCTTTCACTCACACAGGCCAACAGTCAAGCTGTGCGGCATGCAACACCAAGGCCAGTTACAATCTATGTCCCTCATCAAACTACGTCGCACCACCCGCCAACAAACCCAGCTACACAACCTCCTACTACAATATGCTCCTGTATTCTCAAAACCATCCGGACTGCGGCCCATTCGTGGCACTGAACACCACATTCCATTGCTTCCCAATGCTGCACTTGTTAACGTCAGGCCATATCGCTACCCACACCATCAGAAGTTGGAAATTGAAAAATTATCAACGAAATGTTACAAGATGGCGTGATCCGTTCTAGTTCCAATCCATTCTCGTCTCCCATTCTTTTGGTAAAAAAGAAGGACGGTATATGTCGGTTTTGTGTGGACTATAGAGCCTTGAATACGGTTGATCAGTCGAGTGTTCGACTGATTTATGACCATTCTTCACTATAGTTTTGGGTCATTTTCCGACATTATTTTGATGTCATTTGACCTCTATCTCTACATTTCAGGTAGAAAACAAGTTTCCCCCAAAATTGAAGCAAAAATATGAAAACTCGGGGGAAAACTGAAGATTTAGAGCAAAACCGAGCAGATTGACCTTTGCGGCTTGTTATGGACGCCTAGGGCTCATACGATGTCCGATTTGGCTGATCTTTAGCTTGTTGGAAATAAATTTCATAGGGCTACAACTTTGTAGTTGACGCCAAGACCAAATTCGGACGGGAAGATTACCAAAAAGGCCTGGGAAGTTCCAGCCGGTCGGCTAAAATCAGCCAGCCGACTGGCTGAACTCTGCTGCTTCAAACGATGCCCACAGTCATTCCCAGCCAACCGGCTGAACTCTGCTGCTTCAAATATGATGCCCACAGCCATTCCCAGTCGACCGACTGAGAATCTAGCCGACCGGCTGAACTCTGCTGCTTCAAAAACCCTACCCGAGGCTATAAATAGAAAGAGGGCTTTTGACCTAAAGTGTGGAGGTTTTTGGGGAAAAGAATATTGGAAAAGAGGCTCATCCAAGGTCATCAATCATCAAAGGATCCAACTAAGGAGAAGAAGAGAAGATCAAAAGGGAGTTCAAGGATTAACCATTGATGAGCCGTATTTATACGACACATCGAGTCATCAAATCCCACCAATTCTGGCACTTTATCATGCAAACAGTTACTTCTTAGTGTTGTTTTGCATTTCAGGTGTTTTGGAAGCTCTAGGAGGAAATGTACATTAAAGATGGCATTTTGTGCAGAAAAACATCACAAGGCAGATTTGGCCACTCTGGCCCGAGCAGGACCTGGCCGCGCCCGAGCAGTTCGAGGCCTCAACCGAGCAGTCTAGCACCAAAATCAAGTCGCTCGGGCAAACGAGCTGATCTGACAATTCCGACTCAAGCAAGTTGATCAAAATAGCAGATAAGTCGGACAATGTCACTAAACCAAGGAGAACGCCCGAGCAGATTGGCAGCTGGACCAATTCCAAAGGACCTGCGCGCGCTAATAGACACCGAAACCAAATTGCTCGACCAGACGGGCAAATCTGGAAAATCCGGTTGACTAAGTTGTTCTAAATACCCAAAAAGTTGGATGATCTCACTTCCCAGACAAAATGCCGAGTGGAACTAGCCCATGCCCAAGAAGTGCCTAGTTCCAGACTGAGCCCACCCTAGGCAACCCGAGTCAAGATCGGCCCAAGCCGAGTTCAAGGCCACCATTCTAGGCTCGTCATCTCCTCCATGCGTGGCGATTTGGGAAGCTTCTAGAAGACTTGTTGGCCAAGTAAACTTACTAGCTAAGTTTGCTTACAAGCCAAGCAAAGTCAATTTTAGGACATGTTTCCTAAAACCGTTTATGGACCGACTTCAACTTGGAAACTTCGAAGCCCTAGTATTCTCTATAAATACAACCTCATATCAAGGGTTTCAAGCATCCCATCAGAGCATCAATCATCTAGCAACTTCGGCCATTCTCTCGAGTTTCCTTCGGCATTAGAGAAGAATTCCTTGTTTTATTTTCATTATTACTATTTTGTATTCACAAGGATATGAGTAGCTAAACCCCTCGTTCGGGCTAAGGCTAATTTATTGTGACTTTCGTTTGAGACTTTGTGCTTAATGCTAATTCATGTTCTACTAGTTCTTGTGCCTGTTTATCTCGGACTAAACTGTGAAGCTAAGCGGATTCCCGAAACGGTAAAACTTAGCTGAGCAGTTTAGCCCCATATTTCACTGCTTGTTTAATACTGAAACGTTAGGACAAGTAGTTGCACCCAATCTTGCATAACCTGAAACAGAGTGCCAGGTTAACTAGAACTAGAAGTCTATAACCTGAAACGGAGTAGATTGTGGCGTAGTGGCTTGAAACGGAGTAACCACACTTAGGAACACGTACTAGATCATTAGGAGTTGATGATAACCGAGTCACAATAAAAGCCCTAGTCTGAATGCTCTCTCATGTTGAATTACAACCTTTTATTTACTCGCACCTTTAACAATCTGCTCACCCCCCCCCCCCAATTGTCTTTCTTTTCAGTCACAGGACACGAGTAACCGAACTGCTCCCTTGGGTTCGACCCTTGCTTGCCACTTTACTAGGTTTCTCGCAAGGAAAATATAAATTCAAATTTGACTTGACCGACGACGCTTGTCAACCATCCTCTTTCTTCTACATCTTTTCCATTCTCCTTGTTGTGCTATAAACCCTACTCACACCATGTTGTCTTACATGATGTGTGAGTAGTGGATCTTGTGTTTTGAGGGTCTTATGACTCTCCTTGGTACTCTTTGATCACATTTATATATTGATATTCATATGGATGATTGTTGATTTCATTTTCTATTGTGTTATGAATGTTATGCACTCTAGGTGTTTGATAAAATGCCTAAGTGACTATTTGGACTAAAACTTGAACCTAGGACTTGGAAACCCTTCGGAATAGTTCTAGGATGGAGAAAATGATCTATATCTTGAATCATGTAAGTGAACCTTAGGATATGGATGCTTGACTAAGGATTGAATGTTTGATTTATTGGAGTTAGACATTGAGCAAATCATCAATTAATCCCATCTAATGGTGTCAAATTCATATTCGCTATGCACTTCATATATGACATGCTACTAAGTGTGTGATAAAATGCCTAGTTTGAATAATAGAGAATATGATCCTATCTAATGTATGCATTTGTGGTTAACTAGGAGTCGAGTTCATAGTAGTTATTACCTTAGGAAGAGATTCCAAGGATAATGGTGCTATGGAATGAACCAATTATCTCTAGCGAGTGAGGTTCGAGCTATAAGAGAGCTTGGCTAAGACTAGATTCAAACGAGAGTTTATCTACCTTAGTCTAAGCTAGGTTTTCTATAATGCATAGGTAGGAAGTGAACTAGGAGTCGAGTTTATGTTATTTATTGCCAAGGAATGAACCGAGAGGTTCGAGCTATAAGAGAGTTTGGCTAGGAATAGATTCAAGTGACAGTTGGTCCATCCTAGTCTAAACTAGGTTCATTGCTATTTGACTACCATGAAATGTTTGAATATCGTGTATGTGATCATTGAGAAAATGCCAAGGAGGGGAGTAACCCCTCAAAATGCCTCTTACTTAACGTGTATCCCCAATTACTAACCACATAGGATTTAGATATATACACTCTTTTATACATTTTGTTTAGAATAGCCGAATAGAAACACGATCTTAAATAGTGCATGTGCTTAGCTTGCTCCTCTTGCAGGTTCGACCCGGTACTTTACTGGTTAATATAAATGTTTTGACTACATTCGATCCTCTCTTCATTGATACTATTCTAGAGGTGAAAAAGAATTAGTTTGTCAACGGTTACCGTCAAGGACCATTTTCCCATTCCGACGGTGGACGAGTTGCTTGATGAACTACATAGCGCAACGATACTCTCCAAACTGGACTTCCGTTATTGTATCACCAATTAAGAATGCATGAAGCGGACGTTCACAAAACCACATTTCACACACATGATGGTCACTATGAGTTCCTTGTCATGCCTTTAGGGTTAACAAATGCACCATCAAGTTTTTAGGCAGCCATGAACAACTTATTTAGACCGCTCCTCCGAAGGTGCGTGTTAGTTTTTTTATATAATATACTCGTTTATAGTGACTCGTGGGCGCAAAACATGCACCATTTGGCTAATGTTCTGCAGATTCTTGGTTCCAACCATTACTTTGGTAAACATACAAAGTGTGACATTGGGCACTCCAAGATACAATATCTGGGTCATGTAAAATTCATAGTTTATGATTCGTAGTATGATTCGTACTGTAACTTGTGTCTTATTCATAATTTGATAATTATAATTTGTAGCTTCTAGTTCATAATTGTAGATTTTTTAGGTCTGCATATTTTTAAACTATTATTCGAATCTCTTACGCATAATTCGTAGTAAAATATGCATCATTCGTACTGTAACTTATGATTCGTATTATCATTATCATTAGTAGTCATATTGGTTTAATATTGTTAGTAAATGCTCATAATACGTATGATACCCATCATAATTCGTAGCATGAATGATGTGTATAAATTGTATTATAATGATCATAATTTGTAGCTTATGATTCGTAATTGGTACCAGCAGAAAGTGCATATGATGAGATTTTTATATTTCATTGGCCGAATTTTTTATACAATTGAAATCTTATAATCATCATTGTGATAAAATACGTAACCTCATGTATCAAGATTCGTAGCATCATGTATAGAGCTTCGTAGCATCACGTAGCATCATATATACGTAGTCTAAAGGATACACGCATAATTGGTAGTAAATGATCATAATATGTACAATTCTCATCATAATTCGTAGCCTGAATGATAGTAAAATTTGTACTATATTGATCATAATTGGTAGCTCATAATTGGTACGTATCATAACCTACGTATAATGAGGCTTTGGCTCATAATTGGTACCTTGTATCATAAACTACCTTGTACCTTGTATCCTTTTCTTTTCTTATCAATATCTCTACTTGTTGGCTCAGCTGTTTCAACCAATGTACTCTACTGCTGTGAATGTTTTTTCTTACTGATTTTATATTTATTATATTTACCATTGGTGGACGACGTTGTGGGCTTGGTGAACTCATTCTTCCGGAAAATGAGCCGGGCAGCAGTATCATGCCTGTAATCTCTTATTTTACTCTTTTACCAATTCATTTTGAATTCCAGTTCTGCCTTGCCAATACCTGCTATACCCCATACTTTCACTTTATGTTAATACTTTCACTTTATTGCAGGGTAAGGTTAATCCAACTCAGTGTGAGGCTCTTACCATGGTCTGTGCTCAGGTAAAATATAGTATTTTGTTGTTGATAAAGGTTTCTATTTCTAGGACTATGGTCTTTGTGTTGATAAAAATTGATATGCATTGTGCCCAACTGTTTTCAAATTCTTTCGTCCATTTAACTATTGTGTTCAAAATTTCCATCTAAATGCATTTTGCAGGTTATGGGAAACCATGTGGCCATCACAGTTGGTGGATCCAATGGTCATTTTGAATTGAATGTCTACAAGCCAATGATTGCTAGTGGTCTGTTACGGGTATGCTCTAGAAAGTTAAGAGATTGAAAGACACTTGCATTTATGTTAAGTACTTAATCCTTGGTTAAGTCAAGTTTTCACAATCCGTCATCTAATGTTGAGAGTCATTTCATAAGCGAAATATTTTTATATCTGATGTTCTGCTTGATTGATGATCCTTGCTGTTAAGTTTCAATTTTTGACATTTAAAAAGTAACATTTAAATGTGCCTTTCCAGTCACTTAGATTACTGGGAGATGCTTCTGCTTCTTTTGATAAGAATTGTGTCAGAGGAATTGAAGCCAACAAAGAAAGGATTGCTAAATTACTTCATGAGGTAAATCAATGTTAAAAGCAATCTACTTTGTCATGCTGTATTTTCGAGAATTCAAGCTGATGATAATGGTTGGTTTTACTTGGCAGTCACTGATGCTTGTCACATCTTTGAACCCCGTAAGTTTCTACTTCATTGCTCATACATATTTGTTTTAACAGTCTTATGAGCTTTTAGTAAATAGTGTCATTGTGTTATTACCAGAAAATTATGAGCTTGTCACAGTTTTTTTTGTTAGTAACTACTCTATTACTGTTGAGATATTAATTGATAGTGAATTTGAATGAATTCTGAAAATTATTATACTTTCGTAGCTTCTAACAATATTTTTATTGACATGCAGCAAAACGAACAACTGATAGCGATGCATGACACTTACATGAACGTGATAGTACGCTCACATATAAACTCAAGAAGAGACGAAGTGTTTCAACGCGCCACTGAATGGAGAAAAAGGAAATCTCAGGAAAAAATATGATGATTAGATTACTATTTCCCATCTGCTGCAAAACTACATTTTCCATTTGTTGCTCATCATTTTGAAATAGGGAAATTACGACATTCAGGATATTGTTTATGTACACCCACTACAAATTGTACTCGTTATCATACGAATATTATGTACTTGGTATTTTCATTTCAATGCAAAAGGTGTTATTTCTTTGTAGTATTACTTCATACAGGGTAGTCTCATAATTCACAGTAAGCTAACTACGAATTATGTTAACTGGACTACGAATTATGTTAATTGGACTACAAATTTTGTGAACAAGACTACACATAATATGAACTAGACTACGAATTTTAACTAGAAAGCCACACTTTATAAAAAACAGGTTAAATGACATACTACAAATTTTAAATGACAGACTACGAATTTTAATTAAAATGCTACGCAATTTGGATTGCATATTACAAATGTTGCGCCTTACAAATACTACGAATTTTAAATTTCTTCAAGTTATTACAATGCTTTAGGATGGTGTTCTTAAATCTCCGACACATCTACTAGCAGCATGGGTACTAATCAGGGGCGGATCCAGGAATTAATTTAGTGGGGCTGAATTTTTTTTGCACTCGATAACAACATTCAACTCAAAAGGTTGTAAGAAAATAGCAAATAACGTTGTCATTAGTCGTACAAATTAAATTTACAACAAATATCGTCTACTACTCATTTGCTGAAAACGAGATAGAATAACATCATCACTAATTGTTCTAAGAACGTCTTTCTCTAAAAAAGTTACAAGACGATCATTTAGGTGGGGCTTTTTTTGGTGGCGACGGAGGGTTTGTTGGAGAGAAGCTGAAGTCAATTAGGGCTTATTAGGGTTATAGGGAGCTTTAACGGCGTTTGCTTTAAGACTTTTTTTAATTTTAATTTGGTCCTTCGGTACTTGATTCGAAAAATTTGATAGTTCGGTACTTATTTTAAAATTGAGTGGTAGTTCGAGTAATAAATTTAGAGATTACCGTAAAAAATTGTTAGAACTTTGATATACTCCCAGTCTCCCAAAATGCGAAGGGCCTCTAAGTGAGTTATATAGAGTTTGAGTACTATTATGTAAATAGGTAAATTACTTCTGAGCTTCATTATTATCTTCTTCTTCTCTTCCACTCGCACCGTCACTCTTCTTCATTGTCTCTCTCTCTCTCCTGCGCACGGAGCTTTCTCTTCTTCGTAGTTTTTTTGGGTGGGGCTATAGCTTTACTAAGCATTGTGCTGGGTCCACCCCTGGTACTAATAAACGAAAGAATCGAGCAGAGGCTCGGTGATCCTAATAAATGGAAGCCACAACTTCACCATGTGTAGTCGTTGAGCTGTTGACAGGATGACTGTGCCCATATCCAATAGGATTATCTTTTCTGAAGATTCCAATCATTAGAGGACAAGGTCTTTCATAAGATCAAGCTTGATCAGAATCTGGCATGCCCATGATATATCAAATAAATGTGATAGAAATAACTCTATTTTTTCTTGTTTGCAGGTGGCAGAATAACAAAAAAAGCACACTGCTGTCGCTGTTCCTGCAGTTGCTATTTTCGTCAAAATTATTGGCTGAATAACAAAAAAAAGCAATAGGTTAGACTGTTATGAATGATATATTTCTTACTACGAATGTTACAAACTGATTCATGAACAGTGAAAACGAAACAGTGAGGCACACTTAAATAGGTACGAATTATATATTTTAAATGTCGTTAAATTTATTACAATGCATGACTCTAATATGAATTATAAGTTAAAAACTATGTATTATATTTAAAGCCCTGCAGTCCTGATTTGATTCGAATTATATGCAAGCCATGCATTCCTGGTTCGATACGAATTATATGCCGAAACCTACGAACTATATGCAAGTCATGTATTTCCTTACCCGGTACAAATTATTACTTAAGAACTTTCAATAATATGACAATTATTGCTCAGAATTAAGAAAACATATTACAACAAAATTGCTGATCTCTAGGCTTCACCTAATTTATGTGTTATTGCTATTAGAGACTTCCTATCTACAAAAAAAATCAGAAAATTTCTCTCTAAAAAAAAGGAAACCAGAGAAACATACCCGAATCGGGTTCGTCCAACATGGTTTAAGCTCTTCAGTTTCCTCCTTCCAATCTCCTTCAAACTTCGAAATGCTCTTATCCAAACTCTTGCTACCCTCAGTAAAACCATCAGATGTCTCGGAAAGTCTCACCTGCAAAAACCACACAACCAACACATGTTTGAATCACAAAAATCTAAACATACAACAATGAAATCAGTTCAATTTCACCAAAGTACCAAAACTCAAGCAATCAAACAAAAAGCACAACATAAGCTACTGAGTGTCGAAAAGCCCTAAACTTGATTAATCAGTTCAATTTCAAAAAATGCAAAGAATCCAACCAGAATACATCTAGTACAAACCAAATCTAAAAACAACTCAAATATAAAGGAAGGAGCTTTGTGAAAGACATACATGAATGAGTCAAAGTGATCTCTTTTAATCATGTGTCCCAAAATCACAAACATTCTAATGATCAAAAACCCAGCCACCACCTGCCTACAATCAAATCCCATTTTCACAAAAAAAGAAGCACCTTCAATCGATCAATCTCCTCAAAACTCAAACACTCATCAAGCAGCAGAAAGGCAGCACCCAATTTGGGTGGATCAAACTCCCAGATCTTAACCTGACTGTGCAAGTTTGGGCAGTTAGCTCATCGTCAATATCCAAATCATTCGTGAACCTCAAAGGCACTCCTTCAGCCTCCGTCACAAGCGGTGTCACCAATCCGCCTTCCGACCAGACGTTCAACAGCCCTAAGTACGCATTCACGATGTACAATTCGCCGCTCCTTTGATCAAATAGGAGCCCTATCGGCCTCCCAAAATATGCTAGTGCTTCATGTAACTCATAATCGACTGTTTCCAAGCCGCAACTCTGAGATTTCTCGTCCTTTGTCGTTCTGAATCTGAATTTCTCGTCCGCAATTTAAAAACCCTAAATTATAATAACTGTGATTATCATAATACCCTTATAATCATATTTAGGCATTGATTTTTAGAAAATATTTTGTGATTTATTTGCCTGTTAGATCTTTGATCGGACGATTCACATTAATTCTCATTTCTCATGAATTAGTACACTTCTCATATGATCATATTTCTCATATTATAAGGTTTGTGTCATAATGTTTAGGTGTACAATAAAGTTTATGTATATATATATAAGCTCGAGGTTTGTAATACACGTGTAATTCTTTTTTATAGTAATATAAGTGTAATTGGTACAAAGTAAAGTTTAATTTCATATATTATAAGGTTTGAAACAAGTTAATTGATGGATTATAATAAAGGTTTAGTGGGGAGCGTTCGGTTGAGGCAAGGTTGGTAGAATGAGGCAAGTGAGGCACATTGTGAGCCACTCATTTTGTTGATATGGCAGGGAATAATACCAGAATAGTGTTTTGTTTTTTGCTTTTTACTTTTGGGAGTTGGTTTTACTATTTGGGACACGTGGCGCGCCCACAATGCACGGGAGGGTTGATGGATGGTTGAGATCGTGCCTCACCTGCCTCATTCTTATTTGCCTTGCCTCATTTGAACGCTCCTCGAGGTTTAGTTATGTTATATAATAATGTTTCATGCATGTTCTAAGCTTAATTTAAAGCAAATACATAATATAAGGTTGATTAAGGGTAACTCACTAATCAGTTCCCTTTGAAATCCTATAACGACGCATTCAAATCACCTCATAAATCATCATGAATCATATCAAAGACAATTTTATATCATGTGTCCATAAGGGTATGTACATCTCAGAACATAAATCCGATGTACAACCTTATGCATTTGTTGACAACATAACATATATAACCCTTATGTACATTTTATGGACACATGGTATAAACTTGTCATTCCAAATTAAGTCTGATCATTACCAATTTAAGGGTATTAATTGAATCAATATTAGATCCTATTAAGTATTAATTAAAGTTGAGATCTGGTGAGAAGGGCTTTCTATATGAGAAATGAGAAATTTTAAGATCCATCAGATTGAAATAATAAACGGTTAAGATTAAACCTAATTTACATTAAAATTCGTATTTATTTAATTATTAGATATACTTAAAGGGTAAATTAGGAATTTAGAATTCGATCTAAACCCTAATTCCGCTTATCACGTTTTCTCCAACCATATTCGCGATTCTGCCGTTCTATGAGAAATCCAAAGCGATGGCGAACGAAGGCGACCAAAAATCGACTGACCGCGACGATATTCAATGGCGGACAAAGGCAGGCAGGCGACGACAGCCCGCCAATTTTACGGTACGTCCTAAACTCATTATTAGGTTAAACCTGAAGTTAATCCAATTACGAATTCTGTGGTTGTCGGAAAGAATTTTAGGGTTTATGGGAAACTTAATTGACCATACGCAGATCAAACCGTAAACCCTTTCATAACCCTCCTTTCGAATTCGGCAACCATGTTTTCATTGTTAATGGGCATTCAAAATGCGTAGTCATGTTTCCTATTTAATTGACCTAGCTTTAAAATGCGTAGATTTGCATTCAATATGCCTAGTAGTGTTTCCTAGTTAATTGACTTAACATTTGAAAGCTAACAGCAGTGATTAATGTGTTTTGATTTCTTTATTGATGCCTTATGAAATAAGGTGTTTAGTACCAGTTTGGGCATCCATCTGGTTAATTTTCTTCTGTATATGTAAGTATTTGATGGTTGTTTAAATTAGTAATTAAATAATCGTAGAAGCTAACAGTGTTTCCATTGTTAATGGCATTCAAAATGCATTTTACAAGAATATATTTAACAATTGTCATCAGGTTAAGGATTTGTACAAGAAAAAAAGAAAGTTATGAGTTTTGTGTTTACAAACAGTAGCTGCCTGCTCAGTGCTTACACTTTCAATTATATTCTTGAATTTCAGTGCTGTATTACCACATAAATATATGTTACGCATTTATAAATAAACTATAAACTGCGTAGTACCACATAAATAAATGTTACACATTTACAAATAAAACTGTAAAATGCGTAGTACCACATAGGTAGCGTATAAAACTGTAAACTGCATAGTAAAGGCAATTGAGCATGCACCATTGATTTCTATGTTTACGATTGCAATATTCATATAGTTGTTCTCCTTTATGTACTTCTTTTGCTTGAGAAAAACGTACCGGTGCTCACTTAGAATGGTATCATCACTATTTTTATTTATTTGTTGCAACAGAATACTGTGAAAATATGCCAAGCCAGAAGATGCAGCTGCTCCTGAAGAGATATCCATTGATGAAGAGCTGAGCGAGGATGAGTATAATTCAGGGGATGAAGACATAGCCGGACATGCTGATCCTAAAATGCACGAAACTAAACTACTCCGCTCTTCCTTTCACTATCTCTGTACATGGTCTGGCCTACTAAAAAAAGGAAAAAAAAGAAGTGGAAATCTCCCATCTTGGTGATGAATTATCATTTGAAAGATTCAAGTCTTTCAAAATATTGTAATGTGGTATCTGTTGTTGTCGACTTATTGTAATTTATGTAATCAACTTTCATGTAAGCAAATGATTGTCCTAATTTAAAATGAAGTCTCAACTATATGTTGCATTCTGTTGTGGCCTGTCAGAGCCTTTCGTATGCAGGTTGGTGTATCAAGCAGTGCAGAGACAAATGGACCATTTGTTCATGTTTAAAATGCGTAAGATTTAATGTAAATGCGTAAGATTAAAAGTAAAATGCGTAAGATTCATGGTAAAATGCGTAAGATTTCTGGTAAAATGCGTAAGATTTCTGGTAAAATGTGTAAGATTTAAAGTAAAATGCGTAAGATTCCTAGTCTATTACTAAAGCTACGTAGACAACTACTACACATTAAACAATTCGTGCTCGTCTGGTGTGATGGCACATATATAATTGATGCATTTGTGCAAATCAGTGGTGTCCTGGTCTTGAGATTCATCAAACACCTGAGTACCCTGTAATAAATTAAAACAAATTAATAGATTGATTGTTAGCATCAAATGCAACAATATAGATTTGTGCAAATGGTGGCTGGTGAGGTGTTACAAAGAACCTAGGCTATAGAAGCTCCAGTTAAGATATGATTACTTACAGTATACCAAAAATCTAACAAGCAATAACGGTTTAATAGGTAAAGTGAAAGATGGTACTTAGTCAAAGTAATATTCGAGAATTGAGAATTGGGAGATTTTTTATATATATTTAAAACCCATCCACTTAGCCTTTAACTGTTCTTAAATTTCTGCTTAGGAAAAATGAAAAAGTCTCAATCTGAAAGTGAACTCCTAAAGACATCAGCTACTATTCCCCTGCGCCCTGAAAAATCGCTAACCAAACTTGCAATTCCGGGAATGATTTCATCATAAATCATCAACACCTAACTGGTACTGGTGACAGGACACCTACCATTAAATCAATCCAGTAGCCTACCTTTTCCTCACTTCAGCAGCGTCCTCATCGGGAAACATCCGAGGCATTTCATCAAATACCTTGTTAGCATCTCCATCTGCGCAAAGTCGAATCTCTGCTGCTCTACACAAACACAGGATTTACCATCAACCAAACCCCCTCAGAAAACAAAACAGCTCCAAACAAAATCAACCTATATAAACACACTCTTCCGGAATCAAATCAATTACACGATAAAAGAACGTACCGTGCTGCCACAACAGTGGCGTGAAGCGTGGAATGCTTTGATTGAGCACCACCAGCGCGTATTTCGGACTCAACACATCATCGCCGCCGTTGGCAGCCAAACCGGGCAGATTCGGCCACATCTCCACCACCGCCTTCTCCATCTTCAACCAAGCGCTGCGCTCGTCACCTTAAAAGACAAAAACGCGAACTTCCGACATCGCCATAAAGCTCCCAACTTCGGATCTCAATTTGTCGAAAATTGAGATCTGGGTAGACGCCCGAATGAAATCGAGTAAAAATAAATCGGAATCCGACAAAACCAATTACACAATTTGAAAATCAAAAACCGTAATTCTTCGGAGAAAAAAATGGAGTATTGCAGAAGAAATTGGGTTGAAGAATCAATTACAATTCGTAAATGACGATTTTACCCTAAAATACGAATTTAATGCATAAAAATGGGCTGATAATAACAAAAATTAAGGGTCTTTAGATGAAAGATCCAATGACTATTATTATTTCTCATTTCTCATGAGAATTCTCATTTCTCATATAATCCTAACTCGCATTAATTAAATCATATTTACAAAATCCTTTATTTTCTTTTTCTATTTTGGGCTAAAACTCAATGAAGCCCAACAATAAAGGTGACTTTTTAATTGAACCTTTAGCGTTTTCAGTTTAGAAACTCTCAATCTTTGTCCACCCGCCTCACACTTCTCTTCGTGATCTCAACCACTATGCTTGCTTGAAACCCTAAGATACATCCTCCGTTACACCGACCTCGTCGACGGCTAGAGTGAAATGCGTCCTAGGGTTGCTCTTCCTTCTCAATTTCAGATCGTTGGTGACGGCCAGAGCGATGGCTGAAAAGCAGAGCAGCAGTGTCAAGTGGTTCAGCGACATCGACACATTTCGGTTCATCACTCGGATCGATATCCGTGAGGATAAATCTGTTCATTCGGTAGTTGTTGATGCGAAGTCAAGTTTTGGTTGTACTTCGATTTGAGTCACCGGGTCATAGTCGAGGACTAGGAAGCAATTGATAATTTTTGTTTGAAGCACAAGAACGCCCAAAGCCTTTACAGAAACATCAATTGATTACAAAGGTGTGTCTGCTTGTTATGTTGATTTAGTTTTAGTGAACATAGATGTGAAGATGAATTGATTTTTAATTTGGACTTAATTTTATTGTTGCAAATGTGCATTCGGTCTCTGTTCTTCCTTCTAAAATTTTATTAAGTCTCTGTACATCAGCTTTTATAAATCTTGTGTCAGATGCTCTTTTTTCTCATAAGTCTTTTCGCTTGCAAGGATACATAGAAGATCAGCTCTCATTAGTGCATTCCCCTTAGACGATTCATATTTATGGTATGAAGAGTTACGGAAGGAACAAGTAGACGCTGTCCAAAAAGAAGCGGAGTCACAAGCTATGATGAAAAGCCTCGAGGAGAGGATCCAAGCTCATGAAGAGAAATCGGGTGGGAATGTGGCAAGGGAGGACCCATGAACTTCGTCATTTTAGTATGAAACTTCACTAAGTTGTTTAGAAATTTGGATTGAAACTATATTGTAATCCAAATCTGTATGTGTTTTATGATTTTTGAATTGGAAACTTTAATCTAAAGAAATATGAGTTGTTGCGTAGCACCTTAGTCGTAGCATAAGAAAATGTTGCAATATCCGTGTTATATAAAATATAACAATGAACCTGCATAAATGTGTTGCAAAAGAAGACATCTAATGTAATGGTGTATTGTGTTGCAAACACTACGTTGCATTAGAGGAGTGTTGTTGCATAAGATCATGTTGCATTATCTCTGTTGCATAAAATATAGCAATGAAGTTGCATTTGATGTTGCAAAAAATGACATCTGATGTAATAGAACATATGCAACACCGAAGCACTCGTTGCATTAGATAACATCTTATGCAATACAATTTGAAACACGTTATTTTTTATGCAATAGGGATAACGCAACATGATCTTATGCAATGACGTGTACGTTGCTCAAGTCCCAAGCAACACGTTTTTTACTTAAGCAACGTAATTTTTGATGTTGCATATGGGGCAAAATGGTGTAGTGCATGCAATCTGCCAGCTCACCATGCAGTGCGTAATAAGGTAGTTACGATGGGCACGTATCAAGCTATGAGTAGCTAGCTCATATGAGAACTTGTTATAAATGTACTGCGTGCATGACAGAATAATTAGAAAATCATTACAACAATCTTCCCTCTTTTCCCTATCTCTCTCTTTGCTCGTCTCAATCTTCTCCCCTTTCGTCTGTTCCCTATCCCCTTCATCCTTTTCACCCTAACTACCCTATCATTGGTGCTTTCACCTCTGAACTCCCATGCCTGAGACATGTAACGCCGCCACATTGGAGTCGCTCGCCTCCCTGTCCACCAGCTACTCGAAGCTCAACACCCACACCCAAACCATGGAAGACCTTATCCAGGCTCAAGCTGCTGCCATCCAACGCCAGACCGACGAGTCCACCCCAGGAACTCTGCCAATGTGGAACGCATGATTGTTGGAAATATTGCTTAAACATGGGCGGATTAAACTAAACTTAGAGAACTAATACAATACCTAAATAATTACAATAATGTAGATACGAATTAGAACATATGAACTGCAAACCCTTGGTTTTGGATAGAGTCAAGATTGACGCTGTCCTTAAAGCAAGATTGCCGCCCTACTGGTGTTGGGACTTGCTGGCACTATGCTTCCCAGGATAAAACTATCCTTCCATCCAGGAGGCAGCTTTGTAATGACTGCAAAAACTTGGAATGATTCACTGATCTTCATTCACTCAGTATGTATCTCATGGATAATTAGCTGCAGGTCTTGCACTTGAGTGCTCACTGTCTTTGAATCCACGAGCTAGAATTGAAGGAAGCGCCTCACAATGTATTTCTTGGAGCCTGCATCCTCAATTCGATACTTTCGATCCAGAGATTCCCACAGCTCCTTAGCCGAGCATTTGATATAGTACACATTGTACAGTGTATCATTGAAGCTGTTTAGCACATAGTTTTGACACATGTAGTCAGCATCTTTCCATGTATTGAATGCCATCAGCACTTGAGGGTCATACTCCTCATCAGAAATAGTGGGTGTCTCATCAATCAGATACCGAGCCAACCCTAACTGTGTCAAGTAGAAGTGCATCTTCTGCTGCCATGTTTTGAAGTTCAAACTAGAGAACTTCTTAGGCCTATCATCCGACATCGCTGCAGTAGGCACTCGTGCCAATGTGGTATTTGGAACTAGACCCGCAGGTCCATTCCCAGACGTAGCCATCAGCGGAGGAGTCATAGTAGCTGACTCAGTGGGAACAACCTGAGGAGGGTTCTGATGGATACCCTCTGTGTTCATAGACAGATTGTTGTTTTCAGAAATCATTATCTACAACAAAGGTAGATTAGTTAGTAACTTGATACATGTAAACAATAACAAATCTTGCTTTAAGATTGGTGGATATATTATATACAGAGACGGATTAAATTGAAGCCACTAAACTAATACAAGACAGCACAAAATAATTACAGTAATGTAGATATGAATTAGAACATATGAACTGCAAACCCTTGGTTTTGGATAGAGTCGCATTTGACGCTATCCTTAAAGCAAGATTGTCACCCTACTGGTGCTGGGACTTGCTGACAGTATGCTTCCCAGGATAAAACTATCCTCGGCAAACACTTGAACACCAAAGCTTTGCCGATCGAACACTGAATGATCTTTAATAGACCAATAGCATTGGAAGACCAATAATGAACTTGAAATTACCAAGTGCGGCTGATGTTGCATTCGAGGAGAGTTTAGGTTTCCCATATCTGATTTGATATCCAAAAATCAAAATAGATTTTTGCAAAACCGAGCCGCGCCACCCGCGAAGAAATCGATGCAGCATTCGTGTCCCGTACGATGCGGGCGCACACAAGTCAAGCCAAATCCGACGTCATCGAGCCGGATGATTCCCCCACCTCGCTAGGCGCCCGCGCGGGTATTGGGAGAAGGTTTCTTTTATTATCTTAACTAGCATAATAATGAAATCATATATGAACACAAATTGTTCCTATTTGGCTTCCAATGTGGTACTTGGTTTCACTTATGTCAAATCAATCTACACATCCATTCCTACCAAAGTCATGTTTCCATTAGTTTTGGTCCTACTTTGGGCATCGATTTCTCATTTGCTATCAATTCGATTTTGGAATTTCTTCATTCGATCTCATACCTTTTGTTGCAAGCTATTTTATCATAATTTTATCAAATTATTTCGAGGTTTCCTTCACGCTCAAAATTAGGTCTCAAATGGGGCACACCACCATGTTCGTCACACTTACTAAACACATTTTTTTTCAACAATCCCCCACATGATGAAAATCGAGTGGTGAAAACGATAAAACATAAAAAATCGATAATCAAGATTCGACTCAATGTGGTGATAGCTTCTACGGTTGATAACTGCATAGGATAGGTAGGCTATGCCCTTTAACCTTCCCTTGGGAAGACATGTTCTCTTTACTGACTATTCAGTAGACGAGATTTTCTTTGAATTTTTCATCTTATAATGTAAACAAAAGCCTTGTCCCCCACAGATATCTTCCTGACCATTCTTGGTTCTTACTTGTGGGTTCATTTTGGCCATGACACCCCTTTCTTAGTTCTGCAAGAGTTTCTAAAGAATTATGCCCTTTGAATTCTCCTTTGAAGCGGCCTCACTTCTTTCTAACATAGGTTATTCTTTTCTAAGGTAATCCCGCATTACCGATTTGAATCTCACTATTCATATTATTAGAATCATTAAAGCATCGAACTTAACCTCGTGCGGGAGTCACTATCTTATCTGGGAACAGGACTGGGGTGTTACCCCCACAGTGACCTCACACAGTCTTAGAATTTCGGTTGTCCCTTTGAACCAAGTTCTTGGGATCTCCAGTCATCATGGTAGGATTTTCCTTTGCCTCGACTTTTATTGCCCAAGGGCTTAAGCCTGTGTTTTGATATTAGCAATCAAAAGGCTTCAGTCCCATTCCCTTTGTCATCTTCTCTACTTGGTCCCTATTTAACCCTTTGGTTAACGGATCCGCTATATTTTTATGGACCTCACGAAGTCAATGCTTATGACTCTGGATGAGAGAAGTTGTCTAATGGTATTGTGTCTTTGACGTATGTGTATAGACTTTCCATTATACATGACATTCTGTGCTCTACCAATTGTTGATTGGTTATCACAATATACACATATTGGTGGCACATGGTTTTTCCATTCAGGAATATCCTATACAAAGTTTCTACTGCTTCTTCGCCGCATTTGTCTAATGCGACGAACTCAGCTTCCATCGTGGATCGGGTTATCAGGGTTTGTTTAGAGGATTTCCAGGACACGGTTGCACCTCCCAAAGTGAACACATATCCACTTGTGGCATTTGAGTCTTGTATATCAGATATCCAGCTTGCGTCAGAGTATCCTTTAATGACTTCGGGATATCTGATATAATGTAGATCGTAATTACGAGTAAATCGTAAATACTTCAGTATTTTTACGATTGCATTCCAGTGTTTTGTTCCTGGATTACTCGTATAACTTGCAAGCCTACTCACAGTATAGGCAATATCAGGTCTTGTACAATTCATTAAGTACTGATGGACCATAATTGTATGAATCATAAACACAGTTAAACCCACCAAATTAGACTCTTTGTCTATTTAACTTTTGCTTGTTAGTTCCGATATTTATCTACAGGGTATTTTGAAGTCTAGAGAGAATACAGGCTAAGGAGGAGTTTTAAAGCTGAAAGAACCGATGGCTTTTTGGGATAAGCTCACAAACTCTCTTCTCTCCTCCACCTAGCCGGTGGCTAAGTCACTCCACCTCTCCCCTTCCTCCATGTGGCCGGCGGCTTTTGGCCATGGTGACTCAGTCACTTTGATGGCTTTTGCTCCTCCTCCCATCTTGTGACATGTGGTCTCTTCTCATCCACATCCATATCTCCTCCTTAGCCTATAAATAGAGATGCCCTCCTCTTTGTAAATCATCCATCAATCCCACAATCACATTCCAAAATCACAATACAATTCACTTATCTCTCTAGCTTTTGTGGGCACAATCATGTAATCACTTTACTTTGAAATGGAAGCTTGGTCTTGAGTACTCTTATCGGTTCTTGTAAGTCCTCTCTTCTTTACTTTACCGTCTTTTCAATTCAACAACTTTACTTTCCTGTCTTTACTTTCGAAAACTTTATTTTCTGTCTTTCAAAATCTTTACTTTTCCAAGTACTTAGCTATGGTATCCACCTCTATGGATATTCGTAGCTAAACCCTTCATTCGGTTGAAAGGGTGTGCTTGTATTATACAATGTTTTAGGCCCTACTCTTAGTGCCTCTATGTGTTCAAAACTTGTTCTATGTGCCACATATTAGGTTAGAACTTCCAAGGTTGAGTGGATGCTTTAACGGGCAAAGCTCTTCCGTGGGGTTCGTGAACATACTCAGGTAAGTGGATGCTTTAACGGGCAAAGCTTATCTGAGGAGTTCGACCTCTTTTAAAAACAATTTGATTGCTCGTAACTGAAGATCAAATGGATGCACATAAGGCTAAGATACTTCGAAAGGAGGAATTAGTCTAAATAGAACAAGTGTTCTAAATGATGTGGCAAGTCATGTGCTAGAAATAGCCTTGATTCATGTTTGAACACATAGTATGATCATTGGAGGTCAATGATAAACAGACTATGATACAAGGCCCCTAAAACCGAATCTTTCCTTTAATTGTAATATCAACTGTTACTTTACCTTTCAGTACTAAAAACTAAAACCAACCCCCCAACTGTTTTATTTAATCCCCCCTTTTCGAAAGAACAATTAATCCACTAATTCCCTTGGGTTCGACCCGTACTTACCACTGACTACCCAAAATAGTTAAGTCGCGAGTATCGGAGATATAAATTTATTTTTGCACAGAGAACATCGCACCTTAATGACAGTGCGGTGGGCTCCGTCAAAATTGGCGCCGTTGCCTGGGATTTGGATTTATAAATCGGAGTAGTTGTTCTTTACAAACCACCATGTCAATATACTATCAAAACGAGCCTTGGAACGATGAGGAGTTTTTCCCACCATCCTTCGAATTTGAAATCCGCGAAAAGATCAACCACCTTGAGCAATCCCGGGACGAAACATTAGACGAGTACTTATGGTACTTCGATTCCATTGTAACGAGCTGCCCGCACCATGGATTCAGCAACTCAGATCTTCTTTAAAGGTTTCTCGATGGGATGATGCCATATGAGTTGAATTGGCTTAATGACGCGGCAGGAGGCTCGGTAAATAACTTAAACATGGATGATCTTTGGAAATTGATAAACGATTTGGCCGCGAGGTCAAGACCAAGAGAAGATCAGGCCAAGCCACTCGAAGACGTTACAACGGAGCTGGCATCTAGCAACCAGCAGTTGGCCAACATGGTACACCAAATCCAGGTCGAAAGCGACGAATCATGGGTGGCTCAAAAAGAAGCATCAAACTCTTGGACCTCATTAACAAGCTGCCCAAATCAGTACCGGTACACATTTCCAAAATGCTCGAGGAAGCCCAGGTCCACATTGCCGAGCCACTCAAGGACAAGGAGGAAGAATTGGCAGCTAGCATCCAGCAAATGAGTGCCTCAATACACCAAGACGAGGTCGAAAATGAGGAATTCTGGGCGGCTACACAACTGATCTGGGACCGCATTGCCAAACTGCCCAAATCAATTTTGGTCCTAACTGAAGAGTTGCCCGAGACATACCCAGACCTCAGTGCCGAACTGCCCAAAAAAACCCGGACCTCAGTATGATTGCCCCCAGAGACCATATGAATGACGAGGATGAGGACCCATGGTTGCCTGAAGAAGAGCTCCATTCAGATTATCCCTGGGAGTTAGAAGAAAAACTGCCCAAATCAGGCCCGGTCCTTATCACCAATCCATCCGAGGAAATCACAGTCCTAACTGCCGAGCCAATAGAAGTCCCGAACCTCACTGCCGAAGCGGCCGAAGAAATCAAGCCAGGCCCGGTCCTTGCGCTCGGAGCACCCGAGGAAGTCCCGGACCTCATTGTCGAACTGTCCGAGAAAGACCTGGTCCTCACTGTTGGAGCACCTGAAACAGACCCAGTCCTCATGGTCGAAGTGCCCCAACTAAACCCTTCGTGTTTTATGCCGATCATAGCCACCGAAGATCATATAATCATTAATGATGAGGTGCAAGGGGAGTTAGAGGAGGAGCATGAGCCAAAAAAGCCGACAAAGGAACTCTCACTAGTTCCAAGACAACCATCTATCACTTCCACAATGAAGAGGATTGGCAGAGGCGCATGCTTGATGTCGCCTACATTTAATGGCACAAAACCAAACTTCCAAACTCGCAAAGGTGCCAACTATTCAAACATGAAGAAGCGGCAAAGACATGGGCCGAAAGAATGGAAACCCGGAAGGAGTAACAAGCGAGGACGACTCATTGGACAAGCAGCTATGGTCAATGAAGCCTCACCCTCTCGGAGCAAAAGGGCAGCCGAGAAGAAATTTGACCTCACACGCCCATGGGACCCAACCTTATGATCCAAGAATGAGGTACTGTCGAGCTAACGACGTTAAACAAATGCACTGGTCGGGAGGTAACCCGACACCTATCTTACTTTCAGTAATTTTCTTTTCTGTCATTTAGTTTTTACCGTAAGTCGCTCTCACCCACTTTTTGTATAGAAGGAATGTCTAACATGTAGGAATCGGTTTTTTGGAGCAATATCAGATCAGCCAGGCAGCTTCTGAGAATTATCGGGCCTGCGCTGAGAGTTCAAGGCCCCAGCCGAACTCCCTCGATTATCCAGCTCCGAGCCATGTTGTCCCACGACATGTGACAACACAGTAAAAGGGAGTTCAGTTCTTCTCTTTTCCTTAATGTCATTTCCTTCTCTTGTATATATTTGCATGACTTTTGAACTACGTCGTGCTGAAAGGCATGCCTGTTCAAAAGTGTGGGGTGAGAACCACCTGTGTACATAGTTAGTTAACATGCTTTTTCTTTTCCTTTTCCCTTAATATTATCTTTTTGAAAATATGAACTTGAGAATGTGAAAAAGATAGATCTAAATTCATGCATTTACCTTGTGAAAATTCAACTGTTTAAAAACTTAGGATGTAACTTCTCATTTGTCCCTTTGTGCTGAGATATACAGGGGATGTGGAGTTGACATAAACTGCCCTAGAGAGGCTTGGCAAGCACTCGAAGGATCGAATCTAACTATATGGTTTTCGAAGTCAGTGGAGGCGGCACTTCAGGTTTCAGTGAAGATTGAAGTCATCTCCGCCGTGCAGCGTTTATGCAAGAGGCGGGACGGGAATCAAACCATCTTGTCTCTAGTCCTAGTAGCCGGGAAAATAGATGAGCGACCCTCATCTTGACCCGCGCGAAACGGCAAGGATGAGAAAGAGCGGGGAGGTATTTCCATATGCTCACGGGCGATGATTGGACCTCCCAAAGAAAGGTTGAGAAAATGGACTAGCAAGTCACAAAGAAGTAAAAGCTCAAAGAAGCTAATCAAAGGCCAAAGGCCAAAATTGTGAAGGTTTTAACCGAACAAAAGTGAAGAAACTCCAACTCAATATCAAAGGCCAAAGGCCAAAGGCCGATTCACTACAGAAGCTGTCCCTCGCCAAAAAGAAATCAAAGTGCTCAACTCAGTGAAACCCGAACCAAATCAAGTGCTAGAGAAAGCTACAAGGAAACCATATAGTGTGAGTCGATCCCGAGAATGCAGTCCAGGAGCCTGAAAAGGGCTATCTCCCGAAACATCCGAATTAATTTGCATCTCGGCGCGAAGGTACAAGTATCAAGTTTCTTCTAAGTATTTACACGGTTTAGTTTGGTAATAAGTAAGTAATGCATGAATTAAGATAAATCTAGTCCCTCAATCTCACTTTTATATTTAAAAGTTTACTTAGATTGTGTTCCGCCCTTAAATAGCATTGTTCGGGACAAACAACTAAAAGTGTGGGGTGATCTGATGGACCATAATTGTATGAATCATAAACACAGTTAAACCCACCAAATTAGACTCTTTGTCTATTTAACTTTTGCTTGTTAGTTCCGATATTTATCTACAGGGTATTTTGAAGTCTAGAGAGAATACAGGCTAAGAAGGAGTTTTAAATCTGAAAATGAATTGCGAGTCATTCCAGGTCACGACCAAATTCTGACTTTCAAGAACCTGACGTGATCCACTCAAAACAAGTCCAACCGAAGAGCAACCAGAGTCAGTCTGGAGCTGAAAGAACCGATGGCTTTTTGGGATAAGCTCACAAACTCTCTTCTCTCCTCCACCTAGCCGGCGGCTAAGTCACTCCACCTCTCCCCTTCCTCCATGTGGCCGGCAGCTTTTGGCCATGGTGACTCACCCCGATGGCTTTTGCTCCTCCTCCCATCTTGTGACATGTGGTCTCTTCTCATCCACATCCATATCTCCTCCTTAGCCTATAAATAGAGATGCCCTCCTCTTTGTAAATCATCCATCAATCCCACAATCACATTCCAAAATCACAATACAATTCACTTATCTCTCTAGCTTTTGTGGGCACAATCATGTAATCACTTTACTTTGAAATGGAAGCTTGGTCTTGAGCACTCTTATCGGTTCTTGTAAGTCCTCTCTTCTTTACTTTACTGTCTTTTCAATTCAACAACTTTACTTTCCTGTCTTTACTTTCGAAAACTTTATTTTCTGTCTTTTAAAATCTTTACTTTTCCAAGTACTTAGCTATGGTATCCACCTCTATGGATATTCGTAGCTAAACCCTTCATTCGGTTGAAAGGGTGTGCTTGTATCATACAATGTTTTAGGCCCTACTCTTAGTGCCTATATGTGTTCAAAACTTGTTCTATGTGCCACATATTAGGTTAGAACTTCCAAGGTTGAGTGGATGCTTTAACGGGCAAAGCTCTTCCGTGGGGTTCGTGAACATACTCGGGTAAGTGGATGCTTTAACGGGCAAAGCTTATCTGAGGAGTTCGACCTCTTTTAAAAACCATTTGATTGCTCGTAACTGAAGATCAAACGGATGCACATAAGGCTAAGATACTTCGAAAGGAGGAATTAGTCTAAATAGAACAAGTGTTCTAAATGATGTGGCAAGTCATGTGCTAGAAATAGCCTTGATTCATCTTTGAACACATAGTATGATCATTAGAGGTCAATGATAAACAGACAATGATACAAGGCCCCTGAAACCGAATCTTTCCTTTAATTGTAATATCAACTGTTACTTTACCTTTCAGTACTAAAAACTAAAACCAACCCCCCAACTATTTTATTTAATCCCCCCTTTTCGAAAGAACAATTAATCCACTAATTTCCTTGGGTTCGACCCGTACTTACCACTGACTACCCAAAATAGTTAAGTCGCGAGTATCGGAGATATAAATTTATTTTTGCACAGAGAACATCGCACCTTAACGACAGTGCGGTGGGCTCCGTCAAGTACATTAGACTGCCTGTTACTCTTGAGTACTCTACTTGGGAGATGCTTTCTCCTTTGTTCTTAGCCAAATGTTGATTCATATCTATAGGATTTCTACATACTCCTAAGCAATCTTTTTTAAACTTGTCTAAGATTTTATCAACATAGTGTGATTGGTCCAATACAAATCCATCTGCCGTTCTTGTAATTTTAATCCCTAAAATCACATCAGCTAGTCCCATATCTTTCATATCAAACCTTGAGTTTAATATGCCCTTAGTGGATTTGGCCATTATTTCATTGCTCCATACAATGAGAATATCATCGACGTATAGACACAAAATCACATATCCATTTTCAGTGTTTTTAATGTATATACATATGTCACACTCGTTGATTTTGAATCCGTTTGACAACATTACCTTGTCAAATTTCTCATGCCACTATTTTGGCGCTTGTTTCCCACTATAGAGAGACTTCACGAGCTTACAAACTTTCCTCTTTTGTCCTAGGACAATACAACCCTCAAGTTGTTCCATATATATATATCTCTTCTTCAAGGTCTCCATTTAAGAAAGAAGTCTTCACATCCATTTGATGAATTTCTAAATTGCGCAATGCTGCAATATCAATTATCATTCTAATGGAAGTGATCCTTGTCATAGGTGAGAATGTATCAAAGTAGTCTAGACCTTCCTTCTGTCTATACCCTTTGATCACGAGTCTCGCTTTGTACTTTTCAATAGTACCGTCTACTTTCATTTTCTTAGTGAAAATCCACTTGGAATCAAGTGGGTTGCATCCTTGAGAAAGACCAACTAGCTCCCAAGTATGATTTTGCAATATAGAATCTAATTCACTCTTTATGGTTTCTTTCCATAACGGACCTTCAATAGAGTTTATTGCTTCATTATACGTACGAGGTCCTTTCTCAACCATAAATGTAAGAAACTCAGGTCCAAAGGAAGTTGAAATCCTAGCTCTTTTGCTTCGTCTTGACTCCTCTGGGGTTGTATCCTCCTCGGATACTTCCTCTTGTTGTTGAGACATGTCTCTTATATTTTCACATATCTCGTAAGGTGAACTAGGTCTCATTTCCTTAGATTTATAAGGAAATACTTGTTCAAAGAACGAAGTCACCTTAGATTCCATAATGGTGTTCTTGTGTATCTCGGGATTTTTTTAACTCATACACAAGAGATCTATAGGCTGTATGGTTTTGTGCATATCTAATAAACACACAGTCGATTGTCTTCGGTCCTATTTTCGTTCTCTTAGGAACGGGAGCCATCACTTTAGCTAAACACTCCCACACTCGCAAGTGTGTGTATGTAGGTTTTCTCCCTTTAAATAATTCATAAGGAGATTCTTCTTTCTTCTTGCGGGGTATCCTATTTAGGATATAATTAGCTGACAAAACAGCCTCCCCCACATTCCCTGAGGTAACCCTGAACTAAGCAGCATCGCATTCATCATTTCTTTAATACTGCGATTATTACGTTCAGCGACACCATTCGATTGGGGCGAATAAGGTGGAGTGACCTCATGTATGATTTTGTTTTGTGCACATAGTGTCCCAAACGGTTCTACATATTCACCACCACGATCACTCCTTAACCTCTTGATCTTTTTATTTAGTTAGTTTTCCACTTCCAACTTATACATGGAAAACTTCTCTATTGCTTCATCCTTGCTCTTAAGCAAGTACATTGAACAATATTTTGAACTATCATCTATGAAAGTCACAAAATATTTATTTCCACCTCTTGTGGGCATGAATTACAAGTCACATAAATCATTGTGTATTAAGTCAAGGGGTTCAGTATCTCTTTCAACATTATGAAAGGATGTTCTTGTTAATTTTGCTTCAACACAAATTTCACACTTGTGTTCAGAATCAATTTGAAGTTTTGGTATACATTCCAATTTCTTCAGATTCCTTATTGAGTCATAATTGACATGTCCTAATCTACCATGCCATAGATTAGAAGGCTCAATCAAATAAGCAGAAGAACTTTCTTTATTGATAGATTTGAGAGCAATTACATTCAGTTTCCACATGCCATCTTTCACATAGCCACGTCCCACATATATGTTGTTCTTTAAAAGAACGACTTTCTGGGACTCAAAGACCAGCTTAAAACCATGGCTATCAAGTAAAGCTATAGATACTAAGTTCTTCATAATGTCAGGCACATATGAGACATAAGTCAACTTCAGCTCCTAACCTGAGGTCATCTTCAAAATCACACTTCCTTTTCCCTTGACTTATGAGGTGGCCGAGTTGCCCATGTAAACCTTCTCTCCAGCTTCAGTCAGTTTAAACTCAGAGAAGGCATTCTTGTCAGACCAGATGTGGTGGGTTGCTCCAGTATCCAGCCACCACTCCTTAGGGTTGGAATCCACCAAACTAAGTTGAGAGATAACAACCACCAAGAGATCTTCATCCATCTCGACTACATTCACCTTTTTCTTCTTTTTCATTGGCTTCTTGCAGTCAGTAGCTCCGTGACCCTCTTTATCACAGTTGAAACACTTGCCGGCAAACTTGGGTTGCGACTTCTTCTTGAACGCCCCATTCTTGGGTGCAAGCTTGCTGAAAGTTTTCTTCCCCTTGGAGCTACCACCATGTTCCACAATGTTGGCCCTCTCAGCAGGGAACCTGATCCTCTTGTCAGAACCTTAGTTGTCTTCTTCAATCTTAAGACGAACCACCAGGTATTCCATACTCATTTCCTTTTGCTTGTGCTTAAGGTAATTTTTAAAATCCTTCCATCCAGGAGGCAGCTTCTCAATGACTGCAGCAACTTGGAATGATTCACTGATCTTCATTCACTCAGTATGTATCTCATGGATAATTAGCTACAGGTCTTGCACTTGAGTTCTCACGGTCTTTGAATCCACCAGCTGGAATTGAAGGATGCGCCACACAATGTATTTCTTGGAGCCTGCATCCTCCATTCGGTACTTCCGATCCAGAGATTCCCACATCTCCTTAGCCGAGCTTTTGATATAGTACACATTGTACAGTGTATCATTGAGGCTGTTCAGCACATAGTTTCGACACATGTAGTCAGCATCTTTCCATGTGTTGAATGCCATTAACACTTGAGGGTCATACTCCTCATCAGAAATAGTGGGTGTCTCATCGGTCAGATACCGAGCCAACCCTAACTGTGTCAAATAGAAGTGCATCTTCTGCTACCACATTTTGAAGTTCAAACCAGAGAACTTCTCAAGCCTATCAGACGGCATCACCGTAGTAGGCACTCGTGCCAATGTGGTGTTTGGAACTAGACCCGCAAGTCCATTCCCGACCGTAGCGATCAGCGGAGGAGTCAAAGCAGCTGACTCAACGGGAACAACATGAGGAGGGTTCTGCTAGATACCCTCCATGTTCACAGACAGATTGTTGTTTTCAGAATTTATTATCTAAAACAAAGGCTGATTAGTCAGTAACTTGATACAGTTAAATAATAACAAATCTAGCTTTAAGATTGTTGGAATATATATTGCTTAAACATGGGCGGATTAAACTGAAGTCACTGAACTAATACAAGACAACACTAAATAATTACAGTAATGTAGATATGAATTAGAACATATGAACTGCAAACCCTTGGTTTTGGATAGAGTCACGTTTGATGCTGTCCTTAAAGTAAGATTGCCGCCCTACTAGTGCTGGGACTTGCTGGCTGTATGCTTCCCAGGATAAAACTATCCTCGGCAAACACTTAATCACCAAAGCTTTGTCGATCGAACACTGAATGATCTTTAGCTATCACCATCGAATGACTACGAATGGAAAACCAGAGGAGGAAAGTTGTTTGTGTTTGCAGTGTTTTGAAAGTGAAGAATGAGCCTCAATTTATAAGAGAGGTCTGCCCCTGCCTCCTAAATCCAAGACGACTGATGGTACATCATCCAAGACCATTGGGAGATCAAAACCAGCATTGAGTTTCCAAGTGCGGCTGATGGTTCAACATCCAAGCGCATGGGGAACAAACAGGTTGCTGGTTCGTAGACCAATAGCATTGTGAGACCAATAATGAACTCGAAATTTCCAAGTGCGGCTGATGTTGCGTTTGAGGAGAGTTTAGGTTTCCCATATCTGATTTGATATCGAAAAATTGAAATAGATTTTTGCAAAACCAAGTCGCGCCATGCACAAAAAATTGATGCAGCATTCGTGTCCCGTACGACGGGAGCGCACATAAGTCAAGTCAAATCCGACTTTGTCGAGCCGGATGATTTCCCCCACCCCCTGGGCGCCGGCGTGGGTGTTGGGAGACAGTTTCTTTTATTATCTTAACAAGCATAATAATGAAATCATTTATGAACACAAATTGTTCATATTTGGCTTCCAATGTGGGACAATTGGTTTCACTTATGTGAAACCAATCTACAGATCCATTCCTACCAAAGTCATGTTCCCATTAGTTTTGGTCCAACTTTGGGCATCAATTTCTCATTCGATATCAATTCGATTTTGGCATTTCTACATTCAATCTCATACCTTTTGTCGCAAGGTATTTTATCATAATTTTATCAAATTATTTTGAGGTTTCCTTCACGCTCAAAATTAAGTCTCAAATGGGGTCGCACCACCATTTTCTACACACTTATTAAACAAATTTTTTTCAACAATGATGACCATGTTGGAGAAGTTCCAGCAGCCACGGCTGGACAAGCAACACATCGATTCTAACTAACCCACCTATACTACCGACACCTCCATCACTTGCTCAGTCATTCACATGCCCCACTAGCAACCCGTCACCCCATATCACCCACCATCACACCAACCAGAGCCCTACTCAAACCCCCACCACGAACACCCAAACTAGAAATTTCCTTTTTCACCGGAGAAGGAGTAGAGGGCTGGCTATTCCAAATCGAAAGTTACTTTGAGCATCATTGTATACCACCTGATCAGAGTTCACGTGGCCACCTTCAGGTTGACGGGGCCAGCACTTTCATGGTTCCACTGGATGAATCTCACTCATCAAATAATCTTTTGGGAATAGCTCCGCACCGACCTCAAAATGCGCTTTGGACCATCCATCATTTATAAACCTTAGGTTCTAATCATTATGTTGCATCAAACTTCCTCTCTTAGTAACTACATCACTGAGTTTGAGGTGCTCTCCATCAGAACACCAGGCTTGTCATCCGACAACCAGATGTACCGCTTTCTTGCCGGCCTTAAACATGATGTCCACCATGAAAGCTTGTTACTAAACCCGACTTCCTTGTAAGCCGCCATAGCCATGGCAAGAGTCGCAGAACAGAAACTGAAAGGGTCACGAAACCTCACCACTCGCCCAAGCTTTCCACGACCCCCTACCCATACCACCAGTTGGTCCCTCCTCCACATCCAACCCAATACCTTCCCTGACCACTCCAAACCATCCCCTTCCGACCCGGTGCCTTACCCTAGCTGAGATGAATGCTCGCAAGGCCAAGGGCCTTTGTTTCAACTGTGACAAGCCTTACAACGCAGCCCACCGTTGCAAAGCGAAGTTTCAATGCATGATCCTTGCAAACCACTTACGCGAGGAAGACACCACTAATGACCAGGAACGGACCCACAGATTTTGATAGGGGTGACGAACGAATATATATATTATGATATTAAAAATAGGGGAAAATACAGTTTGGGACTTGAACTATCACCATTTTTCAACTTGTGGGCTGAACTATAAAAACTTCCAAACAAGGGGCGAACTATCAAATAATTTTCCAAACAAGGGCCACTGTTTAACGCCTTTAGGGTTTTTCCGTTGGACGACGTTAAGTCCGTTCCGTTTGTTGATGAAATAATTTAAATTTTTAAAAAAATTAAAAATTAAAAATTAAAAACGGCCAATTTTTGTAAAAATGTTAAAAAATTGTAAAAAAATTAAACGAATTTATAACAATCATAAAAAAATTAAAATTTTAATAAAAAGAATTTAAAATTTTTTCCCCCTAATACCTGTTATATAGTTCAAACTGGATAGGAACAATAATTAATATTTTCTTGAACTATATGTAGAGAAACGTGTAACAAAAATTTTAAAATATTTTTCACTTTTTGTTTAATTTTTCTGAAGTTTCTAATTTTTATTTTAAAAAATTTCATATTGTTTTTTATTAAAAATTAAAAAAAATAATTTTTTTTAATTTCGTTTAATTGTTTAACAAAATTTTAACATTTTTTAAAAAGTTTGGCAATTTGAAAATTTTTAAATATTTTATATTATTTTATTAACTAATGGAATGGAGTTAACGCCGTCTAACGGAGTTAGTGAAACGTCTAAAGACTTTAGACGGTGCCCCTTGTTTGGAAAATTATTTGATAGTTCGCCCCTTGTTTGGAAGTTTTTATAGTTCAGCCCACAAATTGGAAAATTGTGTTAGTTCAGGTCCCCAAACTGTACTTTTCTCTTAAAAATTAGTCTCTTCATTATGCATATGAGTTATTTGTTAAGAATTGTTAAAAGTTTCTCTTTTAAACAGTTAATAAATTGTTGGAGTTCTCAAGTAAAAAATAAGGAAAATCAAGATTAAATCATAATTTAACTGACTCAAATATCATTTACAATTTAAATGTGATCGGTTTGTACACTTACAAAATTAACCTAGTTTAACTGTTAGCATATGCTAAACCAACACAAACCAACAAACTCTTAAATCACACGGTCCACATTATTGACGTTCAAGATAACTTGAACAATAATTCTCAAAAACCACCCAAGATGGTTTCAAAACATATCTATTCAACTAAAATCTCGTGAATTTAAAAAGAATGTTGTATGTATGAATTCGAGGGACGGGCAAATCTTTTGCGATTGTGTAGGAGGGAGGCCAAGAATAACTATTTTGTTGATATTATACTAATAAATTAAAATATATATCAAAATAATCATCATTGTGTAAACTTTGAATTATATATATTATATGCAAAATAAAGTTTCAAAAAATGTTACCCCACAATACATTGGTTCCGTCCCTGCTGATGACACAACCTACACATCTGAAGGAACCACTTCTAAACCTTCCAGAAGAGGAGGAAATACCCAACATATCATTTCACGCGCTACAAGGTCGCTTCATCCCTTCCACCTTGCGCATAGAAGGCAACATCTATGGCCATCCAGTTGTGGTCTCATCGATGGCGTATCAACCCATAATTTCCTTCAATCTTGAGTAATAAAACATGTTGGCCTCACAATTGAATCATCCCAACACTTGAGTGTTACTATAGGCAACGGAGATGTCATGCAATGTAAAGGAGTTTGTAAATAAGTTCCATTGAAACTCGACACTCATACCTTGATATTGAGTTCCACCTGTTACCCATATATGGAGCTGATACTGTGCTGGGCGCGCAATGGCTAGCGGATATTGGACCTACCTTGTTCGACTACAAGAACCTGTGGGTGTCTTTCACTCACGCAGGCCAACAGTCAAGCTGTGCGGCATGCAACACCAAGGCCAGTTACAATCTATGTCCCTCATCCAACTACGTCGCGCCACCCGCCAAGAAACCCGGCTACACAACCTCCTACTACAATATGCTCCTGTATTCTCAAAACCATCCGGACTGCGGCCCATTCTTGGCACTGAACACCACATTCCATTGCTTCCCAATGCTGCACTTGTTAACGTCAGGCCATATCGCTACCCACGCCATCAGAAGTTGGAAATTGAAAAACTTATCAACGAAATGTTACAAGATGGCGTGATCCGTTCTAGTTCCAGTCCATTCTCGTCTCCCGTTCTTTTGGTAAAAAAGAAGGACGGTATATGGCGGTTTTGTGTGGACTATAGAGCCTTGAATACGGTTGATAAGTCGAGTTTTCGACTGATTTATGACCATTCTTCACTATAGTTTTGGGTCGTTTCTGACATTATTTTGATGTCATTTGACCTCTATCTCTACATTTCAGGTAGAAAACAAGTTTACCCCAAAGTCGAAGCCAAAATATGAAAACTCGGGGGAAAACTGAAGATTTAGAGCAAAACTGAGCAGATTGACCTTTGCGGCTTGTTATGGACGCCTAGGGCTCATACGATGTCCGATTTGGCTGATCTTTAGCTTGTTGGAAATAAATTTCAGAGGGCTACAACTTTGTAGTTGACGCAAAGACCAAATTCGGACGGGAAGATTACCAAAAAGGCCTGGGAAGTTCCAGCCGGTCGGCTAAAATCAGCCAGCCAACTAGCTGAACTCTGCTGCTTCAAACGATGCCCACAGTCATTCCCAGCCGACCGGCTGAACTCTGCTGCTTCAAATATGATGCCCACAGCCATTCCCAGTCGACCGATTGAGAATCCATCCGACCGACTGAACTCTGCTGCTTCAAAAACCCTACCCGAGGCTATAAATAGAAAGAGGGCTTTTGACCTAAAGTGTGGAGGTTTTTGGGGAAAAGAATATTGGAAAAGAGGCTCATCCAAGGTCATAAATCATCAAAGGATCCAACTAAGGAGAAGAAGAGAAGATCAAAAGGGAGTTCAAGGATTAACCATTGATGAGCCGTATTTATACGACTCATCGAGTCATCAAATCCCACCAATTCTGGCCGTTTATCATGCAAAAAGTTACTTCTTAGTGTTGTTTTGCATTTCAGGTGTTTTGGAAGCTCTAGGAGGAAATGCACATTAAAGATGGCATTTTGTGCAGAAAAACATCACAAGGCAGATTTGGCCACTCTGGCCCGAGCAGGACCAGGCCGCGCCCGAGCAGTTCGAGGCCCCAGCCGAGCAGTCTAGCACCAAAATCAAGTCGCTCGGGCAAACGAGATGATCTGACAATTCTGACTCAAGCAAGTTGATCAAAATAGCAGATAAGTCGGACAATGTCACTAAACCAAGGAGAACGCCCGAGCAGATTGGCAGCTGGACCAATTCCAAAGGACCTGCGCGCGCTAATAGGCACCGAAACCAAGTTGCTCGACCAGACGGGCGAATCTGGATAATCCGGCTCGACCAAGTTTTTCTAAATACCCAAAAAGTTGGACGATCTCACTTCCCAGACAAAATGCCGAGTGGAACTAGCCCATGCCCAAGAAGAGCCTAGTTCCAGACCGAGCCCGCCCGAGGCAACCCGAGTCAAGGCCACCATTCTAGGCTCGTCATCTCCTCTATGCGTAGCGGTTTGAGAAGCTTCTAGAAGACTTGTTGGCCAAGTAAACTTACTAGCTAAGTTTACTTACAAGCCAAGCAAAGTCAGTTTTAGGACATGTTTCCTAAAACCGTTTATGGACCGACTTCAACTTGGAAACTTCGAAGCCCTAGTATTCTCTATAAATACAACCTCATATCAAGGGTTTCAAGCATCCCATCAGAGCATCAATCATCCAGCAACTTCGGCCATTCTCTCGAGTTTCCTTCGGCATTAGAGAAGAATTCCTTGTTTTATTTTCATTATTACAATTTTGTATTCACATGGATATGAGTAGCTAAACCCCTCGTTCGGGCTAAGGCTAATTTATTGTGGCTTTCGTTTGAGACTTTGTGCTTAATGCTAATTCATGTTCTACTAGTTCTTGTGCCTGTTTATCTCGGACTAACTGTGAAGCTAAGCGGATTCTCGAAACGGTAAAACTTAGCCGAGCAGTTTAGCCCCATATTTCACTGCTTGTTTAATACTGAAACATTAGGACAAGTAGTTGCACCCAATCTTGCATAACCTGAAACAGAGTGCCAGGTTAACTAGAACTAGAAGTCTATAACCTGAAACGGAGTAGATTGTGGCGTAGTGGCTTGAAACGGCCCGACCTTAGGTTATAACTTGAAACGGAGTAACCACACTTAGGAACATGTACTAGATCATTAGGAGTTGATGATAACCGAGTCACAATAAAAGCCCTAGTCTGAATGCTCTCTCATGTTGAATTACAACCTTTTATTTACTCGCACCTTTAACAATCTGCTCACCCCCCCAATTGTCTTTCTTTTCAGTCACAGGACACGAGTAACCGAACTACTCCCTTGGGTTCGACCATTGCTTGCCACTTTACTAGGTTTCTCGCAAGGAAAATATAAATTCAAATTTGACTTGACCGACGACGCTTGTCAACCTTCCTCTTTCTTCTACATCTTTTCCATTCTCCTTGTTGTGCTATAAACCCTACTCACACCATGTTGTCTTACATGATGTGTGAGTAGTGGATCTTGTGTTTTGAGGGTCTTATGACTCTCCTTGGTACTCTTTGATTACATTTATATATTGATATTCATATGGATGATTGTTGATTTCATTTTCTCTTGTGTTATGAATGTCATGCACTCTAGGTGTTTGATAAAATGCCTAAGTGACAATTTGGACTAAAACTTGAACCTAGGACTTGGAAACCCTTGGTAATAGTTCTAGGATGGAGAAAATGATCTATATCTTGAATCATGTAAGTGAACCTTAGGATATGGATGCTTGACTAAGGATTGAATGTTTGATTTATTGGAGTTAGTCATTGAGCAAATCATCAATTAATCCCATCTAATGGTGTCAAATACATATTCGCTATGCACTTCATATATGACATGCTACTAAGTGTTTGATAAAATGCCTAGTTTGAATAATAGAGAATATGATCCTATCTAATGTATGCATTTGTGGTTAACTAGGAGTCGAGTTCATAGTAGTTATTACCTTAGGAAGAGATTCCAAGGATCATGGTGCTATGGAATGAACCAATTATCTCTAGCGAGTGAGGTTCGAGCTATAAGAGAGCTTGGCTAAGACTAGATTCAAGCGAGAGTTTATCTACCTTAGTCTAAGCTAGGTTTTCTACAATGCATAGGTAGGACGTGAACTAGGAGTCGAGTTCATGTTATTTATTGCTATGGAATGAACCGAGAGGTTCGAGCTATAAGAGAGTTTAACTAGGAATAGATTCAAGTGACAGTTGGTCCATCCTAGTCTAAACTAGGTTCATTGCTATTTGACTACCATGAAATGTTTGAATATCGTGTATGTGATCATTGAGAAAATGCCAAGGAGGGGAGTAACCCCTCAAAATGCCTCTTACTTAACGTTTATCCCCAATTACTAACCACATAGGATTTAGATATATACACTCTTTTATACATTTTGTTTAGAATAGCCGAATAGAAACACGATCTTAAATAGTGCATGTGCTTAGCTTGCTCCTCTTGGTTCGACCCGGTACTTTACTGGTTAATATAAATGTTTTGACTACATTCGATCCTATCTTCATTGATACTATTCTAGAGGTGAAAAAGAATTAGTTTGTCAACGGTTACCGTCAAGGACCATTTTCCCATTCCGACGGTGGACGAGTTGCTTGATGAACTACACAGTGCAACGATACTCTCCAAACTGGACTTCCGTTCTTGTATCACCAATTAAGAATGCATGAAGCCCACGTTCACAAAACCACATTTCGCACACATGATGGTCACTATGAGTTCCTTGTCATGCCTTTAGGCTTAACAAATGCACCATCAAGTTTTTAGGCAGCCATGAACAACTTATTTAGACCGCTCCTCCGTAGGTGCGTGTTAGTTTTTTTTGAAGATATACTCGTTTATAGTGACTCGTGGGCGCAAAACATGCACCATTTGGCTAATGTTCTACAGATTCTTGGTTCCAACCATTACTTTGGTAAACATACAAAGTGTGACATTGGGCACTCCAAGATACATTATATAGGTCATGTAATATCTCCAAAAGGCGTAGAGGTTGATCTAGACAAAATATTGGCAGACCAACTATAGCAAGTACCTACAAACCTCAAGCAACTTCGAGGGTTTCTCAAATTAACGAGGTTTTACTGACGCTTTATTGCTTGTTACGCCCAACTAGCTGCTTGACGGAGCCCATCGCACTGTCGTTAAGGTACGATGTTCTCTGTGCAAAAACAAATTTATATCTCCGATACTCGCGACTTAACTATTTTTGGGTAGTCAGTGGTAAGTACGGGTCGAACCCAAGGGAGTCAAGTGAATAGTTGTTCTTTCGAAAAGTGGGAATTAAATAAAGCAGTTGGGGGGTTGTTTTTGGTTTTCAGTACTGAAAGGTAAAGTAACAGTTGATATTACAATTAAAGGAAAGATTCGGTTTCAGGGGCCTTGTATCATATTTTCGTTTATCATTGACCTCTAATGATCATACTAAGTGTTCAAAAGTGAATCAAGGCTATTCCTAGCACATGACTTGCCACACCGTCTAGTCTTTTGCAAGACAAAGAACTCTTGTTCTAGTATGTGCATCCATTTGATCATCATTCCTGATAAACCAAATGGTGTTTTAAAGAGGTTGACTTCCACAGATAAGCTGTGCTCTTCCGAGCCTCCACTTATCCACGGAAGATCACGAACTCATGGCAGAGCTTTGCTCTTCCGAGCATCCACTCAACCAATGGAATTCTGACCTAATATATGGCACCTAGAACAAGTTAAACATAAAGAGGCACTAAGAGAAGGGTCTAAAACATTGTATGATACAAGTACACCCCTTTAACCGAATGAAAGGTTTAGCTGCGAATATCCATGGAACAGGACATCATAGCTAAGTACTTGAAAAAGTAAAGGTTTTTGAAAGACAGTAAAGTAAAGTTTTGGAAAGTAAAGACAGGAAAGTAAAGTACTTTGAAAGACAATAAAGTAAAGAAAAGAGTACTTACAAAAACTGATAAGAGTGCTCAAGATCCAACTTCGATTCCAAAGTAAAGTGTTTACATGATTAGTGCCCAAAATCTAGAGAGATAAGTGACTTGTGCTTCTTGCACACAAAATGGGATGGGATGATTTACAAAGAGGAGGGCATCTCTATTTATAGGCTAAGGGCAAGGGATGGATGTGGATGAGAGGCCACCACATGTCACAAAATGGGAGGAGGAGCAAAAGCCATCGGGGTGAGTCATCACCTCCCTTAGCCGCCCCCCCCCCCCCCCCCCCCCATGTGTCACTTCCTCCTTGAAGCCGCTGGCCTTGTGAGGTGGAGGAGAGTGAGTGGTGAGTTTGTGATCTTTTCACAAAAGCCATCGGTCCTTTCAGCTCCGGTCTGACTCTGGTTGCCCTTCTGTTGGACTTGTTTTGAGTGATTCCACGTCCGGTTCTTTAAAGTCGGAATTTGGTCGTGACCTGGAATGACTCGTAATTCATTTTCAGCTTTAAAACTCCTCCTTAGCCTGTATTCTCTCTAGACTTCAAAATACCCTGTAGATAAATATCGGAACTAACAAGCAAAAGTTAAATAGACAAAGAGTCTAATTTGGTGGGTTTAACTGTGTTTATGATTCATACAATTATGGTCCATCAGATCACCCCACACTTTTAGTTGTTCGTCCCGAACAATGCTTTTTAAAGGCGGAACACAATCTAAGTAAACTTTTTAAATATGAAAGTTAGACTGTGGGACTAGATTTATCCTAATTCATGCATTACTTACTTATTACCAAACTAAACCGTGTAAATACTTAGAAGAAACTTGATACTTGTACCTTCACGCCGAGATGCAAATTAATTTGGATGTTTCGGGAGATAGCCCTTTTCAGGCTCCTGGACTGCATTCTCGGGATCGACTCGTACTATATGGTTTCCTTGTAGCTTTCTCTAGCACGTGATTTAGTTCGGGTTTCACTGAGTTAAGCATTTTGATTTCTTTTTGGCGAGGGACAGCTTCTTTAGTGAATCGGCCTTTGGCCTTTGATATTGAGTTGGAGTTTCTTCACTTTTGTTCGGTTAAAACCTTCACAATTTTGGCCTTTGGCCTTTGATTAGCTTCTTTGAGCTTTTGCTTCTTTGTGACTTGCTAGTCCATTTTCTCAACCTTTCTTTATGAGGTCCAATCATTGCCCGCGAGCATATGGAAATACCTCCCCGCTCTTTCTCATCCTCGCCGTTTCGCGCGGGTCAAAATGAGGGTCGCTCATTTGTTTTCCCGACTACTCTGACTAGAGATAGGACGGTTTGATTCCCGTCCCACCTCTTGCATAAACGCTGCACGGCGGAGATGACTTCAATCTTCACTGAAACCCAAAGTGCAGCCTCCACTGACTTTGAAAACCATATAGTTAGATTCGATCCTTCGATTGCTTGCCAAGCCTCTCTAGGGCAGTTTATATCAACTCCACATCCCCTGTATATCTCAGCACAAAGGGACAAATGAGAAGTTACATTCTAAGTTTTTATACAGTTGAGATTTCACAAGGTAAATGCATGAATTTAGATCTATCTTTTTCACATTCTCAAGTTCATATTTTTAAAAAGATAATATTAAGGGAAAAGAAAAAGAAAAACATGTTAATTAACTATGTACACAGGCGGTTCTCACCCCACACTTTTGAACGAAGGCGTGCCTTTCAGCACGATTTAGTTCAAAAGTCATGCAAATATATACAAGAGAAGAAAATCACATTAAGGAAAAGAGAAGAACTGCACTCCCTTTTACTGTGTCGTGTCGTGGAACGACATGGCTCGGAACTGGATAATCGAGGGAGTTCGGCTGAGGCCTTGAACTCTCAGCGCAGGCCCGGTAATTCTCGGAAGCTGCCTGGCTGATCTGATCTTGCTCCAAAAACCGATTCCTACATGTTAGACATTCCTTCTATACAAAAAGTGGGTGAGAGCGACTTACGGTAAAAACTAAATGACAGAAAAATAAATGACTGAAAGTAAGATAGGTGTTGGGTTACCTCCCGACCAGTGCCTTTGCTTAACGTAGTTGGCTCGACGCTACCTCATTCTTGGATCATAAGGTGGGATCCCATGGGTGGCTCAGGTCATAGTGTTGTGGAGTGCCTACTTTCATGTTTGCCTTGCCTTTCCCCGATTTCTTGTGAGATGATGTGCTTGGGTTAGAACTCCATGGTTTTGGTGGTTTCTCCTTCCATTGTTTCTGAGAAGGCGAGGGACCTTTGACTACTAGCCTCTTGAATTGGGTTTTCTTATGTTTAGGGCTGCCTTGTCTAGTTGTGGCGAAAAAATGCTCCATCGAGGAGTCATTCTGCATAGGCCCTTTTCCCATCCTCCTTTTAGTCTCTTCATTGATCACATAGTTTTCTGCAATTTGCCTATTGATCAAGGGGAAAAGTTTGGAAGCTTGCATCTTAAGGCTTGGTTTTGTCTCGTCCTGCCCAATTGTGAGGATTCGGTCTCGGATGGTCTTGGCTGCTTCGGTAATGATAGTCGGGTATGACTCGGGTAGCTTGCCAGTGGTGTTCTGGACTTCCTCCTCTGCTGGCACGGTCTCAAGTTCCCATGAAGGCTTTTCCTCGTTGCTTCCGGTGCTTTCTATATCTGATTCTTCTGATGGCTCGAGAGTTTCTTCTGATGGCTCAGGAGTTTCTTCTGATGGCTCGGGAGTTTCTTATTTTTTTGTCTCTGGACCAGCCTCCATTATCTGTATTCCTCTATTAGCTCGGGGTATTGGTCTTCGTTTTGTGGCCACGGCCATGTCATCTATGAGGTTCCACATTTCTGTCAGGGATAAGTTCCCTGCTGATCCTCCCACTGCGTTGTTAATCCTTGTCTGCTCATCGGCCCTCATCCCACAAAGAAATATTTGAAGAAGAAATACCTCCGTGAATCCATGGTGCGGGCAGCGTGAGACGATGGTGTCATAGTACGTGTAGTATTCGTCCAAAGTCTCATCCCGGGATTGTTGAAGGCAGATGATCTTCTCGCGGGTGTCATGTCGTAAGGATGGGGGGAGAATTCTTTTAGAAATTTAGCGCGAAGGTCCACGTAATATTTTGCACAACTAGCAGTTGATGTGTAATACCATACTGTCGCAAAGTCGGTTAAAGAGTGTTCAAAACATTTTAATTGAAACTCTTCTAACGTTACATTTTCGGGTTTCATGTGACGACTTATATGGTGGAAATGTTGGCAGTGTATTACTGGGTCTTCTCCGACAGTACCTTTAAACTGGGGAAGATGTCGAGTCATCCATGCATACATAGTGGGCAGTGTGATGAAGAAGTGAAAAGGGAAAGAAAAGAACAACTAATCGAAGGCTAACTCCCCGGCAACGGCGCCAGTTTTGACGGAGCCCACTGCACTGTCGTTAAGGTGCGATGATCTCTGTGCAAAAACAAATTTATATCTCCGATACTTGCGACTTAACTATTTTTGGGTAGTCAGTGGTAAGTACGGGTCGAACCCAAGGGCGTCAGGTGAATAGCTGTTCTTTCGAAAAGGGGGGTTTAAATAAAGCAGTTGGGGGGTTGTTTTTGGTTTTTAGTACTGAAAGGTAAAGTAACAGTTGATATTACAATTAAAGGAAAGATTCGGTTTCAGGGGCCTTGTATCATATTTTCGTTTATCATTGACCTCTAATGATCATACTAAGTGTTCAAAAGTGAATCAAGGCTATTCCTAGCACATGACTTGCCACACCGTCTAGTCTTTTGCAAGACAAAGAACTCTTGTTCTAGTATGTGCATCCATTTGATCATCATTCCTGATAAACCAAATGGTGTTTTAAAGAGGTTGACTTCCACAGATAAGCTGTGCTCTTCCGAGCCTCCACTTATCCACGGAAGATCACGAACCCATGGCAGAGCTTTGCTCTTCCGAGCATCCACTCAACCAATGGAATTCTGACCTAATATATGGCACCTAGAACAAGTTGAACACAAAGAGGCACTAAGAGAAGGGTCTAAAACATTGTATGATACAAGTACACCCCTTTAACCAAATGAAAGGTTTAGCTGCGAATATCCATGGAACAGGACATCATAGCTAAGTACTTGAAAAAGTAAAGGTTTTTGAAAGACAGTAAAGTAAAGTTTTCGAAAGTAAAGACAGGAAAGTAAAGTACTTTGAAAGACAGTAAAGTAAAGAAAAGAGTACTTACAAAAACTGATAAGAGTGCTCAAGATCCAACTTCGATTCCAAAGTAAAGTGTTTACATGATTAGTGCCCAAAATCTAGAGAGATAAGTGACTTGTGCTTCTTGCACACAAAATGGGATGGGATGATTTACAAAGAGGAGGGCATCTCTATTTATAGGCTAAAGGGAAGGGATGGATGTGGATGAGAGGCCACCACATGTCACAAAATGGGAGGAGGAGCAAAAGCCATCGGGGTGAGTCATCACCTCCCTTAGCCGCCCCCCCATGTGTCACTTCCTCCTTGAAGCCGCCGGCCATGTGAGGTGGAGGAGAGTGAGTGGTGAGTTTGTGATCTTTTCACAAAAGCCATCGGTCCTTTCAGCTCCGGTCTGACTCTGGTTGCCCTTCGGTTGGACTTGTTATGAGTGATTTCACGTCTGGTTCTTTAAAGTCAGAATTTGGTCGTGACCTGGAATGACTCGTAATTCATTTTCAGCTTTAAAACTCCTCCTTAGCCTGTATTCTCTAGACTTCAAAATACCCTGTAGATAAATATCGGAACTAATAAGCAAAAGTTAAATAGACAAAGAGTCTAATTTGGTGGGTTTAACTGTGTTTATGATTCATACAATTATGGTCCATCACTGCTCTGTTAACTCGACTTCTTACCAAGGATGCTTTTGTATGGACCAATTTTGCCACTGTTGCATTTGAATCACTGAAGAGAGCCCTTATTTCAACGCCTGCCTTGGCTTTGCCTAATTTCCAGAAACACTTAGTGGTTAATACAGAAGCTTCTGGCGAAGGAGTTGGAGCAGTACTAACTCAAGATGGCCACCTCATTGCTTACTTTATTAAACAACTCAGTCCATCCCTAAAAGCCACCTCGACATACAACCGTGAGCTTTGCGCGGTAGTCCTCGTAGTCCAAAAGTGACGTCAATACTTGATTGGGAATCATTTTGTGATCCAAACAGATCATCAACCGTTGCGGACTCTACTGACACAGACAATCCATAGTCCCGACCAACAACGATAGCTAATCAAACTCCTTGGGTACGATTTCGACGGTGTGTATAAACCTGGGAAAGATAATGGGTCGGCTGATGTTGTCTCCCGCCAAGGTTCCGTAACCTATAATGCCATGCAAGGGGCTTCTAAACCAGTCATCGGTATCCTCCACGCCCTCCACACACTATACACTACTAACCCCGCATCCATGGCTCTGTTCCAGGCCATTACCCAACAACTAGCTGCCCACGCTGACCCTGCCATTAAGGATGGGCTAATCATGCACCAAGGATGCCTCTACGTGCCAGATGAAATATCCCTCAAACAGTTGATCATCCACGAGTACCATCCCACCCCGATGGGAGGCCATGCCGGCATACAAAGAACGCTAGCCAGAATTTTCGCATCCTTCTATTGGAAAGGTATGTGAGATGGCGTCAAACAATATGGGCGCCTTTGCCATCTGTAAGCAGACGAAGAGCCCAACTAGTGCACCTCAGGGTCTCCTACAACCCTTGCCATTCCCACCCAAGTTTGGTCTGACATCTCACTTGACTTTGTGAGACCCCATCTTTATGAGTCGATTTTGGTTGTTGTATGCCTTCATGTATAGTCCTCCAAGTCTTAGAGGAGTATTTGATCTCCCCATGTGTCACAACTACATGGGCTCCTTGATCCTTGTAAGTCCATCCCTATAGCCACTTTTACTATTCAAGGCACATCTCTTCCCAAGGTTCTCCTCATCTTCACTTCAAATCTTCTCTCTAATTTGTGGCCGATTTCACCCTCTTAGGTTCTGTTTGATAGAGCTGGAAAAAAATTTGAACTGAAATTTATTAAACTTAATTTACTTAATTTAACTTTACTGAATTTAATTTAATTGTACTGAACTTAATTTTACTTTATTTAACGTAACTGGACTTAGAAAAAAGTTAAATTTTTTAGTTAAGGTGTTGAATTTAAGTTTTGATCAAATTGAGCTATAAAATTGAAAACTGAATTTATTTAACTTTAACTTTATTTAACTTTAACTTTAACTTTAACTTTAACTTTATTTAACTTCACTGAACTTAAAAACATGAAATTTAAGCTCTACAAATATATATGTTTACATGAAATGTAATTAAAAGACAATCAGATAAAATGTCCAACAGGCACGTAATCTGGTGTCAATTGTGTGTGCTTAATCTTCATAATTAATAATGACACAATGCTCAGTCGTTTATATGTCTTGTATGCTTTTTGTAATAAGACACTCCTGATTAGGGGTCAACATTTGACCTAGAGTCAAAATGGGTATAGGGTCACCTTTACCCTTATCCTACCTAACCCGATCCGTATCTTATTATGCCCTATTCTCGTACTTTAATGTACCTTGTTCACAAAGCCTAAGGTAGGGTAAGGGTCACGAAACATGGGATCCTACCCTACTACCTTATCTTTCTACCCTTACTACTTATCCTATCATTTTCATTCATATTATAATTTTTTCCTCAAATTATGCTTAAATTCACCCTACCCGACCCTACATTACCTTACCCTAATTTTAACATGCCCTTGAGTACCCTGCAGATATAGAAAAATTGATATACCCAGCCCTTATCCTACACTACACTGTTCATTGAGTAAAAAAATGACATTACCTGCCCTTATTCTATCCATTCGAATAAGGGTAACCTTGCCCATTACCAACCTCTACTCGTGACAATATTTTTTTTAAAGTCACTCCTGACAATGTTGATATATAGAGAATCCTTATTGTTTTGTGTAAAGGGCATATTATTGTAAAAAATACAAACAATTGATAGCTCTTGATTTGGTCTTTTGGACGGATGCGATTAAATTTCGTATTAAATCTCGTTTATGGTTAATTTCTAATTGGCGACAAATTATAAAATACTTTTGACTAACTATGTCGTACTTTTGATTTCTCGACGACAAATTATAACTCAATTTTAACGAACTTTACATTTTGCACAAAAAATATACTTTACACTTAGATCTTTCCTCTCTTGTTTATAAGTATTTTGCTTCATCTGCTGTATCAGCCTTCATCCATGTTTTCCGTATCTTATTCTTTTTTTTTCTTTTTTTGATAGGATATCTTATTCAATAAAACTGACTTTCGAAGAAAAACGTTAACTTAACCTCACAATTGAATGATATTTTGTAGTTGAAAAGAAACTAAACCCCCAAAAAAATAGTACTGAAATCTTATAAAATTATACGTTCTTCCAGAAAAAGTTAATGAAAAATATAAAATGTTTCATAATAATTAATAGCTTGGGGTCTTATTCATGGAAAAAGATCAGGTCAGAACTATCACTTTTCGTCAGAAATCAGAACTTTTAATATTTGTACGATGAAATCATCTACGGTCCCTAATTTTAGCAAATAAAATAATTTTTTAATTACAATATATATGTTTTGAGGGTATGTTAGTCAATTTAAAAATAATTTACACAATCAAATCTCACAAAATTCTGACATCTTCGATATCTCCAAGCACTAATCTCACATTGACAACCGTCTTCACAACATCGCCGAATCCAAACAAGTCTCCTTGATTAATCCTGAGAACGGCGGAACCCTCTCTGCAACTCTGGCCCGAATCCAACATCCATCACCGACAACAAATCACGGATTGCAGGTCAGAAACTAGCAAATCGAGCCTGGCAATCGTGTGATTGATTGCAGCTGCAATGACGATTTGGGTCGGGATTTTTTAAGGAGATAAATGATGACGACGATCTGCCTGTAACGTGTACGACAAAGAAGGAGAGTGTGGATTCGAGTTTGCTTGGGAAAGGGAAGTACAAGTTTTGGGCAGACCAGATTCGACAATCTTGGCTTGGTCGAGGTTGGTGACGAGGGCAATGGCGCCGCCGCAGAGCAGTTGAGCGAGCATGATCCTTTACTAAATTGTCATCAGATTCTAAATCACAAACATTGTTCGTGGATCAGAACTTGATGTTCGTGATTTTGAGCAGAATAATGTTGATCAAAATCACGAACAATCAACCCGAACCCAGAAATATATATATACATATATTCTAGGGTAAATTACAAAAATATTATCCGGACTACCGTCTGATTTCAAATTAGGTACCGGACTTTTTAAATTTTCAATCTAATGACTTTTGCACAAATTTGCACATATTTCATCCGTTTAATCATATCTCCAACCACAATAAAAATAATTCAACCGAATTAAGTTAGCCCATTAATCAAATTTGTAAGTTTTCAACCTTAAAATTCCTCAAAAACCTCGAATTCGGAAACAAAATGTATGTAAATTGATGCGGAAGTCACTAAATTGAAAATTGAAAAAGTCCGGTACCTAATTTGAAATCAGGTGATAGTCCAGAATATGTTTTTGTAATTTAACCTATATTCTAAACCACAAACATTGTTATTATATGCACATATTTTCATTTTATCACACAATCGACTTTCAATATCTTATTCAAAACCACGAACAACATAGGCATATTCACAAACAACCAACACGAACCCAAAAACATCCTAACATATGTATGGCAGAAATCTAGGGTTGTAGTTGACGGAGGAAAAGAAATCGGTAAGAAGAGAGATATTCATTGAGGAATTTGTGATTTTGATTTTCGAAAATCTAGGACTTATAATAGTAAAACATATATTTGAATTGATATCTATGGGATTACAAGATTAAAATTTAGATTATTATTTCCTAATATAACCTTATTAGCAATTACAATGATTAAAAGATTATTTATTTTTAAATTAATTTTGATTAATTTAAACCGCTTAGATTATCAGAAACCAGATATTAAAAGTTCTGATTTCTGACGAAAACTAATGATTCTGACCAAAACTCAACCCCTCATTCATAGCTGGCCCTCTTAATCAGTATCCCTAGCTCGCAAGTTTCATCGAAGTAAGAGAGAAGAAATAATAAAATCAAATAAAAGCATATAATTTTATAAGTAATGGAGAGTAGCAACGCAGCCATATCTCCTCATCAGTTCTCTACTAAAGGCCAAATATTTCTATAATACACATATTCTTCGATCTGATAAAGGATACAGTGCATCTCCGATATGGCAAGGTATTCATAAATCCCTCTATATTTTGAAAAAAGCTCTGATATTGATATGGAAACTGGTGAACTGGTTTAGATGGTCAATAACTCAAATTTTTTGACTTGAAATCTGCTTATAAGCTAGCGAATCAGTTACAGGAAGAAGAATCTATTCAAAAAGCTGAACATTCAGACAATACAAATCAAAATAATTTGGAAGAGAATTTGGAAACTTCCTCTGCCTAAGAAGATAAAAATCTTCGCGTGGAGAGGATATCATGGAACATAAAAAAGGATATCATGGAACATTAGCCATTGGAAAAAAATGAGAAGAAGACATCTAAAAGGTACTGTAAATGTGTTATATGTAATTATCATAACTGAAGATTATATTCATATATTTGCAAGATGCTGGTAGAGTAAAAGTTTATGGTCTCATCTGGGGATTGGCAACAGTGCTTATTTTGATAGATTCAACACATTTGCCGACTTGATCTACTTCTGCTACAAGAACATGAGCCCAGATAATTTATCAAAAACAATTGCTGCTCTCTGGTTCACATGGTACAACATAAATCTGGCAGTTCACAATCAGCCCTTCTTCTCATCAAATCTGGTAGCATATAAGGTGGCATCATTATTATCCCAGTATCAATCTTCACACTCAAATATTCTGGAGTCAGTGAACACAACCATCTTGCAGTGGAAACGACCTGGAAGAGAATTCGTAAAAATTAATTGCGATGGCTCATGGAATAATGAAAATAGCAGCGGCGGAATTGGAGCAGTTGCCAAAGATGAAAATGGTTATGTGATAGCAATACACGCAAGATACATGGAACATTGCAACACTGTGATATCAACTGAGGGCGAAGCTTTAAATACAGGAATATTACTAGCACAAAAATTGGGTCTCGACAAAGTGATATTTGAAACTGACAACCTGAATCTCTTTGATTGCATTCAGTGCAAATCTTTCCTAGAGTTATGTCATGAAGACGGGTTCACTTTAAGCGCAACAAATCTTGCTTCTCATAAAAACTAGGAGCTGTTCTTGATTAGGCGAGAAGCTAATGGATTGGCAGATTTTATAGCTAAGAAAAGTAGGCTAGAAAGGTGGTGCTGGTCCAGGTTGAACGTGTTGCCCTTTTGTAATCTTTGTCCAACTTTGTAAGTCCTCTGTAAATTTGCCTATCGAAGGCAGGTTGCCTTATCAACAAAAAAAAAGTAGTGTGCATTGAAACTCTAAGCAAATATGCATACACATGTGAAGAAATGGATCCGCTCGATTCACTTCTACAATATTGTTGTGTTCACAACTTGAAATATATATCACCTTCCCATTTAATTAGCTTAGAATTTAGAACCACTATAAATATCGCATTTATTTCAACTTAGAATCTGTTTGATTTGGTGGGACTCTTGAATCATCCGACTAGTACAATCTGAATAATTAACACTTCATTTCAAATCAAATATTAAATTATCAAAAATTTCTAAGTACTGAACTATCATCTCATTTCAAATTAAGTACTAAACTATCAACAGTTTCAATTTAAGTATCGAACTATCAATTCTATCAAAAAAATGTATAGAAACATAAAATTATTATTATTATTTTCATAATTGAATATTAAAAATATAAAAATTATAGTAATACTATATTATTATAATTTTTTAACTGGATTTTCCAACAGTTTATTAGAATATGAGATCCGAGAAGCCCGGATCGTAGTTTTAGGCGACGAATTATAACCAAATTTCGACAAATTTTATATTTTGCACCAAAAACATGCTTTGTAACGGATGAGTCAAGTTTTCGACTCATTAATATCCATTTTTCACTATAGCTTTAATTCGTTTTCGATGATATTTTGATGTCATTTGACCTCTTTCCCTACATTTCAGGTAGAAAACAAGATCCTCTTAGTGTCAACGCCTAAGTACGAAAACTCGAAAAAAATTGGAGAATTGGAGCAAAGGTGTGCAGAAAAGGATCCCAGCCGACCGGCTGGGAATCCCCCCTGTACCAGCCGGCCGGTTGGATAAAGAGAGCAGGCTCAGCAGCATCCTCGCGAAGTCGAGCCGGTCGGTTGGACTCACCAGCTGACCGGCTGAATAAGCTCCCAGATTGGTCTGCACCAAGGATATCCTCAACCGATCGGTTGGACTCACCAGCCGACCGGCTGGATAAGGTTCCCAGACTGCTTGCATCAAGAAAATCTCCAATCGGTCAGCCCATAGAGTCAACCAGTCGGTTGGTGGAAGATCTCAAATGGCCTACCGAAGGACATTCCCTGCCGACCGGCTGGATCCGAAGCCATGGCCAGCCGACCGGCTGGACCTGTTACAGCAGCATTTTTACCCGAGGCTATAAATAGAAAGTGACATGTTTGACCTAGGCATCTCACATCTTGGGGGGAATTTCCAGAAAAAGAGGGTGAATCAAGGTCATCAAGCAACATCCAACAAAGGAGAAGTGAAGATCAAAGGGAGACATTAGGATTAACCATCCTATTTCTATCCATTTTCTATTCTCTTTTGTTGTTGTCATAAATCCTACTCACACCATGTTGTCTTACATGATGTGTGAGTAGTTCCCTTGTGTTTTGAGGGTTTTTACAATCCTCCTTGATACTCTATGATCATGAATACACATTGAATATACAATCTATGGTGTTGATTTCATTTTCACTAAGTGCTCTATTTATGACATGTTATCAAATGTTTGACAGAATGCCTAAGTGACATGTTAGTCTTGAATTTGACCTAAGTATTGAAAATGCTTAGTGATGATTTGGATATGGTGGAAATGATCACATCTAGTGTTTATGAGAGTAAATGCATGGATGTGAGGTTAACTAGAGCTTAATGCCTATAACATTTATTACCTTGGGAGATGTTCCAAGGATAATAGTGCTATAGAGTGAATCAATATCTTGATAAAGTGAGGTTCTAATTAGGATGGCTTGACTAGGTTAGATTCGCATGAGAATTGGTCTATCTTAGTCTAAGCTAGGTTCTAAACCAATTAATGCCTAAAACTGCTCAAATATTGGTATGTGATCATAGGAAATGCCAAGGAGGGGAGTAACCCCTCGAAACTCTCTTGTATTGAATTAAAATCCCTTTGAAGCCATTTCATTGCTAGTTCTTAATTGAAAACCATCTCATCATTGAATTTGTAGAAATAGCCAAGTTGAAAACTTGATTCCCCTAGCGCATAATCAAATTTGCTCCCTTGGGTTCGACACCGGTCTTACCGGTCAAATATAAATTGTTTTGACTATACGAATTATACAATTGTCAGAATGCATGCCATACATATTATTCTTAGATGGACACTTGCATCTTTTGCACCTTATCCCTAACATGAGAGTGTTTTTAACCACATAGGCTTGTGACTATCAAATCTAAATCCCTATAAATCACATCTAGCGTATTTGTCACATTTATTTGATCTTGAACTTAGAACCGACCTAGTCCTTTAAATGTGCATTCTTGTGGATCAATATCATTGCTAACTCTTGTCTATCTAATTTGCTAAGTATTTTTGTTTAAATACCTTGGATTAAGTTTTAGCAAGCACTTTTTTAAAAAAAATCACGAAAAACTTAGACCTCTTGTATGCTCTTTGGTGACTTGAGTTTCTCTAATTTAGTGCCTTGCTTATGATTATTTCCCGCGCATTCCATACATTCCTTGAACATATTGTCAAGTTTTAAGTGTGGAGTCAAAAACAAAAGAGGGCAAAAAATAGGCCCCCAAAAAATAGGCTTCATTTTCATGGTCAAAAGAGGGCGAAGCCCCGACTAAAAACTTTCTCGATGTACACGAGAAATTTTGCTCGAAATTATACAAATGTCGGGGGTTAGGAAGAAAAGTTCCCCCTCGAAAGCATTTGTAGGCCAAAGGCCATTTGAAAAAGAAAATAAGAAACACTTAAAACTTGACTTTATGTTCTTTCATCATTCTACTTTTGCGCGGGTGCATCATTTGTATTGTGTGCGAGTTGGATTAACTCTTGGACGATCCTTGTTCTTGCACGGGAGCTCTCAATTGGTCTATGCTTGTTTTATAAGAACGCATAGTGTCAAACTCCTCTTCCCTTATGGATTATGGCTTAAGCGTCTAAAACTTGGGAGTGAGTTTCGTATCGTGAACCAATGGACTAGCCCTAGCTAGCATAGGCGAGCGGTTGACACTCTTTTGTGCAAACTAAACTATGACTCTATTGTATTTCCTTGAAAATGAGTAGATCATTGGATGAGACTTTTGATAGCCCTAGTATTGATGATCTTGAATGCACAACCTCGTGGGATACTTAAATGGTTCGAAAGTTCTTTTGATGATATTGTGATGATAGTCCTAGCTTGGGGTAAGGGATTTGTTTTGAGAAATCCACGCGGTTAAGCACTCTTGAATTCATTCTCATGGGATAGGTGCATTTGGGATTTGTGAGTATTCCCTATTCTGAAAACTTTCACGAGACTATAACCCGTCCACTAGGGTAGCCTAGGGGTTTAAAGGCATAATGCATATGCTATATGCATTCGTAACGCCTACGAAAAGGAGCTAGTTAGATTGTACATACTTTTCATTTCCCTTTGAATAACATGGTTAGGAATAATGATTGAGACCTAGTGAAAGCTAGTGAGGCAAATAGACGAAAACATAGCGCCACTAGCATTTCTCCATTTGCATGACCTTGACATAATTGCATACTTTGTTCGGGATGAACAAAGCTTAAGTGTGGAGTGTCGATGAGTCAAGTTTTCGACTCATTAATAGCCCTGGATCAACTGGAGGAGCGTCCACTGGAGCACTAGGGCATCTAATCATAGACATCAGTGTAGTACGGAGCCACTCCGACTCCTGCTGAGCTCTCAACGCTTCCTCTCTAGCGAAGGCCTCAAGACTAGCTAGCCCGCTCCTCAAGTCAGTAATGTCAGAGGAGACTCGCTCTCGCCACTCGATCCAATCATCTGCAATAGAAGGAGCACTCTCAACAGCCGGCTCCTCAGCAGGTAACTCCTCAGCAATGGGAGCCGCGGGCTCGGTGGCAGTGGGAGGAGAAGGTGCAGGTGAGGATGGAGGGGATGGTGTGAGGTTGGCGATGCAATAGAGTGGGTTCTGTTGCTTGAACAACTGCCTCATATACACTGCATTGTACCGGAGCTCCTTCTTATGAGGCTTCTTGTCGTCCTCCCAAGTCTTTCCATCCGTCTTGAGAAGGTGCATATGTTTCATGGTGGGCACATCAAGGACACTCTTGGATGGCTCGGGGCATCCCTCATGGCCAAAGGTGAAGTTACACCTTATGGCTATCAATGTAATCAAGGACCCTCCTCCCAAGGCTAGATTTCGCAAGGTCTCCTTAACAATGCTCTCAAAGCGCGAGGCAAGGATGGCTAGCCAATCGAGGAAATCCCCATGATCAATGGCCATCATAATCTCCATATCCGGGATGGTTAACGCCCTAGCCTTCTCCTTCCTAGTGTTCACCCCAATGCCTATGAGGTGGTGAATGACCTTCCAAACCGGTGCAGTGATGCCGAAAGAATTATAGGATGCCACAAACCACTCTTCCCTCCCCGAGATTCTCTTCCAAAATCTACTCCGCTCATGCTCATTAAACTTCCGTCCTTCTACACCATTAGGAGGAAAACCCAACCATTCTTGGATTACACTCTCCTCTATCTTGAATTTCCTTCCTCCCAATATAAATTTCCAAAAGAATTTCCCCTCCTCATCCTTAAACCACTCAAAAGAGCAAACAAACTCCTCCACTACCCTTAGGTTGGATCTCGGATCATCCAAAAATAATAAATTTAGTCCACTATGATGAAGCTGAGAATGTACCTCATCGGCAACTTCAAGGTCAAGGCCTCTAAGGAGCTCCATGTTAGGGTAGAGAGTCGCGATGGCCTCCTTCCCCTTCTTCTTTATAGTAGCATAATGCTGTCGGTGCTTTTCATCTTCGAACACGAGAGGCTCGCAGAAGGGGTAAGGGGTGGGAAGAGGCAAAGGACCCTCCAATGGACCTTTGCCTTGCACTACGGGAACGAGTGCTGTAATAGGATTAGCAGCTGGTGTCGGCGAGGGCACTCTCGGGATAGGAGGCACCGGGGCCTTCTTCTTCTTTGGTTTCTTTGGTGCGGGGGAGGCACCCTTAGGTGGTTTGCTTTTCTTCTTGGGAGGAGGCGTGGGAGAAGGTGGAGGAGCATCCATTTCCTCGTCAGAGGATGAGCTAGAGTCTCTCAACGAGGTTCTCATCAGCTTCCTTTTGCGAGTGACAAGAGGCATATCATCCTCGTCACTTTCATATCGCTCCTCCATTGGAATGTCACTAGGGAGCTCATGGGCTATCTCCTTGCCCCTTGACTCTATTTGGAGGAGGAAGCACCTTGAGGCATGATTGAATGGGCAAATCTGAGTTTTTGAGGAGCAGCTTATTCAGCCGGTCGGCTGGAGTATGGGAAAATCTCAGCCGATCGGTTGGGATGGCGATTCTGACCGAAATAGGGTTTGCTCTTGGAGACTTCGGCGACTGAAATCGAGGCTTGGGGATTGTAATGGAGATGATTTCGAGTGGATTGAGTTGTTGCCCGGGCGTTTTTGGTTGCGGAGCAAGGAGATCGGGCTATGGGAAAGTTGGCACTTCCGACGGGGGAGTGGAGATGCGGTTTGATGGGATTCGGCTGATGCGGCTGGGCTGGTGGTGCGACGGTGAAGCTTTGGCGAAGTGATGGAGCAGCTGGGAGTGGAGGTCGGATGGCTGAAGGGTCGAGTTCGGTTGGCAGTCGGACGAGAGAGGGGTCGGTCGGCTGAGTTGAAAATGGAATGAGATTCAAGAGTTGGGTTGGGGTTTGGATACGTATTCACCAGCCGGTCGGCTGATATTTCAAACCGACCGGTTGGAGTTGTGTGAAAAGAGGGGCCTTTTAAAATTCAATTGAGTCGGTCGGCTGACTAGAGTTGCTTCCCAGCCGACCGACTGGAGGCAGGGTTCAGCAAATTTTCCAAGTTTCGACTCCAATAATCTTTCGATTCTAGCTCAAACCCAACTCCACACTTGAAAGTTTTTACTCCACACAATGAACAAGCACCGCTCAAGATTCACACAAATCTCAATACCAACTCAAGACATGCAACACCAAGAAATCACTAGCCCACATATGATTTTCAACAAAAGGAAACAAGCTAGGATAACACACTCCACACTTAAGGCATCACCACCATCCAAAAATTTCATGCAAGCACCATTACACACCGAGCACACCTAATCATGCATTTTAGATCATCCTAGCACCATATTCACATTCAAAGTTTAATGTATGCATGCCAAACACATAAGGAATTACTAGTTCATGGATGGACAACTCACAAACCGGGTTACCTCCCGTGAGGGCCTAGTTTACCGTCTTGGCAAAGACCGAGCCAAATCTCTTTTCAAGAAACACACTTGAGGAGTCCTTTGCTAGGATCCCTCCTCAAGCGGTTTGTAGCCTTTTCATGGGTTGGTCAAAGAATAACTTGCACTATGCTCATCCCGAGTTTGTTCACAATAGTGTTTGAGTCTTTGTCCGTTTGCCTTAAAGATAGATCCTTCATCATTGAGTAACTCTACATGGCCATCTTTATAAGGTTTGTGGACAATGAAAGGACCACTCCATCGGCTCCTTAGTTTTCTCGGAAAGAGCTTGAGCCTAGAATTGAAAAGTAGGACCTTGTCTCTCTTTTTGAATTCACGACGAATGATTCTTTTGTCATGCCACTTTTTTGCCTTTTCCTTGTAGATTCGAGCGCTCTCATATGCTTCATTTCTTATCTCTTCTAAATCGTGAAGTTGAAGGACTCTATTTTCTTCCGCCATTTGTAAGTCCATATTCAATAATTTAATTGCCCACATTGCCTTGTATTCCATTTCAACCGGCAAATGGCAAGGTTTCCCATATATGAGGCGATATGGAGACATCCCGATGGGGGTTTTGTATGCGGTTCGATAGGCCCATAATGCATCATCTAGCTTCGATGACCAATCTTTCATTGAGCTACCCACCGTCTTTTCTAAAATTGCCTTAATTTCCCGATTTGAGATCTCCACTTGCCCACTTGTTTGTGGATGATATGGCGTTGTTACCTTGAGACTTACCCCATATTTGCGAAGCAAGGCTTCAAAATGGTTTTCCTTAAAGTGTGAACCACCATCGCTAATGACGGTTCTTGGAACTCCAAACCTTGGGAAAATTATCTTCTTGAAAAGCTTGGTGACAACCTTGGCATCGCAAGTAGGGGAGGCGATGGCCTCTACCCATTTAGAAACATAGTCGACCATGACCAATATATATTGATTTCCATATGATGACGGGAAAGGACACATGTAGTCTATACCCCAAACATCGAATATTTCAACCAGTAGGATGCTTTGTTGGGGCATTTCGTGCCTCTTAGAAATATTACCCAATCTTTGGCATTGGTCACATGCCTTGACAAACTCATAGGCATCACTAAAGAGGGTAGGCCAATAGAATCCACTTAGTAGGACTTTTGATGCTGTCTTTGCACAACTACCTTGTCCTCCATATTGGGACGAATGACAATGGTATAGGATATTCCTCATTTCTTCTTCAGCGACACAAGTCCTATAAATCCCATCCGCGCAAAGCCTATACAAGAATGGCTCATCCCAATAATACCTCTTTGTTTCGGACAAAAACTTCTTCTTTTGATGATGATTCAGGTCATGGGGTATGATCCCACATACCACAAAATTTACCATGTCCGCATACCAAGGGAGGGCTTCCGCTTCTACCCTCATAAGTTGCTCTCCAATGAAAGTGTCATCAACAAGTGTAGTGTCTTCTTTAAGTCCTTCATTTCCTTCAAGCCTAGATAGATGATCGGCGACAAGATTTTCCACTCCCTTCTTATCTTTGATCTCGATATCAAATTCTTGGAGTAAGAGAATCCACCTTATGAGCCTCGGCTTGGAGTCCTTCTTTGACAAGAGATACTTGATTGTCACGTGGTCGGTGAAGACTATGGTCTTTGATCCCACAAGATATTGACGAAACTTGTCAAAGGCATACACAATGGCAAGGAGCTCCTTTTCGGTTGTAGAATAATTCATTTGAGCTCCATTAAGGACCTTGCTAGTGTAGTGAATGGCGTGAAGTTTTTTGTCCACCCTTTGTCCAAGGACCGCTCCAATAGCATAATCAATTGCATCACACATGAGCTCAAATGGCAAATCCCAATTTGGGGTTGAATAATGGGAGCCGAGACTAATGCCTTCTTTAATTTTTCAAAGGCCAATAAGCACTCTTCATCGAATAGGAATTTGGTATCTTTGAACAATAGGTTCGTCAAAGGTCTTGCAATTTGTTAGAAGTCCTTAATAAACCTTCTATAGAAGCCGGCGTGGCCTAGAAAGCTCCTAATCCCTCTAACGTCCCTTGGAGGTGGTAGTTTCTCAATAACTTTTACTTTTGCTTTGTCCACCTCAATTCCTCTCTTAGAAACCAAATGTCCAAGCACTATGCCTTCCTGCACCATAAAATGACATTTTTCCCAATTTAGAACAAGGTTTGTCTCAATACATTTTTCAAGAATTTGGCCAAATTGGCCAAGCAATCATCAAATGAAGAACCATAGACAGAAAAATCATCCATAAACACTTCCATTATTTCCTCAATAAAGCTGAAAATATAGCCATCATGCATCTTTGAAATGTGACCGGTGCATTACCAAGCCCAAAGGGCATTCGCCGATAGGCAAATGTTCCATAAGGACAAGTAAAAGTAGTCTTTTCTTGATCTTGTGGATGAATCGGGATTTGGAAAAACCCACTATATCCGTCAAGATAGCAAAAATAATCATGCTTGGCTAACCTTTCTAACATTTGATCAATAAAAGGAAGTGAAGGGTGATCTTTCTTAGTTGCCTTGTTGAGTTTTTGAAAATCTATGCACATACGCCAACCGGTGATGGTTCTAGTTGGTATCAACTCATTTTTATCATTTTTCACAACCGTCATGCCGCCCTTTTTGGGCACCACATGAATGGGACTCACCCAATTATAGTCCGCAATAGGGAAGATGATTCCCGCATCAAGCATTTTCAAAATTTCTTTTTTAACAACTTCACCAACAATTGGATTAAGTCTCCTAGCATGTTCCCTCGATGGTAAATTATCATCCTCCAAATTAATTCTATGCATGCACAAATTAGGACTTATCCCCTTTAAATCATCAATAGAATAACCAATGGCACCTTTGTGCTCTCTAATCACATCAAGCAATCTCAAAGTCTCATTTTCATTCAAGGAAGCATTCACAATAACGGGCAAAGTGGAATTGGGGCCTAATAACTCATACCTTACGCTTGTTAGTAGAGTTTTTAACTCTACCGAACAAGACTCCTTACCTTTGTCGCTTTGAGTTTCTCCTTTACCTTCGTCGTCCAAGATAGCCCAACAATCAACACGCTTAGGGAGCTCATAATCAATGTCAATTTCACACATAAGCAAGTTAAGCACATCATATACTTCATAGGTATCAACAAGGTCTAGATAATTGCAACTCATGGTAGAACTAAGACCTTTTTGTGCTTTTTCTAAATTAAATTCAACTTCATCATCACCTACTCTCATGGTAACTGACCCTTTAGTAGTATCAAATATAGCTCCCACGGTGTAGAGGAAAGGTCTTCCCAAAAGAATGGGAATTTCATTATCCTCTTCCATCTCCAACACAACAAAATCACCCGGAATGTAGAAATTCCCTACTCTAACCTGGACATCCTTAAGAACTCCCTTGGGAAATCTTGAGGAGCGGTCCGCGAGTCTTAAAATCATTTGTGTTGGCTTAGGCTCACCCATGTTAAATTTCTTACACAAGGAATACGGCATTAAAGATATGCTAGCACCCAAGTCACACATAGCACATTCAATTTTCACATCATTAATATAGCATGAAATGGAAAAACTAACGGGATCCTCAAGTTTGGGTGGCATGCGTGGTTGGAGTATGGCACTACATTTTCCATTGAGGGACACCGTGTCAACATCTTCAATCGTCCTCCTGTAAGTAATAACATCTTTTAGAAACCTTGCATAAGATGGGGCTTGAGTGATTACGTCGGTGAAGGGCATAGTAACATAAAGCTTCCTCATCATCTCGGCGAACTTAGAGAATTGCTTGTCATTGTTCTTTTTCTTTAGCCTTTGTGGGAAGGGTATAGGAGGGGTGTATGGCTTAAGTTCATCTTTCCTTTTCCCCACTTCTTTCTCCTTTTGGGTTTGAGGATTAGGGACCTCTTCATCTAACTCTTCAATTTCGGCACTAGCTTGGCCTCCAAAATCAAAAGAAACCTTCTTCTTTTTCTTTGGTTGTTCATCCTCTAGCTCTTTGCCACTCCTTAGTGTAACCGCATTACAATGCTCCCTTTGCCCTTGCTCGGGTTGAGCTAGTAACTTTCCTTGTGCTCTTGTAGAGGACTCGGCTTGTTGGGTTATTTGGTTCTCAAGCATCGTGTCGTGGGTCTCCAATCTTTCAAATTTGGTTTGCATGTCCATCAATTGTGCTTGGACTCTTTCTTGAGAAATACGAGTTTGTTCTTGGTCTCGCTTCATTTCAAGGAGCACGGACATCATAGGATCCACATTGGAGGGTTCATTTGTTGGTTGAGGTGGATGATCAACTTGTTGTTAGGGCCTTAGAGCTTGAGCTTCGTATTGTTGCCCTTGATTTTGGTTTCTGTGAAGCAAAGTGGTTCCTTGGCCTTGGTATTGATTCTTTGGCGGGAAAGCTAGGTTGTTTGAAGTAGGCCTAGGACCGAAACCGGGAGGTGTAGGATTCGTGGTCTTGTATGAGAAGTTTGGATGATTTTTTCAAGCGGGTGAAAACCTTGGGGTAGTGTAGTTGGATTGGGAATTTTGGCCTTGAGGGGCCCTAGAGTTATACTCCATTCCTTGGTTTCCACCAATATAATTTGCTTCTTCATACCCATTTTTACCTTCATCCCTTTGAACCAAGGGGCAAGTGTTCGTATCATGCTCATAGACTTCACAAATGTCGCACCCTTGACTCCTCGAAAGGTTCTTTTGCTGATGTTTCAATTTAAATACTTCATCCGACAGGCTTTCAATTTTCTTTTCAAATCTTTTTTCTAATGCATCATAGTCACTTATGCTTACGGCCTTTACTTCATGTCTTTCTCCCTTCCTTCTTGGGTTTCCTCTTTCACTTGCCCACATGAAGTAGTTATTCGTGATCTTCTCGATTATCGCATATCCTTCATGAGGTTCAAGCTCCATGATAGCTCCTCCCGCAGCGGTATTGACAGGCGTCGTTTGACCTGCAAATTTGAATTTATAATGTCCGCTTACTCTTGGCTTAGTATAGCTGTAAGTAAGGGGTCGAACCCAAGGGAGCTAGATAGTTACTACTTTGTTCTGTAAGAAGAAAAGAAAAGACAATTGGGGTTTGTGAGAGATTAGGAAACAGTGCAAATAAACGAAATAAGCGAGTGTGTAAATATCAGAGAGGAATATTCAGACTAGGGTTTGATTGTGACTTGTTTTATCATTGACTTCTAATATTCTAATTCATAATTTCTAAGTGTGGTTGTCCCAACAAAGGTGACTTCCCAAGTAACCCGACAAAGGTGTTACGCCACAACTTAACCCGACAAAGGTGTTAAGCTTCTAATTCCCCTAGGTTTAATAATCCGACAAAGGTGTTATCTAACCTAGACATGCTACCTATCCAAACGACAAAGTATTAGATAGATGATTCATATAGAAATATGCGCAACTAGGTTTTACGACAAAGTATCCGCCTAGTCTAGCAATAATTCATGGAATTCATGCACGAGAATTAGTAAAACAATGAATATAGCATTAAGATCCAAGTCTCAAAAACATCGTCACAATGTATAAACCCTAGCCCGAATAATAGGATTAGTTACACATGGCCATTAGGGCAAAAACGATGAATAATAACAAGTAAACTTCACTAGTGCCGAGAGGAAGGAACGTCCGAGCCGTGAGGGCTGAGCACGGCTGAGGCAGGGGCTGAGCTAGGGCAGTAAGGTGGGCGGCGCAATGGCGAAGGACGGCGGAGCTAGGGCGGAGCAAAGGAGGAATTAGGGTTTCGGCCGTGAGTTAGGGTTTGAGAGGAATTTTGTGGAGAGAGGAGCTCTCCACGTTTTGGGATGCTTTGAAAGGTTGATATGAGGCTGTATTTATAGAGAAAACTCAGGCCTCTAAGCTTCCAAATTGAAGTCGGTCCAAAAACAGTTTTAGGAAACATGTCCTAAAACCGACTTTGCTTGGTCTCTAAGTTTTCTTCTTCTACAAGTCTTCCAGATCTGTGTAGACCCTTCCAGAACCTTCTAGAAGCCTCTAAACCGTCATGCATGAAATTAGGAAATTTCCCGAAATTACTGTTCACGGCCGGAATTACTGTTCACGGCCGGAGTTACTGTTCATCCGCGGACACTGTTCATCCGTTCTGCGCATCTGTTTTGACTTCGGCTCTCGATTTGACATTCCAAACGACCTCGGATGCTCTCGGTGTGAACTAGAGAGTTGTAGGGAATTGAGTCACCTACGCAACGGTATATGCCTTGTATTTTTCTGATCAATGGTCAGCTCCCAGCACTCCGACGAACGTCCAAAGGTCTGATCTGCCATTGTGATGTTTTCGGCATAAAATGCCGTCTTTTATGCACGTTTCCTCCTAGAGCTTCCGAACACCTGAAATGCAAAACAACACTAAGAAGTAACTGTTTGCATATAAAAGTATCGGAATTGATGGGATTTGATTACTCGATGAATCGTATAAATACGGCTCATCAGGTATCAACTGAGAGCCGCGAGGGACCAGCATACCATGATAGAAGGTATGGAACACGAGGAGGTTATCTAAGTTGTGATGTGGGCAGAGCCTTTAATACTCCTTGTATCTCTCACAAGCCTCACAGAGCGTTTCTCCATCCATTTGTGCAAAATTCATGATTTGACTCCTATAGTAGGCCGTCTTGGATGGAGGGATTTACTTGTTGAGGAATGCAATGGCAAGCTCCTCCCAAGTGGTGAAACTAGCCGGCGTTTGGCTCCTAAACCATTCCTTGGCTCTTCCCATGAGTGAGAAAGGGAACAACCTCAAGAGTTTAGCATCCTCGGAGAATCCATTGATCTTGAAAGTATCACAAACTTCAAGAAATTTAGTCAAATGCGAGTTCGGGTCCTCGTGGTCTCTCCCCGAGAATTGGTTTGATTGGACTATTTGGATCGTGGAGGTCTTCAAGTCGAAGTCTCGATTGTCCACCGCGGGGACAAGGATTGGGGAACGATATCCATAAGCATTGGTAGCGGCGTAGTCTTTAAGGACCCTTCTAGCACGAGGGACTTGAGGTAGTTGAGGAGGAGGAGGAGGTGGTGGTCTTTTTTTTCCAATCAAAATTTATTAATGGGGCCAAAAGGCTGAGAGCAGAGACAGATGAGCCTTAGCTCTACAAGGGGAGCCGTTAAAGGCGATTATCATCCTGAAACAGGTGACTGCTAGAGGAGGGGGGACGGCTCCGTTGTCTTGCACCGAGTGCTGAAAGGCGAAGTAGGAAGATTCGCAATCCCCATGACAACGATGCGGAAGATTGTTCTTATCGCCACTAAGGGCTGCACGAGTGGCTAAAGGGATGAGGTCAGGAGTGAGCTTCCCTTCCATGGGGGCGAGGCAAGTGAGGGAGAGGGCTGCGCAGTTGGCTGAGGTGCAAACCTTTTGGAAAGAAATGACCCTGAAGCGCTGGACTAGACTTCTCCCCAGGTAGACCATTTCAACCAGAGCTTCCTCCCAGTTGGAGTTAGAGAAATCGCGAATGGTCGGATGGGAGCTCCGAACTGACAATGAGCTGGGAAGACCAATAGCGCATGTCAAGGCTTTGTCGATGAGCCAAGGAAGACTGCATCCTACAGATGAGGGGATCTCAAAAGCACCTCCAAAAACCCAGCACCCTTCTCGATTTCTAGCAACGAACCCACCCCACGAAGCAGCCTCCTTGACAGCTATTGCAATGTTAAGAGTGAAATGCCCAGTACCTGGCTTCCAAGCGCTCCAGTGACCTGGAAAATGGGTCCTTACTCCGTGGATGCCTAGAGTGTGAAGACAATCTGTATTCACGGCTCCCTTCTTAGGAATGAGATGCGCAAGTTTCCATGCCCGTGCATGCATGGATCGGTGCCAGTCTCGGGATGTGCCTTCGAAAATCAATGAGTTGCGAGCCTTCCAGAGCTCCCATAGGCCGCAGCAAGCTAAACCTAAGGCTAGCCTGTCCATGAAGTTACCTGATTTTGGACAAAGCCACACATAAGCTAAGCCTTTGGTGCCGTGGACCCTGGGTTTGGAGAAGTGCAGACCAAGCCAAAGCCAGTGGGCTCTACCCATGTCTCCTTCAAAGAAAAGATGGACCAAGGATTCTTGACGGGGATTGCGACAGCATACACAACGAGAGGCAAGGGGGATGCCAAGCCTAGAGATGGCCTCATCCACCGGGAGGATGTTGTGGAAGATCTTCCAGACGAAGCACGAGATCTTGGTGGTCTTCCTTCCATGGTTTGAGTAGTGGTTTCTTGGGTGTTCGAGGTTGATCCTTTAGCCTTGGTTGCCTTACTCCTTGTGAGGTGGGGATCAACGATATCTCTTATGGGTTGATTCAAGTCTCTATCCACAATCTTGATAAGTTTCTTTGTCTTAGGTGGCATAAAATAAATGCACCTACAAGGAGAAAACAAACAAGACAAGTGAGGATAGTGGAATGAACTCAAGAATCACAAGTAGCGAAACAATAAAGAAAAATATGGAATAGTTGAAGTACTAAATGATTATTCCTAGGGATAATCTAGACATTGCTCCCCGACAATGGTGCCATTTTGACAATTGTATAATTCGTATAGTCAAAAACAATTTATATTTGACTGGTAAGACCAGTGTCAAACCCAAGGGAGCAAATTTGATTATGCGCTAGGGGAATCAAGTTTTCAACTTGGCCATTCCTACAAATTCAATGATGAGATGGTTTTCAATTAAGAACTAGCAATATAATGGCTTCAAAGGGGTTTTAATTCAATACAAGAGAGTTTCGAGGGGTTACTCCCCTCCTATGATCACATACACAATATTCGAGCATTTTTAGGTGTTAATTGGTTTAGAACCTAGCTTAGACTAAGATAGACCAATTCTCATGTGAATCTAACCTAGTCAAGTCATCCTAATTAGAACCTCACTTTATCAAGATATTGATTCACTCTATAGCACTATTATCCTTGGAACATCTCCCAAGGTAATAAATGATATAGGCATTAACCTCTAGTTAACCTCACATCCATGCATTACTCTCATAAACACTAGATGTGATCATTTCCACCATATCCAATCATCACTAAGCATTTTCAATACTTAGATCAAATTCTAAGACTAACATGTCACTTAGGCATTCTATCAAACATTTGGTAACATGTCATAAATAGAGCACTTAGTGAAAATGAAATCAACACCATAGATTGTATATCCAATGTGTATTCATGATCATAGAGTACCAAGGAGAGTTGTAAAAACCCTCAATACACAAGGGGACTACTCACACATCATGTAAGACAACATGGTGTGAGCAGGATTTATGACAACAACAATAGAGAATAGAAAATAGATAGAAATAGGATGGTTAATCCTAATGTCTCCCTTTGATCTTCACTTCTCCTTTGTTGGATGTTGCTTGATGATCTTGATTCACTCTCTTTTTCTGGAAATTTTCCCCCAAGATGCAAGATGCCTAGGTCAAACATGTCACTTTTTATTTATAGCCTCGGGTAAAAAATCGGCTGTAACAGGCCCAGACGGTCGGCTGGCCATGTCTTCGAATCCAGCTGGTCGGCTGGGAATGTCCTTGGGCAGGCCATTTGAGATCTTCCACCAGCCAACCGGTTGACTCTATGGGCCGACCGGTTGGAGATTTTCTTGATGCAAGCAGTCTATGAACCTTATCCAGCAGGTCGGCTGGTGAGTCCAACCGATCGGTTGAGGATATCCTTGGTGCAGACCAATCTGGGAGCTTATTCAGTCGGTCGACTGGTGAGCCCAACCGACCGGCTCGACTTCGTGAGAATGCTGCTGAGCCCGCTCTCTTTATCCAACCGGCCGGCTGGTACAGGAAAGATTCCCAGCATGTCGGCTGGGATCTTTTTCTGCCCACTTTTGCTCCAATTCTTCAATTTTTCTCGAGTTTTCATAATTATGCTTTGACACTGAGAGGATCTTGTTTTCTACCTGAAATATAGGGAAAGAGGTCAAATGACATCAAAATATCATCGAAAACGAACTAAAGCTATAGTGAAAAAATGGCTATTAATGAGTCGAAAACTCGACTCATCAGTTACAAAGCATATTTTTGGTGCAAAATATAAAGTTTGTCGAAATTAGTTTATAATTCGTCGCCGAAAACCCAAAGTACGACATAGTTCGTTGCAAATAATTTACAATTCGTCACGGAGAAATTAACCATAAACGGGATTCAATGTCATCCGTTCAAATGATCAAATCAAGGGTTGTGATTGGAAATGTACTTTATATAAAATATGTCATTTGCACCGGATCCTTTTTCATGGGTAATTGGATCGAAAAGAATTGGTAGTTTTGTATTTGAAATGAAAATTTGATAGTTTCGCACTTGATTTGAAATGAGATGTTAGTTCAGGTATTTAAGTTAAAACTTTTGATAGTTCGGTACTTGATTTGAAATGAGGCCGTACTGTTCCCAATATTATATGGGCAAAATGTTGTCTTTTATGTATCCAACGATAATTAACCCTCATACTAGTAACTGTATTTAATAGTAAGATAATCTCGCCATAGGGGAGGAATTTGATGGAAATTCGATTCGACATGTTTTTATTCTCTCTTTTTTTATGGGCTCTTTCTTTTTTATTGCTCGTTTGAATGGCATTCAAGTATCGCGGGAATGTATCTTATACATTTTTATTATTATTAATTATCGGGTAATATGGATGACGCTAGATATAAATTCGGATTTGATACTTGAATCGCGTTTGCTGAAGTAGATGTCATAAGAGCATATGCATCAGTGTTAAAGGAGAGGCACAATTTTAGGCTGAATTTGCAACAGCTGCTCTCCTTTAGCATTGGTGCATATGCTAAGGCACTCAAACTTGAAACCCGCGAGCATATACGTAGCTTCACGCGTTTATGGAAGAAGTAGACGAAGTAGCACCTATAAATCCAGCTGGAACATCCAACCTCTGCAACGTCCACGTTGAGATGAAGCGAAAAATACTCCTAAAAATGAGAAAAAATTATGTCACTTAATATAGTTAAACCCTTAACCTCTTAACATATCATCAAAAGTTCAAACGACTCTACGAAACCTACTTTCCGGGGATTTGTTTTTATTCGGTACAGCTATAATCTATCAATAAAAGTTCATACGATTTGAAAATAAATTACTGTATACACACTAACGCATTTAAAGATAGTTAATGATGACAAGTAAATATAGTAATAGTAATAAGTGCCACTGACTCAAACAATTCAACCTAGCAATAAATACCATCGGTTGACTATATTTTATTTTATTTTATTTTATTGACATTGGTTGACTTAATTAAATCATTTAAATTTAGCCAAAACCAAATAATTACGAGAACTGAAATGCACTTAAAAAGGAAAGAATAAAACCCCAAGCAGTAATTTAATGTTAAAACGAAAACGACATAGTGTGTAAATTTTAAACTAAAATTGTGTAATTTTAAAAATGGTTCAGTTTTCAACTTAGAATTTGTATTACTGAAACGACGTAGTTTTGATATTGTTTTATCTAAATTACGTCGTTCCAATTATTATTTGGGAAAATGACAAAGAGGGGCTACGAACTACCACATATTGACAAATCATGGTCAGAACTATAGAAAATGACAATTAAGGGGCAATTTCAAAATCTTTTATTTGACATATCACAATTAATTGGCAATTTCAACACATAGTTGACAATTAAGGGGCAATTTCAACACATAATTGATGCCCTAATTTTTATATGCTTTTTAATTGTTATATGTCAAATAAAAGATTTTGAAATTGCCCCTTAATTGTCATTTTCTATAGTTCTGACCGTGATTTGTCAATAGGCGTTAGTTCGTACCCCCTCTTTGTCATTTTCCCTTATTATTTTTTGCTTGTCTGCATGAGATATGAATCCATCCTCGTCACATGCTTCTGAGACCTACATCTAATGAAACATTTCTTTGTCAATCAAATTACTATATTCAATCAAACATGGTCAGCTAGACGCTTGTCCTACAAAAAGATTCTTATGTATTCATTCCACTTCAGTCAATCAAATTACAACATTCAGTCCCTCTATCTGTATCAACAAAAATAATTACAACATTCAATCAAATATCCATAAATGCACACTTTCTTCCATATACTTTTTCGTCAATTTATTTGCTTTCTTTGCTAATTTTTGAATAAGATAAATATGATGACTATGTTAAGAAATCTTTTTTTATGAGATGTTAAGAAATCTTTTTCAACCTTGAAATTTATCACAAAGAATCTTTTCTAATTGATGCCACACCAACTACCTTTATAGTTCGACTCTGTAATCATAGTAATCATACTGAAAATATTATTTAGAGAAAATGATAAAGAGGGGTATAAATTATCACTTATTGATAAATCATGGTCCGAACTATGAAAATTGATAATTGATAATTAAGATAAATTTTAAAATATTTGAATCCCCATGTAACACTTAACTGACGGAATATCACTCGGTCAATTAACGAAGTTAACTAAACGAATGAATTGAAAAAACCTTCTTGATCTTAATTGTGAAATTGAAAATTCAAATATTTTGAAATTATCCTTAATTATCAATTTTTATAATTCGGATCGTAATTTGTCAATGGGTGATAGTTCATACCACCTCTTTGACATTTTTCCTATTATTTAAAACAAAAATAATTAAAAAATCTACTTTTAATCTATTTATCTTTTTTTTATAGAAAACATAATTATGGATATGATCGAGCAGAATCTAATAAATACATATATCCAACCGCAACAACGCATCAGCTGCTCACTCACACCACCTGCAACTAATTGGCCGCTCGCCAATGGCCGACATCGACAACAATGCCGGCAAATTTAGCGACGAAGACGACGACGTTTTGCCTGTGGAGCAAGTACGTCTCACGGTGTCGACGGAAGACGATCCGACGCTGCCAGTGTACACATTCCGCATGTGGTTTCTCGGCCTCATCTCCTGCGCGTTGCTCTCCTTCCTCAACACCTTCTTCATGTACCGGACTGAGCCTCTCACGATCACCATGATCTCCGTGCAGGTTGCGTCGCTTCCGATCGGGCGGTTCATGGCCCGGGTGCTGCCCACGAGGAAGTTCCGGGTCGGGTCATGGGAGTTCTCGCTCAACCCGGCTCCGTTTAACATGAAGGAACATGTGTTGATTTCAATATTCGCTAATGCCGGATTCGGATTCGGTAATGGCGGCGCTTACGCTATTAGTATTATTACTATTATTAAAGCCTTTTATTTGCGTAAGATTTCGTTTCTCGCGAGCTTGATTCTGGTGATCACTACGCAGGTTTGTTTTCATCAGTTCACTCTTCTTCTTTTTTTTATTCGAACACTTTTTCTTTTTATTCGAACACAAGCTCTCGGATTTTTCAAATATATTTGACTCAACATCTGAATTTGTTGAAAGGTTTGACAGCTTTTTTATTGATAGGTTTTGGGGTATGGTTGGGCTGGGATGCTGCGCAAATATGTGGTTGATCCAGCTGAGATGTGGTGGCCGAGCAGCTTAGTGCAAGTGTCTCTATTCAGGTTGGCTTTAAAGCAATGGGTTGTGCAATGTAGAATTGTTGAGAAAATTTATTTATTTAATTTCTTCATGGAAAACTCACTACAGATGTTGATGCTGATTCATTGGTTTCTTTTCTGATATATAGGGCACTGCATGAGAGTGACAAGGCCAGAATTTCGAGAGAGAAATTCTTCATAATTGCGCTAATATGCAGCTTTGTATGGTATGTGGTTCCAGGCTATTTCATGGCAGCACTCTCAACATTTTCTTGGGTCTGTTGGGCTTTTCCCAATTCTGTTACAGCTCAACAGCTTGGCTCAGGCATGAATGGATTGGGTTTAGGTGCTCTGTCGTTTGATTGGACAGTCGCTGCTTCGTATTTGGGAAGTCCTTTAATCACCCCATTTTTCGCTATTGCCAATGTGATTGTCGGATATGTTTTATACATCTATCTTGTGATGCCGCTTGCTTATTGGGGATTTAACCTGTACGGGGCGAAGAGGTTCCCTATATTCTCGTCCGATTTGTTTGATAGTGCTGGACAAGATTTTGATGTGAAAGATTTAGTGAACTCAAATTTTGAGCTGGATATCGGAGCTTACGAGAAGAAAGGGCATGTGTTTCTAAGTGGCTTCTTTGCCATATCGTATGGACTTGGATTTGCTGCTGTGGTGGCAACTCTTAGTCATGTCATCCTGTTCAACGGCAAGTAAGTACCATTGGCTTACAAACCTGCAGCTCATATCATATGTCATGAGATTGATTAACATAATATGACTTCATTTTGTTTTGTAACAACAGAGATATATACAAACAGTTCAAAAATTCAACCAGAGGGGAAATGGACATTCACACGAAACTGATGAAAAAATATAAGGACGTACCGGGTTGGTGGTTTCAGGCTCTGATGGTGATCTCCCTAGTTCTCTCATTACTGCTATGTACTGTCATGAAAGATCAAGTTCAGCTGCCATGGTGGGGTCTCTTATTTGCCGCTGCATTGGCACTGATTTTCACACTCCCAATCAGCATCATCAGTGCCACCACAAATCTGGTCAGTCACTACAATATTAAACTTCTTACATCAAACTATAAAGTTTAAATGTTCGGTTTGATAAAGAGTTGAAAATCCATTTAATGGCAGACGCCGGGGCTAAATGTTATCACAGAGTATATCATGGGACTGATTCTGCCTGGAAAGCCTATAGCCAATGTCTGCTTCAAAACTTATGGATATACTAAGTATGTCCCAAGCCCTTTCTCAACGATTTCAAACTTGGGCATTACATGAAAATCCCTCCCATTTCTATGTTCATCGTTCAGGTACGTCCAGTTGCATATTGTGATCAATCATACGGCTAATATGATACAGATCTTTATACTTGGTTTTGATCGTTTTTTGTCATTTATATTTCTTTTTCCATCGAAAAAAATATCAGTAGTCAAAAAAAAAATTGATACAGTTTGACCTGAGTTTATTTTTTTTTGTGGTACTCAAGACTGTTGGGACAATTTTTGCTGGAATCATAAATGTCATCGTCGCATGGTGGCTACTAACATCCGTCGACAACATCTGCCAAAAGGATGTCCTTCCACCAAACAGTCCCTGGACTTGTCCTGGAGACCGGGTCTTCTTCGATGCATCAGTCATCTGGGGTTTAATCGGCCCTGCTAGACTATTTGGAAAACATGGTTACTACAAAGCCCTCAACTGGTTCTTCCTGATTGGCGCGGCAGGTCCACTTGTCGTCTACCTTCTCCACAGGGCATTCCCTTCGCAAAAATGGATCCACTTGATCAACCTGCCAGTGCTCTTAGGCGCCACAGGGGCTATGCCTCCTGCCACACCTGTCAACTTCAATTCATGGATTATTTTGGGCGTTGTGTTTAATTACTTTGTTTTCAAGTACAGAAAGAGATGGTGGACTAGGTACAACTACGTGCTTTCAGCTGCGCTCGACGCAGGTCTTGCGTTCTCCACGGTGCTGCTTTACTTTGCTTTGCAGATGATGGAGATAAAGCTGAATTGGTGGGGAACTGATGAGCATTGTCCTCTCGCAACTTGTCCGACTGCTAAGGGGTTCGTGGTCGATGGATGTCCTACATTCTGATCATTTGTCTTGCTGTTACTTTATTACAAAACTCAGTAATTTCAGTAGTGTTATGATATATATGGTTTGGTTCTTCCCTTTTGTTTTTTGATTTTAGAATAAGGATTGGGTACAAAGCTCATGTTCTGGTAAAAATATAAAATAATCACATCCCTTGTGTGGTTTCGATAAATGAGATTAAGTAAAAATAAATATGTGTAAATTCAGATTGATATTAGATTAGGCGCAAATATGGTATACAACATCCTTATTAATCACAAGTATGTCTCCTTCATTCGATAAGAAAAACGCAGATCTCCATCGCCGTTGCTCCAAATCCTGAGATCTATGGATTCCTCCGAACTAACAAAACGCACAACCACAAACCATCGCTACTCTCGAAGACGATGTCATTAACCGATTCGAGGAAGCTACACAAGTAGGTTTGATGGTGACGAAGGCGAATCCGATTCTGAATCTGGAGCGGTGAAGGAAGAAGTTCTACAGAGGGGAGATTGTGAAGCTGATTTACGATACCAATAAATAAGGAGAAGACTAGGAGGAAGGCTGAGGCGGTGAACGGAAAGAATCATCGACGAGAACAACAGTTTATTTTTGGTATAAAATACAAAATTCTTCAAAATCATTTTATAGTTCGTCAGTTTATTTTATAGTTCGTCACTTTTCGAGCCGAAAAATCAAAAAGACGAGCCGAAAAATGAAAAAGATGACATAGTTCGTCAGTTTCATTTATAGTTCGTCACCAAGAAAATACACCAAAAATCAAGATTTAATCTCATCCATTCTAAATCACAAGATCAAGAGCTATGATTAGTTTGTACTTTGTACCAAAAAATCAACTTTGTACCTAATCCTTTTCCTGAACACGTAAACCCTAATTATTTTTTAAATATTCTAAATATTTATGATCAGATTAAAACTTTGTTAGTAACAGCATTTTGGTATTATGCATTTTTATCTAAGACGCTTTATAAAAAGTGAGTAAATGTAAAACGATTTTAAAAATTGAGTACAAAAAATTCAACGTTTGAACAAACTGGAAAATTTTCCATAAAATTATGACTCACTATTGTCCAGAGTATTTATTACCGCACGAATATTTTCAAGTAGGGGAGCGTTCGGTTGAGAAGTCCTAAAAATTCGAGAATCTGAGACCACAAATCTCACCATTGGATCAAGTTACATCTTTGAATATGGAGGTGACACGTGTCCCACTAACTTTTTTTCCTTCATTATGCATTATGCATCAGGTTTCGGAAAGTGATCTTCGAGCATCTCCATCATGACTAAAAAAAGTATGACATCCATCTTTCTCATCCACTTTATCTCTCACTAGTCAGGGCTCATGACCAATTTGGTCATATACACCCCACTCATGACCAACCAAAAAAAGTTCATCATCCATCTCCCATACCCATATAATCTTATCAATGGAAAATAAAATTATTTAAACATACATCAAAATATGACAATATGGATGTTTATTTGTAGAGCTCATAATAAAATTACGAATGTTGATATTTTATATTTTATTTTTGACTCTTTAATTTTCAAAAGTTACGAATTTAATCTGAAATTTTTTTAAAACTGGACATGTGTCATGTTCTGGTTGGTTGCTTCTCATGACCAAAAAAAATTGGTCATAATGTGATTTTTTTTGTGTTTGGTCATATCATGATCAATTTTATGATAAAAACAGTGTTATTAAAACTGGACTGGTCGGTTGGACCGGGAATTGGTTCGGTTCTCTAATTAGACCGTTTTACAATCGACCCGGTCAAGACCCGGTTGACCAGATTTTTCATTAAAATGGTGATTTGATCGATTTAATCGGTTCGATTTGGTCTGAAAAATATTTATTTATTTTGACTTGAACAAGACACGAACCTAGTCTTCCTCTATAATTATCATCTATCCTTCCACCAAGCTAAACATGATTCTTGTTTTATTATTTGTTTCATTAATGTATATTCATTTATCAAATCTATACAAAAATTTACTTATTATCAATTTAACTAGAAATTCAATTAGTCTTAGAAGCTTCTTATTATTGATTTGTAAATTAAGACTAAAATTGTTATTGTTGTTCTATTATTGTTGTATTATTGATTTGTACGTTATCAAATTCTAAATTTGACAATTTGTTATGGTATGTTGTTGTAATCAGATCATAAACATGTATTCAAGTCATAAATATGTTAAATTATAATATCATATATAAGTTTTTTATTTTTATTTTTTAAATTTGCGGGTCAACCCGGTTCAACCCGATTGAACCACTGACCCAGTGACTTGACCGCTTTGATCCATGGGTCGGTTTTAATAACACTGATCAAAAGAATCATGATGGGGAGACATGTTTTTTATAGTCAACTTTGATGACCAATTCTTATGATTGAAAAAATCATGGCGAGGATGTTGTTAGGCAAAAATGAAAATGCATAACGAAGATTCTCAAAATTTTCGATAAAAAGAAGAATTCTCATTTGTACGCTCTGCATTTCAGGTACATATTAAAATATAAAGATGCTGTTATAATTACCTTAGAAAATATGGAACAACTTTGGGACTCGTTAGAACTCAAATGCACTGAAATGTTAGAGAGAAGTAGAAGGTGAAGGTGTGTTTATTTTCTTCACCCGAAGCTTCTATTTATACTACAATTTACTAAACACACATCCGCATTTCACTCAATATGCATTTCATTTTCTTTGGTGTGGGCCCCACATGTGGGTCCCACATGACATGTTTTTCTCAAATGTGCAGACCTAGTTGGAAAAATCCATTGGGATAAAAACCAACTTAAGGGAAAAGAGTGCAGTGACGCGAAGCTCCCCCTCATATTGGCGCGCGTGATGTGCTCATAAATTTTGCAGCTTCCGCATTCCTATGTGGTTGACATGTTTTCAGAATATTGAGGTAGGGAGAGCCTTTGTAAAATGATCTGCTGAGTTTTCATCAGAACGAACATATTGTATGCTGATAACTTTGTCTTTTTCCAGCTCTTGGGTGAACGAAAAGTATTTGGGATGGATATGCTTTGTTCTATCACTTTTGATAAATCCTTCCTTCATTTGAGCAACACACGTAGCGTTGTCTTCATAAAGAGTGATTGGATCATTCACTGAAGAGAGGCCGCTTGTGACTTCGGCAATGCGATGACTTGCTTCGTGCAATTCGATGACTTCGGCATGGTTTGATGATGTTGCAATAACCGTCTGCTTTTGTGAACGCCAAGAGATTACGGTTCCTCCACAGGTGATTACATACCCGGTTTGTGATTTTCCTTTTTGTGGGTCATACAGATAACCTACATCTGCATAGCCAATCAAAACTGGTTTTGCATTGTTAGGATAAAATAATCCTAAATCAATCGTTCCTTGAAGATAACGAAACACATGCTTGATTCCATTCCAGTGTCTTTTGGTAGGAGCTGAGCTAAACCTGGCTAATAAATTAACAGCAAAAGCTATGTCAGGTCGAGTACAAATAGTAAGGTACATAAGAGCTCCAATCGCACTGAAATATGGTACTTCTTGACGAAGAATCTCTTCAGATTTTTCACATGGACGAAAAGGATCCTTGTTCACATCAAGGGATCTTACAACCATTGGGGTACTTAATGGATTTGATTTATCCATATTAAAAGGTTTTATTATCTTCTTTGTATAATTCGATTGATGCACAAATATCCCATTCTGGATGTGCTCAATCTGTAATCCAAAACAATACTTTGTTTTCCCTAGATCTTTCATTTCGAACTCTTTTTTCAAATAAGAGATTACTTCCAGAATTTCTTTACTGGTACCAATGATATTCAAATCATCAACATAAACGGCAATTATTACACAACCGGATGTTGTTTTCTTAATAAAAACGCAAGGGCAAAGGGGATCATTGACATAACCCTTTTGAAATAAATATTCGCTTAATCGATTGTACCACATGCGTCCGGATTGCTTTAACCCATATAAAGATCTTTCTAACTTGATTGAATATCTTTCCCGAGGTTTGGAACTTAATGCCTCATGCATTTTAAAACCTTCAGGGATTTTCATGTAAATTTCAGTATCAAGCGATCCGTATTGGTAAGCGCTAACAACATCCATGAGGTGCATATTCAATTTCTCATGAACTGCTAGACTTATCAAGTATCTAAACATAATTCCATCCATAACAGGAGAATACGTTTCCTCAAAATCTATTCCAGGCCTTTGAGAAAAACCTTGTGCAACAAGTCGAGCCTTGTATCTCACAATTTCATTTTTCTCATTTCTTTTTCGTACAAAAACCCATTTGTATCCAATAGGCTTCACATCCTTAGGTGTGAGTACTATAGGCCCAAATACTTTGCGTTTATTGAGCGAGTCTAGTTCAGTTTCAATTGCCTTTTTCCACTCAAACCAATCGTGTCTATTTTTACACTCAGTAATAGACCGTGGTTCGGGATCACCATTATTTTCATTCATAATATCACATGCCAAATGGTAAGAGAACGCATCATCAATGTTCTCTTTTCGGTTCCATAGTATGCCTGTATTAGCATAATTAATCAAAATTTCTCGATCCTTTTCATTTTGTATTTCTACAAGAATACTTTCCTCCACCATAGGATCGCTTTGCTTTTCTTCCCCTTTTCTGTTTCGAGGATTTTTATTTTTGGAACCGGGTGGCCTTCCACGCTTTAACCGTGTTGTGATTTCATGAATGACTTTATTTTCCGACCTCCCTTTTGGAATTTCAATTTGTACGGGAGCATTCTCAGCTGGTATGTGAGATTTAGTCTCAGTTTGAGGTTCAAGAAATTTAACAATAGATGGACTTTCAAAACCCACATATATCCCAAGGCTTTTTTGTGGTCCCATCTTTGTTCTTTGAGGAGGTGCAATAGGCACATAAATAGCACAACCTAAAATTCTTAAGTGCGATATATTTGGTTCTTGATCAAATGCAAGTTGTAGTGGAGAACTTTTATGATATGCACTTGGTCTGATGCGAATTAATTCAGAGGCATGTAATATTGCATGACCCCATACTGAGGTAGGAAGCATTGTTCTCATTATCAATGGCTTAGCAATTAGTTGGAGGCGTTTCATCAATGATTCAGCAAAACCATTTTGTGTGTGGACATGAGCAACATGATGCTCGACCACAATCCCAACTGACATACAATATTCATCAAATGTCTGGGATGTGAATTCACCGGCATTATCAAGTCTAATTTTCTTGATTGTATGATCAGGAAATTGAGCTCGCAATCTTATTATTTGGGCAAGTAATTTAGCGAATGCCATATTGCGAGTTGATAACAAACATACATGTGACCATTTGCTAGATGCATCTATCAATACCATAAAGTATCGAAATGGTCCACATGGTGGATGAATAGGCCCACAAATATCACCTTGAATACGCTCAAGAAACATAGGTGATTCTGTTTCAACCTTTCCCGGTGATGGCCTTATGATAAGCTTTCCAAGAGAACAAGCTTTACATGGAAAAATATGTCCTTGAGGGATTTTATAACCCTTCAATGGGTGTCCATGCGTATTTTCAATAATTCTTCGCATCATACTTGAACCTGGATGACCCAATCGATCATGACACATGGTTAATATTGAAGATTTCATAACTACCGCATTTGACTCAATCACATTTATATGTGTGTAATGCAATCCAGTGGGAAGCATTGGTAGTTTTTCAACTATGTATTTCTTTCCAGATCTATACATAGTGAGTAACATGAATTTCATGTTACCTTCAGTCATAGACTGAGTCTCGAATCCATGAGAGTAAATATCATTGAAACTCAACAAGTTTCGTTTGGATTTGGGCGAAAATAAGGCATTATGTATCGTAAACTTTGTGCCATTTGGCAATACAAAGTTTGCCTTGCCAATTCCTTCAATCAGATCTACAGGACCTAATATTGTATTCACAATGGTTCGTGTTGGTTTTATCATCAAGGAAAACCTTTCATCCTTCAGGATTGTGTGCGTTGTTCCACTATCAAGTATGCACATTTCTTTAATATTAATCATTTGGTTGACTTTGGCTTTGTCCATTTCAAAGCTTTAAGTAAACAAGAAAATGATAAGATATATGAAAAGGTAGACATATTTTATTACATATGAGAAAACATAGATATTCTTAAAGGAAAAACATACATATAACATAAGAAAATCAAATTAAAACATCGAACCGTTTGGCTTCATTCCCATGGGTTTACACAACTTCCCCTTTCAGTTACCACTAGTCATTTTTCCAGTTATATCACCAAGGAAGCCCTCACTAGGATTATGTTCCCCAAGATGAGTGTACTCATTCACGGGATCATTCTCAATAAAATTGATCTCATTTGCATTTGTAAAATCCCCAACTGTATCAACATGTTCATTGTTGAAATCAGATTCTCCAAGTCGAGTAAACTCATTCATAGGAGTTTGGTCAATATAGTTGACCTCCTTTCCTTTTCCCTTCACGGACTCTTGATAGAGTTTGCATAAGTGTCAGGGGTTCGACAGGTTTTAAACCAATGCCCTTTACAACCGCATCTAAAACAAGTGGTCTCAGGGCTTTTTGATGAACTTGGACAACCTCCCCTTTTGTAGGAGTTCTCAGGGTTCCAGTCATTTTGCTGTCTCCTTTGGTGATAATTGGCGATCTTATGAGGTGGATTATTGGAATAACCACCTCGACTGTGCCCCTGGCCAAAACTACGACCTCGACCTCATCCTCGTCCACGTCCACGTCCACGACATCGGCCTTGCCCTTGACCCTGAAAATAGTTCATGGGTCTACTCTCATTAGAGTTAGCAAAATGTACCTCAGAAAATGTTCTGGAGCCCGTTGGGAGTTCATTGTTTCTTTCTGTCACTAGGAGAGTACCAATCAGCTCATGGTATTTTTGAAATTCACGTACACGATACTGCTGCTGCAAGGTTACATTTGATGCATGGAATGTAGACAGTCTTTTCCATCATCTCAGCATCAGTTACCTTATCTCCACAGAATTTCAAATGGCTCACTATTTTAATCATCTCAGAATTATACTCACTGACTTTCGCAAAATCTTGGAACCGTAAAGCGGCCCATTTATCCCGATATAAGGGAAGCATTACATCCCTTTGGTGATCAAATCTGTCTTTCAGATTTTTCCATAAATCACTCGGGTCTTTCACAGTGAGATACTACAATAATTGTTGCAACAAAGACCAATAGTAAGCTAGACATTTTATTGCTTTGGAAATTTTGAATGTGTTTGAAGTGTGAAGTAGAAGAGAAAATATGATTTAGTGTAGTTGAATGAAAACATATTTATAGGGGAAAAACTAGCCGTTTATAGCCGTTTGTTACCGTTGAGCACTATGTTACCGTTGTTACCGTTAGGGCACTAATATTAACAACGTAATATCATCAAATAAATTATACAGTTCAAAGAAGATAAAGTATTTAAAGTAAAGATAGTTACTTTGCAGATCACAACACTTTACTATGGGGCGGTAATCCGCACATCATAATAATATGTTGTTATATATTAAGAAAGTAAAATAAGTTGTAATAATCACAACACTTTATTATGAGGGGATAATCCGCCACTGCATAATAATATGTTGTTATACATTAAGGGATCGTCGCAACTACTGCGATCTCTTAACCTCTTAAGACTACAATCGTATTCAATACGATCCTGACAGTATGTATTTGGGTTGTCGCACGCTGTGTTTCAAGCGTAATCCGCACCAAAGACAAACTACAGAATAGAATTGAGAACTATTGTAATATTAGTTTTTTTCATCCAGAAAAACTCATATATCAACACAATCAGAAAATTGTGAAAGAGGGAGAGTAGAGCTCCCTTTGAGGTAGTGAACCCCTTATGATATCCAAGTAGAACAGATGAAGAACTAAGCGGAAGTTGAGAGACAAGTGAGGAAAACTTACCCTGTTATTGAATCTTTGTTCGAAACTTACGGTATCTCAGTTGGTTAGAACCTCGTGCTGATAACGTGTTATAATTACCTTGGAAAATATGGAAAAACTTTGGGACTCGTTGGAACTCAAATGCACTGAAATGTTAGAGAGAAGTAGAAGGTGAAGGTGTGTTTATTTTCTTCACCCGAAGCTTCTATTTATACTACAATTTACTAAACACACATCCGCATTTCACTCAATATGCATTTCATTTTCTTTGGTATGGGCCCCACATGTGGGTCCCACATGACATGTTTTTCTCAAATGTGCATACCATTTATAACAGATGCCTTATAAAGTCGGCATACTAGTTTGGCTAAGGTGTAAGGTCCACACATAGTACCTGTACCGAGTTACCGACAAATGGTAGCCTACTCCCTACCCCACTCCCCAGGCCCGGTCCTAACATTTTATGGGTTCATGGAAAAAAAAATATTTCGGGCCCTCTAAAAATAAAAAATATTTTTATATTTTTTTAATGATAATGTTTATGAATATATAATAATTTATATATGTAAATTTTGCATTACTGATATTTTTCTTTGGACTTTTCACCTGAGTATTATGTGTTTATAAAAAAAAGTTATATTTGGACTTTTTTGTCGTCCCAAAAACAAAGTATCATACTATTTTCCCTTTAATATGCATATATTTATTTTTTATATACATATATTCAATCAACATATCAAAAAATTTAGAAAATAATGAGCCCCTTGGACTGTGGGCCCTTGGCCTTGTCGGTAACCACAACATGAGAGCCGGCCCTGCCAGTCCCCAGTATATCATTCAGAATTTAAAGGAAGTAAAATGAAGAATGGAGTACATAGCGAATTGCGTCAAATTGTGACGTGTCCAGTGAGTCATGCAAAAGAATAACTTCAAAAAGATAATTTAATAAGTGGGATATAATATCTCATTCTTACTATGGGTAGGTGTGGTGCGGGTTGGTGCAGTTTAAGAATAAATTCACAACCGTACCGTATAATCTGGTTTGGAAATTTTTCAAACCGCAAATCGCATTACAAAAGTAAAAAACCAAATATGCACCGCACCACATTATGTGGTGCGGTGCAGTTTGGTTTAAAAATCGCATTACAAAAGTTTAAAATTCTTTATTTTCTCATTTTCACATAAAAATAAATCTCAAATGTCCCTTGTTATTTTTCTACAGCTAGGGATACTAAACTGAGGTTGTAAAGCATAAGTATACTCTTGAAATCCTTCACCATCAACGAATGAAAATGGTAGCTCATCTTTAACTATCATCTTGATCAATGTAAGCTTAGCAGCATCAATATTATACGCTTTAACTTTAAAAGTACCTCCATAATCAAAACTTATATGCTTCTGTCAGGGACGGAGCCAGGATTTGAACCTAGGTAGGGCTAAAAAAACATTTATGTTTGTAACTCTGTGGAAGACTATTGTACATAATCAAGCGATAAATCAGGCTATGTGAATGTTTTTATTGAAAATAATAAATAAATAAAAGTGAGAGCAATGGTTGAAAGCTTAACCGGTTGATAATATTTGGCTAGTTCATGAAGTGTATGATAATAAAAAGATTTTTTTTTTGCCTTGACCCAAATCTACTATGGCTCCAGCCCAGACTGTGTCTGGCTGGATCCGTCCCTGGCTTCTGTTACAATTATTTGACTTATTTACCTGCAACAACAAAGCTTCAAACATTAAAAAAGGATGTTATAAACAATGCTGAAACATTTAAATGACAAAAGATGTACGAATCAAACCCTAAACATAAGAGTCAACCAAAATTTAATTAGTTTTTGTGTTTTGGGCATGGGGTTGAGCCTGAAATTATGATTTGTTTTTTTAACTTATTAATTTTGATTATTTAATTATTTAATAATTAATTATATATGCGGTGCGGTGCGGTTTAAACCGGGTGGTTTAAGAGCACCGCTTTATTTGGTTGCGGTGCGATTTTTGGCAAATTGGTTTTTTCCAAAAGCGGTGCGGTTAACCGAACACACTTTTGCGAGCGGTGCCGACGATTTTTACATTCGAGCCGGTTTTTGCCCACCCCTAATTCTCACCCCTCTAAACTCATGGAGAGTATTTAATTAGAAGTTAAAAGAAGCAAAGTCAAAGAGTACCAAGGACAATCATTATCCAAGTTCTAGTCCGACATTTAAAAAATGGGAAAAGTATTAAGTATATATTAGAGTTCTAAACTATCGATATTTTCCAATTGAATATCTAAATCGTTTATTTTTCTAATCAGAGGTAAATTAAAAGTAAAATTTTCAAAAGTCAAACACCATAATTACATCATAATTTAATTGATAATTCAGTCATGTAAACCTCATTGATAACGACTCAATAAAAATGAGAATAATTTCTAAACATACAATCGAAATTACAGCTGTCCAAAAAAGCAGGAGACAAGTTTGAACTCTCTAAGTTCTTGTATGGTCCTTGCGAATCCCTCCCATTTGTCCGTTCAACGTTATTAAGGAACTAGGTTTTATAAATGACTCTTGACGTTTGGGGACCTACGCTTGTATGAGTCACGATCCAAACTTTTTGGATCTAAATAATTTAATAATGCCCTGGCACCGCCCAGGTTTAATTAAAAAAAGAACAAGGAGAAAAATTCATATAATCAAGACGAATAGAAACGATTTTCTTTATTCTCAAGGTGATGAGCTTTTGTGGAAAAGAACTTTCTTAATTCTTAAAAATATATGACTTGAACATAAGACTAGGTCAGCACACCGCTCGATTATTATCAAAACCTTATTCATGATACCGAGACCAGATGTATGGTTTGAGATTTGTCATTGGTAGCTAAATTTTGGTTAAATGACTTTAGAGCATTCCCATCATGACTAGAAAAAATATGGTATCCATCTCTCACATCTACTTATCTCTCATTTAGTCATGACACAGGATCTATTTGGTAATGGACATTCCAATCATGAGCAAACATAAAGCTCATTATCATTTTCTTATTTCTACATAAATACAAGCATACAAATATCTAAATATATCAAAATGTATCTCTATTTATAGGCCTTCAAATATTATGAATATTGGTGATAATTTTATTTTTTAATACTTTGTAATTTTCAAGATATATTCGTTACAAAATCTGGATTTAAACTGATGGATAAAGTTCTGACGCGTGACATGTGTCGCATTATGATTGGTTCAACTCTCATGACCAAACTAGTAAAAAAGATCATGAGATGACCAAATTTTGGTTTGGTCATGGGATACTCTTTTCTATGACTAGAAAAATCATGATGAGGGTGCATGATTTTTTCAATCACCTCCCATGACTCTTTTTCATGACCCAAAAGATCATGGTGGGGATGCTCTTAAATTAAAAATTCTAAATCCAAACTATCTTTTTTTAGTCATAAACCCCATACATGAGATTTCATGAGAAATGAGAAAAAAATCCCAACCTTTCATCCAATCACATCTATGGCTGAAATTAAATCAGATTTCTTTCATAATTTGTACCTAATTCACAACTAATTATAATCTTACAGGCAAATTAGGAAAATTGAATTTCAAATTTCAACATGAATCCCGTTATTTTGAAACCCACGACTTAAAACAAGTCTCGCACTACGAATTCAACAGATTGAAACTGCGATTCTTTAGCGAATGACAAAGGCGACTCTCGGCGACTCCGTGCAGCTAGCATCTTCAATGGCGGATAAATCAAACAATGAGGTTATGACCGTAAAGAAGGTCAACCACGTTTACGGTATGTCGCCTTACGAATCAAACTCCTCCATTTATTTTGGATTTGGAGTTAATCGACTGTATCCGTCTATATTCAGTTCGTTTGTTGGTTTATTTCATAGCGATTACACTACTTTATGGAATGGTGTTTGATATGGTCGATTATGGATATAATGATAAAATGGGTAGCGTCAACAATCACAATACGTAGCCACTGCTAACACATTCGGTGACTTCTGAGGTAAAAATTCGTAACAACAATGACATAGCAACCAATTATGTTGTTTTATGATATCATCATGTTCTATGAAACATCATCAACTATGAATTTTAAACAGAAAGCTTCGCATTATAAATGTATGCCTATCAGAAATTGTAATCGCTCATTCGAATTACAAAAGAAATTCTCAAATCATAAATTTAGGGTTTTGGATTGCGGGAATGCTCTGCGACAAAAATTTGTAACAGTTACATATACAAAATTCATAACAGTCACTGATGGACCAAAATTATACGAATCAGAAACACAGTATAACCCCCTTATTTAGACATTTTGTCTATTTAACTTTTGCTTGTTAGTTCAGATATATTTTTACAGGGTAATTCAGAGCTTAGAGAGAATACACTCTAAAGAGGAGCTTTTTAAGCAGAAAAGATGTTACGAGTAAATCCAAGGTCAAGATCATATGCCGACTGAAGAAATATCAAGGATCCTGACGTTGAAGCACTCGTAATAAATTAATCAGAAGAATCAGGAGAGGAATCAAGACAGCCCGGGGAAGAAACACATTGACAGTTTTGTGAAAAGACTGCACAAAACTGTACAAAACTCACATATGGGCAAGGTGACCGGCCACTTGGGCAAGAGGTGACCAAGGGAGGAGCTCCTCCCCTTCCACCACCGGCAACCGGCGGCTCCTCCTCCCTTGACCGGCGGCTTTTGCTCCTCCTCCACATGTCTCCTCCTCCTTCCTCCTCCTCTCCTTCCTCCATGTGTGGCCATCTCCTCCATCCATTTTTTCCTCCAATCACCATGCAACACTTGCCTCCATCTCCTCCTCCTCCCATGGCTATATAAGGAGGAGCTCCTCCCCTCATTTCAAAAACATCCCTCACTTGTAAAAAAACACTTCTCTCTCTAAGTTATGTATTTGTAAAGTTTGGCTTTGGAAATAAAGGATAGCTCCCTTGGCGCTTCAACGGTTGTAAGTAATTCTTAGTATTCATTCAACTGTTTTATTTCCTTAGTTATAATGTTTAGCGCGATGAATAGTAGCTAAACTAGTAGTTCGGTAGAAGGGGCGCACTTGTATTATAAAATGTTTTAAGACTATTAACTTAGTGTCTAGTCTTAGTATTCAAAACTTGTTCTATGTGCCATATATCAAGTCAGAGTTTCCAAGGTTGAGTGGAAGCTGTCACAAGCAAAGCTCTCCCGTGGAAATTCGTGATCATACTCGGTAAGTGGAAGCTGTCACAAGCAAAACTTATCGAGGAGTTCGACTTATCTAAAACACCACTTGGTCAATAACGTAACTGGGAGATCAAGTGGATGCACTTACAGCTAAGATACTTCGAAAGGAGGAATTAGTTTTGCTTAGAACTAGTGTTGCTTTAAACGATGTTGCAAGTCTTGCGCTACGAAAGGGCCTCGATTCATATTTGAATACTTAGATAATTCACCAAAGGTCAATGATAAACATGATATAATACAAGGCCCCTGAAACCGAACATTTCTCTTTAATTATAAACTATAATTTACTTTCCAGTATTAAAACCAACCAACCAACCAATCAATCAATCAATCAATCACTTAGCTGGTAGCTTTAAAACCAACCAACCGACCTAAAACACGCTCTCTCGCTGGACAACCCCCTCAAAGAACATCTATTCCTCTCATTCCCTTGGGTTCGACCCCTACTTACCACTTGCTACCCAGTAGTAAAGTCGCGAGTAGTGGACTATTATAAATTTATTCTTGACGTTTGCACATAATGACTGTGCATCCATCAAAATTGGCGCCGTTGCCGTGGAATCAGTCATCGGATAGTTGTTCTTTCACTTCCTTTTCTTTCTTTTCCCTATGTCATTACCCATTACGCATGCATGGACAACGCAATTTCTGCCCCTGTTCGGAGGAACGGAGGGAGAAGACCCTGTACAGCACTGCCGAAACTTCCACCACGTCTGCCACCACATCAAACCGGAGAACGAAGTACTAGAGGAATTTAAGCTGAAATGCTTTAAATTCTCTCTAACCGACTTCGCCGCGATATGGTACTACACATCCACCGCTTGCAGTGCAGAACGTTTCGTAGACCTCTGCGTTCCGTTCCTGAAAGAATTCTCCCCACCATCTTTACACCAAGAAACCCGTGAGAAGATCATGAGCCTTCATCAATCCCGGGATGAGACTTTGGACGAATACTACATGAACTACGATGCCATCGTCTCAAGCTGCCCGCACCATGGATTTACGAAGAAAGTTCTTCTCAAAAAATTTCTTCGTGGGATGAGGGCCGAAGAGCTGGGAAGAGTTAACGAAGCTATGAGAAGGTCTGCAACAAACTTCACCGTTGCAGACATGTGGTGCCTTATAATCGGCCTGGCCGCTGCCACAAGACGAGTACCCCAAACTGACGAGGAAATGCAGACAGAAGAAGCTGACCCAGAGGCTGATGAAGAAGAAACCACCGAACCGTCGGAAGAGACTCCTGAACCGTCTGAAGAATCAGACATGGAAAGCACCGGAAGCAACGAAGTAGGAGTCCAGAACACCACTGACGAGCTGCCCAAACCATACCCGACTATCATTACCCATGCAGCTGAAACTATCTACGATCAGTTCTTCACGAACCAACATGACGAGGCAGAACCAAGCCTCATGAGGCTTTCCCGACTTTTCCCCTTAATCAATGAGCAAGTCGCAGCAAACTATGCGATCAATGAAGAAGCTCAAAGGAGAATGGGAAAAGCACCTATGCAGAATGACCCCCCGATGGAGCATTGCTATGCCGCAACCGGAATAGGCAGTCCCAAATACAAAAACTTCGAAAGGCTGGTAGTGAAAGGTCCATCACCCCCTCCGGGGTATTGGAAGGAAAAAATCTCAAAACAAAGGAGTCCTGACCAGAACACAACATCCGGCAAGAAGTCAGGAAGAAGCAACACTGGAACGGTGGCAAAGTTCGACTTGAGCCACCCATGGGACCCAAACCAGTAATCCACAACGAGGTACTGTCGAGCCAACGACGTTAAACAAGTGCACTGGTCGGGAGGTAACCCGACACTATCTTACTTTTCCGCACTTTAATTTCTGTCATTTAAATTCAGTATTTAGTTTTAAGCTTGCATGACTTTTGAACTAAGGCACGCCTTCGTTCAAAAGTGGGGGGTGAGAACCACCTATGTACATAAATAACATGCTTGCTGTTTTTTCTTTTTTTAGTAATAGTATCTTTTTGAAAATATGAACTTAAGAATGTGAAAAAGATAAATCATAATTCATGCATTAACCTTGTGAAAATTCAACTGTTTAAAAACTTAGAATGTAACTTTCCATTTGTCCTTTGTGCTGAGATAACTAGGGATGTGGAGTTGACATAAACTGCCCTAGAGAGGCTTGGCAAGCAATCAGAGGATCAGATCAAACTATATGGTTTTCGAAGTCAGTGGAGGCTGCACTTCGGGTTTCAGTGAAAATTGAAGTCATCTCCGCCATGCAATGCAAAAGGCGAGGACGGGAATCAGACCGTCCTATCTCCAGTCAAAGTAGCCGAGAAAATAGATGAGCGACCCTCATCGTGACCCGCGCGAAAACGACAATCAAAGTAGCCGAGAAAATAGATGAGCGACCCTCACCTTGACCCGCGCAAAAACGGCAAAAATGAGAAGAGCGGGGAGGTATTTCCATAGGCTTGCGGGCGATGATTGGACCTCCCAAAAAGGCTTGAGAAAATGGACCAGCAGTCACAAAAAGGCGAATAGCTCAATGAAGCAAATCAAGAGGCCAAAGGCCCAAAATTGTGAAGGTTTTAACCGAACAAAAAGTGAAGAACTCAAAAAGTCAAAACAAAGGCCAAATGCCGACTCACTACAAAAGCAGTCCCTCACCAAAAGAAAATCAAAGTACTCAAACCATTGAAACCTGAACCGAATCACGTGCTAGAGAAAGCTACCAGAAAACCATATAGTGCGAGACGATCCCAAGATTGCAGTCCAGGAGCCTAAAAAGGGCTATCTCCCGAGACATCCAATATAATTTGCATCTCAGCACAGAGGTACACGTATTAAGTTTCTTCTATTTATTTATACAGTTCAATTTAGTAATAAGTAAGCAATGCATGAATTAGGATAGATCGAGTACCACAGTCTAATTTTCATATTTCAAAGCCAACTTAGAGTACAGCCCTTGAATAGCATTGTTCGGGACGAACAACTAAAAGTGTGGGGTAATCTGATGGACCAAAATTATACGAATCAGAAACACAGTATAACCCCCTTATTTAGACATTTTGTCTATTTAACTTTTGCTTGTTAGTTCAGATATATTTTTACAGGGTAATTCAGAGCTTAGAGAGAATACACTCTAAAGAGGAGCTTTTTAAGCAGAAAAGATGTTACGAATCAATCCAAGGTCAAGATCATATGCCGACTGAAGAAATATCAAGGATCCTGACGTTGAAGCACTCGTAATAAATTAATCAGAAGAATCAGGAGAGGAATCAAGACAGCCCGGGGAAGAAACACATTGATAGTTTTGTAAAAAGACTGCACAAAACTGTACAAAACTCACATATGGGCAAGGTGACCGGCCACTTGGGCAAGAGGTGACCAAGGGAGGAGCTCCTCCCCTTCCACCACCGGCAACCGGCGGCTCCTCCTCCCTTGACCGGCGGCTTTTGCTCCTCCTCCACATGTCTCCTCCTCCTTCCTCCTCCTCTCCTTCCTCCATGTGTGGCCATCTCCTCCATCTATTTTTTCCTCCAATCACCATGCAACACTTGCCTCCATCTCCTCCTCCTCCCATGGCTATATAAGGAGGAGCTCCTCCCCTCATTTCAAAAACATCCCTCACTTGTAAAAAAACACTTCTCTCTCTAAGTTATGTATTTGTAAAGTTTGGCTTTGGAAATAAAGGATAGCTCCCTTGGCGCTTCAACGGTTGTAAGTAATTCTTAGTATTCATTCAACTGTTTTATTTCCTTAGTTATAATGTTTAGCGCGATGAATAGTAGCTAAACTAGTAGTTCGGTAGAAGGGGCGCACTTGTATTATAAAATGTTTTAAGACTATTAACTTAGTGTCTAGTCTTAGTATTCAAAACTTGTTCTATGTGCCATATATCAAGTCAGAGTTTCCAAGGTTGAGTGGAAGCTGTCACAAGCAAAGCTCTCCCGTGGAAATTCGTGATCATACTCGGTAAGTGGAAGCTGTCACAAGCAAAACTTATCGAGGAGTTCGACTTATCTAAAACACCACTTGGTCAATAACGTAACTGGGAGATCAAGTGGATGCACTTACAGCTAAGATACTTCGAAAGGAGGAATTAGTTTTGCTTAGATAAAGTGTTGCTTTAAACGTGGTTGCAAGTCTTGCGCTACGAAAGGGCCTCGATCCATCTTTGAATACTTAGATAATTCACTAAAGGTCAATGATAAACATGATATAATACAAGGCCCCTGAAACCGAACATTTCTCTTTAATTATAAACTGTAATTTACTTTCCAGTATTAAAACCAACCAACCAACCAATCAATCAATCAATCACTTAGCTGGTAGCTTTAAAACCAACCAACCGACCTAAAACACGCTCTCTCGCTGGACAACCCCCTCAAAGAACATCTATTCCCCTGATTCCCTTGGGTTCGACCCCTACTTACCACTTGCTACCCAGTAGTAAAGTCGCGAGTAGTGGACTATTATAAATTTATTCTTGACGTTTGCACATAACGACTGTGCATCCATCAGTCACTCTGACCAAAATGCGTAGTTTTCAACATTTAATTTGCAGCGGACTCAAACCGCATGCATTACATATAATGCGTAATTTTTAACATATAATTCGTAGCGGACTCAAACTGCATGCATCGCTTATAATACGTAGCTTTCTGTTCAAAATTTGTAGCACTCATAGTGACTGCTAAGAATTTTGCTTGTAATTGTTACGCATTTTAGTCGAAAACACTCCTAATAAAAACCCTAAATCTATGATATAGAGGGTTTCTAATGCAATTGGAACGAGCGACTTCCTCTTTCTTCAGCCGTGGAATGAGTCGAGTGAGAATGGGTCGAAGACGATGACGCATCGACCGGTGATGAATGGTAGATCGCCGGCGCTCGTCTTCATCCTTGTAGGTCGTGACCAAATTGCCCCTAAGATGACGAAATCTCGTTGATTAGCGTGATTTTAATTTTTAATTCGATTTAATCCTGACCCCGAATCAACTAATCATCATAATTCCACTTCTCACTAGTACCTCTTACTTGTGATTTATATTATGAATATTTTAGAATCTAATCAGTAAAATAATATATGATATCAATACATATATAGTTAAAACTATAAAAAAAACAAAACTGATTAGTCCCCGATAAATCTCCGATTAATTCTCGATTAATCTTTTTAGGACCCTGTCTGCCCGATTACCGCCTAGCATTTTTTACAACCTTGTTCACATATCATGTTTGACTTATTTTTTATAAAATTTGATCCTTAGAATCCTATTTGTTAGATTTTCTAACTACTCGGAAATCCGGTTTTTAACAAAAGTTTACAGTGAATTTTTTAGAGTTAGGATCAGGTGCAAAGTGATAATTATTGTAAAAAATACAAACTTATCTCAACCATTCATTTAAATCTTTGGATGGCTCTAATTAATTGAAAACAAATATATTTAATTTCGTTTTTAATACGTGGAGGGCAAATATGGTAACCATCTTTATTTCTCTCTCTTTCTCTCCATTAAAAAACTCTTTTCTCTCTCATCTCCAACATGAAACAAAATCTCAGATCTCAATCTCAACACCCCTGCAATGGTCCACCCCTGCAATCTCAACACTCTTTTCGTCACCATTCCAGTGACTCTTCCTCCCTTCACGAGCAGATACTCAGCCGCAACCGCCGTGGAGAGCAGATACTCAGCCGCAACCGCCGTGGAGAGCAGATACTCAGCCGCAACCGCCTCCCTTCGTAACGAATTATAGTCCAATTCGGACGAATTATGTCATAGTTCGTCCAAATTGGACTATAATTTGTCCATATTCGACGAATTATAGGGCACTGTCGACGAATTATGACATAATTCATCACAATAGGTCTATAATTCGTCAACATTTGGCAGTATCATTGTATATATAGTCATGATAATTTATAATTCGTCACGGCCAATTTATAGTTCGTCATGTTCAGTTTCAAATTTTTCTTTATGAAAACTGTTGATTTGATTTTGGGTTGAGTTCCATTGATGTCGAAGATGATCCAGAGTGTGAAAAATTGAGTTCAACGAAGTTTTACTCCTTCAATTTGATCGAATTTAGTCCGATTTTTTATAATTCGTCACGACCATTTTATAGTTCGTCATGTTCAGTTTCGATTTTTTCTTAATGAAAACTTTTGATTTGAGTTTGGGTTGAGTTCCATTGATGTCGAAGATGATCCAGAGTGTGAAAAATTGAGTTCAACGAAGTTTTACTCCTTCAATTTGATCGATTTAAGTCCGATTTTTGATTTTGTAGAGATGATGGAGTTGGGAGAAGGGAGGAGAGAGGGGTGGTGGAGATTTAGATCTGATAATGTTCATCGGAGGAGGAGAGAGAGAGTTGAATTTTTGTTTTTGTGTGTGGTCAATTATACCCTTTGACTGAGTAATAGACACGCAAAATACATTTATTTATTATTTTAATCTCATTAATTTACATCCACAGGATTATGCAAATGGATGGATAGAATTGTTTTGTATTTTGTACCAGATCTGGACTTTGCACCAGATCTGGCCTCGAATTTTTTAATCCAAAATAGAAACAACTTCGCGAGATATTATTTACATAATAAGGAATGTCAAGATACAAAATAGGGTGGAATAACAATTTAGTGAAGTACACTTTGCAACGCCATGAACACGATTTGTTAACAAATTGCTCGTTTGTTAACATTAAAAAAATTAAATTATACTCTGTCCGTCCATATTTGTTTGTCCAAAAGAAAAATTGGCACACTAATTAAGGAGAGAAGTACAAAAATGCATCTATTATTGTCCCAAAACAATACAATAGTACAACTTAAATTTACAATAACCAATAGAAATTCAGGATACAAAGCACACGGATTAGAAGGAGGACCTATACTAATTCCTGAGGATCGATGAGTCTGATTGGGCACGTTTTGCTAACTTAAAAAGCATCTTTTTACACAAGTGCAAACTTGAAAAATCTGTTTATACAAGAAGTGCAAAATTGCAAAATGCGTTCGATTTATGCAGCATCTCCACCAAGACTAAAAAATGTGTCATTCATCTCTCTCATCCACTTATCTCTCATTTAGTGATGCCACATGATCTATTTGGTCATGTACATCCCAATCATGACCAAACATAAAGTTCATCATCACACTCTCTTATTTCTACATAAATACAAGCATATAAATATATCAAAATATAATAGATCTTCAAAAATTATGAATATTAATTTTATTTTTTAATACTTTGTAATTTTCAAGATATATTCGTTACAAAATCTGAATTTAAACTGATAAAGTGCTGGCGTGACAGGTGTCGTATTATGATTGGTTCATCTCTCATGACCAAAACTAAAAAAAAAAAGATCATGAGATGACCAAATTTTAGTTTGGTCATGAGATGATCTTTTCTATAGTTAGAAAAATCATGATGGGGCACATGATTTTTTTCAATTACCTCCCATACTCTTTTTCATGACCCAAAAAATCATGATAGGGGATGCTCTTAGAGAGGATTTCTATCGTTCAATAAAAAAACGTATTAGTACTATAATATATTTCGTGGGGTGGGGACAGACGGTTTCAACTAATTGGGGATGATATATTGAATCCGTGCAAATAATAAGTTTACATTCAAATTCAATTTAATACATCAATAAAAAGTTGTGCCAAGGTGGGTCGTTGACGGCAACTTTAGGGAGCTTTGTTGATCTTTTTCTTGGCATTTTCAGCTGAATTGGCTGCTTCTACCTGCATCTTGGCCGCAAGCAACTCGGCTTTCGCAGCCTCCTCTTCATTTCTCGCTGTAAAGTACCTCGCATGTTTTCGCAATTTTCCAATCGTTATCCAAACAGTTGATAGCTCTACTCGAACTTTAAGTTCATATAAACGCATGCTTAATTACCTGACCGAGTATTGTCGCTTTCGTATAACTAAACATTTCTCGAACCGAGACGGCGAATGACAAGCACCGCGTCTTCATCCGCCATGATGCCGGAACTTCACCGTTGCTTTTCACGGTGTTTTCCGGCGAATGAGATGAGCTGCTTTCTTCCATTGCCAAATTTGAATTTCGCCTTGCTAGCTAGCTCCACTTTTATAAACAAAGTGTGTATCATCTTCGCTTTCCTCGTGCCACGTTTGAATCAGATTCTCTACGTGGCCGTTGCTCAGGTTAGCGAGACTTGAGATACGGGCCGGCCCAAATTTGAGGCCCAAGCCTTAAATATTCCACCGACTTTCGCGCAATATAAATAGCAGAGCGGATTCAAACGCTAGGGTATAAAAAGTAAGCCTCAAATCAAATCTCTCTTTTTGCAACCTTTGGAGAAGCAGTAGCCGGAGATGATGAGCAGCTGCTGATTCGAATCGCATCATTTGTGAGGACATTAACGATTGAAATCCGTGTCGCTAAAAACGAGTAGGTCTTTGGAAAGGAACAATCATCGATTCTTGTGTAAATCTTGACAAGGATTTTCTGTGATTATAGTTGTGAATTGTGATTCATTCGTTTCTGTGTGTGTGAGTGTTTTGAAGTTTGGGGGTGTTTAAATGACAGATTTGGTGCTGTAATGGCGGCTACGATTGAGTTGTACCGGAGATCAAGGATCGGGACGTGCTTGACGGAGGCTCTGGATGAGATGGTGACAAATGGTGTTCTTCCTGCACAACTTGCTATAGACGTCCTTCTCCAGTTTGACAAGGTAATTGCTACTTTTATTATTGAATACATTTTTTTATAATAAATAAATAAATAGTGTCGAATGAACCGGTAGATGTTGCCAATAATTGGATTTTGAATTTTGATATGTTCTTGTTCTTCATGTCGTGTTGATTTTGATTGCAGTCGATTACTGAAGCTCTGAAGACACAAGTCACTAGAAAGATTACTCTGAAGGTAGATACTCCATATGCATTATCTTTTTGCTATTTTACTCAAGGACGTCATTTTTCAATTTTCATAGCCAAAGCTCAAACTGTGACAGTTTTGTACATGGAAAATGAGCATCTTATCTGTTTTTCTTTTTCTTGTTTTTCCCTCACTGATGTTGTCAGCTCACTTGACTATGTATCTATGATCATGATGCATTTCCAAATGTTCTGCTCACTGGACTAAGAAAGAACAAAATTTGTGTGGTATGCAGTGCATTGTGTAACCTTGTGCTACTCACGATAAAAATATATTTTAGATGCAATTCGATCAAAAGAACTGGTGTTACTTAGAATCAGTATCCAATGAGCATCATAAGTAGAATAAAGTCTTTGATTAACACTCTGTGGCGCTTGAGGAGTGTGGATTAGTTACTGGTCAAATAACTGGTGTTAATTGTAAGCATGTGAATATGTTGCAGGTTATGGTAGCTGCAGTGGACTCAGATGTACTTTTCAATACATGTTGTTTTGATATGGGTATACATGCAGGGGCATCTTCACTCATACAGGTTCATCAGCGATGTCTGGACTTTTATCTTAAAAGACACTTCGTTCGACAAGCAGGAGCGCATTTCCCTACTCAAGATAGTGGCATGTGATTCAAAGCTATTTGAAGACAAGTGAGCTTGAGTCGAGGTCTACAACGTTTCATTCAGAGCCCCCGAAATTTGGCCACATAGAGAGTGGTGATGTAGAAGAATCTTATTCAAGTACTTGGTTGGGAGTTGCGGTCGTTGTTCAATCATCTGCGACGTCTGCAGGTAATATGGAGTGGTTCAAATATGGAGACTATTAATATATGCGCATGGTTGAGGTCTGAGGAACAAGGATAATTCAAACCAGCAAGAACATATTCAAATGGTTGTAGAAATGAATATTACCTTTTACTAAACTCAGTTTTATTGTAATGCATGCTTGCCATACCTTTTTGTTTTATGGCAAGAATGATCATCTTTGAAGCTGAATTTGGAACAAGAAGGCAACATATTAAAAGGGGTAAGGTTAGGCAGAGGAATCCAGACCACTTATTTTTCGCCTATGAATACCAATTTTCAACAGCTTGCTGGTGCTCAAAGTGTTGCTGAATATATATCAGAAATTTATGATAGTAACAATATTGATGATAATATGATGTGCCTGTTTGGTAAAATTGTCAAGCACAATAACTACCTTGGATTGCCGTTGATAGTGGGCCAAAATAAAGTGATGTATTTAGATGGTTAGAGGATAAGATGACAAAGAAAATTTAAGATTGAAAAGCCATATTATTTTAGAGACTCAGGCAGTTCGATCGCGGCGACACAATGATTGGGATTCGAGCAATTCGATCCCTTTCCTGTTCATTGGGTATCATTTTGGCCTCAGAGCAGTTCGATCCCGCCGACACAATGGCGGTGACGACATGTCAAACTACGGTTTCCGAGGTGGAGGCAATAACAGTTAAATCCATTGATAGCAAGCTGACTTTCATCGAATCTGATGTGGGTGATATGAAGTCTGATATGGGAGTTATGAAGGCTGATATTCAAAAGTATGAAGACAGATTTAACATCATTGATAGCATGCTTGCCAACTTACTACAAATAATCTTCACCAAGTTGTCGGAGACGGACAACTATCCAGTTCGAAGCAAAGATGTTGTCAAGCTATCAGATTCATCGGCTTTGGAAGTTTCTAACCATGAGGAGAGAAATTCGCTTAAGCCGAGCCCAAAGGAGCCAAACGAAAATGCAATAATGGAAAGCAACGACGAGCAGGTAGAACTTTTAGATTCCACAACTTCTAAAAAATTTTACAATATCAAGGGCATCATGGGCGAGGGTGCTGAGAACTTTGAGGCTTCTTTTGGGAATATTGAAGTGTCAGAAGAGTAGATTTGTCACTACCCATATCTTCATAATCTCAACGAGGGCAGAATTGGTCGCAAGGTCAATTTTGTTCCAAAAAGCTATCAACCCATCTTGTACCGGAGAACTCTTATGAATCTGGGGCACAAATGAGGAAGCAGTTTGATCTTATCGAGTCTCTAACACCGTCATTATCAGCAACCGGGAAGGAAACTTTAATTAAAGCCTGTCCTTAAGCCACACCATTGTATGCAATGAGCTGCTCCAAAGTGGCTAAGACTCCGTGCAAAATATTCTCAGCCGTGACCATCACCTTCTGGCGGGGAAGTAACTCAAAAGAGATGAGCATTCATTGGCTCACACTACAAATTTCATGATTTTATAAGCGACAACCACAAATGACCGTTTAGTTATCGCATGGTTGTCGTCATGCGAGAATGTTACGGTAGTTAGGAATGTTATCGCAATTTCGCTAATCGAAAGGAATGTGGAGTTTTTTTTAAAACTGATCCTTTTGAGTTTGTCCATTTCAAAATTAATCCCCTCGAGTTTTACATGTTAAAACTGATCATTTTTTAATGAAACCGGATCCCCGTGTTCCGTTTTTTGGAAAATCGGATTGCCGAGTTTCGGATTTAATGGCACCTGGCTGATGTGGAAGGTCGAATACGTGGCTTCCACCTAAGACCAAAATTCGGCAATCCGGTTTTGTTTTTTATAAAACGGATTCCGGCGATCCAGTTTTAAAAAACGAAGTCCGACGATCCGGTTTTTAAGGAACTTAAAAATTTGTTTTATTTAGCCAGTTATTACGGTCCGTATTTTAAATAAAAATATACAGCAGTTTGGAAATCATTGAAAGTTGGACATTAGAAACATAGTTGTAGTAAAATAAAAGTGAACAACAACAGTACTATAGGTACTCGGATATTGGATTTTGCTTGCATTGGCGAAGGGACAAGACCTTCTGTTATGACCAGTTTGTTGACATAATTTGCACCTTTGAATTCTGCATGGGGGTTGTGATGATGAAGCCTCTCCTTGAGTACTGGACTGGCCGACATCCCTCTGGTCCATTTCAGTACGCCTTCGCCTTGTCGGATTGCTACCGACGTTTGTACGTTTGAAGTGAGGATTAGGCTTATGAGGAAGTCCAACATAGGGTTCCCAGAAGTCAGAATGAGGTAATGAACTGAAATGGTAACTCCAGGTCAGGTTGTAAGCTTCAAGTGTATACTCATGAGGCACATAGTCGGTGTATTCCCTGTTCGTGAACTTACAAACTGCAATTGCATGACTGCAAGGAATATGGAAGTGTCGTCCATTTTCCACAGGAACATGTTTTCTCGGGTATGCAAACTCTCCATATATGATGCTTAATTCTCGTGGTAACCTGATAAATTTCCTGAGACGGGTTAAAATGTACGACTCTGTGGAACTGTGCCCTTTCTCGGAGTACCTCTAACCTCTCGTGTACCTTTGGTGCAAAAGCCGATTCCATATTTTCGTAACGATAACGACGGGTGTGGAAGTATTTATTCAACTGTTTGAAAGTGAACATAACCAATGCTGAAATTGGTAAATCACGTCCGTGCTTGAGAACGTTATTGAACGATTCCGAAGCGTTCGTGGTCATTGAGCCCCCTCTCATACCATCAGTATCCATTGCCAAAGACCATAAATGAGGGTCCACGTTGCGCAACCAATTTCGTACGTCAGGTCTGTCTTTCAATAGATTCATCAGCTCCTGATATTGAGCTGCAAACTTGTACTCTTTTTTGGCATATGTAACCTTGCCAAGTTTTTTTTCCAAATAAGAGTCTTTCACCTTCGTGTTGAAGTTGCTTCGGAAGTGGTGAACGCAGATACGATGGTAAGCATTAGGAGGCGACCATTGTGGTTCATTCATAGTAGCCATTATTCCTCCGTGTCTGTCAGATATGACGCACAAGCCTCGACGTGAAGTGACACCCTCTCGAATGCAACTCATGAACCAAAACCAGCTGGAGGTGTTTTCACTCTCGACCAAAGCAAACGCAAACAGGTAAAACACCATTGTTTGCGTCCAATGAGCATGCTACGAGGAGCTTCGCATCGTACTTACCGTATGACAGGCGTCGTCGGTACCTGCAAATTTAAATTTATAATCTCCACTTACTCTTAGCTAGTATAGAGGCAAGCACGGGGCTAGAGAGCTAGAGCGGTTACTTATTGTTCTGTAAAAAGAAAGACAGTTGGGTTGTGAGTAATTAGGAAACAGTGCAGAAAATAAGAAACAAACGAGTTGATATCAATCAGAGAGAATATTCGGTCTAGGGTTTTTAATTGTGACTTGTTTTATCATCGACTTCTAATTATTTATTTTCTAGTTCCTAAGTGTGGTTACTCCCATTCCAAGTTATAACCTAAAGTAGGGTCTTTCCAAACGCCTACACCACAATCTACTTCCTTTCCGGGCTATAGAATTCTAATCCTAGCAATCTAATACTCCAGTCCAAGATATATCAGATTAGTGCACTATTTGTTCTCAACGGTCTAGTATCAAACAAACAGCAAATAAGGGGAATGAATTGCTGCTAAGCCTAACCGTTCCGAGTATCAACTTAGCCTTGCAATTCAAACCGAGATAATTAAGCACAAGGACTAGTAGAACAATGAAAATAGCATTAAACAACAAGTCTCAAAAACAACGTCACTATGTATTAAACCCTAAACCGAATAATGAGTTTAGCTAGACATGGCCATGGGAACAAAAGACAATAAAAATAAGGGAAGAATGCTCTTCTCTATTGCCGAACGAAGGAGGACCGGAGCCGGAATGATGATCGACGAGGATGACTTGGGACCGAGAGGAGAGAGAAGTTCTGAGAATGAGATGCTTCTTCGAGTGAGGGATGCCTGAAACCCTTGATATGAGGTTGTATTTATAGAGTAGACAAGGGCCTCAAAGTTTCCAAGTTGAAGTTGGTCCATAAACGGTTTTAGGAAACATGTCCTAAAACCGACTTTGCTTGGCTTGTAAGTATACTTGGCTAGCAAGTTTACTTGGCCAACAAGTCTTCTAGAAGCTTCCTAAACCGCCACGCATGGAGAAGATGACGGGCCTAGATTTGTGACTTCAAACTCGGCTTGGGCCAGACTTCACTCGGTTTGGATCGGGCCGACTCAGCGTGCACCTAAAGTGTAAAGTGCATGTGGAACTCTCGGCCAGATTGTCTGTCTTCAGTTCAACTCTCGTTTCGACCATCCAAACGATCTCAGCTGCTCTCGGTGTGAACTAGAGAGTTGTAGGGAATTGAGTCACCTTTGCAGGCATGTGGCTCGTATTTTTCTGATCAGCTGTCCATTCCCAGCACTCCGTCGACTGTCCAAAGGTCTAATCTGAAACTGTGATGTTTTTGGCCTAAAATGCCAGTCTTTAAGCGCGTTTCCTCCTAGAGCTTCTGAAACACCTGAAATGCAAAACAACACTAAAAAGTAACTGTTTGTATGATAAAGTGTCGGAATTGGTGGGATTTGTTGACTCGATGAGTCGTATAAATATGGATCATCACCGTACAAATGAGTTCCTTCAATGGATAATATGGGACGACAATGCTTAAATGCATGAATACATTCAGCAAATGCCCAAAAAACACGATTAACCTGAATGTACTCACCATCGATTTCGTCATTATCCCAATAGACAACTATTTTTGGAATATTATCAACTAAAGCCTTCATCAAGCGCGGTAGGTATGCGAAGGAGCAATCCCATGTTCCAAATAAGTTAATCATTGTTTGTTGCTTCGTAAATGCTATAAGTGGCAGTTGGAACGATCTGTTTCCATCCAAACTGTTTCCATAAGTGGTGAGCATGCGTAAATGATATAGGAGCAGTTGGAACGATCTGTTTCCATCCAAACTGTCTCATAGTACGACCAGGATGATGCCACTCAATGATGTTGAAGCAAATAATTAAGTGGCACATCAGCCACTCATAATTCTCGTGACTCGAGACATACGGGATGCAGTCATTCCATCAAATCCTGAGAATATGGTCGATAAATAAAATCACCGTGGACCATTCGCTCGAGCTGATCCCGATAGAACATTAAAGAACCACGTGGGGTCTCTTCAAAATGTTTTGGTCCGACCCAATGCCTGCGCATAAATAAAATCGTTACAAATTTAATATTTAACAATTTTCAATAACAAAATAAATAGAAATTTAACTCACAAGTACGACCAACAAGGTCTGTAATATGGATGAATATCATCTTCAAGTTCTGGTGGTTCTCTGTCATATGATTGTGGACGTCCAATACGCATGTGCTCCCAACATCAAAACTGTATTAATAGTCCACATCCACCGATTTGCTACTTCTTTATATAACTCGCTCTGAACAACTGACTGTACTGAAACGCTAAAACCGCGCTCCCCCAACTGTATCTCCTGGCGTTATCCAAGTCCGCCAACAATGGAAGGAAGTGGAGCGATACCATATCACCGGACAAGTCTGTCATGAGAGTCAATCCCAATAGACATAAAATGTACGCCCTAGTGTATTTCTTCAACGTCTCTTCATCCGCATCGGCTGGTATATGAGTCAAGTAGTCATCGAACCATGTCTTGCTACCCATCGATTTCAGCTTAGGACGGTCGGGCACAGCACCTAATAAATTCAAACAAACAGGCTCCCATTCTAACTCCCCAAATCCAGACACGGGCTCCCCATCTATGGGTAATCCAGTAAGAAGAGACATGTCCTGTAGTGTAATTGTAGCCTCCCCTCCATTTAGATGGAAGGTGTGTGTCTCGGGGCGCCATCTCTCCACTAGTGCGGTGATTAATCTAGGATCCCTTTTCACGTTGCATACTTCGGTCCAAGGTAGAAAACCGGCAATTGCAACATAATCCCTAATTCGAGGGTTCATACTTACGACAGTATGACCCATTACCTTCAATGGCTTATCAGACATAATATCTTTATCCATCTATAATATGTAATTAATTAATTAAACATTGTTATATGATATGAATTAAAAAAAATTTAATTAATGAAAATCATACCTGATTTCCAAATCGCTTCAGTGCGATGCTCCTTTTGCATCGTCGACAAGGATGGATCGATGGGTCCAGGATGAAGATAATCATCCATATCCATGTTTGGATTAGCAGTCGCTCGTGAAGAAGACGGCACATCGCGTTGGCTAGTGCTTCTTCGCCTGTTACCTGACGACATTTCTGTAAAAACAACAGATATTAATTATTACCAATTCATGAAGAAAAACACAATATATATCAATATGCTAATTCAACTACAACAAAAAATGTCCAAATTCCAATATACTAATTCAATAACACTAAAAAATGCACAAAATTCACAAAATTCATACAATTAACCGCACTAATATCAAAAACAAATAATTCAACAACACTAATATCAAAATTCACAACAACAATTCTTCACAAACAATTCAATAACACTAATTACACAATTAAGTTTTATTACCTATCAATTTCGGAGGTGGTGAATGAGGAAGAAATCGGACGCCGGGCCGAATTGGGGTACGATTTTGGACGAAATTGGGGTAGGATTTCAAAATTTGGGAGAAATCGGACGGAAGTGGAGAGAAATCGGACGGAATCGGATGAGGGAGAAGTAGATCCGGCGGGTTTCAAAGGGTAGGGTTTCGAATGGGGGAGAAGAGAAGAAGCTGTGTCGGCAATTTAAGTTCGCAAAACACCGGAACTCTGTATTCCGGTTTTAAAAAAAATACGGAATGGCGTATTCCGGTCTTACGTGGAAGCCACGTATTCGACCGTCGTCCACATCATCCAGGTCTAATAAAAAACCGGAACTCGGCAATCCGGTTAGTTACAAAACGCAACTGACCGGATTTTTGACTTCCGGTTTTTCAAAATTCAGAACACGGGGATCCGGTTTTATTAAAAAATGGTCAGTTTTGAAATGTGAAACTCGAGAGGGTTAGTTTTGAAATGGGCAAACTCAAAAGGGTCTGTTTTAAAAAAAACTCAGGAATGTGCGATATCGGTATGTTAAAGTCGTGCAAGACGTTGCTATAATAGGCAACTGGTCCTCGCAAACGTCTCACAATGTTATCGTACGGCGACCACGATAATGAATCGATATCATTGCTATAGTGCTCATCACAACATTCTAGCAGCGTTATCGTACAATCCCTGCAACTACTGCACATGCAACTTTCACTTGTTCTCGCAATGTTATCAAATGTTTATCGTACAGGCTTGCGTTAATGCTTACGGTAGCATTGAGATATTTGTACAAAGATCAATATCTTTATAGAAATTAATAATTAAAAAATACTGTAAATTGTAAAATACCCTGGATATATTTTACCAAAAGGAAAGGAAAAAGGAAGCCTGGGGTTGAGATGTTTCGAGGCTCTGGATATTAAGATGCTAACAAAACATCTATGAAGATTTATTAAGTGTCCAAATCAGTTGGTTAGCAAGGATAATAAGGCAAAGTATTTTAAGGATGGGCAACTTTCGAATGCGAAAATCAGACCTTATGATCATACGAATGAAATGTTTACATTGGGCTTTAGAGATATTCTGAAGCGGGTTATCATAGTGTGATGATGCGGAGGGGTGGAAATTGAAAGGTTCAAGCCAAGGAGAATTCACAGTCAAGTCGGCGTATGCGTATCGCTACTTGCATAGAGTAAGGCCATGTTCGTTTGACATTATATTTTTGACGGTTAAGTCAAGTTTAGTTCATTTCAGTTAAATTAGGTTAAGTTAAATTAAATTAAATTAAGTTAAGTTAATTTTTGACGATTTAAATTGATTTTTTCATCATCGTCATCATCATCATATCACCACCACCACCATCATCATCATATCACCATCATCATCATCATCACCACCGTCATCACCATCATCATCATCATCACCACCATCATCATCATCATCATCATCACCATTATATCATCATCATATCATTATCATTATCACCATCATCATCATCATCATCATCATCATCATCATCATAAACATCATCACCACCACCACCATCATCATCATATCACCATCATCATATCATCAGCATCATATCAACATCATCGTCGTCATCATATCAACATCAACATCATCATATCATTATCACCGTCATCATATCAACATCAACATCATTTTATCATCATCGTATCACCCTATTTAAATCATCATCATCATCATTACCATATCACCATCATCATATCATCATCATCCAAGATGATGATATGGTGATGATGATGATGATACGATGATGATGATATGATGATGATAATGATATGATGATGAAGAAGATGGTGATGATGATGATGGTGATATGATGAAGATGATGATATGGCGATGATGATGATACGATGATGGTGATATGATGATGAAGATGATGATGATATGATAATGATGATGATATGCTGAAGATGATAGTGATGTTTATGATGATGATGATGGTGGTGGTGGTGGTGATGATGATGTTGATGGTGCTGATTATATGATGATGATGATAAGTCAAGTTAAGTTAATTTCAGTTAATATAAGTTAAATTCAGTTAAGTTATAATTAATTTCAATTAAGTTTGAGTTCAAACGAACGGGCCCTAAGTATAACGGGGAGGTATCAAATATTGATGAAGTGAGGAAGGCATGGAGAAAGATTTGGGAGTTAAGGTGCACGAGAGAATCAAAATATTGAGTTGTTGGATATATCACAGTGCTGTCTTGCAGTAGCGGACAATTTCAGAAAGATGTGATGTGCACCTGAGTTTGCATGTTGTTACTATGAGTGCAAGTAAGAAACGGTACTACATCTATTCTGTTGGGTTACTATGGTATTATTAACCCATGAGAAAGACCCCAACAAAAGCCCAACGCTAGGTTTTTAAAAACCTTAGCTTTTGGTTATAAATAGAAGTGTAGAAAGACATTCGAACATAAGATTGAGATTGAAGAAAGAGTATTTTGGATTTGCACTACACAGCCACAAAGATCAGACTGTTCCCAGAGATTGAACCGTGATCATCCTGAAATTTTAGCAGTAGCTTTACAGCGTCGTGACCTTCGTTTTTAACAGTGGAGATCAATTTTGGAAGTTGAGTATTTGTGGTCCAAACAGTAGCAGATTTTCGGAGATTTTTTTAGTGAGAATATTCCATATCTTGATATGATTTATTCCAAGTATATGATGCTTGTATGCCTCTAGTATATATAGAGAAGACTTGTATTGCTCTTTCATAGTGGTGATAGTGGATTTAAGCGGCCTAAGAGGTCCCGTGGTTTTTACTCTCGATTTGAGAGGTTTTCTACGTAAAATTTTGGTGTCTCGTCTGTGATTAATTTTCTACATTGCTGTTGGTTTTTGTTTCTGTCAAAGTATCCTATTTGTTTGCGTCCTCAAAGGTTCATTCAATTGTCAAACAAAGTTTATTCCGCCGTGTTTGTTTACCATTGTGGCTGATTTTCCATTAGAGTGGTATGAGAGCTATTGGTTATTTCTTTGAGGTTGACTTGATTGAACGATGGAAGCTAATACAAGTAGGATAGTTAATCTGAATGGTTCAAATTATCATGTCTGGAAAGGAAAGATGCAAGATCTGCTTGATGTGAAGATTATTATTTGCCTGTCTTTACTACTGATAAGCTTGAAAAGAAATTTGATGAAGAATGGAAGATTCTGCATAGACAAGTTTGTGGATTTATCCAAAAGTGGGTTGATGATATCACTAGTACAGAAAAAGCCTTTAGACAACGCTTATTTTAGACAATAGACATCATTTTCTGATAGGTTTTACATCAATTAACTACCATAACACATTTACTTAAAATTTGAACATCCAAAATAAAAAGTATCTTTATTCAAAATTCTCAACAATAGTTTATACACTTAAGATGTTTGATACATCTAAATGATACATCTTTATTCAACAAAGAATATTGGACTCGAGGATGAGCAATTCCAGGCAACAAAGAATCTAGGTTGAACCCATCTGCTTGAAGTTGTTATTATAATCTGCTCTGCCCATCAACACTTCCTGCAATGTTCAGAGGCGGAAGATTTCAATTAATGCGAAAAGTAAATCCATAAACACAATTAGACATTTACTAGCAAGAGAACAAATAAAGATATTTGCTTGTTTAACAGTAAAGAATGATGACTCGAGAAAAGGATGCATTTGTAGCTTCAAGAAGCAAAATTGATTTTCTTTTGCAAGGTATTACATTAACAATACAAACTAAAGATGATATTTGAAATGCTCGAGTCACCAAGGACACGAGATACAAAACTGAAGACTGAAGCAGATGGAATAAAACATGAAGGTTTGTGGTCAATATTATCTCCTACCTAGCTAAGTTCATTTAGGAAATGCATAAATTTCATTCAAAATTGGGATAAATTTCAGTATTTTGTTTCATCCATGATGTCACATTACTCAATTCACTAACTAGAGGCTCAAGCACTTTGGGGAAGGGAGAAAATATGCTGGGTTGGGGTATAGATGCTGAAGGTTCTAGTGGACCTTTTCGGCAGATGGGAATTTCAGCACAAATTCCCTTATGCAAGCAGCGTTGGCAATCAGAAAAATAAGAAAGGGTGGGAAGAGACACCGTTCCAGCTCTGGTCAAGGCTGGCTCCACCTAAGGTCAAGCTGCTGGTTTGGAGAGTTTATGGAGTCAGTTTACCTTCCAAGGTTAATCTCTTCAAACGCAGAGTAATAAGAAGGGAGGAGGACCTCGTATGTGTGTTTTGCAGATCGGTACAGGAGACTTCTGACCACTTAATGCTGCATTGCCCATGGAGCCGGAAGTTATGGGTTATGAGCATCAATTGGTGGGGAGCTAGCTGGGTAATGCCGGAGACTGCAAGAAATCTACTTGAAAGCTGGGCACTTCTCAGCACCTCAAAGTCATACAAGAGGGTATGGAGAACACTGGGTTACGCGATCGTATGGTCTATTTGGGAAGAGCGAAATAATAGGTGCTTCCAGAGCAAGACCAGGAGGGTGGAGGACGTTGGGGAATTAGTGAAGATCCGCCTCGCATGGTGGGAAAAATACCGAAGCTCTAAATGCCTATACTCGTCTTCAATAATCAGCAGAATCATTGAAGTACTGAGGGAGAGTTTCTAGAGCACTTGAGAAGTCCCCTGGCAGAATGGCAGCTAAAGTTAGGATATAACCCAAGTCACAACGTAGAGAGTAGAGTGGCAACACTTCAGGTGCGACTTGGCAGATATCCAGGCTGAAATCAAGCTTTCTCAGGGGTAGGGAATAGTCTTTAGTGAGTATTACCTTTTTTATTTTCAGTTGTAAGTGTTTCGACACAGTCAGGTGTAGCAGTGTATCTTTTTGGATGGTTTCATCCACTTATGAATCGAAAAAAAAAGAGTAAGCTAACCTTCAATGGCCTCTCTAGGTGTCTAGATGCCAAGTCCAATGGCTTTGTAGAAGCGGTTGCCTCCCTTTCGTGGCCTCTTTCCCTTGCCATTCTACTTCAAATTGCAATAAGTATCAAAATCCTTATTTATCAACACGTCAACAAACAAAAATCACCTCAAGTATCAAAAAATAGCATCGATTCCTCAATCTCAGACACTAAAAGCTATCATTAACGATTTAAGGAAATAATTGTAGAGAACCGAATACAAACCAAAAGCTGTCAATATATATTTCTGCTCCAAGCATCCGGACAAGCATGGATAGCAATTGCCCCTAGTATGGAGAAACCTACAAACCAAATCATCCTCTTACAAATTTCAAGAATCCTATTAAACATTTAGCAAAATGCAGAAGGATTTAGATAACAAACCTACATCTGTGATGGATCGTTAAGTTAGCCAACTATGTGAGGGAGATCCCAGAGTGGTATCCCTCAGACAGATGGCAGCGGAAATAAACTTTCGTACAGGAAATATAGAACGGAAAGTAAGTGCTCACGGTTTAGAGTGGAAACCTTACTGCAACCTTTGCAGCAGGCTGAAAACCACTTGCCTTCTGGACAGTTCCAGAAGGGCTTCAAGATCAATGTTATTGATGAAAGAGTATGCTTGTAGATTGTTACACTTTGTGACAGCTAACAATGCTACTCAACTCAAAGTATCAACTAACACGATTTGTCTCGTCTGCACACTGCAGCACTTCGTCAGCTCCGGAATTGATCTTCTCTTTGATCACCGATTGCTATCTCCAAAAAGCCGAACTTCTCTTCGAAGACTTCTCTTCCTTTTATAGTCTTTTTAAGTCGGCGAAGCATATCTCCATCAGAGATCCAGTTGTTATCTCGTAGATATGATATGGTTAAGATATTTCCAATATCTTAACCATATCACATATTCACCTTCCAAATGTGGCTTCGATCTTCCCATCATATACTTGTTCGTATATACGGATATCAATTCTTCTTGTCAATTATCCAGCGTGTATATACTCTTATATCTTCTGATTTGCGTCGAGTATATTCTCGCCGATCCGATCTCGTCATAAGTCGGTTTGTCTCTCACATGGAGTATATCTCTCTCGCAGCTTTGCTCTCTCTCAGAGATGTCCAGTGAGCTTACCTGTCAGACAGTGATTTCTACACACTCAAGTTGATTATTAGTTAAGTGTTTGTTATCATCAAAACACAAGGGTCCAACAAATTCCCCCTTTTTGATGATGACAAACACTTCTTCACAGATAAGAAATCACACACAGTAATTTATTCACTAAATATTTATTTAAAGTCTAGCTAGCATAGTTCCCCCTCAGATAGACATCCGCTTAAATTTCGGTACTGATTTCCCCCCTTAGTGTATGCACATAGTTCTTCCCCCTTTTGGCATCATAAAAAAGAATGTGCAAAGAAGAACACAGAGTAATAGAAAGAAAAAACAGTTCATTCATGCCTGCAAGTTAGAAGCGTGTCATTCAGACACCATACATGCGGCAGAGAGTTCAAAAAGCATAGAGAATTTAAACATGAAATTAAGAAAAAACAAGTTCAAAAGGAGGGGGGGCTAATGTGGGTGGGGATAGCAAGGAGGGGAGTCCTTCATCTGGTTCACAATCTCTGTGGCAAGGTCCTTCATTTGCCCTGAGAAATCTTGGACAGCCACGGACATTGCCCCCGAGTCAACAGTTATTGCAAGCTCCAGGTCAACCACCTTCTGCTTCACGAGCTGCAATTCAGACTTCACCTATATCAGCTCAGTTTTTGCCTCTACCACCTCAGATTTGACCTCCTTTAGCTCACCCCTGAGCTTCTTCATCTCTGCACGAAGCACCTTCAGCAGCGCCAGCACCTCACTTAAGCCCTCAGAGGGGGTTGCCTCGTTACCACTGACGGGAGCAGCAACATTGATAGGAGTCACATCCTTGACCTCCTCATCCTCATTCTCAACCACTGCTACAACAGCAGGAACTGTCCATCCGACTCCGGCAGAGAACTCCAAACCCAGTTTGGTAATGTGATCCTCACACAGTGCAGACGAAAGCACTCTCTCGGTCTCAGGGTGGTAAGCTTCCCAGTACTTCAATATCTCCTTCACAAATCCCGGAAAGGGCAGTCCATTAGAGGGATTGTTGCTGTTGTTCTCCATATGCTTCATGACCTGAAAGGCCAAGTTCACTTGCTGCTTCTGCAAGATTTGATCAACCAACAGCATATCCTGAAAGGTTACTAGACTGTGCTTGTGCTTCCTGGGGGAGATATTCGATACAAGGATTCTGTGTAGGATCCTAGGGAGCACGTCCATGTGAGTGTTCTCCCTCTGACCCTTCGCTGTGACATCCAGCCCGAGCCTTTGAAACACTTCTGCCTTTGCCACAGTACCTGGCCAGGCACCTTTTGAGTAGGTGGCATACCCTCCTTTGGGCACCCCCAGAACTGTGGCCAACTCCCTCATGCTCACGGAGTACCACTCACCGCCCACTATAGCCGACAGCTCCCAGTTACCTTTTCCTTCTTCCTTTTCAACCAGCTTTACTTTTGAATAAAACTCCCTCACCAATTTCTCATCAACAACAACAGGTTTCTTGAACAAGGCGCCCCACCCTTGGGCCTCCAATAATTCAACGATTTCTCCTAACCTATTCGTTGCCAGCCACTCGTCATCAAGTACTAACTCCAGTGCAAACCCTCTCCCTGCTTCCTCCGACTCTTTGGCACTATCATCCGACTCGGTCACTTCTTCAACATGCGGAGCAGAGGACCGGCCAGATCTCTGACTTTTCCGGGCGGATGCGGGAGCGGGTTTCCTTGCTCGTTTGCCCGCCGACCTGGTAGCCACCGAGGTTTCCTTTTTAACATGGTGCTGGGAGGAGGAATCCGCTCGCAGAGCTTCTAGTCGTTCCTCAAATCGGACCACGTCTTTAGCCACTGTAGAGCCGGTCGGACCAGAGCCAGACAGCGTGACCGACTGTAGAATAGCCTCCAGGTTGAGAGGGTTGACGCCGCTTGCGATCAACTGAGCGGCCATGTCGGCGGCTTTGACGGATGAGAGATTCGATTTAGGGTTTGCAGACGCCATGGGGAACTTCTGAATTTTTGAGAGAAGAACTGTTGTCTGAGAGTGATGAGATGCGACAGAACGCTCAGTCTGCTCGCTTTAAATATCCTCTGCAAACCCTAGAGGTTATGAGACAATAGAAACCCCAAACGTCGCCTCCTTTCAAAAAATAAACCGCCTTCAATTTTTAGCAATTTCTATCTTTTCTTCCCTTCCAAAAACGGTTCCGCATTAACCCCTTGCCAAAACCAAATCAACCTGAAAGGGCATGCGCCAACAGGCAGGGGAGTGACACGTATCATCTGTAATTTAAGCGTGTTGCCTCATAAAAGCAACCGACGCGACAATTCCCCACTGCAGAAAAACTGTTCACCTTTCAAGTCACTTTTACCTTTTCCCAACGCTCAGTCATCTTTACCAGAGGATGTAATTACTTATCTTCACAACTGTCACTGAGATTGCTTCCCTGCTAAAGGGGATCCGTTCAAGGTGATAGCTCAGTCTTACTGTCTCATGGGTACACACGGTTTTGGTATGGCGTGCAACTTTACCCGAATGGTACAAATAACACCACACATAATCACAAAAAATTGAGAACTTTCAAGCAAAATTTGTTTTCTTCGTACCTCATGTGAAAGAACTCCGGGAAGGAACATTTCGACGGGCTCATAGGAGTGTTTCACACGAAGATAGGCTAGGGTTGGTCTAGAGTACCTCCTTGGATTATATTGTGGGATCAAATATGGAGGTCTCTTTTAGGCAGAAAGAAATCATAATTTCATGTCTTTCGGTCCCTAATGCAGTCATCAGTCATATAGCAAGCATGTACGGCTACATTATGAACACAACTCACTTTTTCACTAGCACAGAACATCCATGTTAATATATCCATCAGACGTGACTCATATGCATCTAGTCTAGCCAATCACTGAGGGAGCAACAATAGAGCATAGCTTTAAGGGAGAGAAACCATACCTAGTTCGAGCCTCAACTTCTCGTAGGGTTCTCTGTGCAAAGCCTTTGTGAATATGTCTGCAATCTGTTCCTCAGTTCTGCAATATTCCATCTCAATTGTTCCCTTTTCCACACAGTCTCGTAGAAAATGATACCGAATTTCTATATGCTTGGTACGTGAGAATTGCCCTGGATTTTTTGAGATGTTAATAGAACTAGTGTTATCACATAAGATCTTAGCACAATTAGTAATAACACCGTAGTCACTTAGCTGTTGTCTGATCCACAGCAGCTGCGCACAACAAGAGGCAGCGGCGATGTACTCCGCCTCAGCTGTGGATATCGCAATTGAGGACTGCTTCTTTGATGCCCAAGAGATGAGACAGGGTCCAAGATATTGAGCCATCCCTGATGTGGACTTCCTGTCCGTCTTGCACCCAGCATAGTCTGCATCAGTGTATGCCTCCTGGCGCAATTCACCTCCCCTTGGATAGAACAGGCATAGGTCATCTGTTCCCTTCAGATATCTCAATATTCTCTTTACTGCTTTCACGTGGGTTTCCCTGGGATCAGCCTGAAACCTTGCACACAGACAAACACTAAATACGATGTCAGGTCTGCTAGCGGTGAGATATAACAGTGAACCAATCATTCCCCTGTAAAGAGTTGGATCCACCCGAGGAGAGGACTCATCCTTTGTCAGGGTGTCATTTGGGGACATTGGCGTGGCACATGTCTTGGCAGATTCCATCCCAAACTTCTTCAGAATCTCCTTTACATACTTCTACTGATGGATTCGGGTACCATCCTCTCCTTGAGCAACTTGAAGTCCAAGGAAGTACTTGAGCTCACCTACCATGCTCATCTCGAATTCACTTGACATTAAATCTGTAAACTTTTTAATAAGTTTGGGATTAGTTGAACCAAAAATGATATCATCCACATATACCTGAACTACCAGAGTGTCTTTCCCTTCCTTCAGAAGGAAGAGTGTTTTGTCCACCTCTCCTCGGACGTATCCGTGGGATAGTAGAAACTGTGACAGTCTTTCATACCAGGCGCGGGGTGCTTGCTTCAGCCCATATAGAGCCTTGTCAAGGATGTGGACATGATCAGGGTGAGAGTGATCCTCGAACCCTGGTGTCTGACTGACATATACTTTGTCCTTCAGAACTCCGTTCAGGAAGGCCATTTTCACATCCATTTGCTGCAGAGTAAAACCATGGTAAGTCGAATAAGCAATTAATAGTCTGATTGCTTCTAACCTTGCGACAGGGGCGAAGGTTTCATCGTAGTCGATTCCCTCTTGCTGGTTGTACCCTTTGACTACCAGGCGAGCTTTGTTTCTCACAACTACTCCCTTGTCGTCCATCTTGTTTCTGAAGACCCATTTTGTTCCTATCACATTCTTATCCTGTGGTCTAGGAACCAGTCGCCATACCTTGTTTCTTTCAAACTGATGCAGTTCCTCTTGCATGGCATTGACCCATTCTGGATCCTTCAGCGCATCCGCAATCGTCTTTGGTTCTGCATGAGAGATGAAAGACGCAAATCCACAGAAATGACACAGTTCGTCCAAACTTACCTGATTCTGCGATGTGTAGCATTGGTAGTCCCTCGTCCAGGTTGTGGGCTGAGTAACTCTCCCGCTCCTTGTAGTTCTGGGTTCCTGCGCAGTCCCTGCCGGAGGAGGGTTATTCGTAATCTCTTCTTCATTGGGGGGGGGGGGTCTGCGTTGACCTCTATCACTTGGTCTTCTAGAGCTTGCCCTTCAGCTAGTATCTCTGTTTGCGGAGCTTCGGCTGGCTCAGCAAGTTCTTGAACAGCAGCCTGAACGACCTCTGGAGCTGGCTCTGTAGTCTCGTTTTGGGCGGGTTCCCAGTCGGGATCCGACCTATCAGTAAGCTGGAGTTCTCCATCATCTTGTGAGGAGGGATCTTTCACAAGCTGTCCAGTCACGGCGCGCTCATCAAAGGTTACGTGAATGCTCTCCTCCACCCATTCCAATCTCAGGTTGTAAACTTTATATGCTCTGCTATGGCTTGGGTACCCTACGAACACGCCTTCATCGCTTCTTGGATCGAACTTTCCCAGATTTTCTTTTCCATTGTTGTGTACGTAGAACCTGCAACCAAACACTTTCAAATGAGCAATGTTAGGCTTTCTTCCCCTCAGAAGCTCATAAGGTGTTTTTCCTATTAGAAATCGTAGGGATGCTCGGTTCAGTATGTAGCTGGCGGCATGTACTGCCTCAGCCCAGAATCCCTTGGGAACACCACTGGCAATCGGCATTGTCCTTGACATGTCTTCCAGTGTCCTGTTCTTTCTCTCTACCACACCATTCTGCTGAGGAGTCCGTGGTGCTGAGAAGTTGTGATCTATCCCAGCTGTCCTGCACAGGGAGATAAACTGGGAGTTCGAAACTCGGTTCCGTTGTCAGTCCGAATAGATACTAATTTCTTACTCAATTTGTTTTCAATTAGCTTCAGCCATGACACAAACTCAGAGTACGTTTCATCTTTAGAACTCAGAAAGATGGTCCATGTATACCTGGAATAGTCATCCACGATGACTAATATATACCTGTTGCCTCCACGGCTGACGACGTTGACTGGACTGCATAGATCCATGTGAATCATGTCCAGAGGAGCTGAAGTACTCACTGATTGTTTTGACTTAAACGAAGTACGTAGGTGTTTGCCTGTGGCACAGGCGCTGCATATCTGATCGAACGAGTTTTCCACTTTTGGTAAACCAACCACCAATTCATTTTGATGGAGTTTATGAATCAGCCTCGTGCTTGCATGTCCAAATCTCTTGTGCCACAGCAATGTGTCGTCGGTGATGCTTGACTGACAAATCTGTTTCAAATTCATCAAATCATTTATCATTTTAGTTACCATTCATCAAAATAATACCTCTTTTAGTTACCATTTATCAAATCATTTCAATTAAAAATAAAACATGTCAAATCTGTTTCAAATTCATATGTAAATAAACAATTGGAATTGGATCAAATACAAACCAACATTATAAATAAAAACAACAATTCATAAAAAAATTGACACGTGTAAAAATTGACCAATCAAAATTCATTCCGTTCAGGGTTCTTTTTGTAAATAAAAATCACACACGCAGACTTATTTAAAAATACATAAAAGATAGGAGGGGTATAATCGTCCTAAAATTTGCTACAGTAAAATTTGACTTCGCTACAGTAAAATTTGCTACAATTTTTAAGTTTGATCATTCTCTCTTTAAGTCTGATCATTCTCAATTTATAATCTTTTAGTTATCAGTTTTAAGTCTGATCATTATCAATATTAAGTCTGATCATTGTTTATTATTAAGTCTGATCATTGTCTATTATTAAGTCTGATCATTGTCTATTTAAGTCTGATCATTATCAATTCTAAGTCAGATCATTATCAATTTTAAGTCTGATCATTGTCAATTTTAAGTCTATCAATAATAAGTCTGATCATTGGCTATTATTAAGCCTGATCATTATCTATTTAAGTCTGATCATTATCAATTCTAAGTCTAATCATTGTCAATTTTAAGTCTGATCATTATCAATTTTAAGTCTGAACATTATGTTTCTAAGTCTGATTATAATCAATTTTAAGCCTGATCATTGTCTATTTAAGTCTGGTCATTTACCATTTTTAAGTCTGGTCATTATCAATTTATAGTCTGATCATTACCAGTTTTAAGTCTGATCATTCTCTCTTTAAGTCTGATCATTATCAATTTGTAGTCTTTTAGTTACCAGTTTTAAGTCTGATCATTTTCTCTTTAAGTCTGATCATTCTTAATTTTAAGTCTGATCGTTAACAATTTTTAAGTATGATCATTCTCTCTTTAAGTCTGATCATTCTTAATTGTAAGTTTGATTATTACCAATTTTTGAGTCTGATCATTCTCAATTTGCAGTATTTTAGTTACCAGTTTTAAGTGTGATCATTCTCTCTTTAAGTCTGATCATTCTCAATTTTAAGTCTGATCATTAACAATTTTTAAGTCTGATCATTTTCTCTTTAAGTCTGATCATTCTTAATTTTAAGTCTGATTATTACCAATTTTTAAGTCTGATCATTCTCTCTTTAAGTCTGATCATTCTCAATTTTAAGTCTGATCATTAACAATTTTTAAGTCTGATTATTCTCTCTTTAAGTCTGATCATTCGTAATTTTAAGTCTGATTATTACCAATTTTTAAGTCTGATCATTCTCTCTTTAAGCTGATCATTCTCAATTTGTAGTCTTTTAGTTACCATTTTTAAGTCTGATCAATCTCACTTTAAGTCGGATCATTCTCAATTTTAAGTCGGATCATTAACAATTTTTAAGTCTGATCATTCTCTCTTTAAGTCTGATCATTCTTAATTTTAAGTCTGATTATTACCAATTTTTAAGTCTGATCATTCTCTCTTTAAGTCTGATCATTCTCAATTTTAAGTCTGATCATTAACAATTTTTAAGTCTGATCATTCTCTCTTTAAGTCTGATCATTTTTAATTTTAAGTCTGATTATTACCAATTTTTAAGTCTGATCATTCTCAATTTGTAGTCTTTTAGTTACCAGTATTAAGTCTGATCATTCTCTCTTTAAGTCTAATCATTCTCAATTTGTAGTCTTTTAGTTACGAGTTTTAAGTCTGATCATTCTCTCTTTAAGTCTGATCATTCTCAATTTGTAGTCTTTTAGTTACCAGTTTTAAGTCTGATCATTCTCTCTTTAAGTCCGATCATTCTCAATTTGTAGTCTTTTAGTTACTAGTTTTAAGTCTGATCATTGCTATTTTTTAAGTCTGATCATTTCCAAGTTTAAGTCTGATCATTAACAACTCGTGGACTAAATTGAAAATAACATTATTAGGTTTATACTCCTCCGTGTGGAATGACTATAATACCCCTCCATATGTTTGTTCGGGATTTTGACTAAATGGGACACGTGTCAGCTTAAAATTCGGTCTGTAGTTTTTATATATAAATCGGTTTATACCTGAACCGCACTCTAAACAATTTTTATTTAATAAATAGTTATAAAAATATTTGAATAAAATTTAATTAATTAAAATAAATATATTTCATAATTGCTAATAAAAATATAAAATTATTTTTATAAATATAATTTTAAAAACTATATTTATAAATAAAACATGTATTTTATGTATATCTAATATTGATATGATATCATAAGACCACCTACCGGACATTCTCATAGTACTACTGATTCAAGATGATGATATTAATTTTTTGAATGTTAATTAGACATTTATGCTGAGATATTTGAGTGTTGATCGTAGAATTAACACTCAAATATCCCCGCATAAATGTCTACATCAACATTCAAAAAATTAATATCATCATCTTGAATCTGTAGTACTATGAGAACGTCCGGCAGGTGATCTTACGATATAACATCAATATTAGATATACATAATCAAATATCCCCGCATAAATGTCTAAATCAACATTCAAAAAATTAATATCATCATCTTGAATCTGTAGTACTATGAGAACGTCCGGCATGTGGTCTTACGATATAATATCAATATTAGATATACATAAAATACATGTTTTATTTATAGGGTCAAGTTCAGGTAAAAACATATTTTTATATGTAAACTATAAGGGGCGCGCTCAAATGAGAACTAGTCTTACACAAAGAACATGAGAGCTCATGCCAGCCACTCATTAAGATTGGATGAGTGATTCATATCATGCCACGTGAATTAGGTTAGTGGATGATGAGTCACCAAAATAGTTGCCCTCCGGGGGCAATTACGTCCTGTGTTCATTTCCCCCTCAAAAACATCCAATAAGGTCTATCCCCTTCTCTCTCCGCATTGTGTCAAGCTGAAGTAAGGTGTCAAGCTGCAGCTTCTCTCTCCTCGTGGTGAAGCTTTTCTGAACCCAGTTTTCAATACGATGACGACAAGAGAACGGAAAACAAGTGGGGCGTCAGAGTCATGTTGCCGGCGAGAAGAGGTTAGGGTTTCGTGTAGAAATAGTCCGATTTTGGGTTCGGTGCATTTGTTTGAAATCGGTGTGAAAATTTAGGGTTCGTATTATGTTTTCGGTGCCGGTGATAGTGTTTTGGTGTTAGGTTATGAGTGGTGGTATGTAGATAATATTTCGGTGTCAGTATTCGATTGTTCCTATTAAATAGGTTAGGGGTTGGATTATGTATGTGCAAACGATTAGGGTTTCGATTGTTGCTATGCCACCATTTTGATGTGAACATATGGAGATGCAATGTGCATATACAAAATTGCAGATTTACAATGTACCATTTTAGTGTTGAAGATATTCATTTGTGAGGGTATACTTGTGCCATTTGCAAAAGTGCAGAGTTAAACCCTATACAAAAGTGCAGATTTAAAATCAGACAATTTTATGTTGAAAGATTTATTTATAGTTGTGCCATTTGCACTTTGATTCAATTGTTTCTTCTACGTTGCACTTGAAATCAATGCCAACCTGTGCATGTTGCACTTATTTTACAATTAGAATGGTAAAGTCATGTTTGGTCTGCACTGTAAATATTCAAGTCCATGTTTGTTCTGAACTTTTTAACAATCGCTACCGCTCAAGTTCCTGGTTGTTTTGCCCTCTGTTCCAAGAACTGCAAGCCTTGTATGTTTTGCACATTTCAACATTTGATGGGCTGCCTATTTAGCACTTTCAATATTCAAGTCCTGTTTGATATGCACTTTTTTAAAATGGGCACTGATATGGCCACTTGATGTCGTGTTTGTTCTGCACTTCATATGCACTTGTTCTGCCATGTTTGTTCTGCAATTGATATGGTAACTGTTTGTGATTCACTTGATATGGCCACTGATATGGCGACTTTGTAAATAATGGCCACTTTGATGCCCTTGTTTCTTCTACCTTGCACTTGAAATCAATGCCAACCTGTGTAGGTTGCACTTACTTTACAATTTAAAATGATAAAGTCATGTTTGTTCTGCACTTTAAATATTCAAGTCCATGTTTGTTCTGCACTTTTTAACAATAGCAACCATACTTATTTTGCACTTCTAAATAGTAATTGATTTACGTATTATGCACTCCTACCACTCATGTTCCTGCTTGTTTTGCACTCTGTTCCAAGAAATGCAAGCCTTGTATCGTTTGCACTTTTCAATACTTGATGGCGTGTGTATTTTGCAATTTCAATATTCAAGTCCTATTTGTTCTGCACTTTTTAAAAATGGCCACTGATATGGCAACATGATGGCCTGTTTGTTCTGCACTTTTCAATATTCAAGTCCTGTATATTTATCTGAAATGGCCACTGATAGTGGTTATTTAATTGACAGTGAAGAGAATGAGAAAATGCAAAATGGCGTCGGCAGGACCACCGGTGTTAATAACAGTGCCGGAAAATTCTGATGATGTTTTTTTTGTAGAACCATTTGCAAGAGGCAGGGGGAAGGAAATTGTGAACGAAGGTGGAGAGGGTGGAAGTCGTGGCGGGAAAGTACGGACTCGAGGAGGTAAAGGTGGAGGTTTCGAACTCAAAGTGCAGATACGGTTAAGAGAAGATGCTAGAGGTGACAGTGCGGAGGTAAATGAAATGGACGTGCAAGTGGAAGCAGGGGTGAGTGAGGGAGTGCGGAATGTTGCGGTCGAAGGGCAGGGAGGTGATGCAGGAGAGGAAGAGCAAGTTGGAGAGGTTGATGAGGTTGAGGAGGGCAGGAAACAGAAAAGGAAACCACGTAAAATCATTAGTGGTGCATTTGAAGGGCAAATAATGAGCACAAGGAATTCTCAGAAAGTGCTTCGTAATACTATTTTACATTTAAATGATATACATAAGGCAGAGCTAGAAGAAATTGGATTCAGAGACTGCTGCTATCTGGATGTTACTGAGATTCCATCCAAATTTGGACGCTGGCTGGTTGAATCATTTGACGCAGACAGGTGCGCTCTACGTGTAGATGAAGGGTGGGTAAAAATAACACCGAAACGTGTGGCGAAAATTCTAGGGATCCCAAGGGGGAATGAGAAGATTGTCCTTCCAACTGTTGTCGGCAGTTCAAATGAGATGGTGAAAAGATGGAGGTTCGAAATGGGTTTAGAAAATGGAAGTGTGAATCCGTGTGAAGTTTCACAAGAAGTGCTAAAAACGACCAGGGAGGCGAATGGTTCAAGGTGCAGTTCCTAGTGCTGTTCTCGACTATAATGATCCAAAGTAATAGGAACGTCAGTTGCAATATTAGGATACTGCATATTCTAGATAACCTGTCAAAGGTGACAAGCTATGACTGGTGCGGATTTTTGGTTGATAAATTGGTAAGCACAACGAGGGACTGGCAAAAGGCACCTAATTCAGCGTATTCCGGGCCGCTGACTTTCCTAACGGTGCGTATTGTAAATGTTTAATGTGTTTGTTTTGAAATTAATAATGCACTCAACTTATGATTTATATACCCTTAATACAGATTTTTTACTGCGAAATGTGCGAGGCAAAGGGGTACACCGATGAGCGCAAGGAACCTGTCCTGAAAGATTGGAGTACCACAAGCTTGAGAAAGCGAGTATATTATGAAATGAAAAATGGAGGGTTCGGATTAGGAAGGGTAAGGAGACGATATAGAAAATGGATGGAGATTAAAATATATCCATGTGAATGATGAGTCGAATCCTCGACTCGTTTACATACCCATTTACGAAGAGTTTTGGTCCATTCCCGATGCTATTTCGATGCCATTTGACCATTATTATTGCATTTCAGGCTTGGAGCAACCATCCATTGAGCTCAAGACCTTAACACGAGAATTCAGGGAAAATTCGAAGATTTGAGCAAGTTTGGGCGAAAAGGAGTTCCAGTCGACCGACTGGGAATTTCCCCTACACCAGTCGGTCGAGTAAGAAGAAGCCCCAGAATGCTCCTCAAACGTGCCCATCGAGTCTGTCGATTGGACCAGCCAGTCGACCGACTGACATGAAGCTTAGCAGTGCACAGGATGCGAGTCGATCGACTGGGACCTCCAGTCGGTCGAGTTGACGAATGCCTCAGATGGACCTCCAAGCGTGTCAATCGAGTTGGTCAACTAGACCTTCAGTCGACCGACTGGGAAATTCCTTCATCAGCCATATTCTCAACACCAGTCGACCGACTGGGAAAACCAGCTCCCACCAGTCGACCGACTGGAGCTACAGTACCGGAAACCCTAATGTTGGGGGATTTGGAAGAGACTTTTGCACTGATTTTGAGGAGCATCTAGCACGAATTTCAAGGCGGATTGAGTGAAGAAGAAGACCAACAACAAGGACCCTTCATACTCTTGAATCTACATATTGGTTTTAGACTCCTAAACTCCATCTCCTTCATTTGCTTTTGTTTGTAAAATCACTATGAGTGAGTAGTGACCTTGATTGGGGATTATGGATCCCCTAGATATGTTTGTGACATTGTGAACACTATAGATGCTAATGATGAATGAGTTTGCACATGAATCTTCTTCATTGAACTTAATGTTTCAAGTTACCCATAAGGTGTTTGTGAAATGTCCTCAATGGGAACTTTGCTTGATCTCGTGTTTGATGTAGCTCACGTTGATCAACATGACTTCAATGAACTAAATGAAGAAGCATTAGGACTTTTGAGTTAGTTGGATAATTCATTAACCTAATGAGAATTGCTTGGATTTAACAAGAACATGTTTGTTTAGCCAATATAGCGCGAGTGTGAGGCTTGAAATTCATGTTCTATAGTACCAATAGAGCGCGAGTGTGAGGTGCTATGCGAGATGTAACCTCTTGATACTAGGTTGTAGCGCGAGTTGAACTTAGTATTAATGTTGCATGAGCTAAATTCTATACGTGTGCATGTGATTTCATCATTGGTATATCATTCCATTGTCATAATAATTGTCTAGGTGGTGAAGTAATCCCTAGTCATCTTTTAATTGAAAGTTGAACCCTTTTGCAAGTTTAATCTCACTTTGGATTGAAAAATAGACCCCCCCCAAACAATAGACATTCTAATCTTATTGTTAGCACCATTAGTTTAATCACCTATCTTTTGGGTTCGACCTCGGTTCACCCGAGTCAATATAAATGTTTTGATTGACGTGACCTAGCATAAGTTTTTGGATTCTTATTCGAATACTTTAGCTATATTTGCAACCGATCAAATGGCGCCGTTGCCGGGGATAGGTTAATTAACTAGGTGCTACTAGATTGTTTAGTTTGTCTACTTTCCCTTGCTCGATAGTTATTGCTTGTTTTTCATTGCTAAGAATTTCTTTTGTTCTCGCAGGCACTTGAATGAACATAAGATTTAAGGGGCAAAAACAAGTAGCTACCGGTTCAACTTCAAACCTCCAAACCGTCAAGAAACCAAGAGGTAGACCTCGCAAGAACCCTCCTCCCATTGATCCTATTGTTCCTCCGGCTTTCCAAGGCCCAAGATCTCGTCCACCTCCACTCCTAAACCCACTACCTTACTTGCCACCGGGATTTAGAATGGAAGATGAGATAGAGAACCCTCCCGCTCTTCAAAGAAACAACCAAAACTATAGAATGGAAGAGGATAGGGAAGAAGACCACCCCGCTAGACAAAACAACTTTGATGATCAAAATCATGTACGGAATCCTCCCGCTCCTCAAAGGAATGTTAGAAATTATAGATACGATGACGAGGATGATGAGAGACCCGTTGGAGATTATATGACCCCTACCCTTGAAGGGAATGGCTCGGCTATTATGCCTCCGGATGAAGATGCATTTGATTTTGATGTGAAATCTTCCTTAGTCCATATGGTGACCCATGATCAATACCAAGGAGTTGGGAACCCTTCTACCCATTTGGCTAACTTTCAAGAACATTGCCGCACTTATAAGCCAAGGGATGTACCCGTGGAATATGTCTATTTAAAGCTCTTCCCGTCTTCACTATACGGAGATGCGAAGGAATGGTTGCAAAACCAAGAGCCGGGATCCTTTAGGACTTGGAGCGCGCTAGCTAATGCCTTTCTCTCCAAATTCTTTCCACCATCAAGGACAAAGAAATTCACTGATTTTATATTGACGTTCTCTCAAAGAGATAATGAGCTATTTCATCACGCCTATGATCGATTCAAGCATTATTTAAATGAATGCCCTCACCATAACTTTCGAAGAGCGGATCTTATGAGATATTTCTATCTTGGCTTGACCAAAGAGGCCAAAGGCCAAATGGACACGGCTAGTGGTGGTGCAATCATGGAGTTACCGGCAAACCAAGGATTTAAAGTCATAGAGAAGATCGCCACAAATTTCGATAGATATCAAGGAGTCGATCACAAGAAAATGGCCAAGTCTAGAGAGGATTCTTCAAATTATGTGACCAAAGACCAATTCGGTGACTTGGTCAAGAAAATGGAAGGAATGACAAGCATGGTTAACTCTTTGGAGGTGTCCAAACCAAGGAATGAAAAAGAGAAGAATCCGGTCCAACAACCTTGTTTTATATGCTCTAGCACGAGGCATTCTACGAAAGCTTGTCCCGATGGGAGATACGAAGATGATGACGATGGGTATGAAGAAGCCCACTATGTAAATCAACAAAGAAACTACGCTCAAAATTCTAATCCTACCACAAGAAATTATGAGCCTCCGCAAAGAAGAATGGCAAATGACTCAAATTTCCCTCCTAAGTCTCAAGGGCAAAACAACTATCCAGGGAACTACCAAAGACAAGGATATGGCTCCAACCAAAACTCTCAATATCCCAACCAAGGGAACCATCAAAGACCTTATCAAGCCAAGCCTCCAATGAATGATCAAGGAACCTCCAATCCACAAAGACAAGCTCCTTCCAACACTCAAGATAACACTATGATGTCTATGATGGCTCAAAGGCTAGAAAATCAAAAAGAGACCAACAAGAGAATGGAGCAATTGGAAGCCTATAACAAGATGCTTGAGAATCAAGTGGCTCAACAGGCCGTAGCATTGAAGCACTTTGGGAAACTACCTTCTCAACCGGATGTAAATTTTACCGAACATATCAATGCCATCACATTGAAGAGTGGAAGAGTCTTGCCTACCCCTCAAGGGAAGCCGAATCTTAATTCTAAGGAGGTAGAAGAGGAAGTTGCTAACGAAAATGCCGAAGTTGAACTTCAAGCTCCCATGGAAGAAAAAGAAAAAGAAAAAGAAAAAGAAAAAGAAAAAGAGGGAGAGCCGATTTTGATGAGGAAATATGTGCCCGTGATACCTTTCCCTCAAAGGCTAAAAAAGAGCAAGCTAGATGCCCACTTCCAAAGATTTGTGGAGATGTTGAAGAAGTTGTATGTCACGCTTCCATTCCATGAGGCAATCACTCAAAATCCTACCTATGTAAAATTCTTGAAAGATATTGTGTCTAATCGTAGAGTTATTGACGAATCTAGCATGGTAGCATTGAATGTTGAGTGTAGTGCCATTGTGCAAAGTAGAATGCCTAAGAAAATGCAAGATCATGGATCATTTTCTATTCCTATCTCTTTAGGAAAGATTGAAATTGATAGGGCATTGTGTGATTTGGGAGCTAGCATTTCTTTAATTCCCTATTCATTGTTTGAGCAAATTGATGTGGGTGAACTCCATCCTACTACTATTTCATTGAAACTAGCCGATAGAAGTTCTAGAATCCCTAGGGGAGTTCTTAGGGATGTGCCTATTAAAGTTGGTAAATTCTTTATTCCCGTAGACTTCTATGTGCTAGAAATGGATGTTGAGCAAGAAATGCCCGTTATTCTTGGTAGACCTTTTCTTAACACCGTTGAGGCGGTCATTAGATGTGGAGAAGGGTCCATTGAATTGAAAATAGGGGATGAAAAGTTGAAATTTTTTCTGAAAAATGCCATGAAAGCTCCCACTTCATCTTTTGAATGCAATTTGCTTGATATATCTTGTGAAAATCTTGAGCTAACATCTTTTGAAAGTGAAGTCATGGACTTAGATGATTCTAGTATGCTTTTTACCTCGCTAATGGATATGGAAGATGAGGAAATGTGTGACTTGACTTTGGCCGAAGGAGATAAATTATTTGATGCTTATCAAGGTGAAGAAAACCAAATGCCGAGAGGTAAGGAATTCGAAGGAGAGTTAAAACCTCTACCTTCGAATCTAAGGTATGAGTTTCTTGGGTCTAATTCTACGCACCCGGTTATAGTTGGTGCAACCTTGAATGAGAATGAAACGTCCAAACTTTTGCATGTCTTGAAAAATAATAGAAAAGCTTTGGGGTACTCTATTGATGATCTTAAGGGAATTAGCCCTTCGTTATGCATGCATAGGATAAATGTTGATGAGAATGCAAAACCTTCTAGGGAGTTTTTAAGGAGATTGAACCCTAACCTTAGCGAAGTTGTCTTTAAAGAAATTACTAAGCTAAGAGATGCGTGAATCATTTATTCGGTCCCGGATTCGGAATGGGTAAGCCCCATCCATGTCGTCCCCAAAAAGGGAGGACTTACGGTTGTGCAAAACGATAAGGGAGAGTTGGTCCCTACAAGAACCGTAAATGGATGGAGGATGTGCATTGATTATAGGAAATTGAATAAAGAAACTAAGAAAGATCACTTTCCCATTCCTTTTATCGATCAAATGCTTGAAAGACTTGCGGGACATGAATACTTTTGTTTCCTAGATGGTTATAGCGGATTTCATCAAATTCCCATTTTGCCTAATGACCAAGGAAAAACTACATTTATATGTCCTTATGGAACTTTTGCATTTAGACGCATGCCCTTTGGGTTATGCAATGCACCGGGAACGTTTCAAAGATGCATGATGTCTATTTTTAGTAATTACATTGAGAAATGCATGGAAGTTTTCATGGATGACTTCTCTATTCATGGAACTTCATTTGATGATTATTTAACGAATCTTTCTCATGTTCTTACTAGGTGCATTGAAACGGGTTTGGTGCTAAATTGGGAAAAGTGCCATTTTATGGTTCAAGAGGGAATTGTGCTTGGGCATTTGGTGTCTAGTAGAGGTGTGGAAGTTGATAAAGCAAAAGTTCAAGTTATTGAGCAACTACCACCACCAAAAGATCAAAAAGGAGTTGGAAGTTTCCTAGGCCATGCCGGTTTCTACCGGAGATTTATTAAGGACTTCTCAAAGATTGCCAAGCCGCTAACTCATCTCCTATGCAATGATGTGCAATTCAACTTTGATGAAGATTGCTTAGAGGCATTAGAAAAGCTCAAGAAAGCTCTTGTATCGGCACCCATAGTGCGACCAACGAATTGGGATCTTCCATTCGAGCTTATGTGCGACGCAAGCGATTATGCTATTGGATCCGTTTTGGGACAACGAGTCGATAAGAGACTCCATGTAGTCTACTATGTGAGCAAGGTGCTAGATAATGCTCAAATGAACTATACTACCACCGAGAAAGAGTTGCTAGCCGTGGTATATGCTTTTGAAAAATTCAGACCATACCTTGTGGGATCCAAGACAATCACCTACACAGATCACGCCGCCATTAAGTATTTGATGACAAAGAAAGATGCAAAGCCAAGACTTATTCGATGGATCCTTCTTTTGCAAGAGTTCACTATTGAAATCAAAGATAAAAAGGGGGTCGAAAATGTGGTGGTGGACCATCTTTTAAGAGTTGAGCTTCATGATTCAAAACAGTTCTCATCACCTATAGGAGACTCTTTTATCAGAGAATATTTGCTTAGTGTAGAAGAGAATGCCCCTTGGTACGCAGACTATGTGAACTATTTGACGTGCAACATTCTCCCGAATGACCTCGATCATAACCAAAGGAGGAGGTTCTTGCACGACGTCTCGAGGTACTTTTGGGATGACCCTTTCTTGTACAAGCTATGCCCAGAAGGCATTTATAGAACGTGTGTGCCCGAAGAAGATATGAAAGGAATTATAGCTTGTTGTCATTCATCTTCCTATGGTGGTCATGGTTCCGCTTCCAAGACCACGGCTAAAATTCTTCAATCGGGATTTTATTCGCCCAATGCATTCAAGGATACGTATCAATTCGTCAAGGCTTGTAACGAATTTCAAAGAATGGGCAACATTGCTAGAAGAGATGAAATGCCTCAGAAAGGGATCTTAGAAGTTGAAGTATTCGACGTATGGGGAATAGATTTCATGGGACCTCTACCCTCTTCACAAGGAAATTGCTTTATTCTCGTAGTGGTAGACTATGTGTCTAAATGGGTTGAAGCCTTCCCCATCTTGTGACGCTAAAGTGGTGATCAAAATGTTCAAGAAAATCATCTTCCCGAGATTTGGAATGCCAAGAGCGGTGATAAGTGACAATGGTTCCCATTTTAAGGAGAGAAGATTCGAATCTATGCTTAAGAAGCACGGGATATTCCATAGATGTTCTACCCCTTATCATCCCCAAGCGAATGGGCAAGTCGAAGTGTCAACCCGAGAAATAGAACATTTTGACTAAGACAGTTGGGAAATCCGGGAAGGATTGGGCGTTGAAGCTTGATGATGCCTTATGGGCATATAGAACCGCCTTCAAGACGCCAATTGGAATGTCTCCATACCGGTTAGTATATGGCGAACCTTGCCATCTCCCGGTAGAGCTTGAGTATAGAGCCATGTGGGCTATTAAGGAGCTGAATTTCGACATGAAGGCTACGGGCGAAAAGAGACTCCTTCAACTAAATGAGTTAGATGAAATCAGATTGGACTCCTACGAAAGTTCAAACATTTATAAGGAGAGAACTCGGAGATGGCATGACAAGCTCATTCTGAAGAAACAGTTCTCGGTAGGAGACAAAGTCTTGCTATTCAACTCAAGATACAAGTTATTTCCCGGGAAGTTCAAGTCTAGGTGGTTTGGACCATACATAATCCATAAGGTTTTCAATGATGGCCACCTAGAGCTAGTTGACAATCAAGGGAATTTATTCAAAGCAAATGGGCAGAGAGTCAAGATCTATCATGCTGACCATGGAGACCAAAACATGTTGGAAGCCCCCTCTTGAATGCTTTGTGCTAATACCGCTAGAGAAGGGATCCCGCTCGGGACTTCTCTTAGTGTGCTTCTCTACGTATCAAGCCTCGGCTCGGTCTTTGCCAAGACGTTAAACTAGGCCCTAACGGGAGGTAGCCCGGTTTGTGAGTCGTCCATCTATGCACAATTATTTTCATATATGTTTGGCATGTGAACATTGAAACTTGAATGTGGACTTGGTGCTTGCATGATCCGAAATGCATGATTTGGTGTGCTTGGTGCGGTATTGTGCTTGCATGAATTATCTTGGTGATGGTGATGTCTTAGTGTGGAGTCTTTGACCCTAGCTTGCGTTTGGTTGAAAAGCATGTTTATGCTAATAATTTCTTGATGAAGTTTTGAATTTGTGCTATTTCTGTGCTGCTTATTCGTGATGCGAAGTTAAATTCTAAGTGTGGAGTTGGGAGTCAAAGCAGAGGACAAAAATTCATTGAAGCTGAAATTTGCCCCTAGTTGATCGACTGGGAGAAGACCAAAACCCCAGTCGGTCGAGTTGACGAAGGTTCAGAAGGACCAATTTTTTCTACCATTCGAGTCGGTCGACTCGCCTCCCAGTCGACCGACTGGAAAAGTCCTATCCAAAACACCCAGTTCTCATTTCAAACTCATTCTTACCCGACTCATCAAAACACGTCTCTCAGGAGAGACCATGGAGCCGGTTCGCTCTTTCAGGGAGGATAGCCCACTGATGACGGGCACCACGGCACCGCCTGATGATGAGGGTGTCGTTGATTCAGTTAGGCCCGGAGATGACGAGGCTACATCATGATTCCATGTTTCATTTAGCACTCACATGTGTATCTCCTATTTTACTTGTTACATTGGATGACTGTTTTGGATGTTAAGTCGCCTTTTGGCGTAATTTTGGATGATGTATGCCATTTTGAGTGATTTGCCCTTGACTTTCTTTTGGTTGTATGCTACATTTCATATGATATTGAAGGTGTTTACCATTTCTACCGTTCACTCTACAGGACATGCACCTTTATATTCTTCTCATGTTCAAAATTCACCTTCTTTGTCTACATTTGCAACCAAAGGGTATTTCTCACTCCCATGAGTTTTGTCATCGGCTCTACAAACGAGGGGAGTTCCTATGCGCCTTTGCCTTTATTTTATCATTCTTTGCGCTTAGGGACTAAGCTTGAGTTAAGTGTGGAGTGGTTCTATGCGCATAGTTCACATGTTTGCATGCCTTGCATATCATTTTTGATGGACACTTGCATCTTTTGCACCTTATCCCTACATGAGAGTGTTCTTAACCACATAGGCTTGTGACTATCGATTCCAATTCCTATAAATCACATCTAGCCTATTTGCCACATTTATTGGATCTTGAACCTAGAACCGACCTAGTCCATTGAATATGTATTCTTGAAAACCAATATCATTGCTATCTCTCGTCTATCTAATTCTCTAAGTATTTTCGTTGAAATACCTTGGATCAAGCTATAGCAAGCACTTTTAAAAATCTTCGTGAAAAACTTAGACCCCTTGAATATTCCTTGGTGACTTGAGTTCTCTAACACGGTGCCTTGCTTATGTGTGTTCCCCGCACATTCCATACACTTTTTGAACATATTGTCAAGTTTTAAGTGTGGAGTCAAAAGAGGGCGAAGCCCCGCACAAAAAAAATGTTACAAATGCCGGGGGTTAGGGAGGTAAGTCCCCCCTCGAAAGCATTTGTAGGCCAAAGGCCATTCAAAAAAAAAGAAAGAAAAGAAAATAAGAAGCACTTAAAACTTGACTCTATGTTCTTCCATCATTATTCACTTGTGCGGGATTCAACATTTCCATTGTGTGCTAGTTGGAACGACTCTCGGACGACCCATGTGCTTGCACGGGAGTATTCATTTGGTTTATGACTTGTTTGTAAAGAACACTCGTGTCGAACTCCTCTTCCCTTATGGATTACGGCTTAAGCGCCTAAAACTAGGGAACGAGTTCCATGTCGCAAGCCCGTGGACTAGCCCTAGCTAGCATAGGCGAGCGATTGACACCTTTTGTGCAAACTAAAAGCTCTACTTCTATTGTATTACCTTCAAAATGAATAGACATTTGGACGAGACGATTGATAGCTCTAGTATTGATGACCTTGAATGCACAATCTCAAAGGTACTCAAAGTGGTTCGAAAGTCCTTTTGATGGTATTGTGATGATAGCCCTAGCGTGGGGTGAGGAATTTGCTTTGAGAAATCATAGCCTTGGTTAAACACTCTTGAATTCAATTCTCATGGGATAAGTGCACTTGGGATTTGTGAGTATTCCCTTTTCTGAAAACTCACGAGACTATAACTCGTCCACTAGGGTAGCCTAGGGGTTTAAAGGCTTAGTGCATATGCTAAATGCACTCGTCACACCTACGAAAAGGAGTTAGATTGTAAATATGTATTAGAATAGCTAGAAATAAAGTTTACCCTTCATTTCTCTTTGGCTTGTTCTTATTGTTTTCTCGGGACGATCAAACTCTAAGTGTGGAGTGTTTTGATGAGTCGAATCCTCGACTCGTTTACATACCCATTTACGAAGAGTTTTGGTCCATTCCCGATGCTATTTCGATGCCATTTGACCATTATTATTGCATTTCAGGCTTGGAGCAACCATTCATTGAGCTCAGGACCTTAACACGAGAATTCAGGGAAAATTCGAAGATTTGAGCAAGTTTGGGCGAAAAGGAGTTCCAGTCGACCGACTGGGAATTTCCTCTGCACCAGTCGGTCGAGTAAGAAGAAGCCCCAGAATGCTCCTCAAACGTGCCCATCGAGTCGGTCGATTGGACCAGCCAGTCGACCGACTGACATGAAGCTTAGCAGTGCACAGGACGCGAGTCGATCGAATGGGACCTTCAGTCGGTCGAGTTGACGAATGCCTCAGATGGACCTCCAAGCGTGTCAATCGAGTCGGTCGACTGGACCTTCAGTCGACCGACTGGGAAATTCCTTCATCAGCCATATTCTCAGCACCAGTCGACCGACTGGGAAAACCAGCTCCCACCAGTCGACCGATTAGAGCTACAGTACCAAAAACCCTAATGTTGGCTATAAATAGAAAGTTTGAGATCAAAACAAAAGGCAGGACTTTTTGGGGGATTTGGAAGAGACTTTTGCACTGATTTTGAGGAGCATCTAGCACGAATTTCAAGGCAGATTGAGTGAAGAAGAAGACCAACAACAAGGACCCTCCATACTCTTGAATCTACATATTGGTTTTAGACTCCTAAACTCCATCTCCTTCATTTACTTTTGTTTGTAAACTCACTATGAGTGAGTAGTGACCTTGATTGGGGATTATGGATCCCCTAGACATGTTTGTGACATTGTGAACACTATAGATGCTAATGATGAATGAGTTTGCACATGAATCTTCTTCATTGAACTTAATGTTTCAAGTTACCCATAAGGTGTTTGTGAAATGTCCTCAATGGGAACTTTGCTTGATCTCGTGTTTGATGTAGCTCACGTTGATCAACATGACTTCAATGAACTAAATGAAGAAGCATTAGGACTTTTGAGTTAGTTTGATAATTCATTAACCTAATGAGAATTGCTTGGATTTAACAAGAACATGTTTGTTTAGCCAATAGAGCGCGAGTGTGAGGCTAGAAATTCATGTTCTATAGTACCAATAGAGCGCGAGTGTGAGGTGCTATGCGAGATGTAACCTCTTGATACTAGGTTGTAGCGCGAGTTGAACTTAGTATTAATGTTGCATGAGCTAAATTCTATACGTGTGCATGTGATTTCATCATTGGTATATCATTCCATTGTCATAATAATTGTGTAGGTGGTGAAGTAATCCCTAGTCATCTTTTAATTGGAAGTTAACCCTTTTGCAAGTTTAATCTCACTTTGGATTGAAAAATAGACCCCCCCATACAATAGACATTCTAATCTTATTGTTAGCACCATTAGTTTAATCACCTATCTTTTGGGTTCGACCTCGGTTCACCCGAGTCAATATAAATGTTTTGATTGACGTGACCTAGCATAAGTTTTTGGATTCTTATTCGAATACTTTAGCTATATTTGCAACCGATCAGTGATGAAGAAGGCACTTCAATTTCGAAAGTGAAGGCATGTGACTGGCGTCGTTTGACCTGCAAATTTAAATTTATATTTTCCTTGCGAGAAACTAGTGTAGTGGAAAGCAAGGGTCGAACCCAAGGGAGCTGGTGAGGTTACTTGTTGTTCTGTGGCTGAAAAGAAAGACAATTGGGGGTGAGCAGATTGTTAAAGGTGCGAGTAAAGAAAAGGTTGTGATTCAATATGAGAAAACATTCGGTCTAGGGCTTTTCTACTGTGACTTAGTTTATCATCAACTTCTAATGATCTGATCTTATGTTCTTAAGTGTGGTTACTCCGTTTCAGGTTATAACCTAAAGTAAGGCCGTTTCAAGTACTTACACCACAATCTACTCCGTTTCAGGTTATAGACTTCTAGTTCTAGTAAACCTAACACTCCGTTTCAGGTTATGCTAGATTAAGTGCAACTACTTGTCCTAACGTTTCAGTATCAAACAAGCAGCAAAATAAGGGGCTGAATTGCTCGGCTAAGCTTTACCATTGCAAGTCTCCACTTAGCTTCACAATTCAGTCCGGGATAAATATGCACAAGAACTAGTAGAACATAAAATAGCATTAAGTGAAAAGAGTCTCAAAACATCGTCACAATATACTAAACCCTAAACCGAATAGAGAAATTTTGCTACACATGATTGAAACACAATGCATGATGAAAAATAGAAAAACTGCTTCTCTCGTCAAAAGATTCGTCTTCTCCTCCAGAGCCGTCTCGAATGAGGGATCATGAAAATCCTAACCCAAAATATCTTATTTATAGCAAGACATAGGGTTTCCAAGTCTGTTTTGGGCTGAAATTTCCAATTCTCGGACTCGCTGATGTCATCAAAACGCGTCGCTAACGTCATCTCCGTGGACCATGCACATTTTAGCGCCGCGGGTACTGTTCATATTAGCGTCCGTGGGTACTGGTCATAAAGTGAACAGTGTCCGCGATCCTCTCTGAAACTGTTCATCCATTCTGCGCATCTGTTTTGACTTTGGCTCTGATTTTGACCCTTCAAATGACCTTGGATGCTCTTGGTGTGAACAAGAGAGTTGTAGGGAACAGAGTCAGCTACGCAACGCCATGTAGCTCGTATTTTTATGATCAACGGTCCATTCCCAACACTCCGTCGAACGTCCAAAGGTCTGATCTGCCATTATGATGTTTTCGGCATAAAATGCCGTCTTTTATGCACGTTTCCTCCTAGAGCTTCCGAAACACCTGAAATGCAAAATCATATTAAAAAGTAACTGTTCGCATATAAAAGTGTCGAAATAGATGGGATTAATTGACTCGACGAGTCGTATAAATACGACTCATCAGTATGCTTGTATAACTCCCATAAATTGTCTGATATTTACAACAATTGATATATTTTTATTGTCATTCATATCTTGCTCCATACATATGCAGGGAAAGAAAAAGAAGATGGGTCATACTGTAAGTTAGTTCTGCACTTTAAATACCGAAATTAAGATTCAGTTTACACTTACAATTTATCAAAACTAGGGTCATAGTGTAATATGGGTTCTGTTTGGACAATATTCTGTGTCATGTTGCATGTAACAGTGCCCCAAATTAACCATACATATGCAGGGAAAGAAAAAGAAGATGAGTGCGGTAGAAGATGGTATGGCAGCCGCTGAAAGTTCAAAGAGGAAGGTACGATTGGACTCAGTTTTCTTATGTATCATTCATGTATGTAAATGGGGATGCTGATGCTGATGGTATGAATGGTATTTTGATTTACTACCTGCACTTTAAATTTGATAAGGTTATGTTTCATCTTCAGAATGCACATATATTCACAAAACAAAAACACCTCCCCATATTGCACTTGCAATGGTAAAGCTTATTTGGGTCTGCACTTACAATTGGATAGACATTACAAATCAATACAGAAACTAGATTTCAGTTTACACTTTCAATTTAGCAAACTTTGGGTCATATTGTAAGTTAGTTCTGCACTTTCAAATACCAAATTTAGGATTCAGTTTACACTTGCAATTTATCAAACATAGGGTCATAGTGTAATATGGGTTCTGGTTGCACAAAATCCTGTGTCATGTTGCATGTAACAGTGCCCCAAATTTACCATACATATGCAGGCAAAGAAAAAGAAGATGGGTGCAGTCGAAGTTGTCGTGGGCTGCTGATAGTTCAAAGAGGAAGGTATGAATGGGCCGTCTACATTTGAGCATATTGAACTCAGTTTTATTATGTCTTATTCATGTATGTAAATGGGGATGCTGATGCTGTAAGTATGAATGATATTTTGATTTACAGGCTGCACTTTAAATTTGATAATATTATGTTTTGTCTTCAGATTGCACTTACTTTCACAAACAAAAACAACTCCCCACATTGCACTTGCAATGGTAAAGCCTGTTTTGGTCTGCACTTACAATTGGATAGACATTACAATTCAGTTAGGTCTGCTTAGGTAGTAGGGTCATATTGTAAGTTAGGTCTGCACTTTCAAATACCAAAACTAAGATTCAATTTACACATGCAATTTATCAAAACTATTGTCATAGTGTAAGATGGGTTCTTATTGGACAGTATTCAGTGTCATGTTGCATGTAACAGTGCCCAAAATTAACCATACATATGCAGGCAAAGAAAAAGAAGATGGGTGCGGTAGAAGATGGCGTGGCAGCCGCTGAAAGTTCAAAGATGAAGGTATGAATGGGCCATCTACATTTGACCATATTGAACTCAGTTCCTCTTATGTCTTATTCACGTATGTTTTCTCATGTCACATACAGACTACACTTTATATTTTGTATTATTTTATGACATATGCTTCAGTGTGCACTTACATTGTTTCAAAAAACTTCCCATTTTACAAATAGAATGTTAAATCCCTGTTTGTTATGCACTTCCTCACCTCTAGTTGTTGTTGTCGTAATGATAGGCTGAACAATTTTTAGAACGTATTTGTCAAATTTTTAGATCCTGAATTAATTATTGATTATTGAACCTGAACAATTTTTAGAACGTATAGGCTGTTCATTAATTATTGATCCTGAACAATTTTTAGAACGTATTTGTCAAATTTATTGGTCAAGCATGCATCAAGAGGTCCGTTGCGCAGCTCAGCATCTTTCAGACGCCATGATGAACTTGGACAGCATATATGGTGAAGCTCTGATGAAATATCCACAAAATGACGAACTGCAGCAAATAGACAGAGATTTGATGATACAAATGGGGATAAGGGTCCCAAACTCGGGGGAAGAAAATTACAGAACCCCGTAAGCACCCAGACAAGATGAGTTTAGAGAGTGGGATTTTACAGCTCCTAGGAGGAACGTGGCAGCTGAAGAAACAGAAGAAGTGGAAAAGGCACTACAAGTTCGTAAAAAAGAGAAGATGGTTGTCTCAGATATAGGAAAGTCCCTATATGTGCTGCGAATATGCGATCTACATAAAGCAGACAGTGTGCCGGTGAAAAGAATAGCTGACTGGTTATTCAGTTTATACGGTGAACTTGGGTATGCCATTTGTTATAACAGTTTGCAATTATGTTTACATCATTGAAATTTGGTGTGTTTAAATGATATGCGTAATGCAGGGATATTGTATATGAATATATGACCACAAAAATTGAAAGAATAGAATTCGAGAGCCTGGACAAAAACCGACCGGGGATGGGGTCATCGAAGCATGGAGTCAAGTTCTTAATCACGAAGAGGCGTTGAGAAGCAAAGAAGCACCTCACAGATTTTTCTTCACTGTATACATTGCAGTAAGTGAATGATTGGATAAGTGAAGAAGATAATTACTATTTTTGACATGTTCACAAATTACATGGTTATTTTGTAGTGGGGGTTGAACATGGAAAGTGAAGAAGATAATTACGAAGGTTTCAAGAAGATCGTAGAAACTCAGTTGGGAATGATGCGGGGCAACAATCTGCTGGGATACGATATGGTATTAGTCATCGCATTATGTGTAGTTTAGTTGACATATTATTGAACAAGCTCTAACTAAATGTTGCCTAACTGCAGCTATTCTTTCCCATGAATCGGGCCGGTCATAACTACTTACTAGTGGTGAACCTAAAAAATCCAGCAGTGGAGATTCTGGACAATAACAAGGGAGTAGGGGCAGATATGACAACATATGAAAATCAGCCTTGCATTATGGTAATGTAATTGGAGATGTCTAATTACAAATAATACTAGATTTGTGTGACATATGTACATGGCTGATTTCTTGTTTCACGTATATCAATTAAGATATCATGTTTATCTCGTTACCTACAAGAGCAGGGACATAGTAAAGGACTCACTTTGGAACGTAGTTTGATTACCAAACCAAAACTTCGGTGGGCGACAACTGAAAATGTAGACAGCGGCATCTTCCTCATGCGCCATATGGAAAGCTATATGGGATTCAAAGGAAAATCAACATGGAAGACCCAGCTGGGAGTTGAAGGCACCTAGTAAGCACTTTCTTGTAAACCTATATGCAAATTACATTAATTTGCGTCAAGAAATTCATTAATATTAATCATAAAATTCATATGATTATTACAGCTAGACAGACAAATCATCAAGTTAAGAAGTTTGTTTGCATGGAAAATTCTGACATCACCCATTAACGGAGCGACAAATTTTGTGTATGCAAAGGCGACAGAATGGGATGCACTGCCGCAGCCAGACAAGTTGACCGTGTATAACAAAAAAAGCAAGATTCAGCAGTAGAAAAGTAGAGTCATGCACTTTTGAAGTCTGCTGCGTATTCACTTTTGATGTATGCTCGTCTCAATGCTGACTTTCATTTGCCCTTTTGATGTATATAGGGCTGTAGCATTTTGATGTAAAATTGGACAGTGGTGTGTAAGTGCTAAGTTAGCTTGTGATGTATGTAGAGGTCATGAGAAGGGTGTTGGGCTGTAGTTGCAAATGTAAAAAGTAGACAGTGCATAATGTAAAATAAGCATTGTAAATGCAGGGTTTAGCAGGATGTTTGTTGTACTTACGCTTTTGCAGCCCAAGTATTCCGGAGTGCACAATGCACAACATTTTGAACTCCACATTTTGAACATCATAAGCAGTACCAGACTGCACTCTCTCAACAACATTTGCATTTTCAGACTGCACTCCCACAACATCATTTAAGTTCCAGGCTGCATTCCGTCAACATAAATTGATATGTTCCAGACTGCACTTACGCAACAGGGTTATCAATTCCAGAATGCACTACTTCAACGACATTATGAACTCCAGACTGCACTATCGCAACATTATCATTCAGATCCAGACTGCACTTCATCAACAGCATTATCAACTCCAAACTGCACTCCCTCAACAGCAGTTTACAGTTCCAGACTGAACTCCCTCAACAACATTATCAGCTCCAGACTGCACTCCCTCAACAGCATTATCAGCTCCAGACTGCACTACCTCAACAGCATTATACGTTCCACATTGCACTCCCTCGACATCATTATCAGATCCAGACTGCATTCACTGAACATCAGTATTAGCTCCGTACTGCACTTCATCAACAGCAACAATTAGTTCCATTATGTACGCCCTCAATAAAAATTGTAAAGCCAGAACAAAACAGGCGTGACCAGTGTAAGTGCAATCTGAAGATGTTGTGGCTAGTAAAAGTAAGTGCAATCTGAATATGCCACAGAGTATTAGCAAATGTAAAGTGCAGCTTCTATGACACATGAACAAATGAAAAGTGCATCCCCATGTACATGCTGTTACATAATCAAGTGCTGTTACATAATCAAGTGCTGTTACATAATCACGTGCTGTTACATGTAGTTACATCAGCATCCCCATTTACATGCATATCAAAAAGTATACAATGTATAACTGACAGATGCTTGTCGTCAGAGCAAATGTGCAAATAAATTTATAAGTCCGCTACTCGCGACTTTACTACTGGGTAGCAAGTGGTAAGTAGGGGTCGAACCCAAGAGAGTCAGTGTGGATTAGTTGTTCTTTAATGAAGCTTATGCAGAAATTAATTACGATTGGGGTTGGGTTTGAGTGTGTTTTGAGAACTGAAAGTAAATTACAACAATTGCTAGCAGATTGTAAGGAAAGGATTCAGTTTTAGGGGCCTTGTATTATAGTTGTTTATCATCGACCGCGCTAAGTATTCAAAGATGAATCTAGGTTATTTCTAACGCAAGACTTGCAACATCATTTAAAACACCCCTTTCAAGGTATGCTAGTCTATGTGCATCCACCTGATCTCCCAGTGACGTTGCGATCAAGTGGTGTTTTAGATAAGTCGACCTCCTCGATAAGTTTTGCTTGTGACAGCTTCCACTTACCGAGTATGATCACGAATTCCCACGGAAGAGCTTTGCTTGTGACAGCTTCCACTCAACCTTGGAAACTCTGACTATAAATGGCACATAGAACAAGTTTTGAATACAAAGGTATACTAAGAGTAAGATCTAAAACATTTATAATACAAGTACACCCCTGCAACCGAGTACAAGTTTTTAGCTACTTATATGCATGTCAAGGAATACAAGCAACTATTGTCTTGAACAAGGGTACCGAATAATAAAATAACTTTACAGTAAAAATAAATAATACTGAAAGTAATTTTATACCTTACAATAAGTCGAGGAGAGGAGCTCCTAAGCAAGATCCACACAAGAGAAGTAGCTCCAAAATGAAGAACAATATTTATTGAAAGTGAAGAGAAGAGGGTTAAGCCCTCTATCTCTCTAAAACATGGTGGAATTGTGGATTGTGGGATGATTCAAATGAGGAGGAGAAGCCTCATATTTATAGCCTAAGGAGGAGGAAATGGAGGGATATGAGATGAAGGCATGTGGTGTTGCATCCAAGGGTGGAGGAGGAGGCTTTGAAGATGTGGAGGAGGAGCCACCACTTGTCACCACCTTGTGGTGGCTCAAAAGCCGCCGGCTGCTGTGAGGTGGAGGGAGGAGAGTGGAGGAGCCACCCATGTGAGGAGGAGCATCCCTTTTAGAAGCTTGTGACCTTTTCACAAAAGCCATCGGTTTGACCGGAACTGACCGGAGCTTTGGCCGGAGCTTCTTGGATTTTGGAGAGTGTATTCTGAATGAAAATGTCATTCTAAGATGATCTCAAGAAGGAACCTAAGCCAAATTCCGCTTGGAACATGGTCGAAATCTCAAATCCGATGAAATTGCCCTTGTTTGGCCTTTACCGGGCTCGGTGCTTTTGCCTCGCGTTCTTGTCCAAATGCCGATGGATTTAGCATGTTTGAGTGATTCCAAGTCATGATCCTGAGATTTCTGCATTCAGCGTCTGATCGTGACCTTGGATTGACTCGTAATATCTTTTCAGCGTAAAATCCTCTCCTTAGCGTGTTTTCTCTCTAAGCGCCAAAATACCCTGTAGAAATATATCGGGACTAACAAGCAGAAGTTAAATAGACAAACAGTCTAATTTGGTGGGTTTAACTGTGTTTTTGATTCGTATAATTATGGTCCATCAGATTACCCCACACTTTTAGTTGTTCGTCCCGAACAATGCTATTAAAGGGCGGCACTAAGTAAGTTTTTAAAATATGAAAGTTAGAATGTGGGTCTTGATTTATCCTAAGTCATGCATCACTTACTTATTACCAAATTAAATTGTGTAAATAAATAGAAGGAACTTGATACTTGTACCTTCGTGCCGAGATGCAAATTATATTGGATGTCTCGGGAGATAGTCCTTTTCAGGTCCTGGCTTGCATCCTTGGGACTGTCTCGCACTATACGGTTTCCTTGTAGCTTTCTCTAGCACGTGATTCGGTTCGGGTTTCAATGGTTTGAGTACTTTGATTTTCTTTTGGCGAGGGACTGCTTTTGTAGTGAATCGGCCTTTGGCCTTTGATTTGACTTTTTGAGGTACTTCACTTTAGTTCGGTTAAAACCTTCACAATTTTGGGCCTTTGGCCTCTTGATTTGCTTCTTCGAGCTTTTTGCCTTTTTGTGGCTTTGCTAGTCCATTTTCTCAAGCCTTTTTGGGAGGTCCAATCATCGCCTGCAAGCCTATGGAAATACCTCCCCGCTCCTCTCGTTTTTTTCCGTTTTCGCGCGGGTCAAGGTGAGGGTCGCTCAACTATTTTCTCGGCTACTTTGACTGCCGTTTCGCGCGGGTCAAGATGAGGGTCGCTCATCTATTTTCTCGGCTACTTTGACCGGAGATAGAACGGTCTGATTCCCGTCCTCGCCTTTTGCATAAACACTGCGTGGCGGAGATGACTTCAATCTTCATTGAAAACCCGAAGTGCAGCCTCCACTGACTTCGAAAACCATATAGTTTGATCTGATCCTTTGATTGCTTGCCAAGCCTCTCTAGGGCAGTTTATGTCAACTCCACATCCCTAGTTTATCTTAGCACAAAGGGACAAATGAGAAGTTACGTTCTAAGTTTTTAGACAGTTGAATTTTCACAAGGTAAATGCATGAATTTTGGTCTATCTTTTTCACATTCTTAAGTTCATATTTTCAAAAAGATATTATTTATTAACTAATATATACAGGTGGTTCTCACCCCACACTTTTGAACGAAGGCATTCTTTTTACGAAATGACTTAATTCAAAAGTCATGCAAGCAGTTGTTATACGAGAAGGAAATGATATTAAGGAAAAGGAAAGACAGAACTCCCTTTAAGGTGTCGAGTGAACGACATGGCTCGAGGCTGGATAATCGAGGGAGTTCGGCTGGGGCCTTGAACTCTTAGCGTAGCCTTGACTGGCTTAATGTTGCACCCAAGTCCGATTCCTGAATAGTCAAATCTTCTATGCACCAAGTGGGTGAGAGCGACTTATTGATAAAAACTAAAAGATAGAAAATAAAAAGACAGAAAATAAAATGACAGAAAGTAAGATAGTGTCGGGTTACCTCCCGACCAGTGCCTTTGTTTAACGTCGTTGGCTCGACGATACCTCAATCATGGATCATAAGGTCGGATCCCAAGGGTGAGTGAGGTCGAATTTCTTCTCGGCTATCCTTTTGCTCCGAGAGGGTGAGGTTTCTTTGACCATAGCTGCTGGTCCAATGAGTCGTGCTTGTTTATTACTTCTTCCGGGTTTCCATTCTTTCGGCCCATGTCTTTGCCGCCTCTTCATGTTTGAATAGTTGGCACTTTCGCGAGTTTGGAAGTTAGGTTTTGTGCCTTCAAACATCGGCGACCACAGGCATGTTCCCATGTGAGGCCTCTTCTTGGTGGTAGCTACGAATGGTTGTCTTGGAATGATTGAGTTCCCGGGTGGTTTTTCTTGGCTTGTGACGAGAGAGATTTCCTTTGTCGGCTTTTTTGGCTCATGCTCTGCCTCCAACTCCCCTTGTACCGCATCATCATTGATTATATGATCTTCGGTGGTTATGATTGGCATGAAACGTGAAGGGTTAAGTTGAGGCACTTCGACCATGAGGACTAGGTCTGTTTCAGGTGCTCCGACAGTGAGGACTAGGTCTTTCTCGGACAGTTCGGCAATGAGGTCCGGGACTTCCTCGGGTGCTTCGAGCGCAAGTACCGGGCCTGGCTTGATTTCTTCGGCCGCTTCAGCAGTGAGGTTCGGGATTTCTGTTGGTTCGGTAATTAGGACAGTGATTTCCTCGGATGGATTGGTGATAAGGACCGGGTCTGATTGGGGTGGTTCCTCTTCGGTTATTTGCGGGTCCTCATCCTCAGTCGGTTCCTCGGGTTTAGCCGTCCTTTCTGTTGCTCCTGAATCAGTTTTGGCCGTGAATTGGTGCATCGCGGCACTCAATTGCTGCATGTTTGCGGCCAATTGTTGGGTGTTAGCTGCCAGCTCCTTTTCTACCGCCCATAATTCAGTTTTAGCTCTGATTTGTTGCATTGTGTTTTCCAACTGCTGGATGCTAGATGCCAGCTCCGTTATACCGTCCTTGAGTGGCTCGGCCTGATCTTGGCTTGGTCTTGACCTTGCGGCCAAATCATTGATTAATATCCAAAGATCATCCACGGTTATGCCCATCAACGATCCTCCTGCTGCGTCATTTAGCCCTTTCCACTCATGTGGCAACATCCCACAGAGAAACTTTGTTTGAAGATCGAAGTTTGTGAATCCATGGTGCGGGCAGCTCGTCACAATGGAATCGAAGTACCATAAGTACTCATCCAATGTTTCGTCCCGGGATTGCTCCAAGTTGTTGATCTTCTCATGGATTTCAAGTTCAAAGGATGGTGGGGAAAACTCTGTATTGTTCCAAGGTTCCATTCCGTAGTAGTATGACTTGGTGAATTGCATGATAAAAGAAAAAAGAAAATAGAACAACTATTCCTATGCACAACTCCCCAGCAACGGCGCCAATTTTGACAGACCGCTCGTCGTTAAAGCGAATGTACAAATAAATTTATAAGTCCGCTACTCGCGACTTTACTACTGGGTAGCAAGTGGTAAGTAGGGGTCGAACCCAAGAGAGTCAGTGTGGATTAGTTGTTCTTTAATGAAGCTTATGCAGAAATTAATTACGATTGGGGTTGGGTTTGAGTGTGTTTTGAGAACTGAAAGTAAATTACAACAATTGCTAGCAGATTGTAAGGAAAGGATTCAGTTTTAGGGGCCTTGTATTATAGTTGTTTATCATCGACCGCGCTAAGTATTCAAAGATGAATCTAGGTTATTTCTAACGCAAGACTTGCAACATCATTTAAAACACTCCTTTCAAGGTATGCTAGTCTATGTGCATCCACCTGATCTTCCAGTGACGTTGCGATCAAGTGGTGTTTTAGATAAGTCGACCTCCTCGATAAGTTTTGCTTGTGACAGCTTCCACTTACCGAGTATGATCACGAATTCCCACGGAAGAGCTTTGCTTGTGACAGCTTCCACTCAACCTTGGAAACTCTGACTATAAATGGCACATAGAACAAGTTTTGAATACAAAGGTATACTAAGAGTAAGATCTAAAACATTTATAATACAAGTACACCCCTGCAACCGAGTACAAGCTTTTAGCTACTTATATGCATGTCAAGGAATACAAGCAACTATTGTCTTGAACAAGGGTACCGAATAATAAAATAACTTTACAGTAAAAATAAATAATACTAAAAGTAATTTTATACCTTACAATAAGTCGAGGAGAGGAGCTCCTAAGCAAGATCCAGACAAGAGAAGTAGCTCCAAAATGAAGAACAATATTTATTGAAAGTGAAGAGAAGAGGGTTAAGCCCTCTATCTCTCTAAAACATGGTGGAATTGTGGATTGTGGGATGATTCAAATGAGGAGGAGAAGCCTCATATTTATAGCCTAAGGAGGAGGAAACGGAGGGATGAATTGAAGGCATGTGGTGTTGCATCCAAGGGTGGAGGAGGAGGCTTTGAAGATGTGGAGGAGGAGCCACCACTTGTCACCACCTTGTGGTGGCTCAAAAGCCTCCGGCTGCTGTGAGGTGGAGTGAGGAGAGTGGAGGAGCCACCCATGTGAGGAGGAGCATCCCTTCTAGAAGCTTGTGACCTTTTCACAAAAGCCATCGGTTTGACCGGAACTGACCGGAGCTTTGGCCGGAGCTTCTTGGATTTTGGAGAGTGTATTCTGAATGAAAATGTCATTCTAAGATGATCTCAAGAAGGAACCTAAGCCAAATTCCGCTTGGAACATGGTCGAAATCTCAAATCCGATGAAATTGCCCTTGTTTGGCCTTTACCGGGCTCGGTGCTTTTGCCTTGCGTTCTTGTCCAAATGCCGATGGATTTAGCATGTTTGAGTGATTCCAAGTCATGATCCTGAGATTTCTGCATTCAGCGTCTGATCGTGACCTTGGATTGACTCGTAATATCTTTTCAGCGTAAAATCCTCTCCTTAGCGTGTTTTCTCTCTAAGCGCCAAAATACCCTGTAGAAATATATCGGGACTAACAAGCAAAAGTTAAATAGACAAACAGTCTAATTTGGTGGGTTTAACTGTGTTTTTGATTCGTATAATTATGGTCCATCAATAACACTATATGCAATTACATTCAGCATGCCCATTACATGGACATCCAAAAATATACTGTGTATCACAATCGTCTGTAACAGTTGCCACAGGCGATATTGATACACATCCGAAAAAGCCGAACTGTCGTGGTCACCTTTCTTCAGCATGTATACTAGTCGGATTCATTTAAAGGATAGTTGCGACTGTCATGGTTGCACATTGTTTGACAAACTTTGCACAGGCGCGTAGCGCGTGGACTTTTCTTAATAGCGACATCAAAATTATATGCAAGCCTTTTCCCAGAACCCTTGGTATGTGCAAGTGCTGGAGAGTTCACTGTTCTTTCAATAGGCTTAGATGCACCAATCAAGTCACTTATGATGTCGGTTTTACTGGCAACACGATAGCCAGTGGAAAGTTGTTCCAAATGCAGACGCATTTCCTTCACTTTACATCGAATGTACTCCCTCTTTACATTATCATTATCAGCAATGCTTAGACATGTATTAAAATCCATCCCTAAATCTTGGTCAACCATACCAGCTTGTTGGATAACTTGACAGTGCTCAACTAATATTGGGTCCAAATTTTGAGATACAGTTTGAATGGCGTCTCGAGTCCTTCTATTAAGAACATACCTCTCTGGGATTTTTTCAATCCGAGCATATTTGAGAGCGGCAAAAACATGTCTGCACTGATACCCAACTCTTTAAAAAAGCTTGCAAGTACATAGAAAACTATCTGTGCTACTATCCGCAGTCACCTGAAACATAAATATATTAAAGATACCTATGATGAGTGTGTTTCCAAAAGACTTAATATAAGAAGATTGAAAAACAACTAACCTGAAAAGTTTGTAATTTATACCTCCCATCCACTGCTTCATGAACTTTCCCATTTTCACTTTCAACAACTGTTGTAATAGAAACATCAAAACATGAAGCACATATTTCAGTTTGAACTTCCTGAAATATGGTGGTTGTATAAGTCTGCAGTGCATGGAGCTCGATTAATAAAGGGGTGCTGATGCGAGATCTTTTGCTCATAGATTCATGGTCACACGTCGACCGAATTTGACGTTGGGTTTCAAGGGCAACATCAAAACCCATAAAAAAACCAACCAATGTCAATCGTTGATTCAAATAGCTTCCAAAAAAAGAATTTTTGCTTTCTGAACGCGAAGTCGTCCGTAGAATTCCACCGAGCTGAATATCGCGGAAATATGCTGGTATCCATAACTTTCTTATACGAAACATAGATAATAACCATTTTTTCCCATACCATATTCCGAGATGACGTCCTTCCAATTCTTTTCAAATTCACTAGTTTCCACATGATAATCGTTCACAATGGTTTTTAGTTTTTTGCGAAACTGTTGTACCTCGGGTGTGTTAAATCCAACCTGCACAAGTGGATATCAGTGACCATATCAAGTGCAGAACAAACAGTGGCTATATCTAAGAGCAGAACAAACAGGGCAGAACAAGTGCATATCAAGTGCAGAACAAACAGGCCATTGATTTCAAGTCTAAGGTAGAACAAACAATTGAATAAACTGCTAAAAAACTGGCCGCAATAAAAAATATTGAATAAAAAAAATATGAATCAGTGCATTATTTTACATTTGCAGTGTAGCTGGTTCAAGAAAGCTTATGATTTTTTACCTTAACAGATAGCTTCTTCATTATGTGCCAAATACAATACCGATGATGCGCGTCCGGCATCACTTTAGTAACAACAGCCCGCAATGCATGGTCTTGGTCGGTGAGAACAATTTGCGGGGCACGGCCCATGCATTTTTTTGAAACACTCCAACATCCAAGTGTAAGACTCTACATCTTCATTGGAGAGTAACGCAGCAGCAAAAGTAACACTTTTCTTATGATTATCGATGCCGGTAAAAGGCACAAATATCATGTTATATCTGCACAAAGAACTAGCACACATTTGGAAACACAAACATAGCAAGTGCACACTGAAAACATAATGAATGGACATTTAATTACTTTACCTGTTAAGGGAATATGTGGCATCAAAAGTAAAAACATCTCCAAATGAATGGAAATTTAATTGAGATATGGAATCAACCCAAAATATTCGTGATAATGCTCCCTTGACAACAGAATATTCATAATAGAAGGAACTACACACTTGCTTCTTCTTGACCAGCTTATTAAGTACCAACTGAGCATCATCGAGTCCAATAAAGGCAACTACATCTCGATGAAAATTGCGAAAATCATTTTTTTGAGCTCCAACATTACTAGAACCACCAACAAGATGCTTGGAAAGTTCATACGAGCGAACTGAACCAAGATTGGCCTTACCGCAGCCAACTACGAATCTCTTATGTTGTGGTTCATCTTTCGTCGGCATTTTAGAAACTGAGCAGCATCCAAAGAAACCTTACTATGATTATGCCTTTCAACAAATTCAGTCACCGTATAATCTGAAGCTACTTTCCATTTAATAACCAGTTTAGCTTGGCAACCGCATCTTGAGGATGTGCAATTCATACTCCCGTTTTTCCGTTTACCATTTGCATTATCAAATGAATTATTTACAACAAAGCCTTCTGATGGACCATAATTATACGAATCAAAAATACAGTAAAACCCACCAAATTAGACTGTTGGTCTATTTAACTTTTGCTTGTTAGTCCCAATTTATTTCTACAGGGCATTTTAGAGACTAAAGAGAAAACACGCTAAGGAGAGGATTTTACGCTGAAAAGATATTAAGAGTCAATCCAAGGTCAAGATCAGACGCTGAACGAAGAAATCTCAAGATCCTGACGTAGGAATTACTCAAATCAAATCCAACCGAGGAACAATCAAAGTCAGACCGGAGCGAAATTGGACTGATAGTTTTGTGAAAGACTGCACAAAAACTGTCAAAATGCACTCATGGACCAAGGTGACCGGCCACCTTGCTTAGAGGTGGCCAAAGCCACCCTTCTCCTCCCCTTGCAACCGGCTACCGGCGGCCCAAAGCTCCCCCCAACCGGCGGCTTTTCCTCCCCCCATGTGTCACCTCCTCCTTCCTCCTCCCTTCTCCTCCCTTGGATCAAAACCACATGCCACCCATCTCCACCACCGATCTCCTCCCCTTGTGGCTATAAAAGGAGGCTTCTCCTCCTCATTTCAATCATCAAAATCATCCAAAAAATCCACAAATTTGTAAATCACTTCTCTCTCTAAGTTACTTTGTAAGTTTGGTTTGGTTTTGGAAATAATACTCCTGTTTGTTCTTGAGTATTATACTGATTGGAAATAATACTCCTGTTTGTTCTTGAGTATTATACTTTAGAGAATACTCATGTTGGTTCTTGAGTATTCAGTAGGAAATTGGGAATACTCCTGTTGGTTCTTGAGTATTCCACCCCTTTCCCTCTTACTGTTTTCAAAAACCCCCGAGTATTTAGTTATGATGTCCTATTCCATGGATATTCGTAGCTAAACTCCACATTCGTTCGAAGGTATTTTCTTGTATTATATAATGTTTTAATTTCTTTTAGTTTCATTTCTTTGTATTCAAAACTTGTTCTATGTGCCATTTATAGTCAGAGTTTCCAAGGTTGAGTGGAAGCTGTAACAAGCAAAGCTCTTCCGTGGGAATTCGTGATCATACTCGGTAAGTGGAAGCTGTAACAAGCAAAACTTATCGAGGAGTTCGACTTATCTAAAACACCACTTGGTCGATCGTAACTAAGAGATCAGGTGGATGCACAAAAGGCTAAGATACTTCGAAAGGAGGAATTAGTCTGAAGTAGAATAAGTCTTGCTTTAAACGATGTTGCAAGTCTTGCGCTGCGAAAGGGTCTCGATTCATCTTTGAATACTTAGAAAGGTTACTAATGGTTATTAATAAACATGTTATAATACAAGGTACCTGAAACCGAATACTTTTCCTTGAATTACAAAAAACCCCCTGTATTTACTTTTATAAACTACTCGATCAACTACAACCATCAACCGCTCATCTACCGGAGGAATCACAATCACGCATCACCCACTGTAAGTCTTCTTCCCTTAACTCCTTTATTTTCAGTATTTATTTTCTGTAATTTACTTTTCCGCACTCAAAACCAAAAAAAACCAAAAATAGTAGCTTAGTCAATCGCGCTAAAATCTCAATCAACCTAAAACACATTCCCCGCCAGTATAAAGAACAACGTATCCCTCTAATTCCCTTGGGTTCGACCCCTACTTACCACTTACTACCCAGTAGTGTAGTCGCGAGTAGCGGAAAATATAAATTTATTTGTACAGAGAACATTGCACCTTAACGACAGTGCAGTGTGCTCCGTCAAATTGGCGCCGTTGCCAGGGAATTAGCCGTCGGATAAGTTGTTCTTTCCCTTCCATGTCCTCATGACGCAACCCCCTTCATATGCATGGACAACAAGACATCTCCCTCTGTTCGGAGGTACGGATGGAGAAGACCCAGTACAACACTGCCAAAACTTTCACCACGTTTGCCACCTCATAAAACCTGCAAATGAAATGTTAGAGGAGTTTAAACTTAAATGCTTTAAATTTTATTTAACTGATTTTGCAACGATCTGGTATTATACGTCAACCGCTAGTAGTGCATTACATTTTGTGGACCTCTGCGTTCCATTCTTACGAGAATTCTCCCCCCCCCCATCCTTACGACAACAAACCCAAGAAAAAATCATGAGCCTGAAACAATCCCGGGATGAGACCTTGGACGAATACTACACGAGCTATGACACCATCGTCTCAAACTGCCCACACCATGGATTCACGAAGAAAGTTCTGCTTCAAAGATTTCTTCATGGGATGAAGGCCGATGATCTGACAAGGATAAACGAAGCAATGAGAAGATCAGCCAGGAACTTAACCATTGCAGACATGTGGTACCTCATAAATGACATGGCCGTAGCTACAAAACGAATACCCGAGGCTGACGGAGAAATGCAGACAGAAAGAGAAGAAACTCCCGAGCCATCAGAAGAAACTCGCGAGCCATCAGAAGACTGGGATATAGAAAGTGTCGGGAGCAACGAGGAAGTGTCAGCAATGGAAGAAGTCCAGAATACCACCGACATGCTGCCAAAGCCATACCCAGCTATCATCACCCAAGCAGCCAAAATCATCTATGACCAGTTCCTCACAAACGGACACGACGAGGCAGAACCGAGCCTTAAGATGCAAGCTTCCCGACTTTTCCCCTCGATCAATAGGCAAATCGCTGAAAACTATGTGATCCATGAAGAGGCTGAAAAGAGGATGGGAAAAGGGCCTGAGCAGAATGACTCCTCAATGGAGCATGTTTTCGCCATGATTGGAAAAGGCAGCCCTGAACACCAGAAAACCCAGTTCAAGAGGCTAGTGGTCAAAGGTCCCTCACCTTCTCAAAGATGTTGGAAGGAGACATCACCAGAACAACGGGAACATGGTCCAAGCACATCTGCTCACAAGAAATCGGGTAAAGGCAAGGAAAGAAGCAACACAAGAACAGTGGCAAAATTCGACCTAAGCCACCCATGGGATCCCAAACAGTGATCCAGGAATGAGGTACTGTCGAGCCAACGACGTTAAACAAGTGCACTGGTCGGGAGGTAACCCGACACTATCTTACTTTCCGCACTTTAATTTTCTGTCTTTTATTTTTTGTATTTTACTTTTTCAATAAGTCGCTCTCATCCACTTGGTGCATAGAAGATTTGACTATTCAGGAATCGGACTTGAGTGCAACATTAAGCCAGTCAGGGCTACGCTAAGAGTTCAAGGCCCCAGCCGAACTCCCTCGATTATCCAGCCTCATGCTATGTCGTTCACTCGAAACCTTAAAGGGAGTTCTGTCCTTCCCTTTTCCTTAATATCTTTTTCTTCTCGTAATTGTCTGCTTGCATGGCTTTTGAACTAAGTAGTGCTGAAAGGCACGACTTTGTTCAAAAGTGTGGGGTGAGAACCGCATGTGTACATAAATAAATAACATGTTTTTCTTTTTTAGTGTTATCTTTTTGAAAATATGAACTTAAGAATGTGAAAAAGATAGACCGAATTTCATGCATTTACCTTGTGAAAATTCAACTGTCTAAAAACTTAGAACGTAACTTCTCATTTGTCCCTTTGTGCTGAGATAAACTAGGGATGTGGAGTTTATAGAAATGCCCTAGAGAGGCTTGGCAAGCAATCGAAGGATCGAATCAAACTATATGGTTTTCAAAGTCAGTGGAGGCTGCACTTCGGGTTTCAGTGAAGATTGAAGTCATCTCCGCCATGCAGTGTTTATGCAAAAAGAAAAAAAGGCGAGGACGGGAATCAGACCGTCCTCTCTCTAGTCAAAGTAGCCGAGAAAATAGATGAGCGACCCTCATCTTGACCCGCGCGAAATGACAAGGATGAGAGGAGCGGGGAGGTATTTCCATAGGCTTGCGGGCGATGATTGGACCTCCCAAAAAAGGCGCAAAAGAATGGACTAGCAAGTCACAAAAAAGCTAAAGCTCGAAGAAGCAGATCAAGAGGCCAAAGGCCCAAAATTGTGAAGGTTTTAACCGAACAAAAGTGAAGTACTCAAAGCGTCAAATCAAAGGCCAAAGGCCGATTCACTACAAAAAGCAGTCCCTCGCCAAAAGAAAATCAAAGTACTCAAACCATTGAAACCCGAACCGAATCACGTGCTAGAAAAAGCTACAAGGAAACCATATAGTGAGAGACGGTCCCGAGGTTGCAGTCCAGGAGCCTAAAAGGGCTATCTCCCGAAACATCCAGAATAATTTGCATCTCGGCACGAAGGTACAAGTATCAAGTTTCTTCTATTTATTTACACAGTTCAATTTGGTAATAAGTAAGTAATGCATGAATTAGGATAAATCGAGTCCCACAGTCTAATTTTCATATTTCAAAACCAAACTTAGAGTACCGCCCTTTAATAGCATTGTTCGGGATGAACAACTAAAAGTGTGGGGTGATCTGATGGACCATAATTATACGAATCAAAAACACAGTAAAACCCACCAAATTAGACTGTTGGTCTATTTAACTTCTGCTTGTTAGTCCCGATTTATTTCTACAGGGCATTTTAGAGACTAAAGAGAAAACACGCTAAGGAGAGGATTTTACGCTGAAAAGATATTAAGAGTCAATCCAAGGTCAAGATCAGACGCTGAACAAAGAAATCTCAAGATCCTGACGTAGGAATTAGTCAAATCAAATCCAACCGAGGAATAATCAAAGTGAGACCGGAGCGAAATTGGACTGATAGTTTTATGAAAAGACTGCAAAAAAACTGTCAAAATGCACTCATGGACCAAGGTGACCGGCCACCTTGCTTGGAGGTGGCCAAAGCCACCCTTCTCCTCCCCTTGCAACCGGCTACCGGCGGCCCAAAGCTCCCCCAACCGGCGGCTTTTCCTCCCCCCATGTGTCACCTCCTCCTTCCTCCTCCCTTCTCCTCCCTTGGATCAAAACCACATGCCACCCATCTCCACCACCCATCTCCTCCCCTTGTGGCTATAAAAGGAGGCTTCTCCTCCTCATTTCAATCATCAAAATCATCCAAAAAATCCACAAATTTGTAAATCACTTCTCTCTCCAAGTTACTTTGTAAGTTTGGTTTGGTTTTGGAAATAATACTCCTGTTTGTTCTTGAGTATTATACTGATTGGAAATAATACTCCTGTTTGTTCTTGAGTATTATACTTTAGAGAATACTCCTGTTGGTTCTTGAGTATTCAGTATGAAATTGGGAATACTCCTGTTGGTTCTTGAGTATTCCACCCCTTTCCCTCTTACTATTTTCAAAAACCCCCGAGTATTTAGTTATGATGTCCTTTTCCATGGATATTCGTAGCTAAACTCCTCATTCGGTCGAAGGTATTTTCTTGTATTATATAATGTTTTAATTTCTTTTAGTTTCATTTCTTTGTATTCAAAACTTGTTCTGTGTGCCATTTATAGTCAGAGTTTCCAAGGTTGAGTGGAAGCTGTAACAAGCAAAGCTCTTCCGTGGGAATTCGTGATCATACTCGGTAAGTGGAAGCTGTAACAAGCAAAACTTATCGAGGAGTTCGACTTATCTAAAACACCACTTGGTCGATCGTAACTAAGAGATCAGGTGGATGCACAAAAGGCTAAGATACTTCGAAAGGAGGAATTAGTCTGAAGTAGAATAAGTCTTGCTTTAAACGATGTTGCAAGTCTTGCGCTGCGAAAGGGCCTCGACTCATCTTTGAATACTTAGAAAGGTTACTAATGGTTATTAATAAACATGTTATAATACAAGGTACCTGAAACCGAATACTTTTCCTTGAATTACAAAAAACCCCCTGTATTTACTTTTATAAACTACTCGATCAACTACAACCATCAACCGCTCATCTACCGGAGGAATCGCAATCACGCATCACCCACTGTAAGTCTTCTTCCCTTAACTCCTTTATTTTCAATATTTATTTTCTGTAATTTACTTTTCCGCACTCAAAACCAAAAAAAAACCAAAAACAGTAGCTTAGTCAATCGTGCTAAAATCTCAATCAACCTAAAACACATTCCCCGCCAGTATAAAGAACAACGTATCCCTCTAATTCCCTTGGGTTCGACCCCTACTTACCTCTTACTACCCAGTAGTGTAGTCGTGAGTAGCGGAAAATATAAATTTATTTGTACAGAGAACATTGCACCTTAACGACAGTGCAGTGCGCTCCGTCACCTTCCTTGTAGCAGTATATATATCTCGTCAGAACAGTCCCATCCCTATGTTTCTTAGTAGGACCACTCAGAATGTCAAAGCCACACTGGACTCCATAACGATAGTAAAAATCATTACCAGCTACGTCAGAAGGGAATGTCATACCAGTGCAGGGCTTCAACTCTTCGGAGCAAGTCGGAGTCCAGTATTGGGTTCCATTTTTGGAAAGTTGAGTGCCGGAATTGAAAGAAACATCATCTTCAGAACATGGTTCTTCCGGCCGAAGGGCGCCTAATGGTTCTGCCTCCTCAGTGGACAACTGCTTTCCAAAGGTTGATGGTTCTAATGAATTCCCAGAGGAGCCAGAAGATGACGGAACAAATGCGAAATCCATTTGGATTTAGGAATAAGGTTTCGGGGTTTGGAAATCATTAATTGGTTGCTTGGCGACGACAAACATGCAACTGAGAGCTGGGTGACGAAAAAAATAGGCGATCCAATTAGGGCAAGTTGAAAATCAGTCAAACTCGTTGGCTTCCGGGTAACTGATATTCATGGTTGCAGAACAAAATCGGGGATTTTGGAGAGTGAAATCGAGTTCGAACTAGTTGGAATGGAAACTGTGATGACGACTGATAGCGAGAAGATGGTTGATAGAAAAACGAAATCATTGCGCGCTGAACAGTGCAAATACTTTGGGGGGACGAGATTTTGGGTTCCAAATTTACCTTTAAGCTTTTCATTTCAAAAATTTTGATTATTAATAATGTAAGAAACCCTAAGAAACGTGGCAGGTTATGAACCATTCATCCAATCTTGATGAGTGGCTGGCATGGGTTCTCATGTTCTTAGTGTAAGGGGTAGTTCTTATTTGAGCGCTCCTCTAAACTATAAATCTATTTATAAGTTGACACGTGTTAGTTTTCACCGGGGCTATTTTGTAAATATGTAAAAATTAAATGCATTTAATTGAATAAATAATAATATAGCATAGGGTAAAATAGTCTTAAAAATGTAATATAACAAACCCTAATTAGCATAACACCCGTCAGTTTTCACCCGCACATTCCCAGTTTTCAGTTTTCATCGTTTCCATGACTGTTCTGAAGTCAATTTGAGCGTATCTTCCCCTGCAAATCACATTTCAACAGAAAAAGATTGTTATGGACAAGAAAAAAAGTATTGGTATAAGTAAAAAAGTTTAAAGCAAACATTTGTGAGGCTTGTGATGTACCAGAAATGGGTTCTAGACCAAGTTGAGGAGAGGAAAGTAGGGCTGCCGAGGCCACGCATGATTCTTGCAACAGCTCGGAGAGTGAATTTTGCGTGTGAGTTGGTCTTCCAACAGTTGCGGACTGGCTTGCAAGGAGGGCTCACGTTGAACAGTGGTCTTGGAATGAATCACAAGGATTTCCAGAGGGCTTTCCGTTTGCGTGATGTTTCTTTTTCCATTGTTGCCTTGCCTGTTTCGTCTTAGAGTTTGCTTGTTTTGTTTCATTTGTAATTTTCCAGCAAAAAGAAACACTTCATATACTCTAAAACTTTGACCAATAAACAAACTGTCATCAACTCAAAGATGAGACAGTCTTACCTTAATATCTGGGCGCAGAAACAAGCTACAAATATACAGATTTAAGTCTGATCATTCCAAGTTAAGTCCGATCATTCTCAAATTAAGTCTGATCATTCCCAATTTAAGTTCGATCATTTGCAATTCAAGTCTGATCATTCCAATTTCGGTGCGATCATTCCCGATTTAAGTTCGATCATTCGCCTTTTAAGTGTGATCATTCCCAATTTAAGTCCGATCATTCCCAATTTAAGTCATATCATTCCAAGTTAAGTCCGGTCATAAACAATTTAAGTTCGATCATTCTCAATTTAAGTCCGATCATAAACAATTTAAGTCCGATCATTCCAAGTTAAGTTCGATCATAAACAATTTAAGTCCGATCATTCCAAGTTAAGTCAGATCATTCCCAATTTAAGTCTGATCATTCCTAATTTAAGTCTGATCATTCCCAATTTAAGTCCGATCATTCCAAATTAAGTCCGATCATTCCCAATTTAAGTCCGATCATTGCAAGTTAAGTTCGATCATTCTCAATTTAAGTCCGATCATTCCCAATTTAAGTCCGATCATTCCCAATTTAAGTTGATCATTCCCAATTTAAGTCCGATCATTCCAAGTTAAGTCCGCTCATTCTCAATTTAAGTCCGATCATTCCCATTTTAAGTCCGATCATTCCAAATTTAAGTCCGATCATTCTAAGTTAAGTATGATCATTCCCATTTTAAGTCCGATCATTCCCAATTTAAATCCGATCATTCCCAATTTCAGTCCGATCATTCCCAATGTAAGTCCGATCATAGCAAGTTAAGTCCGATCATTCCAAATTTAAGTCCGATCATTCCCAATTTAAATCCGATCATTATCAATTTACGTCCGATCATTCCAAGTGAAGTCCGATCATTCCTTATTTAAGTCCGATCATTCCCAATTTAAGCCCGATCATTCCCAATTTAAGTATGATCATTCCCAATTTAAGTCCGATCATTCCAAGTTAAGTCCGATCATTCTCAATTTAAGTCCGATCATTCCCATTTTAAGTCCGATCATTCCCAATTTAAGTTCGATCATTCCAAGTTAAGTCTGATCATTCCCATTTTAAGTCCGATCATTCCCATTTTAAGTCCGATCATTCCCTACTTATTTTTGGAAAAATGTTGGTTTGGTTCTGAGTGATGTCTTTTTACACTGCACTGATCAAGTAGGACTGTAAGAGGGTGTGTTTATCTAAAACTACAAAATTTCACAAGCCTCACAGTTCAATGCATGCACCCAACACCCACATGAAAGGCTACGTTGTTGTATCACTATGAAGCCGCCCAAGATCCTCAATTTGGTATGAGGAGATATCAACATCTTTATTGATTTCAAGATCCTCATCGGCACGGACGCCGACCACCACCTCAACCCCACGACAATCGATTCCATCAACCAATTTGGAGAGATGAATGTAGGAAAATAAATATTTACAAAAAGATCCTTCAATTGTAAATTGACAAGTTTGCCCCCGCTATAGTTATCCAAATTATCAATTTAAATTAAAATATGAAAAAATCTGATTGGTCTTTTGTGCCACATGTCAAATTATTAAGAGGTTTATAGTTTTATATATAGAAGAGGTTTGTATTTGATCCATTCTCTTATTTATAAATATAGTTTTTAAAATTATATTTTCAAAAATAATTTTATATTTTTATTAGCAATTATGAAATATATTTATTTTAATTAATTACATTTTATTCAAATATTTTTTTATAACTATTTATTAAATAAAAATTGTTTATTTACATATGAATTTGGAACAGGTTTGATAGGTTTTATTTTTAATTGAAATGGTTTGATAAATGGTAACTAAAAGAGGGATTATTTTGAGTTTCAAAACAAAGCTATGGCATATGTGAAATAAGAAACTCAAAGCTATGGAATCAGCGAAATAAAACTTGAAGCTATGGCATCAGCGAAATAAAACTCAAAGCTATGGCATATGTGAAATAAAAAACTCCGAAAATGGCATGCCTAAAATTAACCCAGATAAGTGTCGTCAATACACAACGTTTATATACACAAGTGTTGTCTAAAATATAGACTTTAGACATCGTTTTTAAAAAAGCGTTGTTTATTGTAGAGAATAGACAACGCTTTTAAAAAAGCATTGTCTAATGTATAGACTTTAGACAGTGCTTTTTAAAAAAAAGCTATCTATTGTATTGAAGTTTTAAAAAAGCGCTGACTATTGTGGAGAATAGACAACGTTTTTAAAAAAGCATTGTCTATTCACTACAATAGACATCGCTTAACTACAAAAACGCTGTCTATACTTAAATAAACTATAGACATCGTTTATTGTAAACGATGTCTATTGTGTTTTCTGTATTAGTGGTAATGTTTTGAACTATGTCAGTGGGGAGAAGAATGCTCATACTCTGTGGAAAAATCTCAAGCAGCTATATGAGCGAAAAACTGGGAATAATAAGTTGGTCTTGATCAAACTGTTGATGAGGCTAAAGTATCATGATGGAACTCCTATCACAGATCACTTGAATACTTTTCAAGGAATTATAAATCAGCTTGCAGGAATGTGTATCAAGTTTGATTAGATGAGATCCAAGGTTTATGGCTCCTTGGTACTTTGTCAGATTCTTGGGAGACTTTTAGGACATCATTATCGTCCAACTCCGCATCGGAAGGCGTGAATTCTATGGAATTGTCTAAAGGAAGCATCTTAAATGAAGAGATGAGAAATAAGTCGCAGATTTCCTCTTCACATTCAGATGTCTTAGTTGTTGAAATGCGGGGGAGAAGTCATAGTCGAGGTTCGAGTAACAGAGGTACTCAGCGAAGTAAATCGAGAGGAAAATTTGCTGATATTGAGTGCTACCATTGTGGTAAGGCACACATAACGATTTTGCCGACAGTTGAAGAAAGAGAATTGACATTGCATAATAATATATAGGAGAGAGTATTCGGTAATTTACCGATTACCGAATTAATTTTTTGAATTCCGATTACCGAATCGAATTACCAATTTACCGACTATCGATAAATGGTAAATTTTTGGTAAATTACTGAATCTACCGAATTTATTTTGATAATATTTTTGTAAAATTTTGAATTTTTTTTAAAAGATTAACTAGTCATCTAGTGTAAAAAATACAAAAAATCGAACAATTGAACATCAAAAAGATTGATCGAACAAAATTTCATCACAAATGTTATTAAAATATGTGAGAAATAACATAATCAAAATAGATTATTTGTTATATTTTTAAATAAATATTATTATCCAATTAAAAAATAAATATTTTAAAAAAATTTATTCGATAAAAAGGTAAATTACTGAATAGGAAATTGCATTCCGATCGCCGAATTTTTTGTTACCGTTTTACCGATCAACAATTACCAAATTTACTGAACCGAATTAATTCGGTAACGGTAAATTAATTCGGTAAATCGGTATTTACTGAACAATGCTCTGCCCTAATAATATATGATAAATATAATATGAATTGATTTCCAGTAATGAAATGAAATTAAATAATGAACTAAAACATTAACCACACGTAAAATTAAACATGACATAGAACATGAAAATAAACATGTTAGAAACATAAGATAAAATTATTTGTCAACATATAAGATTAGGCATGAGAATGATTCAAAAGAGCATGATTTGATGAAATATACATGTTATAAACAAAATCATAAAAGATTTGATTTTTCCAAATGCCAGGCGGTTTTGAGATTTTTCCTAAAAGAATTCAATGTTGCCATTATTGCATCTTACAATGAAAAAATAGAAGAAGAAAAGATGGTGTATCCATACCTTGAGCAACTCATTCTGATAACGTGTTGTGAAAATTATGGACATGGAGAAGAAATTTAAAGGTAGAAGAATAACATTTGAAGAGAGAAAAGTAGAGAGGATGAATATTGCATTCTCATTGATCTTGATCTTTACAAATCATCTTATATATAGGGGGTACATGGACATATGAAAAGACTAGAAATCAATATAGAAAATTAAAGCTAAAGATTTATGGGGCACATGAAAGACTAAGAGACATTGTCATATAAAATGCTAAAGGTCATCCAACATAAGTGCAATATTCATAACATTCTTAATTTATTTGTGCAGTATGTTCGAATGTTCAATAGAACATTTCGTAATAATTCTATAATTATGATTTAGGGAATCAATTATTTATACTCACCTTTACGCAAGCACTATTTTGAAATTGATACATTTGATAATATTATGCGCCAATTGAGTTCATACATTGAATAGCACGTGATAATTTTTTTGATTGATGGATACGTTACATGTCGATATAGAAACAGTAATATGCAATATTTAGTGTACTTTCTATTAACCAAAGTGCATATCTGTCATATTGAATTCATTTTTCCATCCAAGCTATACCTATTTATGCTATGTCATGTTATAAAATCCCTCTAGGGCGAAGGGTGTTAGCCTAGTGGAGGCGCATCCACCTGCCACCCAACGTGCGCAGGTTCGAATACCCTATCTAACATGTTAACAACTAATTAACCTAACCCAATCAAAAAAAATGTTATAAAATCCCTCTTACTCTTTGTACAAGGATAGCCGGTGACATTCTAAAGTTTTGGTGGAATGGAAGTAAGAGCAAGGGGATACATTGGCTAAGGGCAGAGGTCATGTTAAAGATAGAGGGACTGGAGGCTTGGGGTTCCGGAAAATAGAGCTGATGAACCTTGCAATGCTAGCTAAACAAGGATGGGGGATTATGATGGAGTCGGATCTTCTTGTAAGTAAAGTTTTAAAGCAAAATACTTCCTTAATTCGAGCATTTTGATGGTACAGGGGGGTCAAGGCCTTCTTATGCTTGGAGAGGAATCTCAGAGGCCCTGTGTTTTATTAAACATGGCACTAAATGGGTGGAGGAAGAAAGGTAATATACCTGGTGATCAGTCGAATTCTTGACCTATTATTCACTTCATTCGATGATGGATTATGTTTGTTTTCCCGACATTTTATCGTCATTTGATCTCTTTCCTAGTGTTTCAGGTCAAATATCACATACTTAAGACTTTCGGATTGATCTGAAGCAAAGAAAAGCATTTAGAAGAGATTTTGGTAAAAACAGGGCAGATTGACCTTTCCGACGTATTTTGCACGCACAGATCGCATATGGTGTCCAAATCGGTTGATTCAGAGCTTGTTCGAAAGCTAATTCAAAGGGCTACAATTTTGTAGTTTACGCCAAGATCAAATTCGGAGGCTAAGACCATGAAAAATCCACCCGAAGTCTCTACCATTTTTCATGGCCGTGACAGCCGTGACAAAACACACCATCACGGGTGTCACGGCCCCTACTCTCCCAGAGGCTTTTGGAGCATGTCGTGACATACCGTGACATGTTGAATGTCACGGGTGTCACGGCTCGTCGGAGACAGTTTCTAAAAACGATTTTTGGGCTTTTCGGGACTGATTTTTGGGGAAGTTTTCTAATTTCGTTTTTGGGCTTTTGTATCTTTTGGAAAGCTATAAATAGAGGATTAGCTGGCTTGAATCAGGGTGGACAAATTGAGGAGTGCTTATTTTGAAGAATAAATCCTAACTTGGGAGAGAAGAAGTTCATCGCGAGAAATTGAGGATCATCGAGCTACATCGTCTATGGTTAACTTGTCCTTATTTCTCTTTTATTATACTATTTGTGGTTTAATCGCCATGAATAGTGAGTAGTCTTCTTTATTCTGGGATCCTACGGATCCCGTGCTATGTACTCAACTCTCAGGTGATCAATTAACATTTTTATTTATGCGATTCGAATATTCAATTTCATTGTGCTTAATTTTATCATTCTTGCAAGTATTTACATTGAATGGGATGTTTGCATGCTAGAACATATTTAGGTTAATTACCGAAAGATTGATGGGTCCTAGGTATTAATCGGATAACATGAAATTGATGTTAGGTCATGTTGCTACAATGGTAGTACATGAATTAATAGGAAAAACCTTTACTATAACAATCGAGATCGTTGATAATCCGTGGATGGGCGGCGTTCAACGATTGAGATTAATCTAGACAATGATCCGTGGATGGGCGGCTTGTCTAGTGTTATTTCGGTTTAATTCCATATTCGATAGCATGAGTAATTTACGTGATATGATTGCATGATTAGTGGGGTTGGCACGGGTGAAGTATGGATTCTGGAATTGTTTCTCTGATAAGTACAAACCTTTTATTTTCTATCATTTAGTTTCGGCAATTTTCGTGACAATCAACCCTTGTTAATTTGGAATAGCTAAATAGGTCACATTGTTTGCTAGTAATCACACACCTGTTCCTTGGATCGACCCTTGGCTTACCAAGGTTTATAAATTTTGTTTGACTGTAATTTGACCCCTAAAACTCATAATTTGACAACTATAAAGGGTTAAAAATACGCTTGTCAAAATGGCGTCGTTTCCGGGGTGCAGCGTTTAGTGTGATATTAGATTTAACGAGTATAGTTTAGTCTATTCTATTTTTTATACTCTATATACGTCTTGAAATCTTCCCCTGGTAGATGAGTTGTTGTTCTGGTCGAGATCCAGAGCAAATCCTAAAACAACTTATGCGCTAAAACAAGTAATGCGGAAATAAAACGACACGCAAAGTTGTTACCCAGTTCGGCATTAACGAGCCTACGTCTGGGGGCGTTCTCTAGCCCGGTGGATAGCAATTCACTATTATTGAGTATTGCGAGTACAGGGTTTACCGTTTACAGAATCCCTCTTAAATAACCTGAGCCTCGGACACTCTAGTAATTGCAATCTAGGTCTCCCCCTAGATCTTCGCTCCCGCTCCGTATCCACCAGAATGATTCTCCGTGAGAATCAGTGCCTTCTCCCGAATGCGCAGTAACAGAACTTCAGTGCGAGCCTTCAGCTTCGTCCTTCGATCAATCTGTTGAGCACCACCACAGATTGAATCCTAGCACCTTCGAGTAACCAGTGACGGTTAGTTCTCCAGCCGTATACGTGCGTCGTGAATAACTAGTTACGATTAATTCACCACCGTTTGGCTCCTTCTCCCTTCAATGAGTATGAGCGTGTATTGTATCTCCGTGAGTGCTGCTAATAACCGAGTATTAGCACTCCTTATATAGAGCGGTCGAAATCCTAAAACAATAAGGATTCCTAAACTAAACCGCCTCTATCATTAGGAAATCTTTCCTAATCTCTTGAGCATATCTCTTGTAGATAATCCTCCGTTCGAATCTTCAATCTAGATTAAGCAACCTTCGATTATCTTCTCGACTAAGATAGCTTCAAGCGCAAGCAACCGACTCCAAGGATATTTCCAATAATCCATAAGCACCTGACTCGACAAATATGTTTTAGGAAATTTACTGCTGCGTCAGAGTTGTGCTAGGTCGGCTTAGACAAGTTTCCAAATCTGAATTTGGAAACTTCCAACTTCTGTCCACTGATGAGCAACCGCCTTGATCTTCCAACGGTCGACTAGGTTTCCTAATCTGATTTAGGAAACACTTCTTCTGCTTCAACTTGTTCTAGGACAGTTGTCTCTTCCAGTCTTGAACAACAGCTAGAACAACTATACTAATTTTTGCCAAACTACATGCCATATAAACTAACAATCTCCCCCTTGGCATTTTTGGCAAAACTACCTATTTGAAGCTACCTGTACTACTAATACAGTTGAATCTTTGAGGAGATTTCAAACTCCCTAGCTGTGCTACTAACTAAGCTACCAACTGAATCTTTGAGGAGATTTCAAACTCCGTACAGAATAAAAGCACACACGAATCTTTTAAGGAGCTTTCAAACTCCAACTTTACTCCCCCTTTTTGCCATAAAGAGACAAGGGAAGACCACGACTTCACAAGATGCAGATAATATAAAATACCTTGAAAATCCTTTGAAACTCATTCTATCCATACTGCCTCCAAGTCAACCTATCACGTATAGATGAGGGAGAACCGGTTGACCACCCTGATCCGAAACAACTTAGTTGTCAATGACACACTGACCCAGAGAGGATCTAAGTGTCTCAAACTGAAGATTGTCCAAAGCCTTTGTGAATTTGTCTGCAAGCTGTTTCTCCGTTGATACGTGGGTCAGGGTGAGTGTCTTCTTTTCTACAAGTTCCCGAATGAAATGATGCCTTATATCGATATGCTTTGTTCTAGAATGTTGTACCGGATTCTTAGATATGTTGATGGCACTCATGTTGTCACAGTAGAGAGTCATCATACCTTGTTTTACCCCGTATTCCTCTAGCATCTGTTTCATCCATACCATCTGGGTACAACAACTTCCGGCTGCAATATATTCTACTTCAGCGGTAGATAAGGATATACTATTCTGCTTCTTACTGAACCAAGAGACCAGATTTTTTCCTAGAAAGAAACATCCTCCAGAGGTACTTTTGCGATCCTCTGCATTCCCAGCCCAATCTGCATCACAATAGTCTACCAGACATGTGTTAGTATCCTTGGTATACCATAGACCATAGTCAGCTGTTCCACAAACATATCTGATAATTCTCTTCACATTCATCAGGTGACTCTCCTTGGGATTAGCTTGGTATCTGTCACAGACACCAACTGCATGAGCAATGTCCGGTCTACTGGCTGTTAGGTATAGAAGACTGCCTATCATGCTTCTGTACAAGGTTTGATCCACCTTCACACCAGCCTCATCTTGTGTGACCTTTACATGAGTTGCAGCAGGGGTTCTCTTATGTGTAGCTTTCTCCAGATCAAACTTCTTGATTAGGTTCCTTGCATACTTGCTTTGGGAAATAAAGATACCGTCCACCTTCTGTTTGACTTGTAATCCAAGGAAGTAACACATCTCTCCTACCATGCTCATCTGGAATTCGCTTTTCATTTGTTCAACAAATTTGTCCACCAGCGTCTGTCTGCTAGAGCCGAACACAATATCATCCACGTAAATCTGAGCAATAATGAAGTCTGACCCTGTGTGCTTCACAAACAGCGTCTTATCTACTCCCCCTCGCACATATCCATGAGTGACAAGGAACTCTGTAAGCCGCTCATACCAGGCTCTGGGCGCCTGTTTAAGACCATATAGAGCCTTCTTCAGGTGATACACATATTCCGGGTGATGAGGATCTTCGAAACCCTTTGGTTGAGCTACATAAACTTCTTCATTTAGCACCCCATTGAGAAAAGCACTCTTTACGTCCATCTGAAACAACTTGAACTTCAGGTGGCATGCAAGAGCTAAGAGAAGTCGGATGGCTTCCAAACGAGCAACAGGGGCAAATGTCTCATCAAAGTCTACTCCTTCAATCTGAGTATAGCCTTGAGCCACAAGTCTTGCCTTGTTTCTAGTGATGTTTCCTTGCTCATCAGACTTGTTCTTGAAAATCCACTTCGTGCCAATAACGTTCACATTATCAGGACGTGGAACAAGGTCCCAAACATCATTGCGCTGAAATTCACCAAGTTCTTCTTGCATGGCAACAACCCAGTATTCATCATTGATGGCTTCCTTGACGTTCTTGGGTTCGATAGAAGATATGAAGCATGCAAAGCCAGCCAAATCTCGAAAATTTACTTGTTTACCTCGAGTAATGATGCCTTCATTTAGATCACCAATCACCTCACTGATGGGATGATTTTTCTCGATGGCCCTTGAGGGATGAAGAACACGTGGGGAATCAGGAGGCGTTGTATCCGGATTATTATCTTCTTCTGGCTGATTGTCATTCGAAGTCGGAAGTTTGGGATCTGCGTTAGAGATGACAGTTGTGTTGGGACAATTGGTTCCCAATTAGTCTGGAAGAGATGGAGTATCATCATCATCTGCAGCATGCGTCTCAGGTGCTTCTGGCACAACATCTTGAACAACCACATTAATGGATTCCATGACGACTCCAGTGCGCTTGTTGTAGACACGATATGCCCTGCTGTTAGTAGAATAACCTAGAAAGATCCCTTCATCACTTTTAGGGTCCAGCTTCTGCAGATACTCTCGATCTCTGAGAATATAGCACTGGCTTCCGAAGACATGAAAGTACTTTACTGTAGGTCGTTTACCCTTCCATAACTCGTAGCAAGTCTTCTCTGTTCCGGATCGAATCGTCACTCTGTTAATGACATAGCAGGCTGTATTCATTGCTTCCGCCCAAAATTTTAAAGGCACCTTCTTTGCGTGAAGCATAACTCGAGTCATCTCCAGAATAGTTCGATTCTTTCTCTCCACAACTCCATTCTGTTGAGGGGTGATAGGAGAAGAGAATTGTTGAGTAATTCCTCTTTTTGAACAGAAATCAGCAAGAGCAGCATTCTCAAACTCTTTCCCATGATCACTTCGAACTTTTACTATATGCTCGTCTTTATCCTCTCTTTCGCGTTCTAATGGAGTGCACAGCTGAACAAATGCCTGAACTGCATCTGACTTTTCTCTCAAAAAACAAGGCCAGGTGAACCTTGTGAAATCGTCAACACAAACAAGAACATACCTTTTTCCAGAATAACTTTCCACTTGCATAGGCCCCATTAGGTCAATATGAAGCAGTTCCAGGGGTCTGCTTGTATTAATCTGAGTGGTGCTCTTGTGAGGGACTTTGATTTGTTTTCCAATCTGACAGTCTCCGCAAACAATATTGCTAAGTTCTCCTCGAACTCTGGGAATGCCTCGAACAAGCCCCTCTGAAGTAATCTTCTGTAACGTTCTAAGGTTCACATGACCCATTCGCTGATGCCATAAGTTCATCTCTTCAGTACGGCTCAGTAAGCATGTTGTTTCAGCATTGGGTTTACCTAGGTTGAGAAGATAGCAGTTATTTGACGACCTTCTTCCTGTGAGGACTGGTTCATTCTTCTGGTTTAACACCACGCATTCATCCTGGGAGAATTGAACATGATTCTCTCCATCGCACAACTGACTTATGCTGATAAGATTGGCCTGTAAACCTTTGACAAGAAGAACCTCTTTCAATCTGGGCAGACCTTGAACATTTAGGATTCCTTTCCCAATGACTTTGCTCTCTACACCATCACCAAAAGTCACATTAGAACTTCCTTTGCACTCTTCTATACTGGTTAGAAACTCGGGATTGCCAGTCATATGTCTCGAACATCCACTGTCAAAGTACCACTTTTCTTTCTTCAGATGACTGGAGGAACTGAAGGCAACATAGCATACTTCACCTTTCTGCTTAACTCTCCAGACTTGCTTCATTCATGGTTTCTGGACTTGTTTCTCCTTTCTGAAGGTCATGTGAAATTCATGACATCTAGTCCTAATGTGTCCTACTTGATTACAGAAGAAGCATCTTCGTCTGTCTTGCTGTCTTGGGGGATGCTGTGTACCATGCCAGAACACTTTTCTTCGTGGGTAATCAATGGCTGGAACGAATTGTGGTCGTGTTTTAGCAAAGGTTTTTCTTCGTTGATGATGTTGAGCTGGGACAAGTTGCGGTTGTGGCACAGCCTTAACAAAAGTCGTCTTCCCGGAGTTTAACCCTCCTGTAAATCCAAGACCTTTATGACCACCACCTGTCCTTTGTGCCCCCAGAATAGAGTCTAGATCTTTTGTTCCCGAATTCAGCATCTTGACCATCTTTTTCAAGTGATTCAGCTCTTCTATTGTCGCCTCATGTGCGAGCCTGTCTGTTTCAGTTTCACACTTGAGAGCATCCACAATATTAATAAGGTTTTCCTCTCTCCTTTTTAGTGCCTCATTCTCCCGCTTTAGGTCATCTGTGACTTCTGGACAGTCTCCTTGTGTTTCTTTATTCTGACGTTTAAGGGATGAAATAACTTCCAGTAACTCCACCTTTTGGGTCATTAGCTCAGATCTTTCGTTTCTTGCATCAACCAGCTGGGCTTTGAGATCAGTGATTGCCTGTTGATGTTTCAGTTTTAAGGTGTCTACATCTTCCTTGAGCTTCTCCTTTTCTGCTGTTAGGTCTCCCAGAAGGTTCTGTAATTTTGTTTTTCGCTCGACTTCAAACAACCACTGTTGATATAATTCTTTGTAGTTGTTGGCTATTTCTTCATCAGTGATTTCTTCATCGTCACTGCAGCTAGAATATAGGGATTTATCCTCAGGCGATGTGTTCGTCTCCTCTTCTTTGTTTTGGTTTTCTTCTGGGTTGACACAGCTGGAAAGCGCAACAAAATTATTGATCTCTCCTTCGGAATCACTGTCACTCCAGCTGACAGCATAGGCATTCTTTTTCTTTTGTGTGTTAATACATTCTGCCTGGATATGACCAAAGCCTTCACATTCTCTGCATTGTATCCCTTTACCTTTGTTGCTGGGTATGGAGTCTTCAGTTCTATTTTTCTTGTAGTCTTTTTCCTCCTTCTGGAATCTGGTTCTGGACGTCTGACCTGCATCAGTTCCTTTATTGTACTACCTTTTCATGTATTTCCCGAAGTTCCTTGATAGTAAGGCAAATTGTTGTTCTGACATCTCTCCGAATTTGTCTGACACATCTGAGATTTTGGCTTTCAGGCTAATGTTGGTTGCTTTCTGTGCTTGATCTTCCTCATTTAACTCCATCTCATGAGATTGAAGAGATCCCATTAGCTCATCTAGTCTCATGGTCTTAACATCATGTGCTTCCTTGACTGCAAAAGCCTTCATAGCGTAGCATTTCGGGAGGGACCTCAGTACCTTTCTTACCAATGATTCTTCGGATATTGGTTCTCCAAGGGAGAATGCTTCATTAGAGATATCAAGAATCCTTGTATTGAAGTCAGCTACGGTCTCGTCTTCTTGCATTCTTAGGTTCTCAAATTTTGACGTGACCATCTCCATTCTAGAAATTTTAACTTTGGTTGTACCTTCATGAGCAGTTCGTAAGATATCCCAGGCCGTCTTGGCAATCTCACAGGTAGAGATCATCTTGAAATTTTTTCCATCTACTCCTGAGAATATGGCATTCATTGCTTTGGAGTTCGCCGCTTCAGCACTCTTATGAACTTCAGTCCACTTATCTTTAGTCAGAAGGCTTACTTTTCCTTCCTTGTCAGTTGCCACTGGGTGTGTCCATCCTTGTTCCACAGCTTCCCAGACGGCTTCATCTTGAGACTTCAGAAACGCCTTCATACGAACTCTCCAATAGCCATATTTTATTTCCTTCAAGTAGAGGAGGTCGCGTGATGTTCTGTCCTTCTCTCAAATCCATCTCAAACACCTCTGGATCCTACTCTCTGTGTCGAGTATTTGCTTTGATACCAATTGAAATCTTCCCCTGGTAGATGAGATGTTGTTCTGGTCGAGATCCAGAGCAAATCCTAAAACAACTTATGCGCTAAAACAAGTAATGCGGAAATAAAACGACACGCAAAGTAGTTACCCAGTTCGGCGTTAACGTGCCTACGTCTGGGGGGCGTTCTCTAGCCCGGTGGACAGCAATTCACTATTATTGAGTATTGCGAGTACAGGGTTTACCGTTTACAGAATCCCTCTTAAACAACCTGAGCCTCGGACACTCTAGTAATTGCAATCTAGGTCTCCCCCTAGATCTTCGCTCCCGCTCCGTATCCACCAGAATGATTCTCCGTGAGAATCAGCGCCTTCTCCCGAATGCGCAGTAACAGAACTTCAGTGCGAGCCTTCAGCTTCGTCCTTCGATCAATCTGTTGAGCACCACCACAGATTGAATCCTAGCACCTTCGAGTAACCAGTGACGGTTAGTTCTCCAGCCGTATACGTGCGTCGTGAATAACCAGTTACGATTAATTCACCGCCGTTTGCCTCCTCCTCCCTTCAATGAGTATGAGCGTGTATTGTATCTCCGTGAGTGCTGCTAATAACCGAGTATTAGCACTCCTTATATAGAGCGGTCGAAACCCTAAAACAATAAGGATTCCTAAACTAAACCGCCTCTATCATTAGGAAATCTTTCCTAATCTCTTGCGCATATCTCTTGTAGATAATCCTCCGTTCGAATCTTCAATCTAGATTAAGCAACCTTCGATTATCTTCTCGACTAAGATAGCTTCAAGCGCAAGTAACCGACTCCAAGGATATTTCCAATAATCCATAAGCACCTGACTCGACAAATATGTTTTAGGAAATTTACTGCTGCGTCAGAGTTGTGCTAGGTCGGCTTAGACAAGTTTCCAAATCTGAATTTGGAAACTTCCAACATCTGTCCACTGATGAGCAACCGCCTTGATCTTCCAACGGTCGACTAGGTTTCCTAATCTGATTTAGGAAACACTTCTTCTGCTTCAACTTGTTCTAGGACAGTTGTCTCTTCCAGTCTTGAACAATAGCTAGAACAACTATACTAAGTTTTGCCAAACTACATGCCATATAAACTAACACGTCTGACCTTCACTAATCACTCTTATTTTGCATGTTGCGAGGATGTTCTCTTTTGGTCATCAAGACGCCTACCCAAGGGAAGAGCCTTAATTATGAGAGCTCCCAGAATCACTCGCAGCAGTAACAGTCTCAGAACACGGGTCAATCATCGCGTATAGAAGTCATGCTAGCTAGCTTTATAGCCGACCAGTGAAAGACGTCTGAGGATCGGCGAAAGGCATCTGAGCAAACCGCTGCTGAGGTAAGAGACCTGCGAAGGTCAATAGAGCAACTCGCAGCCAGACAGAAAATATAGAAGGACCAATTAGAGCAACTGGCCAGAGCAACCACCAATGAATACAGAGATGAGGACTTCGAGGCGGTAATGACTGACCATCAAGAAGTTCAAGTCTATGAAGCATATTCATCTTCAGTTTTATTTCCAATCCACGTGGAAGATGATAAGGATACGAGAATGCTCTCTGTACCAGAACAACCTGTTTGTGAGGATGGTTTAGAGGCGTTTAGAATGGTTGCCAAGGCTTACACTGAGTTGGAGGATGATGTGTCTTGTACTGATGACGTCTCAAAAGATGAAGATACAACTCCCTCCACTACTACTGCTTTAAAAGGTCATTTCAATGGGCAAACAGAAGAGACCATCGTTCCACCGGTTTCTTTGAGCGAAGATGAGCTATCAAAGGATCATACGTACGAAGACTTTGTTGATGTGTACCTGAGTTCAATCGAAGAGGACCCTCGCATATGCCTGAATACGATGGTGAAGGGAAATTATGAAGTATATGCACCTGAAATCTTATCTAAAGAGTACAAGGGAAGTGTTCTTGCTGGAGCTAGCTCTGAAGATATATATCTTGATACAAAGCCTCCAGACAAGTTTCGACAGTTCTTGCCTTACGTCTTGAAACTGTTATTAGAGAGTCTTTACAGTCCCTTGGTTCTTAAGGATTTCAAATTTTTGAAGGGACTGCATGCTCTACTTAACGTTCATGTCATACTAGATGGACGTAAATTTCAATGGGATTTGAAGGTGGATTGACACTATCTCACTTTGCTGAGTCTAGCCAAGACATTAAACTAGGTCTCTTCGGGGAGTAACCCGCGCGGTAAGTTTCGATTAATTGCATTTTGCATTGTACGGTTTATGTGTGACCTTTGCAGGAATCCAGGTGTAGAGTGAGCAGTAAACAGGTTTTCTGAGGCGCCGTGACACCCGTGACACATTGGACCTGTCACGGCTGTCGCGGTAGGTTATTTTGGCAGAGACATTCAAGGGGTGCTGTGACACCCGTGACACAAGGCACTGTCACGACTGTCACAGTGGGTCAAAACGGCAAAGAAATCTTAAGGGTGCCGTGACACCCGTGACATGCTTGGGTGTCACGGCTGTCACGGCCCAATCGTCTTCGTCCCCAAAAATTCAAATCAGTACCCCATCACTTGCCTTGTTTCTTTACGATTTTCGATGCTAACCTATCACTCGTGTAGCTATATGTTTTTGTCTATATATCTCACGAGTCACGTTTCACTCCCCGGGCATCGCTTAATCTCCATGGATATCGTGCCATCACGCACGAGTGAAGTTCCTATGCACTTTTTCTTATCTAATATTTCTTTGCTTAGGGACTAAGCTCATTTTTAAGTGTGGAGTGGGTAGCGCGTAGTCACACAAATCGCATATCACATTCACTCTTGCATATGCTCAACTGTCTATGTATTACGATTGAAATCCTCGTTTTCTACGATACTCTTTGACTGATTGACATTCTTTTGGATTCAAAGTCTATGACTTGAAATAGTTTTATTCATGTGTGCATTCTCTCGAGTTAGTATCATTGCTAGACTTTGCCTATCACACGTTTTACGTATTTCTTGAAGCATGTTTGAGACTTGAATTTAGTAGGCACCGGTACAAAATGTCAAAAACTTAAATTGCATATCTTTTTCAAGGTGACCTTAGTACTAGTATGCGTTTCTCTGTACTTGTCGTGATTTGCATGCACCCGCCTTTACTTATACACTATGTCAAGTTTTAAGTGTGGAGTTGGAAAATTGGTTTTCAATGTTTTCAATCAAGAACAAAGTTCTGAATTTTCAAAAAAGGGTGAAAAATTGACCCAAAGCATAATTGTTTTTGAAAAAAAAAAGAGCAGAAAAATATTTATTTCAGTCGAATACCAAGGGCAAAGTGAGAAAAGTCACTCCTTGTGTACAAAAAAAACAGAGAGGTTATACCAAGGGCAAAGTGAGAAAAGTCACCCCTTGAGTATGGAAAATAGTTTTGAAACAATTTCTGCCCCCTTTTGCTTGATGTAGTGTACTTCCACCTTCTCATTGCAAGCAAATCATGACTTGTCTTGAGAATTCATGTGCTAGAGTCTAAGGGACGATCCTCGTGCTTGCACTGAAATTTTGATGCAAATTTTCGTACTATTTTTTAGAAAATCCTTAAGCCAGGCTCCTCTTCTCTTACGGGTCATTGCCTAGTCCTTGGCACTTGAGAATGAGCTTTGCGCCAAGAGCCCGTGGACTATCCCTAGATAGCGTAGGTAAATGGCGAGCATGTTTTGTGTAACTATTCGTGTTCTTTATACGTTACAATAGAACTATTTAGAACATGGGATTAGTCGTTTGCTAGCCGTGTGTACTGACCGTTTGAATGCATAACCCGTTTAATCTATGATTGTCAGACAACCTTGATGAAGATGTTTGACTTGAAGTCGAGGTAACACGATGAATCTGAGGTATGACATGACTTTACTGTGACTCGTTGAGCATCATTTCATGCGTACACGATAGTTAGATGTACATGGGATTTTTAGGTAGTCCCATTCCTGAAAACCTTCACGAGACTATACTCGTCCTACTAGGGCAGCTTAGGGGTTTAAAGGCATGATGCATAAGCTAAATGTATTCGTATCCTCTACGACAGTGAGTTATCTTTTGGTTTTTGTTTTAGTTTGGATTGATCACATGGTACTTGAGTGGGTAACTATTCTGTGATTTATCGACTTGTGCTTAATGTTTGTTCGGGACGAATAAATCCTAAGTGTGGAGTGTTTTGATCGGTCGAATTCTTGACTTATTATTCACTTCATTCAATGATGAATTATGTTTGTTTTCCCAAAATTTTATCGTCATTTCATCTCTTTCCTAGTGTTTCAGGTCAAATATCACGTACTTAAGACTTTCGGATTGATCTGAAGCAAAACAAAGCATTTAGAAGAGATTTTGATAAAAACAGGGCAGATTGACCTTTCCGACGTATTTTGCACGCACAGATCGCATATGGTGTCCAAATCGGTTGATTCAAAGCTTGTTGGAAAGCTAATTCAAAGGGCTACAACTTTGTAGTTTATGCCAAGATCAAATTCAGAGGCTAAGACCATGAAAAATCCACCCGAAGTCTCAGCCGATTTTCATGGTCGTGACAGCCGTGACAAAACACACCGTCACGGGTGTCACGGCCCCCTTATCTCCCAGAGACTTTTGGAGCATGCCGTGACATGTTGAATGTCACGGGTGTCACGGCCCGTCGGAGACAGTTTCTAAAAACAATTTTTGGGCTTTTCGGGACTGATTTTTGGGGAAGTTTCCTAATTTAATTTTTGGGCTTTTGGCTCTTTTGGAAAGCTATAAATAGAGGATTAGCTGGCTTGAATTAGGGTGGACGAATTGAGGAGTGCTTACTTTGAAGAATAAACCCTAACTTGGGAGAGAAGACAGAGTTCATTGTGAAAAATTGAGGATCATCGAGCTACATCGTCTACGGTTAACTCATCCTTATTTCTCTTTTATTACACTATTTGTGGTTTAATCGCCATGAATAGTGAGTAGTCTTCTTTATTTTGGGATCCAACGGATCCCGTGCTATGTACCCAACTCTCATGTGATCAATTAACGTTTTTATTTATGCGATTCGAATATTCAATTTCATTGTGCTTAATTTTATTGTTCTTGCAAGTATTTACATTGAATGGGATGTTTGCATGCTAGAACATATTTAGGTTAATTACCGAAAGATGGATGGGTCCTAGGTATTAATCGGATAACATGAAATTGATGTTAGGTCATGTTGCTACAATGGTAGTACATGAATTAATAGGAAAAACCTTTACTTTAACAATCGAGATCGTTGATAATCCGTGGATGGGCGGTGTTCAACGATTGAGATTAATCTAGACAATGATCCGTGGATGGGCGGCTTGTCTAGTGTTATTTCGGTTTAATTCCATATTCGACAGCATGAGTAATTTACGTGACATGATTGAATGATTAGTGGGGTTGGCACGGGTGAAGTATGGATTCTGGAATTCTTTCTCTGATAAGTACAAACCTTTTATTTTTTGTTATTTAATTTCTGCGATTTTCACAACAAAACAAACCTCTTTTAATCAGAGTAGCTAAATAGGTCACATTGTTTGCTAGTAATCACACACCTGTTCCTTGGATCGACCCTTGGCTTACCAAGGGTTATAAATTTTGTTTGACTACGATTTGACCCCTAAAACACATAATTTGACAACGATAAAGGGTTAAAAATACGCTTGTCACCTGGATTAGAGGTGGTTCGTCAATTTTTCACTGTCAAGGAGGCCTATAAGATTGCGTGTGAGCTGAATAAGCTGAAAAATGAATCAAGAGGGGAGCAATTAGACACCAAAGAAACTCAGAGGTTCTGGAGGGCATTCTGGAAGTTGAAGATCCCAGGTAGAATAAAAAATTTTGGTTGGAGATTGTATCATGATAGCTTACCGACAATGCACAATTTGGAGAAAAGAGGATGCCAAGTTCAGAATGTTTGTTGGCACTGTGGAGCAAATATGGAGAATGCAATGCATATACTTAGAGATTGTTGGTGGGTAAAGGGTTGACTGCAGGATGCTGACTGATGGACCATAATTGTATGAATCATAAACACAGATAAACCCACCAAATTAGACGCTTTGTCTATTTAACTTTTGCTTGTTAGTTCCGATATTTATCTGCAGGGTATTTTGACGTCTAGAGAGAATACATGCTAAGGAGGACGTTTAAAGCTGAATATGAATTACGAGTCATTCGAAGTCACGACCAGATGCTGACTGAAGAAATATCATGAACCTGACATGGAATCACTCAAAACAAGTCCAACCGAAGAGCAACCAGAGACAGTCCGGAGCTGAAAGGACCGATGGCTTTTTGGAATGAGCTCACAAAACACACTCCACCACTCACCATCCTCCACCTAGCCGGCGGCTAAGCTCTCCTCCTCTCCTCCATGGACATGTGGCCTACGGCTTTCCCCCCCCCCCCCCCCCCCCCCCCTCATGACATCACCGGCAGCTTTGGAGAGCTTCATGAGCTTGTGCCAAGTGGCTCCCTTCTCCTCCACATCTCTCACTCCCCCGTGGCTATAAATACCAAGCCATTCCCTTTGTAATCAACATCCCATTCTCATTCCAATTCCATAAGTTAGTGAGAGAAGCTCTCACTTCTCTCTAGATTAGGGCACCACTCTTGTAAACACTTGTTTCAATCTATAATACTCCTGTTGGTTCTTGAGTATTCTAGTAGTTCCTGAGTTTACTCCTGTTGGTTCTTGAGTATTCTCTTTACTTTACTGTCTTAGCTATGATATCCACCTCTATGGATATTCGTAGCTAAACCCTTCATTCGGTTGAAGGGGTGTACTTGTATCATACAATGTTTTAGACCCTGCACCTAGTGCCTCTCTGTGTTCAAAACTTGTTCTATGTGCCACATATTAGGTTAGAATTTCCAAGGTTGAGTGGATGCTTTAACGGGCAAAGCTCTTCCGTGGGGTTCGTGAACATACTCGGGTAAGTGGATGCTTTAACGGGCAAAGCTTATCTGAGGAGTTCGACCTCTCTTAAAAACCATTTGGTTGATCGTCACTGAAGATCAAATGGATGCACACAAGGCTAAGATACTTCGAAAGGAGGAATTAGTCTAAATAGAACAAGTGTTCTAAATGATGTGGCAAGTCTTGTGCTAGAAATAGCCTCGATTCATCTTTGAACACATAGTATGATCATTAGAGGTCAATGATAAACAGACTATGATACAAGGCCCCTGTAATCGAATACTTCCTTTTAACTGCAATATCAACTGCTGATGTTCCGCAAGACTTGCCAATCACGCAACAACCGCTGTAAGTCTTTCCTTTTATTTTCAGTATTTACTTTTCTGTTATTTACTTTTCCACACTAAAAACCAAAACCAACCAAAAAGTCACGTAGTTATTCACGCTAAAACCTCAATCAACCCTAAAATCACGTTCCCCGCCTGTACAATCCCTCAAAGAACGACTTATCCCCCTAATTCCCTTGGGTTCGACCCCTACTTACCACTTGCTACCCAGTAGTGAAGTCGCGAGTAGCGGACTTATAAATTTATTCTTGACTTTCGCACACGACGACTGTGCGTCCGTCAAAATTGGCGCCGTTACCGGGGAAATAGCCATCGGATTAGTTGTTCTTTTCCTTCTCATCTCTTCATCGCACTATGTATGCATGGACAACACGACATCTTCCTCTATTCGGAGGTACGGATGGAGAAGACCCCGTGATGCATTGCCAAAACTTTCACCATAATTGCCACCGCATAAAACCTGAAAACGAAATGTTAGAGGAATTTAAGTTAAAATGCTTCAAATTCTCTTTAACTGACTTCCCGACAATTTGGTATTACACGTCAACCGCTATGCATGCTGAATATTATGTGGACCTTCGCGCTCAATTTCTGTAAGAATTCTCCCCCCCCCCTCCTTACGACATGACACCCGCGAGAAGATCATGTGCCTTCAACAATCCCGGGATGAGACTTTGGACGAATACTACACGTACTATGACACCATTGTCTCACGCTGCCCGCACCATGGATTCACCGAAATATTCCTTCTTCAAAAATTCCTTTGTGGAATGAGGCAAGATGAGTTCTCAAGGATCAATGACGCAGTGGGAGGATCACCCATGCACTTATCCCTGACTCAAATGTGGGATGTTATAGACGACTTGGCCGAAGCCACAAAACGAAGGCCAATGCCCCGAACTAATAGAGGAATACAGAGGATAGAGGCTAGTCTGGAAAAGAATGAAGAAGACATTGCAGAGAACGAGATGGACGAATCAGATGCAGAAAGCTCTGAAGAAGAGCCTACATTGGAGATCACACCCGAGTCATCAGAAGAAACTCCCGAGCCATCAGAAGAATTAGATACAGAAAGCACCGGAAGCAACGAGGAACCTTCATGGGAACTCAAGAACATACCGGCAGAGGAGGAAGTCCAGAACACCACTGGCGAGCTGCCCGAAACGTACACTGCCCTCACCACTGAAGAAGCCGAGGAAATCAACCAAGACCAGTTCCTCACAGACAGTCTGGCCAATATGGATCCAGCCCTTATAATGAGAGCTTCCCAACTTTTCCCCTTGATCAATATGCAAGTCGCAGAAAACTATGTGATCAATGGAGGGGCGGAGGAAGGGCCTGAGCAGAACGACTCTTTGATAGAACATTTTACCACTACAACCAGACAAGGTAGCCCAAAACACAAAAGAGCCCGACTCAAAAGACCTGTAGTAAAGGGTCCCTCGCCTTCTCAGCGACGATGGAAGGAGAAACCACCGGAACCATGGGAACTGGACCCAAGCACATCATCTCACAAGAACTCGAGAAGAGTCAAAGCTAGAATCAATGCAGGAGCTGCGGCAAAATTCGACCTGAGCCGCCCATGGGATCCCAACTGGTGATCCCCAGGTGTCGAGCCAACGACGTTAAACAAGTGCACTGGTCGGGAGGTAACCCGACACCTATCTTACTTTCAGTAATTTTATTTTCTATCATTTAGTTTTTACCGTAAGTCGCTCTCACCCACTTTTTGTATAGAAAGAATGACCCCTTGTAGGAATCGAATTTTGGAGCAAGATCAGATCAGCCAGGCAGCTTCCGAGAATTTACCGGGCCTGCGCTGAGAATTCAAGGCCCCAACCGAACTCCCTCGATTATCCAGCCTCATGCCATGTCGTCCGCTCGACACTTTAAAGGGAGTTCTGTTCTTCCCTTTTCCTTAATGTCATTTCCTTCTCTTGTATATATTTGCATGACTTTTGAACTAAGGCACGCCTTCGTTCAAAAGTGTGGGGTGAGAACCGCCTGTGTACATAAACATGTTTTCTTTTTCTTTTTCTTTTTCCTTTTCCCTTAATATTATTTTTGTGAAAATATGAACTTGAGAATGTGAAAAAGATAGATCTAAATTCATGCATTTACCTTGTGAAAATTCAACTGTCTAAAAACTTAGAATGTAACTTCTCATTTGTCCCTTTGTGCTGAGATAAATAGGGGATGTGGAGTTGACATAAACTACCCTAGAGAGGCTTGGCAAGCACTCGAAGGATCGAATCAAACTATATGGTTTTCGAAGTCAGTGGAGGCTGCACTTCGGGTTTCAATAAAGATTGAAGTCATCTCCGCCGTGCAGCGTTTATGCAAGAGGCGGGACGGGAATCAAATCGTCCTATCTCTAGTCCTAGTAGCCGATAAAATAGATGAGCGACCCTCATCTTGACCCGCGCAAAACGGCAAGGATGAGAAAGAGCGGGGAGGTATTTACATATGCTTGCGGGCGACGATTGGACCTCCCAAAAAGGCTGAGAAAATGGACTAGCAAGTCACAAAGAAGCAAAAGCTCAAAGAAGCTAATCAATGGCCAAAGGCCAAAATTGTGAAGGTTTTAACAGAACAAAAGTGAAGAAACTCCAACTCAATATCAAAGGCCAAAGGCCGATTCACTACAAAAGTTGTCCCTCGCCAAAAAGAAATCAAAGTGCTCAACTCAGTGAAACCCGAACCGAATCACGTGCTAGAGAAAGCTTCAAGGAAACCATATAGTGCGAGTCGATCCCAAGAATGCAGTCCGGGAGCCTAAAAAGGGCTATCTCCCGAAACATCCGAATTAATTTGCATCTCGGCACGAAGGTACAAGTATCAAGTTTCTTCTAAGTATTTACACGGTTTAGTTTGGTAATAAGTAAGTAATGCATGAATTAAGATAAATCAAGTCCCACAGTCTCACTTTCATATTTTACTTAGAGTGTGTGCCGCCCTTTAAAAAACATTGTTCGGGACGAACAACTAAAAGTGTGGGGTGATCTGATGGACCATAATTGTATGAATCATAAACACATATAAACCCACCAAATTAGACGCTTTGTCTATTTAACTTTTTCTTGTTAGTTCCGATATTTATCTGCAGGGTATTTTGACGTCTAGAGAGAATACATGCTAAGGAGGACGTTTAAAGCTGAATATGAATTACGAGTCATTCCAAGTCACGACCAGATGCTGACTGAAGAAATATCATGAACCTGACATGGAATCACTCAAAACAAGTCCAACCGAAGAGCAACCAGAGACAGTCCGAAGCTGAAAGGACCGATGGCTTTTTGGAATGAGCTCACAAAACACACTCCACCACTCACCATCCTCCACCTAGCCGGCGGCTAAGCTCTCCTCCTCTCCTCCATGGACATGTGGCCGGCGGCTTTCCCCCCCCCCCCCCCCCCCCTCATGACATCACCGGTGGCTTTGGAGAGCTCCATGAGCTTGTGCCAAGTGGCTCCCTTCTCCTCCACATCTCTCACTCCCCCATGGCTATAAATACCAAGCCATTCTCTTTGTAATCAACATCCCATTCTCATTCCAATTCCATAAGTTAGTGAGAGAAGCTCTCACTTCTCTCTAGATTAGGGCACCACTCTTGTAAACACTTGTTTCAATCTATAATACTCCTATTGGTTCTTGATTATTCTAGTAGTTCCTGAGTTTACTCCTGTTAGTTCTTGAGTATTCTCTTTACTTTACTGTCTTAGCTATGATATCCACCTCTATGGATATTCATAGCTAAACCCTTCATTCGGTTGAAGGGGTGTACTTGTATCATACAATGTTTTAGACCCTGCACCTAGTGCCTCTCTGTGTTCAAAACTTGTTCTATGTGCCACATATTAGGTTAGAATTTCCAAGGTTGAGTGGATGCTTTAACGGGCAAAGCTCTTCCGTGGGGTTCGTGAACATACTCGGGTAAGTGGATGCTTTAACGGGCAAAGCTTATCTGAGGAGTTCGACCTCTCTTAAAAACCATTTGGTTGATCGTCACTGAAGATCAAATGGATGCACATAAGGCTAAGATACTTCGAAAGGAGGAATTAGTCTAAATAGAACAAGTGTTCTAAATGATGTGGCAAGTCTTGTGCTAGAAATAGCCTCGATTCATCTTTGAACACATAGTATGATCATTAGAGGTCAATGATAAACAGACTATGATACAAGGCCCCTGCAATCGAATACTTCCTTTTAACTGCAATATCAACTGATGACGTTCCGCAAGACTTGCCAATCACGCAACAACCGCTGTAAGTCTTTCCTTTTATTTTCAGTATTTACTTTTCTGTTATTTACTTTTCCACACTAAAAACCGAAACCAACCAAAAAGTCACGTAGTTATTCGCGCTAAAACCTCAGTCAACCCTAAAATCACGTTCCCCGCCTGTACAATCCCTCAAAGAACGACTTATCCCCCTAATTCCCTTGGGTTCGACCCCTACTTACCACTTGCTACCCAGTAGTGAAGTCGCGAGTAGCGGACTTATAAATTTATTCTTGACTTTCGTACAGAACGACTGTGCGTCCGTCACTGACCTCCCAATGGCAGTATGAAATAATATTTTGCGGTGATCCGGGCTATTGGTTATGGCTATGTGCCAAGGTGTGTAAGGAAGAGGAGTTCAAGAGGTTGTTATGTGGCATGTGGTTGTGCTGGAAGGATAGAAATGAAATAGCACATGGAAAGGAACGTGGAAAAATTGAGTGCATAAAAAGGAAGCTATGGTGGTTGATTAAGGAGTGCAATGATGGGATTAGAGACCTCTGCTGGTGGGAAGAGCATGACAGGGGAGAAGAAGAGGGCTATTACATTTTTGCGATGGCTCCTTTGACCCGGTGAACAGGTGTGGAGGAGCAGGGGCGATTCTCTACTAAGGTGGCTTAGTGAAGGAAGTTGGAGCGCTATCTGGAGAACTGCAGCTTAGTCTTGGAGTAAAGATAGCACTTGAATAGAAACTCTCGAAGGTGAAGATCTTCACAGACTCGGAGGAAGTGCTTTAGGCTATCAATATGGGTAGGGATGCACACTTTCAGACCGAATCAGAAAATCGGATCGGACTGAATTTTACGGGTCGGTCCAAGACCGGACCGTAAAATTCCGGTCCGGTCCACGATCCATACTTTTCAAAATTCCGGTCCATTGGTCTGACCCGGACCGTAAAATTAAGGGTATTCGGTCTGGTCCGGTCCACTTTTTATACAAAATCCGGTCCCGGTCCATATATACCCCGATCCGGTCCACGATCCAAAGTTTTGAAAAATTTCGGTCCACCAGTCCGAATGTGCATCCCTAAATATGGGTTCTTGGAGGCCGGAAGCAAAGCAATCAGCAATCAAAGAGGGGGATCAAGCCGCTTGATGGTCAACCGGGATGGACTCTGAGAGGCATATCGAGAGATTCAAATGCAGTGGCAGACCTGATAGCGAGGAAGGCGCGAACTGAGAAATGGAGTTGGTCTACTTCTTTAACTATTCCCAGGTTCATTTCTATATTTGTGTAACCTATCTTTGGCTCCTTTTTTTGATATATGGATTAGTTTGTTAGTGGTTAGTGAGGATTCGAACCCGAACACCAACGATGTCGAGCGAGTGTGCCTCCACCAGGCAACAACTCAATCCTCTGTCTTTGGCTCCTTGTATTGTGCTTTTGTGTGGTTTTCTCTCTATTGTAAGTTGTTCCATTCAACAACAAAAACAAACAATGTAAGAGCATGCGCGCGGCACTGCTACGAAATACGGAGTATGATAATTTTCTTTTTTTTCTTTGATTACTAAATATGATAATTTTCAATTGCACTTTTTTGGGTGAAAAGTTTATGGGTTGACGTTGATGTGTAAAATTTGGTTTAGTACGAGGGTCTACTTGTAATTGTAAGCGTTGCGAGTACACAATCTTATCAGATAATCGTGCACGCGACAGCAGGAGATGAATGCCCGCGTTGATGCGAAACGACTGGTGAGTTCATCATCGCCTTCATGCTCCACGAAATCTGATCAACACCTATAAATGTCTCTTCAACGCTCAGATCCGCTCCGCCTAAATCGAAAATTGATTTCGGACGCTGCTCGATTTCGCGATCGCTCTCTCCGAATCCTAGGGTTTCATTGCCCCGCGGATGTCCCTGTCGCTCGATGGATATGGCAAAATTTCTATGCATTGCGTCTGATGCTGTGAACGACGACGCTGTGAATTGAGTCGGAACCACGCGATTTTGGAGTGTAATCGTTTTGTGTGTGTGTGTTTTGAATCTGCAGTGGCGGGCGGCGGAAATGGCGGTTTCGCCTTCCAAGTTTCTCTTCTGGTTCTTGTTCACTTGCGTGGTGTTATGGCTTCTGTTTATGTAAGCATTTCAGTGTTATTTTGATATGATTACATGCAATAGGTTTTAACCCAATAGACCTTAAGCTGTTTGGTGAGTTGAGGGTTGTTGATGTTGTTGCATTATGATTTCCTTCTTGGCCAAATGAAGGCGATAGTCCAGTTCAACAGGGCCTACCTGTTGAAGAGCTTATAAGTGAAATAATATGAGTTATGCCCAGCTTTAAGGAGAAATGTAGCAATAATTTGGACGGTGCTTTGTTGTATAGTTTTCAGCAAAGCTTGTGGTGGCAGTACTTTAAGAGTCAACACTGCCGTTTGTACGAGTGTTAAACTCTATCCAGTGGTGAAAGAAAAGGGAATTATGGATATGTAATTTGTTGGTACATGGTAACGATATTTGAAAGGGGTTATTTTGATTGTTTATTTCCAGATTTATAGTTAGGCTGGTTATTCAGCTTCTTGATCGATTTGCTGGAGCATCTGTCGAGTTTCAGATTGCAGGCTGGAAATCCTTAAGGGATGTTGTAGTGAAGTTTAGAAAGGTTAGTTTGTGCTTAATTCTATTACCGATTACAATTTGATTTCTGAGTTTGTAGTATGAAAAATATTATCAAAGCTCAGAGGATTAATAGAATAGATAAAAAAAACATTTGACTCTTTGAATTTGGGACTTCAGATAAGTAATGAAGCTTTATGGGAATCGTAGCCGTTCCAAAACAATATAAATCTTATCATGGATTTGAACAAGAGGAGTTTATATATATATATATTGAACAAAGGAAATGCATGAACTGGCCACTTTTGAGCTAGTTCTGTCAACATTAGATGAGTTTGGGTCCTGTAAACTGTAGTTTTTTTGCTTGGTGACAGGGTGCTGTGGAATCAGTGTCTATTGGTGAAATTAATATAAGCTTAAGCCAGTCCTTGAAGAAACTTGGGATCCATGCTTTTTCTAAGGATCCAAAGATTCAAGTACAAGTTTGCGAGTTGGAAGTTGCGATGAGGGCAAGTACAAAAGGTTTGCAGAAAACTAAAACCCGAAAATCCCGCACTGGAAATGGCAGAGGAAAACTGATGCTTGTGGCAAAAATTGCGCGTTTTGTTTCAGTTTCTGTTACTGATCTGAATGTGAAGGTATAAACTTGCACCTTATCCAGTAGGGATTCCAGGGACTGTTACGGTTGTAGCTAGATCCATAAAAGGCAAACTAGCGAACTTCCCTTGCGTTTCCACTGTATCAGTTATGATAGTTGGGGTTTTACTTCTTTATGAAGACTTCTTTTTTGAGATAATTGAAAGTCTGCTATGCACCTTGATGTTAGGTTTCCTGATGACTGTTAATTTTTAATATTTTCTTCTTACAGACTCCAAAATGTGTGGTTGAGATTAAAGAAGTTATTCTGGACGTGAATAAAGATGATCCATCTCAGCAGACATTGCTATTCAAGTTAGTTTTGCTACCAACTACCATCTATATGGGAAGATCTCAAGTGCGGTGTGACCAATCAGAGAATTTTAATATGATTGGAAGTACTGCTGATGAGACATTTTCATACGTGGTAGACAAGTCTTTGGCTCTTTTCAGTTGCGAGGAACTGGCTCTTTCGTGTGAGTTTGGTCCTGATAGGTAGGATATTTTCTGTTTATTTGGGTGGTATGTGATTTTTTTCAGGCAGTTTGGTGATTGATTAGCAGTAGGCTAAATCAATTCGGGGTGGACTTCTCGGTTACATGTTTTGCTTAATTCAGGATTTTAACCCGAGTAACTGATATCTAATTTAACACTTGCTACTCTTCAAATTTGTTAACTTAAAACTTTAGGTGCCCATAAAATACTAGTAGATTATTTGCCTAGTCATTGAACTGCTATTTTCTCTATATCAAAATTCAAATGCCAGGACCTTAGGGTATGCTTAATGCCTTCATTTATGTGTCACATGTGTGAGTCAGTTGGGGGTCATATGATGACTGTATAGAAGCTTCTTGATTCTTCATATATAATGCATCTGCAGTGGAGTTGGTATTGCTATCAAGAATGTAGAGCTACACAGTGGTGAAATATCGATCCACCTATGCAATGAGATGCTACTCAAGAGAGAGAGATCTTCGAATAGAACAACTCACCCCGAAGAAGTCATTACCCCTGCTGTAACAGAAAAAAGTAAAGAAACAAAACAATCAGGGCTTGCAGCGATATCAAAGCACGTTGCTGTGTTCCCGGAGAAGGTTTGGATTTTTGCTGTCAAAGTATTGGCATGAACCAAACAGCTCTCTTCCTAAATTGTTTTCGCTCACGTCTTATTGTTTACTGTTAGAAAACCTAGATTATGAAGCAGTGTGCATGAACCAAACAGCTCTATTCCTTACAGAATTCAGTATCAGTTGTTTTAAGTTATAAGCCAGTTTTGTTTCTAAAGCTGTTGTAGATATCACAAAGTAAGTCTTACTTTAACCAATAAGGATACCCGTAAGCCTTCTAAGAACATGATATATGATGTATCAATGGTATTGAATATTAATATTACAAGAACTTTAATATGCGTAATTGAGGCGATTAAACTGTTTATATTATTTGAAGTTTTGGGCTAGGCATGATGTTGCAACAGCTTGTATATTCCTACTAACTGAAATTAGAACTAGAGTGAGAGTATTACCAACTTGGAGTTTGCTGAGATGGTCCCGAATCCCGATACATCATACCTATAATTTATGTGTGGATTATCAGTTTTACAGATTTTGGATTTTTAATATTGACATATGACAGCTATCAGCTAATCGCTGGTCTTCCACTTTTAGCTGAGTTGTGGTTTCGTCTTTTCTTTATAAGGAATAACTATTGTAGCCATATGAGAAAAAAGCTTTTCTATGGCCCTGATACTGGGTCTTACTTGCGTAAATTTTATTTTAGGTTCCCATATGTTTTACTGCTCCATCAAGCAGTGTCATATCAGGTTCCAAACGTTTAAAGTTGCTTATGATTGTGAAGGACTTAATTATGTGTACCATTTTAATGGGATATACGGCAGTTGTTGGTTGTTATTCCTGCTCAGTTGATTTTGCTGAGTGTTACTGAACAGCTTACTTTGTTGTAGATTCACATTTGCTGAATATTAACAGTTCTCATTGCCATAGGTCCTCTTCAGTATGCCCAAGCTGAACGTGAAGTTATCACATAAAGAATATGACATTGTTCTGGATAATAACATCATGGGCATTCAGTTAAAAAGCATTAAATCACTGTCTTCTGACGACATAGGTGACAATGCTCGCATTGATGTCCAAGTGGATTTTAGTGAGATTCATGTGCGACCCTGGCCTTGATTAGAGCAGTTTAAGTTGGTACCTGCACATATGTCATACTAACTGTTAAAATTTTTTATGTGCAGCTTCTTAAAGAAAATGATGTTTCTGTACTGGACATAATGAAAGTAGATGTTGTTTCGTTTTTCTATGTTCCTCTACAGGTAACTATTTTTTCTCCTAATCTGGCATGTAGCTAATTGAATGATATCCAAGTCCGTTCAAGAGATACCATATTATATGGTATTTTCTCACAAGATAAACATATCCATGCTTTATATCATTTTATTGTAACCTCTGCCATTCTCTTTTCCTACTATTCCAAATTGGGTTTATGAATATTTCTGTGATAGAGATATTATACATGAAGCTTAAGAAGTGCAATGTATGTCATGTGTAATATATCAAAATGCAAGAAAAGTGCTGTCATTGTCGTCATCATCATCATCACGTGGGCTTGTCAATTTTGGGACCACTTCTAAGATTGATGCACATGTTCTCGTGTTCAATAAGACCTCATCTTTTCAAACTTAATTCGATAAATGGATTCACCAAAAAAGATATAAAGAAAGGGTAATCAATTAACTTCCATGGTTGCAGACTGGCTATTGTGGCTGTTGCCTTAGTAATTATAGGGTGAAGTCAAATTTAATATGCCAATGGGTTTGGTGGAACATATTTACGCTATGACTAATCTTCAACTTTACATGATTTCGTTTGTTAAAAGTTCTGCCGATCATTCTTGTTCTATGCAGCCTACTTCTCCTATTCGTGCTGAAGTTGATGTAAAACTGGGAGGCACCTGCTGCAATTTTATGATGAGTCAGCTGAAGACATTAATGCGCTTCCAGTTATCAAAGAAGAAAAGAATGGTTCTCAAAGAGGAGGCGCCTGAGCCTGTGAGGCCTCAGTCTTCCAAAGCCAAGGGCATTATGTGGACTTCTACTGTTTCAGCACCTGAGATGACCATCATGCTGTATGACTTGAGTTGCATGCCTCTCTATCATGTAAGTTATACTATTGCACTTCAGCTGTATCTTATTTTAGAAGTGCAATGCTTTTGCACTTAGCTGAACATTGTTTAGCTCCAAGGCGGACGTTTAATATAGCACTACATATACTGATGTTGGGGAACTCCCTAGCTGTGTGATGTGTCATGCCATGCGCTTGTGAGGGTATTTCTTAATGATACCCTAAGATGTACAAAGCTGCTCCCTGCTCCATCTCATGTGATTGATTAAAGGATTTGCGTATTGGGGCGAGCAATCAGCATTAGGTCTTTGGGACTTTATTCATCTCCTGTTCTGTCCTGTTTTTTCTCTTCATCGCTCCGTTATGTTGAAATTTATGAGGTGGTAAGAACCCAGCCTAATGAAAAAGAAAACACTTCATGTTTGTAGATACAATAAAACTTCCATACATTGATATATGCATTTCTTGAAATTTTCCCGCCATATTTAAGAAACATCCATCAACTGATTACATCTGACTTAAACAAGGGACATTATGTTTTGATACAAGCCTCAGTGTCAGACCAGTTTAAATTCTTTCCTCATAATTGCAGGTGTGCTCTCAGTCCTTGCATCTGTTTGCAAATAATGTAGCAAGCACCGGAACCACAGTGCATGTGGAACTTGGAGAACTTAGTTTTCATTTAGCAGATGAATATCAAGAAGGGCAGAAAGAGTGCTTGTTTAGTCTAGAGACGAACTCTGGTTCCTTGTTGCAGATAGATAAGATGAGCTTGGACTGGGGCAGAAAGAGAATGGAAACAGATGTAGAGGATGTCAGGAGTTTGAAGTTGGCACTCTCCATTGATGTGTCTGGCATGGGTGTTCATCTCAACTTTAAGCGCACCGAGTCGCTTGTATCTACTGCTCTGACTCTTACAGCTATAATGAAACAAATATCTGCAACAAGCAAAAGAATGACCCGATATCATGTTGAGCATGTACCTAAACCACCTGCAAAAGGCACTCGCATATTAAAGCTTAGTCTTGAGCAATGTTCTATAAACTATTGCGGATATGCAGGCTTGGAGAACACAGTGGTTGCAGATCCAAAACGTATGAACTATGGGTCACAAGGCGGTAGAGTTGTTATCAGTGTCTCAGCGGATGGCACACCACGCACTGCTGACATTGCGTCCACAACAGACTCCCGTGATAAGCTTAAGTTTTCAGTATCTCTTGGTATAACTCATTTAAGCCTTTGTCTGAACAAGGAAAAACAGTCTTCTGAAATTAAACTGGAACGAGCAAGTTCTTTCTATCAGGAATATTTGGAAGGTGATAACATGGGATCAAAATTCGCTTTGTTGGATATGCAGAAAGCAAAATTCGTGAAGAGGTCAGGTGGACTTAAAGATACATATGATTGCTCGCTCTTTAGTACCACTAACATTGCTGTCGGGTGGGAACCAGATGTGCATCTTTCGCTTGTTGAACTTGCATTACATCTTAAGTCCATGATCAATAATCATAAACTCCAAGGCTTTGATAGTGAATTCATGGGTAGCATCTCAGACACTACAAATACGGATCAGAGGAAGGAAACCGTCACAGAGTCAGGGAAAACTGAAAAACGGCACAAGAAAAAGGAATCTGTTATAGCTGTGGATGTGGAAATGCTAAGTGTATCTGCTGGGGTAGGTGATGGTGTTGATGCTGTGGTCCAGATACAGTCCATTTTCTCTGAAAATGCTCGAATAGGAGTACTTCTTGAAGGGCTTATGCTATCTTTCAATAGAGCTCGAGTTTTTAATAGTAGTAGAATTCAAATATCTCGCATTCCTAAGGCCCCTGTCAAGTCGCCTGATGGAAAAGTGCCAGCTGTGACTGCATGGGATTGGGTAATACAAGGTCTTAATGTGCATATTTGCATGCCCTTCAGGTTAGAGCTACGTGCCATTGAAGATTCCATTGAGGAAATGACACGAGCACTGAAATTGGTCACTCTTGCTAAAACTAATCTTATATTGCCCTCGAAGAAAGAAAACCCAAAGTCCAAAAAATCCAGTTCAACAGAAATGGGTTGTGTGCGTTTTGTCATACGGAAACTAACGGCTGAAATCGAAGAAGAGCCTCTTCAAGGTTGGCTTGATGAGCATTATCGGCTTTTGAAAAATGAAGCATGTGAGTTGGCTGTCAGGTTGAATTTTCTAGATCAAATTATTGAAGGCAGCCATTGTGCCAGAACTCTTGAAACAAACGATTCGGTTGTCCAAACTAGCGTCCACTACAATGGAGTTGAGATTGATAGACCAGATCCCTCAGCTATTAGTGACCTGCGGGAGCAAATTTACAAGCAAACATTTAGGTCTTATTATCAGTCCTGTCAGAAGCTTGCTCCATCCGAAGCTTCTGGTGCTTGCAAGGAAGGCTTTCAGTCCGGTTTTCATTCTAGCGCAGCAAGAACTTCTCTTTTATCCATCTCTGCTGCAGATTTGGATGTAACCTTAACCAAAATCGAAGGTGGTGATGAGGGGATGATCAACGTCATAAAAGCTCTAGATCCCTTTTGTCTAGAAAACAACATACCATTTTCTCGACTTTATGGAAGCAACTTTCTTTTGAACACACGCTTACTTGTTGTGCAGTTGAGAGACTACACATTTCCTCTCTTGTCTGCAAGCTACGGTAAATGTCAAGGCCGTGTCGTGCTAGGACAACAGGTCAGGTTTAAGATAATTTGTTCTTCTCCTCGCACTCTTTGACTCCTGCGTTGAAGTGACAGCATTCTTTTTACTCCATATGAATTTACTGCTATCAAAAAATCTATGGTGTGATTGAGATCTAAACTGATATGCCCCATGCTTTATAGCTTTTCTGTTGGTGGAAATCTTGATGAAGTTTTATTTGGTCATCTTTCCTAATACACATAACTAACATAAGTTGAAGTTTGGTAAGCTTGCATTTCCCCTCCACTTGATCTCATGATGATCGTGTAATGTCATCGAAAGTCGTGGGAAAATTCTCTTCATATATGGTGAGGCAGTAAAAAAAATTTTACTGCCTCACGATATATGAAGAGAATTTTCCCACGACTAAAAATGTTAAAATGGCTGATTTAAATTCTAGCTTATTTTTTGTAGGCTTACTTGCATCATAATCATGTGGAAAGCTGTTATTAGTTAAACTGATCAGCATGCTCTTTTTAAATGCCAAAATTTTTTTTTGGAAAGAATGAGTGATATCATAAATAAAAAAGAATGTACAGCTGAAACTAACTAACAACCTCAACCAAAACCTGCACTGCTACCAAAACACACAGCACAGCAACAGAGGCAGAACAACTAGCAAAATAAAATCCATAATCCTCATAGTCTTTAACCAATTGATGTCTTCCTTCGAGCAAGCTTCCCTCTTTATCGCCCCTAGCTTCATCTTCAAATACCATATGGTATCTTATGCCCTTTTTTTTACTATGGCACCTTATGCCCTTTTTTTTGCTTTTCAATATCCTCACATGACTGTTTTCTCGCCCATGTGTTGCAGGCAACTTGTTTTCAGCCCCAAATCCGCCAAGATGTCTATCTTGGGAGATGGAGGAAAGTTAACATGCTTCGCTCAGCTAGTGGCACAACTCCTCCAATGAAAACGTATCTGGATGTCCCTCTTTACTTCCAAAAGGCGGAAATTGGATTCGGAGTGGGTTTTGAACCATCCTTCACGGATATAAGTTATGCCTTCACAGTGGCTCTTCGTAGAGCTAATCTTAGTGTCAGGAATCTTAACTATCAGCCTCCACCTCCTAAAAAGGAGCGCAGTCTACCATGGTGGGATGAAATCAGAAATTATATTCATGGAAATGTTAAATTGCAGTTCTCTGAAACTTTGTGGAACATTCTTGCAACAACTGACCCATATGAGAAGCTTGATCGACTCCAAATTGTTTCTGGTTTCATGGAGATCCATCAGTCTGATGGTCGTGTTTATCTAGCAGCTAATGAGTTTAAGATTCTTCTAAGTAGTTTGGAAAGTTTGTACAACAACCACACAATTAGATCCCCCCCTGGCAAACCTGCTGTGTTTTTAGAATATCCAGGCTTTACAGTTGAGGTCCTGATAGATTGGGAATGTGAATCCGGGAACCCATTGAATCATTATTTATTTGCCCTTCCTGTTGAAGGAAAACCTCGCGAGAAGATTTATGACCCTTTTCGGTCCACCTCTCTTTCCTTTAGGTGGATCATCTCACTTCAACCTTCCTTCCCCTCGCTTGAAAAACAGTCATCTTCCACCGTTGAAGGTGATCTTCCAGATGGAACTGTTTCTGATTCTCTAAGCAGAAACGAAAGCTTAAAGGTCTCTCCGATTGTCAATTTGGGCGCTCATGACTTGGCATGGCTCATTAGATTCTGGAATTTGAACTACCTGCCTCCTCATAAGCTGAGAAGCTTTTCCAGGTGGCCTCGCTTTGGGGTTCCTCGAATTCCTAGATCTGGCAATCTATCGTTGGACAGGGTCATGACAGAATTTATGATCCGCATTGAGGCAACCCCAACTTGTATAAGGCATCTGCCTCTGGATAAAGATGATCCAGCTGAAGGACTAACATTTAGTATGACAAATTTGAAATATGAAATGTGCTTTAGTCGAGGGAAACAAAAGTTTACTTTCGAATGCAAGCGGGAACCCTTGGATCTTGTTTATCAAGGTATTGACATACATCTATTCAAGGCATACTTGAGAAAAGAAGATGATGGAGACACTGCAAAGGTCGTACAAACAGCTGAGAGCTTGCAACTGGCATCCAGAGACAGACTTATAAGTGACTATAGCACCCACATGAGTTGCAACTTCGAGAAGCATTCTGATGACAAATTCTTGTTATCGTCTGATTATTTCACTATCAGAAGACAAGCTCCAAAAGCTGATCATGCAAGATTATTAGCTTGGCAAGAGGCTGGAAAGGGAAACATGGAAGTGACTTATGGGAAATCTGAGTTCGAGAATGGGAGTGATAGTGATGAGTCCACAAGATCAGATCATAGCGGCGATGATGGATATAATGTGGTGATAGCTGACAATTGTCAACGCGTGTTTGTCTATGGCCTTAAGCTGTTATGGACCATTCAGAATAGAGATGCAGTTTGGTCTTGGGTTGGAGGATTGACCAAGGCCTTTGAACCTCCAAAACCATCTCCTTCTAGACAGTACACTCAGAGGAAATTGCTTGAGGAAATCCAAAAATACAATAGTGCTGAAAGTAATTCTGATAATGCCCCAACATCACCTGCTGGAAATGACTATGAATCCTCTTCGCCACAGCTTGTCAAAGTAAGTTCAGAGGGTTCATCTCGTTTAGTTGCAGCAGAGAGCTCAACTTCTGATGCTGCGGGTATGTAATGAATCTGCTAGTGTTTGTGTTGATCGCCTTTTGTTAATCTGTATTTTACACCTTCTAAATTGTTCAGTTGACCTCATTACTACTAGACCTTCATGGAATACATGACTAGCAACTTCCCTTATGAGCATATCTTATCATTTTATGTCTCAGGTAAAAGTGAAAGCGAAGAAGGGACTCGTCATTTCATGGTCAATGTTATAGAGCCACAGTTCAATCTTCACTCAGAGGATGCTAATGTAAGTTGACTTTATTTACTAAATGTGTCGGTGAACCACAAATATATATCATAATCCTCAAGTCTTTTTTTGTAACTCCTTATGCTCTTTCGTTTCTTCTCTTTGGTGGTCTGTTTTTCTATGTTAGCTAGAAACTCCATGAAACATGTACCTTACTATAGAGCTAATTTGTACCTTGTTTAACAAGAGATACACTAAGTGTGGATATTGAATCCGAATAGAGTATTTAGGATGATCACCGTACCAAAATGTAGCAGTGACCAGGATGACAAAAGTTTAAAAGATTTGGAAGTTTCCATCAATCAACCGAAAGTGTGCTTTTGTTGATAGTTTTTTAATAATACACACCAAAATAGTATTCATTCAATGATACAAAATTTAGTGTTTGTGAGCCGATAGCTGAGCATCATGATATTCCTTCTTTAGGGTACTCAAACTCATTCCAATAGATATTGTGATTATCAGGGTCGATTTCTGCTTGCTGCTGTCAGTGGACGTGTTTTGGCTCGCTCGTTTCACTCAGTTGTTCAAGTTGGACTTGATATGATTGAACAGGCACTAGGTACTGAAAACGTCCATATTCCTGAATCTGAACCAGAACTGATATGGAGCCACATGGAGATTTCAGCCATGCTGGAGAATGTTCAGGCCCATGTAGCACCAACCGATGTTGATCCTGGTGCCGGACTGCAGTGGCTCCCAAAAATACATCGAAAGTCACTTAAGGTTGACAGAACTGGTGCTTTGCTTGAAAGAGTATTTATGCCATGTGATATGTACTTTAGATACACGAGGCATAAAGGGGGAAATACAGATTTGAAGGTGCGTGGCTTTTCAAAATCCACTTGTCTTGATCATTGTCAAAAAGTAAATAATGTTTCTCATGCATTATTCATTGTTACTTTTTAAATTCTTAATTGTCTGCAACTATGTGCAGATGAAACCCTTAAAAGAACTGACTTTTAATTCTCATAATATTACGGCAACAATGACCTCTCGCCAATTCCAAGTTATGGTAGATGTGCTTACTAACCTTCTCTTTGCGCGTGTTCCCAAGTGAGTCTGAATATCCCTATGTACAATCTTTTCATAACTAACATTTAGCTAGATATTGTTTGTCCTCGAAAGTCATTTCCTTTGTTTGGTTATCAAGCTTTTGACATGAGCTGATTATCTAGGCCTAGAAAGAGTGGACTATTGCCCCCTGCTGATGATGATGGAGATGCAGAAGAGGTGGCTGATGCAGTTGTTCCAGAAGGTGTAGAAGAGGTTGAAATAGCAAGAATTAACCTTGAACGAACAGAGAGAGAGAAGAAGTTGGCTGTTTCCGACATCAGAAAGCTCTCTTGTCCTAATGATGCTTTAAATGAGATAAACCTTGAGAATGAAAGTCAGTTGTGGATGATAAATGGTAGTAGACCACTATTGGTAAGGCTTCACATTTGTTTTTTAAGCTTGGTTGAGACTCACATTTGTGTATGGAGGCTACTTCCATTGAATATGGATATGCGATCTGTGTAGCTGCTTAGCCTATCACTCATCTGTTTTTATTCCACTTTTTTTCCGGGTAAATTTGCCACCATTCAAATCTTCAGATATAACTCTCAAAACAGGTACAAGGTCTGAAGAGAAAACTACTGAATGCACAGAAGGCTAGAAAGGAGGCAGCTCTTTGCCTAAGGTCCGCTTTGCAGAAAGCCGCACAACAAAGACTTATGGAGAAGGAGAAGAACAAAAGTCCATCTTGTGCTATGCGAGTATCATTGCAAATCAACATGGTTGGGTGGAGTATGGTTTTGGATGGTAAACCCTTTGCTGAAGCAGAAATAAATAACATGGTGAGCTTTAGAAATGAGTATAAGTGGTTATAAGAGTTATTGGTTGATCTTTGTGATTTATTCTTATAGACTGATAGTCATTTCCCACTTTACATACTTTGCATCAATTTCCCCAATCATCTTCTTTTACTGTTTTATTTGGTGGGGGTGAGGGGATAGGAATTACAGTATCCATTTATAAGATATTGCCTTACTCGTGTTCTGAAATGATACGAAAGTCATGTTTTCCTTTCGTTGATTATTTTTGCGTAATTAAACTATGCATGGATCTATTTAAGTGTTGGTTACACTTATATCTTTGTAATGTTGATCATATCATTATTGCCTTTCTCATGTTTTAAATGATAGGAAACTCGTGTCCTGCATTTACAAATTTTGCTCAGTTGAACTCCTCTACATGGATTAATGTTGGTTAACATAACACTTATCTTTGTAATGCTGATCATATTTGTTTTTATTGCTTTGGCCATGATGACATCTTATGGATACATATGAATTATGGGAATTCTAATATGGAATTTTACTCATTTCTAGTATAAATTTCCGACTGCTTGGTATTCAGCATATTACATATTTTTCATTATGTGTCCTTACTTTATCTTTTACTTTGACAGAGATATGATTTTGATCGGGATTATAAAGATGTTGGTGTCATCAAGTTTACAACTAAATATTTTGTTATCAGAAACTGTTTGCCTAATGCTAAATCTGCCACGCTTTTAGCGGCTTGGAATCCTCCAGCTGAATGGGGAAAGTATGTTCTCTTTTCTTCTCTTTTCTTTTCTCTTTCAATGTCTCTCTTATTTTGTTTTACGATCAATACTTCGTAGCAGAGATGTTCGGATAAATACTCTGTTCCATGTATAAATATGTAACACCAGGCTTTCTAAGTAATTCTGGTCAATGCTCTCTCTATAGTGATACTAGCTTTGTGTTGCACAAGTTTCGCGATCTATTATGAATTATCGATAAAGAGGTGAGTTAAAGGGCCTGACAATACAAATAAGTTTAACTCGCCATCTAAAATGTAAAATAGCTGAAGCCTAATCAATCACACCTAAACCTCAGGCTGTTTTGAAAGTGCAGTATCTTCTTAGTGACTCCATTAACTGCAGGGATTATGTATCTCATAGTCAAAAGGCTTGTTTTGCATGTTTGTAATATCTTTCCGGCAATACTTCATCTTATGGTTGCAGGAAAGTGATGGTTCATATAGATGCGAAGCAGGGAGCACCAAAAGATGGAAACTCTACGTTTGAACATTTTCAAGTAATTTATTCCCATAATATTCTCCCAACCGTTCTTTGTTTGATATATGCACTGGTACTGCCTGCACTTTTGAACATAGGAATAATTACACCTGTATTGTTAATATTCAATGTTAAATAGCTGATGTGTGAATTTTCCTCATCTGCAATGCTTTCAAATGGAGTAGTTAAGTAAATTTAAGGAACTAATGCTCCTTACTGAGTGTTAATAATTGCACTCATGTATAACAAAAGTTTTCTGTGTTTGTCTGCTTGTTTAAGTTATTGTTGCACATAGTTCCCGTTCATATTTCCTCTTCCGCATTACTCCCAGCGTATTCATCTTTTTTTAATTATAGGTGGACATATACCCCCTAAGAATACATTTGACAGAGACTATGTACAGAATGATGTGGGGGTATCTTTTCCCAAAAGAAGAGCATGATTCACAAAGAAGGCAGGTCAGTCAAGAGAGTAACTGTGCCAAAATTTACCTACTTTGTTGCAGGTTTTCTAGGGCTTGTACACGACTTATGTGGAAGCTTATGTATAAAAGTTGTAATTGCAGGAAGTTTGGAAGGTTTCAACTACCGCAGGTTCAAAGCGTGTTAAAAAGGGATCTGTGATGCCTGATCCTTTTTCCTCATCTAAAGATTTTGAGGTTTCCTCTTAGCAAAAATATGTTTGTATTTTTATCATAAATAGTCAACATCCTAATGGTTCACATCTACCGTAAATTTGATTTTATCATAATTTTTTCACCTAAATAAAGATGATAAAAATGACCCTAACATAATTTTTTCACCTAAAGAAAGATGAGAAACATGCTGGCTGTCTGAGCTATTATAGAGAATGGTCACCTATTTGTCCAATGTGGCATCGATACTGTGGGTTCGACTCTATGCTACTGGATCTGTATCTAAGTTTATCAACTTGATAGTTTCTTGTTAATCTATTTCCAGGGATCCAAGGGACAAAACTCTAAACCAGCTATCTCAGAACTACGACGAACATCATCTTTTGACAGAACATGGGAAGAAAATGTTGCAGAATCTGTGGCTAATGAAATTGTCTTACAGTTGCATTCTTCTAGTAAGAGTGGAACTACTGTGTCTATTGATGAACTGGACGAATCCTCAAGAAGCAAGCTGAAAGATTCTAAAACTGTGAAATCTAGCCGTTCATCTCAGGATGACAAAAAGACCTCTAAGGCACAGGATGAGAAAAAATCAAGCCCCCAAAAAATGATTGAATTTCGTGAAATCAAGATTAGTCAGGTGGGCTAAAAGGCCATTGCAAATGGAAAGCTTATGTGTGTTTATGTCATATTTCTGATTTCATTTCAGTTGAACTAAGTGAGAAACATCATCTAGGTGGAATTGCAAGTTACATATGAGGGATCACGATTTGCTTTTAGTGATCTGAAGTTGCTAATGGATGCATTTCATCGGGTTGAGTTCACTGGGACTTGGAGAAGGCTGTTTTCTAGAGTCAAGAAGCACATTATTTGGGGAGTTTTAAAGTCGGTGACAGGCATGCAGGTAACCAACAATCCAACATGCAGTTGTTTTGCAATTTGTGTATCCTTATATATAACCCACTTCTAGTGTGCCGATTCTATTTCCACTATCTACTTCCTGAGTGGTCTGCCCTTTTGCCATGAAATTTAGTGAATACTTATGTTTTGATTCTTTTCTTATTCATTTGTATGCTTATATGTGTAGGGTAAGAAGTTTAAAGATAAAGCTCATAGTCAGAAGGAAACTAGTGGAACTACTGTCCCAGACACTAGTTTCAATTTTAGTGAAAATGACGATCTTCCAGGGACTTCGGATCAGCATCCGATTACTTGGCTTAAGCGCCCTAGTGACGGGGCTGGTGATGGGTTTGTCAACTCCGTCCGTGGCCTATTCAGTACACAGCGTCGCAAGGCCAAAGCTTTTGTGTTGCGTACCATGAGGGGAGATGCTGATAATGAGTTTCATGGTGAGTGGAGTGAAAGTGAGGCTGATTTCTCTCCCTTTGCTAGGCAGCTTACAATTACAAAAGCCAGGAAGCTTATTAGACGGCACACTAAAAAATACCGCACAAAGGGGAAAAAAGGTTAGTTATGCTTTCAGTTCATTTAAATAATTTCTTTACTCGAGTTATTTAACACCAGGATTCATCTTGCGCCTAACTGACAAGGTAGATAATCATTGGCTTCTTAAGTGTGCTATTGTGCCTCCTAGAACCCACTGAAAATCGTAATTGTCCATACTAATAAGTTAAGAGCACATAATTTCCCGGTGGCCTCATTAATTTCTAAACAAGTTAATAGCACATAGGTTGCACAAGTTTGTAAAGTATGTAGAATCATAACACGGTTACAGAACAGTCGGTAGTCTGATCTCTGATATATGAAGTCAGCGGCAAAAGAAACATTGGTTGGCATCAAGTTACTGATTAAGGTAAGGTAACATGGCATAAATGGATTTGGATGTACAAATGTTCATAGTTTGGAGGACACATTATACATTTAGAGGGAAAATTAATGACAGGAGTGCTGATTTCAATAACTTTTCTATGAATACTTTACAATTTAAGTGACTGTTGGTGGGATGTTTGGAAAAGTGACAATTGATGACTGATGAGATAAACACCATGATCCAAACCGACAAAAATTAGAGTGAAGTGTGTGATCTGGTTTCAGCCATGATGCTGAGAAGTACAGTGACCTGCTGGGTTCATAACTAGAATTTGGTGGTTGATGTTCAATTATTGAATCTGCCTTCTAACAATTACTCTAAATCAATTTGTCAGTTGCATATTTGAAAATTAATGACAATCATACGGTTTTTCTCATGCAGGATCGTCTTCACAGCAGAGAGAGTCCCTTCCAGCTTCACCTGGGGAAGCATCTATTTCCCCATATGAAACCGGCTCGTCGAGTGAATCCTCGCACTATGGTGATGAAGATCCTATTTGAACATGTCTCCTGTCTCACCTGCTCACTTGTTGTGTCTTATATGTACTGGGAAGTTTGCGACCCCTATTTGTTTAAAAAGCAGTGACGAGGAGGGTTTGAATTTTGTGCCTGAGCCCTGAACTACTGACTACCCCAACCAGCAACCGAGCCAAGTAGATTATGAAGGTAATCCTTGCTATATCTGTAGGTATAACACTATAACTTAAAATGATTTTATGTTTTAAGCTACCACATTATACAGAGTCACCAAACTCATTTTTGTATCAGTACATCAGTATTCTTTCATGCCTGATAAATTTTATATTTGTTATGCTCTGAAAAATTCCAATCCTGGTGGCTTTTGTTATACTGGATTTGGAACTGAAAAGCTCCGACCCCTAACGTGAACCTTCATAGTATTCTTTCGATTGTCTCATACCAAGGCGAGATACAGTGCGTGCCATTAACTATGGCCAACTAGATCCCCCTTCAAGGGAAGCTGTTCTACTAAAACTGGTATCATCTCATTTTTATACTCATTTTCCAGCAATTCACCGAGGATACTACCGATAAACTTACCTTATCTCCGAGAAGTATTGGCAACGGTATAAGTCCAAGAAGAAGTGGGAAGGGTAGGGGAAAGTAGTATCCAAAGTATATTACTGAGGTGTATCCGTACATTCGACTCTGGGAGTCACATGAGGAAAATAGATGGTCGATAGGTTCGAAAGATCTATCCAAGATTGGTACCAGAATTCTAGAACAGCCAACCTTGAATTTCTTAATCTCGCAAACCCAAACCTCTCTGATCTAAGCAATAACACCACAGTCCTTTACGACAAACTCTTGTTACATTCAAGAATAAGTATCAAACACTTCTACCAACTGCAAGAAGTGCTCTCAAAACAAACAGACGCACTTGAAGAGCGACTACGCAAGATAGAAGACAACCAAGCCCAGATCCTCAATTCACTTCATTTCCTTGAAGAAGAAGCCCTCTCTAAGAAATCATTAGCTAAGAACGATATCTTAGCCATCATTCATGAGACCACCTCGCAACAACCAAAGCGTGAACAGGAAATACTGCAGTCATCAGCTAGACTTGAAGCGCGACAAGAACAACTACTACAGATCACGACCGAGCTCAAGAAAGCCCTTATCGGCTAATGATCACAAATTCAGCATCCTATATCCAAGCAGTAAGATCAACAGACGAAATAGACTCACCAGCGGTAGGATTCACCAGGGTAAAAGACTACCCTACAAACCACAATTTAGTGGAAGCCATCGCCAGGCAGAACAACACCCTGATCGAACAGCTAATCAGACTCGATCAGAAGGTTACAGAGCTACAACAAAGTGTGCGAACGCTACAGCTAGACAAACAAACTGCCCAACCAAACGTATCCGAAGCAATCAACGAACTATCAGCAAAACTTGCTGGTATAACTATCACAGGAGAAAAGGGCAAAGAACCAATCAAAGCTACATCAACTCCATACTACGTCTTCCGAAACCCAAAGGCTATATTCAACGAAGAAAAGATCAAAGAATGAGCAGAACGGAGACGATGATTCAAGCGACCCAGTCCGAAGGTTCTAGAAGCCAGATCCCAACCACAGAAGATCAAATCCGTAGCTATAGACGGACAAGCAGGGTACGGTTCGAATTGGCTAGAAGAATCCCAAGGCTAAGACAACCACGAAGAACTCTGACTGAACAAATCAACCCTGAGGAACAATTAGCACAATCACAACAGCAAAGGACCCAATTAGTACCGGCTGAAGTACTTTACAATTCCAGATGGAGCGAACCACGTCATAGGGTCTATGAACACTACTCAGATGACCGAATCCTATGCAGAGAAGGGGAACAAGTGGATATGCAACTAATCACGGAAGGAAGTTACAACATCCTGCGACGGGCAGGATTACAGCACATCCACCTTGGACTAATAATGATTAGAATCCATGCTTTACATAGGAGAAGAGCCGGAGTCACTGCGCTGGTAGCACTCCGAGACACTAGATGGCCAGATGAACGACAAATCATCGAAACAATGGAGGTTGACCTATCAGAAGGAACGCAACTGGTATACATCATACCAGAAATGTTTATGTCAATAAACGACTTCTATAATCATATGGAGATAGCCATCCAGACACAAGGATACACAACCGAATGGCAAGGGGAAAGTAATCTGCTAATCTCACGATCCCTTATCGCAAGATTAACAGACACAAGTTTCGCAGGCTTTCGATATAATGTTCGGAATGTAGCCGATCACCTGGCAAGTAACGGAATCCGTGCGATAGCAGGAAGTCAGATAAGAACCCCAATTGGAGATCGATGGGTCCTCAGACCAACACAGAGACAGCAACCACTAGCCCCACAACTAGTGCAAATTAGACCGTTAACAAGCGGTAGGTTATCCCTTTCCTTCAGGGATTACCGAGAGATCCAAGCGCCATTACCCAACAGACAACAAAGGCAAACAGAAAACAATGATCATGAGGAGTTCATAGGCATGCTACGAAGGGTATCACCCTATGAAAGAGCCTGTCAAGACCTACTAAACAAAGAACGAGAAAAACAAAAGGCCGCATCCGAACGCCAGCAGTTCCTTGAGGAATTCCGACGTAAGAAGGCCGAGGCAGAGAAAAAGGCGCAAGAAGAATAGCAAACACGACAGGCGGACGCATATAAGAAAACTGTGCGTCACTTTCTCAGACGATCCCGAATAGATTGGGATCAAGAAGGCGATCATCAACAAGACAAAGAAACCTGGGTGACACATGCCGATAATGGAAAATATATGTGTATGGTCCGTATGACACCACCACCAAGACACCCAGTTGTCCAGCCATCAGGATGGGATGAAGAAGACAATACACCACCACCCAAATGGGACACCTCCCCTACGGAATCATCAGAATCTGATACTTCTGTAACCAAACCGGCTGAGGATTACATTGAAGCTGCCCAGGCAGATTCAGATTTTTCGGAATCTGATACTTCTGTATCCAAACCGGCTGAGGATTACATTGAAGCTGCCCAGGCAGATTCAGATTTTTCGGAATCTGATACTTCTGTATCCAAACCGGCTGAGGATTACATTGAAGCTGCCCAGGCAGATTCAGACTCTTCGGATGACCTTCAAACAGAGGTAGCCTACACAGCAGCAGAAATTCCCGAAATGGAGTACCCTGTACTAAGGCGGATTGCTAAACAAAATAACGAAGCAGCATTCAGCACCAGCCAATCAGGAACCTCTACATACCAGCCACCACGAGAACCCGTAATGGGACCAGTAACTTACCCACCAGCACAAAAGGGAGAGTCAAGCAAAACAGGGCCAAATTGGACAGGGGCAACCTACAAAGGAAGGGCAGCCCCCTTTAGCAATGAAATGTACCAGCTACCATCAGCTCAACAAAATACAGGAGCTTTACTGGTCCTCCCAGAAGACATCGGACTCTACGGAGACGTAATCACAAGGTGGGAAACGATCACACTAAACTGGATAAATGGCCAGTCCTGGGCATCAGCTCAAGCTAAAGTCAATGCAATTGAAAACCTACTGGGAGAGATAGAAAAGAAAATATGGATCCAGTGGAGAACCGCATTTTCAGCAGAATACGACCAGCTAGTCGGAATAGCTGACGACCCCCAAAATGTGATCTCACAAATCAGAAGGATCATACTACTCGAAGACCCTTACCAAGGATCCACGGAAGAACAAAACAGAGCATATAGGGATCTGGATAGGCTCAGCTGCGACAAAATGAAGGACATTTTCAGCTACATGAACCAATACAAAATGCTAGCGGTAAAATCAGGAAGATCCTTCATATCACCAGAGCTATCAGAAAAATTCTTTAGTAAAATGCCACCTTTAGTCGGTCCAGAGATAGAGAAGGCGTTCATTGAGAAATATCCTGGCACAACAATTGCAGTCATACCCAGGATACACTTCGCATACCAATATTTGGCAGAAGCATGCAAAAAGGCAGCGTTACAAAGGGAGATGAAAGACCTATCATTCTGTAGCCAAGTTCCGATCCCAGGATACTTCGAAAGACCGAGCAAATACGGCCTACGAAAGTCAAAATCATACAAAGGTAAACCACACGACTCTCATGTAAGAGTTTTTAAGCGAAAATACGTCGACAAAGTTCGCAAATGCAAATGCTTCATCTGCGGGGATGAAGGGCACTTTGCAAGAGACTGCAAGAAACAGCGGGGCAACATAGCACGAGCAGCAGTACTAGAAGGACTGGAGCTACCCGATGATCTCGATGTAGTCTCTGTCGATCTCAATGAACCCGATAGCGATGCAATCTGCAGCATATCAGAAGGAGAACAGAGCCATAACTACATGGCATCTATGGCGTTATTCCCAGACGAATGGGGAATGATGTTAGGCAGAGATGGTGGATGGCGAGGGAAAATCAAAGTACCAGATCTACAAGCCAACTGTAACCACCAATGGGAGGAAAATCAGGCAGTAACACAACCCTACCAAAGGTGCACATTCTGCAAAACATCAACAACGGAGAAAATGCGACTACACTGCAGCAGCTGCCACATCACAACATGCCCAATGTGTGCACCATTCTATTTGGACAAAAGGATCAAAGCAGCACCTCAGGAGAAACAAGAATATATAACAAAGGACGAACTCCTAAGAGAAGTTTTCAGTTATGTCCAGTTCCTACACTCCGAGGTAGACAGGCTAAACAGCTGCATCAAACTCCAACAGATAGAAGAACAGAAGAATAAGGTCCGCAGGGATGAGAGTTTAGGAGAACAGTTAGCAAAAGATCTGGAGGACCTAACTTTACATGATCAGCAAACAGAAGAGGCTAACATGTTAGAGGAAAGCAGCTTTTGGCAAAAGGGAGAGGATACAACCATAGTCAACAGGAAGGCAGTCAGCAGACTATTTCATGTTCCCGTTATCTTCAACATACCTGGCCAGCCTCAGTTTAAAATCGAAGCTATTTTAGATACTGGAGCCACATGCTGCTGCATCAATAAGGCGGTCGTCCCAAAGGATGCAATCGAGGATTTAAGCTACACCGTGTTCTTCAACGGTATTAACTCCAGACAGCCGGCCAAATTAAAGATAAAGGACGGCCAAATGATAATCGATGATCAAACGTTCCGAATACCGTTTACCTACGTATTCGACATGGACATGAAGGACGGCGTCCAGATGTTACTAGGCTGCAACTTCATCAGATCTAAGAGCGGTGGGCTAAGGCTGGAAGGAAATATTCTCACAATGTACAAACAAATCACAACAATCGCCACAAGCCCACAACCCAAAGAGAAGGCCAATTTCCTGATAGACCTAGAACCTATTGAAGAAAGGGAGGTGGTAGAATCCATCTACTATAATTGGGGACAGACAAGCCCAAAATTCCAGGAAAGATTTGGCCCAATACTTAACAAACTCTATGATGCAGGCTTCATTGGCGATGACCCACTAAAGCACTGGGCCAAAAACCAAGTTAAATGCAAACTGGATATCATCAACCCAGACATCACCATCCAAGATCGGCCCTTGAAGCAAATCACACCGGCAACAGAAAAGAGCTTCCAAGCCCATATAAAAGCCTTGCTTGAATTGAAGGTGATCAGGCCCAGTAAAAGTAGGCACAGAACTATGGCGATCATAGTCAACTCAGGTACGACCATGGACCCAAAAACAGGAAAGGAAGTCAAAGGAAAGGAAAGGATGGTCTTCAACTACAAAACCCTGAATGACAACACACATAAAGACCAATACTCCCTCCCAGGTATTAATACGCTACTTAAAAGAATTGGGACAGCCAAAATATACAGCAAGTTCGACTTAAAAAGCGGCTTTCATCAAGTAGCAATGGAGGAAGGTAGTATCCCCTGGACAGCATTTATAGCCCCAGGAGGATTATACGAATGGCTAGTTATGCCTTTCGGCCTCAAGAACGCACCGGCAATCTTTCAAAGGAAAATGGATCAATGCTTCCAAGGAATGGAAGACTTCACGGCAATCTATATAGATGACATCCTCATCTACTCTCAGAATGAGGAGGATCATGCGAAGCATCTTAAGAGAGTATTACAAGTATGCGAAAAAGAAGGCCTCGTACTGTCCCCAACAAAAATGAAAATTGCTACCCCAGAAGTGGAATTCCTTGGTGCGATACTAGGCAACGGCAAAATCAAGCTGCAACCCCATATCATCAAAAGAATAGTTGAATTTGATGAAAGGAAGCTGATGGAGAAGAAGGGACTGAGATCCTGGCTAGGGATCCTCAATTATGGACGCGCTTACATCCCTAACTTGGGAGTAAAGCTAGGCCCTCTTTACCAAAAGACTAGCCCACACGGAGACAAGAGGCTTAAGGAATCTGACCTGAAAATCATCAGACAACTCAAACAAGACATACAGAGCCTCCCTAACCTTGAAATACCCCCAGATGAGGCATACATGGTCATAGAAACAGACGGATGCATGGAAGGATGGGGCGGAATCTGCAAATGGAAGAAGGCACGAAACGACCCAAAGTCAATGGAAAAGATTTGCGCCTACGCTAGCGGCAAATTTTCCGTCATTAAATCAACGATTGACGCGGAAATTCATGCAACCATGGAATCCCTCCAAGCATTCAAACTTCACTACCTTGATAAAGAAGAAATAACACTTAGGACTGATTGTCAGGCGATAATCAGTTTCTATAACAAAACCGCCGCCAACAAACCATCCCGGATCCGATGGCTCGGATTCACAGACTTCATAACAGGCACAGGCGTAGAAATACGCTTTGAACACATAACAGGCAGAGAAAACATTCTCGCTGACTCTCTTTCCCGACTTGTTCATTGTGTCATTGCAGGATGTCTAACTGGACCAGAGGTCGCAGAGGTGGACGAGGCCATGGAAGAGCTCCGCAATGGGAAAGAAACACTCCCTGGTGGCTTAATATCGGAACTAGAAACACACGTAGCCACACACATCTGTTCCCTGCTACAACTCACCGAACAGACGCATACCACAATGCCCTGTTTCAGCTCGCTGGACCAAACCCACCTGAAGCAGCAGAAGCAACTGCCCAAAATGAATTACATAGCGCCAAGTATGAAGCCCGAACCTCCCTGGAACAGCTCTGCACAATGCTCCGGTACACTACCGAGCACAGTAGGCAACAACTCCAACAGGCCCAAAATGAAGAAACCTTATGGGCCACAACACAAGAAATCCGCCAGAACGAAGAACAGCAACGGGCCGTTGAGCGGATATGCAAACAGCTATCCCAACTTCTAGAAGGACAGACATAAAAGCCAGCACCCGGTTTTCGTTAAAACAAGGACACCATCAGTTGTTTTGATGGGGCCCTCATTTTCAATAATCAAGTGTGCCTCGTGGTACACTACTGTGTGTAATGGGAATCTAAAGGACATGCATAATGCGTCGATGGGGCCCAAAGAGCACCCGGCATTATTCGCTCCTTTACTTCTCTTCAAAGTCTTAACTTCCTATATAAGGAGGTAGACTTCTCTCTTGCTGAGCATCCGGGAAATCACCCAAGAAGCTCACTTGAGATTTGTGCAAGGTTTGTAAAAATTTCAAAGTATTCAATATATTTCCAGTTTCTCTTCCTATAAACATTGAAAGTAGTTATCAGTATTAGTCTCAATACTTGTTTTTGGAAAAGCTTTACGGTTGGATTATCGACGTATAGCTAACCAATCACAAAACACGAAGCTTATAGTGATCTCGGCTTTCTGGGTTTAAGGCGAGATACAACTCCACCACAACTCCACCACAACTCCACCACAACTCCACCCTTGGTATGAGACAATCGAAAGGGTTCTGTTTTAGTTATAAGGCAAAACTTTGACTAATGGAGTGATGGTTGCTAGAAGCATAACTTGTGTTTCTATAAAACACATCAGTCAACTTGATGTTTAGAAAGAAAAAAAAATGGGCATCAATTTGGGAAATGCAAACTTCCAGCAACAATATTAAATAAGCAAATATAAAGAATAGATGATTAGGTGAAAACACAAATGGGGGTGGAGTTTGAACAGATGCTGCAGTGAGTAGAAGAGAGAAATAAATTATTCACATGTTATCAGGCATGCTGTTGTTTGAACAGAACTGACCATTCGAACGGTGTGTCCTGCAGGTATATACCCTTTGTTAAATGAACTTCATCATAACACAGTTTAAAGCACCAAATCATGCAGTAATATGCAAAAGACATGTTGAAATTACCTGAGTGCAACTTGTTGACGAACATGATACATAATTTTCTTTTGATAACAGCGCTTCATTCTCTTTCGGCGATACCTTTTCAATGACGCCAGTCTCTGCAGCTGACTAAACTTACCAGGAAGCTCTCCCTTGCCCTAATAATATAATATATCACAAAACATCAAATTTGAAACAAAGAAATAAATAACACACGTAGTACAATTATTTACCATCCGCTTATGAACCCCCGCATTTATATCCTCAACCCATGCTGTACTACTGGAACTGGACCCTAACACATACAGAGCATCCTTAACCTAAAGTAAAAAAAAAAATATATATATATATATAAAACACTATAAAATCTCATCCATTTTTCATTTCACTGTAAATTCTACTGTATAAAATACACTCCAATTATTATTACCTTTTCAGGTGCCACATCGTCGAAGATGCCAACTTGACCGGCGTAGTACATGGACAGCTGCTGTCCACCACTCACACTGCCAGTAGCCACGCCTCCACCGGACGGCGGAGCACTATCGTCGTCATTCTCAAGCCCGTTTAACTTGTACGCAAGTTCAAGTTCGAGATCAAGATCGAAATCGCTCTCGTTGATCGGTAACTGGTCGTACATTATTATGCTCTCAGCTACGCAGCAACAAGAATCGTTTCACAAGGCGTCGAAAAAAATGAGAAACTTAACTATCACGAGGATTGTGCTGGAGACGACTCAACCGAGCTTCTAGAAAAGTCGAATCGGTTGCGGCGAGACAGTGATCGAATAGCATAGAGAAATAATAATTTTAATTTTAACGCCGCTAATTACATTTTTATCCTTTTGGCCTTCACATAAGTACGCCCAAATTATTTGCAACGCACCACTAGTTTCTCAGACGCTGCCGTTTTCGCATTGCCATTGTACTTTTGCTCGCTAATTAATACGATGGACATAAAACGACGTCCGTTGAGGAATGAGATGGCGTGTAACCAAGCAAAACAAAAATAAATAATAATAATCATTAAGAAAACGATGTATTTTGTGTTTTTGGTGGGTGGTGGGATCTGGACGGGAGACGGTGGGGGCTGTTTTTGTGATGTGTATATAGTGCTGTTCGCGGTTGCTGTGTTCTGACTGTGGTTGTTGTTTTGGCCGGTTACTATCGGGTGGCGCCAGCTGCTGTGCTGGTGGTGTTCTCTGGGCGACGGTTCTCGTCGGCGTGGCTGATTTTGGATGTACATACTAGTATGTACGGTTTGTTAATGTGGCCGGGTAAGTCGGGTGTAGGCGGCGACTCCTAGTCCGGTGGCTGCTTTGGCGCTGCGATGGAGCCGATTGTGCTGGTTTCCAAGGACGTTTGGCTGGGCATGGTGGGTGTTCCGTTGTTAGTTGAGTGTCGGCTTCTGTTGTCGGCCAGTTTTTCGTTATGCCTTTTACCTGTTGTAGCCTATTTGGCGTATTCAGTTTATCAAAAAAAATCGAAATTGTCTAATTTTGAAAAAAATTCAATTTTCTTTTTCAGAGTTATGTTATTGAAATCACGCAATGCCCTTGATTGTTGCGTTTTAAGAGTAAATTCGCAATCGCACCACATAAACTGGTTTGTAATTTTTTTTAAAGTTTACAAAATCTAATTAATTTCTGAACTAAAATACTTACGTATTCCATAAATCAAAAAAGAAAACTATACAAAACCAATAACGATCGAGACTCTCGTGGCTTGGCCGCTTGGGGAAGAAGAAGATATATTGTAGTGGTCAGGGACGAATCCAGGAATTTTGGTAGGGGGTGACAGACAAAAAAATAACGAATCACTCGTTGGCGTTTTCATCTAAAAAAATAAGAAAAATCAAAGATTAGGTAAACATATTAAGAATTTTACGAATCAACAGAATGATTTTTTTTGAAAAGATGATGATATCATTGATAAGAAAAAGTAGCACAACAATACACCAAAACACAGCTCAAAGAAAGACAACAAGGACCTCTCGACCGAGCGAGAATCCAATCATTCTTAATTCATTTTTGTGGCGCGGTGATGTTTATCTTTTATAAGAACCCAATCATTCTTAATTCATTTTTTTTATATAAGAAACATGCCATCTTATATGTCACGTGGCGCATGGTGATGTTTATCTTGTTAAAAAAAATAAATTCATATGCTATATATACACTAAGCCATATAAATAAAATGTATATCACAATATTCTTTTTTTAACACTTACATTTAAATTAAACATACACTCAGATCCAATATTGGCCCAAATAATAAAACAAGGCCCATGACATCATCCAAAACTCAACAAATTTTTCTTAGTGTTGAAATTGAAACCCTATTCCCCTCAAACCTTCGCATATCCGCCGCTACACTCAAATTACTGTCCACACCTGCCCTCATTCATCCGTGAATCGTTGAAGTCGAAATGACGATGAGAAGAACAGGAAGAAGCTAAAGAGACAAGAGAGGTCACGTCAGCTCCGGTTATGGCCTTTTCGGAAAGCACATGAAGTATTCAGGAGGCCGCGGTAACGCTGGACCGAGCGAGGATGAGCTCGCCTGAGCGCTTATGGAACACCCATTCCGTTAGCAAATTGAAGCCTGAGCTTCAACTTGCTCGCCCGAGCTTCGCACTCCTCCATTGCAACTGCCAAAATCATTTCCGCACTCCTCCCAGTCCCAGATATTCGATCTAAAAAAAATTTCACAAAAAATCTGGGGGTGACATTTGTCACCCCCGGCCTGAATTGGATCCGTCCCTGGTAGTTGTGCTGAAGAACCAACGATAGAACGAGAAAATCAAATGTGCACTTGTATTATTACTACTTAGTGTTAAATTGAGCTTGGGCCTTAAATTATTATAATTATTATTTTTGTAATAACTTTGAATTTTTAATTTTTTATTATATATGCGGTGCGGTTTAAAACGGGTGGTTTGATATATGGAACCGCTTTCGCACCGCTATATTCGATTGCGGTGCGATTTTTAACAAATGAATTTTTTCAAAAATGGTATGGTTAACCAAACATATTTTTGTGATACGGTACGAACAATTTTTAAATTCTGAGCAGTTTCTGCCCATCCCTACTCGATTGAGCTCTCTGTGCACTACATCAAATCAAGCAAAAAATATAGTTATTTTCTTATTATTACTTTTTTATTTATAAAATGTTAACAATATTGAAGAAGGAGGTGGGGAGAGAGAGGAAATAGATGAGGAGAGAATTCTGCAAACTGATTTCTTATTTTCTTCATTCGTTTTGTCTCTCGATAAAGCCTATCGCATAACAAACTTGTTTGGCATCTTGTGCCCAGTCAGCATTGCTGACAGATTTCATAGATTTATGTAACAAATTCCTTGAGTTTGTTAGGCCATTTGATTACCCTGGTGCTCTTGCGGGCCGGTTGATTTGGCTCTTCTTGCGTAAGGTCCATGCCCTCTTTGATGCCCGTAACATTACCCTGCTCATCAAAAACAATCTTGTCCTCAAGATTGAACGTAGGATAGGCCTTTATGAAAGCAGTGGCATCCTCCCACGTAGCTTCGGAGCGTGGTTGTTGTTCCCATTGCACCAGAAACTGTGGTTTTGGCTTTCCCAGCACCAAAATATGTCGAAAGCCAAGAAGGTTTTCTGGCTGATGCAGGGGGTGATCTGTTATTGAAGTATTGGGTAGGGCAAGAGGTTGAGCAGTCGGGTCCCCTCTGCATTGTTTCAGAAGGGAAACATGGAAAACGTCATGGATCTTGCACCCCTCTGGCAATTGTAGGCGGTAGGCGACTTGGCCTATGCGCTCCACTATTTTGAAGGGGCCGTAGAACCGCTTTGCCAATTTGAAACCAGCACGGCGGTGCACACTTAGTTGACGATAAGGTTGCAGCTTTAGGTAGACCCAATCATCCGGTAGGAATGTCTTGTCTTGGCGATGCTTGTCCGCTTGCTGCTTCATGCGATTCTGGGCACGCAGTATGTTGGATTTGAGCTGTGCCAGGATATTGGTGCGATCGACGAGAATTTGGTCCACTGCTGCAGTTTGTGCCGAGCCTTGAACATAGTCCAAGATACTTGGGGGAGGGCGGCCGTACACAGCTTCAAATGGAGACATTTTGATGGCGGAATGGTGAGAGGTATTATAACTCCATTCTGCCCACGGGAGGTGTGCCGTCCAATCCCTGGCTGACTCAGAAACGAAGCAACGTAAATAGTCTTCCACGCAACGATTAAGAACTTCTGTTTGTCCATCTGTTTGCGGATGATAGGCAGAACTGGAGGCCAAGGAGGTGCCCTGCAGCTTGAACAATTCCTGCCAAAAGTGGCTCATAAACAAAGGATCACGATCTGAGACAATAGACGAGGGCAACCCATGCAAGCGGAAAATCTCTCGGACAAAAATGGAGGCCAAGGTAGCTGCTGAAAAACTTGTTGGCAGTGCAATGAAGTGACCATATTTGGTTAATCGATCCACGATGACCCATATCACTGTTTTTCCCATCGAAGGAGGCAAATGGGTTATAAAATCCATGGAAATCGAATCCCAAACCTTGTCGGGGATATCGAGGGGTTGAAGTAGCCCTTGCGGCTTCGAGGTAGATGTCTTGGCTTGTTGGCACACAGCGCATTCAGCCACATATGTCTGGACATCATTGCGCAGATTAGGCCAATAAAAATTTGCTGTTACTCTTGCTAGGGTTCGTTGAACCCCTGCGTGACCCCCTGTTGGAGAGTTGTGAAACTCATGTAATATCAAAGTTTGGAGAGCGGAATCAGGTGGTACATATAGGCGGTTCTTGAACAGAATTAAGCCATCTCTAGTGCTGTAGTGAAGTTTGCTGTCAGGCTGAGTGATGATGTCTTGAAATAATGACTGGGCTGCTGGGTTAGAGGCAATAAACTGTCGCAGGGCTTTGAGAATACCCAATGTAGGTGTTGAGATGGCACACATCTGTGGTGGCAGCAATGCAGGAAGTCTGGACAAGGCGTCAGCAGGTCCATTGTCGCGACCAGGCTGGTAGACTATCTCGAAGTCAAAACCAAGTAGCTTAGATACCCATTTTTGTTGAGCTGGTGTTTGAATCGTCTGTGTGAGCAATGCTTTCAACGGTTGATGATCTGTCTTGATAATAAATCGGGGGCCAAGTAGATATTGTCGCCATTTTAATATGGCAAGAACAACCGCACACAGCTCACGATTATATGTCGAGGAGGATTGAATAGTTGGGGGAAGAAGCTTACTGAAAAAGGCAATGGGTTTACCATCCTGGGAGAGCACCGCTCCTACGCCGTGGCCTGAGGCATCAGTGGAAACCGTGAACTGCTTGGAGAAATCCGGAAGGGCGAGCACTGGTGTGGATGTTAAGGCACGTTGAAGTGATCGAAAGGCGATTGTAGCTTCTTCTGTCCATACAAAGGCGTCTTTCCGCAGGAGCTGTGTTAATGGGGCGATGAGGGATGCATAGTGTGCGACGAAGCGACGATAATAACCTGTTAATCCCAGAAATCCACGCAGTTGTTTAATGGTTGTTGGCAGAGGCCACTGAATCACAGCTTGTATTTTTTCTGGATCAACTGTCATGCCTTCTCCGGATATGATATGCCCCAGGTATGTGAGTTGACACCTAGCAATATCACACTTGCCCGGTTTAGCGTAAAATGAATTATTATGTAGTGTTTGGAGTACCTCGTTCAGGTGGACCTCATGTTCCTCCCAGTTGCGGCTGTAAACCAGGATATCATCAAAGAAAACGAGAACTGATCGGCGCAGCAGGTGTTTAAATATGGAGTTCATCTCGGATTGGAATGTGGATGGAGCGTTGGAGAGCCCAAACGGCATCACCAGGAATTCATAATGGCCTTCATGGGTCCTGAAAGCTGTTTTATGGACGTCGTTGGCGTGCATTCGAAGTTGGTGATAACCGGAGCGAAGGTCGAGTTTGGAGAAGACTTGGGCGCCATGTAACTCATCCAGAAGCTCGTCCACTGTGGGTATAGGGAAACGATCCTTGATCGTTACAGCGTTTAGGGCTCTATAGTCGACGCAAAAGCGCCACGATCCATCTTTTTTTCGAACGAACAGCACTGGCGAGCTGAAGGGACTAGAGCTCGGTTGTATGATACCGTCCTGCAGCATTTCAGCGATGAGACGCTCTATCTCATTTTTCTGAAAGTGTGGGTATCTATATGGCCGGACCCGAATTGGTGCTGTTCCCGGTTGGAGGGGAATACGATGGTCAGCTAAGCGGGGAGGAGGGAGGCCTTTTGGTGGTTGGAATATGTGGGTAAATCGGGTGAGGAGATTTGTGAAGGTGGATCGGATATGTGGTGGTAGGGTGTTTGGTATTGAGGGGAGCTCTATTTTGGCAGAGGAGATGGGGGTTGTGGTGGTAATAAGTTGGTAAAAAGAAGCTGAAGATGTTTGGTGGAGGCGAGTAACTTGGCTAAGGGAGAGTTGGGAGAAGGTAGGTTTGGTCAGCCCATAGAGTTTGATTTGGGCGCCGTTGTGTACAAAGCTGAGCCACATATCTGTATAGTCAAAAAGCACTGGGCCTATTTTGGCAAGCCAGTCCACACCAAGTACCATGTCTGCTCCGTAAATTGGAAGAAGGTGAAAATCCACCGAAAATTCGTGGCCACCCATGGCGATGGAGACTCCGGCGCAAAAACCCTCACAGGACAATGAGTCACCATTACCGACCGTAACCGATAAGTGCCTTGCTGGTTCCACAGGGAGATGGAGGTGTTTTGCAATGCGACCTTGCATAAAATTGTGGGTCGATCCACCGTCAATGAGAACGACTAGAGGTTTGCCAAGGATGGTGGCCTCAATACGAAGCGTGGAGGGCGCTTGGTGACCCTCGAGGGCATGTAGTGAGATATTAGGGTTTGAAGCAGGTGGGTTGGGTATGGGCTCAGAAGGAAGGTCTATTGTGTCGTGTGAATCAGCTAGTGGGGAACAGTCAGGGTATATGGGGGGATCGGCTTCTTCAATAACAAGACACTGGAATTTGGGTTTGCAAAGATGACCTCGGGTGTAGGTTTCATCGCAGTTGAAGCAAAGGCCGCGTTCACGGCGGCTAGCCATCTCGGCTGGGGTTAGGCGCTTTGTGGGGAGGCGACTGGGCGTGGGAGTATTGGGTGTATGGTGGGGAAAGGTTTGTGTAGGTGGGGGTGGCCTGATGCGGTTCCAAGAGCGACGATGGTCGTCAATTTTTTCTTCGATTAAGTATGCTAACCCAACCGCGTCATAGAGCGTGCAGGGCCTATGGACGTATATCTCTCTTTTAATATCGTCGCGAAGGCCGGACATAAAACAATGGAGGAGGTTGTAGTCCGAAAGTCCGATGGCTTTGTTTGATAAGTTTTCAAACTCGGCCAAGTAGGTTTTGACAGTAGAACGCTGGCGCAACTTGTATAATGCTCCTTCGGGGTTCTGATAGGAAGATGGTCCGAAGCGCAGCTCGAGATCCCGGACAAAGCAATCCCAGGAGCTTAGATGACGGTTCCGATGCATCCAATGGAACCATTGCAGGGCCAAGCCTGACATATAGAAGGATGCAATATGGAGTTTTTGATCATTGGGTGTGGAATGGTAGGCAAAGAAACGGTCGACTTGGAAAAGCCAGTCAGATACGTTCTCGCCAGTGAAGTGAGGAATGTCGAGCTTGGGTGTTTTGGGTGGATTGTAGTGCTGAAGGTCAGGTGTGAATGGAGAGTCAAGAGGGATAGGGTAAGGGAATTGGGTGGGTGAATAGATGTCAGTGTGGTGATATGGTGGATGTGATGGCGGCATATTGGCTGGGATTTGGTCAGGGGGAAAGGGGTTAGGAGGAATATGAGTGGGGGGATTGTGGGCAGGTGGGTTTGGATGATTGGCCATGGGAGGAAGAGCTGGGGTGGGCAGCAACGCCGGAATCTTCTCTATTTTGGCCATTGAGATTTGCAGGTCTTTGATGGACTGCTGCATCGATTCCATCTGCTGTTTGTTTGTGGCAAAATTAGCATCATGCTGCTGGACCAAATCGGTCAAGATGGATAATGTTTCAGATTGAGATCTGGTTGTGATTTCGTCCGGCATAGTGAAGGGAGGGCTCAACTCAGTGAAGAAAGCACCAATGTTAACAATATTGAAGAAGGAGGTGGGGAGAGAGAGGAAATAGATGAGGAGAGAATTCTGCAAACTGATTTCTTATTTTCTTCATTCGTTTTGTCTCTCATATAAAGCCTATCGCATAACAAACTTGTTTGGCATCTTGTGCCCAGTCAGCATTGCTGACAGATTTCATAGATTTATGTAACAAATTCCTTGAGTTTGTTAGGCCATTTGATTACCCTGGTGCTCTTGCGGGCCGGTTGATTTGGCTCTTCTTGCGTAAGGTCCATGCCCTCTTTGATGCCCGTAACATAAAACTTTGTTATTATTACTTTTTTTTTTGATAAACTTTGTTATTATTACTTTTTTTTTGATAGTTGTTATTATTACTTTTTTTTTTTGATAAAAGTTGTTATTATTACTTGGTAAGTTATAATTGAGTACTGAGTCCTGTTTGGAGTTTGGACTATGGATTGCATGTATATATGGCTAGGAGAGAATTTTATTGACAAGAAAAATGATTTCAAAAATCTTTATTATTTTATTTCCTGTCTATACGGGTTGTGAAGATTCCATGAATAAATAAAAAATAAGGGCAAAAATGTAAAACAACGACTGTCGTCCAAAAGTCGCCACACCATTGTCTCGGGATTCCGCTTCTGTGTCCTCTTCATCATCTCTCTCACTCGTCGTCCTTCGATTCGGCGGAGCCTGATCTCCAATCCCAACAACCCTTCCGCTCTTCAATCGTTATCAGTTAGTTACTCACTCCTTCCTTCTCTCAACGCCCTACTCCTTCGTCGCCGATTTCCCCCAAAACCATCTCGCTAGGGTTTATAACGAATCGTTATCTTGTTCTTTTATTGGAATGAGTCATAAAGAGAGTGATACCAAGCGGAGGAAGGTTGAAATCACCTTAGATGACGTGTATAGTTGTGTGCTTCAGAGGTTTGGCTGCTCTTATTTTGTTTCTTGTGGTTTACAATCTGCCTTTCTTAGTTTTTTTTACTGGTGTTTTCTTTAACTGGACTGGGTTAGGTATACGCCATCTGCTGTGATTATGCTTTATCAAGAGATAGCACAGGCTTGTGGTGGTAAGAAAATTGATTGGAAAGAATTGGTCAGGAAGACATCCACTGGAATTACTAATGCCAGAGAGTATCAGATGCTGTGGCGCCATTTGGCTTATGGGCATCCTCTTGATGAAAAAATTGAACAAGGGGCTGAACTCCTGGTTAGTTTTTGGAGTTAATACGTCTGCTGTTTATATGTTTTTACCCGTCTTGATAAAGTTATTCAAATCCATGTCTCCAATGGAGGTAAAGGCTTTGTTCTCTTTTCATTGGTTTCTAACTATGGAAAAGGGTTGAAGGATTCATGTATGCTACTACTATAGTGCCAAAATTTGTATCAGAGTTATACTTACTAGTTGCTGAGTTGTTATCGTTGGAAAAATAATTGTCAATACAGTTTTGATAGTAGTGGCCGTAACTGTAACCGTATTCGCTGAGCAGATTTTAAAAGTGCCTATTCACTATAGTGTGTGAATCTGATTTATCTAAATCTATGACTTGTTAATTGATCTCATAGACCTCTTCACCTCCCTGACAGTGTCCTCTTTATCTTGGATCAACTTTTGTCATGTCACATACACATAGATTTTCATTGAAAAATCATTGTATTCACGGAGCGAAGCTACAACTAGCCTCGCATCTAATTTGAATGTATGATACATGACATGACGCTTCTTTTTTTCATTAACTTCTCCACAAAGTTATGTTCTCAGCTTAAAAACAGGTAGCTTGAGGCAAAATGGTCCCTACCGTTAGATTCAGTACTCTTGTTTTTGTTCACTGTGGTATTCATTTTGAATCTTGAGTTCTTTAATCACTGTTCTATATTGGTGCTCCACAGTCTTATAATCCCACGACTCATATGTTGTTTTCTAGCTTTATATCTCGCTGAAAGAACCCTTCGTTTTATGAAGTTCCGGATATTGTATGTATTATCTATGCAGGGTAATAAGTTGTTCGTCTTTCTCAGGATGATGAAAGTGATCTAGAAGTTGACGTGGAAGCTGTCCCACTTGGTAGCGATGAAGATCTAGCTGACGCTCATGCATCTGTTCAGGCAAGTCCATGCAAATCCTGGAAGTCTGGTTTGTTTCACACTATCACATAGAGTCCCTTTCAACGCTCCTTTTAACAATTTACTCATATTTTCTCAATCCTTTAGTCATATCAATTAGTATTCTTCTTGGGTAAGATTTTTAGCCAATAGTCTGAGATTCATGCCTCGTGTTTATTGATAGGTTCTTCTTGCTTCCGGTCCACCTTCTGATTTGAGAATGCTCAATACCTTAACTGGTGATGCCAATTCAGCTCATAATGAAAAGCAAAATGGTACTGCCTCAGATAATCCACAAGTAACTGGTAATGGTAGTCTTCATACTGCTTTGCAAAAACAGTCATCGCAAGCTTACAAGTCTGCTGAAGGTCTGGATGCAAATGGAAGCAATTTGCCTTTCCGAAAGAAAAGAAATCCATGGACAGAAGAAGAGGATAAGGAGCTTATTGCTGCTGTAAATAAATGCGGCGAAGGTAATTGGGCAAATATATTAAGAGGAGATTTCAATGGGGAGAGGACTGCTTCACAGCTGTCGCAGGTACCTTTCAGCTTCGCATTTCATATTAGTTCGTGGAGGCGTACTTTCTGTTCGTGGCATATTGTTTTGTTATTTCAGTTTCCCTTTATTCACATATATGCAGTGCATGTTTCTGTACATGTTATGCTGGTTAAAGTAGGACTTGAGCGCTCACATTGCTTGTAGTCAAGTTTATGAGTACAAAATAGTTACTTGTGTGACATTATTCCGTCTCAGAATTATTATCAGTAGGTCTTGGTTCAAAAGATGACATTTTGTCTTGTGGATTTTCTGATACCGATGCACTTGGTAAGTAAATTTGAAGGTAGTTGCATTCAAAAATCAAAACTGTTTGCCTTTTGAGTTTTGCATTTGCTGCTTTTGGCCATCTGAGTTGGGGTTTGTTACCTGTTTAACAATTATAGATACTTTTTTTTATTTTGCAATGTGAACTCGTTTGCTATTTGTATGACGAGTATCTCTTGTCCATTACTGGCGTTGATGCTTTATGGCAGAGGTGGGCCATTCTGAAAAGGCGAAACAAAAATGTGGGTTTTGGAGGATCTAGTATCAATGGGCAGCAACTTTCTCAAGCACATTTGGCGACGCGCAATGCACTTTCCGTGGCCCTGAATATGCCTGTCACCTTAACAACATCAGGTGATTCCTTAACTCCCACACTTTCATTTTTCGTTTTGGGCCTTATTTAAATTTTATCATTAAAATGCACTTATCATATATGTTGATCCACAAACAGGCTCCACATCCAAATAACTAGATAATCAACTCAACAAATGCCGTATCTAGATTTGTCAAACAGTTTGAATGAATAGTATTATGTTTAATTAGATCCTAAAAAAGTGTGAATCACTATTTATCGTATCAGCTTCCCTAATGTAGCTTGCCTTGAAAGTGAAGCTTTTTAACACACGTAATCCTTTATAACTTGACGTGTGAGCAGCTGCGGCGAGTTCAAGCACTGCTTCTAGCAATATACCAGCTATAAATCCAACTGAAGCTTTACCTAGTACTCTTTCCGCGCCGCAAGTACTGGAGGGCCCGACACAAACATCTGCTCAAATTGGAGCTTCATCCGTTTCACTAAAAAACCGACTAGACTTAAAGAAGCCACCTGTGCCTGTGAAACCTTCAGTTAGTTCAACTTCCATGCTGCAAGCTGCTGCTGTGGCAGCGGGAGCGCGTATTGCCACCCCTGAAGACGCTGAATCACTTCTCAAGGCTGCCCAGGCCAAGAATGCTGTTTATATAATGAATGGAGGGGGTTCAGTAATCAAATCTGGAAGTATTGGCCCTTTGCCTAGCAGCCACTTGGGAGCACCTATCTATGGAATGCCAGGAACATCACTTTCAAACTCGTCAGTTTCCTTGTCTAATGTCCCAAAAGCCAGCCTCCCTAAACCACCGGCTATGACTCCACAGTCAAATAATGTTGCTCCGAGTACTGTATCAGAGAAGCATCCATCATTGCCAAGAATAGAAGTTTCCACCACCTCAAAAGTATCTGATGACGGAATTGCCCGGCCCTTGGGCAAGGAACCAAAGAAGCTGGTTAATGAATCAGAAGTCGCTGATAAGTCAAAGGAGCGTCACCAACCAAATAGCTCGAGTACACCAGCTGAAGATGCTCCTCGCCCAACTTCTCTCAACTCAGAAATTGCGACTTCTCCAAACCCAGAAAGCAAGAATCCAGCAACTAATGAGTTAAGAAGTACTCTCTGTGTCAGAAATGGAGAAGTTACTACTAGTGATAAGTTGGTAAGTCACAGCACTAGTGAAGTATGACAGTGCAGAGTAAGCAAGGTAGAGTTTCTCATACAATTAGTACATCATTGTTGTAATTTATGGTGTTGGCTTATTGTCTAGCATCCAGTTTAGTTTCTGCGTAAGTTGATGATCTTCAGATAACATATTTGCACATGGTGTATTATATTAGTGTGCTCCTTTGAATTTGATCTTTCATTGAGGCATACTTGTGGATGCAGAACTAGTTTTGTATACACACTGATCTAACTCCATATTTTTTTTAAAATTATATGACTACTATAGCACGTTTTGACATATAGTGCTCGTTGATTTCATACAAAATGACAGAATGCACTATAGTAGTATTACTACATTAACCAGACGTACATTCATTGCGAAACGCATGCATCCACTGCAAAATTGTGAGAGTTCAAAGATTCACCAATTTGACACATGATCGTTGCCCGTACTAAATTATATACAGATGAATGTTTCTGTGCGTAGCCATGAGGTCTCCACCTAGTCACTTGGATCAATAATTCAACAATCTTTATTTGTCTGCAAAGTGATCATTTTATTATTTAAAAGTGCAGAATTAACAAAATGTAGTTTATTGAAGAAATTTACAACTATGTATCATTTGATTCATAAGTGCAGAATGGACCTTATGGTCTCACTGTTAGAAACATTTAATATCAACCCAAACTCTTATTCCAATGATGCGTGTTTAATTATTATAAAAAACATTTTATTGTGAGTTGTGACATATGAATTTGATCATGGACTTTTTGTTTTTTCATTTGAATTTTATTCATTATTATGTCATTTATTATATAGACAATGATCTATTGACTCTTAGTGTCACCAATCTTACTTATATGAAAATTGACATGGTGCTTATATGGAAGCTGACTCAACAAATATTAGAGAGATTGGATCATATGAGAAACGATAATTTTGATGAAAAATGACAACCCTTCAATATTTGATCTAACGAACCTCATTTTGTGACTTTTTAAAAATTTGAATATCCATGTTATATATGTGTAAGAGTATTATTGTCATTGTACACAAATTAGTATTCCTATTTCGACAACGAGTATCCTTCGATTTTCAACTTATGCGATCCGGTCCGTCGTCACTCGTCACCAGCGGCCACACTTTCGGATTCTCCCTCAGTTCCTTCCTCATGTTAGAAACCTTAAATCCACAAATCTTTGACAGTACACTTCAATTTATCTGAATCAAACTGTGGATGGATCTCGTAACCCTAGGGTTTAGTTATGAGAAATTCTCTGTTGATTTCGGACCAAATTGAAAACTGCAAAAGGGATTAGCTCTCTCAAAAGGTTGATTAAAAGGAGGGATCAAATTTCGCTGGAGGAGATTTGATAATTTAGGGTGTTTTGGTGGCGGTGATTGCCGAAGATGCACTACAAATTTTGGTGGAAAAAGACGACACAAAACTATCGTTTTGTTATCGTAAATTGCCTCTATGCGATAAGAATACATTAACTACGCTTGTTGTCGTAGTTTTCCTTGACGTAAGAATGAAACGATAACAAAACGTTTACATTTTACGAGAAAATTACGATAACCAGAAGTTAACGGCAATTGGTTAACGTAATGGTCTCGCCATGTTATCATACAAATGTACGGGTACTTTACGAGAACATTGCGACATCCGAATAATTAATTAAAAAAAATCATAGAAACTGTTGATATGGCCTGATAATTAATTAATTACCTTAAATAACATATAAGCACGAAATTAGTTTTACCAAAACGACAGAAATCACATTTCTGGATAGCTGTTTGACAGATTACAATCCATATTGTTTGTGATACTTGTGCAGACACATTCAACTCCAAAAAAGATAAAAAAAATTTATCACAAAATCTGAAGAACCTCAATTAAAATTCTAATCAATACACTCCATGTCGCCGTATTCTTCCCGAGGCTGGGCTTCGAAGTGGTTGCGTGATCAGACGAGTTTTTGACTTATTAATGGCCATATTTCACTTTAGTTTTGGGTCATTTCCGACATTATTTTGATGTTATTTGACCTCTAACTCTACATTTCAGGTAGAAAACTAGTATCTCCCAAGGTCGAAGCCCAAATACGAAAACTTGGGGAAAACTGAAGATTTAGAGCAAAAAAGGGTAGATTGACCTTTCCGGCTTATTTTGAACGCCCAGGGCGCATACAGTGTCCGAATTGGTTGATTCAAAGCTTGTTGGAAAGCTTACTCAAAGAGCTACAACTCTCCAGTTGACACCAAGCCCAAATTCGGACGGGAAGATCACCAAAAAGGCCCCAGTCGGTCGACTCGAATAAAACTCAGAAGGCTGTCTAGATTTTACACATCCAGTCGACCAACTGGATCAAAAACGCAGAAATCTCAGTTTTGGAGCTATAAATAGAAAGAGGGCTTTTGACCTAAAGTGTGGAGGTTTTTGGGGAGAAGAAGATTGGAAAAGAGGCTCATCCAAGGTCATCAATCATCAAAAGATCCAACTAAGGAGAAGAAGAGAAGACTAAAGGGAGTTCAAGGATTGACAACCCTCCTTCCTCTACATCTTTTCGTATTCTACTTGTTGTGTGCTATAAACCCTACTCACACCATGTTGCCTTACATGATGTGTGAGTAGTGATCTTGTGTTTTGAGGGTCTTATGACTCTCCTTGGTACTCTTTGATCATGTATATACATTGATATTCATATAGATGATTGTTGATTTCATTTTCTCTTGTGTTATGAATGTTATGCACTCTAGGTGTTTGATAAAATGCCTACGTGACAATTTGGACTAAAACTTGAACTTAGGACTTGGAAACCTTGGGGATAGTTCTAGGATGGAGAAAATGATCTATATCTTAAATTATGTAAGTGAACCTTAGGATATGGATGCTTGACTAAGGATTGAATGTTTAATTCATATGAGTTAGTCATTAAGCGAATCATCAATTAATCCCATCTGATGGTGTCAAATTCATGTTCTCTATGCTCTTCATTTATGACATGTTGCTAAGTGTTTGACGAAATGCCTAAGTGACAATGTTGGTCTTTGAATTTAAACTAAGTTTTGAGAGAGCTTAGTGATGATTTGGATATGGTGAATATGATCTTATCTAGTGTTTATGAGAGTAAATGCATGGGTAGGAAGTGAGCTAGAACTTAATGCCTATAGCATTTATTACCTTAGGAAGAGATTCCAAGGATAGTAGTGCTATAGAGTGGATCAATAACTTGAGAGAGTGAGGTTCTAACTAGGATAGCTTGACTAGGACTAGATTCAAACGAGAGTTTATCTACCTTAGTCTAAGCTAGGTTCTATACCATTTGACTACCATGAAATGTTTGAATATCGTGTATGTGATCATTGGAAATTATCAAGGAGGGGGACTAACCCCTCGAAACACATCTTACTTATCTTTTATTCCTAATTACTCACCACATAGGATTTAGAATATACACCTTTATACATTTTGGATTTAGAATAGTCGAATGGAAACACAATCTTGAATAGTGCATGTGTTTGGCTTACTCATCTTGGTTCGACCCGGTACTTTACCGGTTAATATAAATGTTTTGACACTACATTCGATCCTCTCTTCATTGATACTATTTAGAGGTGAAAAAGAATAGTTCGGCATTGCGCTTCTAAGCACGCGTCAACTTCATAATGATCTGCTGTTGCTGCTGTTACATCTGTGTTATTTGTTGTTGATGCTGGAGTTGCGTCAACTACTGAACTACATCATCCAGTTTAGAGACAATAGAGGATGCGATGAAACAGTTCGTCGGAAACTAAGGCTTTGGAACTGTGAACCCTCCACCAATAATGTAGCAGTAGTCCCAATCACTTTTGGAAGTTTGGTCCTCTTGTTCATCCCAAGTATTCTCGATCCGACATAGAAATCCACAGCTTGTGGTACCGGACGATCAACATAGTCGGTTCGAAGCGTTGAGCGCTTCCTTCAGTTGGCGCTTCCATAAAAGGAATCGCTACAGTCAACTTCTAATATACAAATAGTCATAGTTCCCAACAAATGATTACAGGTATTGTGAACTAGCAAACATTCAAAGAGGTACAATAAATATAGAAGAGTTGTATAAATTTCACTAAACAAATAAACAATTGCGAAGATACAATCCATACTTTTTCTACGAACATGCTACGAGAAAGCAGAGTACTGATACAATTATTTTTACAGTAAACTAACATTAACAAGCAGTATCATACCGTCAAGGCTAGTATTTGAATTGTAGAACTCTTCTATTGTAACCTTTTCTTAACCGCTTTGACAACATCCTTCGCCTGCCTGAAAAATTTTAAAGGTCTCAGTCAAACAGTAACAAAAATTGTATATGAGAATGAATGCGACAAACTGATAAGTGATGAGAGCATAGCTAACAAAACACAAAGATAGTGTTATTGTTTTCTCGTCCCGTGTAATTTCATATCATATTATTTAACATCTGTTAAGCTTTTTATTTGAACTCAGAAAAAGACATCGGAATCATGAAAGTTAATAACATATATAACTAACATATTCTTTTCTTTGAAATACTTACTAGAAATCCAAAATAATTGACAGCTGATTAAATCCTTCCTAATGCAAATCACATTAGGAAGCAACATGAACTCCAAAGAAGACTAAATTTGAATATAGCCGGACAGAATAACAGTCTCTGCCACATATTCACGTTGTAATATGCAATATTATCCAATGGAACAACATTCTAATTCTATGAAACATTAAGCAACATGAACTCCAAAGCTGGGAGTGGAAATGAATAAGGTTCAATCCATAGTGGACAATTTACTGAACATGAAGCAACATGAACTCCTAAGTTGCTCATAACATCAACAAAACGAAGCCACTTAACATACCAATCGAATGAAATCTTCAGACTGTTATCCAAGAAAATAAACACTAGATAATTGCAGGACAAAATTCAACAGCAAAAATTCATGTTTCAAAACCATTGCAAATCAGCCGCTAAAAACAACAAAACTGTTCAGCGGCCATCCCATCCCCTGAAACCCTGAAATACATGTCCATAAATAAAGCAAAATCCAGGCTCACCGATGAACACTCCTACGACTAGCCCAGTAAAAGGAAAGAAGGCAACTACAAATTAGATCGAGACCTCTAACTTAGTCATGAAGTAGATCGAGACCTCTAACTTACCTGATCCGTAACAGAACGCCGGGACATGAGACGTGATTTTCGAACCCTAGATCTATTATACAATGAAATGGATCATCGCCGAAATCACCTGTTCTCCGTGTTGATGATTGTGAATGGTTGGCGTTCGCTCGTCGGTGGTTGCGAATGGTTAGCGACCGAGTACGGGGTGACTGTAAATCGATGGAGTCAGTTCGCTCGTCGGTGGATGGCCTCTCTTCCCAAATGTTTCTAATCGACTGAAGCGGTGGAATGAAAATAGTGAAGTGATTTGGGCGGTGAACCAAAACAATAAGTATTTTCCTTACTTTGCATAAAGCGTACATTAACATTGCGTTATCGTAAAGATTGTTATCGTAAATGTGATCTAATTGTTGCCGTACCGTGGTTTAATTTTCTCCGCTATCGTATAAATTAACGTTCTGTTGTCGTACAAAACTTACGATAACGTAAGTTATCGTACAATTGTTATCGTGTGTTTTCCCCGAAATTTGTAGTGATGACAGAGAATGTGATTGACAACGAGAATGGAGAAACCGTTTTGGGGTGCAGTGTAGCACCACTTTTTACAAAGGTCTATAAGTCTCAAAAGTCTAACTGAAAGATTGAAAGCAGCTCACATGACTTGCCCACTGTTTGATATCGTGTAGATGAAAAATGGAGCAGTGATTTGCCAAATATAAAATGTGAATAAGAGAGTTCTTATCATATCGAAATCCCACATTGATTGATTCAAGAGTAGTAGATTGTTAGCTATTTGTTACGATTTTTGTTCTTTAAGTCTACGAATTTTATTCTTTAAGTCTACAAAACTTTGTTTTTTGTTACAAATTTTATTCTTTAAGTGTACGAATTTTATTCTTTAAGCAACAAGGTGGTGGTTGAGTTGATAGAACATTTGCATTGCAATATCAAGGTCAAGGGTTCGAACCCCACCGTGTCATTTTCCTTTCCACAATTTTGTGGAGGGGTACTTATGCATTTTATCATGTTACTCATATCCGAACCCACCAAACATTGATTCTTCTAAACTAGTTGAATCACTTTTACTAGACGGTGAAAGAAATCAATTACGAACTTGAATGGAGCCGGCTACAATCGCTAAGCTTTAAATCCTAAAAAATTAGTTCAATTCGCAAGAGCACATACGATTGGTGGTCGACTTTCCTCAGCATTGGGTGCACTTTGTTCATTTTGTCCGCCATTGTCGATGCTAGGTCGCAGAGAGTCGCCGAGAGTCCCAGAAAGTCACAGTTTCGTTTGAATGAATTTGTAGAGCGATTTGTGCCAGGTTGTTTAGGTCGTGGGATGAGGGGAAAAATAGCAGGATTTCGGTTTAATTTTTGATTTGCCTAATTTTCCCTTAATGACGTATTAGTCGTGAAATAATTACGAATTTTGAAATAAATCTCGTTAATCTTAGCCCTAGATGTATTAGGACGGATGGGTGAGATAATTTCTCATTTCTCACCTAAATTAAGCTTCTCATGAGATCTCAAACACATATTATAAAGTCATCGTGAAAACCTTTTGCGAGGGAACTTACTACAATAACATGCGACAACTTTAAAAGTTGAATTTTTGACATTTTGCAGTGACTTGAAATCATCACTATTTCACATTTTTTGTAGTGATAACCTAAGTAGGCAAGAATGATCGGTGAAGATTAACACTCTACTCATCCAGAATTCATATCATTCAAGGGCCAGCCACCAACAACAAGACGAGAATATCAAGAAACTCCAAAAATATAAACGATTGTTATTAGAAGTATTTAGCTAACAATTATCAAGAAAAAAAGGAAGAAGTATTTAGCTAACCTTATTGTACTCGACCGTAGCTTGTCAGGATTCCTCACTCATCGTGCTTTTTTGTGGAAAACTTGCTCTCAAGTCAGCTACTCTATCATTATGGATCTGATGTGCCAAATTGAGATGCTTTAAATGAAGAATCAAAGCTCTTTTAAACACTACGAATCTCGAGCTACACTTGAATAGAGAGGGGGCTCTGCCATGCATGCCAAGAGGAGGTTGTGCATGCTTCTAGCATGGCGTCATCTTTTGTGCAAGGTACACTACACCATTTTACATTTTACAAGACAAACTTTGAATCTTGTCGCAATAAAATAAATATGCGACAAAAGTTAATGCGATGCCAAACATGTTGTCACATAAAGATGTTTACCCGACTTTGTTTTAAGCGGTACGTAATTTATGTCCGGTAATAGGGTTCTTGCGACATATCTTTAAGCGACCCGTAATTTATATCACGTTAAACACATTTCATGCGACTTAAATTTAGCGACAATTGAAAGTATGTCACTTAATAATGAAAATTAGATAGCCAAAGCAGGTGCTGGCATTGACCAACCCCTTTAAGTTTGAAATTGTCTCGGCATTGGGCGACCCATCGTTTGGAGATTAAGCGACGTTGGTATCCCAAGTAAGTTGCGTAAACATAAAAAATTAAAATGCAGAACAGAACACACAAGTGTGTTCGACATTCAATTTTGTTTTGGGAGGAAATATATTTTTGGGCGGGGGAGTTTTGAAAATTTAAAATACTTTAAGCGACTTACATAGTGAATGTATGTCGTTTAAACTAAAGTATTGGACCAAAAACAGAAGCCCATACACACAAATCTATGGCCAAATTCTAAAATTTCTCTATGTGTTGATAGTTAACCTTAACACGGGATGAAGCTCCATTAGTGGCTCATATCTTCTTTTTTTGTTTGTTGATGTCTCTCGTCTCCCTCCATCCTGAGATTTCATCTTCTGAAATCAATGTGAGTTGAAGAAGAAGCTACAACTCACTGCTTGGTCAGGTAAGGAATTGCACATGATTTGTTTCCTTCATAACATTTTTAATCTGCTACTATCATGGTTATCATGCTTAGCAAAAAAATGGTTATCATGTGGCCCTACAAGCTGAGGCATAGTGCCAGTACATCACTAAAGACTTGGGTGGTGAAATGAATATGAGAATTTCTAATTTCTTTACACTCTGTCCTCATACATATAATTTTTTTGAAAGCCATTCAGTTGATTTGTCCGATTAAATTTATTTTCCATGTAGGCTTTACTGAGTTTAAGTTATCATAATTATTAAAATTGAATTTCATATATATGATATGATGCTATCTGATATTCTTATTTGTCAAAACATATATTCAATTTTTGACAAATAATAACACCTAAAGGCTATTCATTTTCAGGTAATGCAGTCGTAAATGTTATATCAATCATGAAAAGAAGTTTGTGTTTGTAGAAATGAGATCTGTGGCCTTTGTTGGTATTATATTTGAGGTGTGTTTCATTGTCCTATTTGGTTCTTTTTGATTGGGTTAATCTTTCATATTTAGTTTGTGATGCTTACTAAACCTTAATTTTTATCATCCAGGGTGCTCCTATTAAAGTGAGGAAGCACTGATGAAGCTGCAATTTTCAATTCATCCATAGCTTTTTAGAATTTGTTTGTTGTAGTGCAGTTTTAATCGATGCTCGATATTTATAGCTACTGGTTCTTGTGGAGATCCTCTTGAACTTGTTATTTTTCCCGTTGTAGATCCAGTGCACAATAGAGTAGAAGGAATGGCAAATATTAAAGCTAATCCCATTGTGGATGCTACTGCCGAAAATATATTAGGAGTTGAAGAAGAAGCTACAACTCTGATTCCTGAGTGTGGCTTGTTGTGTATGATCTCAAGTTGGTGTTTATCTTGTTAAGTTGCAAGGAGAAATGGGGTAATACAAGGGGAGGGATGATACATGTTCAACAAAATGTGTTTGTAAAGTTTATGGGATTGAACTCTTTGTATTTATAATAATGTAATTTTTATTTCGAATATAAATTGTATTAATGGTTTATGTAATCGTATATAGTAATATAAAATTTTATTTGATATTCATTATATTTATAGCATTGAAATAAAATAATAAAAATATTTTATGCGACAATTATATAATTAAATCTAACAATCATCATTCATTTTTTTATGGGACAAACATAGCTAACGTCGCATAAGAATTTAACTTAACGCGACTAGTGCTAGTTTAGGTTGTCGCGTAAACATTTCGCTACTCCACTTTCGCGACCAATTTTACGCGACACTGTAACAATCACATAACGTGTATGCGACATATTTAGCTCTTTATGCGACATGGAAAAAATATCCTAGGATGTAAATTGGCGTAGTGGTAGCTTTGTCCTTACATGCAAAGCTTCGACGGAAGCCTAGCTTCTTTGGATCGATGCTTGGGCGCTTATGTTTGGATTTGCCTTTTCTACACTGTTTTTCATAATGAAAAAAGTGCTTTGGAGTAATTTTTCCTGAAATACAAAAAACACTTCGGAAAAAAAAAGTCTTCCGAAATCAGCCTAAAATTTGGGAAGAAATTTATTGTCCAGCCATTAAGAGAAAAAGTGGTCGAGAGAATGAAATGACAATATATTAAACAAATGAATTTAATTCAATTTGCTTAGTTTGAGTGAGTTAGTTTTTTTGATTGGGGGTTACAATATTTCATACAAATCACATTTATCACTCGGGTACAATTTCTAGACTTTTGGAGCACGGCCACGCAAGGCACCAATCCGGATTGATACTTGAATCATTCACATTGAAGCACAGGCCATAAGACACTTCTATCTTGAAACCCCACGATCGCATACACGCACCCCCACGCATCAAGCGAACAACACCTGTGAATTTGAAGAGCACAACACGTCCACAAGGGATGGACAACACCTCCGGAACAACACGTCTACGCCGAGGCGGGACAAAGAACACCTACACGAGGGAGGAACAACGCGTACATTCCGATGCGGGACGAAAACACCTATTCACAAAATTGTGGAAAGGAAAATGCCATGATGAAAATGAGTGAGTTAGTTCTTAACTTACTCGATTTCTTGAATTCATTCCGAATTTATCTACTTTTCTAAGGAATCGGATCACAACGTTTAGATGTTTTCAATTTTTAATAGCTTTGGTCACGTTACCTCTCTTTTTCTTCGTTTCAACTTTCAACCCAAACCTTGATTGATAAACCTTTTCTACTCTCTATTCATTTTCCTCTCTTTTGGGTTTTCACATCCAAGGAGCTTCCTCGCTGGCTTTGGCTGGTGTTTTCACTAAATTTCTTTGCTCGCACAGGCTTTGCTAGTAATCTGGTGGTTGCTGAGACGACATATTGTGTGATGGGGGGAGACACGGAGTGAAAGGCATGTGGAACAACTGACGAGAAAGTTTGGGAAACAGATGTTTATATCAGTGAAGAAGGATCTATGGACAGAGGCGGCGCAAGAGTATAGATGGGCTGTAGTGATGAAGTTAGCGACTGGTGAAAGCTTTAATGTTGCGGCGATCGCTGGTATTACTGAAGAAGGCGTGGCTAATGCCGAAGGGTGTAGTCTTTGAAGAAATTCCTGGTAATATGGTAGTGATAAAGTTTGATGAAGAAGCCAAGATTGATAAAGTTATGGAGGAGGGGCCGTGGACTTTTCAGAATCAGTTGATTTTGATAAAGAGATGGGAACTTGGCCGCAAACCACACGACCTAGACTTCAGTAAGGCACAGCTATGGATACAAATCCACAATATTCCGTTCGAGTTCATGACCGATAAGATTACTAGTGGTGTGGCGGAAAGGATTGGGAGGATTTGTAAGATGAGCCGGAGGTTCGTACGAAGAAATTTGCTAGATTTAAAGTGGAATTGGACATTCATGTTCATGGGGCCTATCCAGTGTTCAAAAAAACGCTAGGCGGGAATCGGGCGGACGGGTCCCGAAAAGGCCTAGGCGGGGATTAATCAGGGCCTAGGCGGGGATTAATCGGTTTCGAATATTTTAATATTTTCAAATATATAATTATATATACATTATTTAATATACAAACTTCTTCTTCCACATAACTTCATGCACATTGCAAAGAAATATGAACATTTAATCAAATCCAAATTATGAAAAATAAGAAACATGCAGCAGAAACAATACAAATTGAAGCATTGAAATCTAAATCCTAGTTTCAATAAGTTAATTTTTAAAAATTAACAAATAAGCCCTTCAAGTTTGACTATTGACATGTAGTTGACCATTCCGCCTAGAAACCGACTTAGACCGCCCAGAAGCCGATTTAACCACCCAGGACCGCCCAGGACCGCCTAGGCACCGCCCAGACCGCCCAGGCGCCGCCCATGACCGCCTAGGACCGCCCAGGACCGCCTAATTGGATAAAACGAAACGGATTCTAAAAAAAGACCGCCTAGGCGGCCGTTTTTTAGAACACTGGGCCTATCTAGCGTTGGAAGACTTGGAGGGCGACCCAATATGGATGGACTTCAAGTATGAGAGACAGCCGATTTTATGTGACAAGTGCGGGGCGATGTCCCATAGAGCAATCAACTGTGTTGTGACGGAGGAGAATGGGGAAGTTAGGGTGAATACGGATGAAGGAAATGTGAATCCAGCGGATGAGAGGACACCTAAGCAGAGTACTGATGGGATGTTGGTTGATTAGGCTTTGAAAATGGCAGGGTCTGTAACTCCAGAACTAAGGGCGGGTGTAATTTCGGAGACAAACCTATTTCCAGTGCCGGTGATGGGAGTAGCCTCGGTTCCGGTGGCGGAGACAAACCGTGGCCAGAATTGTCGAGAAGTTGAAACGTCATGGAAGAATCTTGAGGCGGCGCAAGGAACATTGGCTCGAGGCTCGTTGGGAGTCGTATTCCCAGATTGGCTTTTTGGGGAATCTGAAAAGGTTGTGTGGAATGGGCGGCTAAAAGTTTCAAGCAGGGAGAACGTTGTCGTATTGGCAGAAGGGAAAGGAGGTTGTAAAGTCATGGTGATGTTGGGCTGACTAGGCCCATCGATAATGGCCGAATAAATCAGATCAGCTTGGGAAACTATGGTAGCCCAGGGAATGAAGGTGTTGTAGGCAGGATGATGATAGGCCCAACAATATCGAATGTGGCTATAGGGAAAACGGCGTCGGAGAAGGAAATAGAGAATCAGAAGGTGCGAACGAATAGAATTGGTGTTCGGAAGAAGTCGATGAAAACTAAAGACTCGTCAAGTGGGAGTTACCGGGATGGATAGGGGCTATGATTTGGAGCTTGGAACCAATAAGTCGATCGTGCAGGGATTAGAGACTATGGGGCAAGGTTGTATGACAGTTGATTTTGAGCTATCGACGGAGACAACAATGAAGCTGGTTTGTTGGAACTGAAGGGGGTTGGGGCGTCCCTCTGCAGTTCGGGCACTACGGGATGTGATATATTCACATCAGCCCCAGATTGTAGGACTTATAGAGACCAAGAAGAGAAGGCGCGATTGGGATGATCTTAGGTGTAGATTGGGATTTCAGAGAGGTTTTGCGGTTGATAGAATATGGTACTCGGGTGGGCTTGCTGTACTGTGGCGAGAGGATGTGGATGTTGTGATCAAGAGCTTTTCTCGTTTTCATGTTGATATGATAGTTAAGGCTGAATTCGAATTTAGGTGCACTATTTTTTTATGGCAATCCGATGAGTAATAAGAGGAAGGAGAGCTGGTGGTGGATGGAAACTTTAAGTCGGAACTGGGAGGGTCCGTGGCTGATGATGGGAGATTTCAATGAGGTGAGGTTCAATTGGGAGGCAAGGGGACTCGAGAAAGGGATACAAGCAGAATGAGGAGCTTTAATCAAACACTGGATAAATGCGGTCTAATGGACCTGGGTTTCAAGGGATCCCCATTCATATATTCGAATAGGCGACCGTATCCTTTCGAAGCAAAAGCAAGACTTGATAGGGCGTTGGGAAATTTGGAGCTAAGGAATTTGGTTCCCAAAATCTTAGTCCAACATTCATTTTCTCTTCATTCAGACCACTGTCCACTGGTTGTGCAATTTAGTAAAGGGAGACAAAAGAGCAAGTATAAATTATTTACATATGAAGTGATGTGGCAGCAGCACCCAAAATTTGAGAGTGAAATTCAGACCATTTGGAGGCATAGTACAGGTAGAGGAGTACCCTTGGCAGAGGCTCTGAGTAGTTGTGCGACATCTCTTGGCCAATGGAATAATCAAATTTTGGAAATGTGCAAAGGAAGATAAAGAAACTTAAAGCAGACCTAAAAGATCTTAGTGCGCAGCCAAGGATTCACAGTGTGATCAGTCGGGAGACACAGTTGGCGGAAGAGCTTGATGAATGGTTAAAAAGAGAGGAGTTTATATGGAGGCATAGGTCACGTGCAGAATGGTTAAAGGAAGGGGATCAAAACACCGTCTTCTTTCATGTTAAAGCCTCTCAAAGGAGAAGAATAAATCAGATAGAGAAGATGAAAATGAGAGACAGAGTGGTCACGGACACTCAAGAGATTTTAGAGGCGGCAGAGGAATACTTTGGGAATATGTTTCAATCTATTGGCAGTGTTTTAGAAGACTTCTTAGAGGATTCACTAAAGATCATTCCTGAGGTGATTTCAGAGGAGGTGAGACAAGAACTAATTAGACCGTATACTCGTGAGGAAGTTCGGAAGGCGTTGTTTCAGCTGGCCCCTATGAAAGCCCCAGGGATTGATGGATTTCAAGCGATTTTCTATCAGAGGTATTGGGCCGTTGTAGGTGACCTGTTTAGTAATGAGATTCTACAGTTCGTGGGCAGTTTGATAAGAGGCTGAATCTTACAAGGATTGTCTTAGTTCCAAAGTGCAAGGATGCGCTGAAAATAGAGGAGTTCAGGCCCATCAGCGTGTGTAATACCCCTGTGAAAGTCATCTCAAAGGTGTTGGCAAATCGAATACAAGGTGTGCTTCAGCAGGTAATCTCCCAATATCAAAGTGCCTTTGTTAAGGGTAGGTTAATCTCTGATAACATTTTAATTGCCCATGAGATAGGACATTTTATTACGAACATGAAGAGTGGGAGTGAGGGGGTGGTTTCATTGAAATTGGATATGAGTAAAGCATATGATAGAGTTGAATGGAGTTTTTTAGAAAATATCCTTAAGAAATTTGGCTTCCCTACTGCGTGGGTCTCATTGGTCATGAAAATAGTAACCTCGGTGGTTTATAGGGTTAAGGTGAACGATTACTTTACTAATGACATTATCCCTAGTAGAGGTCTTAGGCAAGGGGATCCTATGTCACCTTATCTATTTATAATATGTGCTGAGTGGTTGACTAGGACCCTACAAAATAAAAATGAATGTAACAGTATTGTGGGGTATAAGGATAGCGAGGGGAGCTCCACCTGTATCACACTTGTTGTTTGCGGATGATAGTATGATATATGCTAGAGCTAATAGGAATGAGGTGAGGGAGATCCGATCTCTATTGGATGACTATGAGAAAATATCAGGGCAAAAAATAAATTACGAGAAATCTGAAATGGTATGTAGCAGTAATTTAGATCCTTACCTCAGAGACGAAATCAAATGCGACTTAGGAGTTAAAATAGTAGGAAAAACATACCAGATATTTAGGACTCCCAGTAATAATTGAACTGAATAAAAAAGAAGTGTTTAATTAAAACCATTGAGGAGAGAATACAGAAAAAGATATCAGATTGGAAGTATAGGCTACTGTCATTTGCTGGGAGAGAAATTTTGATTAAAAGTACTTTGCAATCCATGCCAATATACCCAATGCAGTGCTTTAATCTCCCAAAAGGGGTAACCCAGAATCTTGAAAAAACCTTTATTAATTTCCTTTGGAATCACAGCGGGAAAGATAGGACTATCCATTGGGTGAAAAAAGAAACTGTAATGAGAGATAAACTTGAGGGAGGGTTGGGAATAAGAAGATTGAACTATTTTAATTGGACATTATTGATGAAACAGGCCAATAGGCTATTGAATGAACCTGAACTGCATGTTAGTAGAGTGTTGAAAGCCAGGTACTATAAGATGGGAAGTCTGCTGGAAGCGCGTCTTGGGGCCAGACCGTCTTATGCATGGAGGGGAATACACATGGCAAAAGGGCTACTGAACTCTATTATGAATGATCAAAGAGATGCATGGGAATTGGAAGAAAATGACTTTTAATGTAAGAAAGTGTATAAGCTAGTAACAAGGAGGTGGTCTAGTGAATCAGCTGATGTCGGAGAAAGCTCGGATAAGGATAAGATGAAACAGTTCTGGGGAATAATATGGAAATTAACCCTGCCAAGCAAGGTAAAGTTTTTTGTCTGGCGGCTTTTTCACAATTGGCTTGCCTGATGCTATGAATATGATACGTAGGCAATGTGATGTCGATGATAAATGTTATGATTGTGGATACAAATGTGAGAATGTCATGCATATTTTAAAAAAACTGTTGGAAGGCCAAGGTGGTATGGAGTGATCTGGGAATAAATAGAGAAGTGTTTGATGCGAATATTATGAACCCAGCGGATTGGTTGTGGTTATGTATCCATAAGCTGAGCCTTGATGAATTTAGGTTGTTCGTTTGTGGCTGTTGGTGGTTATATGGTTCGCGAGGAATCAGTGTTGACATGGTTTGCAGGGTATTGATTGCGTAAGTGTGGTGGATTAATGGGATGAATAGAGTTATGCAGGGCCTGTGGGGTATTTACCTGCCGAGGTATAAAGTGAGGAAGGTTCTCTGTGATGGCTCTTTTGACAGGAATGAGGGTAGAGCTGGTTTTGCAGTCCTATGTATGTCATTGATTATGTATATGCAGGATGGAGGTCCTCTTGCTCAAATGAGCTAGAGGCCGAAATTGTTGCTATTTTGCAGGGACTTTTGCTGTTGGATAGGTTACGAGTTACAGAGGCAATAATATTCTCGGACTCTCTGGAAGCTGTGTCATCAATCCTCAGGGGAGCTACAAATCGAGGATCTACTCTGCCATGGATTAGCCAATGTTTTAGACTAATGGAGGCGAATAATGGCTGGTTGATTGGCCATGTTTTGCGAGAAGATGCAGTAGCGAAATGGGCAAGAAGCGGAAGAAGTTGGATGCGAACTGATGCTATTCCATTTATATGCACAAGCTTTATGTCAAATGTGAATCAAGTTGAAGAATTGGAATCGCACAGGAATATGCCAATCATGAATCTTCAAGATTGTTGATGAGCTAAAGATTGTTGTGTAATAGGCTAGATATTAGATAGGCTTTGTTCTTTCCAGGCGATATTGTAAACTGTCTAAATATGGGGTTATTGACCCAATTGCCCCAAATCCAAACTCAAATGACTTAAATGCATCAACTGAAACTCAAATAATCAATCTACCTCATTTTTTTAACAATTTCGGTTTGTCAGAAACTGAAACTCATAATCCCGATTTTCCCCGACCGGAACTCTTTGAAAATGGAGACGTGGCTCGGGTCGGTGACCGAAAGATGTGAAGTGACAGCCAGGTGGAATCTCGATTTCTCAGGAACCGGGATTATCATAGTCCCGGTATTAGGGCAACTGATATTCTAGACAACCTGACATTATTTAAATAATATATTACTTAAAAACGGTCTGTGCAAATGAAAAAGCAGTTTGGGCAATGTCAGAGTTAGAGTCAGACTCATAAATCATTTTATATCTGTCCGTTGTGGGCACTAAGAGCACCTTCAATGCATGCCCACTTCATGCATTGGGCCGCGTGAAGTGGAAGTGGGTAGCTTTGAAAGTGGACATTTGCATTGCATGGAACCTGACATAAGTGGCCAAGGCACTAAGGTGGGCACGCCCACTTCACCCAAAAATCTGAGTTTTTGATTTAAAAATACTACTTTATGCATTATTTGATATATATATGTTTTTGATATATAACTAAAATTAATTATATAATACCATTTAATTACAAATTTAATAAAATAAGAATAAAATGGATCCTACAAAATATGGAAAGTGGGCTGTAACATTAGATGAAGCTGACTACTTTTTTTCATTTGCCCACTTCTAGCTAAGTTGGCATGTCGTGGGGCTTAAAAATAGTGAAAAGTGGGCATTGACATCGGAGGTGCTCTAAGCTGCTTTTTTCAAACTTTTTTTAATTGTTTCTGTGCATAAAAAGGCGTGTTTCACGCATCTGATATTTTTTTTGAAAAGATGATGATATCACGCATAAAAAGGCGCACAAAACGTCGATGGATTTTTAATGGGAGGTGGGCCCTATCTAACTAAGGGCCTGTCCACTTGAGCTTAAATTTATGTTATGTTAATTTAATTTATGTTATGTTAGCTGAATTTAGTTTAATTTATGTTATGTTAGCTGAATTTAATTTAATTTATGTTAATTTAGTTTAATTTATGTTAGCTTAGCTGAATTTAATTAAATTTATGTTAGCTTAGCTGAATTTAATTTAATTTAATTTATTTTAGTTTAACTTATAGTTTATACCAACTTAACAACATCATCATCATATCATATTACTATTCATCACAACCATCATCATCATTATCATTTTACTATTCATCACAACCATCATCATCATATCATCATCATCATATTACTATTCATCACAACCATCATCATCATATCATCATCATCATATTACTATTCATCACAACCATCATCATCATATTACTATTCATCATGTCATATTACTATTCATCACAACCATCATCATCATCATATTACTATTCATCACATCATCATATTACTATTCATCATGTCATCATCATTTTCATCATGACATGATGATGATGATGATGATATCATGTGATGATGGTGACATGATGATGATGATGTCATGTGATGATGGTGATGGTGACATGATGATGATACGATGATGATGGTGTCATGTGATGATGATGGTGACATGATGATGATGATGGTGATGATGGTGATGATGATGTGATGATGATAAACTTAAATCAAATACAATTTATTTTAATTTAATTTATGTTATGTTAGCTGAATTTAATTTAATTTAATTTATGTTATGTTAGTTGAATTTAATTTATAAAGCATAAATTTAAAGTCAAATGGACAGACCCTAAATTGCGGGTTATTATATCCTATTTTTTATATTTAATTATATATTATATAAATTATATAATGCGTGTTTCATTACTATATTATTTAAATAATGTCAAATTGTCTAGAATATCGGTTGCCCTAATACCGAGACTATGATAATCCCGGTTCCTGAAAAATCGGGATTCCACCTGTCTGTCACTTCACACTTTTGGGTTCCCGATCTGAGCCACGTCTCCATTTTCAAAGAGTTATGGTCGGGGAAAAACCGGAATTATGAGTTCCGGTTTCTGGCAAACCGGGATTGTTAAAAAATAGGATAGATTGATTATTTGAGTTTCAGTTGGTACATTTGAGTGATTTGAATTTGAATTTGGGACAATTGGGTCAATAACCCCTAAATCTGTCGACATATCTAGCAGGTGGTTTTCTTTCTGCCTCTCTCAGTTTGGGTTGTTGCGAGAGGAATATCCTTTCCAATAAAAAAAAAATCTTTCAACCCAAACTCCTAATCTAACAACACATTGTTAATCTTTCAATTAATTGTTGGGGATTGTCTTCGAATATGGCCGCAAGAGAGTCTTCAATTCAGCAATGGTAGTGCAGAAAACTTGGACTGCTTCTTCCTTCTTGTTATAATGAGGATTCACTAAGGAATCGTATGAACTGGATATCACAATCGATCGCGTTGTCGCTTTCCGAATTCAATATTTCGACCCTGTGTTGTAGTCGAGGGTTGCATGAAACTTGAACGGGGATAATCAATTTCTATTCTCGACTAAAGAATTAGAAATCAAACTTGAGTTTGAGTGTTTATGGAAATCAAGCAAGGTTTTAGATTCAAGGAGTGATTCTCTATGAGAGTAATTGAATTTCTTCGTGCCCTCATACTGTCCACGACCTCCAATATATAGGAGATCAAAAGGGACAAAGAGCAGGTGTGTCTGAACAGAACAGCTGTGTCTCGTCGCCGCGTTTTCCTTAAGCATTAGCGGGCACTTTTTCCTTAAGCATTACGCTAATGCTGAAAGAAAACGCTCCCCTTAATGCTTCCTGAAAACGCGGTCAATTCCAGGAGCGTTTTCCCTTTACATTATCAGCCGCGTTTCGTTAAGACATTGTCGTAATGTCCAGTCAAAACGAGCCCCACATAATGTCAAGATAAAACGCGATCCGCACTGAGTTTTATACACAAAACTCACTCAACGGAAATTCCAAACCTTTCATATCATTAGGGTATGCTACCCTAATATATTGTAATATTTATACCGGGTCCGAAAACCCTAAAATTACCAACAATCCTCCCCCATTTTAGGATTTCCTTTGTTTTCCATAAAAACTTTGTTTTTAAGTAAGTCATGCATAAACGAAAATGTCGCAACGATTGAATTTTCGCTTAGTGTAGTTACACATTCAAAATACCCGGAAATCATGGTGCTCGTAACGTTTGAACCAATCGATCCATTTGGGTACCTCAAGATAACAGACACATGAGTTACTTCACAAACTCTAATTTCAACTTGACTCTTGATGGTCCTTGAGTCCTAATCCCTTCGTGAACGTATTGAGATTTAACCCGAATCTCATGAAGCGACCAGAAACTTCACGTTCATATAGGTAGATTCCTTACGGGTAACACCACCCGATTATGCTTCTACAAACAGCACTTTGTCAAAGAACCTATTAAGAAGAGTCCCTCTTCAACCTATTACTTGTAGGTCATGAATACATACTTGGGGATGCATATTTGTGTTCATCAATCTTCTAGGAATGAGCTTTCCACATTGAATTCAGCTCTAACGCTAGTTAGATGTGAATTGGGTGTCTCATGACTAGATGATTATATGGGTTTTAGTCCCATCCCCTTTACCGATTTTGATACCAAATCTCTAGTTAATCCCATCGTCAAGTGATCTGCTAAATTTTGTTGTGACCTTACAAAATCCACTGATACCACCCCATGCGTAATGAGCTCTCTTACCGCACTATGTCTAATACCTAAGTGTCTAGACTTCCCATTGTATACATGGCTATATGCTTTAGCCAATGTTGCAGCGCTATCACAATGAATTGATATGGGTGATATTTCCCATAATGGAATCTCATGTATCAAGTTCTTTAGCCATTCAGCTTCCTTTGAAGCGGCGGCTAAAGCAACAAATTCAGATTCCATAGTGGAACTTGAGATGCATGTTTGCTTCTTGGAAGCCCATGAGATGGCACCTCCCCCAAGTATAAATACCCATCCACTTATGGAGGAATGATCCTCCTCATTCGAGATCCAACTTGCACCTGAATATCCTTCTATGACCGAAAGAAAATCCAAATATACAAGACCGAGGTTTATAGTCCCCTTAAGATACCTAAGGACCCTATGAATTGCCTGCCAATGTTGCATACTAGGGTTACTAGTATATCGACTAAGCTTCCCTACCGCAAATGCGATATCTGGTCTTGTACAAGTCATGGCATACATCAAACTGCCTATGACTTTAGCATACTCCAATTGGGACTGAGGCTTCCCCTTATTAGGATACAAGTGAGTAGAGGAATTATAAGGAGTAGTAAACGGATGACAGTCCATATAATTAAATTTCTTTACACATTCTCAATGTAATGAGATTGTGTTAAGGCAAGACCTCCTTCAACTTTCTTTATTCTTATCCCAAGGATAACTTTCGCCTCTCCCATGTCCTTCATGGAAAACTTAGATGACAGAAATTCGTTGGTTTGATTTATGCACTTTAAATTGGTGCCAAAAATCAACATGTCATCTACATATAGACAAATGATAACTCCATTCCCTGAGTTGTCAAATTTGCTATATACACATTTATCCGATTGATTCAATATGAATCCATCGGATAATACTACCTCATCAAATTTTTGATGCCATTGCATAGGTGCTTGTTTGAGTCCATATAGTGACTTAACAAGCTTGCATACCTTATGCTCTTGCCCTGACATTATAAAACCTTCCGGTTGTTTCATGTAAATCTCTTCCTCTAAATCACCATTGAGGAAAGCAGTCTTTACATCCATTTGATGTACTATCAACTTATGAATAGATGCTAAGGCTATCAACAACCTAATAGTTGAAATTCTTGCAACCGGTGCATAAGTGTCAAAGTAATCTATACCATATTTCTGTCTAAAGCCTTGGATTACCAATCTTGCTTTAAATTTATCAATGGTATCATCTACCTTCATCTTCTTTCTGAAGATCCACTTATTTCCCAATGCTTTATGTCCTGGCGGTAAATCCACCAAAATCCAAGTGTTGTTTCCTATTATAGAGTCCATTTCATCATTTATGGCCTCTTTCCAAAATGATACATCTTGAGATTTCATAGCTTCATCAAATGTTTTGGGATCACTTTCAATAACATGATAGTACATGTATTGCGAGCTAACTTCATCCCTAGTTCCTTCCACTAGGTAGATATGAAAATCATTTCCAAATGATTTTTCTTTTCTTGCTCTCTTACTCCTTCTAATTTCAGAAATTTGGGTGTCATTTGAAACTTGATTTGCACTAGGCACAACATTCAAATCTTTAGGCATGCTAATTGATGAAAATCTCTTTTCATCAAATATGGCATTTCTCGATTCAATGATTGTATGAATCGATACATGCTTATTAGGTTCTATGACATAAAACCTATACGCCATGGAGTGATGAGCATATCCTATGAATATACATTCAACTCCCTTTTCTCCTAAAGTTTTATGTTTAGGGATAGGTAGTCTTACTACCGCCCTATAACCCCAAACTCGAATATGATTCAAATTTGGTTTCTTGTTATACCAAATTTCATAAGGAGTAACGCTGCCCCTTTTATTAGGAACCCTATTTAATAAATAGCAAGCCGTTAACATGGCTTCTCCCCAAAATCCATCATTTAATCCCGAGTAAGAAAGCATGGCATTTACCATCTCTTTCAATGCTCTATTCTTTCTCTCCGATACACCATTTTGTTGTGGTGTGTAAGGAGCAGTGGTTCATGAATGATTCCCACACTTTGGAAATAACTAGGATTAAAGTATTCCCCACCTCTATCGGTGCGCAACTTCTTAATAGAAGTTCCCTTTTGAAGTTCAACTTCACTCTTATAAATTTTGAATTTATCAAGAGCTTCATCTTTTGAGTTCAACAAATAGACATAGCAAAATCTAGAACAGTCATCAATATATGTTACTACATATTTCTTGTTTCCTAGAGAAGGTGATGCATGAAAATCACACAAGTCGCTATGTATTAAATCAAGTAAATTGCTTTCTCTTTCAATTTTATGAAATGGTTGTCTAGTAATCTTAGTAAGCATGCATGTTCTACACTTAATAATATTTACATCAAACGAGGGAATTAAATCATGTTTAGACATTTCATGCAATCTTTTATAATGAACATGTCCTAAACGTGCATGCCAAAGTGTAGAGACATCATCATTCAAATTTGTAGTTTTAATGGTAATATCATGCTCACAATTCATATAAACAGAACAAATAACTTTATTTATACTAAGCTTGAACATTCCATTACATAGGTATCCTTTACCAACAAATACACCACCCTTAGATAACACATAGTTATCGGCTTCATACACTTGCCGATAACCTTGTTTATTCAAAACAATACCCGATACAATATTTTTCCTAATATTAGGTACATACAACACATTCACAAGAACAATATTCTTTCCTGAAGAAAATTCGATTTCTACTTGGCCTATTCCTAGGATAGGGGCGGTCGACTCGTCTCCCATGTGAAGAACTCTTCCTTCACTTGTATTGGCCAAGGACTTGAACATCTCTTTGTCTCTACACACATGTGCCGTAGCACCGGAGTCAACCCACCACGAAATCTCATCATCCTGCATAGCAAAAATTTCAGAAAAATTAGAAACATAATCAATATTAGAATATGTATCTAACTTAGTTTCTAAACTTGAAATCAGATTTTTCTGACCATGAGATTTTTGCTCTTGGTTTTTATTACCATCAGCATTACCTTGAGCCTTCTCGCTCTTCCCCTTTCCTACGCGACACTCTCGCTTGAAGTGCCCCGCCTTCCCGCAAGTCCAACACACGTTTCCTTTTGTAGGATGCTTCTTGTTTGGACCTTTGCTAGCATACTCATTAGGACGTTTCTTGCCTTTGTTCTTGTTCACCTTTTGAGAACTAGTCTCCAATACATTTACCATAGGTAAATTTGTATCCACTTCCATCGCGTCCTTTTCACGCACACGAAGTTCCTCCTCCATTCGCAATTCCTTTGCGAGTTCCACAAGAGAAATATCTTCCTTCTTGTGCTTCAAGGTACGGCAGAAGTCTTTCCATGCCGGTGGTAATTTGTCAATGATACTTGACACCGAGATGGCTTCATCCATCTTCAGATTTCTTTGAGAAAATTGCCCCAACATACGCTGTATCTCATGGAATTGTTCCATTACAGGACGAGAGTCCACCATCTTGTAGTTATTGAAATTACTAACAAGAAATTTCACGCTCGAGGCGTCCTCAGCCATATACTTGGCTTCAAGAGTGTCCCATAACTCTTTTGCAGACTCAACATTTTGATATAAATCGAAAAGAGGATCGGACATACCATTGAGAATATGTCCTCTAGCGATGTAGTCGTCGTTTTCCCATTTGTTTCTATCACGAAAAGCTCCCACAGGTGCGTTCTCTCCAACTTCAGGGCATGGTGTGGACAGCACGTACACCACCTTCAGATTCGTCAGTAGGAAGTGCATCTTCCTTCTGCAACGCCGAAAATCGGTTCCTTCAAATTTGTCCAGCTTATGGAATTGATGTAGCATTTCTCTTACGCTCGCCATTGAGTAGAAAATATTGAATTCGTTTGTTGGGGATTGTCTTCGAATATGGCCGCAAGAGAGTCTTCAATTCAACAATGGTAGTGCAGAAAACTTGGACTGCTTCTTCCTTCTTGTTATAATGAGGATTCACTAAGGAATCGTATGAACTGGATATCACAATCGATCGCGTTGTCGCTTTCCGAATTCAATATTTCGACCCTGTGTTGTAGTCGAGGGTTGCACGAAACTTGAACGGGGATAATCAATTGGAACAATTTCTATTCTCGACTAAAGAATTAGAAATCAAACTTGAGTTTGAGTGTTTATGGAAATCAAGCAAGGTTTTAGATTCAAGGAGTGATTCTCTATGAGAGTAATTGGATTTCTTCGTGTACTGTCCACGACCTCCAATATATAGGAGATCAAAAGGGACAAACAGCAGGTGTGTCTGAACAGAACAGCTGTGTCTGTCAAATGTCGCAGCGTTTTCCTTAAGCTTTAGCGGGTGCTTTTTCCTTAAGCATTACGCTAATGCTTAAGGAAAACGCGCCCCTTAATGCTTCCTGAAAACGCGGTCAATTCCAGGAGCGTTTTCCCTTTACATTATCAGCCGCGTTTCGTTAAGACATTGTCGTAATGTCCAGTCAAAACGCGCCCCATATAATGTCAAGATAAAACGCGATCCGCACTGAGTTTTATACACAAAACTCACTCAACGGAAATTCCAAACCTTTCATATCATTAGTGTATGCTACCCTAATATATTGTAATATTTATACGGGGTCCGAAAACCCTAAAATTACCAACATTAATCCACAAAGAGGATTGGTTAAAAAATCTGCAAAAAAAAAACCAGTGATTCTCCTCCTGCCTTCAACCTTCAAATCTTGATATCACCCGCAGTCCACAATCAGTCATCGAAATCAAGAGAGGCACCCATCCGATCATTAACTGCTTGCAGCAGCGCTGGCACCTATGACCTGCGAATTTCAGATCGTCAATCATCTAACCAATTCACCACCCTAGAATTCAATCGATTTTATTTCATCTCACGGAAATGGTTTCAGACAACCAACGACAGCGGCCGTACTCAACAAACAACAGGAAGCGCTAATCGGACGAGTCTGATAATTCATTTAGGTTACTCTCACTCTTTACGGACCACCCTCAGTAGGTCCCGACCATGGTCGCTTCTAGAACTGTGTTGATTGAGAACGCATTTGGATTTGACGGGATTACGCTGCTCAATGCCGGAGCGGTTATCTGCTGCTAACCACTAACAACAACAACGACAACAAAAAACTACTATTGGCGGTTATAGGGTGGAGAAGAAAATAACTGGTCGAGATTTTACTGCAATGGATCTAGGTGATATGATCTGTTAGTAACCCTACCAAAGCTAAAGATTGGTTGTTTTTTGAGTTCTGATCATCTCCACTTGTTGTCTTACAGGAGTCGGGATGACAGAAACTCTCTTTTTGGTCCTGCTACTGCCAAGCTTTCTTCTTCTTCTTCAAGGTCCGTATGCAAATGCGATATATATCATTCTGCTAAGAAGTCAGAATGACCATCTAATTCTCCTATGTATGTTTTATTTTCAGCAAAAGATTTATCAAACTACAGACTTTCAAAGCCCCTCATTGGAGAGGAAGGAAGGGTTTATGCTTGTTCTGAGAGGAACCTCTTTGCTTTCGAAAACAATGGATCCATTGCTTGGTCTGTCCCTCTCAACTATACATGTGATGTTACTAAGGCTCCCATTCCTGGACCTACACCAAAAGTATGTTTTATTTCTTCTTCACAATCAAAAAAAAAAATATGTATGTAATCGTAGCTGCAAAATTAGGATAAAGATCAGTTTTGCGCATCTTAGACTCATTATTAGGCTATTTATACAATACCATATTGCTTGCAAATTCTTAATGCATACGTTTTGGAGCAGATATATCTGGTGGCTGACAACAGAGTACTAAAAATCGATATTTCAAAGGGCAGAGACTCAAAATATGCTGCTCAACTTTTCTTTGATCATGATGGATCAGTTGAAATTATTGGTCTTACAGTAAGCATTCCTAGTTCATCTGTATTCATCAGTCTTAAAAATCGTGGTCTCTTCGCATATACGCTGCACGGACAGATGATTTGGAGTGTAGGACCTAAACTGTTTCGATCTGGGTATCGACAAGGCTGTAAGAAAAATGTATCCAACTGTTACTTCACTTCAGTGCCAGTGGTTGATCATTGTGAGGCTTGTGTATATGTAAGCTCCACTCTCTGTCTGAAATTTGTATTTTTTGTTACTTATCCAAGTCAAATTCATTCCTGACATGAATTTTGTTGATGCACTTGGGTACTCAAATTCATTTATGACAGAATAATTTGCAAATAAGACTTTGTTGTTTTGTCTTTTCTCTGTGATACAAATAAGAAAATTTCTAAACCAATATTGTATTTTGTAAGCGAATTGAGGTTTCAAATTGGTCAAAATCATCCACATTATTATTTATATATGAAGTCCATACCATGTTGCAGATATCTAACACCGAAGGAGAGCTTTATTCAATCTCTAGCCGCAGTCCCTACTTCAAATGGATTCAGGATTTGAGTTCATTTGATACAAATTTCATGATCACCCCTGGAAATAATGGAAGGTTGTATGTGACAATTCCAGTCAGAGCTCTGGTGCTAGCACTTGATGTTACCACCGGCAATGTCTTATGGCAACGAAGTATTGGGCCATTAAACTCTTTCGATTGTCAACCGGTCGTAGATTCAAATGGTAATAAGTTGAGTCTTCAGTTCCTTTGTATTGACAAAAATTATGCGCCCCAATCTGATATGTATGTTCTTTAATATTTTATCAGGGTGGATATCTGTTGGTTCTCTAGATGGGTATCTATATTCGTTCTCAGCTAACGGGGTGCTACGTAAATTCTCAAAAGCGCCTTTACTGACCTCAGTGATTCAAGTTAGCCCTCTTCTTGATTGTTCAGGCACTGGAGTTTATATATCTCAGACCGAGGTTGAGGGGAAGATAAGTCGAACTCTTGGCAACTACACTTACGTGTCAGCACTGAAGACCCGAAATGCATTCTTTAGCTTGTTGGTACCAGCAGAGGGGTCTATTTCTTGGTCTGAAAGTTATCATGGTAATTCCATATCAGTTTGAAAGGTGATATTTTTCTTCTACTGCTGACCTCTGTACTTTGTTTTCATGTTAAATGTTTTACGGTTGTCTCAGGTCAGTTCGCATCATTATTTTCTGAAAGTGACCTGCATCATTTTGTAGTTGATGAAAGGATTCTCCTCTCACTTGTTTCAGCTTCGAGTGAGGCTTCTTTGGATTAAGACCTTATTATTAAATTCTTTTTTTGTTTTGTTTCTGATGCCAAATAATGTTGCAGATACAGGGAACCCACGGCAGTGTCGGTCAACAAGTATGAATGCTTTTCTGAGTACTCTCAAAAAAAAATTTCATCCTTAAATTTTTTTTCTTCAGAACATAGAGAACTGACACACTTGCCTGTGTGATGAATACAGGTCAGAAGCTTGCATCAAGCTGCTCCAGTAAACATCCGAAGCACCTCAGTGTCTTTGTTGGTAAGTACTACTAATCTGACCAAGTCGGAAATTGAAGGATTTTTCAGAATCTGTAATTGCCTTTATAACTCACAGAGCTGGCTGAGTAGATGACTTTTGGTCATTACTACTAGTGAATTTTATGGGATAGTAACCTACTAATATTCTCTTCCAGGCAACGAGAGGGTCGTGCTGTTTTTCCTGTTTCTCGAAACAATACTTGTAATAGCACTAGCAGGCCTGGTTAGATTCTGTTGCAACTTTTGGGAAAAGAAAAAGATTCAAGGCCAAAGTCTTGGAACTTTTCTTGAGAAGCGGGTAAGTCGTTTCAACACTTCTTTTGGTGCTCTTTATTATCCGGAAACATAACTCACCTCAAACTTTGAAAGCCTTATCATTTAGTATATATATTGTGATCTTCAAAACTCTATCAAGGCATCTCAATCTGATTCCGAAATCATTGGTGTCCGATTAATCATCGCAAGATACAATACGTCCATTAGGGGCAACTCACCTAGAAACTAGAGGAAAAAAATCATGTCCTTCTTGGATGCCAACTTAATACTCATAATGTGGTCACCAAGAGTAATTTGGAAGAGAACATGACTTGCTTACTTAAGTCTTATGACCATTGTTTGCTGTCTTACAGAGATCTCTTCGACAAAAGAAGAAAGCATTTGATAGAACAATATCAGAGCTTCAACAAAAAGCTACAGATGAAGCAGCAACCAACACTGAGGTCCTTGAAAAAATTAGTGACTTAGTTCGAGTAAGAGAAGGGCTCCAGAGGAAGCTGTCTACAGCATACAGCTTAGGCAGGGATGCAACTGGCTCCAATTCCAATTCCAAGTCCAGCATCCTTCCATTATACAATGGAAACACAAAGAGCTATTCGTTTCAGGGTTCAAGAAAGGAGAGTGTCACCATATTCCACACACTAAGTGATACTTCTATTTCGTCTGGAGAAAGCAGTGGTTATTTGATGGAGATGAAAAGAAAGGGTAAGGCACCAATTGTAGCCGAGACTTCGAGTTCCGGTGATGTATCCAAAGGCTATGAAATAAGTCCAGCAACTACTTCATCATCCAGCTCTGGAGGTTTTACAAACCCATCACTGTCAGATACCCAGCAGGGGAGTAGCGCGGCTGCATGGCTGAAAAGAAGAAGGCCCCAATCTTCTGATTAGTTTTCACAAGTATGAAGAATCCTAAAATATTAGGATTTCAGACATCAAGAAAGTTGTCAGATGGCCAATACGTGATCCTTTGTAACGAAAAGGAGAGTAATTGGGTAGGGGAAATTTCAGACATCAAGAAAGTATGAAGAATCCTAATAATTTAGAAACGAAAGGGACTGTAATTTTGGGGCGGGGAAACGAAAAATATGGAAAAATTATTAATTTCGATTCCCGTCTAGTCTAATGTAATGTAATGTAACGCTCCAAAAATTATTAACTCTAAAATGGTGTCACATCGGCCGTATGTTCTCTAAACCACAGATGAAACGTACGAAGCCTCTAGACAGTATATGCATAAATTAAATGTAAAACAAAAATGCGATAAAATAACTTAGATTTCATGTAACTTCTTATCTCATAAAATCGCAGTGAACTAGTCTGGTATTCAAATACTTAAAATGTTTAAGTCTTCCAAAAGTAATTATAAGTATCTTTAGCTAGCGCGCTTCTCACTCATTCCCTATAGTACAGTCAGCAACATTTGAAAAACAACAATATGGATTATCTGAGTCCACGGCTCGTGTAAGTAAGATAGATCCAAACTGAGTAAATCATGAGTGTTGCGAAAATAACGATTATCGATATATACCATATACAATAAACAAGTACAGAGAGAGTATCAGAAAATAAATGCAAAACTTACACAGGCCAAACAGAATCATTTGAAAAACTTATACAGAACTTATGGAAAGAATCTTTTCAAAATTTCAGAAATCGGAACAGACAGAACGGCGTCGCAATCCAATCAGAATTCCCGGGACATTATCTTCGTATTTGGCCCTACGACCGGGCAACAGAACGCCATACTTTGCCCTATGGCCGGGCAACAGAAATCACCATACTTGGCCTTATGGTTGGGCAATAAAAATACCATACTTGGCCCTATGGTCGGGCAACAAAAATACCATACTTGGCCCTATGGTCGGGCAACAAAAAAAAATCATATTGCGAGCCTTCAAAATCGGAAATAGAAAGTCTGAACTGACGAAGACGATGAGACGACAGTGATGATTTTTCAAAAACCGAGATATAAAGAATTCGTTTACCGACATTGAAACAGTAGGCTGGAGGGAGACGGTGCGACAAGCAGTGATGAGTTTTCAATTACCGAAATATAACGAGTTTATTTACCGAGAATGAAATGGTTTCATATGAACTTACACCCATGATTCGAGGTTTTGGGGAAATAAATACAGTATGAGAAATAAACAGGCATGTTAGATATTTTACAAAAAGGAGTTTATAAAATAAACAGAATGGGTCCATATTACTTACCTCGAATCCGCATCACATAACCTCCAATAAAATTCATATCACGGAGAAATCAAATCAAGCATCACCTAGAAGTCATATGCAAAAGAAAAACATACTTGATCCCTTAGATTCATAAACTCATTCTTGAATTCCAAATTACAAGTTATTCGAATTCATTCCACATGCATTAAATCTCCAAATTTGCAAACTTCAGGTTTAACGTCTTAACTTCAAATTTATTTTATGAATTATTCAGGAGGAACTAAAATATGTTCTATATACTGCTAGAAAGATAACTTCGAGTACTACGGTACATAATTTTAAAACACCCAATTTGATCACTTAAAACATAAGTTATGCTCATTTCAAAACATGTTGTCAGAGCTGCCGAAATTACCACACCGCGTAGACCGTCAACTTCAAATCCAATTTCAGACAGGGGCGGATGCACAACTTGATATATGGGGGCAGCTGCCCCCGGTCAATTTAATAAAATTTGTTTTAATCTATTGTTTAATTAATTAATACCCCCATTGATTTTTGTTCTTTGCCCCCACTTATTTTTTGATATTAAGCATTCATTTAGAAATAAACTTTAAGATATATTCTTACTTAAAATAAGTTTGACCAATCAAAATTAAATTCTAAATTCTAACTTCAAAATAAATCTTGTAATAAAAAAATACTATCCCAATTGAAATTTGAATTAGGCTTCAAACTCTTAGTATGGTGTTAGTTCTTTTGGTTGTCGGCTAAAAAGATAGAGAGACGGGAAACGACGGTGTAAAACAATTTGACAGGTGATTTTAAATTGTTACCGACTTTTGGTAGTAGAGTAATTTTACTTTACATGTGTCAAAACTCGTAGAGAGCCACTATAATGTAATTTCATTTTATCTTTATTTTTATTAACTTACCCCAGTCAAAAGAATTTCTGGATCCGCCACTGATTTCAGAGCAACTCAAAATGAACCAAATTACGAGTCATATACGGTTGGAAAGATCTTTTCGACTAGAACATCATGGAATCAAGAATCACACGTTTTCATTAACTCAAATAGAAATTACAGGCAACTTAAAACAAGTCGAAAGATCTGCCCAGAATTTCAGAAAACAGTTTTCATTACTGAACTTCAAAATTAATTTCAGATCAGCTCGGGTTAAATCATAATACGAATCTTATATGGTCGGAAAGCTTATTTCGAGTAGAAGAACAATATCTAAAACAGAAGTTTCGATCAGTTTAATTTTAGTCGAAAGATCTGAATATTTTGAAGTAAGATCATACAAACACATAAAGATGAGATCAGAAACATACCCAACCGATTGAATTTCTTCGCAAATTCAAAGATGTTGCCACTCTCATATATATTCACTGAACTTAATAATATACAACTCAAACTCATTGCACTTCACACACCATGAATCAACGCCAAAGAAAAATAAACACTTTACCTTCACAACTTTGATAACCTATTTTCCTCTTCTTGAACGATGGATGATGTCCACGAGTTTCTTAATTTTTCAGAGAATGAGAACGGCTAGAGAGGAGATGCAGATCAGTGAGGGGCCAGAAAATTTAACGAGGAATAAAACTCAATTTCTTTCCTAATCCTTCACTTTCATATTCAAATTTAATCTATCGTTTAATCCGTCATTATTCTTTTCTTTAATTTGTTCCTTATTGTACGTATTAAATATTGGGCTAAATACACATCCTTAGGATACGTTTCTTAATCTCTTAATTCAATCATTCTTTATAATTTCCTTAACTAATTCAATCACATTATTATTTTTTATAATCGTCCTCATCAAATTTTATTTTCCAACTTTAATTATACTAAATATATTAGTGTAAAATTTGGGCTATTACATGTAACATGTACATATGCAACGGAGTAAGTTTGTTACAATTGTTGGAAAGTAATTGATTTGGTCTAAATGCACTTAAAGTTGTCAATAAGTATTTATTCAATAGGGACATTTGTTTCGGTTGTGTATTATCCTTTATTTTGAATTAGCAGTTATGTATTTGTTCTTTATAAGCATTAGATGTATGATAATAGAAAAGCACTTCACTTCTTCAACTTTTTCCGTGTTTTATAATCAACGATAGTGTGGACCAAACTCAATTAAGATGTCTCGCCTAAAGATTTTCATTTCTTCCTAAAGATTTTTATTTCCCCCTTAACAAATGTGTTACATATACACTACTGCAACTTGTGATGATAACCCTTCGTTGCATTAATGTCGAATCATTAACCCTTATGTGGGTTATAAGAGTTATGTTATAAGGGTTATGAGGGTTCCGTTATAAGGGTTGTGAGGGTTATAAGGGTGATGTTATAAGGGTTGTGAGAAAATATATAAGGTTGTGATCTTGATTAAGAGTGATAAAAGCATGAATTACCCTCGAAATCATCTAACACATTCAAATCACATACCGTCACAAGCAACATCAATGGTTAGATCACAAATACACAAGGTTATGATTTAACTTATCTACTAATGCGTGAATGAATAGTCATTGAAATCCTCTAATACATTCATATCACCTCATAAACCATCACAAATCCTATCAAAGACAATTGTATATCATGTGTCCAAAATGTTACTAAGGATTATGTTATGAGTGAATGGTCAGATCACAAACACACAAGATATGATCGTGTAGATTAAGAGTAATGCTAAGAGTGAATGGTTGGTTTGACATAAATCCCTTAAAACTTTCAAACCATCTCATAATCTATCAAAAACTCTTTCATACATAAAGGTAGACCATGTGTCCATAATTTTGCATAAGGAGGTGTGATCTAGTTAAGGGTGATGTAAGGGTTGATGGTTTGTTCGACACATATCGTATAACACTTTCAAACATCTCATAAGCTATCACAAACTTTTTCATACGTAAGTGTATATTGCGTGTCCATAATTGTGCATAATTAAGGATTATGTTACGAGTGAATGGTTTGATCACAAACACACATAAGTTGTGATTTAAATTAAGAGCAATGTTAAGGACTGATGGTTCGCTCGACTCAAATCCTTTAAACACTTTCAAACCATCTCATAAACCATTACAAACTTTTGCATACACAAGTATATCTCATGTAGTTTTACATAAGAGTTAAGTTACGGATTATAGTTATTAGGCAACTGACGGAGCCCACCGCAATGTCGTTAAGGTGCGATGTTCTCTGTGGAAACGCAAATTTATATCTCCGATACTCTTTACTTAAATATTTTGGGTAGTCAGTGGTAAGTACGGGTCGAACCCAAGGGAGTCAGGTGAATAGTTGTTCTTTCGAAAAGGGGGGTTAAATAAAGCAGTTTGGGGGGTTGTTTTTGGTTTTTGGTTACTGAAAAGTAAGGTGTTTGATGGACAAGACTTGATAGAAAGTAAGCAGTTGATAAGGTACTGAAAGTAAAGGAACAGTTGATACAATAATTAAAGGAAAGATTCGGTTTCAGGGGCCTTGTATCATATTCTGTTTATCATTGACCTCTAATGATCATACTAAGTGTTCAAAGATGAATCGAGGCTATTTCTAGCACAAGACTTGCAACATCGTTTAGAACACTTGTTCTATTTAGACTAATTCCTCCTTTCGAAGTATCTTAGCCTTATGTGCATCCATTTGATCTTCAGTTACGATCAACCAAATGGTTTTTTAAAAGAGGTCGAACTCCTCAGAAAAGCTTTGCCCGTTAAAGCATCCACTTACCCGAGTATGTTCACGAACCCCATGGGAGAGTTTTGCCCGTTAAAGCATCCACTCAACCTTGGAAGTTCTAACCTTATATGTGGCACATAGAACAAGTTTTGAACACAGAGAGGCACTAGGTGCAGGGTCTAAAACATTGTATGATACAAGTACACCCCTTCAACTGAATGAAGGGTTTAGCTACGACTATTCATGGAACAGGACATCATAGCTAAGTGCATTGAAAAGTAAAGGTTTTTGAAAGACAGTAAAGTAATGTTTTCGAAAGTAAAGACATGAAAGTAAAGTTGCTGAATTGAAAAGACAGTAAAGTAAAGAAAAGAGTACTTACAAAAACCGTTGAAAGTGTTAAAGATCAAGCTTTGATTCCAAGTAAAGTGATTACAAGATTAGTGCCCAAGAGAGAAGTGAGAGCTTCTCTCACTAACTTGTGGTATGAGATGTTGGAATGAGATGGGATTGTGGGATATCATTTACAAGGAGAGGGCATCTCTATTTATAGGCTAAGGGAGGCAATGGATGTGGAAGAGAAGGCACCACTTGGTACAAGATGAGAGGAATGTGGATTGAGATCACAACACATGGCAAGGGATGAGAGGGCAACCCAAAGCAGCCGGCTGCTCTCCCAAAGCCGCCGGGACAGGTGGCCAAAGGTGGAGGAGGAAGTGAGTTGAGTGGATTGAGATATTTGTCTTCAAAAAGCCATCGGTTCCCATACAACTCCCGGTTAGAGATTAGTTTGCCTTTGGTTTGCTTTGGCCGGAATTGTCGCTGGAGCAAGAAATGACCGGAGCATGGTGGTGGTCAGAATTGGCTTGATCGAAGCATCGCCAGAGTATGGCCGGAGTTCGCCTGAATTTGACCGGAATCTGAACGGAGCTTTGGCCGGAGCTTCTTGGATTTTGGAGAGTGTATTCTGAATGAAAATGTCATTCTAAGATGATCTCAAGAAGGAAGTTAAGCCAAATTATGCCCCGAACATGTTCGAAATCCCAAATCGGCTGAAATTGCCCTTGTTTGGCCTTTACCGGGCTCGGTGCCTTTGCATTGCGTTCCTGTCCAAATGCCGACTGTTCTAGCATATTTGAGTGATTCCAAGTCGGTTCTTGAAAGTTGGAATTTGGTCGTGTCCTGGAATGACTCGTAATTCATTTTCAGCTTTAAAACTCCTCCTCAGCCTGTGTTCTCTCTAGACTTCAAAATACCCTGTAGATAAATATCGAAACTAACAAGCAAAAGTTAAATAGACAAAGAGTCTAATTTGGTGGGTTTAACTGTGTTTATGATTCATACAATTATGGTCCATCAGATCACCCCACACTTTTAGTTGTTCGTCCCGAACAATGCTTTTTAAGGGCGGCACACACAATCCATGTAAAAACTTTAAATATGAAAGTGAGAATAGGAACTAGATTTATCCTATTCATGCATTACTTACTTATTACCAAACTAAACCGTGTAAATACTTAGAAGAAACTTGATACTTGTACCTTTGCACCGAGATGCAAATTAATTCGGATGTTTCGGGAAATAGCCCTTTTCAGGCTCCTGGACTGCATTCTCGGGATCGACTCGCACTATATGGTTTCCTTGTCGCTTTCTCTAGCACGTGATTTGGTTTGGGTTTCACTGAGTTGAGCCTTTTTGATTTCTTTTTGGCGAGGGACAGCTTTTTTTTGGTAGTGAATCGGCCTTTGGCCTTTGATTTGACTCTTTGAGTACTTCACTTTTGTTCGGTTAAAACCTTCACAACTTTGGCCTTTGATTAGCTTCTTTGAGCTTTTGCCTTTTTGTGGCTTGCTAGTCCATTTTCTCAAGCCTTTTTGGGAGGTCCAATCATCGCCCGCGAGCATATGGAAATACCTCCCCGCTCTTTCTCATCCTCGCCGTTTCGCGCGGGTCAAGATGAGGGTCGCTCATCTATTTTCCCGGCTACTAGGACTAGAGATAGGACGGTTTGATTCCCGTCCCGCCTTTTTCATAAACACTGCATGGCGGAGATGACTTCAATCTTTACTGAAACCCAAAGTGCAGCCTCCACTAACTTCGAAAACCATATAGTTAGATTCGATCCTTCGAGTGCTTGCCAAGCCTCTCTAGGGCAGTTTATGTCAACTCCACATCCCCTGTTTATCTCAGCACAAAGGGACAAATGAGAAGTTACATTCTAAGTTTTTAAACAGTTGAATTTTCACAAGGTAATTGCATGAATTTAGATCTATCTTTTTCACATTCTCAAGTTCATATTTTTAAAAAGATAATATTAAGGGAAAAGGAAAAAGAAAAAGCATGTTATGTACAAAGGCGGTTCTCACCCCACACTTTTGAACGAAGGCTTGCCTTTTAGCAAGACTTAGTTCAAAAGTCATGCAAATATATACAAGAGAAGGAAATGACATTAAGGAAAAGAGAAGAAATGAACTCCCTTTTACTGTGTCGTGTCGTGGAACGACATGCCTCGGAGCTGGATAATCGAGGGAGTTCGGCTGGGGCCTTGAACTCTCAGCGCAGGCCCGGTAATTTCTCGAAAGCTGCCTGACTGATCTGATCTTGCTCCAAAAACCGATTCCTACATGTTAGACATTCCTTCTATACAAAAAGTGGGTGAGAGCGACTTATGGTAAAAACTAAATGACAGAAAATAAAATTACTGAAAGTAAGATAGGTGTCGGGTTACCTCCCGACCAGTGCCTTTGTTTAACGTCGTTGGCTCGACGCATGGGGATCACAGGTTTGTATCCCATGGGTGGCTCAGGTCGTATTTCTGCGTTGTCAAGTTGACCTCGCCATGGTAGTGTTTGACTCGCTGTCCATTCACATTGAATCGGCTTCCATCCTCTATGCTTTCCAACTCAAGCATCCCATGGTTGAATACCTTAGTCACAGTATAAGGGCCGGTCCATCTTGATTTTAGTTTGCCAGGCATCAGCTTCAACCGTGAGGAGAAGAGTAGCACTTGTTGTCCTTCCTCAAATGAGCGACGGAGGATGAATTTGTCATGATACAATTTGGTCCGCGCTTTGTAGTCCATTTGCCCTTCATAGGCCTCAAGCCGCAATTCCTCAAGCTCACACAGATTAAGCTTCCTATCTAGTCCAGCAGCCTTCAAATCCGGATTGCAATGCTTGAGCGCCCAATAGGCTTTATGTTCTAATTCCACCGGAAGGTGGCATGCCTTTTCATAAACAAGTCGAAAGGGGGAGGTTCCAATTGGTGTCTTGTATGCTGTCCGATAAGCCCATAGAGCTTCATCTAGCCTCTGACTCCAATCTTTCCTACCCGGCTTCACCATTTTTTCTAAAATTCCCTTGATTTCACGGTTGGAGATCTCCGCTTGACCATTGGTCTGAGGATGATATGCCGTGGACGTTCGGTGGTGGATATGGTAGCGCTTCAAGGTGGCAGCATCATGCGGTTGCAGAAATGAGTTCCTTGGTCGCTGATTATGGCCTTGGGTACCCCGTACCTACAAAATAGGTTAGTGCGCAAAAAATCTATGACAGTTTTTGCATCGTCGCACCTTGTGGCCTTAGCTTCTACCCATTTTGACACATAATCCACAGTAACTAAAATATAAGTATAACTGCATGAAACTGGGAATGGTCCCATAAAATCAATATCCCAAATGTCGAAAACATCGTTGACTAATATGGGTACTTGAGGCATCTCATTTCTAGCTGACACATTTCCTACTCTTTGACACCTATCGCACTTTTTACACTTCTCATAGGCATCTCTAAATAAACTCGGCCAAAAGAAGCCGCTATCTAGGATTTTCCTAGCGGTTCTCCTAGGCCCGAAGTGTCCTCCACATGCAAACTCATGGCAAAAGCTAATAACAGAAGCTATTTCATTATCGGGGATGCATCTCCTAAGTATTTGATCTGCTCCTATTTTCCACAAGTAAGGATCATCCCATAAGTAATGTCTAGCATCATGCCTAAGTTTCATGCATTGTGCTTTAGTAAAAGAAGGGGGAAATTTACCTCCTACAAGGTAGTTGACGATTGAGGCATACCACGGAACCTTGGTTGAGACTGCATAGAGGTGCTCATCTGGAAATGACTCGGTTATGTGCCCCTCTTCTTCTTCTCGGACAATCCTGCTTAGATGGTTGGCCACAGTATTTTCGATCCCCTTCTTGTCCCTTATCTCCACATCGAATTCTTGCAGTAGTAGTATCCACCGAATGAGTCTTGGCTTGGCCTCCTTCTTCATCAGGTAACGGATGGCAGCATGGTCAGAATAAACTATCACTTTTGCTCCAAGCAAATATGATCTGAACTTTTCCAGAGCGAATACCACTGCCAGAAGTTCCTTTTCGGTGGTGGAGTAGTTTCGTTGGGCAGAATCTAGGGTTCGTGAGGCGTAGTAGATCACACCCACCTTCTTATCAATTTTTTTGGCCGAGAACTGCTCCCACAGCAAAGTCGCTTGCGTCGCACATGATTTCAAATGGTTTTCCCCGATCTGGAGTTTGGATGATGGGTGTGCTAGTGAGGGCTTTCTTCAGATCATCAAAGGCCTCCTTGCATGCATTGGTGAATTCAAAAGGAACTTTTTTTTGGAGAAGAGTGGATAGAGGCAACGCCTTTCTGGAGAAGTCCTTGATGAATCGTCGATAGAATCCCGCATGGCCAAGGAATGATTGGATGTCTCGGACCGTGGATGGGTATGGTAGAGTCATGATCAGGTCGATCTTTGCTTTGTCCACTTCCATGCCTTCTTGTGAGACGATATGTCCCAAGACTATTCCGTGTGTTACCATGAAGTGGCACTTCTCATAATTGAGCACTAAGTTCACGGACACACATCGTGCCAAAACCGTGCTCAAATGGCTTAAGCAAGCGTCGAATGTGTCTCCATAGATGGTGAAGTCGTCCATGAAGACTTCAATGAATTCTCCGATCATGTCTGAAAAAATGCTGGTCACTACCCTTTGAAAAGTACATGGGGCATTGCATAGGCCGAACGACATCCTTCTGAAGGTGAATGTGCCGAATGGGCAGGTGAATGTAGTCTTCTCTTGGTCCTCAGGTGCTATGGGGATCTGGTTGTAGCCTGAGAACCCATCCAGGAAGCAAAAATATGGCTTGCCCGCCAGTCGGTCTAGCATTTGATCGATGAATGACAGAGGGAAATGGTCTTTTCTTGTGACGACATTTAATTTCCTGTAGTCGATGCACATTCTCCAGCCGTTCTTGACACTTTTTGTTACCATTTTTCCTTCGGCATCTTCCTCGACCGTGATCCCACTTTTCTTCGGGACCACGTGGACAGGACTCACCCATTGGCTATCTGATATGGGATAAATAACGTCCGCATCAAGTAGCTTCTGTATTTCTTTTTGGACGATCTCCATCATGATTGGGTTGAGTCGTCGTTGAGGCTCTTTTGATGGCTTTGCCCCGTCCTCAAGTAGAATACGGTGCATACATACCGCTGGGCTAACTCCTCTCAAGTCGGCTAGTCCATCCAATAGCCAACTTGTGCTGTCTCAGTACTTTTATCAAAATACGTTCCTGGCCTGCTTCCAAGCCACTTTTGATGATTACCGGGAGTGTGTTATTATCCCCAAGGAAAGCGTACTTCAGATGTCCGGGCAGGGGCTTCAATTCTATTTTGGGAGCTTGAATCATTGAGGGTAAAAAAGTATTTGATTTGAATAATTTTACCTCGTTGACTTCATATCCTGGTGTGAGAGGCTCCGAGATTGTTAAGTGGGCCAGCGTTTCTTGTAAGCCTTCGGTTAATTCGTATGAGTGTTCGGCTCCATTGAGTATGGCTTCTAAGTGATCTGCTCTTGGTTCTAGTTGAACTTCTTGAACCAGGTCGTCCAAGGTATCGAGAGTGTGCACTTCCTCAAACTCCATGGGATGCTTCATTGCTCGGAATATGTCAAAGCTGAAGACCTCTCCTTCTACCTCCATTGAGAGCATTCCACTTCCACAGTCTATCTTCATTTTTGATGTTTTGAGAAATGGACGGCCGAGAAGGATGGGTGCATGGTCTGTTGGCCCGGCATTCTCCATTTTTAAGACGTAGAAGTCTGCTGGAAACACCAATTTGCCTACTTGAACCAAGACGTCTTCTATTTTTCCTTCGGGCTGTTTGCACGATCGATCTGCCAGTTGAATAGTGAGGCCGGTGGGTTCGAGCGGTCCAATTCTGAGGCATGGGTAGATAGAGAAGGGAAGGACGTTGATTGATGCTCCAAGATCTAGCATGCAGTTCTCGATCCGGATGTTGCCAATTGTGCATTGAATGGTGTAAGTTCCCGGATCACCACATTTGGGGGGCACCTTTCGTTGTATGACAGCCGACACGTTTCTACTCATTAGCTCTTGATCATATCTAGCACTCCTCCTTCGGTTGGTGCAAAGCTCTTTTAAAAACTTAGCATACCGAGGGATTTGCTTGATGGCTTCTAAGAGGGGGATGTTGATTTCGACTTTACTGAACAACTCAAACACGTCCTCGTCCATGACATGCTGTTTTGGTACTCGGGCTGGCACTGGAAATGGAAGAGCAGCGCTGATTTTAGAGGTCTCGGTTCTGGGCACTGGGCTAGTCACTGGTACCGATCCTGGCCTGCGTTCATCAGGCGTGTTTTCTTCATCCTCTGGTGCGTCCTCGCTTTCCTCGGGCAACTCCGGGCTTTCGTCTTCCTCTTGCTCTATGGGTTGGATGACAAGCTTTTTTCCACTCCTAAGAGTCACGGCATTTACGTTTCCCCTTGGGTTCTGGATGGTTTGTGAAGGGAGTCGACCAGGCTCATTAGTGAGTGCGGATATTGAGGTGGCGAGCTCGGACATGTGCTTGGTCAAGTCTGCAATTGCTCCATCAGTTTTCGCCATGTTTTAATGTACTGAGCTGGTCAGATTTGCAATTGCTCCATCAGTTTTTGCCATATTTTGATGTACTGTGCTAGCCAACTCTTTTACAACATCCTCGATTGGTTTGCTCGAACCTTGGTGGCTCGGACCGGCTTGGTACTGGTTTGGCCCTTGATGATTGTTTGGGCCCGCCTGATACTGATTCGGTCCCCTTTGTTGATACTGGCCTGCTGGTGGGATGTTTTGGTTGTACTGCCGGTGGGGCGGTTGGTAAAATGACTGCGCTGGTTGAGGTGCAGTTTGTTGTGTCATTCTTGGAGAGTGGTTCTCGTTTTTCCAGCTCGAGTTGGTTGCTTGACCATACTGTCGGCTTGGACCGGCGTGGTTGTTGTTGTTATTGTACCCTTGATATCCCTCTACTGCATTGGCCTCCACCGGGTCCTCTTCGATCAAAGTTGGGCATGCATCAGTTTTGTGGTCCGTAGAGCCACAAAACTCGCAAGGTCTTACTTGAACTGTTTGTTTTTGTAGGATTTGCATCATTATTTCCTTCATCTGTTCCATTTGCTCGGTCATTGAGTTTACCGGTGTCTCGACCTTTGCCACGTTCTTGGTTCTGGTAAACTCATCCTGCCGAGTGGTCTCCTCTCTGAACCGGGAATTTTCAGCAAATTTCATGACTATTCGCCTTATGCCGCTTAATGGTAGGCTCGCCAATGACCCTCCAGCCGAGGCATCCAGAAGCATTTTGTCCAAGTGGTTCAATCCGTCAAGCATGTACTCGATGATGAGTTTCCCGGGTAATCCAAGATTGCAGCAGCTTTGCTCCAATCGGTTGAATTTCTCGAGGTAGTCGACCATCGACTCGTTGGGCCCTTGCTTTATGTCCTGCAGCTGCCTCCTTACTTGCATCGCTCTTCCTACTGGGTAGTATTTGTCTAGAAATTTCCTTTGCATCTGAGCCCATGTTCTGATGCTTCCTGAAGGCAATGAAAGGAACCAGTCGTTTGCCGAGTCAATGAGGGAAAAATAGAACGCCTTCAACTTGAAGTCGTCTATATTCACTCGATTGGGCTTTAGATTTTGGCAAATGCCATGTAAGCGTTTGAGATGAGTTGTCGCAGATTCTCCATGAGCTCCTGAGAATTTTGGCAAATTGTGGACCACGGACATGTCGACGGCAATGTTTTCTAGTTCAGGGCCCTCGTATATGCACCACTGCTGATTTCTAAAATCTGGGGCATTGAGTTTGTCCATAGTAGGCTCGCGGTAGTTGTTATCCCCATAGTAATCATCGAAGATGGGTTCTCGTCTTGGCTCTTGTTGATATTGTGGGGGTGGTGGATATCTAGGGGGCTGTACTGGACCAGCTCCATTTCGGTCCTCAGGTGGTCCTTGGTTTCTTCGAATGGCCTCCCTATTACGAGCTCTATGGTTTCGCATGATTTGTTCCGGATCGTCAACAAATTGAGGCGGCGCTTCATTATTTCGATCGAACAAATTCATCTCGTCGTCATCCTGATAGTCATGGTGGCTTCCTTCACGAGACATGGTTGTGCAGAAGCGAGTTCGAAAGAGAAAAGAAAAAGAAAAGAACAGCTAATCGAAGGCTAACTCCCCGGTAACGGCGCCAGTTTTGACGGAGCCCACCGCACTGTCGTTAAGGTGCGATGTTCTCTGTGCAAAAGCAAATTTATATCTCCGATACTCGCGACTTAACTATTTTGGGTAGTCAGTGGTAAGTACGGGTCGAACCCAAGGGAGTCAGGTGAATAGTTGTTCTTTCGAAAGGGGGGGGGGGGGGGGTTAAATAAAGCAGTTTGGGGGGTTGTTTTTGGTTTTTGGTTACTGAAAAGTAAGGTGTTTGATGGACAAGACTTGACAGAAAGTAAGCAGTTGATAAGGTACTGAAAGTAAAGGAACAGTTGATACAATAATTAAAGGAAAGATTTGGTTTCAGGGGCCTTGTATCATATTCTGTTTATCATTGACCTCTAATGATCATACTAAGTGTTTAAAAATGAATCGAGGCTATTTCTAGCACAAGACTTGCAACATCGTTTAGAACACTTGTTCTATTTAGACTAATTCCTCCTTTCGAAGTATCTTAGCCTTATGTGCATCCATTTGATCTTCAGTTACGATCAACCAAATGGTTTTTTAAAAGAGGTCGAACTCCTCAGATAAGCTTTGCCCGTTAAAGCATCCACTTACCCGAGTATGTTCACGAACCCCACGGGAGAGTTTTGCCCGTTAATGCATCCACTCAACCTTGGAAGTTCTAACCTTATATGTGGCACATAGAACAAGTTTTGAACACAGAGAGGCACTAGGTGCAGGGTCTAAAACATTATATGATACAAGTACACCCCTTCAACCGAATGAAGGGTTTAGCTACGACTATTCATGGAACAGGACATCATAGCTAAGTGCATTGAAAAGTAAAGGTTTTTAAAAGACAGTAAAGTAAAGTTTTCGAAAGTAAAGACATGAAAGTAAAGTTGCTGAATTGAAAAGACAGTAAAGTAAAGAAAAGAGTACGTACAAAAACCGTTGAAAGTGCTAAAGATCAAGCTTTGATTCCAAGTAAAGTGATTACAAGATTAGTGCCCAAACTCTAGGGAGAAGTGAGAGCTTCTCTCACTAACTTGTGGTATGAGATGTTGGAATGAGATGGGATTGTGGGATATCATTTACAAGGAGAGGGCATCTCTATTTATAGGCTAAGGGAGGCAATGGATGTGGAAGAGAAGCCACCACTTGGCACAAGATGAGAGGAATGTGGATTGAGATCACAACACATGGCAAGGGATGAGAGGGCAACCCAAAGCAGCCGGCTGCTCTCCCAAAGCCGCCGGGACAGGTGGCCAAAGGTGGAGGAGGAAGTGAGTTGAGTGGATTGAGATATTTGTCTTCAAAAAGCCATCGGTTCCCATACAACTCCCGGTTAGAGATTAGTTTGCCTTTGGTTTGCTTTGGCCGGAAGACGTAAGCTTTCGACGAGAGAGAGATTTCTCTACTTTCATTATGTGTTTTTCCATAATTATGTGTAGCTAAACCTTTAATTCAGTTAGGGTTTCGTACATTGTGACTCTGTTTTGAGACTTTATTCTCAATGCAATTTCTTGTTTCTCTAGTTCTTGTGCTTAATATTAAGGGCTGAATTGTGAAGCTAAGCTGAGACTTACCCGTAAAGCTTAGCCAAATAATCCAGTTCTTATCGTTAATATTCGTTTGAGACTTTCCCGTAAAGACGCGTAAGAACACCTAGATTAAATAATGCCTATCCTGGATTATTAGGTTTAGGAGAACTAGAAGTCTAATGCCTGAAACAGATTAGATTGTGGTATATTGCCTGAAACGGAATACTTTGGGTTATAACCTGAAACGGAGTAACCACACTTAGAAACACGAAATTAGATTATTAGCAGTCAATGATAAACGTGTCACAATAGAAACCCTAAGCTGAATGCTTTCTCTGATTGAATCATTCCTTGCCTTTTGCCTCTGTTGCACTCACAACTGCTTAAACCCCCCTCTTTCTTGATTGTTTATAGGAACAACTTCAACAACTAGCTCTCTTGGGTTCGACACTGCTTGCCGCGACATTAGCTCATAGCAGGAGATTATAAATTTAAGTTTGACGCGTCAAACAACTCGCGTCAAATTTTGGTACCGTTGCCGGGGAGCTGCGCTTCAATGAAGCTGTTTCTTTTTTGTTTTTATTTTTTATTTTTTAATTTTTTATATTTTTTATTTAGCTATTTTTAGTGCTTCGCTGCTTGTGCGTTACGTCTCGTGCAGGTAGCCAGATTAGTGATAATGTCCGCAACAATGAGATCGAGCCAGTTGATGAAAACGATGAAGTAATTCCTCCATTCTATGAGGATCCGGAGCAGCTCGTCTGTGCTCGCAACCGCGCAGTCAGAGAGGCTCGACAGCTGAATCAGAGGGCACCGGTTGCACAGAATGGTGCTAGTGCGAGGCAACCGCCTCCACCGCCACGACGACCGCAGCCGCCAATTCACTTGGAGCCAGAGGATGAAGAAGAATATTACCACGAGCCCACAATGAAGGAGCTGTTTGCTCCTAACTTCCAAAATCAGCCCTGGTGCATCTACGAGGGGCCAGACTTAGCTGCGATAGAGATCAAGACTGCGGTAGTGCGTTACTTGCCGAAGTTCTCAGGGCAACAAGGAGAGTCAGCCACCAAGCATCTGCAGAGCCTTCATGGCATCAGCCAGACTCTACGACCTTACGGAGTTTCAGTGGAGAATTTTAAATTAAAAGCCTTCCACTTTTCTTTAACTGACATGGCTCAGACTTGGTTTTTGTCTCCTCCTCCAGGCAGCATCAGGACATGGGACCAGATGCAAAATAAATTTCTCAAGAAATACTACCCAGCAGCCAAGGCAGGACATGTCCGTAAGCAGTTGCAAGATCTTAGACAGGGGCCGAACGAGTCAATGTATGACTACCTGGAAAAGTTCAACCAATTGGAGCAGAGCTGCTGCAACCTAGGACTTCCTGAGAAGCTGATAATCGAGTACATGCTTGATGGTTTGAGGCCACTCGACAGGATGCTTCTAGACGCCTCAGCTGGAGGGACTATCTTGAATCTATCCCCAGCCAGAGTGCGAAAGATGGCTGCAGAGGTGGTCGAGAATGCTAGATTCAGGGCGGAGGCCAGCCGACATGAGGAATTTAGCAGGACTAGACACGTTGCGAAGGCTGAGACCCCACCAAATCAGATGACTGAGGAAATTAGACAGATGAAGGAGATGGTGTAGAAGCTTATGATAAATCAGATGGTCCAAGTGAAGCCTTGTGAATTTTGTGGTGCGACCAATCATAAGACAGATGCTTGCCCGACTCTACAGGAGGATACACAGGCCAACGTCAATGTAGTGGGTGAATTTCAGAATTACAACAATCATGCACCCTAACAATCTCAGCAACAATTCTATCGCCCACCGTATCGCCAGCAGCAGGGAAGCTACAATAATCAAAGTCAGTACCAGCATCAAAGGCAGAATTACAATCATGCAGGCCCTAGCAACCACAATTCGAGTAAGCCTCTGGAGGATATAGTGAAGGAGCTGGCAGCTAGCACCCACCAGATAGCCACCAATGTGCAACAAAATCAGGCAAAGACCAATGGAACTCTAGCAGAGCTGTCTACGTAAATGTCCAACTTAGCCCAGACTGTTTCTGAGCTGAAGAGAGATTCAGGGAGGCTACCATCACAGATAGTGCCTAATCCGAGAGGGAATGTCAGCACAATGGTAGTAGTGGATGTGGACGCAGCACTAAAGGAGTCTGCATATTGGGTGAACAAGACGCTCGCGCTCGACGAGCACATTGATGCAAAAAATTAAGAAAATGAGTCAGAATCAGTGCCGATCGCGTCCGAAGGAGACATTAGCATGTCTGAAGCGGACGCGCCAATGACGTTAAGGCCGGACGCGCCGCTAACATTTATAGCGGATGCAACCCACGCTGATATGCACCCACAATCTGACCCTTTTCCTTCATTTTTTATGCAGGTAATAGCCCCTCAAGGCCATATGATCGACAAGGATGAGCTAGGAGGCAGATTGGAGGCGAGGCATGAGCAAAACGACCAAACAATGGAGCGCCCAATTGCAGCGAGTCATGAGTCACCAGGAAAGAGTAAGGACCCAGGTGCCTTCACAGTCAACTGTGGTATCGGTGAGACTCAAATACATCATTGCTTAATTGATTTGGGTGCTGCCATTAACGCTATGCCACATTCATTATATTGTTCATTGAAATTGGGGCCATTGAAACCTCCTAAACTGTTGGTAGAGTTACGAGATAAATCTTGTATTCGTCTTGTTGGTTTGCTAGAGGATCTAACCCTATATGTAGGTGATCTTGTTGTTCCTGTAGACTTTTATGTTTTGTAGATGGGAGGTGCTAGAAACGACGATCCTCTAGCACTTATTTTGGGACGTCCATTCCTCTTTGCCACTAAAACCAAGATTGACATGGACACAAGCTTGTTGTCACTTGTGTTTGGTGGCAAGACATCAGATTTTTATATTTATGAGGATGATGACCGTCCATGCGCGAAGAAACCACCAGACATAGTGCACACGCCATATCTTGGTGCCCTACCTCCGAACCTACCAGATGAGATGAATTGTGCAGCTAGACCAGCAGCTATGAGCAAGGTGTCCTCGCAGACTCGGAAGGATGTGAAGGTGAACCTGCTTGATCGATGGATAGCGGACACGAGCACACCATTTCACGAGGGCTTTGGGCAGATTGAAGGAGTCGCTGAGGTGAAATTTGACCTCACACGTCCATGGGATCCTAACTTGTGATCTCACGGAGCCCACCGCACTGTCGTTAAGGTGCGATGTTCTCTGTGCAAAATAAATGTATATCTCCGCTACTCGTACTCTACTAGTGGGTAGTAAAGGGTAAGTAGGGGTCGAACCCAAGGGAGTCAGGTGAATAGTTGTTCTTTAAGTAGGACAGTTGGGGGTTGGTTGTGATTTTAGTACTGAGAGTAGCGTGGGTTGGTTGTGATTTTAGTACTGAAAGGTAAAGTAATAGTTGATATTACAATTAAAGGAAATCATTCGGTTTTAGGGGCCTTGTATCATAGTCTGTTTATCATTGACCTCTAATGATCATACTAAGTGTTCAAAGATGAATCAAGTCTATTTCTAGCACAAGACTTGCAACATCGTTTAGAACACTTGTTCTATTTAGACTAATTCCTCCTTTCGAAGTATCTTAGCCTTATGTGCATCCATTTGATCTTCAGTTACGATCAACCAAATGGTTTTTAAAAGAGGTCGAACTCCTCAGATAAGCTTTGCCCGTTAAAGCATCCACTTACCCGAGTATGTTCACGAACCCCACGGAAGAGCTTTGCCCGTTAAAGCATCCACTCAACCTTGGAAGTTCTAACCTAATATGTGGCACATAGAACAAGTTTTGAACACATAGAGGTACTAAGAGTAGGGTCTAAAACATTGTATGGTACAAGTACACCCCTTCAACCGAATGAAGGGTTTAGCTACGAATATTCATGGAACAGGACATCATAGCTAAGTGCGTTGAAAAGTAAAGATTTTGAAAGACAATAAAGTAAAGTTTTTGAAAGTAAAGACAGGAAAGTAAAGTACTGAATTGAAAAGACAGTAAAGTAAAGACGAGAATACTTACAAAAACCGTTGAAAGTGCTAAAGCTTCGATTCCAAAGTGCTTACATGTTGTGCTCTCAATCTAGAGAGATAAGTGATTTGTGATTTTGGAATGAGATGGGATGATTTACAAAGGCAATGAAGGGCTCTATTTATAGGCCATGAAGAGGAGATGGATGTGGAGGAGAAGCCACCACATGTCACAAGATGGGAGGAGGAGCTCAAAGCCATCGGGTGATGTCACCTCTCCCTTAGCCGCTGGCCACATGGAGGAGAAGGAGTGGCTTGTGGCGTTAGCCGCCGGCCACATGGAGGAAGGAGAGTGAGTTTGAGTTTTGTGAGTCTCATCCCAAAAAGCCATCGGTCCTTTCAGCTCCGGACTGACTCTGGTTGCTCTTTGGTTGGACTTGTTTTGAGTGATTCCACGGCAGGTTCTTGAAAGTCAGAAATTGGTCGTGACATGGAATGACTCGTAATTCATTTTCAGCTTTAAAACTCCTCCCTAGCCTGTATTCTCTCTAGACTTCAAAATACCCTGTAGATAAATATCGGAACTAACAAGCAAAAGTTATATAGACAAATAGTCTAATTTGGTGGGTTTAACTGTGTTTATGATTCATACAATTATGGTCCATCATGATCCCTAAAGAGGTATCGTCGAGCCAACGATTTAAAACAAAGGCGCTCGCAGGGAGGCATCCCAGCAATTTTTTCATTTTTTTTTATTTCATTTTATGTTTATTTGAGTTTTGAGTCATCTTGTCTTTTGGGAAAGGAGATGTTTTTCATGCAGGAACAGTGCAACTCAGTGCGGATCGCGTCCGCCCTTAACATTAGCTGGTCGCGTTTGGAGTTGACATAAGGTTAACTTCTCTATCGAACGCGTCACGTAAAGTCTGAAGAGGACGCGGTTGACCATTGACCAGTTTTGACCGACTCGTTTGACCAGAATTTACACCATCACGCAACAATACGAGGGGAGTGTCTGTTCATTTTTATTCTCTATTTGTTTTTCCCTACGTTTGTGTGTCTTGCATTGTTGTATCTTTGAATTTAAGTCGTACCATGAGGACACGGTTTGGTTCAAAAGTGTGGGGTGGGAGAGTCAGTCAGTTAGTTGTGTCAGCACGTTTATTTTTCTTGCACTTGCACTGTGTCAGCACGTTTCCCTTTTTAAAATTGTTTTTGAAAGTTTGAAATTTCTCTCTATTTCCTGGATATGCAGTATTGAATGTTGATGATGTGAAATAGATGATGCTGATTAGATATGTTTCTCTCGTGAAATTTGAATTGTGTGACTGCATGTGAATTTAACCTACTACATGTCCTTTTGAGATGAGATAAACAGGGATGTGGAGTTGATAGAAATGTCCTAGAGAGACTTGACGAAGCATTCAAAGGACCGAATTTCGAGTTATGTGGTTATGTGGATTTCGTGGAGGCTAGCACTTTGAGACGATATGGTTCCGAGTTAGCTCCGCCGCTGCAGCGTTTATGTAGGTAGACGGGAGGGGAAAACAGACCGTCTTATCTCTAGTGCGAAGTAACCTGGAAAATAGGTGGTGGGACCCCATCTTGACTCACGTCAAAAAGGTCGAGGATGAGAAAGAGCGGGGAGGTATTTCCATATGCTTGCGGGCGATGATTGGACCTCTCAAAAGGAAAGAAGGACAAGCTATTCACAATAAGGAGCAAAGCCCAAGAAAAAATCAGCCACATTGTGAAGTCTCATACAACAAAAAGTGAAGTACATCATTCTTACATCAAGAGCCAAAGGCCAAAGAAAGTCACTACAAAAGCTGTCCAACAAAAAAAAGAAAGAAGAAAAGCTCAGAAAACCTTGAAGCTCGAATGAATCACGTGCAAGAAAAAGCAATGAAGTATAACCATATAGCTAGAGTTCGGGACAACGAATGCAGATCATGGGTCTAAAAAGGACTATCTCCCACTCATCCGAAATGGTTTGGATTTCAGCTCTAAGGTAACACGTACCAAGTTAATTCAGTGTTGAGCATGATGCTTTTAGTAACGATTGAGTTATGCCTAGAAAAGCGAGTCTAGACTAGCAACTCATATTCATGTCGCATTATCTAGGATGTCGAAGAAATTGTGATGTTGCATTTATTTTCCTTCTATGACTTAGTTCTTGTTCGGGACGAACAAGTTTAAGTGTGGGGTGGTTCCCAATGATCACATACACAATTTCTAAGCATTTATAGGTGTAAAATTGTCTATAACCTAGCTTGGACTAAGGTAAACCAATTTTTATGTGAATCTATTCAACGTCAAGCCATGTCAAATAAAATTTCACTCTTTCAAGATATCGATTACTCTTATTAGCATTGAAACTTCTTCCAAAGTTGATAAGTGAAATAGGCATGAAGCACTAGTTAACATTAAATCAATGCATTCACTTTTATGAACACTAGATAGAATCATTTTCACTACATCAAAACCATCACTAAGCTATTTCAATACTTAGAATTAAGTTTTAAGATAAACATGTCACTTAGGTATTTCATCAAATACTTAGCTACATGTTAGTAAATGAAGCACTATCCTTTGATGATGATGAGCCTTCCTTCACCCTTTTCTCACACTTTTACTCTCTAGAAACCACCTCCCTATGTCAAAAACCCTCTATTTCTATGTGTAGCCCAGAGTGCAAAAAAATCAAGAATAACAGCCGTACTCGGGCGAGTACCGTGGTAGGCAAACTCATGCTATCCGAGGGTGCCATGGTGCAGGGAAAGCTGGTACTCAGGCAGGTAAGGCGTCGTACTCAGTCGAGTGACATGGTCGGAAGAATTTCAAGTTTTCAAGGCAGGTCGGTACTCGCGCGAGTGGAGGCGATTGACATTATAATTCGAGTGAGTACCATGCTCAGAGTGATTTAACTTGACAAATAAAGGGCGTACTTGGGCGAGTACGCCAGTGGCCAATTCATACTTGGTCGAGTACGGCTCTAAATTGCTCAATTATCCCAGAATTTCTGATATTTCGTGCAAACTCGATCTTTAAGGGCTGTACATTGATGGAGAGTCGTTTTGTACCTGAAATGTACGTGTTAGTTTTAGTGGCATGTAGTTTGGCAAAACTCTGTGAAGTTGTCCAAGCTGTTGTTCAGGAAAGAGTTCAAGGCCAGAGAAGGACAACCAACGTAGAACAAGACTGAAGCAGATGGAATGTTTCCTAATTCAAATTAAGCAACTCGAAGAGATATTGCAAAGATGATGCATATCTTGAAGACGGTTGAAGTCGGTTGAAAGAGATATTTGCGCATGAATATAATTTGGAAAGAAGATAATCGAAGATCTAGATTGAAGATTATCTACAAGAAGAAAGCACACGGTTTTAGTAATATTTCCTAAAAGATCTAAGGAAATATTTCCTAAAAATCATAGGCGGTTAGGACTTGATTCACAAGTCATATTTGGAATTGTCTGCCCTTATATAATAAGGGTTGAGGCATTCGCATTACTTAGCACTCACGGAAATAATCAACACTCATATACACTGATCGGGAGGGGGTGGCAAACGACCGGTGAGCTTATAATTCTGATAAGATCACAACGCTCGGAATCAGTCTGTGTTGGGTGCTGTACAAACTGATCGTGGAACAACTTGACGACACGTGCACTGCTGCTGGTTACTGCGCATTCGGAAGAAGGCATTGATCTTTGTGGAGGATCATCTGGTGGAAACAAAGGGGAGTCTTTGATCTAGAAGGAGTCTAAATAGGAATTACTGGAGTGTTAGAGGTACCGTCTGTTTAAGAGAGATTCTGTAAACGTAAGCTCCTTGTACTCTAAACTCACCATAGTGAATTGTTTTCCACCGGGCTGAGGACAAGGCCCCAGACGTAGGCTCGTTAATGTTGACATGGGTAACTATATTGCGTGTCTCTAATATTCTGTACGAGTTGTTCTAGTTATTGTTCCAAACACGTCCAGAACAAAATCTCAACATACACAGAAATATTTTAGCTGGTATCAGAGCAAACACTCAACACAAAGAGTGAGATCCGAAGGCTGTTGAGATGGATTGAAGGGAAGCGCAAAACATCTCGCGACTACCGCTGCTAGAAGGAAACAAGTATGGATACTGGAGGGTGCGAATGAAGGCGTTCGTAAAATCACTAGATGATTTAGTCTATAGAGCTATTGAAAAAGGCTGGACACATCCTACAACAATTGGAGAAGATGTGAAGGAAACACTAATTGCAGAAGACAAGTGGAATGAAGTGGAACGAAACGCTACAGGTAGAAACTCTAAAGTAATGTTTGCCTTATTCACAGCAGTTGATGGGAATAATTTCAAGATGATATTAACTTGTGAAATTGCTAAGACGGCTTGGGACATACTGCAAACGACTCATGAAGGCACAACTAAAGTCAAAAATTTCAGAATGGAGATGGTTACGTCAAAATTCAAAAATCTGAAGATGAAGGTGGATGAGACCATAGCCGACTTCAACACAAGGGTCCTTGACATCTCGAATGAATCATTTTCACTTGGAGAGCCGATGAGCAAAGAAAGATTGGTAAGAAAGGTGCCACAGTCACTACCAAAACAATATGCCATGCAGGCAATCACAATTAAGGAAGCTCAAGATGTGACAACTATGATGCTAGATGAACTAATGGGATTGCTGCAGACTCATGAGATGGAGATGAATGAAGAGGAACAACACAAGAAAGTAAAGAGTGTTGGTCTGAAGTCTGAAGTAACTGATGTTCAGGACAATGAAGGGGAGATGTCTGAACAACAGTGTGCTATGCTGGCGAAGAACTTTGGGAAGTTCATGAGAAGGGTAAATAAGAAAGGGTCAGATCAAGGACAGTCATCTAGCTCAAGAATCCAAAAGGACGGGAAGTTTCAAAAGAAGAACAAATTTGGAGACTTCAGCCAAGACAACAAAGGAAAGGGGATCTAATGCAGAGAGTGCGAGGGCTATGGACACATTCAAGCAGAGTGTGTGAACACTCGTAAAAAGAAGAAAGCCTTTGCAGTCAACTGGAGCGACAGTAAATCTGATTATGAGAATCAGGAAGGTGAATCCAATAACTTTGTAGCTTTAGCAAGTTCCATTAACCAAGGAGAGCAGTCCAAGACACAAGTTTCTCAGAAGATGGACCAAGCGCCTAAACCTTGTGTGAGACAAGTCTGGAGAGTCAAACAGAGAGATGACGTAGATCACGTTGCTTTCAACTTTACCAGTCACCTAAAGAAGGAGAGATGGTACTTCGACAGTGGTTGTTCAAGACACATGACTGGTAATCAAGATTCTCTCACTAATCTAGAAGAGTTCAAAGGAAAGTCTATGACGTTTGGAGATGGATTGCAAGGCAAAGTACTTGGAAAAGGTACTCTGAATGTTCAAGGACTACCCAGACTGAAGGATGTTCTACTTGTCAAAGGCTTGCAAGCAAATCTAATCAGCATAAGTCAGTTATGCAATGGCGAGCGTCATGTGCAGTTCAGACATGATGAATGTGTGGTGTTAGAAAAGAATGATTACCGAGTTCTGACCGGAAGAAGGTCCTCGAACAACTACTACCTGCTAAATCTTGCTCGACCTATAGCTGAAACAACTTGCTTATTAAGGAAACCTGAAGAGATGAGCTTTTGGAATCAATGGATGGGACACCTAAATTTGAGGACACTGAAGAAGGTTGCCACTGAGGGACTAGTTCGTGGGATACCTAAAGTAGAAGGTGACGTGAGTGTTATCTGCATAGATTGCCAGATAGCTAAACAGATCAAAGTCGCCCACAAAGGAACCACTCAGATCAACACAAGGAGACCACTATAATTGATGCACATGGACTTGATGGGACAAATGCAAGTGGAAAGCTACTCTGGGAAGAGGTATGTGCTAGTCTTTGTTGATGATTACTCTCGATTCACATGGAAAATTTCTTGCGAGAAAAGTCAGATGATGTTCAGGCATTTGTTCAACTATGCACTCGACTGGAACGTGGAAGAGAAGATAGAGGTGAACACTTTATAGCAGTAAGGAGCGATCACAGAAAGGAGTTCGAGAATAATGCTCTTACCGAGTTCTGCACATAGAAGGGGATCGCTGAACAATTCTCATCTCCGGTCACCCCTCAGCATAATGGAGTTATCGAACGAACAAATATAACCATTGAGGAGATGGCTTGGGTGATGATTCATGCGAATAAAGTGCCATAGAAGTTTTGGGTGGAAGCTATGAATACAGCATTCGGACGGGCACAGAAAAGACATGCTATGAGTTGTGTAAAGGAAAGAAGCCGATGGTGAAGTACTTTCATATCTTTGGAAGTCAATACTACATTCTAAGAGACCGGTAGTATCAACAGAAGTTGGACCCTAAGAGTGATGAAGGGTTTCTCTGGGTTACTCTACTAATAGTCGTGCTTACCGAGTCTACAACAAGCGCACTGGAGTCATCATGGAGTCTGTCAATGTGATAGAGAAAGATGTTCTAACAAAGCGTCCCGAAACTAGTAAAGAGGATGATGATGTTACAGTTTGACCGAAATAACATGTTGCACCCTTGTCAAGCCCTAAAGTTCCAGACGTTGTCCCGGATGAAGCTTCAGAACATCATGCCGAAGAAGATGACCAGACTGACGAGGAAGCTAAATTGGAGACATCACATGCTCCTTCTCGGGTCCTTCATCCTTCCAGAACTATTGAGAAGAATCATCCCATTACGGAGGTGATTGGTGAACCAATGGAAGGCATGAAGACTCGAGGTAAACAAGTTAACTTTTGAGAATTGGCTGGTTTTACTGCTTTCTTGTCAACTGCGAAGCCCAAAAACATTAAAGAGGTGATCAATGACGAATATTGAGTAGTTGCTATGCAAGAAGAGCCTGGTGAGTTTCACAAAAATGATGTCTGTGATCTTGTTCCACGACCTGATGGTGTGAATGTCATTGGAACAAAGTGGATCTTCAAGAACAAGTAAGACGAACAAGGGAACATCACTAGAAATAAAGCGAGGCTTGTTGCTCAAGGCTATACTCAGATTGAAGGGACTTTGATGAGACGTTTGCCCTAGTTGCTCGATTGGAGGCCATACGATGGCTGTTGGCACTTGCCTGTCACCTGAAGTTTAAGTTGTTCCAGATGGATGTCAAAAGTGCTTTTCTGAATGGGCTACTTAGTGAAGAAGTCTATGTGGCGCAACCAAAGGGCTTTGAAGATCCTCACCATACTGACATGTGTATCGACTGAAGAAAGCTCTATATGGACTCAAGCAAGTGCCCAGACCATGGTACGAGAGGCGTACCGAGTTCTTAAGCAACCATGGCTATGTGCGAGGGGGAGTAGACAAGACTCTTTTCGCCAAACACATAAGGTCTGACTTTATTATTGCACAAATGCATTGTGTTCAGCTCTAGCAATCAAAGAATGGTGGCCAAGTTCGTAGAACAAATGCAGAGCAAATTCAAGATGAGCATGGTAGGAGAATTGTCTTACTTCCTAGGATTACAAGTGAAGCAGAAGGTGGACGGTATCTTCATATCTCAAAGCAAATACACCAGGAACTTGATCAAGAAGTTTGAGTTGGAGAAAGCCTCACATAAGAGGAGCACTGTTGCAACTCATTTGAAGATCACCAAGGACGAAGCTGGTACAAGTGTGGATAGGGGTGGGCACGGTGCGGGTTGGTGCGGTTTAAGGGTGATAAGTCGTAATTGTACGACTATTTTATATGTTAAAACCCCGTCTCTTAATGTTTGCCTGTATATTATTTCACTACCTGTGTGTAGTTTTCATTCTCAGGTGCATTCGGAGGCCATGGAAGGAATATCGGCTAAAGGGAGCCTATTAGAAGATGTTTTGCGTCGAAGAAATGAAGCGTGCGAATGCATGAGATGAAGTGTGCGAGCGCATAGACCTGTGCGAACGCACGGGATTTTCATGCCTCGGGTTCGATATGTGCGAGCGCAAGAATCCACGGACGTCTCTTGATTTACAGGCGCAGATGTATGAAGAATTTGTGGAAATGGTTAAGACGTCCGCGGAAGCAATTTGAAGGAGACGTCCGCGCGGAATGCCAGCTGTCAAAATTCCTAAAATCAATTTGTGTTTTCTTGGGAAGAAAAAGAATCAAAAATTGGAGTGCCAATCTCGAAAGAATGACATCAAAATTTGAGGAGCCACTTTGAGAGAAGATAAAAGAAAGGAGAAAGGGAAAATCAAATTGGCTTTGGTCCGTGTTGAATTGGGAGTCTTCTTTTGGCCGTGTGATTTGGTGGTTTTGAGAACACACCATTGGAGGTTTGAGAGGTCTCTTTGGCCGAGGATAGCTGGTTTGGTTGAGAGACACGTTTCTGGGATTGAAAAAGACAAACGGTTGGAGAGAAAAGAACAATTGTTCGGAGGATTGAAAAAAGACCAGAGATGTTTTGTTTGGGGAGACAAAGACCAGAGGCGTTTTTGGGAGACACACACTCCATTGATTCTTGTCATCAGTACTTTCTATTTCACTCCATTCAAATACTTGATTATGTATTGCATTATGATGAGTAGCTAAACTCATTTGTGTAAGCTAGAACTTGATATTGTGATGCTTTGATTTGAGACTCATATTGAATTTCTATGTTTTGCGCTATATTACTATGCATTGTTTATGGATTTGATATGCTAGCATGAGTGGAACCCTAGCGGGGGAGCTTTTGTTTGTGTGTTGATTTCCATTATCACAGTTTACTAGCAACCTAGCGGGGATAGTAAACTAGGATACGAGTAATATACCACTAGGATTGACACCCTAGGACAACTTGTAGTGCAACCTAGCGGGGAGCTATAAGTTGTAAAACATTAGAAATCGAAACGGTTGGGTTAATGATTTAGTCTTGCATCACAATCGAAAGTTCTAGCTTGCACTGTTCTTTGATATTTGATACTTGAATTTGCGTAACGTTTAATCTCTTGATAATTGATCGTGTTTTGATACTTGCGTTTTTATTTGACTTGTTCGAAATTTACCCCCCCCATTGTTACTCTTGTACTTATTAAACAGGTTCTCACACCGATCTCCGTGGATACGACCCGACTTACCACTAGCTAGTCGGAGATAAAGAAATATTATTTTTGACGGGTACAACGACGCCCGTCAAATTTTGGCGCCGTTGCCGGGGATTGGTAACGAAGAATCTACTAAGTATTCTATTTCTTTTAGTTTATTTTATTGTTTTTTATTTTGTCACTTGATTACTCTATGTTTAAGTAACAATGTCGCAGAGGAGTGTTGATCGTGATAATGAAGAGCGAAGTAGTGCACAAGGGGATAACATTCAAGAACGGAGGCAAGGATTTCCCGCTGTTGATCAAAGAGTACCACCCCCCAGAAATCAGCAATTTGTGAATGAATTTCCTAGACATCGTGCAGCTAGACACGAGAATTACGATGATTGCGAGGCTGAGTTGGATCGACAATACCTCGGTGGAGGAAACCAATTTGGACAGTTAGCTAGGCGTTGGGATTTGGGACGCACGATGAGAGGAGTATGTGCGTCGTATATTGATGAGGCACCTTGGTGCATTAGGCTGGATGAGGACGCAGATGACATCGAGATAAAGAGTGGGGTGATACACCACTTGCCCAAGTTTGGCCTAATGCCCGATGAGAACCCCCTAAGGCACTTGAAGGAATTTCATGGAGTTTGCATGTCCATGAAATCAGCATCGGTTCCAGAAAATATTTTTAAATTAAAGACATTTCCTTTTTCTTTAGAAGGTCAAGCTAAATCTTGGTTAATGTCTTTGCCTTCAGGTTCGATTACTTCATGGGATCAAATGCAATGGAAATTCATGGACAAGTACTACTCTCATTCGAAGGCGGCTCAAACGAGGAAGGAGCTCTCTATGCTTAGACAAGGACGTGGAGAGACATTGTTCGATTATTTGGCGAGGTTTAGGCAATTGGAAGAGAACTGTCCGAATCATGGAATCCCACTAAGGATGCTGCTTGAATACTTTATGGATGGGATGATTCTCATGGAAAGAAGAATGCTAGATGCCTCAGCCCAAGGGTCTATCCTTGACATGTATCCTGAGGAGATATGGGAGTTGATTGAGAAAGTTGCGGAGGGCACAAGGTATTTAGAAGAAACCTATAAACCTGCACCTGTTGCTAACGTAAATGTACATTCTGAATTACAGGAACTGAAGGATATGGTGGCTAAATTAGTGACGCAACAACCACAAAGAAATCAACAAGTGGAGTGTAAGGTAAACAAGTCCACTTATAATTCGATAAATAATTATAACGCTGTTTTTCAGGAAAGAACAGAAGACGTGAATATTGTGGGATACATAAACAAGGGAGATTTGCCACCAAGGAGGACTGATGGATACCAAGGCAACAACAAATGGCAGCCGAGACAAAATGAGGGTGGTTGGCAAAGGAACAACAATTACGATGCGGGGCCATCCTCGTATCCACAAAAGCAACCGTACAAACCACCACAAATCAGACAAGGAGATGAGGACCCGATGAAGGAATTTAGAGATGAAATGAGAGGAATGTTCAAGGAACTCACTCAAAAGATTGATCACCACACTAAAAAGATTGACCACCAAGCTGGAGACATTAACGAATTAAAGAAGCAAATGTCTCAAATGGCCAGCGTAGTGTACGAAAGGCGAGAAGACAAAGGGAAGCTGCCTTCACAAACGATCCCCAATCCAAGGCAAAATGTCAGTGTGATCGTGATAAAGGATGAAGAGGAGATGAAGGCTGAAGAAAAAGAAGAAAAAAAAAGAAAATGAGCAAAATTTGGATTCTGCATCAGTGGAGAACGCGGACACCTCTACCATTAAGACGCGGACGCCTGATGAATTACTGATAAATCAAGAGACATCCGCGGAGAAAAAGTAGGAGACGTGCGCGGAATTCCCAGTGAGCAATTTCCAAATTTTAAATTCTAACCCTCTTGCGCAATTGCCATTTCCCATGCAGGTTATTGAGAACCACGAAGCTATAAATAATGAAATCCAACAGAAGGGGAATGAGGACACGAGAACCAAAGCACAAATGCAAGAATTGGAGCAAGGGAAACAAGGAGCGTTGACCACTCGGACTAGAGACCCAGATGCCTTCACGGTAACCGGTGGCATTGGTAACACGCTTATTCCCCACTGTTTGATTGACTTGGGAGCGTCTATTAATGTGATGCCTTATGATTTATATTGTTCATTAAAACTTGGACCGGTGAAACCGATCAAGTTGACTATTGAGTTAGGCAACAAGGCATGTGTTCATCCCTATGGTTTGCTTGAGAATTTAACCGTGAATGTTGGAGAAATTGTTGTGCCTGCAGATTTTTATGTCTTGCAGATGGAGGACACCCAGACTAAGGAGTCGCCAACGCACATTCTAGGACGACCTATCTTGTTTGCAATGAAGGCCGAGATTGATGTCGCTACGGGTATTATAAAGCTGAAATATGGTGGCAAGGTGGCTGAGTTTCGTGTCTTTGAGGATGACCACCAGCCTTGTGTGGGGAAACCACCTGAGATTGCTGGTAAGACTTGTGTTGATATTACAACTGCTGAATCGTTGCGTGTGATTCAGGGTGTCAGTGAGCAGCTGAAGGTAACAAAGAAAACGCGCCCACCAGATAAGAAGTGAGTAAAGAAACAAAAGTGTGGGGTGGGCGCGCGAAAGTGGTGGACACCTAAAGGAAAGAACTGGAGATCGAAGCAACCTGATGGCGGGTGGAGCATTGAGAAATGAGTAGCTTGTGGAAGTGCTGAGGAGAGGAGCATGCTGAGTGGTAAGTATGACTTGGATCAGCCATGGGATCCTAACTTGTGATCCCGTAGAGGTAATGTCCAGCCAAGGACGTAAAACAAAGGCGCTTACCGGGAGGCAACCCGGTGTGTTTATTTTACTTTACACATGTTAGGAGTAGGTTAATTAGTGGAATTGGGAATCTGATAATGCGCCCCGAGTGCATTTCTTTTTTTATTTCTAGTGGTTTCAGGTGATTGAATGAAGAAGACGTCCGCGCCGTAACTCCTTACACCGCAGAGGGTAAAATCGCAGAGCTCAACCACCGCCACCAGACTATTAGGGGAGTACCAGTTCCTTTCGCTTTTTATTTATTGTCTTTTATTTTTATTTGAGTCTGTTTTGTTATACATCTCATCTCTTGAATTGTACCGTGAGGACACGGGTCCATCTAAGTGTGGGGTGGGATGTTGTTGAGTCAGTTGTGCGTCGTGTCTATTTTTAAATTTTTATGTTTTCATGTTAAGTGTTGTGATGACCTGATGATGCACTGCTATGCTTTCAGATATGTCGAAATCTCATTTCCAGTTTTTATGACTATTGTGCTCATTTGACTAAAAATGCGAAATTTAAAATTTTTTGATGCTTTGTTCTTTCGAGTTGTGATATGCAGGGATGTGGAGTTGACAGAAATGTCCTAGAAGGGTACGGCAAATTGCAAGAAGTTCTGAGTTTTTGGGTTCTGATGATTGAGAAAAGCGGTGGAGGTTGACGCTTCACTAGCCTAATCCTGAGAGTCTGCTCCGCCACTGCAGTGCTTATGCGGTTAGGTGGGACGGGAGAACATCACATTGTCCAATCTCTAGTCCGAGTAGCTGGGAAAACAGACGAGCGACCCTCGGCTTGACTCGCGTGAAAAGGACGAGGATGAGAAAAGAGCAGAAGGCGCAAATGATTATGTGGACAAGAAACAAATTCAAAAGCCGAAGGCAAACCATCAAGTGAGAAGAAAATCAGAAATATGATTGATTCAAGTAAAAATGTGTCGTTTATCAAGGTCCGACTCAATTATACGAAAGAAGTGAATTAATCACGTGTCAGAGAAAGCCACCGACTCAATCAAAAGACCAAAACTCAGAAAAGAATGCAATGTCCGTGGTACCTATAGGGGACTATCTCCCAAACATCCAAGGTCGTTTGGATTGCAACTCGCGAGGTAACAAGTATCGAAAAATCTATCTTTACTCGCATTGTTAGAATCTTAAGCATGATAAGATTAGTGGCTGGATTTGAGATTGAGATGTAAGGATTAGCATGACTAGTACATTGTAATTCATTCTATGGCTTTGTTCTTGTTCGGGACGAACAAGTTCAAGTGTGGGGTAGTTTGATAAGTCGTAATTGTATGACTATTTTATATGTTAAAACCCCGTCTCTTAATGTTTGCCTGTATATTATTTCACTACATGTGTGTAGTTTTCATTCTCAGGTGCATTCGGAGGCCATGGAAGGAATATCGGCTAAAGGGAGCCTATTAGAAGATGTTTTGCGTCGAAGAAATGAAGCGTGCGAATGCATGAGATGAAGTGTGCGAGCGCATAGACCTGTGCGAACGCATGGGATTTTCATGCCTCGGGTCCGATATGTGCGAGCGCAAGAATCCGTGGACGTCTCTTGATTTACAGGCGCGGACGTATGAAGAATTTGTGGAAATGGTTAAGACGTCCGCGAAAGCTATTTAAAAGAGACGTCCGCGCGGAATGCCAGCTGTCAAAATTCCTAAAATCAATTTGTGTTTTCTCGGGAAGAAAAAGAATCGAAAATTGGAGAGCCAATCTCGAAAGAATGACATCAGAATTTGAGGAGCCACTTTTGGAGAAGATAAAAGAAAGGAGAAAGGGAAAATCAAATTGGCTTTGGTCCGTGTAGAATTGGGAGTCTTCTTTTGGCCGTGTGATTTGGTGGTTTGAGAACACACCATTGGAGGTTTGAGAGGTCTCTTTGGCCGAGGATAGCTGGTTTAGTTGAGAGACACGTTTCTGGGATTGAAAAAGACAAACGGTTGGAGAGAAAAGAACAATTGTTCGGAGGATTGAAAAAAGACCAGAGACGTTTTGTTTGGGGACAAAGACCAGAGGCGTTTTTGGGAGACACACACTCCATTGATTCTTGTCATCAGTACTTTCTATTTCACTCCATTCAAATACTTGATTATGTATTGCATTATTATGAGTAGCTAAACTCATTTGTGTAAGCTAGAACTTGATATTGTGATGCTTTGATTCATATTGAATTTCTATGTTTTGCGCTATATTACTATGCATTGTTTATGGATTTATATGCTAGCATGAGTGGAACCCTAGCGGGGGAGCTTTTGTTTGTGTGTTGATTTCAATTATCACAGTTTACTAGCAACCTAGCGGGGATAGTAAACTAGGATACGAGTAATATACCACTAGGATTGACACCCTAGGACAACTTGTAGTGCAACCTAGCGGGGAGCTATAAGTTGTAAAACATTAGAAATAGAAACGGTTGGGTTAATGATTTAGTCTTGCATCACAATCGAAAGTTCTAGCTTGCACTGTTCTTTGACATTTGATACTCAAATTGTGTGACGGTTTCTCTATTGATAATTGACCGTGTTTTGATACTTGCGTTTTTATTTGACTTGTTCGGAATTTACCCCCCATTGTTACTTTTATACTTAGTGAACAGATTCTCACACCGATCTCTGTGGATACGACCCGACTTACCACTAGCTAGTTGGAGTAATAAAAAATATTATTTTTGACGGGTACGACGACGCCTGTCAAAGGGTAAACCCGCAACCATATAATCTGGTTCGGAAATTTTTCAAATCGCAAACCGCATTACAAAAGTAAAAACCAAATATATGTGGTGCGGTGCGGTTTGGTTTAAAAACCGCATTACAAACGTTTAAAATTCTTTATTTTCTCCTTCTCACATAAAAAAAAAATCCAGTTGTCCCTTGTTATTTTTCTGCGGCTAGGGATACTAAACTGAGGTTGTAAAGCATAAGTATACTCTTGAAATCCTTCCCCATTAACGAATGAAAATGGTAGCTCATCTTTAACTATCATCTTGATCAATGTAAGCTTAGCAACATCAAAATTATACGCTTTAACTTCAAGAGTACCTCCATAATCAAAACTTATATGCTTCTGTTACAATTATTTGACTTGTTTACCTGCAACAACAAAGCTTCAAACATTAAAATCGGATGTTATAAACAATGCTGAAACATTCAAATGACAAAAGATGTACAAATCAAACCCTAAACATAAGAGTCAACCAAAATTTAATTAATATTTGTGTTTTGGGCATGGGGTTGGGCCTGAAATTATGATTTGTTTTCTTAAACGTATTAATTTTGATTATTTAATTATTAGATTATTTAATTATTAATTATATACACAGTGCGGTGCGATTTAAACTGGGTGGTTTAAAATAAAGAACCGCTTCCGCACCGCTTTATTTGGTTGCGGTGTGGTTTTTGAGAAATCAGTTTTTTCCAAAAGTGGTGCGGTTAACTGAACACACTTTTGCGGTGCGGTGCGGGCGGTTTTTACATTCGGACCAGTTTTTGCCCACCCCTAAGTGTGGACCAAATCTTGTACAGGAGTGTGATTGGGAGCTTACCATGCCTGATAGTCAGTCGACCGTACATTGCTCATTCTGTAGGGGTATGCGCCAGATATCAAGCTAATCCCAAGGAGAGCCATTTAATGAACGTTACAAGGATCATCAAATATGTCTGTGGAACAGTTGACTATGGTCTTTGGTACACTAAAGACACTAACTCGTGTTTGGTAGGCTACTGCGATGCAGATTGGGCTGATAATGTTGAGGATCAAAAAAGTACATCTAGAGGATGCTTCTTTCTGGGTAACAATCTGGTGTCATGGTTTGGAAAGAAGCAGAACAACATATCCTTGTCAACGGGTGAGGCAGAATACATCGCTGCTGGAAGTTGTTGTTCCCAGTTGTTATGGATGAAGCAAATGCTGGAAGATTATGGAGTGGAACAAGATGTGATGACACTCTATTGTGACAACATGAGCGCAATCAACATATCCAAGAATCATGTTCAGCATTCCTAAACAAAGCATATCGATATCAGGCATCACTTCATTCGAAGCTAGTTGAGAAGAATGTAATTACATTGAAGCACGTATCTACTGAGAAGCAGCTAGCAGACATCTTCACTAATGCCTTGGACAACCAACAGTTCGAGACACTTAAGATCCTCATTGGGTCCGTGTGTCATTGACAACTAAGTTGTTCCAGCACAATTTGGTCAGCCGGAGCTTGAACGAGATATGTTTTGAGGGCTGACGTGGAAGCAAGGTAGAAGAATTCAAATTTTGGTGCAAGAAGTGACGATTGGTCTAACCAAGATATTCAATTGTATTAAACGGCTCGAGCTCGAAAAATCCCGGGTTTAGACAACTTATTTCACAGATTTTAGATCAAAAACTCGATTGCATTGCCAATTTTTTTCTATGGGACAACGGAAGAAACTCCTCTACTATACTAGTCTTCGCCTCAATTCAATTCTTCGCTTGAACGGGAGTTATCTTGAGTCTACTACCGGCAGAGGAAAGCAAGTTTCTTTCGCACTGACAAAGACAGAGAGGGTGGTCGGCATCAGCGATCTCATCCTTCGAGTCCCCGGACGCCTATTTTGACTCGCTACAAGTATTAGGAAAGATCTCATTCATTCCTATAAATGCTAGCACTGCTAGAGATACGAACAAATATATGACTTGCCAAAAGAGATTGAGTTTCCAAAATTCAAATTAACTTTCTCTGTCTTGTTCTTTCTCTCCCGATGAAACCCTATGCGAAACTAGTTGAAGCAGATCAATCATGGTGGACACAAGGAAGAACAAGATTGCTAAGGTGACTACTACTGAAACATCATCAAATGCAGTTGGTGAACAGAAGACTGCTCAAGAAAACCCTAAACCAACTGTGACAACGAAGGCAATCGTTCCCGAGAAAACAATGGCGGAGAAACATGTGAAGGATGCGTCGACTGACAATTTGGCGAAGGAGAAATAGATACCCAAATCTGTTCCAGTTCAAAACCTTAAGAAGACGACATCTTCAAAACCTGCTTCGGACAAAGAACCTGCAAAGAAGACGGCACAAGAGGTCATTTCCAAAATCTCTAAAACTACTAATATGCGTAGTCCTAGTGTGGCCGGTGTTTCTATGGAGGGTTCGAAAGTTGTGGTAGAAAAGCCAAAGATAGTGGCATCGGTGCAGGGGGAGAGTTCTCCTAATGTGAAAGGAACTAGAGTAAAGATAATGGCTCAAAAGAAAATGTCATTTAAAGAAAAGTTTAGAATTGTCAGACGTAAGGTTGTCGTGTCAAAATCTGAAGAAGATGTTGATGATATGGATATGAATGAGAAAGTAGTCTTGTAGAGTGAAGTTCCCAGTGAAGTTAGTGTAGAGAAGGATGATGATGGTCAGGAGAATACTAATGTTTTGGAGGAATCAGATCATGAACCAGATGAAGATGTATTGGAATCAAATAATGAGGCTGAGATTGAACCTGAAGAAGAGGAGTAGGTTGAGGCTTTTGAGGAGAGAGTTGTTGAGCAAACAGAAGTAGAGGTACCAATCAATGAGGAAGAGGAGCATTCACAGAATGAGTCAAGCAAGCAAGCTGACTCACTACAAGAACTCTTTGATGCTGTGGAAGAGTATGTAGAAGAAGAGATGAATTCTAAAGTTGCTTCTAAAGAAAGGGAAGCTCATCAAGCAAACCAAACACATGAGGATGATGAGATGGAAGAGCAAGCTTGTGCTCCAGAAGAAGAAGCCAAAAAATCATCTGAGAAAGTGGACGATGTGCCGGAGGAGGTTCCAGTCAGTATGGAACAAGTGGACAAGACAAACCCACCTGCTAAGTCAAAGAAAACCGTGCTGAAACAAGTTGTTGAACAGAAAGCTCCAACAGATGCAGAAAAGACTGTGTCTAAGAAGAGAAAGGCTCCTGCACCTGCTCCTGCAGAGGAGACTGTTGAGATTAAAGCTACTAGTCGAAAGAAGGCTGCTACACCTGTAGCAAAGAAACCCAAAACAAGTTCTGGTGCAGGAGAGGCTAAAGTTGATAGAAAGGGGAAGAAAGTTCAGTTTGAAACAGGAGTTATAGTTGGTGGAGTCTGGTTTGTTCAGATAAAGACGCTGAAAACTGGGAAGTTGTGCAAAGGCAAAAGATTGTAATTGAACGGGTTCTGGAGGCTGACAAGTATGCTGCCAAGGAGATTGTGAGCTTACTCAAGGAGCTAGACTTGTGGACATCTGTGTCAATGGCCAACCCGTTTGTGGCTAGCATTGTGAGAGAGGTAATCGTGAATTTACCAAAGGATTTTCCTGATTTTGAGAAGGAGAACTATGGCAAGGTGAGAGTTAGAGGAAATGAAGTAATTATTACCCCAGAAGCAATCAATGATTATTATGAAGTGGAGAGTATAGAGGTGAGCATCAATGAGCAATATTGGCACAAAATTGCTGGAGTTCGTTCGAGGTGGAACAAGTTAACCATTCCCAAGACTGAACTGTCGGCAAAGCATTCATTACTCCACAACATTATAGTACATAACTGGTTGCCCAATCATCATTGCATGACACTGGGACATGCCATGGGTGCTCTTCTCAAGAGTCTCGGGTGCAAAGAGAAGATTGATCTGGGCCAGCTCATCTTTGATCAAATTGCTGCACATGCTACCTCGGTGAGGATTAATCATCCTATTGGGTTCCCATCTTTGATCTTCCAACTTGTGCTAGCTCAACATCCAGATGTCACGACGAGTCGGGACAAGTTGACAGGTGATCCTAAGGTGTTCTTAGTAGATCAAAAGCATTTTTTTGGAAAACACACCATGGATCTGGAATAAGATGCACCTGCCAAGCTTAAGAAGAAGCTGTATGAGCAATCCCTCGGAGAATTAAGTGCTCAAGTTCCTGTTGCTACTCAGAAGAAAGTGATCATTCATCTAGAAAATGAATTGGCTGATGTCAACAAGAGGATTGCCTCGCTCATGACTAGGAAGAAGAAGATCACAAAGCTCTTGGTGGAACTACGCTATCCCGAGGAGGAGGAAGACGTCGACTCAGATGATGATGACTCACACAACTAGTCGCATGGTGATATCTCCGCTCTCTACTACAAACAATTCTGATCGCTTTGCTTGTTGAACTCTGTTATTCAGTTTGAACTTTTGCTATTTTGGTACCCTCCTTGTCATTTTGTGGCAAAAACGGGGAGTAAATTGGAGTTTGAAATCTCCTTAAAAGATTCATATGTGGTAGATGCTAGACATATTTTGGAATTTGAAATCTCCTTAAAAGATTCGTATGTGCTTGAAATTTTTTGGAGTTTGAAATCTCCTCAAATATTCATTCGGTAGCAATTTATTGTTAGCACAGCTTATGAGTTTGAAACCTCCTTCAAAGATTCTACCGGTAGATGTTTTGCCAAAAAGGCCAAGGGGTGGATTGTTAGTTTTAATGGCATGTAACTTGACAAAACTCTGTGAAGTTGTTCATGGAAGAGTTCAAGGCCAAAGAAGGACAACCAATGTAGAACAAGACTAAAGCAGATGAAATGTTTCCTAATTTAGATTAGGCAACTCGAAGAGATATTGCATAGATGATACATATCTTGAAGTCGGTTGAAAGAGATATTTGCGCCTGAATAAGACTAAGTCTGGTTATGCTTTGTCCTTCCTTCAGAGTCATCTTGAACAGTTCAGGATCCCACTCAGTGTGTCGAGTGTTCGGCTCTGATACCAATTGAAATTATGTCCCCTGTTCAAGCTTGTGTCCAGGGTACTGTTGCGACAGACCTGGGACTCTTTGCACAACAGTTCAATGTACAGAGATTGAACTCTTACCACAATAGTTTTAGCAAACAGATAAAAGCAGTAGAGACTCACAGACTGATAACCCAGTTCGGCTCCGCCTACTCTGGGGGGTTTCCCACACCCGAAAAAGGGACAGCAAATCTTTATTACGAGTATAGGAATTCCACAGGGACTTACACTTACACCTTGTAATAGCCTATCCTTAATACTCCGTCTCTCAGATTTGCAACCGAGGTTCACCGCAATTCCCCTTGATCCCCTTCGTTCAGAACCTGCAGTCTGAACGTTCTCGACCTTCTCCAGAAGCTCGGATGCTTTCTCTCGAAAGCTTGTTCACCTTTGTTGTGTGCGGCAGTTGATACGCTTCAGGCAGTCTGTGTTGCACTTGAACAGACTGCACTTGCACCGGTGTATTCTCAATGAGAAAACACAGCCGGTCATCGCTTTCTTCTTCTCCAATCAGCAGGATATGCTCGTGTGTAATTGATCTTTTAAAGCGATGAGAATTAGGGTTGCTCTTGCAATGTATTTATATGCTTCGAGCGAAACCCTAATTCGCCCAAGATAATCCCATCAAATATTTAGGAAATATTCCTAGATATTTGATGAATATCTTTTGAATCGGTTGGAAGATAATCCGAAGTCTTCTTGCCCAAGTAAGCTTTGCCGCCTTGATGTAAATATTCATTCGAATATCTATTGCTCGAATAAGTCGCTGGCCGTCTTCATATTGACGAGATCTTCGTAGTCCAATATCTTCCAGGAACTATCCTTACGTTTTATCCACACTGTGTACGAGTGTTAGGATATGTTTGAACTCCCCCTGAACACCTGCTCGAACTGTCTAAGCTACGTTTTGCCAAACACATGCCACTTACGGGAACATCAATCTCCCCCTTGGCATTTTGGCAAAACCAAATCATCTAGATAACTACTACTAGCTAACTATCTAGACTTAGACATCTTGAGGGAGCACAAAATTTGTCCTCTCAAAATTACTACCCCTTTTTGCCATAAACTGGCAAGGGGTCCAACTAGTTCGAACAGTCAAGTAAAATAAATTGTGCCAGAACAACCACATATGAGCAGAATGTTTGAAAAAGTTCAGAGAGTTTAGTGTTTCAATGGACCTTTAATCGGAAACTTCTTCAATGAAGTCTTCTTCAGAGGCAGTAGCTTCTGATTCATCATCACTGGGGTAGCTGAGTGCTCGAGCAAGCCTGTTGATCCGGTGGCGCTGTTCTTTGTCCGCAGCAATGATAGCCAGTAGGTCCTTCAAAAGTTTGCTCCTCTCATCCATTCCCATTCTAGCTCCCCCTCGACTGGATTCCCCAAATTCTTTACCTGGCTTGCTCCCCCCTTTCAGATCATTCACATGCCGCCCTTTGTATAACTTGTGGTCCACTGTGAATTTGCTGGCAGCTTTAGTAAGGAGATCAGACGGGGCTTTCAAATCAGGGGCTTGATGAATAATCAGCTCATAAATCAGGGATGGAAAGCAGATCTGGTGCAGAGTTCTCATCGATGTGGCGTGTTCAGCAATCTGTTTGAACATTATTTTGCCCAGGTTGAACTTCCGCTTGTTGCCTATCTGAAAAGTCAGCCGGGCCATGTCCTTGTTGACAGTAGAGCGATGTGTAGATGGCCTCCAGTTGAACACCGCAATGAAGAACAGCATTGAATAGAAAGTAGACAGATCTGCTGTATGCACAACTGACTCAGGCCTCCACTGAATAGAGCCTACAGTGATGGTGCTCACTATCTTCTCAAAGATGGATTCTTCTTCATCAACTGTTGGGTCGTCCATGGAGAAATATACATTGATCCGTTCTGGATCAATCTTGATCCTTCTTCCTCTCACATAGAAGACCCCATACTCAGCCTCTCCAATGACCCCAAACTTGGGAGGCAAGTTTGCCATGGCCTCACGCACCAGCTGTTCGTTGAACGGTTTGCATCTGTCCAACGTCCAGAATAGATCCGACTCTTTAAGTACCTGATGGACCAAAGTTATACGAGTCAGAAACACAGTAAAACCCCCTGAATTAGACTGTTTGTCTATCTAACTTCTACGTGTTAGTCCCGATATATTTCCACAGGGCATTTTAGAGACTGAAGTGAAAACACGCTAAGGAGAGGATTTTATGCTAAAAAGATAACAAGAGTCAATCCAAGGTCAAGATCATATGCCGACTGAAGAAATATCAAGGATCCTGACGTTGAATTGACCAGAACAAATTAATCAGAAGAATCAGGAGTGGAGTCAAGACAGCCCGGGGAAGAAACACATTGACAGTTTTGTGAAAAGACTGCACAAAACTGTACAAACTCACATATGGGCAAGGATGACCGACCACTTGAAGAAGAGGTGGCCAAAGGAGGAGCTCCTCCCCTTCCACCACCGCCTACCGGCGGCTTTGGGTGGTGGTGACCGGCGGCTTTTGCCCCTCCTCCACATGTCACCACCACCTTCCTCCTCCTCTCCTTCCTCCATGTGTGGCCATCTCCTCCATCCATTTTCTCCTCCAATCACAATGCAACACTTGCCTCCATCTCCTCCTCCTCCCATGGCTATATAAGGAGGCCTCCTCCTCTTCATTTCACACACCAAAACTCAAATTCACTTCTCTCTCTAGAAGTTGTAATATTTGTAAAGTTGTAATTTTGCTTTGGAAATAAAGGAAAGCTCCCTTGGCGCTTCAACGGTTGTAAGTATCTCTTAGTATTTATTTATTTAACTGTTGTCTTTAATTCCTTAGTATAATGTTTAGCGCGATGAATAGTAGCTAAACTAGTAGTTCGGTCTAAGGGGCACACTTGTATTATAAAATGTTTTAAGACTATTAACTTAGTGTCTAGTCTTAGTATTCAAAACTTGTTCTATGTGCCATATATAGTCAGAGTTTCCAAGGTTGAGTGGATGCTGTAACAAGCAAAGCTCTTCTGTGGGAATTCGTGATCATACTCAGGTAGTGGAAGCTGTAACAAGCAAAGCTATCTGAGGAGTTCGACTCATCCTAAATCCCATCTGGTCGAGCGTAACTGTGAGATCAGGTGGATGCACCCAGGCTAGCATACCTTAGGGTATTGGCGCTAGACTGAAATAGAACAGGAGTTCCTTTAAACCGGTGTTGCAAGTCTTGTGCTGTAACTAGCCTCGATTCACCGTTTGAATACTTAGATGATTCACTAATGGTCAATGATAAACAGGATATAATACAAGTCCCCTGAAACCGAACATTTCTCTTAATCATTAAAATAGTAATTTACTTTCCAGTATTAAAATCAACCAACCAACCAATCAATCAAAATAGCTGGTAGCTTTAAAACCAACCAACCGACCTTAAACACGTTCCCACGCTGCGTAATCCCCCCTCTAAGAACAATTATTCCTCTAGTTCCCTTGGGTTCGACCCCTACTTACCAAGTACTACCCAGTAGTATAGTTGCGAGTAGCGGACTATTATAAATTTATTTGCACAATCGCTTTGACGATGAGCGGTTCTGTCAGTACCTTAATCACTTCTTCCCCTTTGTAACTCGATGCATCCAGCAGCCTCTCCGGTATGATTTTCCTTTTCAGCACACATTCCCATTTCAACGCAGCTTCTTTGTTCACGAACCACACTCCTTTCTTGACCTTACCGACTGGGACAGTCTCAGATTCAGGGGCTGGGACTTCACATCTCCCTGCATCTTCAGAGATGGGAACTACAGCAACGCGCTTTCTTTTCTTGGAAGAGCCAGCTCCCCCTGCACCACTGCTGACTTCAGCAACCTTCTGAGCCGGTTCCTTTGTAGACGTAGCAAAGGCAACCTTTTTCTTTTCCTTCCCCTTCGTTGTCCTCTTGAGGTTGACAAGGGGAACACTATCTTGGTCATCTTCTGAAAGGGTAACACCTTCTGCTGCTGATATAGGGGCATCCTTACGAATCGATGGTTCATCTTCCTCCAAATGATACCTACGACGATCACCTTGAACTGTCATTATTTCTTCACTCATTACTTTCTCTGGAACTACTCCAGACTTGACTTTAGTCGGAACACTCTGTTCCTCTGTTGGAGCACTTGAGACCTTTTCAGTACCAGACTATTCTGCTTCAACACCCAGGTTACGCAGACCTTCCTCTGGAGCTGGTGCTGTTTGAGCTTCAGTCTGAACAGAGGGTTCCACTGTTAAACCGCTTACAGCTTTCTCTATAGCTCTTCCAGTCTCAACACCAGACTGAACACTTGGTTCCATGGGTGGAACACTTGAAGCTTTGTCTGCCTCAGATTCTTTTGCCCCTACAGCCTGATCATACTGAGCTTCTTCTTGACTCTTTTCCATTTCCAGGTCTTCCATGACATCATCAATGTCCTTGTACAAATTCTCTAACTCCTCATCACTTTCTGCTGGGTTTGATTCTTTCAACACATCAGTCTTCCCTGATGGATTAATTTCTTCTATCATAGCCTCAGCATCCAAACTGGACCCTTCTGCAGTCATTACTCCTTGGTTCTCAGATGGATCAGCGTCACTCATCACCACATTCCTCTTCCCCGAGGACTCGATGAACTTCTCTGTTTCTTCATCGAACATTGCAATCTTCCTTCATCGAGTGGCATAGATCTGGGCTAGATATTTACTGGGAGAGTCACTGGCCCGCTTCACCTTCTTCCTGCGACCAGCCTTCGGATGAATGTATCTTGTGGCGAAGATCTTTTCTCTCCACGTTCCTGAGCCTCCAGCCCCCTTGCTGGGTTCCTCTTCCACAGTCTTGACGGACTTCTTTTTAACAACTGCACTAACGACTTTGTCAACCGCCACAGCCCTACCACTCTCAAAATTTCTATCATCTTCACCACCAAGCATCGCCCTACTTGTTTCAACACCAACAGCTTTAACACCACTAACATCCTTACCACCATTACCTCCAATTACAGCCCCACTGGCTTCATCACCGTCAATCCATTGAACACCCTTCTCAACCTCCACTCTTACTTCTTCATTCAGCACAGATTTTTCAACAACGAGGGTATTCATAGAATCAGAAGGAATAGTGGTGTTTACCTTAGATTGCAGACGAACTTGTGGAGTTGAATCCACAGTGGCCGGCTGAGAAATTTTAGTGGTAACTCCTTCAGCAGGCTTCTCTTTGGCCAAAGATTCGGTAACGGAGTGTAAAGGCGATGCCTTTTTCATCTTCGCAGCTTTTGATTTCGGAATCTTTGATTTCGCCGCCAATGCCTTTGAGGTCTGCATGCTCTCTTTGCTTTTCTCCACAGATTTAGCACTGGATTTTGCTGACTTCCTGGTGTTCACCATTGTCGGTTGAGGAAGGAGTAGTTGAGAGGAGAGTTCCGTTCTAGGGTTTTCGAGAGAGAGAGAGAAGACGATACTCAGGGAATGAATTTGATTTCAAAAATCAAATTTTTCTATATGACTTTTCAGCTTTCCAAAACCGTCAACCGAAAAAATCTTCAAGGATATTTAAAAAATATTTTCCAAGTTGTCGAGACTTTTGTTCCAGCTCTCTTTAGGTCGTCAGTCCAACTGTTCAGCTGGAGATTCGACTATGACTGACCACCGTCGGATGCTTTCAGTGGTTGACACCACATAGACCCCCTGGGGATCTGGGTGTTCCACTCCGTGACCTGCCATATGGTTTGACAAAAGTATGCTGCCTCAGAGTTACCATCTTTCGTGAGCATTCATATTTTCTTGTACGGCTCCAGGCACATTTCTGTGGGCAGTGTACAAACTCCTGTTGCAACTGTACCACCGTCTGATTCAACAGCTTCCTGGGACACCCGGCAACATTGATTTGTGCGCATCGACAATCAGATCTTGTGTGCAAGGTCTTATCCACTCCCCCTCACAGAAAACTAGGTTGAGCGTTTGCACATGGGAGAGCAACCGATTGCTGGCCATGGTTCTCATTGTTCATTGACTCCGTCAGACCCATCCTAATAGTATAGCAGTTGTTGGCATCCCTTTTCCTTTCATTAGTGTATCGCCATTCTGGTCTAGTACAAGACATGAGTAGCTGGAGAATGACACATAGTGTCCATCATCGCATAGTTGACTGATGCTGATAAGATTCCTGGTCAGTCCCTTAACAAGGAGGGTGTTCTTGAGTGCAGGGAGATCCAGAACCATCAATGTCCCACAGCCGATCACCTGACCCTTTTCACCATCCCCGAAGGTGACAAACCACATATGCTCAACAGGTCTAATATGGGTAAGATATTGAAAGTTACATGTCATGTGTGCGGAGCATCCACTGTCGAAGTGCCAACTATCATGCGATGAGTAGTTTGAGGTGTAACAGGCCACCATGCAGACGGTTCGGTCTTCCTTTTCAACCCAGACTTGTTTCTGTTGCGGTATGGTTCGTTGATGGAAAGCACGTCTTTCGGCTAGAAACAGACGACACTTTAGTTTGATGTGACCCATCTGATTGCAATACCAGCAAGTGCGCCATTCTTTCCTTTGTGCTGAATGAGAGCCGAAGTGCACCGTACCAGTCCTTCTTTGACCGTTATTGGGTTGTTCTGGGTGCAAGTCTATTTTCTGTCTGGGGTGCTGTCTCACCTTCAGACTTGACTTCTGTTCCAACACCGGTCTTGTTTTAACAAACCTCGTACCTTTTGAGTTGCCTTCTCCTGTGAACCCCAATCCTCTATGTCCGGACTCCATTCTCTGAGATCTAAGAATATCATTTAAGTTTTTAGTGCCAGAGTTAAGCATTCTTACCGACTGTTTGAGGTGATTGAGTTCCTCCTTAGTGTCAGAGTGTTCCATCTTCTCAGATTCTAGCTGAAGTTCCAGCTGTTCTACCTTCCTTAGTTGGAACATTTCTTTACGCTGTAGATCAATGATGGTTTTTATCAGGCCCGCCATGCCTACAGGATGAGTGTCCCGATCCTTCTCTATTTCGACTTTTAGAGAGGAGACAGTACCCAGGAGTTCCGTTTTCTGAACAAGAAGATCCAGCCTTTCCTGTTTTATCTCAGCTAGTTGAGAAGTCAGTGAGTTAATTGTACCTTCCAGTTCTGCCTTTAGTGTCAGCAGTATCTCGACCTCCTGCCATACCTTGTCCTTTTCCATAGTGACGCTTGCCACTGTGTCATTTAGCTTCTTGTTTATCTTGATCAGAAGCAGCCACTTTTCATATAGATTTTTATATGTCTGAGCCAGAGAGTCCTGCGTGAGTTCTTCATTGTCACTGTCCGAGGGGCCTTCACTTGGGAGTTCCAGCTGAGGTGGAACAGTTTCACTTGTGCTGCTGCATTCATCCAGAGTTGTGACAAAGGCCACAAAGTTTGTGGTTTCACCTTTTTCTTCGTCTGACTCACTGTCGCTGAAGCTCGCCACCATCGCCTTCTTCTTCATGAGAGTGTTTGCACACTGTGAAGCAATGTGGCCGAAACCCTTGCATTCATGACACTGAATCTCTTCTTTTCCTTTGTCAGACAAGTCTTGCTTCGAATCAGTAGACCTTGGCCTGTTGGATTTCCAGTTTCGGTAACCAGTTGACGAAGACTGACCATGTTCTGGGCCACGTCTGTTGATTTTCCGCACCATTCTTCCAAAGTTCTGTGCCATCATGGCCAGTTGCTCAGTGGTGCACCCAGAGTCCAGTTTTTCTTCCGTTATATCTGCTTTAAGAGCGATTCCCTTCTCTTCTCCGGTTTGGAAGTCTGATTGATCTCGTAAGTTCTGAGAGAACCCATTAGCTCGTCTAGCTTCAGTGTGGTGATATCATGCATTTCCTCAATGGCCGTGACTTTCATGGCAAATCTCGGAGGAAGAGACCTTAGGACCTTACTGGCCAATCTTTCTTCATCAATGGGTTTCCCTAGTGTAGATGCCTCGTTGGACAGTTCCAGGACTCTGGTGTTGTACTCAGTGATCGTTTCACTCTCCTTTATCTTTATCTCTTCGAACCTGGTTGTGACAGCTTGCATGCGGGAGTTGCAAACTTTGTCTGTTCCTTCAAAAGCTGTTTGGAGGATATCCCATGCTTCCTTGGCCACTTCACAGTTGATGATTAGCTTCATGCCGTTTTCATCTACTACCGAGAAAATTGCGTTCATTGCCTTTGAGTGGCCCATGGAAGCTTTGTCCTCCTCTTCTGGCCACAGAGCTTCTGGTTTGGCGATCGGTTCTCCAGTGAGATTGTTCATTATGGGTTCCGTCCACCCTTTCAGAACAGCCTTCCATGCCTTTTCGTCTAGCGATTTCAGAAAAGATCTCATCACAGGCTTCCATGTGGCATAGTTCGATCCTTCGAGCAGCGGGGGTCTTGTTATGCTTTGTCCTTCCTTCAGAGTCATCTTGAACAGTTCAGGATCCCACTCAGTGTGTCGAGTGTTCGGCTCTGATACCAATTGAAATTATGTCCCCTGTTCAAGCTTGTGTCCAGGGTACTGTTGCGACAGACCTGGGACTCTTTGCACAACTGTTCAATGTACAGAGATTGAACTCTTACCTCAACAGTTTTAGGAAACAGATAAAAGCAATAGAGACTCACAGACTGATAACCCAGTTCGGCTCCGCCTACTCTGGGGGGTTTCCCACACCCGAAAAAGGGACAGCAAATCTTTATTACGAGTATAGGAATTCCACAGGGACTTACACTTACACCTTGTAATAGCCTATCCTTAATACTCCGTCTCTCAGATTTGCAACCGAGGTTCACCGCAATTCCCCTCGATCCCCTTCGTTCAGAACCTACAGTCTGAACGTTCTCGACCTTCTCCAGAAGCTCGGATGCTTTCTCTCGAAAGCTTGTTCACCTTTGTTGTGTGCGGCAGTTGATACGCTTCAGGCAGTCTGTGTTGCACTTGAACAGACTTCACTTGCACCGGTGTATTCTCAATGAGAAAACACAGCCGGTCGTCGCTTTCTTCTTCTCCAATCAGCAGGATATGCTCGTGTGTAATTGATCTTTTAAAGCGATGAGAATTAGGGTTGCTCTTGCAATGTATTTATATGCTTCGAGCGAAACCCTAATTCGCCCAAGATAATCCCATCAAATATTTAGGAAATATTCCTAGATATTTGATGAATATCTTTTGAATCGGTTGGAAGATAATCCGAAGTCTTCTTGCCCAAGTAAGCTTTGCCGCCTTGATGTAAATATTCATTCGAATATCTATTGCTCGAATAAGTCGCTGGCCGTCTTCATATTGACGAGATCTTCGTAGTCCAATATCTTCCGGGAACTATCCTTGCGTTTTATCCACGCTGTGTACGAGTGTTTGGATATGTTCGAACTCCCCCTGAACACCTGCTCGAACTGTCTAAGCTACGTTTTGCCAAACACATGCCACTTACGGGAACATCATGAGGCATGCGCATTACTCAGCACTCACGGAGATAATCTACACTCATATACACTGATCAAGAGGTGGAGGCAAACGGTCGGTGAGCTTATAATTCCGATAAGATCACGGCGTTCGAAATCAGTCTGTGCTGGGTGCTGTACAAACTTATCGTGGAACAACTCAACGACACGTGCACTGCTGCTGGTTACTGCGCATTTAGAAGAAGGCGTTGATCTTTGTGGAGGATCATCTGGTGGAAACAGAGGGAAGTCTCTGATCTAGGGGAAGTCTAGATAGCAATTATTGGAGTGTTAGAGGTACCGACTGTTTAAGAGGGATTCTGTAAACGTAAGCTCCTTGTACTCTAAACTCATCATAGTGACTTGCTTTCCACCGGGCTGAGGATAAGCCTCCTAGACGTGGCTCATTAACGCCGAACTGGGTAACCATATTGCGTGTCTCTACTTTCGTTACTACACTTCATTTCGATAACGTAATATTTTGTACAAGTTGTTCTAGTTATTATTCCAAACTCGTCCAGAACAACATCTCAACATACACGGAAGTATTTCAGTACGGATAAGGGTCAAATGACATCAAAATAATGTCGAAACTGAAACAAAGCTGTAATGAAACGAAGCGAACAATAAGTCGAAAACTCGACTTATCAGTTAGGCGTAGTCCTCACAAACTTGCATCCGCGTGCCAAGAATACTTTAGGTCGCGCCCTAAGTTCATGTTATCGTCCGCGTGCACATTATAAAATGTGTTTTGGACTCGATGCTCACTGGTTCGAGCACTTAATTTATGCTCAAAAACTGCCCGAATGAGGTCCAAGTTTTAGTCTTTGGTGCGCAGTTGGCGTGAAGGAGTTATTGTGTTCGTTTGGTTGGAAATGTTAGGGATCTCAAAAGGTGGTTCATGATAGGTGGGTATGGACGTTTATGTCATGTGGTAATCAATGGAAGAAGTGCGTGGACCTTTACCTTAAGAACGCTAATCACATGTTGAGTATTGAGCAGCGAGGAACTCGAGGCCCGTAAGGCTACCTGAGAAGGAGATGTGAGATGAAGGAAAGGTGTGCTGGAAGGTAATATATATCATCTCTTATAAACAAAATGTCTCCGATTTTTACATTATAAATTTTGTTCTTTATTACAAATTTTTTCTTTAATCTATGAATTATTTTCTTTAAGTCTACGATTTTTACATTACGAATTTTATTCTTTAAGTCTACGAATTTAAATCTCTAAGTTTACGAATTTTATTCTTTAAGTCTACTATTTTTACATTACAAACTTTGTTCCTTGTTACTTCTTTGTTAGCTGATCTATTTCTGGAGTTTATATAACATCATGTTATATTGATTCTTCAATTTCTTGAACATATACCGTTTTAAGTTTGGAAAATGGAAGATAAATTTGAATTTAAAGTTTGAACTAATCACGGTAAAAAAATGCAATAATGAATTTCCAAAGCCTTTTCAACTTAAAATAAAGTACCTAACAATCACTTCCAACAAAAAGATGTTATAAAAAATTTCCAAGCAAACCATTACTTTTATACTTAAGGCATCAATTTATGTCGATGGTTTTAGGGGCTATGCAAGTATCGCCTTCATCCTCATCGGTTGTAGGTACCTTCACTTCCTCGTCAACTGCCTTAATTTTGACCGTCTTCATCTTGATGAATTCACCAATAAACTTAGTTTTCTTGTTGGAAGGAGAGTCCCCGTGAAGAGCTTCTTCTTAAAATTATGAGTGCCGCAACCAGTTTGAAGAGTTAAACAGGCTTATTCTGCAAACATTGTCCTTAATGTGACAAGTGGTTAATCCATGGCAATTGCAATCTTCAAATTATGAGTTTCCTCCATCATCATGAACCGCTTGGAATGCTTGTTCACTTCAATAGTTAGACTGCTATGATTAGCTAAAATCCCTTCCTACAAAGACTTCATACCATTTAATGAAATTTGTTAGATTTAGTGGCATGTGTTTTGGAAAAATTGACAAGGTGTATTTTGAGCGTCAAAAATAATTTATAAATCGGTAAGTACCGAGTAGTCCAATGGAGCAATTGTAAACTTACGCACTATGTAAGGTTATGCTTCTATTTATTCTAGTCTTAAGTGAATGTTTTATTTAGTTTTATAATATAAAATAAACAAGTAAGTAATGGTTTTGTCGATTTCAATAGATATTCGGGGAACTACTTCACTTACCTAACATTTGAATCGAGTTTATTTATCTAGCATGCATGGATTCACCTATGTTTATTGCAAAATAGATGCACATTCCAAGTATAAACCTCACCTTTTCGGCGCTATTGGTTTATGTTGGAAATGTACCTTAAACTATGAACCTCACCATTTCGGCGCTAGTGGTTCGAATCAAGTAACTCACTGATGTTTGCCGACTCTCGTCGCGTACACATGGGGAGTCCTTGTCATCGAACGAGCCTTCTCCGCTACAAACTTGGGCTACTCTCGTAGTCACCGAGTTTATAACGTGTATTTTACTTAATAGTCGGATATTAAGTCTCACCCGTTCGACGCTATTGACTTAATATCTCAACGCAATGCACTTAGGCATTTCTTCAAACACCTAGTATGCATCGCTTACAAATCCAACAAACCAAGTCAATTCATACAAATATTTGTTTTATTCAACGATTCATAGTTAGACAAGATTCGTAGAACCCCAAAATAAGGTCACTACTCACTATCCATGGAAGTAAACATACAACTCACGTTTTTGTTCGAAACTGAAATTACAAAATTTATTTAAGAACAATCACAACCTTGATATAGATGATGATGTTATTCCTCTACGATTTGTAATTCGTTTGATTTCGATAGATTTCCTTCGGTGATATGTTGTGATTCTCTCTCAATTTTGGTAGACTAAATTGTTTTGTACAATGCGGTGACGAGCATAAATTTGTATTATATTTATGCTCCATATTTAGTTGATTTTCGATCATCTTCCTTATTTATAGGAGCTCTCACTTTATATTTTAATGCTTTTCAGGTGAAAAATGATTCCAAGACAAAACAAAGCGTTTTGTGAAAAAATTTGGCGAAAACATGATAAAAGTAGGTGGATTGACATCCCTACTTGTCACGCACGCTCAGAGCTCATATTGTTTCCACTTCCATTGACCTATAGCTTGTTGGAAAGCTGAAATGAAGGACTACAACTTTGTAGTGTGGGCAAAGAGCTGATTCAATCGTTAGAGAGGTCAGAAATTGAGCTCAAGAGGCCATCTCACTACGCGCTAGTGTCACCCAAATTAGTTAACACAAGTAACACAGAACAGACAGAACTCAGCAACTTCGACTCTCTATAATTTACCATGTCGAATGTGTCACCTATTTGGTGACACGGACAAAATGGGCCAAAAGCCCAATTTTTACTAGGTTTTTGGAAAAATTACAAAAAGGCAAAAAAAGAAGAAAAAGAGCAGCCACTAATTTTCCACATCCACTCACATATTATTCACACTTACCCACTTGGAAAAGATAGAAAAGAGAGAAGGGGACACAAAAAACGAAAGGATCTTGATCAGATCGAAGATTGAGCTTGAAGGGATAATCGACATCAATTTGAAGGGTGTTTCCTTTTTCTCTTTGAAATTTTCGTTTCGAACAAAACATGTTTTGTTTTTTCATGACGATGGATAGTAAGTAAAGGCCCATATTTTGGGGTCCTACAAACCTTACTCGACTATGAATCGTTTAATAAATTAATGTTTGCATGATTTGGATTGTTTTACATGATTTGCATTTTACTTAGTGCTTAAAACCCAACCATGCATACTAGGTGTTTGAGAAAATGCCTAAGTGCATTGCTTTGAGACGTTAAGCCAATAGCGCCGAAAGGGTGAGGCTAAACGTCGAACTATTAAGTAAAATACACGTTACAAGCTCGGTGACTACGAGAGTAGCCCAAGTTTGTAACGGGAAAGGCTAGTTTTATGACAAAGACTCCCCATGTATACGCAACGAGAGTTGGTAAACATCAGCGAGGTACTTGATTCGAATGCCAATAGCGCCGAAAGGGTGAGGTTTGTAGTTTAAGGTGCAATTCCAATTCGAACCAATAGCGCTGAAAGGGTGATGTTCTTACTTGGATTGTGCGGCTATTTTCCAATCAATATAGGCAAATACTTCCATGCTAGTTAATAAACTTGATTCTAATGCTGGGAAAGTGAAGTAGTTCCCTGAAATACTTCTCAAAATTCGTTAAAACATTATCTTACTTTCTTGCATATTTAGATTGATTAGATTTAAAACCAAAACAAACACTCGTTTTAGACTAGGATAAATAGAAGCATAACCTTACATAGTGCGCAAGTTTACAATTGCTCCCTTAGACGACTTGGTACTTACCGATTTTATAAATTATTTTTGACGCTAAAAACACTACATGTCAAAATGGTGCCGTTGTCGGGGAGCAACATCTTAACTTGTCATTAGCCTAGTTTGTGTGGATATCTCGACTAATCTTGTACATATATTCCTTTTATTTTTGTATATTTTTCACTCATATCCCTTACTAACTTGCGAGGATGTATTCATACAATCAACAAGTCGAGTACGATGAAGGATACAACAAAGAGGAGGAACAACTAAATTCTTATTGGAAAGAACATGGTTATCCAACAAAATATTACACTCCAAATTGGGATGACCAAGAAGAGGATCAACAAAACTATTATTGGAGAGACATGGGCACTTCAACACATCCATACTCTCCAAATTGGGATGATAGCCAATGCTCGTTGATAGACAACTCCTACCCTAAATATCAATTGGAGCCTCAGCCTAATGGTGGACTGTCGAACATGGAAATGCTAGCTATGATTCAAGCTTACCAAGCCAAAGCTACTCAAGACCACTTAGTTATGCTCCAATCAATTCATGCCCTCGCCCAAAGATTGGACGACATGACCACTCACAAAAAATGTTGTTGACCCAAATGGCGCAACGAGCAATTGTTGAATGGGAACCTGGATAAGGAAGAAGATGTCTCTGAAGAAGAAGTCCTTGGATCGAGTGATGAAGAATTATCAAATGACTCTTTTGAAATGCCCGACCAAGCTATCAATGAGTTAGAAGAGGAGTATCAAGTGTGCAAGACTATACTTTTTGGACACATTCACCTCCACGAATGGTAGGTGAGTTTGAATGTGAGCTTCAATCTATTGATGGGGATGAAATAGAGCAAGAGAACATTGAGCCAGAAGGATTTGGAATGTATGAAGACTTTGTTGACGTATACATGGATGCTACAAGAGAGCCACCTCGCAGAAAAGAGAATGTAAGTTTTGAGAGTGAATTGGAGGATTGGGCACCCAAAATTGTTATTGAGAAACTCAAGGAGGGTGTGCCCATCAAGCTCGAGATGAGTTTTGAAGACGCTTTCTTAATCACGTCGTCTCAAGATAAGTTTTGGAGCTTCCTACCATACTTTTAGAGACCATTAGCAAGGAGCTCCTACAATCCCTCCATCCTAAAAAGCATAATACTTTCAAAGGGATTGAGTTTACACCTAAAAGTCCATTGTAGACTTCATGGACGAAAGTTCAAATGAGATTTGAAGGTGGATTGAAACCTTAAGCACCGGTGGCCCGCGAGAAGTTATCCGAGCTAAGAACTTCTCCCAAGCAAATCCATGGGGCGCTTTGCTAGCCTCGTAAAGATGTTAAACTAGGTCTTTGAAGGAATTAAAACATTTGTAAGTTGCCTTATCAAATTTATTTTGCACTCACATCATTAATCGCTAGACGCTTTTGATTTAAGTGTGAAGTTCCTACTATGATAGATTTTGTACTTGTGACATGTTCAAATAATTTCTATGTAGTGGTCAGTTGTTTGTTTTACAGATTTGAATGTCATACGCAGGAAAGGAATGGAAAATGATGAATCACACTTATTGAGCTACAATTTCAAAAAAGCCCTTTACACTACACTTCTTATTTTTATATATTTATCGCTTAGGGACTAAACTTCCTCTCACATGTAGAGTAGGTGTGTAGTGCATTCTACTGAAATTATTCTAGGCACTTGCACATTTTATGCGCTAGCTTACATTTAATTACTCGAATTTCGAAGGCCTTCGCATTACCCCATTACTCCACTATCTAGTTTCATTGCTAATTACTTGATTTTGAATCTAGGATTACCTTGACTTTTATGAGTGCATAATTCCTAGGCATCAATTTTTTTTGTTATCTTGTGTCTATCTAATGATTTAGGCAACATTTTTGCATCACTTGAGCATTGAATTAGCAAGCATGAAAATACATTTTCTTGTCTTTGAAAATTTTGTCATTGCTCTTAGGTGATCTTTATTCTTTCACATTCTATGCACACACACCATTTATATCCTTAGTACATTGCCAACTCTTAAGTGTGGAGTCAATATGGGTGAAAAATTGATCCCAACAAAAAATTGTATATGCAAGCACAAGCCAAAATAAGGCAAGCTACAAAAAAAGAGAAAAGAAAAAAATTATTGTAAGCACAAGCCAAAATAAGGCAAGCTATCAAAAGAAAAATTTGTGAAGCGTATCGAGGGAAAAATGCCTTGAGAAAAAAAAGATGAGGCACACACTTAAGTTTGACAATGTACCTTCCATCATCTCTTTTATTGTGTATGCACTGTGATTTGAGTAGAGGGATGACCCTTGTTCTAGTACGTGAGCATGACTTTGTTTGAGATAGTTTTGAAAGTAGAATGCGAAGCTCCTCTTTTCTTACGGATTATGGACTTAGCTCCCAAAACTTATGGACTTAGCTCCCAAAACTTGGAAATGAGTTTTATATCGTTAGCCCATTGACTATCCTACTTGATAGCATAGGCACGCGATTGACACACTTTTTATGTTTCTAAGGATCATGTCTTGAGTATCTTGCGAAAGGTTGAATGAATTGTTAGGTTAGTCATTTGATAACTCTAATATTGGTTGCCTTTGAATGTGCATCTTTGTAGAGTCATTGGTGGTTCAAAATTCTTTTGAAATGAAGTTTTTTTATACTCTTTTGAAAAGGAGTTAGTCTTTGATAACTATTTTAGTTGATGTGCATGGGGTATTTGTTGCGTATTGCCTAGATAAATGAATAACTATCTTGTTCATGCATATTAGCTTGTCGCATCTGGGATTTGTGTGTATTCTCTTTTTTAAAAACTCTCACGATCCTGTAACTCATCCTGTAGGGTAGCCTAGAGGTTTAAAGGCTTGGTGCATATGCTAAATGCACTCGTGTTCCTTACGACAGTGGATTAGGATTTAGTTCAAGTTTATTCGGGACGAAAAAACTCTAAGCGTGGAGTGTTTTGATGAGCATAAATTTGTACTATAACTGAAATAAAGGACTACAACTTTGTAGTTTGGGCCAAGAGCTGATTCAATCGTTAGAGAGGTCAGAAATTGAGCTCAAGACGCCATCTCACTCTGCGCTAGTTTCACCCAAATTAGTTGACACAAGTGACAGAGGCCAGGCCGAACTCAGCAACTTCAGCTCTCTGAAATTTACCACGTCGACTGTTTCACCTATTTGGTGACATGGACTGAATAGGCCAAAAGCCCAATTTTTGCTAGGTTTTAGGAAAAATTGCAAAAAGGCAAAAAAGAACAAAAAGAAGAAAAGGAGCAGCCACTAATTCTTCACATCCACTCACACATTATTCACACCTACGCACTTGGAAAAGATGGAAAAGAGAGAAGGGGACACGAAAACACAAGGATTTTGATCGGATCGAAGATTGAGTTTGAAGGGATAATCGACATCAATTCGAAGGGTGTAGTAATTCCTTTTTCTCTTTGTAATTTTCGTTTCGAACAAAACATCATTTGTATTTCCATGGCGATGGATAGTAAGCAGTGACCCATATTTTGGGGTCATACAAACCTTACTCGACTATGAATCGTTTAATAAATTAATGTTTGCATGATTTGGATTGTTTTACATGATTTGTATTTTAATTAGCGCTTAAAACCCAGTCATGCATACTAGGTGTTTGAGAAAATGCCTAAGTGCATTGATTTGAGACGTTAAGCCAATAGCATCGAAAGGGTGAGGCTAAACGTCGAACTATTAAGTAAAATACACGTTACAAGCTCGGTGACTGCGAGAGTAGCCCAAGTTTATAACGGGAAAGGCTAGTTTTATGACAAGGACTCCCCATGTATACGCAACAAGAGTTGGTAAACATCATTGAGTTACTTTATTTGAACCAATAGCGCTGAAAGGGTGATGTTTGTAGTTTAAGGTACCGTTATAATTCGAACCAATAGCGCCGAAAGGGTGAGGTTCTTACTTGGATCGTGCGGCTATTTTCCAATAAATATAGGTCAATCCTTCCATGCTAGTTAATAAACCCGATTCTAATTTTGGGTAAGTGAAGTAGTTCCCCGAAATACTTCTCGAAAGTCGTTAAAACATTTTCTTACTTTCTTGCATAGTTAGATTGATTAGATTTAAAACCAAAACAAACACTCACTTTAGACTAGGATAAATAGAAGCATAACCTTACATCACTACAAATTTTGTTAGAGTTGTTCGACAGTTCGAATTCGACGCAAAAGTGTCGAATGAGTATGGTATGTTCGTCGATGCTACGACAAAAAGAAATGGCGTCGCACAAACATATGTCGCAAGAACTGTGCGATAGCCTTGTGTTACAATGTGTGCGACACTGATAAGTCGTTAATACGTCATTGTGTCGCACAACTATTTAACATATGTCGCACAATTTGTGCGACACACTTTTGATAACCGTACGACGCCATTGTCGTAAAGTGAGGCATGTGAGTCGCACAATGTATGCAACATATATGTGAGATTTGTACGACACTTAAAGAATAATTAATATTATAATAATCATATTTTCTATTAATTTATAATATATTCATTTTTTAATATACATTTTTAAATAAAAAAATTAATTATTACCAAATTAACAAAACGTTTCGAATTTAAAAAACAAAATATTTTATAAACTGTTTCAATCACCAAAAATACAATACAACTACAAAAAATGGAAATACTAAACTAATTGTCCGAGGTACTCGTTAATGTCCTCATCGTCAATGCACGACCTCTACGAACTGCTGCTCCTCCATACCAATTCGTCACTATTAAAGCTGCATCTGCCTCTAACAGGCGAGTGGATCGAATCTATTTCAATAACTGTACAAGTGATAAATAAAAATTTAATTATCACCAAAGAAAATGAGCAAGTGATAAGTGAATACTCTCAACACCGAGGAAAATGAACAAGTGATAAATGAAAGGTGAACAATTTGAATTCATCACCTAGGAAAATGACTCACCGTGAACATCTTTAAATCTGGATCCCAATGAGAGAAAATTTTAGGAGTTGATTTATCCAATTTCTGTACTTGAAACCTCAAAACAGATGTATACAATCCACTTATACAGTTAGTAACAGCGATGTAGAATATCATTGGACGGCTAGACATGATGTGCCTTTCCTTAAATGAAATTATCTTGTATTTAGCAGCAAATAGAAGATACTGATAACTTCTGTCGAAGGACTCCTTCACTACACCAGAATGCACATTATACGACTCTCTTTGCTCTAGTCGTATATGACAGAGTCGCATATGTCGGGTTATACGACAGTATTTTGGAGTCATTGTCGTATAAGATATACATACGCGACACTCTCAATGCGACAAATCATTCACTGTCGTATATGGTACCCTTTGCGACATTACCATAAACGACAGCATGAAATGTGTCGCGTAAGTTGTCATATGCGACATTTGGTTATGAGACACAGCTAACGATGTCTCGTAGGTTGACATATGAGACATCACGTTAAGAGACACAGCTAACGATGTCTCTTAAGTGGCCATATGAGACATCACGTTAAGAGACACAGCTAACGATGTCTCTTAAGTTGGACATGCTGACACACTGCTTTTTTGAATACATAATAAATTAATATGTAAGTAACATTTAGTGCATCGTACACATTGGTTGGTCAACTACCGTTGTCTTATGCGACTCCATATGACAATCAGAGTCGCATAAGGGAAGCTCATTTAATGAAAAATCAGAGATGTCCTTGTACTTCTTCGTCTCTCCCATTTTGACAGAAACATTCTAAATGTTTCTGAGTTCGAAACCCCACCATTGAGCACAAAAAATAGTAAGTTCCCACTTGTTTGAATCTCCTCCATGTTTTTTTTGATAAAGAATCTTCTCCATGTTGATCATGTTAGTTTATATGTGTGTATTTTGGTTGAGAAACATGCTAATTACTTCCTTTCATTATAGTTTATATGTTTGGTTGAGAAACATGTTACTTCATTTCATTATAGTTTATATGTTTGGTTGAGAAACATGTAACTTCCTTTGTGTTTTCCAGGCACTTATGGATAAAAGTTCGATTGAAATGGAAAGAGGTTCTAAAGCTTACTATGAAGGGATTATAAATTTTATTGAATTTGTAAAGGAAAATAGGGGTGGTCACCCTACGCATATATGCCCGTGTAGACGTTGTAAGTTGCGCAAAGTACCTAAGATTGCGTTGGATGAAATCAGAGCACACTTGATATATTATGGGATGAAGCGAGACTATATCATATGGACATCACATGGTGAAGTTGATGATAGACCGTCATTGTATACACAAAGGCGTGATTACCTATTGCAAAGGAATGAAGAATCAAGTTCTCAGTACTCTAGTGCCAACCATTATGTAAATCCCACTATGGAAATGTTGGATGATGCTTTTCCATTTCGAGAAAACTTTGAGACCGGCGTAGATGATGATGATATGATGAATGAGGACAATAATGATCCTTTTGGGAAGGAGGCTTATGATAAGTATCATAGGCTTGTAGCTGAAGCCCAAACTCCTATATACAGTGGTAGTGACATAACTGTTTTAGAGGCTATTTTAAAAGCAATGCAAGTGAAGGTTGCCAATAGATGGTCGGATAAGAGTTTCAATGATCATCTACGTCTGTGTAAAGAAATACTTCCTCAGGATAACAACTTCCCTAGTTGTTATCGAGACGTGAAAAATCTTTTGAGGAACCTGGGTTTGGGTTACGAGACTATACATGCATGCGAGCATGGTTGTATGTTATTCTACAAAGAATATAAAAATCTTCAAAATTGTCTCGTGTGTAATGAAGCGAGATATGACGATGATACACATTCCGAAACTCCAAAGAAGGTGGTTAAATACTTTCCTTTGACTCCAAGATTACAACGTCTATACATGTCACCACATATTGCAAAGGAAATGCGATGGCATGACGAAAGAGATAATGGTAAAGGTAACTATCTGAGACACCCCGCAGATGGAGATACATGGCAAAAGGTTAACATGGAATTCCCAGATTTTGCAAGTGAGGTTCGAAATGTTCGTCTTGGTTTATCAACTGATGGGTTTAACCCTTTTGGGGCATCGGGGTTATCGCACAGCACTTGGCCTGTCGTGGTCATTCTTTATAATTTGCCACCGTCGATGTGCATGAGAAAGGAGTTCAACATTCTCACTTTATTGATATCTGGTCCTAAATCTCCTGGAAAGTGTCTAAACATATTCATGAGACCATTAATCGATGAGTTGAAGATGTTATGGGAATTTGGGGTTCTCACTTATGATCGTCACGATGGATCTTCATTTATGATGAAAGCAGCAATAATGTGGACCATTAGTGACTTTCCGGGGTTGGGTATGCTCGGTGGCCTGAAGACTAAAGGCTATAAAGCTTGTCCATTATGTTTGGATGAAATCGATGCTAACCATTTAGGTGGTAGAATGGCATACCAAGGGCACCGTAGGTGGCTTCCAAGTACTCACCATTGGAGAAATGCTGCAACCAAGTTTAATGGTCAAGTTGAGCGGAGGGATGCCCCTTCATCCCTTTCGGGTTCACAAATTTTATATGAGATACATTTTCATGAATTTCCGACACTTAGCTTACATCCAAAGTTCTAGGCTAGAGGCACTTCAGAGAGGCTCTGTTGGACACACAAGACTATTTTTTATGAGTTGCCCTATTGGGAAACATTTTGTCACCCATATTCACTCGATGTCATGCACATTGAAAAGAATGTGTTTGATAACATAATCGGCACCATACTTGGACTTGAGGGAAAAACAAAGGACGATTCAAAGGCACGTGCAGCCTTGCAGAAACAAGGTGTACGTAAGCATTTATGGCAAAAGATCACTGGATCATCTTCAAGGAAAGAGAAAGTGTCTCAAGCAACATACACCGTGTTGCCTAATGAAAAGGTTGAAATACTTGAGATGATGAGAGATACAAAATATCCACATGGTTACGCCGGATGTTTGAAAAATAAGATTAATGTTGGTGACAAAAAGTTTATTGGGCTAAAGACACATGATTGTCATGTCATGCTACAACGCCTACTGCCTGTTGTTATTCGACCCTACTTGCCCAAGACTGTACTAGACCCATTGATCTCATTATCCATATGGTTCCAAAAGTTATGTTGTAGAGAGTTGAAGAAGCTGGATGTTATACAGATGAAGACAGATATAGTGATAATCCTATGTAAGTTGGAACAAATTTTTCCTCCACCTTTCTTCACCATAATGGTACATCTCTTGATTCATCTTCCAGATCAAGTATTACTAAAAGGTCACGTGCATTATAATTGGATGTACCCTATGGAAAGGTATGCGTGCCCTAATTTATATATTTTGATATTATATAAGTAATTATATGAGCTAATACTTGTTTTACAGGCAGCTAGGTGAGTATAAGAAATACGTCAGAAACACACGTTACCCGGAGGGATGCATCGCTGAGCAGTACATTGCGCATGAGTGTGTGACATATTGTAGATTGTACATGGATGATACTAATGCTGCACCAATAAATGTTGAATCTGTGGGGCAAGCCTTCAAGTTGTCAGTTGTATCTGACCTTATTAAACTACTTGGACATCTTCGTAGAGTAAAACTCAGTAAGACATAAATAGCCACTGCTCACTGGCATGTGGTGGAAAATTGTTCTGAAGTAAGCCATTACTATAATTCACATAAGGATGGATACTGGGTTGAATGTCCTTACAGTAGCTATGATGAATATGTTAAAGACTTTCATAGATACTTTCTTGGTTGGGTACGCATAAATACTTTATTTGTGGAACTTAATTTTATTATAGTTACTCATATATTACACTAACGGTCTATCTTGTTTCTCGCAGGTGCATGAGATCCAAAATGCTGGAGATGATTACTATAAACCGGAAGTTCACAACTTAGCGTTTCGCCCTCAAACACATGCTTGTTACTCACAATGTCATGTAAACGGCGTAAAATTTGTCATTTATGATCGCGATTGCAAGTTAAAAACACAGAATAGTGGAGTGATGGTTAAAACTAGTGAGTATTACTATTATGTTTAAATCTAGAAGCAGTGAAAGCATTTTCATGAGAATGCAATTTAATTTCTATGTGTTTTATTGATGTGCAGGTGACAAAACATATTATGGTATCCTTGAGAATATCATCCAGCTGAAGTATGCCCAAGGGATGCCTGTAGTCGTTTTTAAATGCAAATGGTTTAATACTAGCCCATACCACGGCGGAGGCATAAAGTTCGATCACGGTTTTATATCTGTGGATACATCGAGTATTTGGTATGAGAATTCACCATATTGTCTTGCAATCCATGCAGTTCAAGTTTTCTATTTAGATGATCCAAAGGCCGGATATAATTGGAAGGTGGTTAATGTCGTCGCACATAGAGGTATATATAGTGATGCTTCACTCTCACGCAATGAAAATGTTGACAAAGCGTATCAAGAAGACACTTTCGTGAACATACCAAACTACATACCTATTAATGATCTACATGTTGATTTGGGATGTCTTCCACGATCACCCCCTCAATTCTATATGGAAATTGGTGACTCTGAGGATGAGGATGAGAAAGAAGATGAAGATGAGGATGAGGATGAGGATGAAGATGAAGATGAGGATGAGGATGAGGATGAGGATGAGAATGAGGATGAAGATGAAGATGAAGATGAAGATGAAGATGAAGATGAAGATGAAGATGAAGATGAAGATGAAGATGAAGATGAAGATGAAGATGAAGATGAAGATGAAGATGAAGATGAAGATGAAGATGAAGATGAAGATGAAGATGAAGATGAAGATGAAGATGAAGATGAAGATGAAGATGAAGATGAAGATGAAGATGAAGATGAAGATGAAGATGAAGATGAAGATGAAGATGAAGATGAAGATGAAGATGAAGATGAAGATGAAGATGAAGATGAAGATGAAGATGAAGATGAAGATGAAGATGAAGATGAAGATGAAGATGAAGATGAAGATGAAGATGAAGATGAAGATGAAGATGAAGATGAAGATGAAGATGAAGATGAAGATGAAGATGAAGATGAAGATGAAGATGAAGATGAAGATGAAGATGAAGATGAAGATGAAGATGAAGATGGAGATGAGGAGACATCAGATGGTGAGGATGAAGATGATGAAAATGAAGAGGATGAGTATCAAATTGATGATGATGATGATGAAACATAAGTCACTGAGATATGCCAAATTTTTTTTTGATAGTACACTGAGATATGCCAATTTGGAAACCATGTTCAAAAGGAAGTCTGCTTGTTATTCTAATAAAAAAAAGTCTTGTTTATATGTTTTGATGCCTAACTACAAATCCCTCCCAAAACCAAAAAAACACCAAGTCTTCCGCGCCCTCCCAAAATAACAAAATAACAAAATAATTAACCAAATAACAAAATCAAAACATACACGAGGGTTTCATCGCTTACACCGCTTACTCGTTCTCTCCCCAAAGCTTAGCCGCCCTTACTCAATCTCTCCCAAAGCTCTCGCCAAATCGCTTCAAGTCGCTTCTCTCACCATTCGTGTCCGACTCGCCAGATCTGCACACCTCCACCACCGCAGATGGCTTCGGGTAAGAAGAGGACCATCCAAGAGATAAACGAGGACCTAATGAGGACCATGAAGCTTTGGTCGCCCTCTTGTCGTCGTCCGCCACCAAAATTGCTTAGCGCAGAGAAGGCGATGCCAGCTAAACGTCAAATGCCAGAGAAGGCGATGCCAGTCCAACCACCACTAGCAGCCACTGTAGGCACCACCGCAGGCACTACCAGTGACGTTCCTCTGGGAGCAAAGCCACAACAGGCACCACCAATGACGTTCATCCAAGCTGATGTTCCTCCGGCAGCAAAGCCACAGCACGCACCACCGCAGGTACCACCACTGAAACCCCTTCGAAAAAGCCCTAGACCAAAAAAAGTAGCACCTCTGCCAGTTAAACCAGTCCCACCTCTCATTCGCCCCACCAGTAACTATTCCACCGCGTTACCACTCCCACCTCCTATTCGCCAGCAACAGCATCCGCCAGAAGCTCCGGTAGAGCCTTGATGGACCATATTTATATGATTCATTAAGACAGTTAAACCCACCAAATTAGACTCTTTGTCTATTTAACTTTTGCTTGTTAGTTCCACTTTTGTTCTACAGGCTATTTCAAGGTCTAGAGATGATCTGAGCTAAAAAGGAGTTTTAAAGCTAAAAATGGATTACGAGTCAGGACACGACCAGATTCCGACTGTACAACTTTCATGATCTTAACCTGGAATCACTCAAACAAGTCCAACCGAAGGGCAACCAAAGTCAGACCGGAGCTGAAAGGACCCGATGGCTTTTGGAGAAAAGATCACAAAGCTCTCACCCACTCCCCTCCTCCTCACATGGCCGACGGCTTCAAGGAGGAGAGGACATGTGGCCGGTGGCTATGGGGAAGAGACACCTCACCCCGGCGGCTCTTTGAGCTCTCCACCCTCCTCTTGCCAAGTGTCTTCTCCTCCTCCACATCTCTTCCTCCCCTTAGCCTATAAATAGAGCATCCCTTCATCCTTTGTAAATCATCCCACAATCCTCATTCCACACCTCACACCATAAGCTCTAGCTTCTCTCTAGATTTTGGGCACCATCCATGTAAACACACTACTTCGATATTGAAGTTTGATCTTGAGTACTCTTGTCGGTTCTTGAAGTACTCAAGCTTTTCCTTACTGTTCTTGAGTTTACTCCTGTTGGTTCTTGAGTATTCTCCCTCTTACTTTCCTTGTCTTTACTTTCGAAAACTTTACTTTACTGTCTTTCAAAAAACCTTTACTTTTCCAAGTACTTAGCTATGATATCCACCTCTATGGATATTCGTAGCTAATCCCTTCATTCGGTTGAAGGGGTGTACTTGTATCATAAAATGTTTTAGACCCTTCTCTTAGTGCCTCTTTGTGTTCAGAACTTGTTCTATGTGCCATATATTCGGTTAGAACACACATAGTTGAGTGGATGCTTGAAATGGAAAAACTCTTCCATGGGGTTCGTGAACATACACGGTTAAGTGGATACTTGAAATGGCAAAGCTTAATCGTGGAGTTCAACCTTTCTTAAACACCACTTGATTGATCGGAAATGATTGATCGGAAATGATTGATCAGGTGGATGCACATAGGCTAGTATACCTTGAAATGGGGTGCTAGTCTAAATAGAACAAGTGCTCTATGCCTTGAAATGGGCGAGACAGTGTGGCAAGTCAAGTGCTTGAAATGGACTTGATACACTTTTGAACACTTAGTATGATCATTAGAGGTCAATGATAAACGGATTATGATACAAGGCCCCTGATACCGAATCTTTCCTTTAATTCAAACATCACCTGTTACTTTACTGTCAGTACCATTATCAACTGCTTACTTTCAGCACTTTAATTTCCGCAAGTCTTGTCCTTCAAGCACTTTAATTTTCGCACTTTAATTTTACTACAGCCGTGTTAAACATCAATCCATCACAACTTTGGTGCGCAACACGCTTAAGACACAGCGCGAGACAATCCAAAAGTGTGTTTGTGGTTGATATTTGATGGACCAAAGTTATTCGAGTCAGAAACACAGTTAAACCCCCTTAATTAGACTGTTTGTCTATCTAACTTCTACGTGTTAGTCCCGATATATTTCCACAGGGCATTTTATAGACTGAAGTGAAAACACGCTAAGGAGAGGATTTTAAGCTGAAAAGATAACAAGAGTCAATCCAAGGTCAAGATCATATGCCGACTGAAGAAATATCAAGGATCCTGACGTTGAATTGACCAGAACAAATTAATCAGAGGAATCAGGAGTGGAGTCAAGACAGCCCGGGGAAGAAATACATTGACAGTTTTGTGAAAAGACTGCACAAAACTGTACAAAACTCACATTTGGGCAAGATGACCGGCCACCACTCAAGGAGGTGGCCAAGGGAGGAGCTCCTCCCCCTTGGGCCACCGGAAACCGGCGGCTATGGGAGGAGGGACCGGCGGCTTTACTATTCCGCCACTTGTCACCTCCTCCTCCTCCTCCCTTCTCCTCCCTTGGATCAAATGCACATGTCCACCATCTCCACCACCCATCTCCTCCCATTTTGGCTATAAATACAAGCCTCCTCCTCCTCATTTCAACACACAAAAACTCAAATTCACTTCTCTCTCTAGAAGTTGTAATATTTGTAAGTTGTAATTTTGCTTTGGAAATAAAGGAAAGCTCCCTTGGCGCTTCAACGGTTGTAAGTATTTCTTCGTATTTATTTATTTAACTGTTGTCTTTAATTCCTTAGTATAATGTTTAGCGCGATGAATAGTAGCTAAACTAGTAGTTCGGTCTTAGGGGCGCACTTGTATTATAAAATGTTTTAAGACTATTAACTTAGTGTTTAGTCTTAGTATTCAAAACTTGTTCTATGTGCCATATATAGTCAGAGTTTCCAAGGTTGAGTGGATGCTGTAACAAGCAAAGCTCTTCTGTGGGAATTCGTGATCATACTCAGGTAGTGGAAGCTGTAACAAGCAAAGCTATCTGAGGAGTTCGACTCATCCTAAATCCCATCTGGTCGAGCGTAACTGTGAGATCAGGTGGATGCACCCAGGCTAGCATACCTTAGGGTATTGGCGCTAGACTGAAATAGAACAGGAGTTGCTTTAAACCGGTGTTGCAAGTCTTGAGCTGTAACTAGCCTCGATTCACCGTTTGAATACTTAGATGATTCACTACTGGTCAATGATAAACAGGATATAATACAAGTCCCCTGAAACCGAACAATTCTCTTTAATTATAAACTGTAATTTACTTTCCCGTATTAAAATCAACCAACCAACCAATCAATCAATCAAAATAGCTGGTAGCTTTAAAACCAACCAACCGACCTTAAACACGCTCCCACGCTGCGTAATCCCCCCGAAGAACAATTATTCCCCTAGTTCCCTTGGGTTCGACCCCTACTTACCAAGTACTACCCAGTAGTATAGTTGCGAGTAGCGGACTATTATAAATTTATTTGCACAATCGCTTTGACGACGAGCGGTTCTGTCAAATTGGCACCGTTGCCGGGGAACTAGTCATCGGATAACTGTTCTTTATACCGTTACGCGCTTCGAAACAACCATGTCTCGCGAAGAAAGTCACCATGACTACCAGGATGACGAAGAAATAAACCTGTACGATCAGAATGATGAGGTACCGTTTCCATTCGTCGACGATCCGGAACAACTCATCAGAAACAGAAGAGCTCGTGATAGGGAAGCAGTCAGGAGAAACCAAGAATTACCCGAGGACCGAAATGCAGCTGGTCCAGTACAACCTCCTATTCATCCCCCACGACCACAACCTCAACCTCGATACATGCCAAGAAGAGAACCCGCTTTCGACGACTACTACGGAGATAACTACTACCGTGAACCGACGATGGGCGAGTTAAATGCCCCTAACTTTGAGACACAGCCGTGGTGCATCTATGAGAGCCCCTAAATATAACCATCAACGCATCAGTGGCACACAGCCTGCCAAAATTCTCAGGATCTCAAGGAGAATCTGCCGCAACTCACCTTCAACGCCTACATGGCATTTTCCAGAATCTAAAGCCCAACCGGGTAAATATGGACGACTTCAAGTTAAAAGCGTTCTATTTTTCCCTCACTGACTCGGCAAGTGACTGGTTCCTTTCATTGCCTTCCGGAAGCATTAGAACATGGGTTCAGATGCAGAAGAAATTCTTAGACAAATACTATCCGGCTGGAAGAGCAATACAAGTAAGGAAGCAACTACAGGAAATCAAACAAGGTCCCAATGAAACCATGTACGATTACCTGGAAAAGTTCAATCACCTAGAAAGGAGCTGCTGTACCCTTGGACTACCCGAGAAACTCGTCATCGAGTACCTTATTGATGGATTAAGACCATTAGACAAAATGCTCTTGGATGCCTCAGCAGGAGGGTCCATGATGAATCTGTCATTAAGTGGCATCAGAAATCTCATCGCCAACGTTGCTGAAAATGCTCGATTTAGAGAAGAGACCACTCGCCAAGATGAATTCTCTCGATCAAAAAGGGTAGCACAAACTGAGGCATCAGTAAACTCCATAACTGAAGAGATGAAACAGTTAAAGGAGATGATGATTGAGATCATACGTAGACAGCCAGTTCCTGTAAAACCTTGCGAGTTTTGTGGTTCTATGGAACACAAAACGGACGCATGCCCAACATTGATAGAAGAAGAACCGGCTGATGTGAATGCAGTGGGAGGATATCAAGGATACAACAACGTCAGAGCTGGACAAAATAGACAGTACGGTCAAACATCCAACCCAGGCTGGCGTAACAACAACAGCTATCTTCAGACGGAGACACAACCAGATATCCCTCAACTAGCGCAGTCATTCTACCAACCACTCACCCGACAGTACAACCCAACCACCCCACCACCAAGCCAATACCAACAAGAGGAGCCAAACCTGTACCATGCAAGCTCAAACAATTCTCGAGGGCCAAACGAATCACTAGAGGACATGATGCTGCAATTAACTAGTACTGTGCAGCAGTTGAATACTACTATGCATCAAAATCAAATCGAAACAAAAAAAGAATTATCAGACTTGAAGGAGCATATCTCCCAACTAGCTGCATCAGTATCCGCACTCTCTAGTGAACCCGGCAAACTCCTGTCTCAAACTATTCAAGGCTCGCAGGAGAACATGAATACTGTGACTCTTAGGAGTGGGAAAACGCTTGTCGGCAAACCTGTGGAGCAAATGAAAGACAGAGACCCAAGGTTACCCGGAAAAGAGCAAATAAGGCCCGAGCCTCTCGAAGTTCTAGATGAAGAAGAGACCGATAAAGATGACGACATATTTGAGGAAGAACGGGAAGTTACCGAAGAAGAAGAAAATACGTCTGAAGAACACAGTCCTAACCCGGTACCCAGAATCGAAACCCCTAAAATAAGCACGACACTTCCATTTCCAGTACCGGGTCGCGTGCAAAAACAACATGTCATGGATAAGGAAGTACTTGAGTTTTTCAGCAAGGTCGAAATGAACATTCCCCTTTTAGAAGCCATCAAACAAATTCCTCGGTATGCCAAGTTTTTAAAGGAACTATGCACCAACCGGAGAAGGAATGCTGGAAACGATCAAGAACTGATGAGTAAAAATGTGTCGGCCGTCATACAACGAAAAGTTCCCCCCAAATGTGGAGATCCAGGAACTTACACCATCCCATGCACAATTGGTAACATAAGGATCGAGAATTGCATGCTAGACCTTGGAGCATCAATCAATGTCCTCCCATTCTCTATCTACTCATGTCTTAAGATTGGACCACTCAAACCCACCGGTCTCACTATTCAACTAGCGGATCGGTCCTGCAAACAACCCGAGGGCAAAATAGAAGACGTCCTGGTTCAAGTAGGCAAGTTAGTGTTTCCAGTAGACTTCTACGTTTTAAAGATGGAAAATGGCGGACCTACTGATCATGCACCTATTCTTCTCGGCCGTCCATTCCTCAAAACATCAAAAATGAAGATAGATTGTGGAAGTGGAATGCTTTCAATGGAAGTAGAAGGAGAGGTCTACAGCTTTGACATATTCCGAGCAATGAAGCACCCTATGGAATTCGAGGAAATACACGCACTCGATACTTTGGACGACCTGGTCCAAGAAATTCGACCAGAACTTAGAACAGATCCCTTGGAAGCCGTACTCAATGGAGCCATAAGCCCATACAAATTAACCGAAGACTTGCACGAAACAGTGGCCCACTTAACGATCTCAGAGCCTCTCACATCAGAGTTTGAAGTCAACGAGGTAAAACTATTCAAATCGAATACTTTTCTGCCCTCGGTGGTGCAAGCCCCCAAAATAGAATTAAAGCCCCTTCCTGGACATCTGAAGTACGCCTTCCTGGGGGATAATGACACACTCCCAGTAATCATCAAGAGTGGCTTGGAAACAAGCCAGGAACAAAGTTTGATAAAAGTCCTGAAGCAACACAAGTTGGCTATTGGATGGACTCTGGCCGACTTAAGGGGAGTCAGCCCGGCTGTGTGCATGCACCGTATTCTACTTGAGGATGGAGCAAAGCCATCAAGAGAGCCCCAACGACGGCTCAACCCAATCATGATGGAGATCGTCCAAAAGGAAATACAAAAGCTTCTAGATGCAGACGTTATCTATCCCATATCAGATAGTCAATGAATGAGTCCTGTTCACGTAGTACCAAAGAAAAGTGGAATCACAGTTGAGGAAGATGCTGAAGGAAACATGGTCACAACATGGGTAAAGAATGGGTGGCGCATGTGCATTGATTATCGAAAGCTGAACGCGGTGACTCGAAAGGATCACTTCCCGCTCCCATTCATTGATCAAATGCTAGACAGATTGGCAGGAAAACCATATTTTTGCTTCCTGGACGGGTTCTCAGGATACAACCAGATCCCCATAGCACCTGAGGACCAAGAGAAGACTACATTCACCTGCCCATTCGGTACATTTGCCTTCAGAATAATGTCATTCGGCCTCTGCAATGCTCCTGGAACTTTCCAAAGGGTTTTAACCAGCATCTTTTCAGACATGATTGGGGAATTCATCGAAGTCTTCATGGACGACTTCACCATCCATGGAGACACATTCGATGCATGCTTGAGCAATTTGAACACAGTTTTGGAACGATGTGTATCCATGAACTTAGTGCTCAATTATGAAAAATGCCACTTCATGGTAACACACGGAATAGTCTTAGGACATGTTGTCTCACAAAAAGGCATGGAAGTGGACGAAGCAAAGATCGACCTAATCACGACTCTACCATACCCATCCACGGTCCGAGACATCCAATCATTCCTTGGCCATGCGGGATTCTACAGACGCTTCATCAAGGACTTCTCTAAAAAGGCATTACCCCTGTCCACTCTTCTACAAAAAGAAGTTCCGTTCGAATTCACCGACGCATGCAAAAAGGCCTTTGATGATCTAAAGAAAGCCCTCACCAGCACACCCATCATCCAAACACCAAATTGGGAACTACCATTCGAAATAATGTGCGACGCAAGCGACTTCGCTGTAGGGGCAGTTCTCGGCCAAAAGATTGAAAAGAAAGCAGGAGTGATCTATTACGCCTCACGAACCCTAGATCCTGCCCAACGGAACTATTCCACCACTGAAAAGGAACTTCTTGCAGTAGTATTTGCTCTGGAAAAATTCAGACCCTACTTACTTGGAGCAAAAGTAATAGTTTATTCAGACCATGCCGCCATCCGATACCTAATGAAGAAGAAGGAGGCTAAACCAAGGCTTATTCGGTGGATATTACTACTGCAAGAATTTGATGTGGAAATAAGGGACAAAAAGGGGATCGAGAATACTGTGGCAGACCACCTAAGCAGGATTGTCAAAGAGGAAGAAGAAGGGCACATAACCGAGTCATTCCCTGACGAGCACCTATACGCCATCTCAACCAAGGTGCCATGGTACGCCCCAATCGCCAACTACCTTGTAGGAGGTACATTTCCTCCTTCTTTTACTAAAGCACAATGCATGAAACTTAAACACGATGCTAAACAATACTTATGGGATGATCCTTATTTATGGAAAATAGGAGTAGATCAAATACTTATGAGATGCATCCCTGATAATGAAATAGCTTCTGTTATTAACTTTTGCCATGAGTTTGCATGTGGAGGACACTTCGGGCCTAGGAAAACCGCTAGAAAAATCTTAGATAGCGGATTTTTCTGGCCAAGTATATTTAAAGATGCCAACGAAAAGTGTAAAAAATGCGATAAGTGTCAAAGAGTAGGAAATGTGTCAGCTAGAAATGAAATGCCTCAAGTCCCCATATTCGTCAACGATGTCTTCGACGTTTGGGGTCTTGATTTTATGGGACCATTTCCAGTTTCACGCGGTTATACCTATATTCTAGTTGCAGTAGATTATGTATCAAAATGGGTAGAAGCTAAGGCCACAAGGTGCGACGATGCAAAAACTGTCATAGAATTTTTGCGCACTAACCTGTTTTGTAGGTATGGGGTACCTAAGGCCATAATAAGCGACCAAGGAACTCATTTCTGCAACCGCATGATGGCTGCTACCTTAAAACGCTACCATGTCCACCACCGGACGTCCACGGCATATCACCCCCAATCCAATGGTCAAGCAGAAATCTCCAACCGCGAAATCAAAGGAATTTTAGAAAAAATGGTGAAACCAAGCAGGAAAGATTGGAGCCAGAGGTTAGACGAAGCCCTTTGGGCTTACCGGACGGCATACAAGACACCAATTGGAACCTCTCCCTTTCGGCTTGTTTATGGGAAGGCATGCCATCTTCCGGTAGAAATAGAGCATAAAGCATATTGGGCGCTCAAGCAATGCAATCCAGATTTAAAAGCTGCCGGACTAGATAGGAAGCTTAAGCTATGCGAACTTGAAGAGTTGCGGCTTGAGGCCTACGAAGAGCAAACAGACTACAAGGCACGGACAAAATTATATCATGACAAATTCATCCTCCGGCGCTCATTCGAGGAAGGACAACTAGTATTACTCTTCTCCTCACGACTGAAGATAATGCCCGGGAAGCTTAAATCTAGATAGACCGGCCCCTTCACAATAACCAAGGTATACAACCATGGGATGCTTGAGTTGGAAAGCATGGAGAATGGAAGCAAATTCAATGTAAATGGGCAACGAGTCAAACACTACCATGACGAAGTCAACTTTGCCGCGGCAAAGTTTGACCTCAGCCACCCATGGGACCCAAACCAATGAACCACAAACGAGGTATCGTCGAGCCAACGACGTTAAACAAGTGCACTGGTCGGGAGGTAACCCGACACTATCTTACTTTTCCGCACTTTAATTTCTGTCATTTAAATTCAGTATTTAGTTTTAAGCTTGCATGACTTTTGAACTAAGGCACGCCTTCGTTCAAAAGTGGGGGGTGAGAACCACCTATGTACATAAATAACATGCAGCTGTTTTTCTTTTTTAATAAGTACCTTTTTGAAAATATGAACTTAAGAATGTGAAAAAGATAAATCGTAATTCATGCATTAACCTTGTGAAAATTCAACTGTTTAAAAACTTAGAATGTAATTTTCCATTTGTCCTTTGTGCTGAGATAACTAGGGTTGTGGAGTTGATATAAACTGCCCTAGAGAGGCTTGGCAATCAAAGGATCAGATCAAACTATATGGTTTTCGAAGCCAGTGGAGGCTGCACTTCGGGTTTTCAGTGAATAATTGAAGTCAACTCCGCCAAGAAGCATCTATGCAAAGGCGAGGACGGGAATCAGACCGTCCTCTCTCTAGTCAAAATAGCCGAGAAAATAGATGGGCGACCCTCATCTTGACCCGCGCAAAATGACAAAGACGAGAGGAGCGGGGAGGTATTTCCATAGGCTTGCGGGCGATGATTGGACCTCCCAAAAAGGCTCGAGAAAATGGACTAGCAGTCACAAAAAGACAAAAAGCTCAATGAAGCAAATCAAAAGAGGCCAAAGGCCCAAAATTGTGAAGGTTTTAACCGAGCAAAAGTGAAGCACTCAAAAAAGTCAAATCAAAGGCCAAAGGCCGATTCACTACAACAAAAAAGCAGTCCCTCGCCAAAGAAGAAAATCAAAAAGGCTCAACTCACTGAAACCCGAATCGAATCACGTGCTAGAGAAAGCTACCAGAAAACCATATAGTAAGAGACGATCCCGAGGTTGCAGTCCAGGAGCCTAAAAAGGGCTATCTCCCGAGACATCCAATATAATTTGCATCTCAGCACGGAGGTACAAGTATTAAGTTTCTTCTATTTATTTACACAGTTTAATTTGGTAATAAGTAAGCAATGCATGAATTAGGATAGATCGAGTACCACAGTCTAATTTTCATATTCCAAAGCCAAACTTAGAACTTACGCCCTTTAATAGCATTGTTCGGGACGAACAACTAAAAGTGGGGGGTAATCTGATGGACCAAAGTTATTCGAGTCAGAAACATAGTTAAACCCCCTTAATTAGACTGTTTGTCTATCTAACCTCTACGTGTTAGTCCCGATATATTTCCACAGGGCATTTTAGAGACTGAAGTGAAAACACGCTAAGGAGAGGATTTTAAGCTGAAAAGATAACAAGAGTCAATCCAAGGTCAAGATCATATGCCGACTGAAGAAATATCAAGGATCCTGACGTTGAATTGACCAGAACAAATTAATCAGAGGAATCAGGAGTGGAGTCAAGACAGCCCGGGGAAGAAATACATTGACAGTTTTGTGAAAAGACTGCACAAAACTGTACAAAACTCACATTTGGGCAAGATGACCGGCCACCACTCAAGGAGGTGGCCAAGGGAGGAGCTCCTCCCCCTTGGGCCACCGGCAACCGGAGGCTATGGGAGGAGGGACCGGCGGCTTTACTATTCCGCCACTTGTCACCTCCTCCTCCTCCTCCCTTCTCCTCCCTTGGATCAAATGCACATGTCCACCATCTCCACCACCCATCTCCTCCCATTTTGGCTATAAATACAAGCCTCCTCCTCCTCATTTCAACACACAAAAACTCAAATTCACTTCTCTCTCTAGAAGTTGTAATATTTGTAAGTTGTAATTTTGCTTTGGAAATAAAGGAAAGCTCCCTTGGCGCTTCAACGGTTGTAAGTATTTCTTCGTATTTATTTATTTAACTGTTGTCTTTAATTCCTTAGTATAATGTTTAGCGCGATGAATAGTAGCTAAACTAGTAGTTCGGTCTAAGGGGCGCACTTGTATTATAAAATGTTTTAAGACTATTAACTTAGTGTTTAATCTTAGTATTCAAAACTTGTTCTATGTGCCATATATAGTCAGAGTTTCCAAGGTTGAGTGGATGCTGTAACAAGCAAAGCTCTTCTGTGGGAATTCGTGATCATACTCAGGTAGTGGAAGCTGTAACAAGCAAAGCTATCTGAGGAGTTCGACTCATCCTAAATCCCATCTGGTCGAGCGTAACTGTGAGATCAGGTGGATGCACCCAGGCTAGCATACCTTAGGGTATTGGCGCTAGACTGAAATAGAACAGGAGTTGCTTTAAACCGGTGTTGCAAGTCTTGAGCTGTAACTAGCCTCGATTCACCGTTTGAATACTTAGATGATTCACTACTGGTCAATGATAAACAGGATATAATACAAGTCCCCTGAAACCGAACAATTCTCTTTAATTATAAACTGTAATTTACTTTCCCGTATTAAAATCAACCAACCAACCAATCAATCAATCAAAATAGCTGGTAGCTTTAAAACCAACCAACCGACCTTAAACACGCTCCCACGCTGCGTAATCCCCCCGAAGAACAATTATTCCCCTAGTTCCCTTGGGTTCGACCCCTACTTACCAAGTACTACCCAGTAGTATAGTTGCGAGTAGCGGACTATTATAAATTTATTTGCACAAACGCTTTGACGACGAGCGGTTCTGTCAATATTGAACTGGACTGTTCCAGCACTTTATTTTCAGTTATTACCTTTCAGTACTAAAATCACAACCAACCCCCAACTGTCTTATTTTTCACTTTCAAAAGAACAACTATCAACTAATTCTCTTGGGTTCGACCCCTACTTACCGCTTCACTACCCAATAGTAGAGTACGAGTAGCGGACTTATAAATTTATTTTTGCACATAGACATTGCACCTTAACGACAGTGCAGTGCGCTCCGTCAAAATTGGCGTCGTTGCCGGGGAGTTAGTTTTGTGACTAGTTGTTCATTTCTTTTGTACCCGTTTCTGCATAACCATGTGTCATGAAGGAAGCCACCATGACTATCAGGATGACGACGAGATGAATCTGTTCGATCGAAATAATGAGGCGCTGCCTCCATTTCCAATTCTCGAGGATCCAGAGCAACTCATCCGAAACCGAAGAGCTCCTGATAGGGAGGCCATCCGAAGAAACCAAGGACCACCCGAGGACCGAAATGAAGCTGGTCCAGTGCAACAACCCCCTAGACATCCACCACCCCCTCAACCTCGACAAGTGCCAAGGCGAGAACGCGTCTTTGATAACTACTATGGGGATAACGACTATCACGAACCTACTATGGGAGAACTGTCGACATCGGGTTTCCGAAATCAGCCGTGGTGCATTTACGAGGGCCCTGAGCTAGAAAACATCGCCATCAACACATCAGTGGTCCACAACCTGCCCAAGTTCTCGGGAACTCGTGAAGAATCAGCAACAACTCATCTCCAACGCTTACACGGCATTTTCCAAAACCTAAAACCCAATGGTGTGAATGTAGACGACTTCAAGTTGAAGGCGTTCTATTTTTCCCTCATTGACTCAGCGAACGACTAGTTCCTTTCATTGCCTTCCGGTAGCATCAGAACATGGGCTCAGATGCAAAAGAAATTCCTGGACAAATACTACCCGGCGAGAAGAGCAATGCAAGTGAGGAGGCAACTGCAGGACATCAAGCAGGGGCCCAATGAAACCATGTACGATTACCTGGAGAAATTCAATCGCCTGGAGAGAAGTTGCTGCACCCTTGGACTGCCCGAGAAACTCATCATCGAATACCTCATTGATGGATTGAGACCCTTAGACAAAATGCTCCTGGATGCCTCAGCTGGAGGATCCATGATGAATCTATCACTGAGTGGCATAAGGAATCTCATCACCGACGTTGCTGAAAATGCCCGATTCAGAGAAGAGATAACTCGGCAGGAAGAATTCTCCCGAACAAAGAATGTGGCAAAAGCTGAAGAAACACCGATGAACTCTATGCCAGAGGAGATGAAACAAATAAAGGAAATGATGGTTCAGATCCTACGAAGGCAGCCAGCTCAAGTGAAACCTTGTGAATTTTGCGGTTCTACAGACCACAAGACTGACGCATGCCCAACATTAATAGTAGAAGAACAGGGAGAAGTGAACGCAGTGATAGGATACCGAGGATACAACAACAACAGCAACGACAGAGCCGGACCAAACCGGTAGTATAATCAAGCAACCAATCCAAGCTGGCGAAATGACAATCATCCTCCGAGGGAGACACAACAAGCCGCACCGCAATTAGCTCAGTCATTCTACCAACCTCCCCATCGGCAGTACAACCAGAACGCTCCATCAGCAGACCAATATCAACAAAAGGGACAAAATCAGTACCAAGCCAACTCGAGCAATCAGCAAGGACCAAACAAGTCGCTTGAAGACACAATGAAGGAACTCGCAGGAAGCGTAAATCAATTGGGTAATTCGTTTAACCAGTTCCAGGCAAAAACTGACGGGGCAATTTTAGATTTGACCAAACAAATGTCCCAGCTCGCCACTTCAATATCCGCACTTACTAATGAGCCTGGCCGACTACCTTCACAAACCATCCAAAACCCAAAGGCGAATGTCAGCATGATAAGGAAGTCAAACATGAAGGTAGCACTGGAAGAAACAGCACGATCCACAACTTACAAACTTACGAACAAACACTTCACCCGTAGGCACCGTCCTGATTGGAATCAAGAAGAAGACCGACCCAATGATGGTAGAACGTGGGTCACGCATGCTGACAATGGACGTTATACATTCACGGTTAGCATGACACCTCCACCGATTACACACTTTGACATATCGGCATCTGGCTGGGATGACAATGACTCTAATGATCTCAGATGGGATTCCCCAACTAACATCTATGCATCAGAGCAAAACATTTACCTAGAAGATCAGGAGTTAAAAGGGCCCGATCATACAAATCCAGAGCCAAAGGATGAGCAGAATGGCCCGATAGTGGAAAGATCCCTCACTTCAGATCAGGAGTCACCACCGGAAAGGGATAAGGACCCAGGGGCCTTCACAGTCACCTGTGGTATTGGTGAAGCCCAAATTCACAAGTGCTTAATCGATCTTGGGGCTGCCGTTAATGCCATGCCTTACTCCTTATATTACTTATTGGGGCTTGGTCCATTGAAACCACCAAGGTCAAATATCGAGTTGGGAGACAAGTCGTGTATCCGTCCGGTTGGAGTGCTTGAAGATCTAATACTCCATGTAGGAGAGCTCGTCGTTGTTGCAGACTTTTATGTAATAGAAACGGGAGAGGCCAGCGAAGACGACCCTCCAACGCTTATATTAGGACGGCCTTTTCTCTTCGCCACCAAGGCATGGATCGACATGGGTAAGGGCTTGTTATCACTAGCATTTGGCAGCAAAATTTCAAACTTCTACATCGATGATTATGATGGCCGCCCAAGGACAAGGAAACCTCCAGACATTGTGCCTATCTCGGATCTCAGTACACAAATTTCTGATCTGCCAAGAGAGAGCGTAAGAGTAGCAAGACCAGCAGCTATGGTCAAAGGTCCCTTGCCTTCTCAGAGACAATGGAAAGAAAAACCACCGAAACAAAGGAGTCCTGACCCGAGCACATCATCTCACGAGAAATCGGGAAGAGTCAAGGCAAGAATAAAAGTAGGTGCTCCGCAACACTACAACCTGAGCCACCCATGGGATCCCACCTTATGATCCAGGAATGAGGTACTGTCGAGCTAACGACGTTAAACAAATGCACTGGTTGGGAGGTAACCCGACATCTATCTTACTTTCAGTCATTTAATTTCAGTCATTTAGTTTTTTGCCTTAAAACGATCTCACCTTGCCTGTATATATTTGCTTGCAATTAACTTTTGAACTAAGTTGTGCTGCGAGGCACGCCTTCGTTCAAAAGTGTGGGGTGAGAACCACCTTTGTACATAGTTAATTAACATGTTTTTTCCTTTCCTTTTCCCTTAATATTATCTTTTTGAAAATATGAACTTGAGAATGTGAAAAAGATAGATCTAAATTCATGCATTTACCTTGTGAAATCTCAACTATATAAAAACTTAGGATGTAACTTCTCATTTGTCCCTTTGTGCTGAGATATACAGGGGATCTGGAGTTGATATAAACTGCCCTAGAGAGGCTTGGCAAGCACTGGAAGGACTGAATTTGACTATATGGTTTACGAAGTCAGTGGAGGCTGCACTTCGGGTTTCAAAGAAGATCAGAGTCATCTCCACCGTGCAGCGTTTATGCAAAGAGGCGGGACGGGAATCAAACCGTCCTATCTCTAGTCCTAGTAGCTGATGGACCATAATTGTATGAATCATAAACACAGTTAAACCCACAAAATTAGACTCTTTGTCTATTTAACTTTTGCTTGTTAGTCCCCTTATTTATCTACAGGGTATTTTGAAGTCTAGAGAGAAAACAAGCTAAGAAGGAGTTCTTAAAGGCAAAAATGGATTACAAGACACTCCAGGCCACAATCAGATTCCGACTGTACAACTTTCATAAACCTGACATGGAATCACTCAAAACAAGTCCAACCGAATGGCAACCAAAGTCAGACCGGAGCTGAAAGGACCGATGGCTTTTGTGAAAGATCACAAAACACACACTCAACCACTCCCTCCACCTCATGGCCGGCGGCTAAAGCCATAAGCCTCTCCTCCATTGCCATGTGGCCAGCGGCTAGAGGAGGTGATGACTCACTCCGATGGCTTTTCTTCCCCCCTCTCATCTTGTTCCAAATGTTTTCATCTCCTTGCTCCATCAAGCCTATAAATAGAGCTCCCTTCCCTTTGTAAAATCATCACAGTAACATCTCATTTCAAAACATCATCCATCACAAAGCTCTAGCTTCTCTCTAGATGTTGGGCACAATCATGTAAGCACTTTACTTTGGAATCGAAGCTTGATCTTTATCACTCTTAATGGTTCTTGTAAGTACTCTCCTCTTTACTTTACTGTCTTTTCAATTCAACAACTTTACTTTCCTGTCTTTACTTTCGAAAACTTTACTTTACTGTCTTTCAAAAACCTTTACTTTTCAACGCACTTAGCTATGATGTCCTATTCCATGAATATTCGTAGCTAACTTCATTCGGTTGAAGGGGTGTGCTTGTATCATACAATGTTTTAGGCCCTACTCTTAGTGCCTCTATGTGTTCAAAACTTGTTCTATGTGCCACATATTAGGTTAGAACTTCCAAGGTTGAGTGGATGCTTTAACGGGCAAAGCTCTTCCGTGGGGTTCGTGAACATACTCGGGTAAGTGGATGCTTTAACGGGCAAAGCTTATCTGAGGAGTTCGACCTCTTTCAAAAACCATTTGGTTGATCGTAACTGAAGATCAAATGGATGCACATAAGACTAAGATACTTCGAAAGGAGGAATTAGTCTAAATAGAACAAGTGTTCTAAATGATGTGGCAAGTCATGTGCTAGAAATAGCCTTGATTCATCTTTGAACACATAGTATGATCATTAGAGGTCGATGACAAACAGACTATGATACAAGGCCCCCAAAAACCGAATACTTTCCTTTAATTGTAATATCAACTGTTACTTTACTTTCAGTACCATATCAACTGTTTATTTTCTGTCAAGACTCGTCCATCAAGCACTTTACTTTTCAGTACTAAAACCAAAACCAACCCACCAACTGCTTAATTTAACTCCCCCTTTTAGAAAGAACAACTATCACCTAATTCCCTTGGGTTCGACGCGTACTTACCACTGACTACCAAAAATAGTTAAGTCGCGAGTATCGGAGATATAAATTTATTTTTGCACAGAGAGCATCGCACCTTAACGACAGTGCGGTGGGCTCCGTCAAAATTGGCGCCGTTGCCGGGGAATTAGAATTAGTTGTTCTTTCTTCCTTTCGAACTCGCTTCTGTACAACCATGTCTCGCGAAGGAAGCACCCATTTACTATCAAGAAGACGACGAGGTTAATCTGTTCGATCGAAATAACGAGGCACCACCTCAATTTCCAATTCTCGACGATCCAGAGCAACTCTTGCGAAACCAAAGAGCTCGTGATAGGAATACCATCCTAAGAAACCAAGGACCACCCGAGGGTCGAAATGAAGCTAGCCCAGCGCAACAACCCCCTAGACATCCACCACCCCCACAATATCGACGAGAGTCAAGACGTGAACCCGTCTTTGATGACTACTACGGGGATAACAACAACTTCCGCGAACCTACTACGGGAGAACTGTCGGCACCAGATTTCAAAAATCAGCCGTGGTGCATTTACAAAGGCCCTGAGCTAGAAAACATCGCCATCAACACTTCAGTGGCCCACAACTTGCCAAAGTTCTCAGGAACTCGTGGAGAATCAGCAACGACTCATCTCCAACGCTTACATGGCACTTGCCAAAACCTAAAGCCCAATGGCGTGAACATAGACGACTTTAAGCTAAAAGCGTTCTACTTTTCCCTCACTGACTCAGCGAACGACTGGTTTCTTTCATTGCCTTCCGATAGCACCAGAACATGGGCTCGGAAGCAAAAGAAATTCCTGGACAAATACTACCCGGTAGGAAGAGCAATGCAAGTAAGGAGGCAACTACAGGACATCAAGCAATGGCCTAATGAAACCATGTACGACTACCTGGAAAAGTTCAATCGCCTGGAGAGAAGTTGCTGTACCCTTGGACTGCCTGAGAAACTCATAATCGAGTACCTCATTGATGGATTAAGGCCCTTAAACAAAATGCTTCTGGATGCCTCAGCTGGAGGATCCATGATGAATCTATCATTGAGTGGCATAAGGAATCTCATCACCGACGTTGCTGAAAATGCTCGATTTAGAGAAGAGACAACTCGGCAGGAAGAATTTTCCCGAACGAAGAATGTGGCAAAGGCTGAAACACCGATGAACTCTATACCAGAGGAGATGAAACAAATAAAGGAAATGATGATTCAAATCCTACGAAGGCAGCTAGTTCAGATAAAGCCTTGCGAGTTTTGTAGTTCTACGGACCACAAGACTGACGCATGCCCAACACTGATAGTAGAGGAACCGGAAGAAGTGAATGCAGTGGTAGGATACCAAGGATACAACAACCACAACAGCAACGATAGAGCAGGACCAATCCGGCAGTATAATCAAGCGACCAATCCAAGCTGGCGGAATGACAACCATCCTCCGAAGGAGATACAACAAGCCGCACCGTAATTAGCTCAATCATTCTACCAACCGCCCCACCGACAGTACAACCAGAACGCTCCATCAGCAGGCCAATATCAGCAGAGAGGATCAAATCAATACCTGACGAGCCAATATCAGCAGAAGGGAACGAATCAATACCAATCCAGCTCAAATAATCAGCAAGGACCAAGCAAGTCGCTTGAAGACACAATGAAGGAGCTCGCAGGAAGCGTGAATCAATTGGGAACATCGCTAAACCAATTCCAGGCGAAAACTGACGGGGCTATTTCAGAGTTGACTAAACAAATGTCCCAGCTCGCCACCGCAATGTCTGTGCTCACTAATGAACCAGGCAGACTTCCTTCACAGACCATCCCAAACCCAAAGGCAAATGTAAGCATGGTAACAATGTCAGATATGAAGGAGGCACTAGAAGAGGCGGCACGACCCTCATTAACAACTACAGAAGCAAAGAAGAAGAGTTCCTTGGTATGATATGGGAAGATGAATCACATGCCCAGTCACTCGGAGAACTAATAGCCATGGAAGAACTCAAAAAAGCACAAACTGCAGCCCTATTGGCAAAACAACAACAAGGACCCGCAGCTTACAAACCTACAGCCAAACACTTCAATCATAGGTGCCGTCCTGGTTGGAATCAAGAAGAAGACCGACCCATCGATGGCAGAAAGTGGGTCACGCATAATGATAATGGACGCTATGCATTCACCATTTGCATGACACCACCGCCAGTCACACGCTTTAACGTACCAGCATCTGGGTGGGATAACAATAAAGACTTAGACTCAAACAATCCCAGATCGGGCCTCGGAATCGAAAAAATTGGGGTTCGAGACTCATCCTACTCCATGAAAATCATTGCCTCCAAAGATCCTGCGGCCCAAAAGAACAAAAAAAGAAAAAAGATTGGAGCCAATGAAGGAACAAAATGACCTGATAGCGAAAAAACGTCACTTGGAGTCATGAGGTACAACTGGAAATGAATAAGGACCCAGGAGCCTTTACAGCCACCTGTGTTATCGGCGAAACCCAAATTCATCATTGCTTAATAGATCTTGGGGTCGCCGTTAACGTCCTGCCTTACCCTCTATATTGCTCATTGGGGCTTGGTCCATTGAAGCCACCAAGGATATCTATCGAGTTGGGGGACAAGTCGTGTATCCAACCAGTTGGAGTGCTAGAAAGTTTAATGCTCCGTGTGGGAAAAATCGTCGTTCCTACGGACTTTTATGTGATACCAATCGGAGAATCCAGCAAGGACGACCCTCCAATAATCATATTGGGATGACCATTCCTTTACACCACAGGGGCTAAGATCAACATGGGCAAGGGCTCATTGTCGCTTGCATTCAGTGGCAGATTTTCATATTATAACATCTATGGTGATAGCCGCACGGGTACAAAGAAACCACCGGAACAATGGAGTCCTGACCCAAGCACATCATCCAGCAAAAAATCAGGAAGGGTAAAGGCTAGAATCAATGCAGGAGCCGTGGCAAAATTTGACTTAAGCCGCCCATGGGATCCCAACTGGTGATCCCAACTGTCGAGCCAACGACGTTAAACAAAGGCACTGGTCGGGAGGTAACCCGACACATATCTTACTTTCAGTAATTTTCTTTTCTGTCATTTAGTTTTTACCGTAAGTTGCTCTCACCCATTTTTGTATAGAAGGAATGACTCCTTGTAGGAATCGGTTTTTGGAGCAAGATCAGATCAGCCAGGCAGCTTCCGAGAATTACCGGGCCCGCGCTGAGAGTTCAAGGCCCCAGCCGAACTCCCTCGATTATCCAGCTCGAGCTATGACGTTCCACGACACAGTAAAAGGGGGTTCAGTTCTTCCCTTTTCCTTATTGTCATTTCCTTCTCTCGTAAATATATGCTTGCATGACTTTTGAACTAAGTCTTGCTGAAAGGCACGCCTTCGTTCAAAAGTGTGGGGTGATAACCACCTGTGTACATAGTTAATTAACATGCTTTTTCTTTTCCTTTTCCCTTCATATTATCTTTTTGAAAACATGAACTTAAGAATGTGAAAAAGATAGATCATAATTCATGCATTTACCTTGTGAAAATTCAACTGTTTAAAAACTTAGGATGTAACTTCTCATTTGTCCCTTTGTGCTGAGATATACAGGGGATGTGGAATTGACATAAACTGCCCTAGAGAGGCTTGGCAAGCACTCGAAGGACTGAATTTCACTATATGGTTTACGAAGTCAGTGGAGGCTGCACTTCGGGTTTCAGTTGAGTCAGAGTCATCTCCGCCATGCAGCGTTTATGCAAAGAGGCGGGACTGGAATAAAACCGTCCTATCTCTAGTCAGAGTAGCCGGGAAAACAAATGAGCGACCCTCATTTTGACCCGCGCGAAATGGCGAGGATGAGAAAGAGCGGGGAGGTATTTCCATATGCTTGCGGGCGAAGATTGGACCTCCCAAAAAGGCTGAGAAAATGGATTAGCAAGTCACAAAGAAGCAAAAAGCTCGAAGAAGCTAATCAAAGGCTGAAAGCCAGAATTGTGAAGGTTTTAACAGAACAAAAGTGAAGAAACTCCAACTCAATATCAAAGGCCAAAGGCCAAAGGCCGATTCACTACAGAAGCTGTCCCTCGCCAAAAAGAAATCAAAATGCTCAACTCAATGAAACCCGAATCAAGTCACGTGCCAGAAAAAGCTACAAGTTAAACCATATAGTGCGAGTCGGTCCCGAGAATGCAGTCCAGGAGCCTGAAAAGGGCTATCTCCCTAAACATCCAAATTAAATTGCATCTCGGCTCGAAGGTACAAGTATCAAGTTACTTCTAAGTATTTACACGGTTTAGTTTGGTAATAAGTAAGTAATGCATGAATTAAGATAAATCTAGTCCCACAGTCTCACTTTCATATTTAAAAGTTTACTTAGATTGTGTTCTGCCCTTAAATAGCATTGTTCGGGACGAACAACTAAAAGTGTGGGGTGATCTGATGGACCATAATTGTATGAATCATAAACACAGTTAAACCCACAAAATTAGACTCTTTGTCTATTTAACTTTTGCCTGTTAGTCCCCTTATTTATCTACAGGGTATTTTGAAGTCTAGAGAGAAAACAAGCTAAGAAGGAGTTCTTAAAGGCAAAAATGGATTACAAGACACTCCAGGCCACAATCTGATTCCGACTGTACAACTTTCATAAACCTGACATGGAATCACTCAAAATAAGTCCAACTGAAGGGCAACCAGAGTCAGACCGGAGTTGAAAGGACCGATGGCTTTTGTGAAAGATCACAAAACACACACTCAACCACTCCATCCACCTCATGGCCGGCGGCTAAAGCCACAAGCCTCTCCTCCATTGCCATGTGGCCGGCGGCTAGAGGAGGTGATGACTCACTCCGATGGCTTTTCTTCCCCCCTCTCATCTTGTGCCAAATGTCTTCATCTCCTTGCTCCATCAAGCCTATAAATAGAGCTCCCTTCCCTTTGTAAAATCATCACAAACACATCTCATTTCAAATCATCATCCATCACAAAGCTCTAGCTTCTCTCTAGATTTTGGGCACAATCATGTAAGCACTTTACTTTGGAATCGAAGCTTGATCTTTAGCACTCTTAACGGTTCTTGTAAGTACTCTCTTCTTTACTTTACTGTCTTTTCAATTCAACAACTTTACTTTCCTGTCTTTACTTTCGAAAACTTTACTTTACTGTCTTTCAAAAACCTTTACTTTTCAACGCACTTAGCTATGATGTCCTATTCCATGAATATTCGTAGCTAAACCCTTCATTCGGTTGAAGGGGTGTGCTTGTATCATACAATGTTTTAGGCCCTACTCTTAGTGCCTCTATGTGTTTAAAACTTGTTCTATGTGCCACATATTAGGTTATAACTTCCAAGGTTGAGTGGATGCTTTAACGGGCAAAGCTCTTCCGTGGGGTTCGTGAACATACTCGGGTAAGTGGATGCTTTAACGGTCAAAGCTTATCTGAGGAGTTCGACCTCTTTTGAAAACCATTTGGTTGATCGTAACTGAAGATCAAATGGATGCACATAAGGCTAAGATACTTCGAAAGGAGGAATTAGTCTAAATAGAACAACTGTTCTAAATGATGTGGCAAGTCATGTGCTAGAAATAGCCTTGATTAATCGTTGAACACATAGTATGATCATTAGAGGTCGATGATAAACAGACTATGATACAAGGCCCCCTAAAACCGAATACTTTCCTTTAATTGTAATATCTACTGTTACTTTACTTTCAGTACCATATCAACTGTTTATTTTCTGTCAAGACTCGTCCATCAAGCACTTTACTTTTCAGTACTAAAACCAAAACCAACCCCCACCTGCTTAATTTAACTCCCCCTTTTAGAAAGAACAACTATCACCTAATTCCCTTGGTTTCGACCCGTACTTACCACTGACTACCAAAAAAAGTTAAGTCGCGAGTATTGGAGATATAAATTTATTTTTGCACAGAGAACATCGCACCTTAACGACAGTGCGGTGGGCTCCGTCAGTAGCCGGGAAAATAGATGAGCGACCATCATCTTGACCCGCGCGAAACGGCAAGGATGAGAAAGAGCGGGGAGGTATTTCCATATGCTCTCGGGCGACGATTGGACCTCCCAAAGAAAGGTTGAGAAAATGGACTAGCAAGTCACAAAGAAGCAAAAGCTCGAAGAAGCTAATCAAAGGCCAAAAGCCAAAATTGTGAAGGTTTTAACCGAACAAAAGTGAAGAAACTCCAATTCAACATCAAAGGCCAAAGGCCAATTCACTTCAGAAGCTGTCCCTCACCAAAAAGAAATCAAAATGCTCAACTCAGTGAAACCCGAACCGAATCATGTGCTAGAGAAAGCGACAAGTTAACCATATAGTGTGAGTCGGTCCAGAGAATGCAGTCCAGGAGCCTGAAAAGGGCTATCTCCTGAAACATCCAAATTAATTTGCATCTCAGCTCGAAGGTACAAGTATCAAGTTTCTTCTAAGTATTTACACGGTTTAGTTTGGTAATAAGTAAGTATTGCATGAATTAGGATAAATCTAGTCCCGCATTCTCACTTTCATATTCAAAAAGTTTACTTGAATTTTGTGTTCCGCCCTTAAATAGCATTGTTCGGGACGAACAACTAAAAGTGTGGGGTGATCTGATGGACCATATTTATATGATTCATTAAGACAGTTAAACCCACCAAATTAGACTCTTTGTCTATTTAACTTTTGCTTGTTAGTTCAACTTTTGTTCTACATGCTATTTCGAGGTCTAGAGATGATACGAGCTAAAAAGGAGTTTTAAAGCTGAAAATGGATTACGAGTCAGGACACGACCAGATTCCGACTGTACAACTTTCATGATCTTAACCTGGAATCACTCAAACAAGTCCAGCCGAAGGGCAACCAAATTCAGACCGGAGCTGAAAGGACTTGATGGCTTTTGGGGAAAAGATCACAAAGCTCTCACCCACTCCCCTCCACCTCACATGGCCGACGGCTTCAAGAAGGAGAGGACATGTGGCCGGCGGCTATGGGGAAGAGACACCTCACCCCGGCGGCTCTTTGAGCTCTCCACCCTCCTCTTGCCAAGTGTCTTCTCCTCCTCCACATCTCTTCCTCCCCTTAGCCTATAAATAGAGCATCCCTTCATCCTTTGTAAATCATCCCACAATCCTCATTCCACACCTCACACCATAAGCTCTAGCTTCTCTCTAGATTTTGGGCACCATCCATGTAAACACACTACTTTGATATTGAAGTTTGATCTTTAGTACTCTTGTCGGTTCTTGAAGTACTCAAGCTTTTCCTTACTGTTCTTGAGTTTACTCCTGCTGGTTCTTGAGTATTCTCCCTCTTACTTTCCTTGTCTTTACTTTCGAAAACTTTACTTTACTGTCTTTCAAAAAAACTTTACTTTTTCAAGTACTTAGCTATGATATCCACCTCTATGGATATTCGTAGCTAATCCCTTCATTCGGTTGAAGGGGTGTACTTGTATCATAAAATGTTTTAGACCCTTCTCTTAGTGCCTCTTTGTGTTCAGAACTTGTTCTATGTGCCATATATTCGGTTAGAACACACATGGTTGAGTGGATGCTTGAAATGGCAAAACTCTTCCATGGGGTTCGTGAACATACACGGTTAAGTGGATGCTTGAAATGGCAAAGCTTAATCGTGGAGTTCAACCTTTCTCAAACACCACTTGATTGATCGGAAATGATTGATCAGGTGGATGCACATAGGCTAGTATACCTTGAAATGGGGTGCTAGTCTAAATAGAACAAGTGCTCTATGCCTTGAAATGGGCTAGACAGTGTGGCAAGTCAAGTGCTTGAAATGGCCTTGATACACTTTTGAACACTTAGTATGATCATTAGAGGTCAATGATAAACGGACTATGATACAAGGCCCCTGATACCGAATCTTTCCTTTAATTCAAACATTACCTGTTACTTTACTGTCAGTACCATTATCAACTGCTTACTTTCAGCACTTTAATTTCCGCAAGTCTTGTCCTTCAAGCACTTTAATTTTCGCACTTTAATTTTACTACAGACTTGTTCAACATCAATCCATCACAACTTTGGTGCGCAACACGCTTGAGACACAGCGCGCGACAATCCAAAAGTGTGTTTGTGGTTGATATTGAACTGGACTGTTCCAGCACTTTATTTTCAGTTATTACCTTTCAGTACTAAAATCACAACCAACCCCCAACTTTCTTATTTTTCACTTTCAAAAGAACAACTATCAACTAATTCCCCTAGGTTCGACCCCTACTTACCGCTTTACTACCCAATAGTAGAGTACGAGTAGCGGACTTATAAATTTATTTTTGCACAGAGACATTGCACCTTAACGATAGTGCAGTGCGCTCCGTCAAGCCTCCCCCTGTACCATCTCCTCCTCGTTTCACTAGGAAAAGCCCTAGGTTGAAATCTATTGCGACTAAAGCTCCACCCAAAAAAACACATACCTCCCAGACAGCTAGGCCCCTGTTTTCAGCCCCTACGCCACCTCCTCTTCGACAGCCTGAGAGTGACCAGCCTGAGACTGAAAGTGAGCATCCTGACAGTGAGAATGAGCATCCTGTCAGTGAGAATGAGCATCCTGTCAGTGAGAATGAGCCTGAAGCATCACAACCGGTTGACTCAGAGCATGAGAATGAGCCTGAACCATCACAGGTTTCTTCTCATAGTAGCAGCCGGCCAATTCTGAGCATTCGTCAGCCGTCTGCTAGTCATGTAGAAGGTATAAAAGCGCACATTCATGTTCTTTATACCTTGTTATCACAGATAACTTGCTAGTGCATATTTCATTACTGGTGAATTTGTGCTTTTCATTTGGTAATAATTTAATTGTGTTTGTATGTACGTAGGAGATGAAGAGCAGAGGGGAAAGCGTGGCGTGGTGAATGGGACAAGGGTGTCCAATGAGGTTATTGGGAGAAGGAGGGGAAAGAAAATCTTGCTGACCTTCAACAAGTTCAATATCCCTGACTGTAGGGCAGATTCCAGTTTAATGGTACACGAAATTGGAAGTGTAGTGCGCGATTCAGTACCCATGGTGGCTGCTACTTACGGTCAATTGCCAATAGATGCCTATGACACAGTCTTAGCTCATCTGGAGGTAATTAAGTGTGCATTATTTGGGTTTTGGAATGCATTTTGTGTAGTTTGTTGTTACTTACTGATTAATAACTTTTATTACTTTGGTAGCCCCATTTTGAAATTGATCCGGAAGACACAAAGCTGTGGAATTACATCACCCTAAAGGCAACCGAAAGGTTCAAGGACTGGAAGTGGCAGTGCAAGCAACACTACTTGAAGAATGGGCCAGCAACACCAAGAGAATTTCAAGGCAGAGAGGATCAGTGGAAATGGCTTGTGGCACATTTCCAACAATCAAAGTATAAGGTATGCTGACTTTACATAAGTAACTTTTTTTAGGTTGTTTGAATTGACTAACTTTTTTTTGTATCAACAGCACAAGTGTGTGCAGATGAAAGGTGCTCGTGCAAAAAAGTTGAACCATCACGGTGGGAAAAAGACTTTTGCCCACCGGTCACTAGAGCACGAGTCACAAGGACATGTTGCACCTTTCATATCAACATTTGCAAAAGTTTATTCACATGAGCCGGCTGGTGCATCTTTAGTGGTAATTCTCCTCACATATAATCCTTTTAATAATTTTGTGATTGTATAGTGATGATAAAATTAGTGATATATGTTCTGATTGTTGATGTTCATCAACTTGATAATTATTTCATCTTGTGAATTTTGCGGAGTTTGGAAATGTGGTTAACTTGTTATATTGCTATGTAACTATTAAGTAGGCTTTGAATATATTGATAATGGTTTGGTATGAGATTATGGATGATCTGATTTGTCAACTATTAACTGATTTGCATTTGCCATGAATTGATTTTCTCTGTATGTTGTTATGTTAACTGAATTTAGGAAAACTATTGTTATTATCGAATCTGGTTTTGCATATATTGATCAAACTTGCATATAAGTATCGATGAAATCTGTTATTATCAAATCTTTGGTTGATATCTATTGTTAAACCTCTAGTTCTGATATGTACTGATAATCTTTGATATTTACTTCTATTATTAGCTTCTAATTTACTTTATAATGTGAAGGATAAAATGAACGACAAAGTGCGTGATGTGGTTGGTGATCATGAAGGCAGTACTTTGGATGATCCTTTGCCCATGGACGTTCAGTTCAGCATTATTGACGAAGTAACTGGCTCGAAGGGAGGCCAACACATATCTGGTGTTGGCAAGTGTGTGAAGAAGCCTCCTCGCCCAAGAGGTGGTTATAAGTTGAGTGCCGAACTGCAAGCTGAAAGGGCTGAAGAACATGGGAAGGTGAAAGAGCTTGAGGATCGCGTAAAGATGTTGGAAGAACAGCTGCGAGGGAACAATGCGGCGGTTGGAAGTAATGCTTCGGATGGTGCAACTAGTCTCATGCCTTAGGGTGTGGTAATCTTTTGTGAACAAGTATTATAACTTGTACTTCAGTTTTTTGGGGCTGTTGGTAGCCTGAAGCTTTAGAACTTCTATTTTTTTGGGGCTGTTGGTAGCCACTTGCGGCTGGTAACTTTTTGAGTGCCAAAGCTTTCATGTGCTGTGGCAGAACATGTATGGAATGTTGTTGAACGTTGTAAGGCAGTTTTAGTAATTTGCAGCTTGAATGGCAGGTTTTTAATTCTATTTTGTTCTATTTTTATAAATATCAGAAACTGTCAAACACTGTCGTATATGTTAGTTACTTATGAGACAGGCTCTCCATGTCATATTTATACTAATATGAGACACCTCGAAGATGTCGCTTATGTCTACCAATACGAGACACCTCAAAGATGTCGCTTATGTCTACCAATACGAGACACCTTAACGATGTCGCTTTTGTCGTATAAATATTTATCAAGTGCACAAAACAAATAGTTTACGCGACAGTAATCTCCCATATGAGACAGTAAAAATACTGTCCCATTAGACTACTCTTACCCGACTGTGCTTCAATTTACTGTCGCATCTGACTTATGCGACTCGCCATATGCAACTTTGCGAATGCGACTGTATTTCCACTTAGCCTACTGAAATTCATGAAGTCGCATAATGTGCATTCTGGCGTAGTGCTTCCTCTATGATGAAAATAACAAACAAGAATGAGCCTACCAAATTAAGCCAGCTTGAAATAACATGAGCGGAGCAATAAAATGTAACTAAGAGAAAACAAATGAGTATAACCTGGTCATAGGATGACATGAAGCGGTGTCTCGGCTTTGTATTGTCTTCAAGCGGTGTCTCGGCTTTATAATCGCTTTACTATTACTGATTTCATCCAACCGAACAAATCAAGCAAGATGCAACACACATGTGGGAGAGCTGTTTGCAACTTAATTCCCTAGGTGATGGACTGTCAATAATTTAAGTGTAGTTGTTGCAGTGAAGAGATATAATAAAACCTTTAAATAATAACTATACATTCAGTTAAAATAAAATAGTTGCAGTGACTTTACCACAAATTTCTTAATGGGAGTTTATCTCTTTTCTTTTTCGGTCAACGAGTTAATAGACTGGCCATTTCAGAGGACAGGGAAGAACAAACATAAGCATAACAGGCAGAGTCAGTATAAAAGGTTCAACATTCAGTTCTTTGTCATTCTGAAAATAACAGTCAATCCGGTAAATAGGCTCATTGAAAATGGAACCGATTCCTATAACAATCAGTTGATGAGTGAAAATAATTGAAGGACCAATAAGCAATACCTATCTTACAGGAGAACCAATTGATATCAAGATAGATGAATTGCATTTCAGTTTCAAACATAACTTTAAAAGCTGTTTACAAGTTACACACTGCATTTTTGTAATTGTTACTTGATTCTTCTCATTAAGTGACTAAAACCTACATTTACTAAACATTAGAGCATCCCCACAATGCTTTTTTGAACCATAGAAAGTGATCATGGCAGATGATCAAAAAAATCATGCACCCCCACCATGATTTTTTTTTATCATAAAAAAGATCATCCCATGGTTTTTTCTAAGAAAGATCATCCCATGATCTTTTTTTGTGTTTTGATCATGAGAATGAGCCAATCGCAACGCGACACGTGTCCTGTGTAAGAAACAGTACAGTTTGTATTTTGATCTTACAACGAATATATCTTCTAAATTACAAATTAAAAAAATCAAAATAAATACCAATATTCATAATTTTTGAGCTCTATAAAACGAGATACACTTTGATATATTTTTATTAATCTTAACATTTATGAGCTATAATTTATGTAGTGATGAGAAAGATTGATGATAAACTTTTTTTTGGATCATGAGTGGGGTGCATGTGATTGAAAAAACCATGAGGGATGATTAGATGAGAGAGAACAAGGATGAGAGAGATGGATGGTATGATTTTTTTGATCATGGTGGAGGATGCTCTGAGGGACGAGTTCTTTGTGAAAAAAGAAGTATAGAAATTAAAGATGGATTCTTTTCCTGTTCTTACATATTAGCAATTCACCATATCTCGTACTAATGGAACTTGTTAAGGCTCACCAAACCTCAAACCTTGACCAACTATAAGGAATGTCATATCAGCATTCAGCATCCATAAATGTAGACCAACAAAGTCCAACTATATAAAATTCTCAAATATAACTAATTATTGCACTCTACAAACCAATTGTAAAGCAAATATTAAACATCATTCAACACAAAACACTGCAATTTGAAAAAAGTGCTAGCCATTAGTAATCACAAACTTTGTTCAGACGAGGGAAAACCTTGATCAGACGAGTAATTCACCATATCTCATACAAAACAAACAACACAAACTACGAGTTCAGTTTACCAGAAATCGAAATCCAAACAACACAAAAAACACAAACAACACAAAACACAAGTGGATCCCATAGATTTAAACACAAACTATGACCGTCACAAACTAACTTACCCGAAATTGAAAAGGAACATCACCTACAGCCGACCGTCACAAACTAACTTACCCGAACACAAGTTAGCGATTAGGGTTTACAAAATGAAGTGAAATTGAAATCAAAATTACCTACAGTCGGCAGAAAGGAATGAGCGGTCGAGTTAGACAGGCGGATGCATGCGACGGTCGGCGATGAGATTATCCTGTAAAAGTTCGAGAGTCGAAGGGGTCGGCAGATGATTTCGCGAGTCGAAGTTTGAGAGATGTGTTTAAGTGTTTCAAGAGTTCAGTTTTAAATACATAACTTCAATTTTAATTTCAAGTGTGTCATGTGTGTCGCACATAAAGGACAAAATCGACTTACAAGTGTATCATGTGTGTCGCACATAAAAGGACAAAATCGACTTACAAGTGTCGCACATAAAAAACAAACAACTTACGCAACGCATATCTGTCGTTTTCTTGTCGTATGATTTGTCCGACGCCCAGCTGCGTCGTACAACTCGTGTCGTAAAACTGAACCAAAACTTGTAGTGCATAGTGCATAAGTTTAAACTTGCTCCCTTGGGCGATCTGGTTCTTACCTGCATTACAAATTATTTTTTACGAAAAAATAGTACACGTCATGCGGCAGCTCCCTCTTTTTGTTTTTCTTTAATTTTGCATTTTTGCCTTTTTCCAAACACCAAGAAAAATCGCATTTTGGCCCATTTGGCCAGTGTAACATGAAAAGTGACACAAGTGATACTATTTGGACCAGAGGCTTACATTTTTCTCCTTGTGTCGACAAGTCTTGACACATTTGATACTGGCGCATAATGAGATGGCTTCTTGAGCTGAAGTTCTGACTCTTGGATGAATATGCTCTAGGTGAAAACTACAAAGTTGTAGCCCTTTATCTAAGCTTTCGAACAAGACATAGATCGACGGATTTGGACATCATATCAGCTCTAGGCATGTGCGACAAGTAGGGAGGTCAATCCATCTATTTTTGCACTGTTTTCGCCCAAATTCCCACAAAACTCTTTGTTTCGCCTTGGATTCATTTTTTTCACCTAAAAGCATCAAAACATAATGTGAGAGCTCATATGAATAAGGAAGATGATCGAAAATCGACTAAATGTTGAGCATATATATAGTACAGATTTATGCTCATCAAAACACTCCACTCTTAGAGTTTTTTCGTCCCGAACAAACATGAACTAAATCCTAATCCACTATCGTAGGGAACATGAGTGCATTTAGCATATGCACCAAGCCTTTAAACCTCTAGGCAGGACGAGTTGTAGTCTCGTGAGAGTTTTCAGAAAAGGGAATACCCACAAATCCCATATTAGCTGAACAAGATAGTTCCTCATTTATCTCGGCAATATGCAACGAATTCCCATATGCAACACCTAAAAAAGTAATCAAATAATATATTCTTTTTAAAAGAATTTTGAACCATCAATAACTCTACAAAGATGCACATTCAAAGACAATCATATTAGAGTTATCAAATGACTAACCTAACAATTCATTCAACCTTTTCACAAGATACTCAAAACATGAACCTTAGAAATACAAAAAGCGTGCCAATCGCGCGCCTATGCTATCAAGAAGGATAGTCCATGGACTAACGTTACGAAACTCATTTCCAAGTCTTAGGAGCTAAGTCCAATAATCCGTCAGGAAAGAGGAGTTTGACACTTCATTTTCAAAGTTATCTCAAACAAAGTCATGCTCACGTACTAGTACAAGGGTCATCCCTTTACCCAAGTCACAATCCATACACACTAAAATAAATGATGGAAAGTGCATTGACAAACTTAAGTGTGTGACTCATTTTTTCTTTCTTTTTCTAGGCTTTTTGCCCACGTTATGGTTCACAAATTTTTTTTCTTTTGATAGCTTGCCTCATAATGGCTTGTGCTTGCAAAAACATTTTGCTTTTTTTTCTTCGTAGCTTGCCTTATTTTGGCTTGTGCTTGCATATACAATAATTTATGGTAGGGGTCAATTTTTCACCTATATGGACTCCACACTTAAGATTTGGTAATGTACTAAGGATATAAATGGTGTGTGCAAATAATGTGAGAAAATAGAGATCACCTAAGAGCAATGACTAAGTTCTCGAAGAGAAGAAAAGTATTTTCATGCTTGCTAATTCTATGTTCAAGTGTGCAAAAGGTTGCCTAAATCATTAGATAGACACAAGATAACAACAACATTGATGCCTATGAATTATGCACTCATAAAAGTCATGGTGGTCCTAGATTCAAAATGAAGTCATTTGCAAAGAAACTAGATAGTTGAGTAATGGGGTCATTGATGAGCCGTATTTATACGACTCATCGAGTCATCAAATCCCACCAATTTCGGCACTTTATCATGCAAACAGTTCATTCTTAGTGTTGTTTTGCATTTCAGGTGTTTCGGAAGCTCTAGGAGGAAACGCGCTTAAAAGACGGCATTTTCATGCCAGAAGCATCGCAGTTGAAGAACGAAGCCAGAGGAGCGTCGTGAACAGTATTTTTCGGCTCGTGAATAGTAATTCTCGGCATGAACAGTACTCGTGAACAGTGATTCCAGCATGAACAGTGTCCGGGGGTGAACAGTATTCGGGTCGTGAACAGTGATTTCGGGAAATTTTCCAATTTCGTCCTTGGCGGTTAAGAAGCTCCTGGAAGGTTCTGGAAGTCCCTAGAAGACTCTGGAAGACTTGCACAAGAAGTTAACTTAGAGATTAAGCAAAGTCAATTTAGAAAACTTTTCCTAATTTGTCTTTTGGGCCACCGATTTGACCTAGTCCAAGAGGGATTTCGTGCCTCACCCATCCCTCATCACAGAATCGAGAGCTCATCTCTCAATTCACTCATCTCGGCTCATTGGCTCGGCGCACGCCTAGCTCTCTCGGTACACGCCCCTGCTCTCTCGACTCATCCGTCCGCATTGCTCTCGGCACATCAGCCCTTGCTCCGCCCTTGCTCAGCCGCACCTCAGCCCTCCCGGCCCGGACTTCAGTCACTCTCGGCACTAGTGAAGTTTACTCGTTTTTATTTATTGTTTTTGCCCTGATGGCCATGTGTAACTAATTCCATTATTCGGGCTTGGGTTTACATATTGTGACGAATGTTTTTGAGACTTGGTTTTTAATGCTATTCATGTTTTACTAAATCTCGTGCATAAATCCCATGAATTATTGCTAGACTAGGTGGATACTTTGTCGTAAAACTTAGTTGCGCAATATTTCTATATTTATCATATATCTAATACTTTGTCGTTTAGATAGGTAGCACGGCTAGGTTAGATAACACCTTTGTCGGGTTATTAAACCTAGGGGAATTAGAAGCTTAACACCTTTGTCGGGTTAAGTGGTGGAGTAACACTTTTGTCGGGTTACTTGGGTAGGCACCTTTGTCGGGTCAACCACACTTAAAAACTATGAATTAGAATATTAGAAGTCGATGATAAAACAAGTCACAATCAAACCCTAGTCTGAATATTCTCATCATTAATATTCACTCACTTTATTTCCTTATTCGCACTTGTTTCCTAAACTGTTTACTCTTACCCAATCGCTTACTTTCCTTTCTTACAGAACAAGTAGTAACCATCTAGCTCTCTAGGGTTCGACCCCTTACTTACAGCTATACTAAGCCAAGAGTAAGTGGACATTATAAATACAAATTTACAGGTACCGACGACGACCTGTCAGTCATGCGAGTGCCTTGGAAATTCGAGTACTCAAATGTAAACTAGCGCATAAAATGTGCAAGTGCCTAGACATGGATGATTTAAATAGAATGCACTACACATCCACTCCACATTTAAAAATGAAGTTTAGTCTCTAAGCAACAAAAATATAGAAATAAAAAGTGTAGTGCAAAGTGCTTCCCTGAAATTGGAGCACAAGGAGTGTGATTCGTGGTTTGCTTATTCCTTTCCCGCATATGACCTTCAAATCTGTAAAATAAATAAGTAACCACTACATAAAAATTATTAGAACATGCCACAAGTATAATGTGTATTATAGTAGGGAACTCCACACTTAAATCAAAAGCATCTAGCGAGTAATGATGGGAGTGAAATATAAATTTGATAAGGCAACTTACAAATGGTTTTACTTCCCTCGAATACCTAGTTTAACGTCTTGGCGAGACTAGCAAAGCGCCCCATGGATTTGCTTGGAAGAAGTCATTTGCTTGAATAACTTCTCATGGGGCCATCAGTTCTTAAGGCGTCAGGCCACCTTCAAATCCCATTTGAATTTTTGTCTATCAAGTCTACAATGAACTTTTAAATGTGAGTTTAACCACTTCAAAAGTGTTGTTTCCTATAGTATATAGGGATCATGGGAGCTTCTTTCTAATAATCTTGTAAAATATGGCACAAAGCTTCTAAATTTGTCTCGAGGCGTCATGATAAAGAAAGGGATCTCATAACTTGTCTCGAGCTTGATGGGCACATCTTCCTCGAATTTCTCAATAGCTTCCTTCGGTGCCCAGTTGATGAGTCGTATTTATACGACTCGTCGAACTAACTAATCCAATTTATTTTGACACTTTTATTTGCGAACATTTACTTTTTAGTATGGTTTTGCATTTCAGGTGTTTCATAAACTCTAGCAAAAAAAGGTGCGTAAAAGACGGCATTTCATGCCAAAAACACCACAGTGGCATCAGACCTTTTGAGGTTCGACGGAGTGTTGGAAATTGACGAGTGATCAAAAAAATATGAGCTACATGTCGATGTGTAGCTGACTCAATTCTCTACAACTCTCTAGTTTACATCGAGAGCATCCGAGGTGATTTGGATGGTCGAATCATGAGTTGAAGTCAGAACTGACGCGCAGAAAGGGGAGACCAAAATAGTGAAGGTCGCGCCCAAAGAAGACATTAGCCCATTGCTAATGTCAACGCTTGGCGCCAATAACGTCTAAAATGGGCGCGATGGATGACGTCTGCGACGGGTATTGATGACTTCAGTAGGTCTAGGATTTGGCAATTTGAGCCCAAAAACTTATAAATTAAGGGGTTGGAGAAGGGTTTCCATCATTCTACAATCGATTCTACTTTCGAAGATGGCTCTGGAGGAGAACGCGAAGCTTTCGACAAAGAGAATAATTTTCTATTACTTTTTTTTGAATTTTCTATTACTTTCATTCCAAAAATACTTATGTTTTTGTATGGCTATGAGTAGCTAAATTCTTATTTCAGTTCAGGGTTTCGTTTATTGTGACTATGTTTTGAGACTCTTTTCTTAATGCTTAATTCATGTTTACTAGTTCTTGTACTTCATCGCATGAATTGAATTGTTAGGTTAAGTGGAATCTTTGTCGTAAAGCTTAGTTTGACAACCAGTTCTTAACGTTAATATCTACTGGAAAGTATGCCCTAAAGGTATATTGTAACACCAAGTTTTAATATTACCTTTATCGGAATATTATGCTTAGGAAAACTAGAATCTAATACCTTTGCCGGATTAGAATGTGGTGTATCACCTTTGCCGGGATACTTTAGGTTGTTACCTTCGCCGAAATAACCACGCTTAGAAACTTGAATTATGATTATTAGCAGTTCATGATAAACGTGTCACAATAGAAACCCTAAGCTGAATGTCTTCTCTGATTGGAATATTTATTCGTGTTTTGCTCTTTTGCACTCGTATTGCTAACCCCCCCCCCTCATTTCTTTATTTGTCTACAGATACAACTTCCAAAACTAGCTTTATGGTTCGACCCTGTTTGCCACTAACTAGTTTGTAAGAAAAAATAAATATTAAATTTGACGCGTCACACGATACGCATCAAATTTTGGCATCGTTGCCAGGGAGCTGCGCTTCAGTGAAGTTGTTTCTTTTTGTTTTTATTTTAAGTTATTTTTGTGCATTGCTACTGGCTTCGTAAGGTCTCACGCATGTAGTGAGAAGGGCGAAGGTGATGATCAGATAGAGTCGTATGAGCCTACAATGAAGGAGTTGTCTGCTCCTAATTTCCAGAATCTACCTTGGTACATCGATGAGGGGGAAGACGCGCAAAACATTGAGATCAAGACTGCGGTAGTGCACCATCTACCGAAGTTTGCGGGTCGGCAAGGAGAATCAACCACCAGGCATCTGCAGGATTTTCATGGCATCTGCTAGACTCTCCGACCCTACGGAGTCACTGTGGAGAATTTCAAACTCAAAGCTTTCCACTTTTCTTTAACGGACATAGCCAGATCTTGGTTTCTATCGCTTTCTTTAGACAGCATCAGAACATGGGATCAGATGCAGAAGAAGTTTCTCGATAAATACTACCCAGCAGCTAAGGTAGGAAAGGTTCGAGACAGCTGCAAGATATCAAGTAGGGGGCCTGACGAGTCTATGTATGACTATCTGGATAAATTTAATACCTTGGAGCTGAGCTGCTGCAACCTATGAGTGCGTGACAAGCTGGTGATCGAGTATTTACTAGATGGGTTGAGGTCACTTGATAGGATGCTGCTTCAAGCATCAGCTAGAGCGTCTATCCTGAATTTATCTCCAGCTGGGGTACGGAATTTGATCGCTGAGGTAGCCGAGAATGCTAGGTTTAGAGAAGAAGCCAGCCGATAAGAGGAATTCAGCAGGACTAGAAACGTTGCAAATGCTGAAGCTCCAGCAAACCAGATGACTAGGGAACTGAAACATATGAAGGAGATGATGCAGACAATCATGATGAAACCGGTAGCACGAGTAAGGCCATGTGAATTTTGTTATGCGACTAACCATAAGACGAATGCTTGCCATACTTTACAGGAGGAAACACAGATCGATGTCAGCGCAGTGGGGGGATTCCAAAATTATTATAATAATGCACCCCAGCAACCTCAGCAGCAGTAGTAGTACGCGCACCATACCGTCAGTAGCATGGTAGCTACAACAATCAGGGTTAGTATCAGCAGCGAGGGTAGAACTACAATTAAGCACGCCCTAGTAATCAGAATTCCAGCAAGTCTCTGGAAAGTGTGGTGAAGGAGCTGGAAGCTAGATCAGTTAGCCACCACTGTGCAGCAAAATCAGGCAAGGACTGATGGAGCCATAAGAAAGCTATCTAAATAGATGTCTCAAATAGCCAACACAATTTTTGAGCAGAGGAATGATCTGAGAAAGCTACCGTCGTAGACAGTGCCTAGCCTGAGAGGAAACATTAGCGCAATGGCCACAAGAGATGAAATGGAGGCAAACAATAGTGAAAAGGAGCTTGAGTCAGTGCATACCGCGCCCAAGGAAGATATTAGCTCGACGCTAATGTCTAAAGTGGACGCGGCGTTAAAGTCATCTGTGGAAGTGACCAACGCGTTGACCGCGCTCAATGAGCAGATTGCAGCCATGCCATACGAACACATTAAGGCTGAGCGCGGTGACTTAAAGTCTTCATCAGGCACGACACTCTCTGTAGGGAAAGATTTATTTTTGAATTCAGAGACCCCGCTTTCATTTTATGTGCAGGAATGAGCTCCTGAAGAGCATGTGATCGACAAGGATGAACTAAGCGACGAGTTAGAAGCAAAACAAGAGCCAGAAAAGCCAACGATGGAGCACACACTTGCTACAAGTCAAGAGGTACCACCTGGAAAGAGTAAGGACCCACGTGTCTTCACAGTCACCTGCAGTGTTGGTGAGACACTAATACATCAGTGTTTAATTGACTTGGGTGTTGTTATTAATGTTATGCCTTATTCTTTATATTTTTCTTTGAAACTGGGTCCATTGAAACCTCCTAAAATTTTGGTAGAATTAGCGGATAAATGGCGTATTCATCCAGTTGGTTTGCTTGAAGACCTAACCTTCCGTGTTGGAGATCTTTTTGTTCATGCAGACTTCTATGTTTTGCTGATGGGAGATGCTAGAAACAACAATCCTCCAGCACTCATCTTCGGAAGTCCATTCCTCTTTGCCACTAAGACCAAGATTGACATGGAAACAGGCTTGCTGTCACATACGTTTGCTGGCAAGACATCAATTTTCAATATTTATGAGGATGCTAATCACCCGAGCACGAAGAAGCCACCAGACATCGTGAACACATCATACCTTGGTGCCCTACTTCCTAACCCACCAGTTAAGGCCAGTTATGCAACAAACGAGGTGATTGTAAGCAAAGTGTCCTCTGAGACTCAGGAGGATAAGAAGGCTAACTCACCCGATCGATGGAGAAAATACACGAGAGCACCTTTCTATGAAGGCTATGAGCATAAGGAAGGAGTTGCTGAGGAGACGTTTGACCTCACAAGTCCATGGGATCGCTACCTGTGATCCCTAATGAGGTACCGTCGAGCCAATGACGTAAAACAAAGGCGCTCGCAGGGAGGCAGCTCGACAAATTTTTATTTTCCTTTGTTTTTGTGTCTTTTATGTCTCTTTGAGTCTTGTTCACTCTGTGTCGTTGATTAGTCAAGTTTTTGACTGATTAATGGCCATATTTCACTATAGCCTTGAGGCATTTCCGACGATATTTTGATGTCATTTGACCTCTATCTTTACATTTCAGGTAGAAAACAAGTTTCTCTCAAGGTCAAAACCTAAATACGCAAACTCGGGGAGAAACTGAAGATTTAGAGCAAAAGTGGGCAGAAAAAGCATCCCAGCTGACCGGCTGGGAATCTCCCCTGAACCAACCGGTCGGTTGACTAAAGGAGTAGAACTTGATGTCAATCGTCCACCTTGAGCCAGTCGGTTGGGAGATTTAGCCGATCGGCTAGAAGAGCTTGAAGACTGCTTGCCCAAGAACATTTTCAACCGGTCGGCTGACTGAAGATCTCAGATGGCTTGCTCAAAGACATGTCCAGTCGACTGGCTGAAGTGCTACAGTACCAGATTTTCTACCCGAGCCTGTAAATAAAAAGTGAGGGTTTTGACCTAGGTGTGAAAGTTTTTGGGAAGAAGAAGAGCAAAAAAGAGGTTCAACCAAGGTCATTAACCATCAAAAGATCCAACTAAGGAGAAGAAGAGAAGATCAAAAGGGAGTTCAAGGACTAACCATCCTACTTTCTCTACATCTTTTCAATTCTACTTGTTGTATGCTAAACCCTACTCATACCATGTTGTCTTACATGATGTGTGAGTAGTGATCTTGTGTATTGAGGGTGTTGTAACCCTCCTTAGTACTCTTTGATCACAAATATACATTGATATTCATATGATTGATTGTTGATTTCATTTTCTTTTGTGTTATGAAATGTTATGCACTCTAGGTGTTTGTTAAAATGCCTAAGTGACAACTTAGACTAATACTTGAACCTAGGACTTGGAAACCCTAGGGAATAGTTCTAGGATGGAGAAAATGATCTATATCTTAAATCATGGAAGTGAACCTTAGGATATGGATTCTTGACTAGGATTGAATGTTTAATTCGTTGGAGTTGGTTATTAAATAAATCATCAATTAATCCCATTAAATGGTGTCAACTTCATGTTCACTATGCACTTTATACATGTCATGTTACTAAGTGTTTGATAAAATGCCTAAGTAACATGTTGAATCTTAAAACTAGACCTAAGAATCTAACGACCTTAGGGATAGTTTGGATAATAGAGAATGTGATCCTATCTAGTGTATTACGGAAGTAAACACATGCATTTGTGGCTAACTAGTCCTTCATGCATATTTCACTTATTACCTTAGGAAGACATTCCAAGAATAATAGTGCTATAGAGTGAATCAACATCCTCGAATGAGTGAGGCTCTAATTAAGAGAGTTTGACTAAGAATAGATCACACGAAAGTTGGTCTACCGTAGCCTAAGCTAGGTTAGAGACAATGCATGGGTAGGAAGTGAACTAGTGCGTATGTTCATTGTATTTATCTCCCACATAGGATGATAATACAATGAAATGAACCGATATCATTGATTGAGTGAGGTTCGAGTTAAGAGGGTTTGTCTAGGAATAGATTCAAGTGAGAGTTGGTCTACCCTAGTCTAAACTAGGTTCATTACTATTTGACTGCCATGAAATCTTTGAATATCATGTATGTGATCTTTGGGAAATTGCCAAGGAGGGGAGTAACCCCTCGAAACACCTCATATCCATCCTTTATCCTTAATTACTCGCCAAATAGGATTTAGAATATACACACTCTTATACATTTTTGGTTTAGAATAGACAAACGGAAACACGATCTTATATAGTGCATGTGCTTGGCTTGCTCCCATGGGTTCGACCCGGTACATTACCGGTTAATCTATAAATTGTTTTTGACTCTACAACGACCCTCTTCATCGACAAATCGAGAGGGTAAAAATAGACTTGTCAGTCGTCTAACCGAGTCTATCTTGACTTAGTTTTTGTGGAAAAGAGACACTTTTTATGCAAAAACAGGTCTACTCTAATGTGAATCGCGCCCAGCCTCGACATTAGGATCGCGCCCAGCCTCGACATTACTGTCGCTCTCCATGAGGACATTAAGGAGTTGACCGCGCCCCTAATGTCTACACTGGGCATGGTTGACCGTTGACCAGCGTTCACCATCGTTGACTGACTCGTTTGACCAGAATTTTCACCATTACTCAAAGAGACGAGGGGAGTGCCTGTTCACTTTAATCTCTATTTTCTTTTTCCCTATACATGTGTGTCTTGCATTGTCTATGTCTTTGAACTAAAGTCATGCCACTAGGACACAAGTTGTTAAAAAGTGTGGGGTGGGAGAGTCTGTCTGTCTGTTGTGTCAGCATGTTTACTTTTTTCTTGCATCTGCACCGTGTCTACACGTTTCTTTAAAAAATGAATGAAAAGTTTGAAATTTCTCCTATTCCTTGAATATGCAGTATTGAATATTGATGATGTGAAATAGATGATGCTAATTATATTGTATTTTTCTTGTGAAAACTGATTTATCCGATTACATGAGAATTTAACCCACTACGTGTCTTTAGAGTTGAGATAAACAGGGATGTGGAGTTGATAGAATCGTCCTAAAGAGACTTGACAAAACATTCAAAGGATCGGATTTCTAACTATATGGTTATATGGATTCAGTGGAGGCTAGCACTTCGAGATTTAATGGTTCAGAGTTTGCTCCGCCACTGCAGCGTTTATGTAAGTAGGCTAGACGGGAAAACATACCGTCCTATCTCTAGTTCGAAGTAACCGGAAAAATGTGAGTGACCCTCATCTTGACTCGTGTAAAAAAAGGCGAGGATGAGAAAGAGCGAGGAGGTATTTCCATATGCTTGCAGGCGATGATTGGACCTCCTTAGAAGGAAAAGGACAACCAATTCCCAATAAAGGAGCACAAATCAAGGAAAAAATTAGCCAAGTTGTGAAGTTTTACACACAAAAAGGTGAAGTACCTCATTCATACATCAAGAGCCAAGGCCAAAAAAGTTCACTACATCAAAAGGTGTCCAACAAAAAAGAACAAAAAGCTCCAAAACCTTGAAGCTCGAATGTATCATGTGCCAGAAAAAGCAATGAAGTATAACCATATAGCTGGAGTACGGAATAGAAAATGCAGATCATGGGTCTAAAAAGGGACTATCTCCCACTCATCCGAAGTCATTTGAATTTCAGCTCAAAAGTAACATGTATCATGTTAATTCTGTGTTAAGTGATGGACCAAAATTATACGAATCAAAAACACAGTAAAACCCACCAAATTAGACTATTGGTCTATTTAACTTCTACTTGTTAGTCCCGATATATTTCTACAGGGTATTTTGGCGCTTAGAGAGAAAACACGCTAAGGAGGAGTTTTTAAGCGGAAAATGAAGAACGAGTCATTCCAGGTCACGACCATGCTACACTCAAAATCAGCCTTAACATCCTTCATGGAACCGACTTGGAATCACTCAAATATTCTAGAACCGTCGGCAAATGGACAAGAACGCAAGGCAAAAGCACCGAGCCCGGTAAAGGCCAAACAAGGGCAATTTCATCGGATTTGGGATTTCGACCATGTTCCAAGCAGAATTTGGCTTAGGTTCCTTCTTGAGATCATCTTAGAATGACATTTTCATTCAAAATACACTCTCCAAAATCCAAGAAGCTCCGGCCAAAGCTCCGGTCAGATCCGGTCAAACCGATGGCTTTTGTGAAGAAGTCACAAGCTTCTAGAAGGGTGGCTCCTCCACTCTCCTCCCTCCAAGTGGCGGCTCCTCCTCCTCTCCTCCCATAGCAGCCGGCGGCTTTCCTATTCACCCCATGTGGCACCTCCTCCTTGCTCCTCCATGGAAAAGATGACAAGTGGTGGCTCCTCCACCACATCTTCATCTCCTCCTCCTCCACCCTTGGATGCTCCTCCACATGCCACCATCTCCACCACCCATCCTCCTCCTCTTTGGCTATAAATACAAGCCTCCCCTTCACTTGTAACACACCCCAAAATGTGGAGAGCTTCTCTCTCTACAAAATCTCTCTAAATCTCTCTAGCTTTTGTGGGCACAATTATGTAATTTTGCTTTGGAAATAAAGGAAAGCTCCCTTGGCGCTTCAACGGTTGTAAGTATCTCTTAGTATTTATTTATTTAACTGTTGTCTTTAATTCCTTAGTATAATGTTTAGCGCGATGAATAGTAGCTAAACTAGTAGTTCGGTCTAAGGGGCGCACTTGTATTATAAAATGTTTTAAGACTATTAACTTAGTGTTTAGTCTTAGTATTCAAAACTTGTTCTATGTGCCATATATAGTCAGAGTTTCCAAGGTTGAGTGGATGCTGTAACAAGCAAAGCTCTTCTGTGGGAATTCGTGATCATACTCAGGTAGTGGAAGCTGTAACAAGCAAAGCTATCTGAGGAGTTCGACTCATCCTAAATCCCATCTGGTCGAGCGTAACTGTGAGATCAGGTGGATGCACCCAGGCTAGCATACCTTAGGGTATTGGCGCTAGACTGAAATAGAACAGGAGTTGCTTTAAACCGGTGTTGCAAGTCTTGAGCTGTAACTAGCCTCGATTCACCGTTTGAATACTTAGATGATTCACTAATGGTCAATGATAAACAGGATATAATACAAGTCCCCTGAAACCGAACATTTCTCGTAATCATTAAAATAGTAATTTACTTTCCAGTATTAAAACCAACCAACCAATCAATCAATCAAAATAGCTGGTAGCTTTAAAACCAACCAACCGACCTTAAACACGTTCCCACGCTGCGTAATCCCCCCGAAGAACAATTATTCCCCTAGTTCCCTTGGGTTCGACCCCTACTTACCAAGTACTACCCAGTAGTATAGTTGCGAGTAGCGGACTATTATAAATTTATTTGCACAATCGCTTTGACGATGAGCGGTTCTGTCATTAAGCATGATGATGTGAGTAACGATTGAGTTATGCATAGAAAAGCTAAATCTAAACTAGCAACTCATATTCATGTGCATCTGTTCAAGACGTCGTAGAAATGGTGGTGTTATATTTGTTTTTCTTCTATGACTCGTTCTTGTTCGGGACGAACAAGTTTAAGTGTGGGGTGGTTTGATGAGTCATATTTATACGACTCGTCGAACTAACTAATCCCAATTATTTCAACATTTTTATATGCGAACAATTACTTTTTAGTATGGTTTTACATTTCAGGTGTTTCGGAAGCTCTAGGAGGAAACACGCATAAAAGACGGTATTTCATGCCAAAAACTCCACAGTGGTAGATCAGGCCTTTGGAGGTTCGACGGAGTACTGGGACTTGATGAGTGATTTGAAAAATATGAGCTATATGTCGATGTGTAGCTGACTCAATTCTCTACAACTCTCTAATTCACACCGAGAGCAGTCGAGGTAATTTGGATGGTGGAATCATGAGTCTTGGAATTGACGCGCTGGGCGCGCCAATAACGTCTACCTGGGCGCGCCAGATGATGTTAGCGAAGGGTATTAATGATGTCAGCAGGTCTGGGATTTGGCAAATTGAGCCCAAAAATAGATTTAGAAACCCAAAAACTTATAAATTAAGGGTTTGGAGAATGGTTTCCATCATTCTACATTCGACTCTACTTTTAAAGACGCCTCTGGAGGAGAATGCGAAGCTTTTGACGAAGAGAAGAATTTTCTGTTACTTTCATTCCAAAAATACTTGTGTTTTTGTTATGACTATGAGTAGCTAAATTTTTATTTCAGTTTAGGGTTTCGTTTATTGTGATTATGTTTGGAGACTCTTTTCTTATTGCTTAATTCATGGTTTACTAGTTCTTGTTCTTCATCGCATGAATTAAATTGTTAGGTGAAGTGGAAACTTTGCCGTCAAGCTTAATTTGACAACCAATTCTTATCTTTAATATCTACTAGAAAATTTTCCGTATAGGTAGATCGTAACACCTAGATTTAATATTACCTTTGTCGAAATATTATGCTTAGGAGAACTAGAATTATAATACCTTTGCCAGATTAGATTGTGGTGTATCACCTTTGCCGGGATACTTCAGGTTGTTACCTTTGCCGGAATAACCACGATTAGAAACTTGAATTATGATTATTAGCGGTCAATGATAAACGTGTCACAATAGAACCCAAAGCTGAATGTCTTCTCTTTTTGGAATCTTTATTCGTGTTTTGCTCTTTTGCACTCGTAATTGCTAAAAACACTCTTGTTTCTTTATTTGTCTACATATCCAACTTTCAAAACCAGCTCTCTTGTGTTCGACTCTGCTTGCTACTAACTAGTTGTTCGCAGGAAAAAATAAATATTAAATTTGACGCGTCAGACGACGGGCGTCACCAGTCCTCAAAATCCTTCTTAAAACTTATGTTATTTTGTATGCGAACTTGCTCTCTTATAGCTTCCATGTATACGTCAACAAAGTCTTTATACATTCCCAATTCTTGTGGCTCAATGTTCTTTTCCTCCCAAGTAAGGGATTCAAGCTCACCTACTATGTGGGGATATATAATAGTCCCCAAAGTGTAGTCCTTCTCCATATTCGAGTCGTCTAATCTTAACTCTTGGGTAGCTTCGCCGGGCTTCCCACAAGAGAAATTTGGCACTTCATCGTCACTTGATTTGGGGACTTCTTCTTCGAAATTATCCTCCTCTCCTTCTATGTTCCCGTTCTCAGCTGCTTGTTGTGCTAATATGCTTCCTAAAACTCGATTTTGTTCAAAAATTTCATCCAAGCATTTGTTAGTTTGATCCAAACTTTGAAACAATGCTTGGGAAGCTTGTAGCATATATATGTTGTCTTGGGCAATCTTGGCTTGGTTAGCTTGTACTATGACTAGCATTTCCATGTTGAAGAGTCCACTATTAGATTAAGGATCCGAAGGATATTGAGGGTAGGAGTCGTCTATGAATGAACATTGGCTAATATCCCAATTTGGAGAGTATGAATGTGCTGTATTGCCACTATCTCCCCAATAATAGTTATGTTGCTCCTCTTTTTGGTCATCCCATTTTGGAGTGTAATACTTTGTTGGGTAGCCATGTTCTCTCCAATAAAAGTTTAGTTTTTCCTCCTCTTGGTTGTATCATTCATTGTACTCGACTTGTTGATTGTATGAATACATCCTCGCAAAACAAAAAGAACATAAGTTAGCAAGGATATGCGTAGAGGATGTACAAAATAAAGAACAAAATATTTACAAGACTAGTCGAGATATCCACACAACCTAAGCTAATGACAAGTTAATGCATTGCTCCCCGGCAACGGCGCCATTTGACGTGGTGTATTTTGAGCGTCAAAAATAATTTATAAAATTGGTAAGTACCGAGTCGTCCAAGGGAGCAATTGTAAACTTACGCGCTATGTAAGGTTATGCTTCTATTTATCCTAGTCTTAAGCGAATATTTTGTTTGGCTTTATAATATAAAATAAACAAGTAAAGGTTTTGTCGATTTCAAGAGATATTTCGGAGAACTACTTCACTTACCTAACATTTGAATCGAGTTTATTTATCTAGCATGCATGGATTTGCCTATGTTTATTAGAAAATAGCCGCACACTCCAAGTATAAACCTCACCCTTTTGGCGCTATTGGTTTATGTTGGAAATGTACCTTAAACTACGAACCTCACCCTTTCGGCTCTATTTGTTCGAATCAAGTAACTCGCTGATGTTTATCGACTCTCGTCGCGTAACAGGGGAGTCCTTGTCGTAGAACGAGCCTTCCCCGATATAAACTTGGGCTACTCTCGTAGTCACCGAGTTTATAACGTGTATTTTACTTAATATTTGGATATTAAATATCACCCTTTCGGCGCTATTGACTTAATATCTCAATGCAATACACTTAGACCTTAAAAAAACTAATTGAGTCAAAGGATGGGCAGTCAGTCAGATTCTCATCAAGTTAGCATCCAGCTTATGAGCCCGAAGGTCATTTGGTGAGACCCAAATAAAATGGCAGATTTAGATTACTATCAAGCTCAAATGACAGATTGAGATTACTTTTATTTCCACATTTGCTCAAGTTTAAAGATGTATCGCCTAGAGGTCGGCAATGTGCAGGGTAAGGGTGGGGTATAACCGTTTTTCGTGATCCAATGAACAGTACAGGACTGGTAAAGGCAGGGTAGAGTAGTTTTTCTATGTGCGCAGTGTACTTATGGGCAGGGTAAAATTAGGGTAGGATCGAGTAGGGTATGGTCCGATAGGATAAATTCTAGCATAATTTGAGAAAAAACTTATAATATGAATGAAAAATAGTAGGGTAAGACATGGTATGATAGGATAGGTGGACAGGATATGATATGAGGGTAGGGTGTATTTTTCGTGACCCTAACCCTGTCTTAGGCTTTGTGGTCAGAATATGTTAGGGTACGAGGATAGAATGGGACAGGGTATGAATCGGACAAGGTAAAAGTGACCCTATGACTATTTTGACTCTAGGATCAAATGCTGATACGACCAAGGGACCAAGCCAGTGTTTTCTAGACGACTGGTCGCTGTTCGCGCTGCCGTATCAGGCATGCAGGCCATACACCCCAACCGTTTTAGTATTCGGATGTTGGAGGTGGGAATCGACTTCAGGCTCCCTTTGACACATATCCTTTTGGTGTGGGAATGTGACACCAATTGAGCTGCAGCTTAATTGGTGTTAGTGGCATACTAAAACCACTATCTAAAGGGTGTGGGCATCTCGTGTTCGAGTCTCACTACCAACATCCTCTACCAAAGGTTGGAGTGCAGGCCTGCAGGCCTGATACGGCAGCGCGGGCAGCGTCCATGAAACACTGGCATGGTCCCTTGGTCGTATCAAATGCCTACACCTATATCGCCCGACAATAAACAACATTTAGCGACAAAAAGGTACAAGTACAACCCAGCCATATATGGTTTCAAATTTTTGGGACCACCAGTTCAGATGATGACCCCCGGGTCCACTCTACCTAAAACCAAGACAGACCATCATCACCAACAAGCATCCTCAGACTCGCGCCTGCAAAGAATCAGACGGTGGAGATTCGCCCAAACTCTCGTCGGAGAGTATAAAGATCCGTCGTAGTCACCACCCCTGGTCCAACAAAAATTAAAAAATAAAAAACTGCCCAAAATTGGGTCTGTCTCAAACCATCAACTAATTATCAGCATCACCATCAATAGGTCAAGCACGCCGCCGTCAGGATGGTAGTGACATTGATATATAACGACCCACGTTTCATTTTTTGGTTCGGCCATGGAGAAAATATAAAAGGGTCCGCATATGACAGATCATCAAAGAGGTTGCAATTATATTATAACAGTTTTTTTTAATGATAGCCTTGATCTTTATTTGATTTGGATTATGTCTCGGATCAAATCCTAGCTCGGGCCCCTTATACCACCTTACGTATAAAACATTACAGCTTAAAATCAGTAAGACTATGAACAGCTGATAACAATGTATGATGGAACAAAAGCCTGCTCTTCTCTGCAAATATTCCCTTCCATTGTTATTCATTCCTCTCTCTCTCTCTCTCTCTCTTAATCAAACTCTCTAACTCTACAGTCTACTCAATTTGCCAATTTGGTCATCTGGCTCATTATAGTTAATATCCTGCTTTTACAATTCTCAAAGCTCACACCGCCATCTCTGCCAGAAATTCTCCACCGGCCTGTTTCCATTTTTTTCTTCATAATTCATCGATCCTATCTCTCTCCGTTTAATTTTAATCTTTACTCCAACAGCTTCCCCAAGTACTCCATATATAGAGAGCTTCTGCATCTCTGAAGCTCAGCTTTACATTCAGAGGGAGGGAGTTTTAGCTTTGTGGCGGCGCTACACTGTTTTGAGTTGATGGAGTCATAAATGCAGAGAGAGAGAGAGATGGAGGCTCCAATTTAAAACTGGGATTCTGGTTTATCAATATTCCGTCAGTTAATACGAAGTTCGATCCTCACAGCCACGCTCGAATTTATCACTTGTGTATCTTTCTCAAATGAATTCGTTATTTCGTTACGTATGAAATAATATATTGCGATTAATGTTTTTTTTTTGGTTTTGTTACCGTTGCAGAGGAAAAATATAGTTGGCCAACCGACATGGATAGATTTGTTTTCCCCCAAGGAGGAGGAGCAGCCAGCTCGCTCATGGGCGCTGCCCAGCTTCCGTTGACGACATCTGCTTCAGCTACAAGGTTCATGTCCAAACCCAAGGCGGAGAAGAAGAGCCACTCCGAGGCGGAGAGCAGACGCCGGAAAAGGATCAACGACCACCTCGTTACCCTTCGTAGCATCCTACCCAGCAAAGTCAAGGTAATTCATTTTCTCAGCTACGTACTTCGATATATTTCTCTCAGTTTTCGTTGACCTCACCAAGATGGTCGATCGTGTTGTAGACCGATAAGGCGACGCTGCTGCTGGAAACAGTGCAGCACGTGAAGGAGCTGCAGCAGAAGTTTGCGGAGGTGGGGCTGCCATCGGAGTCGGACACTGTCAGCGTCAGCCGATGCGAAAACGCGGATGATGATGATGAGAAGAAAAACGATTTAGTTGTGAAAGCAACGGTTTGCTGCGAGGACAGGGCTGAATTAAAAAGAGACTTGGTTCGAGTGATTCGGTCGGTTAGAGGAAACATGACTCGAACCGAAATGGCCACCGTTGGTGGTCGGACGAAAGTTGTGATGGATTTGAAATTAGGAGTTGAAAGCAGCGGAGGGGATCAGGAGGAGATTGGGAGGCTGAAGAGAGGGCTTAGGGCGGTGGTGGAGAATAGAGTTTCGGGTCATTCGTTTGGGGTTGGTGGTCGTCTGACGGTTAGTAATAAACGGGGTCGGTTCGTTATGTCGGATAATGGTGGGATGTCTAGCTAACTTTTTCTAAGAGCATCTCCATCATGATAAAAAAAATTATGTCATTCATCTCTTTTATTTTTTTTCTCTCTCATTTAATCATTCTTAGACCAAATCAATCACATGCACCCCACTCATGATCAAAAAAAAAGTTTATCATCAGTCTCTCTTATCACTACATAAATTATAGCTCATAAATATTAAGATTAATAAAAATATATCAAAGTGTATCTCGTTTTATAGAGCTCAAAAATTACGAATATTGGTATTTATTCTGATTTTTTTACTTTATAATTTAGAAGATATATTTGTTACAAGATCAAAATAAAAACTGTAATGTTTCTTACACAGGACACGTGTCGCATTGCAATTGGTTCACGACTCATGATCAAATCTATTTTTTTGATCATGAGATGATCTTTTTTACAAAATATCATGGGATGATCAAAACTATGATCAAAAAGATCGGGTTGGGGTGCATGATTTTTTTTATCATCTCTCATGATACTTTTCTATGATAAAAAAACCCATGATGGGAATGCTCTAAGGTGATGTGTGTAAACTCTCTAATTCAGAGTACATATATGGTTAGTTCCGAAAACCCTGCTTATACAATCTTATCTTATTTATTTACCGAGTATTAAAATTGATTTATTATTAAATAAGGAAACCGATAAAAATAGATCATGAAATTACTACATTCTGTCAAATTATGGTCTGAACTATCAAAAATAGCAATTCATGGACAACTATAGATTTTTCAAACTAATTGCCAATTGGTGTCTAAAAATGTAGGTTATGATATAATTGAAGGGCATAATAAGTTGTGTTTTTATTCATTTGGTCACGTAACATTAATTAGTCAAATTTAACTGACAAATAAATTTCATTTGGCCAATGAATCGTCAGATTTAAATTTAATAGTTCGAACAATAATTTCACAGAAGATAATAATTTCTTTTTTTTGTCAGTTTTCCTAAATAATACTCCATTGGCCCAACTCGTCCACCGATCATTTGTGCACTTATCCACACCCATTACGCCAAAATCTAAATCATAGCCGAACGGTTCACTTTTATTCATTCATTCATTTCTTTGATGGGTATAGGGGTCAACAATTGATTAACAAATCAAAATACACATATAATAACTTTTACCATACTCATCATATCCTCTTACTCTATAGTCTATACATACCATATCCATTAAACAATACACAGGATAAGAGTACCGTGCCCTCTTTCAAGATCAAATCAAAATACACATATAATAACTTTTACCATACTCATCATATCCTCTTACTCTACAGTCTATACATACCATATCCATTAAACATTACGCAGGATAAGAGTACCATGCCCTCTTTCAAGATCCTATACTTTTATCATGTCCTATCTTGTTTTACATTATCCTACCTTGCCTCTCTCCCTACTTTTGTCAATCAAAGTTTCAATTTTTACTTCAAATTATGTTTGACCTCACCCTATCCGATCCTACCTTATCAACCCTGATATGATTTTGCCCACGGGTCACTCTGTGAGTATAAAAAAATTGCCCCACCATGCCGCAGATTCATCGGATCATGACAAAAATTATCTTACTCTTCTCTTACCTTGCCCTCTTAGGGCAGAGTTACCCGTACTCTATCCATTGTCGACCCTTATATAAACACCAGAAGTTTGGACAAATTGAGCTTCAACATTAAGTCATATGCCTAAAAATCCTTAAAAGATCCAGGCTCGATCCAACCCTCAACTCAGCCCTAAAGGCCGAAAATTGAACTAGGTAAAATTTTAAGTTATTATTTATAAAATTGATATATTCAATTACCATTTGTAAGAACTAACAAAATATGATATATGATGTTTTACATATGTTGTGAAACTTATGATTTGAATAATACCGATCAAATTTGTGTACATGGAAAATCCAAGTTATGTATACTATTGATGATAGGGTTAAAATCACATATAAAGTTGATTTTTGATACAAAATATAAAGTTCGTCAAAATCAACTTATAATTCGTCACTTTTTTAGCCGAAAAATGAAAAAGACTACATAATTCGTCAGTTTTATTTTATAATTCGTCACTTTTCAAGCCGAAAAATGAAAAAGACAACATAGTTCGTCAGTTTCATTTTATAATTCGTCACCAAGGAAATGTACCAAAAATCAGAATTTAATCTCATTCATTCAAATTACAAGATCAAGGGCTATGATTAGTTTGTATTTTGTACCAAAAAATCAATCTTGTACCTGATCACTTTCCATTGAGGATATATGAAAACAATGTTCCAATTTTTAAGAATTTTTATGAGTCGTAAAGAAATGTCCAAAGCACGCCTAATATTTTAATATAGTGTCGATGACCCTGAAAAATAAGTGAGGCCAGACCCGATCCTTTTACCCTTTAAAACTTAGGGCCTTCTGATCAGGCCTATTATTTTGCTTGAAGCTCAGTTTGATCCAACCTCTAAAATTTTCTCAATTTTTTTAGCCTACTAGATCACACCAGAACCAGATGCCCTAATAATTAAAGTTATCACCGGCCCAATAGCGTACTGGTAGAATAGTGGGCGGGCCGATAGTGGATGGTTGACACGGTTAACAAGTTAAACAGACTAATTCTTAACGGTTACATATTAAGATGGTGTATTTCGTAGTTAGCGGTTACACTGCAGAACAACTAAAGTAAATGGTAGCAACAAAAGTAACAGAAACCAACAAAATAAATTAGTATGGTCACCAGAAATTGAACCTGACGCAAGGTTGTCATAATCGAGTTTTTATCTTGACTTATTTTAGCTAGGTGGAATCGAAACGTACACTCGACTCGTAAAAATCATCGAGTTTACCTTATATTAAAATATTATTAAATTTTAATTTTAATTTTACAGCACTAAAGTACAAATGAATCGAATTTCAAATTTATAATTTAATTCTAAAGTGGAAAAATATCAAATTTTCATGTGGATTCTTAAAAATCAAACTAAAAGAAAATATTTCACTGTTACACAATTTTAGCGATTTTATCCAATTTTATCCAAATTTATGTGATTCTACCCGATTTAACGATTTTATATGAGGTAAACTCGTTTCAAAGTCCGATTCCATAGGAAAACGAGTTTAGGTGCGATTTAACACAAAACATATACCTAAAATCGTAAAATCAGACGAGTTCAATCATCAAATAATTTTAAATGATGTAGATGTAAATCTACAAATCAAAGCGAATACTTCAATCATCAAATAATTTTAAATGATGTAAATCTACAAATCAAATATTTAGAAAAGAATTTCATTTAAATAAGCAAAAAGCATATCCGATATTCTGTAATATAAATAATTAGGGAGAGATTAGTTGGCAACTTAGTATAAGTAGAGTGTTCAAGAAAACGGTGGCCTAAGTACCTTTTCCTTTTTCTCTTCCTAAAGTTTATAACTTAGAAGTCCTCTTGTTTCCTAGGTTATTTCTTAAGATATCCTTTGAAGTCTGTTTGGCAAAGCTATTTCTTTACCTAGCCACTGTCTCTCGACGACCGGGAAAGAATCAAACAATGAGTGATAATCAGATTGAGGTATTGGCGGACAAATTTAATGGGCAAATGGTCCTATTAATAAAGAAACAAGCTTGGACCAGTACTACAATGGAGTATCGATGGGCTGTGGTGCTAAAACTTGCAACAGGGGAAGGCTTTAATGTGGGAGCGATATCAGGTATATTGAAGAAAGCTTGGAGGATGCCAACCGGAGTAAAATTCGAGGAAATCAATGGCAACATGGCAGTCGCAAAGTTTGACTCACAGGACAAGTTAGAGAAGGTGCTGGAGGATAGGCCATGGACGTTTGATGATCAGATTATTGTAATTAGAAGATGAAGAAATCGGGAAGAAGCCGCACGACCTGGACTTTAGCAAGGTTCACAACTTCACAACATACCGGTGGAACTAATGGAAGAACATATTACGAAAGGGATAGCAGAGTCAATAGGGAGAATGACGTTCGGAAGAAGAAATTTGTGAGGTATAAGGTGGAGATAGACATTAATGAACCAATCAAGAAGGGTACGGTGTGTATGTGGCCCTAGAGGAAGTAGAAGGTGAGCCTTTCTGGGTGGATTTCAAATTCGAAAGAGCTCCTCTGATGTGTACAAAATTCCAGGTCAACATCACATAAAGGCGAGAATCTCAGTGTGAAGAATCAGGAGGCAATTGAGGACGAGGCTGACAGGGAAGGAGTAGTGGAGAAATTCACGGGAATCAACTGGGAATCAAATCGAGGAGGTGGAAACAAATCAGCATCAGATGTTGTCGGAGGTGGGTTTTCTGGTGCCAGAGAAGCCTACCGATGAAGGTGAGAGAGAGGTGATGGAGGTCTTGGAAGGCGAAACGGCATACCCCTTAGAAAAAAGTGCGCAGCCGACTTTTGACAGTATGGTTGCTGAGCAGGTATTGGTTGAATCGGGATATGCGCTGGACCAATGGCCTTTACGCCTCGGGAAACATGGAGAGGATAGTCCGATTCACGAGAATGAAATAATTAAAGGAAAAAGTAAAGTGGTAGACTCGAGAACAATGGAGAAGTTGGGCTGGGATATGCAGTTGGGCTAGGAACATGTATTGGGCCTCCTCACATGTGCAAGTTTGATGCAAGGGGGGAAAGAGGTCTGAGTTTGGCGTCGAGGGAGGTTATAGCAATAGGAAGGTGGGGATACTAAAGAAGAAATCAGAGAGGATTGGAGCGAAGAAAAAGGCGATGAAGATCAAGGCGCGGAGTGGGGGAAATACGAGCCACATGGTCATTCATCATCATGGGTTGGAGGAGATGTGTAATGCAGACTTGGTTGAAGTGCGAATAGGGCTGGTTCCGAACCTAAGGCAGTCAGAAGAAATTATCAGTGTTTTATCGGCGGAGGTCGCTGGCCGGCCCCGCCGAGGACAATGAATGCCTTGGTATGGAACTGCAGAGGATTGGGGAGTGCTTCTGCAGTTCGAGGGAGGCTCTCCGCACTTTTTTTAAGCTGGTGCGGAGCCAGCAGCTTTATTATAGGGTTCAAAAAAGCCTGAACCATGGCATGAACAGCCACAACCCTCAAGCACCGGTCCAAGTTATAAAACCAAGGGCTAAACAGCGCCGAGGGACTGTAAAAAAGAATCAAGGGGGTGCCGCCTCAGCACCAAATAGAGGGCTTCATCGGTGAGGCCACACCCAAAAACACTGAAAAGGAACCTGAGTCTCTCCCCACGCGCGCAGGCGGGATCCCAGAGATTACATACACCAACAGGACTGAATTGCCTGTGAAAAAGAAGGACCAGCATACAAAAAGAGCCGGACATATTAACCAATTAAAAAATTGTGCCGCGCTGGAGAGCCCGGCCTGAGCACTCTTGGCCTGTCGTCATTCCCCTCCTCATCAGCAGGCCCCCTACGCTTAAGTCTGCACCAAGTAGGAAGACTAATGTAGTCACTAACGAGTGCCAAACGAACTGCTTTGGGTAATTCTCTATGTCTGTAGAACACATGGCTGAGCTCTGGAAACACATCGCAATGGCCGCATCATTCAGCTCAGCGGGGATACGCATGATCTTGGCCTTGTTTAAGAGCTTCTGGGTCTCTCTCCATCTCCCATACCGATCCCAGTTTCCAGAATAAGTATATGCGCCCACCTGGTGAATCAGACGATGGGAACTTTGAATTCAGCTTAACTGTCGACCCTCCGCTCTCAACAGAAGCAAAGCAGAAATTAATCCTTCGAAAAAATCATCCAACTCCAGTGCCACCTTAAAACCAAACATGAAAGTGCCTGAAGCATCCCTAAGAATGCCCCCACATCGGAAATTGTTGACAGCAATGGAAAGAGTGTTGCCTATGGAGCTGGGATACCATTTCCTCCATATGCCTTTGATATTGTTGTTTGGCATAGGTAAATGGAGGTTATCCAGAATTAACTGGTTAAGAAAAGTTGGGGTATAAACAGCATTAATCTTGGGACCCAGAGATCTGGCCCATTTCTGCAGCTGAAGTTTAATTTCTGCACAGGGATTTCCATGGATCTTATTGTTTCTGCTCAGCCAGATCTCCCATAGCCCACATGCAGCCATACACATTGCTAAACAGTCCAAATATTTCTTTCTCTTCAGCTTCTCAAACCAGTCTTGCTGTAATTGGACTATCCTTCAAGGAATTGGTTTGTCAAAAAGAGGAGCCACAACATTCCATATGGACTTAGCCAAGTCACTCTGCAGAAATAAGTGCTCCATCTCCTCCCTTCGCTGAGAAATGCAGCACCAGCACACGGAGGCCAAAGAGATACCACAACGCAGGATGTTATCATCAGTAGGGACTGCTCTATGCCACAGCTTCCACACAAAGACACTTATTTTTGGAGGAATCCACGTTTGCCACAAGTGTTTGTATATGTTACTTTTCGGATTAGATTCCCTAACCTTCTCGTAGCAAGCCTTGGTACTAAAAATTCCCGAAGCATCACCCCTCCAAATGAGTTTGTCAGGATAGTCGGACAGAGTGACATTTGGCACTGCTCTATGAAGATCACCTGAAGGCATAAGCAGAAATTGATCTCTAATATCATTGTCCATAATCACCTCTAAGGGTCCAGTGTCTGGCTACTTTAGGAAGTCTCACGCCAAACCATTCACTAAAATGGGACACCTGAATATCCCCTCTGCCAATCTCCCAGAAACTGTCCCTACGGAGCTTCAAAAATAAAAGGCTTCAGAGCGGTCCAAATTGTAGAGTTGTAGGAGCTGTAAAGGTACTTGTCTCTAGCATATTTGGCCCAGATAGAGTTATTGAGCATAAACCTCCACGCGAGCTTACTCAACATGCAATCTTTCACCTCAGTGAGTTTCCTCAGCCCAAGGCCTCCCTCATCTTTTGGCTTACAAATGCAATTCCAATTAACCCAGTGATGTCTAGTATTAGAGCCTCTATCTCAAATGAAGTTTCTCATCACTCTTTCAATGCCATTCAGCACCACCTTAGGAACAGGTAAGATTGAGAGAGTATGAATACTCAACGAAGCAAGAACAGCAGAAATCAGAGTAGCCCTGCCACTCATAGAGAGGAAATTTTTTGCCCAGTGATGGACCATATTTAGAGGAATCATTAAGACAGTTAAACCCACCAAATTGGACGCTTTATCTTGACAACTTTTACTTGTTAGTTTCACTTTTGTTCTACAGGCTATTTCAAGGAGTAGAGATGAAACGAGCTAAAAAGGAGTTCTTGACGCTAAAAGTGGATTACAAGTCAGAACTGGCCATGCTCCGGCAGTACTCCGATTGACAGAACCGCTCGTCGTCAAAGCGATTGTGCAAATAAATTTATAATAGTCCGCTACTCGCAACTATACTACTGGGTAGTACTTGGTAAGTAGGGGTCGAACCCAAGGGAGTCAGTGTGGATTAGTTGTTCTTTGAGGGGGTTTATCAAGCGAGAGAGCGTGTTTTAGGTTGGTTGGTTGGTTTTAAAGCTACCAGCTAAGCGATTAACTGATTGATTGGTTGGTTGGTTTTAGGACTGGAAAGTAAATTACTGATTTTATTATTAAAGAGAAATGTTCGGTTTCAGGGGCCTTGTATTATATTTGTTTATCATTGACCGCTAATGATCATACCAAGTGTTCAAAGATGAATTGAGGCTATTTCTAGCGCAAGATATGATCATGCTAAGTATTCAAACGTTGAATCGAGGCTAGTTACAGCTCAAGACTTGCAACACCGGTTTAAAACAACACTTGTTCTATTTCAGTCTAGCGCCAATACCCAAAGGTATGCTAGCCTGTGTGCATCCACCTGATCTCACAGTTACGCTCGACCAGACGGGGTTTAGGATGAGTCGAACTCCTCAGATAGCTTTGCTTGTTACAGCTTCCACTACCTGAGTATGATCACGAATTCCCACAGAAGAGCTTTGCTTGTTACAGCATCCACTCAACCTTGGAAACTCTGACTATATATGGCACATAGAACAAGTTTTGAATACAAAGGTATACTAAGAGTAAAGTCTAAAACATTTATAATACAAGCGCGCCCCTTCTACCGAACTACTAGTTTAGCTAATATTCATCGCGCTAAACATTATAACTAAGGAATTAAAGACAACAGTTAAATAAATAAATACTAAGAGATACTTACAACCGTTGAAGCGCCAAGGGATTCTTTATTCCAAAGTAATATTACATAATTGTGCCCACAAAAGCTAGAGAGATTTAGAGAGATTTTGTAGAGAGAGAAGCTCTCCACATTTTGGTGTGTGTTACAAATGAGGAGGAGCACTTCTATTTATAGCCATGGAGGAGGAGGAGCAAGAGTGGAGATGGTGGCATGTGGAGGAGCATCCAAGGGTGGAGGAGGAGGGTTTGAAGATGTGGAGGAGGAGCCACCACTTGTCATCTTTTCCATGGAGGAGCAAGGAGGAGGTGCCACATGGGGTGAATAGGAAAGCCGCCGGCTGCTATGGGAGGAGAGGAGGAGGAGCCGCCACTTGGAGGGAGGAGAGTGGAGGAGCCACCCTTCTAGAAGCTTGTGACTTCTTCACAAAAGCCATCGGTTTGACCGGATCTGACCGGAGCTTTGGCCGGAGCTTCTTGGATTTTGGAGAGTGTATTTTGAATGAAAATGTCATTCTAAGATGATCTCAAGAAGGAACCTAAGCCAAATTCCGCTTGGAACATGGTCGAAATCTCAAATCCGATGAAATTGCCCTTGTTTGGCCTTTACCGGGCTCGGTGCTTTTGCCTTGCGTTCTTGTCCATTTGCCGACGGTTCTAGAATATTTGAGTGATTCCAAGTCGGTTCCATGAAGGATGTTAAGGCTGATTTTGAGTGTAGCATGGTCGTGACCTGGAATGACTCGTTCTTCATTTTCCGCTTAAAAACTCCTCCTTAGCGTGTTTTCTCTCTAAGCGCCAAAATACCCTGTAGAAATATATCGGGACTAACAAGTAGAAGTTAAATAGACCAACAGTCTAATTTGGTGGGTTTTACTGTGTTTTTGATTCGTATAATTTTGGTCCATCAGATTACCCCACACTTTTAGTTGTTCGTCCCGAACAATGCTATTAAAGGGCGTGCACACAATCCATGTAAAAACTTTGAATATGAAAGTGAGACTATGAACTAGATTTATCCTGGTTCATGCATTACTACTTATTACTAAATTAAACTGTGTAAATAAGTAGAAGTAACTTGATACGTGTACCTTCGTGCCGAGATGCAAATTATATTGGATGTTTCGGGAGATAGCCCTTTTTAGGCTCCTGGACTGCAACCTCGGGATCGTCTCTTACTATATGGTTTTCTTGTAGCTTTCTCTAGCACGTGATTCGGTTCGGGTTTCACTGGTTTGAGTACTTTGATTTTCTTTTGGCGAGGGACTGCTTTTTGTAGTGAATTGGCCTTTGGCCTTTGATTTGACGTTTTGAGTTCTTCACTTTTGTTCGGTTAAAACCTTCACAATTTTGGGCCTTAGGCCTCTTGATTTGCTTCTTCGAGCTTTTCGCCTTTTTGTGGTTTTGCAAGTCCATTTTCTCAAGCCTTTTTGGGAGGTCCAATCATCGCCCGCAAGCCTATGGAAATATCTCCCCGCTCCTCTCTTTTTTGCCGTTTTCGCGCGGGTCAAGGTGAGGGTCGCTCATCTATTTTCTCGGCTACTTTGACTGTCGTTTTCGCGCGGGTCAAGATGAGGGTCGCTCATCTATTTTCTCGGCTACTTTGACCGGAGATAGGACGGTCTGATTCCCGTCCTCGCCTTTTGCATTGCATGGCGGAGATGACTTCAATTTTCACTGAAACCCGAAGTGCAGCCTCCACTGACTTCGAAAACCATATAGTTTGATCTGATCCTTTAATTGCTTGCCAAGCCTCTCTATGGCAGTTTATATCAACTCCACATCCCTAGTTATCTCAGCACAAAGGGACAAATGAGAAGTTACATTCTAAGTTTTTAAACAGTTGAATTTTCACAAGGTTAATGCATGAATTATGACTTATCTTTTTCACATTCTTAAGTTCATATTTTCAAAAAGATATTATTTATTAACTAATATATACAGGAGGTTCTCACCCCACACTTCTGAACGAAGTCGTGCCTTTCAGCAAGACTTAGTTTAAAAGCCATGCAAGCAGTTGTTATACGAGAAGGAAATGATATTAAGGAAAAGGAAAGACAGAACTCCCTTTAAGGTGTCGAGTGAACGACATGGCTCGAGGCTGGATAATCGAGGGAGTTCGGCTGGGGCCTTGAACTCTGAGCGTAGCCCTATCTGGCTTAATGTTGCACCCAAGTCCGATTCCTGAATAGTCATTTCTTCTATGCACCAAGTGGGTGAGAGCAACTTATTGAAAAAACTAAATGACAGAAAATAAAAAGACAGAAAATAAAGTGCAGAAAGTAAGATAGTGTCGGGTTACCTCCCGACCAGTGCACTTGTTTAACGTCGTTGGCTCGACAGTACCTCAATCATGGATCATAAGGTCGGATCCCAAGGGTGAGTGAGGTCAAACTTTTTCTCGGCAGCCCTTTTGCTCCGAGGGGGTGAGGCTTCTTTGACCATAGCTGCTGGTCCATTGAGTCGTGCTTTCTTGTTTCTCCTTCCGGGTTTCCATTCTTTCGGCCCATGTCTTTGCCGCCTCTTCATGTTGGAATAGTTGGCACCTTTGTGAGTTTGGAAATTTGGTTTTGTGCCATTACATGTAGGCGACATCAAGCATGCGCCTCTGCCAATCCTCTTTATTGTGGCAGTGATGGATGGTTTTCTTGGAACGAGTGAGTTTTCAGACGGTTTTCCTTGTTGAGTCGTGGTGAGTGGGACCGGGGCTTTCTCAAACAGTTCGGCAATGAGGTCCGGGACTTCCTCGGGTGCTCCGAGCGCAAGGACCGGGCCTGGCTTGATTTCTTCGGCCGCTTCAGCAGTGAGGTTCGGGATTTCTGTTGGTTCGGTAATTAGGACAGTGATTTCCTTGGATGGATTGGTGATAAGGACCGGGTCTGATTGGGGTAGTTCTTCTTCGGTCATTTGCGGGTCCTCATCCTCAGTCGGCTCCTCGGGTTCAGCCGTCCTTTCAGTTGTTCCTGAATCGGTTTCGGCCGTGAATTGGTGCATCGCGGCACTCAATTGCTGCATGTTTGCGGCCAATTGTTGGGTGTTAGCTGCCAGCTCTTTTTCTGCCGCCCATAATTCAGTTTTAGCTCTGATTTGTTGCATTGTGTTTTCCAACTGCTGGATGCTAGATGCCAGCTCCGTTATACCGTCCTTGAGTGGCTCGGCCTGATCTTGGCTCGGTCTTGACCTTGCGGCCAAATCATTGATTAATATCCAAAGATCATCCACGGTTAAGTCCCACATTGATCCTCCTGCTGCATTATTTAGCTGGTCCCACTCATGTGGCAACATTCCACAGAGAAATTTTATTTGAAGATCGGAGTTGGTAAATCCATGGTGCGGGCAGCTCGTCACAATGGAATCGAAGTACCATAAGTACTCATCCAATGTTTCGTCCCGGGATTGCGTTATTTTGTTGATCTTCTCGCGGATTTCAAGTTTGAAGGGTGGTGGGGAAAACTCCTCAGTGTTCCAAGGTTCCATTCCGTAGTAGTAGGACTTGGTGAATTGCATGATAAAAGAAAAAAGAAAAAAGAAAATAGAACAACTATTCCTATGCACAACTCCCCGGCAACGGCGCCAATTTGACAGAACCGCTCGTCGTCAAAGCGATTGTGCAAATAAATTTATAATAGTCCGCTACTCGCAACTATACTACTGGGTAGTACTTGGTAAGTAGGGGTCGAACCCAAGGGAGTCAGTGTGGATTAGTTGTTCTTTGAGGGGGTTTCTGAAGCGAGAGAGCGTGTTTTAGGTTGGTTGGTTGGTTTTAAAGCTACCAGCTAAGCGATTAATTGATTGGTTGGTTGGTTTTAGGACTGGAAAGTAAATTACTGATTTTATTATTAAAGAGAAATGTTCGGTTTCAGGGGCCTTGTATTATATTTGTTTATCATTGACCGCTAATGATCATACCAAGTGTTCAAAGATGAATTGAGGCTATTTCTAGCGCAAGATATGATCATGCTAAGTATTCAAACGATGAATCGAGGCTAGTTACAGCTCAAGACTTGCAACACCGGTTTAAAACAACACCTGTTCTATTTCAGTCTAGCGCCAATACCCAAAGGTATGCTAGCCTGTGTGCATCCACCTGATCTCACAGTTACGCTCGACCAGACGGGGTTTAGGATGAGTCGAACTCCTCAGATAGCTTTGCTTGTTAAAGCTTCCACTACCTGAGTATGATCACGAATTCCCACAGAAGAGCTTTGCTTGTTACAACATCCACTCAACCTTGGAAACTCTGACTATATATGGAACATAGAACAAGTTTTGAATACAAAGGTATACTAAGAGTAAAGTCTAAAACATTTATAATACAAGCGCGCCCCTTCTACCGAACTACTAGTTTAGCTACTATTCATCGCGCTAAACATTATAACTAAGGAATTAAAGACAACAGTTAAATAAATAAATACTAAGAGATACTTACAACCGTTGAAGCGCCAAGGGATTCTTTATTCCAAAGTAATATTACATAATTGTGCCCACAAAAGCTAGAGAGATTTAGAGAGATTTTGTAGAGAGAGAAGCTCTCCACATTTTGGTGTGTGTTACAAATGAGGAGGAGCACTTCTATTTATAGCCATGGAGGAGGAGGAGCAAGGGTGGAGATGGTGGCATGTGGAGGAGCATCCAAGGGTGGAGGAGGAGGGTTTGAAGATGTGGAGGAGGAGCCACCACTTGTCATCTTTTCCATGGAGGAGCAAGGAGGAGGTGCCACATGGGGTGAATAGGAAAGCCTCCGGCTGCTATGGGAGGAGAGGAGGAGGAGCCGCCACTTGGAGGGAGGAGAGTGGAGGAGCCACCCTCCTAGAAGCTTGTGACTTCTTCACAAAAGCCATCGGTTTGACCGGATCTGATCGGAGCTTTGGCCGGAGCTTCTTGGATTTTGGAGAGTGTATTTTGAATGAAAATGTCATTCTAAGATGATCTCAAGAAGGAACCTAAGCCAAATTCCGCTTGGAACATGGTCGAAATCTCAAATCCGATGAAATTGCCCTTGTTTGGCCTTTACCGGGCTCGGTGCGTTTGCCTTGCGTTCTTGCCCATTTGCCGACGGTTCTAGAATATTTGAGTGATTCCAAGTCGGTTCCATGAAGGATGTTAAGGCTGATTTTGAGTGTAGCATGGTCGTGACCTGGAATGACTCGTTCTTCATTTTTCGCTTAAAAACTCCTCCTTAGCGTGTTTTCTCTCTAAGCGCCAAAATACCCTGTAGAAATATATCGGGACTAACAAGTAGAAGTTAAATAGACCATCAGTCTAATTTGGTGGGTTTTACTGTGTTTTTGATTCGTATAATTTTGGTCCATCACCGATCAAGCCACAACTAAGTCCCAATGACTTGTTCCAACAAAGATCAAGAACACAAGTGAAATGCCAAGTATAAGTGCCTTGTCCTTTGATGTCAACCAAGAAGCAACCAAGGGGCAACCAAAGTCTAACCGGAGTTGCATGGGAACCGATGGCTTTTGGAGGCAAAAGATCTCATTCCACTCAACTAACCCACTCCCTCCACCTCATGGCCGGCGGCTACCATGGGGAAGTGCCACATGGCCGGCGGCTTTGTGGCTTGTGCCACCTATGGCCGGCGGCTTTTGGCCCTCCTCTCCCCTCTTGACAAGTGTGTGGCTCTCCTCTTCTCCCCTTGCCTATAAATAGAGAGCTCCCCCTCCTTGAATCAATGCCTCATGTCCCAAATTGTGTCCCAAAAATTGTAGTCCCAAGTTCTAGTCCCATTTTGGTTCTTTGATCACTTGTTGCTTGGATAGAAATCTCTCTACAATCCATCCCACAATCCTTGTAAACACTTTACTTTGAATCAAAAGCTCCAAGTTTGTTCTTGAGTTTGAGTGTGTTCTTGAGTTTTACTTTCGAAAACCTTTACTTTCCTTGTCTTTACTTTCCAAAACCTTTACTTTCTTGTCTTTCGAAAACATTTACTTTTCAAGCACTTAGCTATGATATCCACCCCTATGGATATTCGTAGCTAAACCCTTCATTCGGTTGAAGGGGTGTGCTTGTATCATAAAATGTTTTAGACCCTTTGACGGATGCACAGTCGTCGTGTGCAAAAGTCAAGAATATATTTATAAGTCCGCTACTCGCGACTTCACTACTGGGTAGCAAGTGGTAAGTGATGGACCACAATTGTATGAATCATAAACACAGTTAAACCCACCAAATTAGACTTTTTGTCTATTTAACTTTGGCTTGTTAGTTCCAATATTTATCTACAGGGTATTTTGAAGTCTAGAGAGAATACAGGCTAAGGAGAAGTTTTAAAGCTGAAAATGAATTACGAGTCATTCCAGGTCGCGACCAAATTCTGACTTTCAAGAACCGGACGTGGAACCACTCAAAACAAATCCAACCGAGGGGCAACCAGAGTCAGTCCGGAGCTGAAAGGACCGATGGCTTTTTGGGATAAGCTCACAAAACACACTCCACCACTCCCCTTCCTCAACATGGGCGGCGGCTAGCGAGGCTTCTCCTCTCCTTGCAAGCCATGTGGCCGGCGGCTTTGGGAGGAGATGACATCACCCGATGGCTTTTGCTTCCTCCTCTTCCCTTGTGACAAGTGGCTTCTTCTCATCCACATCCATGCCCTCCCTTAGCCTATAAATAGAGCTCCTCTTCCCTTTGTAATATCATCCTCATTTCAAAACATCATCCATCACAAAGCTCTAGCTTCTCTCTAGATTTTGGGCACTACTCTTGTAAACACTTGTTTTAAATCTATAATACTCCTGTTGGTTCTTGAGTATTCTAGTAGTTCTTGAGTTTACTCTTGTTGGTTCTTGAGTATTCTCCTTTACTTACTGTCTTTCAAAAACCCTCGAGTACTTAGCTATTGTATCCACCTCTATGGATATTCGTAGCTAAACCCTTCATTCGGTTGAAGGGGTGTACTTGTATCATAAAATGTTTTAGACCATATTCTTAGTGCCTCTTGTGTTCAAAACTTGTTCTATGTGCCATATATTAGGTTAGAACTTCCAAGGTTGAGTGGATGCTTGGAATGGCAAAACTCTTCCGTGGGGTTCATAAACATACTCGGATAAGTGGATGCTTGGAATGGCAAAGCTTATCTGAGAAGTTTGACCTCTTTTAAACACCATTTGGTTGATCGGGAATGATTGATCAAATGGATGCACACAGGCTAATATACCTTGGAATGGGGTATTAGTCTAAATAGAACAAGTGCTCTATGTCTTGGAATGGACTAGACAATGTGGCAAATTGAGTGCTTGGAATGGCCTTGATACACTTTTGAATACTTAGTAGGATCATTAAAGGTCAATGATAAACATACTATGATACAAGGCCCCTGAAGCCGAATACTTTCTTAACTTAAAACATCACCTGCACCTTACTTCCTCAATATCAATTGCAATATCAACTGATTACTATCCGGAAGACTTGTCCTTCACACAACCACTCACTGTAAGTCTTTCCTTTAATCAATTACTTTCTGTATTTTACTTTTCTGTCATTTACCTTTCTGCACTAAAAAACCAAAACCAACCAAAAAGACACTTACTTTTCAGCACTAAAACCTCAATCAACCTAAAATCACGCTCCCTTTCTGTACAAAGAACAACTATCCCCCTAATTCTCTTGGGTTCGACCCCTACTTACCACTTGCTACCCAGTAGTGAAGTCGCGAGTAGCGGACTTATAAATGTATTCTTGACTTTTGCACACGACGACTGTGCATCCGTCAAAATTGGCGCCGTTGCCCGAAAGTTAGCCATCGGATTAGTTGTTCTTTTCCTTCTCATCTCTTCATCACACTATGTATGCATGGACAACACGACATCTTCCTCTGTTCGGAGGTACGGATGGAGAAGATCCCATAATGCATTGCCGAAACTTTCACCATATTTGCCGCCACATAAAACCTGAAAATGAAATGTTAGAGGAATTTAAGCTAAAATGCTTCAAATTTTCTTTAACCGATTTTGCGACAATTTGGTATTACACATCAACCGCTATGCATGCTGAATATTATGTGGACCTTCGCACTCAATTCCTGAAGGAATTCTCCCCCCCATCCTTATGACATGACACCGGCGAGAAGATCATCTGCCTTCAACAATCCCGGGATGAGACTTTAGATGAATACTACACGTACTATGACACCATCGTCTCACACTGCCCGCACCATGGATTCACGGAGCTGTTTCTTCTTCAAAAATTTCTTTGTGGGATGAGGGCCGATGAGTTCTCAAGGATCAATGACGCAGTGGGAGGATCAGCCATGCACTTATCCCTGACTCAAATGTGGGATGTTATAGACGACTTGGCCGAAGCCACAAAACGAAGGCCAATGCCCTGACCTAATAGAGGAATACAGAGGATAGAGGCTAGTCTAGAAAGGAATGAAGAAGACAGTACAGAAGACGAGATGGATGAATCAGATGCAGAAAGCTCTGAAGGAGAGCCTACATTGGAGATCACACCCGAGCCATCAGAAGAAACTCCCGAGCCATCAGAAGAATTAGATACAAAAAGCACCGGAAGCAACGAGGAAGAAGTCCATAATACCACTGGCGAGCTGCCCGAGTCATACCCAACTATCATTACCAAAGCAGCCGAGACCATCCGAGACCAGATCCTCACAGACAGACAGGACGGGACAGGACGGGACAGGACCAAGCCTTAAGATGCAAGCTTCCCAACTTTTTCCCTTGATCAATAAACAAATTGCAGAAAACTATGTGATCAATGAAGAGGCTAAAAGGAGGATGGAAGAAGGGCCTAATCAGAACGACTCCTTGATGGAGCAATTTTTTGCCACAACTAGACAAGGCAGCCCTTAACAGAAGAGAACCCAATTCAAGAGACTAGTAGTGAAAGGTCCCTCGCCTTCTCAGAAACGATGGAAGGAGAAACCACCAGAACTATGGGAACTGGACCCAAGCCCATCATCCCCCAAAAACCCAGGAAAAGGCAAGGCTAGAATCAATGCAGGAGCCGCGGCAAAATTTGACTTAAGCCGCCCATGGGATCCCAACTGGTGATCCCAACTGTCGAGCCAACGACGTTAAACAAAGGCACTGGTCGGGAGGTAACCCGACACCTATCTTACTTTCAGTAATTTTCTTTTCAGTCATTTAGTTTTTACCGTAAGTCGCTCTCACCCACTTTTTGTATAGAAGGAATGACCCCTTGTAGGAATCGATCTTTGGAGCAAGATCAGATCAGCCAGGCAGCTTCCGAGAAATTACCGGGCCTGCGCTGAGAGTTCAAGGCCCTAGCCGAACTCCCTCGATTATCCAGCTCCGAGGCATGTCGTTCCACGACACGACACAGTAAAGGGAGTTATGTTCTTCCCTTTTCCTTAATGTCATTTCCTTCTCGTAAATATCTGCTTGCATGGCTTTTGAACTAAGTCATTTCGTAAAGAATGCCTTCGTTCAAAAGTGTGGGGTGAGAACCGCCTGTGTACATAACATGTTTTTCTTTTCCTTTTCCCTTAATATTATCTTTTTGAAAATTTAAACTTGAGAATGTGAAAAAGATAGATCATAATTCATGCATTTACCTTGTGAAAATTCAACTATCTAAAAACTTAGAATGTAACTTGTCATTTGTCCCTTTGTGCTGAGATATACAGGGGATGTGGAGTTGACATAAACTGCACTAGAGAGGCTTGGCAAGCACTCGAAGGATCGAATCTAACTATATGGTTTTCGAAGTCAGTGGAGGCTGCACTTCGGATTTCAGTGAAGATTGAAGTCATCTCCGCCGTGCAGCGTTTATGCAAGAGGCGGGACGGGAATCAAACCGTCCTATCTCTAGTCCTAATAGCCGGGAAAATAGATGAGCGACCCTCATCTTGACCCGCGCGAAACGGCAAGGATGAGAAAGAGCGGGGAGGTATTTCCATATGCTTGCGGGCGACGATTGGACCTCCCAAAGAAAGGCTGAGAAAATGGACTAGCAAGTCACAAAGAAGCAAAAGCTCAAAGAAGCTAATCAAAGGCCAAAGGCCAAAATTGTGAAGGTTTTAACCGAACAAAAGTGAAGAAACCCCAAATTCAACATCAAATGCCAAAGGCCAAAGGCCGATTCACTACAAAAGCTGTCCCTCGCCAAAAAGAAATCAAAGTGCTCAACTCAGTGAAACCCGAACCGAATCACGTGCTAGAAAAAGCTACAAGGAAACCATATAGTGTGAGTCGATCCCGAGAATGCAGTCCAGGAGCCTGAAAAGGGCTATCTCTCGAAACATCCGAATTAATTTGCATCTCGGCACGAAGGTACAAGTATCAAGTTTCTTCTAAGTATTTACACGGTTTAGTTTGGTAATAAGTAAGTAATGCATGAATTAGGATAAATCTAGTCCCACAGTCTCACTTTCATATTTTAAGAGTTTACCTAGATTGTGTTCCGCCCTTAAAAAGCATTGTTCGGGACGAACAACTAAAAGTGTGGGGTGATCTGATGGACCATAATTGTATGAATCATAAACACAGTTAAACCCACCAAATTAGACTCTTTGTCTATTTAACTTTGGCTTGTTAGTTCCGATATTTATCTACATGGTATTTTGAAGTCTAGAGAGAATAAAGGCTAAGGAGGAGTTTTAAAGCTGAAAATGAATTACGAGTCATTCCGGGTCGCAACCAAATTCTGACTTTCAAGAACCGTACGTGGAACCACTCAAAACAAATCCAACCGAAGGGCAACCAGAGTCAGTCCGGAGCTGAAAGGACCGATGGCTTTTTGGGATAAGCTCACAAAACACACTCCACCACTCCCCTTCCTCCACATGGGCGGCGGCTAGAGGCTTCTCCTCTCCTTGCAAGCCATGTGGCCGGCGGCTTTGGGAGGAGATGACATCACTCGATGGCTTTTGCTTCCTCCTCTTCCCTTGTGACAAGTGGATTCTTCTCATCCACATCCATGCCCTCCCTTAGCCTATAAATAGAGCTCCTCTTCCCTTTGTAATATCATCCTCATTTCAAAACATCATCCATCACAAAACTCTAGCTTCTCTCTAGATTTTGGGCACTACTCTTGTAAACACTTGTTTTAAATCTATAATACTCCTGTTGGTTCTTGAGTATTCTAGTAGTTCTTGAGTTTACTCCTGTTGGTTCTTGAGTATTCTCCTTTACTTACTGTCTTTCAAAAACCCTCGAGTACTTAGCTATGGTATCCACCTCTACGGATATTCGTAGCTAAACCCTTCATTTGGTTGAAGGGGTGTACTTGTATCATAAAATGTTTTAGACCATATTCTTAGTGCCTCTTGTGTTCAAAACTTGTTCTATGTGCCATATATTAGGTTAGAACTTCCAAGGTTTAGTGGATGCTTGGAATGGCAAAACTCTTCCGCGGGGTTCGTAAACATACTCTGATAAGTGGATGCTTGGAATGGCAAAGCTTATCTGAGAAGTTTGACCTCTTTTAAACACCATTTGGTTGATCGGGAATGATTGATCAAATGGATGCACACAGGCTAATATACCTTGGAATGGGGTATTAGTCTAAATAGAACAAGTGCTCTATGTCTTGGAATGGACTAGACAATGTGGCAAATCGAGTGCTTGGAATGGCCTTGATACACTTTTGAATACTTAGTAGGATCATTAAAGGTCAATGATAAACAGACTATGATACAAGGCCCCTGAAGCCGAATACTTTCCTTAACTTAAAACATCACCTGCACCTTACTTCCTCAATATCAACTGCAATATCAACCGCTTACTATCTGGAAGACTTGTCCTTCACGCAACCACTCACTGTAAGTCTTTCCTTTAATCAATTACTTTCTGTATTTTACTTTTCTGTCATTTACCTTTCTGCACTAAAAAACCAAAACCAACCAAAAAGACACTTTTTTCAGCACTAAAACCTCAATCAACCTAAAACCACGCTCCCTTTCTGTACAAAGAACAACTATCCCCCTAATTCACTTGGGTTCGACCCCTACTTACCACTTGCTACCCAGTAGTGAAGTCGCGAGTAGCGGACTTATAAATGTATTCTTGACTTTTGCACACGACGACTGTGCATCCGTCAAAATTGGCGCCGTTGCCCGGGAGTTAGCCATCGGATTAGTTGTTCTTTTCCTTCTCATCTCTTCATTACACTATGTATGCATGGACAACACGACATCTTCCTCTGTTCGGAGGTACGGATGGAGAAGATCCCGTAATGCATTGCCGAAACTTTCACCATATTTGCCGCCGCATAAAACTTGAAAATGAAATGTTAGAGGAATTTAAGCTAAAATGCTTCAAATTTTCTTTAACTGATTTTGCGAAAATTTGGTATTACACATCAACCGCTATGCATGCTGAATATTATGTGGACCTTCGCACTCAATTCCTGAAGGAATTCTCCCCCCCATCCTTACGACATGACACCCGCGAGAAGATCATCTGCCTTCAACAATCCCGGGATGAGACTTTAGATGAATACTACACGTACTATGACACCATCGTCTCACACTGCCCGCACCATGGATTCACGGAGCTGTTTCTTCTTCAAAAATTTCTTTGTGGGATGAGGGCCGATGAGTTCTCAAGGATCAATGACGCAGTGGGAGGATCAGCCATGCACTTATCCCTGACTCAAATGTGGGATGTTATAGACCACTTGGCCGAAGCCACAAAACGAAGGCCAATGCCCCGACCTAATAGAGGAATACAGAGGATAGAGGCTAGTCTAGAAAGGAATGAAGAAGACAGTACAGAAGACGAGATGGACGAATCAAATGCAGAAAGCTCTGAAGGAGAGCCTACATTGGAGATCACACCCGAGCCATCAGAAGAAACTCCCGAGCCATCAGAAGAATTAGATACAGAAAGCACCGGAAGCAACGAGGAAGAAGTCCATAATATCACTGGCGAGCTGCCCGAGTCATACCCAACTATCATTACCAAAGCAGCCGAGACCATCCGAGACCAGATCCTCACAGACAGACAGGACGGGACAGGACGGGACAGGACCAAGCCTTAAGATGCAAGCTTCCCAACTTTTTCCCTTGATCAATAAACAAATTGCAGAAAACTATGTGATCAATGAAGAGGCTAAAAGGAGGATGGAAGAAGGGCCTAATCAGAACGACTCCTTGATGGAGCAATTTTTTGCCACAACTAGACAAGGCAGCCCTTAACAGAAGAGAACCCAATTCAAGAGACTAGTAGTGAAAGGTCCCTCGCCTTCTCAGAAACGATGGAAGGAGAAACCACCAGAACTATGGGAACTGGACCCAAGCCCATCATCCCCCAAAAACCCAGGAAAAGGCAAGGCTAGAATCAATGCAGGAGCCGGGGTAAAATTTGACTTAAGCCGCCCATGGCATCCCAACTGGTGATCCCAACTGTCGAGCCAACGACGTTAAACAAAGGCACTGGTCGGGAGGTAACCCGACACCTATCTTACTTTCAGTAATTTTCTTTTCAGTCATTTAGTTTTTACCGTAAGTCGCTCTCACCCACTTTTTATATAGAAGGAATGACCCCTTGTAGGAATCGATTTTTGGAGCAAGATCAGATCAGCCAGGCAGCTTCCAAGAAATTACCGGGCCTGCGCTGAGAGTTCAAGGCCCCAGCCGAACTCCCTCGATTATCCAGCTCCGAGGCATGTCGTTCCACGACACGACACAGTAAAGGGAGTTCTGTTCTTCCCGTTTCCTTAATGTCATTTCCTTCTCGTAAATATCTGCTTGCATGGCTTTTGAACTAAGTCATTTCGTAAAGAATGCATTCGTTCAAAAGTGTGGGGTGAGAACCGCCTGTGTACATAACATGTTTTTCTTTTCCTTTTCCCTTAATATTATCTTTTTGAAAATATGAACTTGAGAATGTGAAAAAGATAGATCATAATTCATGCATTTACCTTGTGAAAAATCAACTGTCTAAAAACTTAGAATGTAACTTCTCATTTGTCCCTTTGTGCTGAGATATACAGGGGCTGTGGAGTTGACATAAACTGCCCTAGAGAGGCTTGGCAAGCACTCGAAGGATCGAATCTAACTATATGGTTTTCGAAGTCAGTGGAGGCTGCACTTCGGGTTTCAGTGAAGATTGAAGTCATCTCCACCGTGCAGCGTTTATGCAAGAGGCGGGACGGGAATCAAACCGTCCTATATCTAGTCCTAATAGCCGGGAAAATAGATGAGCGACCCTCATCTTGACCCGCGCGAAACGGCAAGGATGAGAAAGAGCGGGGAGGTATTTCCATATGCTTGCGGGCGACGATTGGACCTCCCAAAGAAAGGCTGAGAAAATGGACTAGCTAGTCACAAAGAAGTAAAAGCTCAAAGAAGCTAATCAAAGGCCAAAGGCCAAAATTGTGAAGGTTTTAACCGAACAAAAGTGAAGAAACCCCAAATTCAACATCAAATGCCAAAGGCCAAAGGCCGATTCACTACAAAAGCTGTCCCTCGCCAAAAAGAAATCAAAGTGCTCAACTCAGTGAAACCCGAACCGAATCACGTGCTAGAAAAAGCTACAAGGAAACCATATAGTGTGAGTCGATCCCGAGAATGCAGTCCAGGAGCCTGAAAAGGGCTATCTCCCGAAACATCCGAATTAATTTGCATCTCGGCACGAAGGTACAAGTATCAAGTTTCTTCTAAGTATTTACACGGTTTAGTTTGGTAATAAGTAAGTAATGCATGAATTAGGATAAATCTAGTCCCACAGTCTCACTTTCATATTTTAAGAGTTTACCTAGATTGTGCTCCGCCCATAAAAAGCATTGTTCGGGACGAACAACTAAAAGTGTGGGGTGATCTGATGGACCATAATTGTATGAATCATAAACACAGTTAAACCCACCAAATTAGACTCTTTGTCTATTTAACTTTGGCTTGTTAGCTCCGATATTTATCTACATGGTATTTTGAAGTCTAGAGAGAATAAAGGCTAAGGAGGAGTTTTAAAGCTGAAAATGGATTACGAGTCATTCCAGGTCGCAACCAAATTCTGACTTTCAAGAACCGTACGTGGAACCACTCAAAACAAATCCAACCGAAGGGCAACCAGAGTCAGTCCGGAGCTGAAAGGACCGATGGCTTTTTGGGATAAGCTCACAAAACACACTCCACCACTCCCCTTCCTCCACATGGGCGGCGGCTAGAGGCTTCTCCTCTCCTTGCAAGCCATGTGGCCGGCGGCTTTGGGAGGAGATGACATCACCCGATGGCTTTTGCTTCCTCCTCTTCCCTTGTGACAAGTGGCTTCTTCTCATCCACATCCATGCCCTCCCTTAGCCTATAAATAGAGCTCCTCTTCCCTTTGTAATATCATCCTCATTTCAAAACATCATCCATCACAAAGCTCTAGCTTCTCTCTAGATTTTGGGCACTACTCTTGTAAACACTTGTTTTAAATCTATAATACTCCTGTTGGTTCTTGAGTATTCTAGTAGTTCTTGAATTTACTCCTGTTGGTTCTTGAGTATTCTCCTTTACTTACTGTCTTTCAAAAACCCTCGAGTACTTAGCTATGGTATCCACCTCTATGGATATTCGTAGCTAAACCCTTCATTCGGTTGAAGGGGTGTACTTGTATATCATAAAATGTTTTAGACCATATTCTTAGTGCCTCTTGTGTTCAAAACTTGTTCTATGTGCCATATATTAGGTTAGAACTTCCAAGGTTGAGTGGATGCTTGGAATGGCAAAACTCTTCCGTGGGGTTCGTAAACATACTCGGATAAGTGGATGCTTGGAATGGCAAAGCTTATCTGAGAAGTTTGACCTCTTTTAAACACCATTTGGTTGATCGGGAATGATTGATCAAATGGATGCACACAGGCTAATATACCTTGGAATGGGGTATTAGTCTAAATAGAACAAGTTCTCTATGTCTTGGAATGGACTAGACAATGTGGCAAATCGAGTTCTTGGAATGGCCTTGATATACTTTTGAATACTTATTAGGATCATTAAAGGTCAATGATAAACAGACTATGATACAAGGCCCCTGAAGCCGAATACTTTCCTTAACTTAAAACATCACCTGCACCTTACTTCCTCAATATCAACTGCAATATCAACCGCTTACTATCCGCAAGACTTGTCCTTCACGCAACCACTCACTGTAAGTCTTTCCTTTAATCAATTACTTTCTGTATTTTACTTTTCTGTCATTTACCTTTCTGCACTAAAAAACCAAAACCAACCAAAAAGACAGTTACTTTTCAGCAATAAAACCTCAATCAACCTAAAATCACGCTCCCTTTCTATACAAAGAACAACTATCCCCCTAATTCCCTTGGGTTCAACCCCTACTTACCACTTGCTATCCAGTAGTGAAGTCGCGAGTAGCAGACTTATAAATGTATTCTTGACTTTTGCACACGACGGTTGTGCATCCGTCAGTAAGTAGGGGTCGAACCCAAGGGAATTGGTGGATTAGTTGTTCTTTAATGAAGCTTATGCATAAATTAAATGCGTTTGGGGTTGGTTTTGGTTTTTAGTATTGAAAGGTAAAGTGACAGTTGATATTGCAATTAAAGGAAAGATTCGGTTTCAGGGGCCTTGTATCATATTTTCGTTTATCATTGACCTCTAATGATCATACTAAGTGTTCAAAAGTGTATCAAGGCCATTTCAAGCACTTGATTTGCCACACTATCTAGCCCATTTCAAGGTCATAGAGCACTTGTTCTATTTAGACTAGCACCCCATTTCAAGGTATACTAGCCTATGTGCATCCATTTGATCAATCATTTCCGATTAATCCAAATGGTGTTTTAAAGAGGTCGAACTCCTCAGATAAGCTTTGCCATTTCAAGCATCCACTTACCCGAGTATGTTCACGAACCCCGCGGAAGAGTTTTGCAATTTCAAGCATCCACTCAACCTTGGAAGTTCTAACCTAATATGTAGCACATAGAACAAGTTTTGAACACAAAGAGGCACTAAGAAAAGGGTCTGAAACATTGTATGATACAAGTACACCCCTTCAACCGAATGAAGGGTTTAGCTACGAATATTCATGGAACAGGACATCATAGCTAAGTGCGTTGAAAAGTAAAGTACTTTGAAAGACAGTAAAGTAAAGAAGAGAATACTTACAAAAACCGTTGAAAGTGCTAATGCTTCGATTCCAAAGTAAAGTGATTACATGAATGTGCTCTCAATCTAGAGAGATAAGTGATTTGTGTTTTTTGGAATGAATTTTACAAAGGAGAAGGCATGGTATTTATAGGCTAAGGGAGGTGTGGTTTGTGGAGGAGGATGAAGACACTTGGCATGGAATCCATGGAGGAGGAGAAAGCCATCGGAGGTGACTCACCCCTCCAAAAGCCGCCGGCCACATGTCATGAGGGGAGGGGAAGCTCTCTTAGCCGCCGGCCATGTGGAGGAGGGTGAGTGGTGGAGTGTGTTTTGTGATCTTTTCCAAAAGCCATCGGTCCTTTCAGCTCCAGACTGACTCTGGTTGCTCTTCGGTTGGACTTGTTTTGAGTGATTCCACGTCCGGTTCTTGAAAGTTAGAATTTGGTCGTGACCTGGAATGACTCCTAATTCATTTTCAGCTTTGAAACTACTCCTTAGCCTGTATTCTCTCTAGACTTCAAAATACCCTGTAGATAAATATCGGAACTAACAAGCAAAAGTTAAATAGACAAAGAGTCTAATTTGGTGGGTTTAACTGTGTTTATGATTCATACAATTATGGTCCATCAGATCACCCCACACTTTTAGTTGTTCGTCCCGAACAATGCTTTTTAAAGGGCGGAACACAATCAAAGTAAACTTTTAAATATGAAAGTGAGACTGTGGGACTAGATTTATCTTAATTCATGCATTACTTACTTATTACCAAACGAAACTGTGTAAATACTTAGAAGAAACTTGATACTTGTACCTTCGTGCCGAGATGCAAATTAATTCGGATGTTTCGGGAGATAGCCCTTTTCAGGCTCCTGGACTGCATTCTCGGGATCGACTTGCACTATATGGTTTCCTTGTAGCTTTCTCTAGCACGTGATTCGGTTCGGGTTTCACAGAGTTGAGCATTTTGATTTCTTTTTGGTGAGGGACAGCTTCTGTAGTGAATCGGCCTTTGGCCTTTGATGTTGAATTGGAGTTTCTTCACTTTTTGTTTCGGTTAAAACTTTCACAATTTTGGCCTTTGGCCTTTGATTAGCTTCTTTGAGCTTTTGCTTCTTTGTGACTTGCTAGTCCATTTTCTCAGCCTTTTTGGGAGGTCCAATCGTCGCCCGTAAGCATATGGAAATACCTCCCCGCTCTTTCTCATCCTCGCCGTTTCGCGTAGGTCAAGATGAGGGTCGCTCATCTATTTTCCCGGCTACTAGGACTAGAGATAGGACAGTTTGATTCCCGTCCCACCTCTTGCATAAACGCTGCACGGCGGAGATGACTTCAATCTTCACTGAAACCCGAAGTGCAGCCTCCACTGACTTTGAAAACCATATAGTTAGATTCGATCCTTCGATTGCTTGCCAAGCCTCTCTAGGGCAGTTTATATCAACTCCACATCTCCTGTTTATCTCAGCACAAAGGGACAAATGAGAAGTTACATTCTAAGTTTTTATACAGTTGAGATTTCACAAGGTAAATGCATGAATTTAGATCTATCTTTTTCACATTCTCAAGTTCACATTTTCAAAAAGATAATATTAAGGGAAAAGGAAAAGAAAAAGCATGTTAACTAACTATGTACACAGGTGGTTCTCACCCCACACTTTTGAACGAAGGCGTGCCTTTCAGCACGACTTAGTTCAAAAGTTAATTGCAAGCAAATATATACAGGCAAGGTGAGAATGACATAAGGCAAAAAACTAAATGACAGAAATTAAATGACAGAAAGTAAGATAGATGTCGGGTTACCTCCCGACCAGGGCATTTGTTTAACGTCGTTAGCTCGACAGTACCTCATTCCTGGATCATAAGGTTGGGTCCCATGGGTGTGTGAGGTCGAATTTCTTCTCGGCTGCCCTTTTGCTCCGAGAGGGTGAGGCTTCATTGACCATAGCTGCTGGTCCAATGAGTTGTGCTCGCTTGTTACTCCTTCCGGGTTTCCATTCTTTCGGCCCATGTCATTGCTGCTTCTTCATGTTTGAATAGTCGGCACCTTTGCGAGTTTGGAAGTTTGGTTTTGTGCCATTAAATGTAGGCGACATTAAGCATGCGCCTCTGCCAATCCTCTTCATTGTGGCAGTGATGGATGGTTGTCTTGGAACGAGTGAGTTTTCAGGCGGTTTTCCTTGGCTTGTGATGAGTGAGAGTTCCTTTGTCGGCTTTTTTGGCTCAGGCTCCTCCTCTTACTCCCCTTGCACCTCATCATTATTGATTATATGATCTTCGGTGGCTATGATCGGCATAAAACACGAAGGGTTAAGTTGGGGCACTTCGACCATGAGGACTGGGTCTGTTTCAGGTGCTCCGACAGTGAGGACCAGGTCTTTCTCGGACAGTTCGGCAATGAGGTCCGGGACTTCCTCGGGTGCTCCGAGCGCAAGGACCGGGCCTGGCTTGATTTCTTCGGCCGCTTCGACAGTGAGGTTCGGGACTTCTGTTGGCTCGGCAGTTAGGACTGTGATTTCCTCGGATGGATTGGTGATAAGGACCGGGCCTGATTTGGGCAGTTCTTCTTCTAACTCCCAGGGATAATCTGAATGGAGCTCTTCTTCAGGCAACCATGGGTCCTCATCCTCGTCATTCATATGGTCTCCGGGGGCAATTATACTGAGGTCCGGGTCTGTTTTGGGCAGTTCGGCACTGAGGTCTGAGTATGTCTCGGGCAACTCTTCAGTTAGGATCGAAATTGATTTGGGCAGTTTGGCAATGCGGTCCCAGATCAGTTGTGTAGCCACCCAGAATTCCTCATTTTCGACCTCGTCTTGGTGTATCGGGGCACTCATTTGCTGGATGCTAGCTGCCAATTCTTCCTCCTTGTCCTTGAGTGGCTCGGCAATGTGGACCTGGGCTTCCTCGGGCATTTCGGAAATGTGTACCGGTACTGATTTGGACAGCTTGTTAATGAGGTCCCAGATCTGGTTTGATGTTTCTTTTTGAGCCACCCATGATTCCTCGTTTTCGACCTGGTTTAGGTGTATTGAGGCACTCAATTGCTGTATGTCTGCGGCCAACTACTGGGTGCTAGCTGCCAGCTCCGTTGTAACGTCCTCGAGTGGCTCGGCCTGATCTTCTCTTGGTCTTGACCTTGCGACCAAATCGTTTATCAATTTCCAAAGATCATCCATGTTTAAGTTATTTACCGAGCCTCCTGCCGCATAATTTAGCCAATTCCACTCTTGTGGCATCATCCCATTGAGAAACCTTTGAAGAAGATCGTGGTTGGTGAATCCATGGTGCGGGCAGCTCGTCACAATGGAGTCAAAGTACGCCAAATACTCGTCCAAAGTTTCGTCCCGGGATTGCTCTATGTGGTTGATCTTCTCGCGGACTTCAAGTTCGAAGGGTGGTGGGGAAAACTCCTCATCGTTCCAAGGCTCGTTTTCATAGTACAATGACATGGTGGATTGCAAGAACAAAAATGAAAATAAAAAGAACAACTATTCCGATTCACAACTCCCCGGCAACGGCGCCAATTTTGACGGATGCACAGTCGTCGTGTGCAAAAGTCAAGAATATATTTATAAGTCCGCTACTCGCGACTTCACTACTGGGTAGGGGTCGAACCCAAGGGAATTAGTGGATTAGTTGTTCTTTAATGAAGCTTATGCATAAATTAAATGCGATTGGGGTTGGTTTTGGTTTTTAGTATTGAAAGGTAAAGTGACAGTTGATATTGCAATTAAAGGAAAGATTCGGTTTCAGGGGCCTTGTATCATATTTTCGTTTATCATTGACCTCTAATGATCATACTAAGTGTTCAAAAGTGTATCAAGGCCATTTCAAGCACTTTATTTGCCACACTGTCTAGCCCATTTCAAGGTCATAGAGCACTTGTTCTATTTAGACTAGCACCCCATTTCAAGGTATACTAGCCTATGTGCATCCATTTGATCAATCATTTCCGATTAATCCAAATGGTGTTTTAAAGAGGTCGAACTCCTCAGATAAGCTTTGCCATTTCAAGCATCCACTTACCCGAGTATGTTCACGAACCCCACGGAAGAGTTTTGCCATTTCAAGCATCCACTCAACCTTGGAAGTTCTAACCTAATATGTGGCACATAGAACAAGTTTTGAACACAAAGAGGCACTAAGAAAAGGGTCTAAAACATTGTATGATACAAGTACACCCCTTCAACCGAATGAAGGGTTTAGCTAAGAATATTCATGGAACAGGACATCATAGCTAAGTGCGTTGAAAAGTAAAGTACTTTGAAAGACAGTAAAGTAAAGAAGAGAATACTTACAAAAACCGTTGAAAGTGCTAAAGCTTCGATTCCAAAGTAAAGTGATTACATGATTGTGCTCTCAATCTAGAGAGATAAGTGATTTGTGTTTTTTGGAATGAATTTTACAAAGGAGAAGGCATGGTATTTATAGGCTAAGGGAGGTGTGGTTTGTGGAGGAGGATGAAGACACTTGGCATGGAATCCATGGAGGAGGAGAAATCCATCGGAGGTGACTCACCCCTCCAAAAGCCGCCGGCCACATGTCATGAGGGGAGGGGAAGCTCTCTTAGCCGCCGGCCATGTGGAGGAGGGTGAGTGGTGGAGTGTGTTTTGTGATCTTTTCCAAAAGCCATCGGTCCTTTCAGCTCCGGACTGACTCTGGTTGCTCTTCGGTTGGACATTTTTTGAGTGATTCCACATCCGGTTCTTGAAAGTCAGAATTTGATTGTGACCTGGAATGACTCGTAATTCATTTTCAGCTTTAAAACTCCTCCTTATCCTGTATTCTCTCTAGACTTCAAAATACCCTGTAGATAAATATCGGAACTAACAAGCAAAAGTTAAATAGACAAAGAGTCTAATTTGGTGGGTTTAACTGTGTTTATGATTCATACAATTATGGTCCATCACCCTTCTCTTAGTGCCTCTTCGTGTTCAACTGGTTCTATGTGCCATATATTAGGTCAGAACACCATTGGTTGAGTAGAGGCTCGTAAGAGCAAAGCTCTTCTATGGGGTTCGTGAACATACGTGGATAAGTGGAGGCTCGGAAGAGCACAGCTTATCTGTGGAGTTCAACCTCTTTTAAACACCATTTGGTTGATCAGGAATGATTGATCAAATGGATGCACATAATAGAACAAGAGTTCTATGTCTTGAAAAAGACTAGACGGTGTGGCAAGTCAAGTGCTAGGAATAGCCTTGATACATCTTTGAACACGTAGTATGATCATTAGAGGTCAATGATAAACGGACTATGATACAAGGCCCTAAAACCGAATCTTTCCCTTAATCAATTCACCACCTGTCACTTTACTTTCAGTCTCACTATAAACTGCTTAAATTCAGTAACTTTACTTTTACGCACTACTTTCAGCAAGCCTTATCCTTCAAGCACTTTACTTTTACGCACTACTTTCAGCAAGCCTTATCCTTCAAGCACTTTACTTTTACGCACTACTTTTAGCAAGCCTTGTCCTTCAAGCACTTTACTTTTACGCACTTACTTTCAGCAAGCCTTGTCCTTCAAGCACTTTACTTTTTACGCACTTATTTTCAACAAGCCTTGTCCTTCAAGCACTTTACTTTCCAGCACTTTACTTTTCAGTATTTACTTTCAGTCCTGTATTTACTTTCTTTACTTTCAGTCATTTACTTTTCAGTACTAAAATCACAACCAACCCACGTTACTTTCAGTGCTAAAATCACAACCAACCCCCAACTGTCTTACTTTCCATTTTTGAAAGAACAACTATCCACTAATTCTCTTGGGTTCGACCCCTACTTACCGCTTTACTACCCAATAGTAAAGTCACGAGTAGCGGACTTATAAATTAATTTTGTACACATTGCCTCGCGACAAGGCAGTGCTGTCACCCAGCTAGCCACTTTGCCCTTCACCGTATCCTCCGCACTCACTCCCTGATGATTGTTGGATTAATCGAGACGAAGAAGAAGAATAAAGATTGGGATTTATTAAGATATCAATTAGGTTTCACTAACTGTTTTGCTGTGGATAGTATTGGCCGTCACTACACCAAATTACACTTTATGTGACTGACAACTTTGGGCCGTATAAGTTCGTTTTCAGCCGCATAAGGTCTTATGTGACAACGGTCAGTCATATAAGGACCAGTCACATAAGTTGTGCCGCATTAAGTATAATGTGACAGAATAATTGACCTCAGTCATTTTAAGTCTATTGCGGCTGATCTAAAATTGGTCGCGTAAGTACGTGGTTGGTCGCGTAAGTATAATTTAGAAAACATCAAAAAATTCCATAAGTTAGCCGTCTAAGTGTAAGTAGTACAATGTCTGTCACACAAGAAAATATAAAATGAAAAATACGACCGCCGCATAAGTGACAAAGGGTGCTACTTTTGTGTCACATAAAGTGATGTCAGTGTAGTCCGGTCAGTCACTTAAGTGTTGCAAGGATGCTATCTTGTGTCACATAAGTGATGGCAATTTATTCCGGTCAGACACATAAGTGTTGCAAGGATATTATGTATTGTCACATAAGTGATGTCAGTGTATTCCTATCAGTCAATTAAGTGTGGCAAGGATACTATGTATTGTAACTGATGTGCTGTATTTTGTATGTCAAAAACAATTTATAAGATCGGTAAGTACCGAGTCGTCCAAGGGAGCAGGTGTAAACGTATGCACTATGTAAGGTTGTGTTTCTATTTATCCTAGTCTAAAACGATTTTTTGTTTGGTTTTATAATCTAAAACAAACAAAAGTAAGAAAAGGTTTCAACGAATTTCGAGAAGTATTTCGGGACACTACTTCACTTACCCAACATTAGAATCGAGTTATTAACTAGCATGCAAGGATTTACCTATATTGATTGGAAAATAGCCGCACAATCCAAGTAAGAACCTCACCCTTTCGGCGCTATTGGTTCAAATTGAAATTGTACCTTAAACTACGAACCTCACCCTTTCGGCGCTATTGGTTCGAATCAAGTGACTCGCTGATGTTTACCAACTCTCGTTGCATAAACCTTGGGAGTACTTGTCATAATCCTAGCCTTGCCCATCACAATCTCAGGCCACTCTCGTAGTCACTGAGTTCGTAACGTGTATTTTACTTAATAGTCAGACATTTAGCCTCACCCTTTCGGCGCTATTGGCTTAACGTCTCAAAACAATACACTTAGACAATTTCTCAAACACCTAGTATGCATCGCTGGGTTTAGGTGCTAAGTAAAATACAAATCATGTAAAAACAATCCAAAACATGCTACGATTAATATATTAAATGATTCATAGTCGAATAAGATTCGTAGGACCCCAAAATACGGGTCACTACTCACTATTCATCGTCATGGAAATACAAATAATGTTTTGTTGTAACATGTTTTGTTGTAACATGTTCTAAGCTCAAGTTATAACACCTTTAAAGGCTAAATCTTGTCTAGGTGCAAACTACAAAGTTGTAGCACTTGTTCTCAGCTTTCCACCAAGCCAAATATCAATGAATTCGGATACCGTATGAGCTCTAGCCGTGCGCGACAATGAGAGAGGTCAATCCGCCTATTTTTGCACTGTTTTTGCCCAAATTTCTACAAAACGCTTTGTTTCACCTTGGATTCATTTTCCACCTATAAAACACCAAAATATAATGTGAGAGATAATATAAACAAGGAAGATGATCGAAAATCGACTAAATGTAGAGCATAAATATAGTACAAATTTATGCTCATCAGTAACATAAGTGATGTCAATGTATTCCTGTCAGTCAATTAAGTGTGGCAAGGATACTATGTATTGTCACATAAGTCCAGTAAGGTGGCATTATCATCAGATATCAGTCACATAAGATAATATATATCATCCCTGTTTACGTCAGCTAGGTATTGCAATTACAAATTCGATTGCATACAAAAATGTAATGCATCCCTGTCCTTCATGTTGTAACATGTCAAAACATGTTACAACATGTCAAAAGTTTACAGCACTATTCGTCGTTTACATCACAACATAATAGTTTAAAAGTTTGCAGCATGCTGACAACTTCAAAAAGTTGCATCATCAAAAGAGTTCCACATGTACCAGTCTTCAGAGAGTTGGTTGGGCAACGCTCGACCCATCCGAGACATTAGGCCCATGTCCATGTACTGAAGGTCCTACTCCCCCGCGCACCATCTCTTCAATGGACCGTAGCCTATCATTGAACTCTTCTTCTTTTTTAGCGGCCTCTGCTCTGGCCCTCATCAGCTCTTCCTTTAGAGATTGGTTAGATGGCCAGCCTCTTGGTTTTGGAGGCCTCCTTATATTACCACCCGCTCCGGAAACCAAAGTACCTTTTTTGGCCCCAACGCTCTGCTAATTATATCTACCTGGGTACTCGTGGGGAGAGGGTCCTGAATGATGCTTGGGTCATCGGAGTGCTGCTCTTGTATCAGCTGGTTCACCTCTACATTCATTTGTTCCTAAGGCAAGGCACAAATAAATTAATTACTGAAATGATACAACAAAACATCGTATAAGATAATTCTCACAGCGACAACAAGACTACAAACCAAACAAAATCCATATTAAGGATGAGCTTACACTTTATCAGAATCCAAATAATACAATTGTATCAACTCAGGAATCAATTATTATGAGATGACAAACAAACTTTTGACATGCTTTAAGAGAATGACATAATATGTTCACTTGCACATAATCAGAAAATCAATCAAGTATTGATAAAGCATGATATCATACATGTATATAAATGATCAACATGCTGGATGACACCAATGATAATCCGAAGGACCAAATAAACTTCATTTAGTTTTGAAGACATAAATGAAATAAATAACATAAAGGATTACCACTATTTTCCCACTTTCAGGTTCTTTGCTATAGACTTGCGCATATGTTGCGACATGAAGGGCCTTTTTACCTTTCTCCATGTGATCGATTGCTCTCATGGGGAACGGAGTCTTCCCGGAGTGATGGTTCATCTTCGCGTCTCGGGCAGCTTTCATTCTTTTAGATTTTGCCTTGTATACGAAAAGGGAAGTTTCATATTATAACTTACGCAAGTAACATAAAATTTAGCACAATAAATTCAGGTATTTAAAACCATTACCTGCTGTTCTGGTTCGTTGAAGTGCTGAAGGAGCCATCTCCACTCCTCCCTGCGGTGGGTAAACTCCTTTGGGACCTTATTACCATTCTTTAGATAATGCTTGTGGCCGTCAGACTTCCAATCCGTATACCGTTTACTTGCAATTCTTGTTATATACTCCCACAGTAGAGTGTCATCTTTTGGCAATTGAAAATGAGGCTACAAACAATTATAAAGGGTCAAGTTGTGTAATTGTTCAACAAACAAATGAAATAACCAAAATGCAAACAACAAACGGAGAAAGAGAACTTACGCTCAAATATTTAACCACAATGTTCCAGTGCTCTTCATCTAACTGAGTGTACGTCGGTCGTATCATTGGGACCTTTTGTTTGACAAATGCCCCAATTTGGTGGCAGATCATACTCCGTACTTCCTTCACCACAGGACCGTTTGCCTCCACGGAGCACTCAACTTTGATCTTCATCCTGAGGGCGTGCACCAGAGTGGCTATCTTGGTGCCACAAACCACACCACGCTTTCTCTTATTTGAAGGTCCAGGTTCAGTATCAGGGATAGCGTCCTCTGCATCTTCTTGCATTAAGGTAAAAAGAATATATTAGTACAAGAGGTAAATTAGTACACTAGTGAAATTACCAGTAAAAAAATTTAACAAACATTTTACCTGGAGGTGGATAAGAATCCCTCTTCTTGCACCTGATGCTAAGTGGCTCTTCTTCATCCTCCTCTTCGTCAATTGGATGAAGGTTTTCGTCGGATTGCTCTCCCCCTTGAGAGGCTTCAGCAGTGGGAAGAACATCATCATCAACAACAGGAAACTCCTCTGGATCAATAGGACACTCATTTTCAGTTGGCAACTCATTTCCCATATCAGGAAACAGATCATCATCAGGGAACAACTCATCATCAATATCTATATGGGGAACATCATCATCAATGTGTGGTTCTTGATCATGAGATGTGGTTTTTTGAAGAGGGTTTGAGGCAGCAGGTGAGGGTGTTAGGGATGGGTATCGGTTGATTGTACGAGTAGGGTATTTGGATGGGGCGACTAATGGGACTAACACTGGACATTCTTCACAAGTAGGGGATTCTCTGGTTTGGGGAGCACTTGTTGGGACTGACTTAGTTGGTTTCTGTACTCTAAGCTTAGACGGACACCTAGGGGAGCGACGTAATGTAGTCTGGGCTGACCTAGTTTTTTCTGTAGGATTATTAACCATACCACCTGTATCTTTACCATCCTTGGCTGCAACCACAGTTGGCATCTTCTTAGGAGTAGTAGCCGGTTTGGTCGGTGGCTTCTTCGCTGCTTGTTTAGAAGGCGCTGCCTTTTTCACCACCGGCTCAGGGGTATGGATCTTGGCTGGTGGTCTCCTTGAGCTCGGACTCCGCAGCTTCATGTTTTGTGTGTTGTTGGTAGCCGCTGCCACCTCACTCAGTGATTTGGTCTTCTTTGGAGGCATAGTCGTGGTTCAGACACTCGATTTGAGGGAATATAGCGACGATGTGTTAGGAGATCGACGAATGAAGCTGGGGAAGAGAGCGGCGATTTTAGGAAGAGAAACAAAAAGATTGCAAAAAAACCCTAAGTGTCAAAAGTCAAAACACACTGAGGATTTGAACATTCAAACACGCTGTGTATTTTAGGACACATGTGTATATGATGTGAATTCATTTCCTATGCGACTGACTGACCCTAAAAAATGAAACAAATGGATTTCCCCCTAAAAAATCTAAATCCCGCCCAGTCTTTTTTGGACTTCCCGCCTGAAGTTTCAGTATCTTATTTGACACATTTACAAATACGTAGTCACATAAGTGCACAATTTTCAGGACCAAATCTGTTTTGCAAATACATACGTCCCAACCTACAACCCCAAAAGCAAATACACTGAACATGGAATTAACACATATATCCGACAAATACACTGAACATGGAACTAACACAACCCCACAACAACTACTCTTCATCGTACTCATCATCATCATCATCCTCTTCATCTTCATTATGATCACTTAACTCATTATCACCTAACATAATGTAGTCCATCATCCTCTTCATCGTCATCCTCATATTCAGATGTATCTTCTTCATTCTCCACTGCATCAGCATCATTTTCTGAATCTCTTTGTGAGTGTGCAAGTGTTTTTTAGTGGTTTCATCCACTTAAGTATAAAAAAAAAGCATCATTTTCTGAATCATAGGCATCATAAAAAAGTGGATCAAACAGTGGACTCTCTAATCCCACATCCATCTCGTCATCCTCCTCATCCAATCCATTACACATGTAAGGTGGAATATTTGTTGTGCATTCTTCTTGATAAGCTTCCTCAAGAACATTCGATTTATCATTGTATGATAGACATGAGTCGCTATAAGTGCCTCTTTGGGTGACCAAGTTTACAACTCTCCAATTATCTCCAAACTTTGGATCTTCAAAGTAAAACTCTTGGTGTGCGTGTTTTGCTAGACAATATGGAGCATTTTCAAACCATGTGTTAGATGTGTCAATGGAAAAAATTCCAAGGTTCATTTTTATGTTTCCACTCTCTTCTGGATCCGTGTTGTACCACTTGCACTTAAAGATAACAACCGGCATACCCTCTGCATACGTGAGTTCGATAATGTTGGTCAAAATCCCATAATAGTTAATTTCTCCTGCAAAAAAAACAATCAACACAATTTTTAAAATGATTTTCAATACAAAACATGTTTGTTGGTATAATATTAACAAATACTTACCCGCTTTAACCATTACACCACTGTTTTGTGTTTTCAAATGTTGGTCTTTCTAGAACACAAAGAACTTCAACCCATTTACAACACAATGCGTGTAACATGCGTGAAACTGTGGCTTATATGCCAATATGTCAAGTTCCTTTATATACTCATCCGAACCTTCGTTGCGCAATGCTATAATCTACACATAAAGCTATATTTAAGTGACACATTATATATTTGAAGAAGTACCCAATAAATATGACATGTTCTGATGTATAAACTACTTTTACTTTATCAAGAAAATAGGAATGGAAATCTTCAATCCTTGAATCATTGTCACCGTCAGGATGTTCCGTATAAAACTTCTCACTATGTCGTTTAATATACTCGACTGCCTCCTTGCAATTTTCAACAACAGCCCAATGAATGACATCTATGTCATCATTATTTAGACGTTGTTCCCTTATACTGTAACGTCCCATTGGCTTGATGAGGTGGGAGAAAACTGATATGTTCCAATATTCTTCCTCCTCATTGTCCTGATTGTTTGATGTATCTTCATTCTCCCCCATGTACAACTTACAGTACGTGACACACTCTTGAGCTACGTATTGCTCAGCAATACATCCTTCAGGATATCTTGTGTTTCGGACAAATTTTTTTTATTGTCCAAGTTGCCTGCATATATAATAAATACAAAAATCTAGTTATATATATGTGACACTAACATATTCATATTAAGGAACGAAAATAGTTTGTTAAATACCTTTCCATGGGGTACATCCAACTGTAGTGTACCGGCCCCTTCATCAAAATCTGATCAGGCAGATGTATCATCAGATGCACCATAATTGTAAAGAATGCCGGTGGGAAAATATCATCCATGCTTCTCCATCTGCAGGGTGCCTAATGTACTCTGGATCTTCGACACTTCTTTGAGCGTGCCAACGCATTTGGGCTGATATGTATGGGGACATATAAAGGCGATGCAGTCTTGGAGTCAAAGGGAAGTACTTAACTGTCTTCTTCGGAACCCTGCTTTTACTTCCACGTTCGGCGTATCTTGCCTCTCCGCATACTGGGCAACTAAGAAGATCCTTATTCTCTTTGTAGTACAATATGCATCCATATTCGCAAGCATGTATGGTCTCATAACCGAACCCGATATTCTTCAAAAGTATCTTTACTTATTTATAAGAACTTGGGTAATTGTTATCGCGCGGTAGAATTGCTTTAGTGATATATAGATATTTGTTGAAGCTCTTATCTGACATTCGACTCTCGATTTTCAGTTGCATTGCCTTCAAAATAGTTTCAAGAATGGTGCTATCACAACCATTGTATAAAGGAGTTTGAGCTTCGTCTATAAGATTGTTGTACCTTTCATAAGCCATCCTACTCCCTAAAATCATCATCATCTGTATCCATATTCATCTCATTCTGAAAAGGAAAAGCATCTCGAAGAATATCTATTGTTGGGTTTGCTTGACGATGTCCTCCACTACTGCTGCTACTTGCTCCATGCCTCTGCTTCGCAAGCCATTCTTGCCTCAAAACATGTGTCGGAGGGTCATTACACTCGTCACCATGTGAAGTCCATGTATAGTAACCATTCATCATGCCATTGTTAATCAAATTAACAAACATTTCCTTCGTTGTAATACTTCCTCTGATCAACAAACACTTTCTACAAGGACATACATGTACGGTTTCCCCACGTCCCTTTGCAAATTGAACGAAATCCATGATCCCTTGAATGTATCGTGAATCACCCCTCTCCAACTGCATCCAACTTTTATCCATTCTTGTGACTTGAAATTCACCTTCAAATGACCATTAAACAAGACAAAGATCAACAAGTTAATTAACTATATATGTAGCAAATTTGTGGTGATGGCAAAATGTGTGTGTACACGGTAAATCTGCCAAACATATATAGCTATATAAACACATGATAGTTCTTGCACGGATCGTGTTTGAATAAGTTTCATTTTTGCAAACAACTCAACGTGTACACACACGTATACTGATGGAGCGTATTTATACGACTCATTGAAGCAGTTAAACCCACAGAATTAAACACTTTGTCTTATCAAATATTACTTGTTAGTTCCACTTTTGTTCTACAGGCTATTTTGAGGTTTAGAGAGGAAACACGCTTAAAAAGGGAGATTTAAGCCAAAATCATCACAAGACCATTCCATGTGAGCGCACAAAGAGCCCCATGCGAGCGCATGCCAGGCCATAGCCCAGGTCGCGACCAGCACGCCCTACCGAGCCTCCAAGGGACTAGATCAAGTCGCTCGAGCAAACCACCTAATCTGACAATTCCACCTTGACCAAAATGTTCCAAATGGAAAATAAGGTGGAAGATGTCGAAACTCCAAGGTGAACGCCCATGCCGATTGACAGTTGGCCCACATCCAATTACAAAGGTCCCGCGCGCACAAGCACCAAAACCAAGTTGCTCGACCAAACCATGGAATCTGGAAAATCTGGCTCGACCAAAGTGTTTAAAATGTCAAATGACTCAGTGAATCTCAAATTCCAGACAAAACGCCCGAGTGAATTCAACCATGGCCGAGAAAACCAAGTCGCGCTCGATCCGCGCCCAAGTAGCGCCCGAGCCGCACCCAAGTAGCGCCCGAGCCGCGCCCAGGTCCTGACCCGAGCACGCCCGAGACCAGCGCCCGAGGCCACGGCCGAGAAAACCAGGCCCGCGTCCGAGGCTTGCGCCCACGCTGAACTTCAAATCAGGCCACGACCATGTTCCGACCAGATTCCGACAAAACGGTCTCGACCATTAGTCTTAGAATTGCTTCAACATTCAAAATATGCAATCCAAGAGCAAAGCACCTCCGACCAAAAATCTGGCCAACTCCGGCCAAGCTCCGGCGAGCTTCCGGTTGAGCTCCGATCAAGGGCATCCATGGACCAATCATGCTCCGGCCAAACTCCGGCGAAGAGCAACTAAATAACTTAAAGATCCAATATTCCTGGTTGGTTTCTAACTAGTTTAGTCGGTAGATCTTTTAGGATGAAACTACCCTTGTAACCAATAACCAAGCCTCAACAAAGCCTCAACCAAGCTCAACTAAGGCAAGTGGTCGCCCTTTGAAGCCCTAGCCGCGAATGTGATCTCCATGTGCCACCCTTTGGCTCATCCAAAATGCAACCGAAGAGCAACTAAGTCTAAATCGGAGTTGGGGAGGAACTAGAGGCATCGGGAGAGAACTAAAGCCAAGTGGGGAGCAAAATATCTCCCCCTAAACCGCCACTCCATGGCTATAAAAGGAGGTGCACCCCTCCTTGAATTATCATCCCTCATCCATCCCAAAATCTCTCTTATGTACTCTTATTTGTTCTTGAAGTACATCTCTCTAGTTTGAATACTCCTGTTTGTTCTTGAGTATTCCACTTTGTTCATAAGTACTCCTGTTTGTTCTTGAGTTACTTTTTCCAAACCCCTTTACTTTTCCTGTACTTAGCTATGGTATTCACCTCAATGAATATTCGTAGCTAAACTCTTCATTCGGTTGAAGGGAGTATTTATATCATAAACCGTTCTAGACTCTTTGCTTAATGCTTCTTAGTGTTCTAACTAGTTCTTTGTGCCATATATTGGGATAGAACATAACAAGGCTAAGTGGATGCATCGAAAGGGCAAAGCTTAGTCGGGTAGTTCGATCCGGATTAGACTGCAAAACCCAGTAGATGCATCGAAAGGGCAAAACTTGGTAGCTGACAGATGCTTGTCGTCATAGCAAATGTGCAAATAAATTTATAGTCCGCTACTCGCGACTACACTACTGGGTAGCAAGTGGTAAGTAGGGGTCGAACCCAAAGGAGTCAGTGTGGATTAGTTGTTTTTACGGGATTGTCACGAAAGTAAATACAGTTGGGGTTGGTTTTGAGTGTGTTTTGGGAACTGAAAGTAAATTACAACAATTGATAATGGACTGTAAAGAAAGTATTCGGTTTTAGGGGCCTTGTATTATAATTGTTTATCATCGACCGCTAATGATCATACCAAGTGGTCAAAGATGAATTGAGGCTATTTCTAGCGCAAGACATGATCATGCTAAATGTTCAAAGATGAATCGAGGCTATTCCTAGCACAAGACTTGCAACATCATTTAAAACACTTGTTCTAAGCAAAACTAATTCCTCCTTTCGAAGTATCTTAGCCGTAAGTGCTTCCATTTAATCCCTTTGGCCCAGTTTTTAAATGGTTTTTAGAATAGTCGACCTCTTCAGATAAGTTTATCCGTTTGGTCCCCTTGGTCCAGTTTCCAAATGGTCCACTTACCCGAGTGTGATCACGAATATCTAAGGAAGAGTTTACGAATTTGGACCCCTATGGTCACATTTCCAAATGGTTTACTTGACCTTAGACATTCTAACTTTTATATATGGCACATAGAACAAGTATCGAACATAAAGGTATACTAAGAGTAAAGTGTAAAACATTTATAATACAAGTACACACCCTTAAACCGAATAATTAATTTAGCTACTAATCATGGCAGTGGTTATCATAACTATGAACTTGGAAATAAACAACAGTTTAGCAAGACAATTAAATAAATAAAAGAAGACTTACAAAACCGTTGAAGCGCCAAGGATCAAGCTTTGATTCCCAAAGTAATATTACATGATTAATATTACATGATTAGTGCCCAAAATTCTAGAGAGATAAGTGAATTGTTGTGGTGGTGATGATACAAATGAGGAGGAGAAGCCTCATATTTATAGCCAAGGAGGAGGAGGATGGGTGGTGGAGATGGTGGCATGTGGAGGAGCATCCAAGGGTGGAGGAGGAAGAGTGCAAGGCAAGCTTTGGGAGGAGGATGTGGTGGAGGAGCCACCACATGTCACATTCTCCATGGAGGAGGAGGAGCAGCCGGCGGCTTTGGGAGGAGGGGAGGAGGAGCCGCCATGTGTCCCTCCATGTGAGGAGGAGCATCCCTTCTAGAAGCTTGTAACCTCTTCACAAAAGTCATCGGTTTGACCGGATCTGACCGGAGCTTTGGCCGGAGCTTCTTGGATTTTGGAGAGTGTATTTTGAATGAAAATGTCATTCTAAGATGATCTCAAGAAGGAACCTAAGCCAAATTCTGCTTGGAACATGGTCGAAATCTCAAATCCGATGAAATTGCCCTTGTTTGGCCTTTACCGGGCTCGGTGCTTTTGCCTAGCGTTCTTATCCATTTGCCGACGGTTCTAGAATATTTGAGTGATTCCAAGTCGGTTCCATGAAGGATGTTAAGGCTGATTTTGAGTGTAGCATGGTCGTGACCTGGAATGATTCGTTCTTCATTTTCCGCTTAAAAACTCCTCCTTAGCGTGTTTTCTCTCTAGAGTCCAAAATACCCTGTAGAAATAAATCGGGACTAACAAGTAGAAGTTAAATAGACCAACAGTCTAATTTGGTGGGTTTTACTGTGTTTTTGATTCGTATAATTATGGTCCATCAGATTACCCCACACTTTTAGTTGTTCGTCCCGAACAATGCTATTCAAGGGCGTGCACACAATCCATGTAAAAACTTTGAATATGAAAGTGAGACTATGAACTAGATTTATCCTAGTTCATGCATTACTACTTATTACTAAATTAAACTGTGTAAATAAGTAGAAGTAACTTGATACGTGTACCTTCGTGCCGAGATGCAAATTATATTGGATGTTTCGGGAGATAGCCCTATTTAGGTTCCTAGATTGCAGCCTCGGGATCGTCTCGCACTATATGGTTTTCTGGTAGCTTTCTCTAGCACGTGATTCGGTTCAGGTTTCAGTGGTTTGAGTACTTTGATTTTCTTTTGGCGAGGGACTGCTTTTGTAGTGAGTCGGCATTTGGCCTTTGATTTGACGCCTTGAGTACTTCACTTTTGTTCGGTTAAAACCTTCACATTTTTGGGCCTTTGGCCTCTTGATTTGCTTCATTGAGCTTTTCGCCTTTTTGTGACTGCTAGTCCATTTTCTCGAGCCTTTTTGGGAGGTCCAATCATCGCCCGCAAGCCTATGGAAATACCTCCCCGCTCCTCTCTTTTTTGCCGTTTTCGCGCGGGTCAAGGTGAGGGTCGCTCAGCTATTTTCTCGGCTACTTTGACTGTCGTTTTTGCGCGGGTCAAGATGAGGGTCGCTCATCTATTTTCTCGGCTACTTTGACCGGAGATAGGACGGTCTGATTCCCGTCCTCGCCTTTTGCATTGCATGGCGGAGATGACTTCAATCTTCACAGAAACCCGAAGTGCAGCCTCCACTGACTTCGAAAACCATATAGTTTGATCTGATCCTTTAATTGCTTGCCAAGCCTCTCTAGGGCAGTTTATATCAACTCCACATCCCTAGTTATCTCAGCACAAAGGACAAATGGAAAGTTACATTCTAAGTTTTTAAACAGTTGAATTTTCACAAGGTAAATGCATGAATTTCGGTCGATCTTTTTCACATTCTTAAGTTCATATTTTCAAAAAGATATTATTTATTAACTAATATATACATGTGGTTCTCACCCCACACTTCTGAACGAAGTCGTGCCTTTCAGCAAGACTGAGTTCAAAAGCCATGCAAGCAGATGTTATACGAGAAGGAAATGTTATTAAGGAAAAGGAAAGATAGAACTCCCTTTAAGGTGTCGAGTGAACGACATGGCACGAGGCTGGATAATCGAGGGAGTTCGGCTGGGGCCTTGAACTCTGAGCGTAGCCCTATCTGGCCTAATGTTGCACCCAAGTCCGATTCCTGAATAGTCAAATCTTCTATGCACCAAGTGGGTGAGAGAAACTTATTAAAAAAACTAAATGACAGAAAATAAAATGACAGAAAATAAAATGCAGAAAGTAAGATAGTTTCGGGTTACCTCCCGACCAGTGCACTTGTTTAACGTCGTTGGCTCGACAGTACCTCAATCATGGATCATAAGGTCGGATCCCAAGGGTGAGTGAGGTCGAATTTCTTCTCGGTTGTCCTTTTTCTTCGAGAGGGTGAGGCTTCTTTGACCATAGCTGCTGGTCCATTGAGTCGTGCTTGCTTGTTACTTCTTCCGGGTTTCCATTCTTTCGGCCCATGTCTTTGCCGCCTCTTCATGTTGGAATAGTTGGCACTTTCGCGAGTTTGGAAGTTGGGTTTTGTGCCATTTAATGTAGGCGACATCAGGCATGTTCCCATGTGAGGCCTCTTCTTGGTGGTAGCTACGAATGGTTGTCTTGGAATGATTGAGTTCCCGGGTGGTTTTTCTTGGCTTGTGACGAGAGAGATTTCTTTTGTCGGCTTTTTTGGCTCATGCTCTGCCTCCAACTCCCCTTGTACCGCATCATCATTGATTATATGATCTTCGGTGGTTATGATCGGCATGAAACGCGAAGGGTTAAGTTGAGGCACTTCGACCATGAGGACTAGGTCTGTTTCAGGTGCTCCGACAGTGAGGACTAGGTCTTTCTCGGACAGTTCGGCAATGAGGTCCGGGACTTCCTCGGGTGCTCCGAGCGCAAGGACCGGGCCTGGCTTGATTTCTTCGGCCGCTTCAGCAGTGAGGTTCGGGATTTCTGTTGGCTCGGTAGTTAGGACTGTGATTTCCTCGGGTGGACTGGTGATAAGGACCGGGCCTGATTTGGGCAGTTCTTTTTCTAACTCCCAGGGATAATCTGAATGTAGCTCTTCTTCAGGCAACCATGGGTCCTTATCCTCGTCATCAATATGATCTCCGGGGATAGTCACACTGAGGTATGAGTCTGATATGGGCAATTCGTCATTGAGGTCCGGGTATGTCTTGGCCGTGAATTGGTGTATCGAGGCATTCAATTGCTGCATGTCTGTGACCAATTGCTGGGTGCTAGCTGCCAGCTCGTTTTCCGCCGCCCATAACTCAGTTTTGGCCCTGATTTGTTGCATTATGTTGTCCAGTTCTTTGCTCCGCATAGCCTGATCTTGTCTTGGTCTTGACCTCGCGGCCAAATCATTTATTAAGCTCCAAAGATCATCCGTGTCCAAGTTACCTACCGATCCTCCTGCTGCCTCATTTAGCCAATTCCACTCATGTGGCAACATCCCACAGAGAAACTTTGTTTGAAGATCGAAGTTGGTGAATCCATGGTGCGGGCAGCTCGTCACAATGCAATCGAAGTACCATAAGTACTCGTCCAATGTTTCGTACCGGGATTGCTGTAAGTTATTGATCTTCTCGCGGATTTCAAGTTCAAAGGATGGTGGGGAAAACTCCGCATTGTTCCAAGGTTCCATTCCGTAGTAGTACGACTTGGTGAATTGCATTATAAAAGAAAAACGAAAAAATAGAACAACTATTCCGATGCACAACTCCCCTGCAACGGCGCCAATTTGACAGATGCTTGTCGTCACAGCAAATGTGCAAATAAATTTATAGTCCGCTACTCGCGACTACACTACTGGGTAGCAAGTGGTAAGTAGGGGTCGAATCCAAAGGAGTCAGTGTGGATTAGTTGTTTTTACAGGATTGTCACGAAAGTAAATACAGTTGGGGTTGGTTTTGAGTGTGTTTTGGGAACTGAAAGTAAATTACAACAATTGATAATGGACTGTAAAGAAAGTATTCGGTTTTAGGGGCCTTGTATTATAATTGTTTATCATCGACCGCTAATGATCATACCAAGTGGTCAAAGATGAATTGAGGCTATTTCTAGCGCAAGACATGATCATGCTAAATGTTCAAAGATGAATCGAGGCTATTCCTAGCACAAGACTTGCAACATCATTTAAAACACTTGTTCTAAGCAAAACTAATTCCTCCTTTCGAAGTATCTTAGCCGTAAGTGCTTCCATTTAATCCCTTTGGCCCAGTTTTTAAATGGTTTTTAGAATAGTCGACCTCTTCAGATAAGTTTATCCGTTTGGTCCCCTTGGTCCAGTTTCCAAATGGTCCACTTACCCGAGTGTGATCACGAATATCTAAGGAAGAGTTTACGAATTTGGACCCCTATGGTCACATTTCCAAATGGTTTACTTGACCTTAGACATTCTAACTTTTATATATGGCACATAGAACAAGTATCGAACATAAAGGTATACTAAGAGTAAAGTGTAAAACATTTATAATACAAGTACACACCCTTAAACCGAATAATTAATTTAGCTACTAATCATGGCAGTGGTTATCATAACTATGAACTTGGAAATAAACAACAGTTTAGCAAGACAATTAAATAAATAAAAGAAGACTTACAAAACCGTTGAAGCGCCAAGGATCAAGCTTTGATTCCCAAAGTAATATTACATGATTAATATTACATGATTAGTGCCCAAAATTCTAGAGAGATAAGTGAATTGTTGTGGTGGTGATGATACAAATGAGGAGGAGAAGCCTCATATTTATAGCCAAGGAGGAGGAGGATGGGTGGTGGAGATGGTGGCATGTGGAGGAGCATCCAAGGGTGGAGGAGGAAGAGTGCAAGGCAAGCTTTGGGAGGAGGATGTGGTGGAGGAGCCACCACATGTCACATTCTCCATGGAGGAGGAGGAGCAGCCGGCGGCTTTGGGAGGAGGGGAGGAGGAGCCGCCATGTGTCCCTCCATGTGAGGAGGAGCATCCCTTCTAGAAGCTTGTAACCTCTTCACAAAAGTCATCGGTTTGACCGGATCTGACCGGAGCTTTGGCCGGAGCTTCTTGGATTTTGGAGAGTGTATTTTGAATGAAAATGTCATTCTAAGATGATCTCAAGAAGGAACCTAAGCCAAATTCCGCTTAGAACATGGTCGAAATCTCAAATCCGATGAAATTGCCCTTGTTTGGCCTTTACCGGGCTCGGTGCTTTTGCCTTGCGTTCTTGTCCATTTGCCGACGGTTCTAGAATATTTGAGTGATTCCAAGTCGGTTCCATGAAGGATGTTAAGGCTGATTTTGAGTGTAGCATGGTCGTGACCTGGAATGATTCGTTCTTCATTTTCCGCTTAAAAACTCCTCCTTAGCGTGTTTTCTCTCTAGAGTCCAAAATACCCTGTAGAAATAAATCGGGACTAACAAGTAGAAGTTAAATAGACCAACAGTCTAATTTGGTGGGTTTTACTGTGTTTTTGATTCGTATAATTATGGTCCATCAGTAGCGTAGTCTAATCCATCTTTAAAACCACTTGGTTGATCGGAAATGACTGATCAAGTGGATGCACTTAGGCTAAGATACTTCGAAAGGAGGAATTAGCCTAGCTAGAACTAGTAAGCTATGTCTTGAAAGGGACTAGACGGTGTGGCAAGTCGAGTGCTAGAAATGGCCTTGATACACCTTTAACACTTAGTAAGATCATTAGAAGTCAATGATGAACGATGATATGATATAAAACCCTTAAACCAAATGCTTTCCTTTGATCAAAACACCACCTTGCAATTTACTTTCAGTACCAATATCAACTGCTTACTTTCAGTACCAATATCAACTGCTTACTTTCAGTACCCATATCAACTGCTTACTTTCCGCAAGTCTTGTCCTTCAAGCATTTACTTCTCGTAAGTCTTGTCCTTCAAGCATTTACTTCTCGTAAGTCTTGTCCTTCAAGCATTTACTTCTCGTAAGTCTTGTCCTTCAAGCATTTACTTTTAAGCAAGCCTTGTCTTTCAAGCACTTTACTTTTACGTACTTACTTTCAGCAAGCCTTGTCCTTCAAGCACTTTACTTTTACGCATTTACTTTCAGTATTTACTTTTTATCATTTACTTCCAGTACTAAATTCACAATCAACCCCAAATGATTTATTTTTGTGACATTTCCACGGAGAACTACTATCTCCTAATTCCCTTGGGTTCGACCCCTACTTACCGCTTTACTAATCCAATAGTGAAGTCACAAGTAGTGGACTTATAAATTATTTTTGTACACATTGCCTCGCGACAAGGTAGAGCGTGTCAAAATTGGTGCCGTTGCCGGGGAATTAGTTAACAATCGGATTAGTAGTTCTATTTCTTTTCATTTATTCCACTATGTATGCATGGATGACTCGACATCTTCCTCAGTTTGGAGGTACAGTTGGAGAGGACCCTGTGATACATTGCCAACATTTTCACCATATATGCCGTCACATGAAACCAGAAAATGAGACGTTAGAGGAGTTTAAATTGGAATGCTTTAAACTTACTTTAACTGACTTCGCGGCAGTTTGATATTATTCATCAAATGCTAGTTGTGCCGGATATTATGAGGACCTCCGTGCCCAATTCCTGAAAGAATTCTTCCCGCCATCCTTACGACATGACACCCGCGAGAAGATCATGTCTTCAACAATCCCGGGACCAGACTTTTGACGAGTACTATACGTACTTCGATACCACTGTTTCACGCTGCCCGCACCATGGATTCACGAGCGTGGTTCTTCTCCAAAAATTTATCTGTGGGATGAGGCTACTCGAAGGTACAAGTATCAAGTTTCTTCTAAGTATTTACACGGTTTAGTTTGGTAATAAGTAAGTATTGCATGAATTAGGATAAATCTAGTCCCGCATTCTCACTTTCATATTCAAAAAGTTTACTTGAATTTTGTGTTCCGCCCTTAAATAGCATTGTTCGGGACGAACAACTAAAAGTGTGGGGTGATCTGATGGACCATATTTATATGATTCATTAAGACAGTTAAACCCACCAAATTAGACTCTTTGTCTATTTAACTTTTGCTTGTTAGTTCAACTTTTGTTCTACATGCTATTTCGAGGTCTAGAGATGATACGAGCTAAAAAGGAGTTTTAAAGCTGAAAATGGATTACGAGTCAGGACACGACCAGATTCCGACTGTACAACTTTCATGATCTTAACCTGGAATCACTCAAACAAGTCCAACCGAAGGGCAACCAAATTCAGACCGGAGCTGAAAGGACTTGATGGCTTTTGGGGAAAAGATCACAAAGCTCTCACCCACTCCCCTCCACCTCACATGGCCGACGGCTTCAAGAAGGAGAGGACATGTGGCCGGCGGCTATGGGGAAGAGACACCTCACCCCGGCGGCTCTTTGAGCTCTCCACCCTCCTCTTGCCAAGTGTCTTCTCCTCCTCCACATCTCTTCCTCCCCTTAGCCTATAAATAGAGCATCCCTTCATCCTTTGTAAATCATCCCACAATCCTCATTCCACACCTCACACCATAAGCTCTAGCTTCTCTCTAGATTTTGGGCACCATCCATGTAAACACACTACTTTGATATTGAAGTTTGATCTTTAGTACTCTTGTCGGTTCTTGAAGTACTCAAGCTTTTCCTTACTGTTCTTGAGTTTACTCCTGCTGGTTCTTGAGTATTCTCCCTCTTACTTTCCTTGTCTTTACTTTCGAAAACTTTACTTTACTGTCTTTCAAAAAAACTTTACTTTTTCAAGTACTTAGCTATGATATCCACCTCTATGGATATTCGTAGCTAATCCCTTCATTCGGTTGAAGGGGTGTACTTGTATCATAAAATGTTTTAGACCCTTCTCTTAGTGCCTCTTTGTGTTCAGAACTTGTTCTATGTGCCATATATTCGGTTAGAACACACATGGTTGAGTGGATGCTTGAAATGGCAAAACTCTTCCATGGGGTTCGTGAACATACACGGTTAAGTGGATGCTTGAAATGGCAAAGCTTAATCGTGGAGTTCAACCTTTCTCAAACACCACTTGATTGATCGGAAATGATTGATCAGGTGGATGCACATAGGCTAGTATACCTTGAAATGGGGTGCTAGTCTAAATAGAACAAGTGCTCTATGCCTTGAAATGGGCTAGACAGTGTGGCAAGTCAAGTGCTTGAAATGGCCTTGATACACTTTTGAACACTTAGTATGATCATTAGAGGTCAATGATAAACGGACTATGATACAAGGCCCCTGATACCGAATCTTTCCTTTAATTCAAACATTACCTGTTACTTTACTGTCAGTACCATTATCAACTGCTTACTTTCAGCACTTTAATTTCCGCAAGTCTTGTCCTTCAAGCACTTTAATTTTCGCACTTTAATTTTACTACAGACTTGTTCAACATCAATCCATCACAACTTTGGTGCGCAACACGCTTGAGACACAGCGCGCGACAATCCAAAAGTGTGTTTGTGGTTGATATTGAACTGGACTGTTCCAGCACTTTATTTTCAGTTATTACCTTTCAGTACTAAAATCACAACCAACCCCCAACTTTCTTATTTTTCACTTTCAAAAGAACAACTATCAACTAATTCCCCTAGGTTCGACCCCTACTTACCGCTTTACTACCCAATAGTAGAGTACGAGTAGCGGACTTATAAATTTATTTTTGCACAGAGACATTGCACCTTAACGATAGTGCAGTGCGCTCCGTCAAGCCTCCCCCTGTACCATCTCCTCCTCGTTTCACTAGGAAAAGCCCTAGGTTGAAATCTATTGCGACTAAAGCTCCACCCAAAAAAACACATACCTCCCAGACAGCTAGGCCCCTGTTTTCAGCCCCTACGCCACCTCCTCTTCGACAGCCTGAGAGTGACCAGCCTGAGACTGAAAGTGAGCATCCTGACAGTGAGAATGAGCATCCTGTCAGTGAGAATGAGCATCCTGTCAGTGAGAATGAGCCTGAAGCATCACAACCGGTTGACTCAGAGCATGAGAATGAGCCTGAACCATCACATGTTTCTTCTCATAGTAGCAGCCGGCCAATTCTGAGCATTCGTCAGCCGTCTGCTAGTCATGTAGAAGGTATAAAAGCGCACATTCATGTTCTTTATACCTTGTTATCACAGATAACTTGCTAGTGCATATTTCATTACTGGTGAATTTGTGCTTTTCATTTGGTAATAATTTAATTGTGTTTGTATGTACGTAGGAGATGAAGAGCAGAGGGGAAAGCGTGGCGTGGTGAATGGGACAAGGGTGTCCAATGAGGTTATTGGGAGAAGGAGGGGAAAGAAAATCTTGCTGACCTTCAACAAGTTCAATATCCCTGACTGTAGGGCAGATTCCAGTTTAATGGTACACGAAATTGGAAGTGTAGTGCGCGATTCAGTACCCATGGTGGCTGCTACTTACGGTCAATTGCCAATAGATGCCTATGACACAGTCTTAGCTCATCTGGAGGTAATTAAGTGTGCATTATTTGGGTTTTGGAATGCATTTTGTGTAGTTTGTTGTTACTTACTGATTAATAACTTTTATTACTTTGGTAGCCCCATTTTGAAATTGATCCGGAAGACACAAAGCTGTGGAATTACATCACCCTAAAGGCAACCGAAAGGTTCAAGGACTGGAAGTGGCAGTGCAAGCAACACTACTTGAAGAATGGGCCAGCAACACCAAGAGAATTTCAAGGCAGAGAGGATCAGTGGAAATGGCTTGTGGCACATTTCCAACAATCAAAGTATAAGGTATGCTGACTTTACATAAGTAACTTTTTTTAGGTTGTTTGAATTGACTAACTTTTTTTTGTATCAACAGCACAAGTGTGTGCAGATGAAAGGTGCTCGTGCAAAAAAGTTGAACCATCACGGTGGGAAAAAGACTTTTGCCCACCGGTCACTAGAGCACGAGTCACAAGGACATGTTGCACCTTTCATATCAACATTTGCAAAAGTTTATTCACATGAGCCGGCTGGTGCATCTTTAGTGGTAATTCTCCTCACATATAATCCTTTTAATAATTTTGTGATTGTATAGTGATGATAAAATTAGTGATATATGTTCTGATTGTTGATGTTCATCAACTTGATAATTATTTCATCTTGTGAATTTTGCGGAGTTTGGAAATGTGGTTAACTTGTTATATTGCTATGTAACTATTAAGTAGGCTTTGAATATATTGATAATGGTTTGGTATGAGATTATGGATGATCTGATTTGTCAACTATTAACTGATTTGCATTTGCCATGAATTGATTTTCTCTGTATGTTGTTATGTTAACTGAATTTAGGAAAACTATTGTTATTATCGAATCTGGTTTTGCATATATTGATCAAACTTGCATATAAGTATCGATGAAATCTGTTATTATCAAATCTTTGGTTGATATCTATTGTTAAACCTCTAGTTCTGATATGTACTGATAATCTTTGATATTTACTTCTATTATTAGCTTCTAATTTACTTTATAATGTGAAGGATAAAATGAACGACAAAGTGCGTGATGTGGTTGGTGATCATGAAGGCAGTACTTTGGATGATCCTTTGCCCATGGACGTTCAGTTCAGCATTATTGACGAAGTAACTGGCTCGAAGGGAGGCCAACACATATCTGGTGTTGGCAAGTGTGTGAAGAAGCCTCCTCGCCCAAGAGGTGGTTATAAGTTGAGTGCCAAACTGCAAGCTGAAAGGGCTGAAGAACATGGGAAGGTGAAAGAGCTTGAGGATCGCGTAAAGATGTTGGAAGAACAGCTGCGAGGGAACAATGCGGCGGTTGGAAGTAATGCTTCGGATGGTGCAACTAGTCTCATGCCTTAGGGTGTGGTAATCTTTTGTGAACAAGTATTATAACTTGTACTTCAGTTTTTTGGGGCTGTTGGTAGCCTGAAGCTTTAGAACTTCTATTTTTTTGGGGCTGTTGGTAGCCACTTGCGGCTGGTAACTTTTTGAGTGCCAAAGCTTTCATGTGCTGTGGCCGAACATGTATGGAATGTTGTTGAACGTTGTAAGGCAGTTTTAGTAATTTGCAGCTTGAATGGCAGGTTTTTAATTCTGTTTTGTTCTATTTTTATAAATATCAGAAACTGTCAAACACTGTCGTATATGTTAGTTACTTATGAGACAGGCTCTCCATGTCATATTTATACTAATATGAGACACCTCGAAGATGTCGCTTATGTCTACCAATACGAGACACCTCAAAGATGTCGCTTATGTCTACCAATACGAGACACCTTAACGATGTCGCTTTTGTCGTATAAATATTTATCAAGTGCACAAAACAAATAGTTTACGCGACAGTAATCTCCCATATGAGACAGTAAAAATACTGTCCCATTAGACTACTCTTACCCGACTGTGCTTCAATTTACTGTCGCATCTGACTTATGCGACTCGCCATATGCAACTTTGCGAATGCGACAGTCAGACAGTCGCATAAACCTTATGCGACTGTATTTCCACTTAGCCTACTGAAATTCATGAAGTCGCATAATGTGCATTCTGGCGTAGTGCTTCCTCTATGATGAAAATAACAAACAAGAATGAGCCTACCAAATTAAGCCAGCTTGAAATAACGTGAGCGGAGCAATAAAATGTAACTAAGAGAAAACAAATGAGTATAACCTGGTCATAGGATGACATGAAGCGGTGTCTCGGCTTTGTATTGTCTTCAAGCGGTGTCTCGGCTTTATAATCGCTTTACTATTACTGATTTCATCCAACCGAACAAATCAAGCAAGATGCAACACACATGTGGGAGAGATGTTTGCAACTTAATTCCCTAGGTGATGGACTGTCAATAATTTAAGTGTAGTTGTTGCAGTGAAGAGATATAATAAAACCTTTAAATAATAACTATACATTCAGTTAAAATAAAATAGTTGTAGTGACTTTACCACAAATTTCTTAATGGGAGTTTATCTCTTTTCTTTTTCGGTCAACGAGTTAATAGACTGGCCATTTCAGAGGACAGGGAAGAACAAACATAAGCATAACAGGCAGAGTCAGTATAAAAGGTTCAACATTCAGTTCTTTGTCATTCTGAAAATAACAGTCAATCCGGTAAATAGGCTCATTGAAAATGGAACCGATTCCTATAACAATCAGTTGATGAGTGAAAATAATTGAAGGACCAATAAGCAATACCTATCTTACAGGAGAACCAATTGATATCAAGATAGATGAATTGCATTTCAGTTTCAAACATAACTTTAAAAGCTGCTTACAAGTTACACACTGCATTTTTGTAATTGTTACTTGATTCTTCTCATTAAGTGACTAAAACCTACATTTACTAAACATTAGAGCATCCCCACCATGCTTTTTTGAACCATAGAAAGTGATCATGGCAGATGATCAAAAAAATCATGCACCCCCACCATGATTTTTTTTATCATCAAAAAGATCATCCCATGGTTTTTTCTAAGAAAGATCATCCCATGATCTTTTTTTGTGTTTTGATCATGAGAATGAGCCAATCGCAACGCGACACGTGTCCTGTGTAAGAAACAGTACAGTTTGTATTTTGATCTTACAACGAATATATCTTCTAAATTACAAATTAAAAAATCAAAAGAAATACCAATATTCATAATTTTTGAGCTCTATAAAACGAGATACACTTTGATATATTTTTATTAATCTTAACATTTATGAGCTATAATTTATGTAGTGATGAGAAAGATTGATGATAAACTTTTTTTTGGATCATGAGTGGGGTGCATGTGATTGAAAAAACCATGAGGGATGATTAGATGAGAGAGAACAAGGATGAGAGAGATAGATGGTATGATTTTTTTTATCATGGTGGAGGATGCTCTTAGGGACGAGTTCTTTGTGAAAAAAGAAGTATAGAAATTAAAGATGGATTCTTTTCCTGTTCTTACATATTAGCAATTCACCATATCTCGTACTAATGGAACTTGTTAAGGCTCACCAAACCTCAAACCTTGACCAACTATAAGGAATGTCATATCAGCATTCAGCACCCATAAATGTAGACCAACAAAGTCCAACTATATAAAATTCTCAAATATAACTAATTATTGCACTCTACAAACCAATTGTAAAGCAAATATTAAACATCATTCAACACAAAACACTGCAATTTGAAAAAAGTGCTAGCCATTAGTAATCACTAACTTTGTTCAGACGAGGGAAAACCTTGATCAGATGAGCAATTCACCATATCTCATACAAAACAAACAACACAAACTATGAGTTCAGTTTACCAGAAATCGAAATCCAAACAACACAAAAAACACAAACAACACAAAACACAAGTGGATCCCATAGATTTAAACACAAACTATGACCGTCACAAACTAACTTACCCGAAATTGAAAAGGAACATCACCTACAGCCGACCGTCACAAACTAACTTACCCAAACACAAGTTAGCGATTAGGGTTTACAAAATGAAGTGAAATTGAAATCGAAATTACCTACAGTCGGCAGAAAGGAATGAGCGGTCGAGTTAGACAGGCGGATGCATGCGACGGTCGGCGATGAGATTATCCTGTAAAAGTTCGAGAGTCGAAGGGGTCGGCAGATGATTTCGCGAGTCGAAGTTTGAGAGATGTGTTTAAGTGTTTCAAGAGTTCAGTTTTAAATACATAACTTCAATTTTAATTTCAAGTGTGTCATGTGTGTCGCACATAAAGGACAAAATCGACTTACAAGTGTATCATGTGTGTCGCACATAAAAGGACAAAATCGACTTACAAGTGTCGCACATAAAAAACAAACAACTTACGCAACGCATATCTGTCGTTTTCTTGTCGTATGATTTGTCCGACGCCCAGCTGCGTCGTACAACTCGTGTCGTAAAACTGAACCAAAACTTGTAGTGCATAGTGCATAAGTTTAAACTTGCTCCCTTGGGCGATCTGGTTCTTACCTGCATTACAAATTATTTTTTACGAAAAAATAGTACACGTCATGCGGCAGCTCCCTCTTTTTGTTTTTCTTTAATTTTGCATTTTTGCCTTTTTCCAAACACCAAGAAAAATCGCATTTTGGCCCATTTGGCCAGTGTAACATGAAAAGTGACACAAGTGATACTATTTGGACCAGAGGCTTACATTTTTCTCCTTGTGTCGACAAGTCTTGACACATTTGATACTGGCGCATAATGAGATGGCTTCTTGAGCTGAAGTTCTGACTCTTGGATGAATATGCTCTAGGTGAAAACTACAAAGTTGTAGCCCTTTATCTAAGCTTTCGAACAAGCCATAGATCGACGGATTTGGACATCATATCAGCTCTAGGCATGTGCGACAAGTAGGGAGGTCAATCCATCTATTTTTGCACTGTTTTCGCCCAAATTCCCACAAAACTCTTTGTTTCGCCTTGGATTCATTTTTTTCACCTAAAAGCATCAAAACATAATGTGAGAGCTCATATGAATAAGGAAGATGATCAAAAATCGACTAAATGTTGAGCATATATATAGTACAGATTTATGCTCATCAAAACACTCCACTCTTAGAGTTTTTTCGTCCCGAACAAACATGAACTAAATCCTAATCCACTATCGTAGGGAACATGAGTGCATTTAGCATATGCACCAAGCCTTTAAACCTCTAGGCAGGACGAGTTGTAGTCTCGTGAGAGTTTTCAGAAAAGGGAATACCCACAAATCCCATATTAGCTGAACAAGATAGTTCCTCATTTATCTTGGCAATATGCAACGAATTCCCATATGCAACACCTAAAAAAGTAATCAAATAATATATTCTTTTTAAAAGAATTTTGAACCATCAATAACTCTACAAAGATGCACATTCAAAGACAATCATATTAGAGTTATCAAATGACTAACCTAACAATTCATTCAACCTTTTCACAAGATACTCAAAACATGAACCTTAGAAATACAAAAAGCGTGCCAATCGCGCGCCTATGCTATCAAGAAGGATAGTCCATGGACTAACGTTACGAAACTCATTTCCAAGTCTTAGGAGCTAAGTCCAATAATCCGTCAGGAAAGAGGAGTTTGACACTTCATTTTCAAAGTTATCTCAAACAAAGTCATGCTCACGTACTAGTACAAGGGTCATCCCTTTACCCAAGTCACAATCCATACACACTAAAATAAATGATGGAAAGTGCATTGACAAACTTAAGTGTGTGCCTCATTTTTTCTTTCTTTTTCTAGGCTTTTTGCCCACGTTATGGTTCACAAATTTTTTTTCTTTTGATAGCTTGCCTCATAATGGCTTGTGCTTGCAAAAACATTTTGCTTTTTTTTCTTCGTAGCTTGCCTTATTTTGGCTTGTGCTTGCATATACAATAATTTATGGTAGGGGTCAATTTTTCACCTATATGGACTCCACACTTAAGATTTGGTAATGTACTAAGGATATAAATGGTGTGTGCAAATAATGTGAGAAAATAGAGATCACCTAAGAGCAATGACTAAGTTCTCGAAGAGAAGAAAAGTATTTTCATGCTTGCTAATTCTATGTTCAAGTGTGCAAAAGGTTGCCTAAATCATTAGATAGACACAAGATAACAACAACATTGATGCCTATGAATTATGCACTCATAAAAGTCATGGTGGTCCTAGATTCAAAATGAAGTCATTTGCAAAGAAACTAGATAGTTGAGTAATGGGGTCATTGATGAGCCGTATTTATACGACTCATCGAGTCATCAAATCCCACCAATTTTGGCACTTTATCATGCAAACAGTTCATTCTTAGTGTTGTTTTGCATTTCAGGTGTTTCGGAAGCTCTAGGGGGAAACGCGCTTAAAAGACGGCATTTTCATGCCAGAAGCATCGCAGTTGAAGAACGAAGCCAGAGGAGCGTCGTGAACAGTATTTTTCGGCTTGTGAATAGTAATTCTCGGCATGAACAGTACTCGTGAACAGTGATTCCAGCATGAACAGTGTCCGGGGGTGAACAGTATTTGGGTCATGAACAGTGATTTCGGGAAATTTTCCAATTTCGTCCTTGGCGGTTAAGAAGCTCCTGGAAGGTTCTGGAAGTCCCTAGAAGACTCTGGAAGACTTGCACAAGAAGTTAACTTAGAGATCAAGCAAAGTCAATTTAGGAAACTTTTCCTAATTTGTCTTTTGGGCCACCGATTTGACCTAGTCCAAGAGGGATTTCGTGCCTCACCCATCCCTCATCACAGAATCGAGAGCTCATCTCTCAATTCACTCATCTCGGCTCATTGGCTCGGCGCACGCCTAGCTCTCTCGGTACACGCCCCTGCTCTCTCGACTCATCCGTCCTCATTGCTCTCGGTACATCAGCCCTTGCTCCGCCCTTGCTCAGCCGCACCTCAGCCCTCCCGGCCCGGACTTCAGTCACTCTCGGCACTAGTGAAGTTTACTCGTTTTTATTTATTGTTTTTGCCCTGATGGCCATGTGTAACTAATTCCATTATTCGGGCTAGGGTTTACACATTGTGACGAATGTTTTTGAGACTTGGTTTTTAATGCTATTCATGTTTTACTAAATCTCGTGCATAAATCCCATGAATTATTGCTAGACTAGGTGGATACTTTGTCGTAAAACTTAGTTGCGCAATATTTCTATATTTATCATATATCTAATACTTTGTCGTTTAGATAGGTAGCACGGCTAGGTTAGATAACACCTTTGTCGGGTTATTAAACCTAGGGAAATTAGAAGCTTAACACCTTTGTCGGGTTAAGTGGTGGAGTAACACTTTTGTCGGGTTACTTGGGTAGGCACCTTTGTCGGGTCAACCACACTTAAAAACTATGAATTAGAATATTAGAAGTCGATGATAAAACAAGTCACAATCAAACCCTAGTCTGAATATTCTCATCATTAATATTCACTCACTTTATTTCCTTATTCGCACTTGTTTCCTAAACTGTTTACTCTTACCCAATCGCTTACTTTCCTTTCTTACAGAACAAGTAGTAACCATCTAGCTCTCTAGGGTTCGACCCCTTACTTACAGCTATACTAAGCCAAGAGTAAGTGGACATTATAAATACAAATTTACAGGTACCGACGACGACCTGTCAGTCATGCGAGTGCCTTGGAAATTCGAGTACTCAAATGTAAACTAGCGCATAAAATGTGCAAGTGCCTAGACATGGATGATTTAAATAGAATGCACTACACATCCACTCCACATTTAAAAATGAAGTTTAGTCTCTAAGCAACAAAAATATAGAAATAAAAAGTGTAGTGCAAAGTGCTTCCCTGAAATTGGAGCACAAGGAGTGTGATTCGTGGTTTGCTTATTCCTTTCCCGCATATGACCTTCAAATCTGTAAAATAAATAAGTAACCACTACATAAAAATTATTAGAACATGCCACAAGTATAATGTGTATTATAGTAGGGAACTCCACACTTAAATCAAAAGCATCTAGCGAGTAATGATGGGAGTGAATTATAAATTTGATAAGGCAACTTACAAATGGTTTTACTTCCCTCGAATACCTAGTTTAACGTCTTGGCGAGACTAGCAAAGCGCCCCATGGATTTGCTTGGAAGAAGTCATTTGCTTGAATAACTTCTCATGGGGCCATCAGTTCTTAAGGCGTCAGGCCACCTTCAAATCCCATTTGAATTTTTGTCTATCAAGTCTACAATGAACTTTTAAATGTGAGTTTAACCACTTCAAAAGTGTTGTTTCCTATAGTATATAGGGATCATGGGAGCTTCTTTCTAATAATCTTGTAAAATATGGCACAAAGCTTCTAAATTTGTCTCGAGGCGTCATGATAAAGAAAGGGATCTCATAACTTGTCTCGAGCTTGATGGGCACATCTTCCTCGAATTTCTCAATAGCTTCCTTCGGTGCCCAGTTGATGAGTCGTATTTATACGACTCGTCGAACTAACTAATCCAATTTATTTTGACACTTTTATTTGCGAACATTTACTTTTTAGTATGGTTTTGCATTTCAGGTGTTTCATAAACTCTAGCAAAAAAAGGTGCGTAAAAGACGGCATTTCATGCCAAAAACACCACAGTGGCATCAGACCTTTTGAGGTTCGACGGAGTGTTGGAAATTGACGAGTGATCAAAAAAATATGAGCTACATGTCGATGTGTAGCTGACTCAATTCTCTACAACTCTCTAGTTTACATCGAGAGCATCCGAGGTGATTTGGATGGTCGAATCATGAGTTGAAGTCAGAACTGACGCGTAGAAAGGGGAGACCAAAATAGTGAAGGTCGCGCCCAAAGAAGACATTAGCCCATTGCTAATGTCAACGCTTGGCGCCAATAACGTCTAAAATGGGCGCGATGGATGACGTCTGCGACGGGTATTGATGACTTCAGCAGGTCTAGGATTTGGCAATTTGAGCCCAAAAACTTATAAATTAAGGGGTTGGAGAAGGGTTTCCATCATTCTACAATCGATTCTACTTTCGAAGATGGCTCTGGAGGAGAACGCGAAGCTTTCGACAAAGAGAATAATTTTCTATTACTTTTTTTTGAATTTTCTATTACTTTCATTCCAAAAATACTTATGTTTTTGTATGGCTATGAGTAGCTAAATTCTTATTTCAGTTCAGGGTTTCGTTTATTGTGACTATGTTTTGAGACTCTTTTCTTAATGCTTAATTCATGTTTACTAGTTCTTGTACTTCATCGCATGAATTGAATTGTTAGGTTAAGTGGAATCTTTGTCGTAAAGCTTAGTTTGACAACCAGTTCTTAACGTTAATATCTACTGGAAAGTATGCCCTAAAGGTATATTGTAACACCAAGTTTTAATATTACCTTTATCGGAATATTATGCTTAGGAAAACTAGAATCTAATACCTTTGCCGGATTAGAATGTGGTGTATCACCTTTGCCGGGATACTTTAGGTTGTTACCTTCGCCGAAATAACCACGCTTAGAAACTTGAATTATGATTATTAGCAGTTCATGATAAACATGTCACAATAGAAACCCTAAGCTGAATGTCTTCTCTGATTGGAATATTTATTCGTGTTTTGCTCTTTTACACTCGTATTGCTAACCCCCCCCCCCCCCCACCCCCACCCCCCCTCATTTCTTTATTTGTCTACAGATACAACTTCCAAAACTAGCTTTATGGTTCGACCCTGTTTGCCACTAACTAGTTTGTAAGAAAAAATAAATATTAAATTTGACGCGTCACACGACACGCATCAAATTTTGGCATCGTTGCCAGGGAGCTGCGCTTCAGTGAAGTTGTTTCTTTTTGTTTTTATTTTAAGTTATTTTTGTGCATTGCTACTGGCTTCGTAAGGTCTCACGCATGTAGTGAGAAGGGCGAAGGTGATGATCAGATAGAGTCGTATGAGCCTACAATGAAGGAGTTGTCTGCTCCTAATTTCCAGAATCTACCTTGGTACATCGATGAGGGGGAAGACGCGCAAAACATTGAGATCAAGACTGCGGTAGTGCACCATCTACCGAAGTTTGCGGGTCGGCAAGGAGAATCAACCACCAGGCATCTGCAGGATTTTCATGGCATCTGCTAGACTCTCCGACCCTACGGAGTCACTGTGGAGAATTTCAAACTCAAAGCTTTCCACTTTTCTTTAACTGACATAGCCAGATCTTGGTTTCTATCGCTTTCTTTAGACAGCATCAGAACATGGGATCAGATGCAAAAGAAGTTTCTCGATAAATACTACCCAGCAGCTAAGGTAGGAAAGGTTCGAGACAGCTGCAAGATATCAAGTAGGGGGCCTGACGAGTCTATGTATGACTATCTGGATAAATTTAATACCTTGGAGCTGAGCTGCTGCAACCTATGAGTGCGTGACAAGCTGGTGATCGAGTATTTACTAGATGGGTTGAGACCACTTGATAGGATGCTGCTTCATGCATCAGCTAGAGCGTCTATTCTGAATTTATCTCCAGCTGGGGTACGGAATTTGATCGCTGAGGTAGCCGAGAATGCTAGGTTTAGAGAAGAAGCCAGCCGATAAGAGGAATTCAGCAGGACTAGAAACGTTGCAAATGCTGAAGCTCCAGCAAACCAGATGACTAGGGAACTGAAACATATGAAGGAGATGATGCAGACAATCATGATGAAACCGGTAGCACGAGTAAGGCCATGTGAATTTTGTTATGCGACTAACCATAAGACGAATGCTTGCCATACTTTACAGGAGGAAACACAGACCGATGTCAGCGCAGTGGGGGGATTCCAAAATTATTATAATAATGCACCCCAGCAACCTCAGCAGCAGTAGTAGTACGCGCACCATACCGTCAGTAGCATGGTAGCTACAACAATCAGGGTTAGTATCAGCAGCGAGGGTAGAACTACAATTAAGCACGCCCTAGTAATCAGAATTCCAGCAAGTCTCTGGAAAGTGTGGTGAAGGAGCTGGAAGCTAGATCAGTTAGCCACCACTGCGCAGCAAAATCAGGCAAGGACTGATGGAGCCATAAGAAAGCTATCTAAATAGATGTCCCAAATAGCCAACACAGTTTTTGAGCAGAGGAATGATCTGAGAAAGCTACCGTCGTAGACAGTGCCTAGCCTGAGAGGAAACATTAGCGCAATGGCCACAAGAGATGAAATGGAGGCAAACAATAGTGAAAAGGAGCTTGAGTCAGTGCATACCGCGCCCAAGGAAGATATTAGCTCGACGCTAATGTCTAAAGTGGACGCGGCGTTAAAGTCATCTGTGGAAGTGACCAACGCGTTGACCGCGCTCAATGAGCAGATTGCAGCCATGCCATACGAACACATTAAGGCTGAGCGCGGTGACTTAAAGTCTTCATCAGGCGCGACACTCTCTGTAGGGAAAGATTTATTTTTGAATTCAGAGACCCCGCTTTCATTTTATGTGCAGGAATGAGCTCTTGAAGAGCATGTGATCGACAAGGATGAACTAAGCGACGAGTTAGAAGCAAAACAAGAGCCAGAAAAGCCAACGATGGAGCACACACTTGCTACAAGTCAAGAGGTACCACCTGGAAAGAGTAAGGACCCACGTGTCTTCACAGTCACCTGCGGTGTTGGTGAGACACTAATACATCAGTGTTTAATTGACTTGGGTGTTGTTATTAATGTTATGCCTTATTCTTTATATTTTTCTTTGAAACTGGGTCCATTGAAACCTCCTAAAATTTTGGTAGAATTAGCGGATAAATGGCGTATTCATCCAGTTGGTTTGCTTGAAGACCTAACCTTCCGTGTTGGAGATTTTTTTGTTCATGCAGACTTCTATGTTTTGCTGATGGGAGATGCTAGAAACAACAATCCTCCAGCACTCATCTTCGGAAGTCCATTCCTCTTTGCCACTAAGACCAAGATTGACATGGAAACAGGCTTGCTGTCACATACGTTTGCTGGCAAGACATCAATTTTCAATATTTATGAGGATGCTGATCACCCGAGCACGAAGAAGCCACCAGACATCGTGAACACATCATACCTTGGTGCCCTACTTCCTAACCCACCAGTTAAGGCCAGTTATGCAACAAACGAGGTGATTGTAAGCAAAGTGTCCTCTGAGACTCAGGAGGATAAGAAGGCTAACTCACCCGATCGATGGAGAAAATACACGAGAGCACCTTTCTATGAAGGCTATGAGCATAAGGAAGGAGTTGCTGAGGAGACGTTTGACCTCACAAGTCCATGGGATCGCTACCTGTGATCCCTAATGAGGTACCATCGAGCCAATGACGTAAAACAAAGGCGCTCGCAGGGAGGCAGCTCGACAAATTTTTATTTTCCTTTGTTTTTGTGTCTTTTATGTCTCTTTGAGTCTTGTTCACTCTGTGTCGTTGATTAGTCAAGTTTTTGACTGATTAATGGCCATATTTCACTATAGCCTTGAGGCATTTCCGACGATATTTTGATGTCATTTGACCTCTATCTTTACATTTCAGGTAGAAAACAAGTTTCTCTCAAGGTCAAAACCTAAATACGCAAACTCGGGGAGAAACTGAAGATTTAGAGCAAAAGTGGGCAGAAAAAGCATCCCAGCTGACCGGCTGGGAATCTCCCCTGAACCAACCGGTCGGTTAACTAAAGGAGTAGAACTTGATGTCAATCGTCCACCTTGAGCCAGTCGGTTGGGAGATTTAGCCGATCGGCTAGAGAAGAGCTTGAAGACTGCTTGCCCAAGAACATTTTCAACCGGTCGGCTGACTGAAGATCTCAGATGGCTTGCTCAAAGACATGTCCAGTCGACTGGCTGAAGTGCTACAGTACCAGATTTTCTACCCGAGCCTGTAAATAAAAAGTGAGGGTTTTGACCTAGGTGTGAAAGTTTTTGGGAAGAAGAAGAGCAAAAAAGAGGTTCAACCAAGGTCATTAACCATCAAAAGATCCAACTAAGGAGAAGAAGAGAAGATCAAAAGGGAGTTCAAGGACTAACCATCCTACTTTCTCTACATCTTTTCAATTCTACTTGTTGTATGCTAAACCCTACTCATACCATGTTGTCTTACATGATGTGTGAGTAGTGATCTTGTGTATTGAGGGTGTTGTAACCCTCCTTAGTACTCTTTGATCACAAATATACATTGATATTCATATGATTGATTGTTGATTTCATTTTCTTTTGTGTTATGAAATGTTATGCACTCTAGGTGTTTGTTAAAATGCCTAAGTGACAACTTAGACTAATACTTGAACCTAGGACTTGGAAACCCTAGGGAATAGTTCTAGGATGGAGAAAATGATCTATATCTTAAATCATGGAAGTGAACCTTAGGATATGGATTCTTGACTAGGATTGAATGTTTAATTCGTTGGAGCTGGTTATTAAATAAATCATCAATTAATCCCATTAAATGGTGTCAACTTCATGTTCACTATGCACTTTATACATGTCATGTTACTAAGTGTTTGATAAAATGCCTAAGTAACATGTTGAATCTTAAAACTAGACCTAAGAATCTAACGACCTTAGGGATAGTTTGGATAATAGAGAATGTGATCCTATCTAGTGTATTACGGAAGTAAACACATGCATTTGTGGCTAACTAGTCCTTCATGCATATTTCACTTATTACCTTAGGAAGACATTCCAAGAATAATAGTGCTATAGAGTGAATCAACATCCTCGAATGAGTGAGGCTCTAATTAAGAGAGTTTGACTAAGAATAGATCACACGAAAGTTGGTCTACCGTAGCCTAAGCTAGGTTAGAGACAATGCATGGGTAGGAAGTGAACTAGTGCGTATGTTCATTGTATTTATCTCCCACATAGGATGATAATACAATGAAATGAACCGATATCCTTGATTGAGTGAGGTTCGAGTTAAGAGGGTTTGTCTAGGAATAGATTCAAGTGAGAGTTGGTCTACCCTAGTCTAAACTAGGTTCATTACTATTTGACTGCCATGAAATCTTTGAATATCATGTATGTGATCTTTGGGAAATTGCCAAGGAGGGGAGTAACCCCTCGAAACACCTCATATCCATCCTTTATCCTTAATTACTCGCCAAATAGGATTTAGAATATACACACTCTTATACATTTTTGGTTTAGAATAGACAAACGGAAACACGATCTTATATAGTGCATGTGCTTGGCTTGCTCCCATGGGTTCGACCCGGTACTTTACCGGTTAATCTATAAATTGTTTTTGACTCTACAACGACCCTCTTCATCGACAAATCGAGAGGGTAAAAATAGACTTGTCAGTCGTCTAACCGAGTCTATCTTGACTTAGTTTTTGTGGAAAAGAGACACTTTTTATGCAAAAACAGGTCTACTCTAATGTGAATCGCGCCCAGCCTCGACATTAGGATCGCGCCCAGCCTCGACATTACTGTCGCTCTCCATGAGGACATTAAGGAGTTGACCGCGCCCCTAATGTCTATACTGGGCATGGTTGACCGTTGACCAGCGTTCACCATCGTTGACTGACTCGTTTGACCAGAATTTTCACCATTACTCAAAGAGACGAGGGGAGTGCCTGTTCACTTTAATCTCTATTTTCTTTTTCCCTATACATGTGTGTCTTGCATTGTCTATGTCTTTGAACTAAAGTCATGCCACTAGGACACAAGTTGTTAAAAAGTGTGGGGTGGGAGAGTCTGTCTGTCTGTTGTGTCAGCATGTTTACTTTTTTCTTGCATCTGCACCGTGTCTACACGTTTCTTTAAAAAATGAATGAAAAGTTTGAAATTTCTCCTATTCCTTGAATATGAAGTATTGAATATTGATGATGTGAAATAGATGATGCTAATTATATTGTATTTTTCTTGTGAAAACTGATTTATCCGATTACATGAGAATTTAACCCACTACGTGTCTTTAGAGTTGAGATAAACAGGGATGTGGAGTTGATAGAATCGTCCTAAAGAGACTTGACAAAACATTCAAAGGATCGGATTTCTAACTATATGGTTATATGGATTCAGTGGAGGCTAGCACTTCGAGATTTAATGGTTCAGAGTTTGCTCCGCCACTGCAGCGTTTATGTAAGTAGGCTAGACGGGAAAACATACCGTCCTATCTCTAGTTCGAAGTAACCGGAAAAATGTGAGTGACCCTCATCTTGACTCGTGTAAAAAAAGGCGAGGATGAGAAAGAGCGAGGAGGTATTTCCATATGCTTGCAGGCGATGATTGGACCTCCTTAGAAGGAAAAGGACAACCAATTCCCAATAAAGGAGCACAAATCAAGGAAAAAATTAGCCAAGTTGTGAAGTTTTACACACAAAAAGGTGAAGTACCTCATTCATACATCAAGAGCCAAGGCCAAAAAAGTTCACTACATCAAAAGGTGTCCAACAAAAAAGAACAAAAAGCTCCAAAACCTTGAAGCTCGAATGTATCATGTGCCAGAAAAAGCAATGAAGTATAACCATATAGCTGGAGTACGGAATAGAAAATGCAGATCATGGGTCTAAAGAGGACTATCTCCCACTCATCCGAAGTCATTTGAATTTCAGCTCAAAAGTAACATGTATCAAGTTAATTCTGTGTTAAGTGATGGACCAAAATTATACGAATCAAAAACACAGTAAAACCCACCAAATTAGACTGTTGGTCTATTTAACTTCTACTTGTTAGTCCCGATATATTTCTACAGGGTATTTTGGCGCTTAGAGAGAAAACACGCTAAGGAGGAGTTTTTAAGCGGAAAATGAAGAACGAGTCATTCCAGGTCACGACCATGCTACACTCAAAATCAGCCTTAACATCCTTCATGGAACCGACTTGGAATCACTCAAATATTCTAGAACCGTCGGCAAATGGACAAGAACGCAAGGCAAAAGCACCGAGCCCGGTAAAGGCCAAACAAGGGCAATTTCATCGGATTTGGGATTTCGACCATGTTCCAAGCAGAATTTGGCTTAGGTTCCTTCTTGAGATCATCTTAGAATGACATTTTCATTCAAAATACACTCTCCAAAATCCAAGAAGCTCCGGCCAAAGCTCCGGTCAGATCCGGTCAAACCGATGGCTTTTGTGAAGAAGTCACAAGCTTCTAGAAGGGTGGCTCCTCCACTCTCCTCCCTCCAAGTGGCGGCTCCTCCTCCTCTCCTCCCATAGCAGCCGGCGGCTTTCCTATTCACCCCATGTGGCACCTCCTCCTTGCTCCTCCATGGAAAAGATGACAAGTGGTGGCTCCTCCACCACATCTTCATCTCCTCCTCCTCCACCCTTGGATGCTCCTCCACATGCCACCATCTCCACCACCCATCCTCCTCCTCTTTGGCTATAAATACAAGCCTCCCCTTCACTTGTAACACACCCCAAAATGTGGAGAGCTTCTCTCTCTACAAAATCTCTCTAAATCTCTCTAGCTTTTGTGGGCACAATTATGTAATTTTGCTTTGGAAATAAAGGAAAGCTCCCTTGGCGCTTCAACGGTTGTAAGTATCTCTTAGTATTTATTTATTTAACTGTTGTCTTTAATTCCTTAGTATAATGTTTAGCGCGATGAATAGTAGCTAAACTAGTAGTTCGGTCTAAGGGGCGCACTTGTATTATAAAATGTTTTAAGACTATTAACTTAGTGTTTAGTCTTAGTATTCAAAACTTGTTCTATGTGCCATATATAGTCAGAGTTTCCAAGGTTGAGTGGATGCTGTAACAAGCAAAGCTCTTCTGTGGGAATTCGTGATCATACTCAGGTAGTGGAAGCTGTAACAAGCAAAGCTATCTGAGGAGTTCGACTCATCCTAAATCCCATCTGGTCGAGCGTAACTGTGAGATCAGGTGGATGCACCCAGGCTAGCATACCTTAGGGTATTGGCGCTAGACTGAAATAGAACAGGAGTTGCTTTAAACCGGTGTTGCAAGTCTTGAGCTGTAACTAGCCTCGATTCACCGTTTGAATACTTAGATGATTCACTAATGGTCAATGATAAACAGGATATAATACAAGTCCCCTGAAACCGAACATTTCTCGTAATCATTAAATAGTAATTTACTTTCCAGTATTAAAACCAACCAACCAATCAATCAATCAAAATAGCTGGTAGCTTTAAAACCAACCAACCGACCTTAAACACGTTCCCACGCTGCGTAATCCCCCAGAAGAACAATTATTCCCCTAGTTCCCTTGGGTTCGACCCCTACTTACCAAGTACTACCCAGTAGTATAGTTGCGAGTAGCGGACTATTATAAATTTATTTGCACAATCGCTTTGACGACGAGCGGTTCTGTCAAATTGGCGCCGTTGCCGGGGAGTTGTGCATCGGAATAGTTGTTCTGTTTTGTTTTTTCTTTTTTCTTATTTTATCATGCAATTCACTAAGTCCTACTACTACGGAATGGAACCTTGGAACACTGTCCCCACCACCCTTCGAACTTGAAATCCGCGAGAAGATCAACAAAATAACGCAATCTCGGGACGAAACATTGGATGAGTACTTATGGTACTTCGATTCCATTGTCACGAGCTGCCCGCACCATGGATTCACCAATTTCGATCTTCAAACAAAGTTTCTCTGTGGAATGTTGCCACATGAGTGGGACCAGCTAAATAATGCAGCAGGAGGATCAATGTGGGACTTAACCGAGGATGATCTTTGGAAATTAATAAACGATTTGGCCGCGAGGTCAAGACCAAGCCAAGATCAGGCCGAGCCAATCAAGGACGGTATAACGGAGCTGGCATCTAGCATCCAGCAATTGGACAACACGATGCAACAAATCAGGGCCAAAACTAAACTATGGGCGGCAGAAAAGGAGCTAGCAGCTAGCACCCAGCAATTGGCTGCAGACATGCAGCAATTGAGTGCATTGATGCACCAATTCACGGCTGAACCCGAGGAGCCGACTGAGGATGAGGACCTGCAAATGACCGAAGAAGAACTGCCCCAATCAGACCCGGTCCTTATCACCAATCCATCCGAGGAAATCACTGTCCTAACTGCCGAGCCTACAGAAGTCCCGAACCTCACTGCTGAAGCGGCCGAAGAAATCAAGCCAGGCCCGGTACTTGCGCTCGAAGCACCCGAGGAAGTCCCGGACCTCATTGCCGAACTGTCCGAGAAAGACCTAGTCCTCACTGTCGGAGCACCTGAAAGAGACCTAGTCCTCATGGTCGAAGTGCCTCAACTTAACCCTTCGCGTTTCATGCCGATCATAGCCACCGAAGATCATATAATCAATGACGATGCGGTACAAGGGGAGTTGGAGGCAGAGCATGAGCCAAAAAAGCCGACAAAGGAAATCTATCTCGTCACAAGCCAAGAAAAACCACCCGGGAACTCAATCATTCCAAGACAACCATTCGTAGCTACCACCAAGAAGAGGCCTCACATGGGAACATGCATGTGGTCGCCGATGTTTGAAGGCACAAAACCTAACTTCCATACTCGCGAAAGTGCCAACTATTCAAACATGAAGAAGCGGCAAAGGCATGGGCCGAAAGAATGGAAACCCGGAAGGAGTAACAAGCAAGCACGACGCATTGGACCAGCAGCTATGGTCAAGGAAACCTCACCCTCTCGGAGCAAAAGGGCTTCCGAGAAGAAGTTTGACCTCACTCACCCTTGGGATCCGACCTTATGATCCATGATTGAGGTACTGTCGAGCCAACGACGTTAAACAAGTGCACTGGTCGGGAGGTAACCCGACACTATCTTACTTTCTGCACTTTATTTTCTGTCTTTTTATTTTCTGTCTTTTAGTTTTTATCAATAAGTCGCTCTCACCCACTTGGTGCATAGAAGATTTGACTATTCAGGAATCGGACTTGGGTGCAACATTAAGCCAGTCAGGGCTACGCTCAGAGTTCAAGGCCCCAGCCAAACTCCCTCGATTATCCAGCCTCGTGCCATGTCGATTCACTCGACACCTTAAAGGGAGTTTGTTCTTTCCTTTTCCTTAATATCATTTCCTTCTCGTATAACATCTGCTTGCATGGCTTTTGAACTAAGTAGTGCTGAAAGGCACGACTTCGTTCAAAAGTGTGGGGTGAGAACTGCATGTGTGCATAGTAAACATGTTTTTCTTTTTCTTTTTCTTTTAGTAGTATCTTTTTGAAAATATGAACTTGAGAATGTGAAAAAGATAGACCAAAATTCATCCATTAACCTTGTGAAAATTCAACTGTTTAAAAACTTAGAATGTAACTTTCCATTTGTCCTTTGTGCTGAGATAACTAGGGATGTGGAGTTGACATAAACTGCCCTAGAGAGGCTTGGCAAGCAATCAAAGGATCAGATCAAACTATATGGTTTTCGAAGTCAGTGGAGGCTGCACTTCGGGTTTCAGTGAAGAGAAGTCATCTCCGCCATGCAATGCAAAAGGCGAGGACGGGAATCAAACCGTCCTATCTCCGGTCAAAGTAGCCGAGAAAATAGATGAGCGACCCTCATCTTGACCCGCGCGAAAACGACAGTCAAAGTAGCCGAGAAAATAGTTGAGCGACCCTCACCTTGACCCGCGCGAAAACGGCAAAAAAGAGAGGAGCGGGGAGGTATTTCCATAGGGTTGCGGGCGATGATTGGACCTCCCAAAAAGGCTTGAGAAAATGGACTAGCAGTCACAAAAAGGCGAAAAGCTCAATGAAGCAAATCAAGAGGCCAAAGGCCCAAAAATGTGAAGGTTTTAACCGAACAAAAAGTGAAGAACTCAAAAAGTCAAATCAAAGGCCAAAAGCCGATTCACTACAACAAAAAAGAAGTCCCTCGCCAAAAAAGAAAATCAAAAAGGCTCAACTCACTGAAACCCGAATCGAATCACGTGCTAGAGAAAGCTACAAGAAAACCATATAGTGCGAGACGATCCCAAGATTGCAGTCCAGGAGCCTAAAAAGGGCTATCTCTCGAAACATCCAATATAATTTGCATCTCGGCACGAAGGTACACGTATCAAGTTATTTCTACTTATTTACACAGTTTAATTTAGTAATAAGTAGTAATGCATGAACTAGGATAAATCTAGTTCATAGTCTCACTTTCATATTCAAAGTTTTTACATGGATTGTGTGCACGCCCTTGAATAGCATTGTTCGGGACGAACAACTAAAAGTGTGGGGTAATCTGATGGACCAAAATTATACGAATCAAAAACACAGTAAAACCCACCAAATTAGACTGTTGGTCTATTTAACTTCTACTTGTTAGTCCCGATATATTTCTACAGGGTATTTTGGCGCTTAGAGAGAAAACACGCTAAGGAGGAGTTTTTAAGCGGAAAATGAAGAACGAGTCATTCCAGGTCACGACCATGCTACACTCAAAATCAGCCTTAACATCCTTCATGGAACCGACTTGGAATCACTCAAATATTCTAGAACCGTCGGCAAATGGACAAGAACGCAAGGCAAAAGCACCGAGCCCGGTAAAGGCCAAACAAGGGCAATTTCATCGGATTTGGGATTTCGACCATGTTCCAAGCAGAATTTGGCTTAGGTTCCTTCTTGAGATCATCTTAGAATGACATTTTCATTCAAAATACACTCTCCAAAATCCAAGAAGCTCCGGCCAAAGCTCCGGTCAGATCCGGTCAAACCGATGGCTTTTGTGAAGAAGTCACAAGCTTCTAGAAGGGTGGCTCCTCCACTCTCCTCCCTCCAAGTGGCGGCTCCTCCTCCTCTCCTCCCATAGCAGCCGGCGGCTTTCCTATTCACCCCATGTGGCACCTCCTCCTTGCTCCTCCATGGAAAAGATGACAAGTGGTGGCTCCTCCACCACATCTTCATCTCCTCCTCCTCCACCCTTGGATGCTCCTCCACATGCCACCATCTCCACCACCCATCCTCCTCCTCTTTGGCTATAAATACAAGCCTCCCCTTCACTTGTAACACACCCCAAAATGTGGAGAGCTTCTCTCTCTACAAAATCTCTCTAAATCTCTCTAGCTTTTGTGGGCACAATTATGTAATTTTGCTTTGGAAATAAAGGAAAGCTCCCTTGGCGCTTCAACGGTTGTAAGTATCTCTTAGTATTTATTTATTTAACTGTTGTCTTTAATTCCTTAGTATAATGTTTAGCGCGATGAATAGTAGCTAAACTAGTAGTTCGGTCTAAGGGGCGCACTTGTATTATAAAATGTTTTAAGACTATTAACTTAGTGTTTAGTCTTAGTATTCAAAACTTGTTCTATGTGCCATATATAGTCAGAGTTTCCAAGGCTGAGTGGATGCTGTAACAAGCAAAGCTCTTCTGTGGGAATTCGTGATCATACTCAGGTAGTGGAAGCTGTAACAAGCAAAGCTATCTGAGGAGTTCGACTCATCCTAAATCCCATCTGGTCGAGCGTAACTGTGAGATCAGGTGGATGCACCCAGGCTAGCATACCTTAGGGTATTGGCGCTAGACTGAAATAGAACAGGAGTTGCTTTAAACCGGTGTTGCAAGTCTTGAGCTGTAACTAGCCTCGATTCACCGTTTGAATACTTAGATGATTCACTAATGGTCAATGATAAACAGGATATAATACAAGTCCCCTGAAACCGAACATTTCTCGTAATCATTAAAATAGTAATTTACTTTCCAGTATTAAAACCAACCAACCAATCAATCAATCAAAATAGCTGGTAGCTTTAAAACCAACCAACCGACCTTAAACACGTTCCCACGCTGCGTAATCCCCCCGAAGAACAATTATTCCCCTAGTTCCCTTGGGTTCGACCCCTACTTACCAAGTACTACCCAGTAGTATAGTTGCGAGTAGCGGACTATTATAAATTTATTTGCACAATCGCTTTGACGATGAGCGGTTCTGTCATTAAGCATGATGATGTGAGTAACGATTGAGTTATGCATAGAAAAGCTAAATCTAAACTAGCAACTCATATTCATGTGCATCTGTTCAAGACGTCGTAGAAATGGTGGTGTTATATTTGTTTTTCTTCTATGACTCGTTCTTGTTCGGGACGAACAAGTTTAAGTGTGGGGTGGTTTGATGAGTCATATTTATACGACTCGTCGAACTAACTAATCCCAATTATTTCAACATTTTTATATGCGAACAATTACTTTTTAGTATGGTTTTACATTTCAGGTGTTTCGGAAGCTCTAGGAGGAAACACGCATAAAAGACGGTATTTCATGCCAAAAACTCCACAGTGGTAGATCAGGCCTTTGGAGGTTCGACGTAGTACTGGGACTTGATGAGTGATTTGAAAAATATGAGCTATATGTCGATGTGTAGCTGACTCAATTCTCTACAACTCTCTAATTCACACCGAGAGCAGTCGAGGTAATTTGGATGGTGGAATCATGAGTCGAAGTTGGAATTGACGCGCTGGGCGCGCCAATAACGTCTACCTGGGCGCGCCAGATGATGTTAGCGAAGGGTATTAATGATGTCAGCAGGTCTGGGATTTGGCAAATTGAGCCCAAAAATAGATTTAGAAACCCAAAAACTTATAAATTAAGGGTTTGGAGAATGGTTTCCATCATTCTACATTCGACTCTACTTTTAAAGACGCCTCTGGAGGAGAATGCGAAGCTTTTGACGAAGAGAAGAATTTTCTGTTACTTTCATTCCAAAAATACTTGTGTTTTTGTTATGACTATGTTGTGATTATGTTTGGAGACTCTTTTCTTATTGCTTAATTCATGGTTTACTAGTTCTTGTTCTTCATCGCATGAATTAAATTGTTAGGTGAAGTGGAAACTTTGCCGTCAAGCTTAATTTGACAACCAATTCTTATCTTTAATATCTACTAGAAAATTTTCCGTATAGGTAGATCGTAACACCTAGATTTAATATAACCTTTGTCGAAATATTATGCTTAGGAGAACTAGAATTATAATACCTTTGCCAGATTAGATTGTGGTGTATCACCTTTGCCGGGATACTGCAGGTTGTTACCTTTGCCGGAATAACCACGATTAGAAACTTGAATTATGATTATTAGCGGTCAATGATAAACGTGTCACAATAGAACCCAAAGCTGAATGTCTTCTCTTTTTGGAATCTTTATTCGTGTTTTGCTCTTTTGCACTCGTAATTGCTAAAAACACTCTTGTTTCTTTATTTGTCTACATATCCAACTTTCAAAACCAGCTCTCTTGTGTTCGACTCTGCTTGCTACTAACTAGTTGTTCGCAGGAAAAAATAAATATTAAATTTGACGCGTCAGACGACGGGCGTCACCAGTCCTCAAAATCCTTCTTAAAACTTATGTTATTTTGTATGCGAACTTGCTCTCTTATAGCTTCCATGTATACGTCAACAAAGTCTTTATACATTCCCAATTCTTGTGGCTCAATGTTCTTTTCCTCCCAAGTAAGGGATTCAAGCTCACCTACTATGTGGGGATATATAATAGTCCCCAAAGTGTAGTCCTTCTCCATATTCGAGTCGTCTAATCTTAACTCTTGGGTAGCTTCGCCGGGCTTCCCACAAGAGAAATTTGGCACTTCATCGTCACTTGATTTGGGGACTTCTTCTTCGAAATTATCCTCCTCTCCTTCTATGTTCCCGTTCTCAGCTGCTTGTTGTGCTAATATGCTTCCTAAAACTCGATTTTGTTCAAAAATTTCATCCAAGCATTTGTTAGTTTGATCCAAACTTTGAAACAATGCTTGGGAAGCTTGTAGCATATATATGTTGTCTTGGGCAATCTTGGCTTGGTTAGCTTGTACTATGACTAGCATTTCCATGTTGAAGAGTCCACTATTAGATTAAGGATCCGAAGGATATTGAGGGTAGGAGTCGTCTATGAATGAACATTGGCTAATATCCCAATTTGGAGAGTATGAATGTGCTGTATTGCCACTATCTCCCCAATAATAGTTATGTTGCTCCTCTTTTTGGTCATCCCATTTTGGAGTGTAATACTTTGTTGGGTAGCCATGTTCTCTCCAATAAAAGTTTAGTTTTTCCTCCTCTTGGTTGTATCATTCATTGTACTCGACTTGTTGATTGTATGAATACATCCTCGCAAAACAAAAAGAACATAAGTTAGCAAGGATATAGACAAAAGGAAGGTCTAGACTACTTTGATACATTCTCACCTGTGACAAGGATCACATCTATACGGATGATAATTGCAATTGCAGCTCTGCGCAATTTAGAAATTCATCAAATGGATGTGAAGACTGCCTTCTTGAATGGAGATCTTGAAGAAGAGATATATATGGAACAACCTGAGGGTTATAAAGCGCCAGGACAAGAGAGAAAAGTCTGTAAACTTGTTAAGTCTCTCTATGGTCTGAAACAGGCACCAAAACAGTGGCATGAGAAATTTGACAAAGTGATAATGTCAAATGGATTCAGAATCAACGAGTGTGACAAATGTGTATATAGCAAAACCACTGAACACGGATATGTGATTTTATGCTTATACGTCGATGATATTCTCATTGTGGGAAACAATGAAGAAATGGTTAAATCTACTAAGTCCATGTTAAACTCAAGGTTTGAAATGAAAGACTTAGGTCTGGCCGATGTAATTTTAGGGATTAAAATTACAAGGACGGCAGATGGATTTGTCTTAAGCCAAGCACACTACGTTGATAAGATTTTAGACAAATTTGGAAAGGATAGTGTAGGAGTTTATAAAACTCCTATAGATATGAATCATCACCTGTCTAAAAACAAAGGGGAGAGTATCTCTCAAGTGGAATACTCAAAAGTAATAGGCAGTCTAATGTACTTGATGAATTGTACTAGACCTGATATTGCTTATTGTGTGAGTAGGCTTGCAAGATATACGAGTAACCCAGGATATGAACACTGGAAAGCCATCGTGAGAGTACTGAAGTATCTACGATTTACTCGTGACTACGGTCTACATTATACCAGATATCCTGAAGTCATTGAAGGTTACACTGATGCAAGCTGGATATCTGATATACAAGACTCAAAGGCCACCAGTGGATATGTATTCACTTTGGGAGGTGCAGCCGTGTCATGGAAATCCTCGAAACAAACTCTAATAACCAGATCCACGATGGAAGCTGAGTTCTTGGCATTAGATAAATGCGGCGAAGAAGCAGAGTGGTTAAGGAATTTTGTAGAGGATATTCCTGGTTGGAAAAACCCTGTGCCACCAATATGTGTGTATTGCGATAATCAATCAACAATTGGTAGGGCACAGAATGTCATGTATAATGGTAAGTCTAGACACATACGTCGAAGACACAATACCATAAGACAACTTCTCTCATCAAGAGTCATAAGCATTGACTACGTGAGGTCCAAAGAAAATATATCGGATCCGTTAACCAAAGGGTTAAATAAGGACCAAGTAGAGAAGACGACTAAGGGAATGGGACTGAAGCCTTTTGATTGCTAAAATCAAAACATAGGCTTAAGCCCTTAGGCTATAAAAGTTGAGGCAAAGGAAAACCCTACCATGATGACTGGAGATCCCAAGAACTTGGTTCAAAGGGACAACCTACCTGCTAAGACCGTGTGAGGTCACTGTGGGGGGTAACACCCCAAACCTATTCCCAGACAAAACAGTGACTCCTGCACGAGGCTAAGCTCGAAGCTTTTAATGATTCTAGTAATTTGAATAGTGAGATTCAAATGGGTAATGCAGGATTACTTTAAGAAAGAATCACCTATGTGAGAGAGAAGTGGGGTCGCTTCAAAGGAGAATTCAAAGGGCTTAATTCTTTAGAAACTCTTGCAGAACCAGGAAAGGGGTATCACGACCAAAATGAGCCCACCAGTAAGAACTGAATAAGATCAGGATAATATCTGTGGAAACTTGATTTCGTTTACAGTATAAGACGAACAGTTCAAAGACATCACGTCTACTGAATAGTCAGTAAAGAGATCATGTTATCTCAATGGAAGGTTCAAGGGGGTAACCTACCTATCCTGTGCAGATATTATCCGTAGAAGCTATCACCACTTCGTGTCGAGTTGATTATCGAGGATTATTGTTTTATTTGATTTCACCACTCGATTTTCTTCATGTGGGGGATTGTTGGAAAATGTGTGTTTAATTGGGTGAAGAAAATGGTGGTGCGCCACATTTGAGACCTAAAATTGAGCGTGGAGAACGCCTCGAATCTTGTTGACAAAATTAGATTAAAATACCTTGACGTGTGAGGTATGAAATCAAGTATTGAATTGCCAAAAACGAAGCTAAATCGAATGAGTAATTGATGCTCAAAGTAGTGCCAAAAACCATGAAAACATGACTTTGGTAGGAATGGATAGCTAGCTTGATTTCACACAAGTGGAAAGCTTATATCCCACATTGGAGGCCAAATGGGAACATTGTTTGTTCATATATGATTTCCATAACAAGCTTGTTAAGTTGTTAAAAGAAACTCTCCCAAAATGCCTTCGCGGGCGTGCGCAGGGGGGGGGGGGGAAATCATCCGGTCGACGACGTCGGATTTGGCCTGTCTTGTGCGCGCCCACATCATCCGGGTGAATGCTGTCGATTTTCTCAGCGGGTTGCGCGGTTCGTTTTTGGTTAATCTAATTTCGGTTCGGTTTTTTACATAATTCGATCTTATTATTATTATGTAAAACCAAACGTCAAAGAGTAAGTAAGACTGAGTCAGTCTTCGGCGGTTGCTGATTTTTTGAGATAAGAAGAGATAAGAACGTGGACTGTTGATACTGGCCAGATACTATCTTTTCCGAAAAGTCAGGCTGAAACCGTTTCTCCTCTCAACTATATAAAGAAGCCTGCGCTTCAGTTCAGAACACACCGAAAACACACTCCTTCACATCTCGACTACTGTTCTCTTCTCCCGATCTGTGATAGCAGAAGATCGAATAGGTTCGATCAGCAAGGCTACGGTGCTCAACGCGCTTGCTGAGGTTCTTTTATCCTGGGAAGCTTTTTGCCGTCAAATCCAGCACCAACGGGAGGCAAATCAGCTTTAAGGACAGCGTCAACGACGTGACTGAATCACCAACTCGGTTTGCTGTCCTTTTTGTATCTATTTGATTTATCAGATTCTGATTCCTGTATTCGTTCAGATTCATATATGCATGTTCAGACTTATAGATATGCATGTTCAGATTTAATTGATTATTGTTAGTTCCGCATGAACTAAAGTAATATTCATATAACAAAGCTTCCAACAGCCAGCTCGCTCATGGGCGCTGCCCAGCTTCCGTTGACGACATCTGCTTCAGCTACAAGGTTCATGTCCAAACCCAAGGCGGAGAAGAAGAGCCACTCCGAGGCGGAGAGCAGACGCCGGAAAAGGATCAACGACCACCTCGTTACCCTTCGTAGCATCCTACCCAGCAAAGTCAAGGTAATTCATTTTCTCAGCTACGTACTTCGATATATTTCTCTCAGTTTTCGTTGACCTCACCAAGATGGTCGATCGTGTTGTAGACCGATAAGGCGACGCTGCTGCTGGAAACAGTGCAGCACGTGAAGGAGCTGCAGCAGAAGTTTGCGGAGGTGGGGCAGCCATCGGAGTCGGACACTGTCAGCGTCAGCCGATGCGAAAACGCGGATGATGATGATGATGAGAAGAAAAACGATTTAGTTGTGAAAGCAACGGTTTGCTGCGAGGACAGGGCTGAATTAAACCGAGACTTGGTTCGAGTGATTCGGTCGGTTAGAGGAAACATGACTCGAACCGAAATGGCCACCGTTGGTGGTCGGACGAAAGTTGTGATGGATTTGAAATTAGGAGTTGAAAGCAGCGGAGGGGATCAGGAGGAGATTGGGAGGCTGAAGAGAGGGCTTAGGGCGGTGGTGGAGAATAGAGTTTCGGGTCATTCGTTTGGGGTTGGTGGTCGTCTGACGGTTAGTAATAAACGGGGTCGGTTCGTTATGTCGGATAATGGTGGGATGTCTAGCTAACTTTAGTTTCTAAGAGCATCTCCACCATGATAAAAAAATTATGTCATTCATCTCTTTTATTTTTTTTCTCTCTCATTTAATCATTCTTAGACCAAATCAATCACATGCACCCCACTCATGATCAAAAAAAAAAGTTTATCATCAGTCTCTCTTATCACTACATAAATTATAGCTCATAAATATTAAGATTAATAAAAATATATCAAAGTGTATCTCGTTTTATAGAGCTCAAAAATTACGAATATTGGTATTTATTCTGATTTTTTTACTTTATAATTTAGAAGATATATTTGTTACAAGATCAAAATAAAAACTGTAATGTTTCTTACACAGGACACGTGTCGCATTGCAATTGGTTCACGACTCATGATCAAATCTATTTTTTTGATCATGAGATGATCTTTTTTACAAAATATCATGGGATGATCAAAACTATGATCAAAAAGATCGGGTTGGGGTGCATGATTTTTTTTATCATCTCTCATGATACTTTTCTATGATAAAAAAACCCATGGTGGGAATGCTCTAAGGTGATGTGTGTAAACTCTCTAATTCAGAGTACATATATGGTTAGTTCCGAAAACCCTGCTTATACAATCTTATCTTATTTATTTACCGAGTATTAAAATTGATTTATTATTAAATAAGGAAACCGATAAAAATAGATCATGAAATTACTACATTCTGTCAAATTATGGTCTGAACTATCAAAAATAGCAATTCATGGACAACTATAGATTTTTCAAACTAATTGCCAATTGGTGTCTAAAAATGTAGGTTATGATATAATTGAAGGGCATAATAAGTTGTGTTTTTATTCATTTGGTCACGTAACATTAATTAGTCAAATTTAACTGACAAATAAATTTCATTTGGCCAATGAATCGTCAGATTTAAATTTAATAGTTCGAACCGTAATTTCACAGAAGGTAATAATTTCTTTTTTTGTCATTTTTCCTAAATAATACTCCATTGGCCCAACTCGTCCACCGATCATTTGTGCACTTATCCACACCCATTACGCCAAAATCTAAATCATAGCCGAACGGTTCACTTTTATTCATTCATTCATTTCTTTGATGGGTATAGGGGTCAACAATTGATTAACAAATCAAAATACACATATAATAACTTTTACCATACTCATCATATCCTCTTACTCTATAGTCTATACATACCATATCCATTAAACAATACACAGGATAAGAGTACCGTGCCCTCTTTCAAGATCAAATCAAAATACACATATAATAACTTTTACCATACTCATCATATCCTCTTACTCTACAGTCTATACATACCATATCCATTAAACATTACGCAGGATAAGAGTACCATGCCCTCTTTCAAGATCCTATACTTTTATCATGTCCTATCTTGTTTTACATTATCCTACCTTGCCTCTCTCCCTACTTTTGTCAATCAAAGTTTCAATTTTTACTTCAAATTATGTTTGACCTCACCCTATCCGATCCTACCTTATCAACCCTGATATGATTTTGCCCACGGGTCACTCTGTGGGTATAAAAAAATTGCCCCACCATGCCGCAGATTCATCGGATCATGACAAAAATTATCTTACTCTTCTCTTACCTTGCCCTCTTAGGGCAGAGTTACCCGTACTCTATCCATTGTCGACCCTTATATAAACACCAGAAGTTTGGACAAATTGAGCTTCAACATTAAGTCATATGCCTAAAAATCCTTAAAAGATCCAGGCTCGATCCAACCCTCAACTCAGCCCTAAAGGCCGAAAATTGAACTAGGTAAAATTTTAAGTTATTATTTATAAAATTGATATATTCAATTACCATTTGTAAGAACTAACAAAATATGATATATGATGTTTTACATATGTTGTGAAACTTATGATTTGAATAATACCGATCAAATTTGTGTACATGGAAAATCCAAGTTATGTATACTATTGATGATAGGGTTAAAATCACATATAAAGTTGATTTTTGATACAAAATATAAAGTTCGTCAAAATCAACTTATAATTCGTCACTTTTTTAGCCGAAAAATGAAAAAGACTACATAGTTCGTCAATTTTATTTTATAATTCGTCACTTTTCAAGCCGAAAAATGAAAAAGACAACATAGTTCGTCAGTTTCATTTTATAATTCGTCACCAAGGAAATGTACCAAAAATCAGAATTTAATCTCATTCATTCAAATTACAAGATCAAGGGCTATGATTAGTTTGTATTTTGTACCAAAAAATCAATCTTGTACCTGATCACTTTCCATTGAGGATATATGAAAACAATGTTCCAATTTTTAAGAATTTTTATGAGTCGTAAAGAAATGTCCAAAGCACGCCTATTATTTTAATATAGTGTCGATGACCCTGAAAAATAAGTGAGGCCAGACCCAATCCTTTTACCCTTTAAAACTTAGGGCCTTCTGATCAGGCCTATTATTTTGCTTGAAGCTCAGTTTGATCCAACCTCTAAAATTTTCTCAATTTTTTTAGCCTACTAGATCACACCAGAACCAGATGCCCTAATAATTAAAGTTATCACCGGCCCAATAGCGTACTGGTAGAATAGTGGGCGGGCCGATAGTGGATGGTTGACACGGTTAACAAGTTAAACGGACTGATTCTTAACGGTTACATATTAAGATGGTGTATTTCGTAGTTAGCGGTTACACTGCAGAACAACTAAAGTAAATGGTAGCAACAAAAGTAACAGAAACCAACAAAATAAATTAGTATGGTCACCAGAAATTGAACCTGACGCAAGGTTGTCATAATCGAGTTTTTATCTTGACTTATTTTAGCTAGGTGGAATCGAAACGTACACTCGACTCGTAAAAATCGTCGAGTTTACCTTATATTAAAATATTATTAAATTTTAATTTTAATTTTACAGCACTAAAGTACAAATGAATCGAATTTCAAATTTATAATTTAATTCTAAAGTGGAAAAATATCAAATTTTCATGTGGATTCTTAAAAATCAAACTAAAAGAAAATATTTCACTGTTACACAATTTTAGCGATTTTATCCAATTCTATCCAATTTTATCCAAATTTATGTGATTCTACCCGATTTAACGATTTTATATGAGGTAAACTCGTTTCAAAGTCCGATTCCAGGAAAACGAGTTTAGGTGCGATTTAACACAAAACATATACCTAAAATCGTAAAATCAGACGAGTTCAATCATCAAATAATTTTAAATGATGTAAATGTAAATCTACAAATCAAAGCGAATACTTCAATCATCAAATAATTTTAAATGATGTAAATCTACAAATCAAATATTTAGAAAGAATTTCATTTAAATAAGCAAAAAGCATATCCGATATTCTGTAATATAAATAATTAGGGAGAGATTAGTTGGCAACTTAGTATAAGTAGAGTGTTCAAGAAAACGGTGGCCTAAGTACCTTTTCCTTTTTCTCTTCCTAAAGTTTATAACTTAGAAGTCCTCTTGTTTCCTAGGTTATTTCTTAAGATATCCTTTGAAGTCTGTTTGGCAAAGCTATTTCTTTACCTAGCCACTGTCTCTCGACGACCGGGAAAGAATCAAACAATGAGTGATAATCAGATTGAGGTATTGGCGGACAAATTTAATGGGCAAATGGTCCTATTAATAAAGAAACAAGCTTGGACCAGTACTACAATGGAGTATCGATGGGCTGTGGTGCTAAAACTTGCAACAGGGGAAGGCTTTAATGTGGGAGCGATATCAGGTATATTGAAGAAAGCTTGGAGGATGCCAACCGGAGTAAAATTCGAGGAAATCAATGGCAACATGGCAGTCGCAAAGTTTGACTCACAGGAAAAGTTAGAGAAGGTGCTGGAGGATAGGCCATGGACGTTTGATGATCAGATTATTGTAATTAGAAGATGAAGAAATCGGGAAGAAGCCGCACGACCTGGACTTTAGCAAGGTTCACAACTTCACAACATACCGGTGGAACTAATGGAAGAACATATTACGAAAGGGATAGCAGAGTCAATAGGGAGAATGACGTTCGGAAGAAGAAATTTGTGAGGTATAAGGTGGAGATAGACATTAATGAACCAATCAAGAAGGGTACGGTGTGTATGTGGCCCTAGAGGAAGTAGAAGGTGAGCCTTTCTGGGTGGATTTCAAATTCGAAAGAGCTCCTCTGATGTGTACAAAATTCCAGGTCAATATCACATAAAGGCGAGAATCTCAGTGTGAAGAATCAGGAGGCAATTGAGGACGAGGCTGACAGGGAAGGAGTAGTGGAGAAATTCACGGGAATCAACTGGGAATCAAATCGAGGAGGTGGAAACAAATCAGCATCAGATGTTGTCGGAGGTGGGTTTTCCGGTGCCAGAGAAGCCTACCGATGAAGGTGAGAGAGAGGTGATGGAGGTCTTGGAAGGCGAAACGGCATACCCCTTAGAAAAAAGTGCGCAGCCGACTTTTGACAGTATGGTTGCTGAGCAGGTATTGGTTGAATCGGGATATGCGCTGGACCAATGGCATTTACGCCTCGGGAAACATGGAGAGGATAGTCCGATTCACGAGAATGAAATAATTAAAGGAAAAAGTAAAGTGGTAGACTCGAGAACAATGGAGAAGTTGGGCTGGGATATGCAGTTGGGCTAGGAACATGTATTGGGCCTCCTCACATGTGCAAGTTTGATGCAAGGGGGGAAAGAGGTCTGAGTTTGGCGTCGAGGGAGGTTATAGCAATAGGAAAGTGGGGATACTAAAGAAGAAATCAGAGAGGATTGGAGCGAAGAAAAAGGCGATGAAGATCAAGGCGCGGAGTGGGGGAAATACGAGCCACATGGTCATTCATCATCATGGGTTGGAGGCAATGTGTAATGCTGACTTGGTTGAAGTGCGAATAGGGCTGGTTCCGAACCTAAGGCAGTCAGAAGAAATTATCAGTGTTTTATCGGCGGAGGTCGCTGGCCGGCCCCGCCGAGGACAATGAATGCCTTGGTATGGAACTGCAGAGGATTGGGGAGTGCTTCTGCAGTTCGAGGGAGGCTCTCCGCACTTTTTTTTAAGCTGGTGCGGAGCCAGCAGCTTTATTATAGGGTTCAAAAAAGCCTGAACCATGGCATGAACAGCCACAACCCTCAAGCACCGGTCCAAGTTATAAAACCAAGGGCTAAACAGCGCCGAGGGACTGTAAAAAAGAATCAAGGGGGTGCCGCCTCAGCACCAAATAGAGGGCTTCATAAGTGAGGCCACACCCAAAAACACTGAAAAGGAACCTGAGTCTCTCCCCACGCGCGCAGGCGGGATCCCAGAGATTACTTACACCAACAGGACTGAATTGCCTGTGAAAAAGAAGGACCAGCATACAAAAAGAGCCGGACATATTAACTAATTAAAAAATTGTGCCGCGCTGGAGAGCCCGGCCTGAGCACTCTTGGCCTGTCGTCATTCCCCTCCTCATCAGCAGGCCCCCTACGCTTAAGTCTGCACCAAGTAGGAAGACTAATGTAGTCACTAACGAGTGCCAAACGAACTGCTTTGGGTAATTCTCTATGTCTGTAGAACACATGGCTGAGCTCTGGAAACACATCGCAATGGCCGCATCATTCAGCTCAGCGGGGATACGCATGATCTTGGCCTTGTTTAAGAGCTTCTGGGTCTCTCTCCATCTCCCATACCGATCCCAGTTTCCAGAATAAGTATCTGCGCCCACCTGGTGAATCAGACGATGGGAACTTTGAATACAGCTTAACTGTCGACCCTCCGCTCTCAACAGAAGCAAAGCAGAAATTAATCCTTCGAAAAAATCATCCAACTCTAGTGCCACCTTAAAACCAAACATGAAAGTGCCTGAAGCATCCCTAAGAATGCCCCCACATCGGAAATTGTTGACAGCAATGGAAAGAGTGTTGCCTATGGAGCTGGGATACCATTTCCTCCATATGCCTTTGATATTGTTGTTTGGCATAGGTAAATGGAGGTTATCCAGAATTAACTGGTTAAGAAAAGTTGGGGTATAAACAGCATTAATCTTGGGACCCAGAGATCTGGCCCATTTCTGCAGCCGAAGTTTAATTTCTGCACAGGGATTTCCATGGATCTTATTGTTTCTGCTCAGCCAGATCTCCCATAGCCCACATGCAGCCATACACATTGCTAAACAGTCCAAATATTTCTTTCTCTTCAGCTTCTCAAACCAGTCTTGCTGTAATTGGACTATCCTTCAAGGAATTGGTTTGTCAAAAAGAGGAGCCACAACATTCCATATGGACTTAGCCAAGTCACTCTGCAGAAATAAGTGCTCCATCTCCTCCCTTCGCCGAGAAATGCAGCACCAGCACCCGGAGGCCAAAGAGATACCACAACGCAGGATGTTATCATCAGTAGGGACTGCTCTATGCCACAACTTCCACACAAAGACACTTATTTTTGGAGGAATCCACATTTGCCACAAGTGTTTGTATATGTTACTTTTCAGATTAGATTCCCTAACCTTCTCGTAGCAAGCCTTGGTACTAAAAATTCCCGAAGCATCACCCCTCCAAATGAGTTTGTCAGGATAGTCGGACAGAGTGACATTTGGCACTGCTCTATGAAGATCACCTGAAGGCATAAGCAGAAATTGATCTCTAATATCATTGTCCATAATCACCTCTAAGGGTCCAGTGTCTGGCTACTTTAGGAAGTCTCACGCCAAACCATTCACTAAAATGGGACACCTGAATATCCCCTCTGCCAATCTCCCAGAAACTGTCCCTACAGAGCTTCAAAAATAAAAGGCTTCAGAGCGGTCCAAATTGTAGAGCTGTAGGAGCTGTAAAGGTACTTGTCTCTAGCATATTTGGCCCAGATAGAGTTATTGAGCATAAACCTCCACGCGAGCTTACTCAACATGCAATCTTTCACCTCAGTGAGTTTCCTCAGCCCAAGGCCTCCCTCATCTTTTGGGTTACAAATGCAATTCCAATTAACCCAGTGATGTCTAGTATTAGAGCCTCTATCTCAAATGAAGTTTCTCATCACTCTTTCAATGCCATTCAGCACCACCTTAGGAACAGGTAAGATTGAGAGAGTATGAATACTCAACGAAGCAAGAACAGCAGAAATCAGAGTAGCCCTGCCACTCATAGAGAGGAAATTTTTTGCCCAGTGATGGACCATATTTAGAGGAATCATTAAGACAGTTAAACCCACCAAATTGGACGCTTTATCTTGACAACTTTTACTTGTTAGTTTCACTTTTGTTCTACAGGCTATTTCAAGGAGTAGAGATGAAACGAGCTAAAAAGGAGTTCTTGACGCTAAAAGTGGATTACAAGTCAGAACTGGCCATGCTCCGGCAGTACGCCGATTGACAGAACCGCTCGTCGTCAAAGCGATTGTGCAAATAAATTTATAATAGTCCGCTACTCGCAACTATACTACTGGGTAGTACTTGGTAAGTAAGGGTCGAACCCAAGGGAGTCAGTGTGGATTAGTTGTTCTTTGAGGGGGTTTATCAAGCGAGAGAGAGTGTTTTAGGTTGGTTGGTTGGTTTAAAGCTACAAGCTAAGCGATTAATTGATTGATTGGTTGGTTGGTTTTAGGACTGGAAAGTAAATTACTGATTTTATTATTAAAGAGAAATGTTCGGTTTCAGGGGCCTTGTATTATATTTGTTTATCATTGACCGCTAATGATCATACCAAGTGTTCAAAGATGAATTGAGGCTATTTCTAGCGCAAGATATGATCATGCTAAGTATTCAAACGATGAATCGAGGCTAGTTACAGCTCAAGACTTGCAACACCGGTTTAAAACAACACTTGTTCTATTTCAGTCTAGCGCCAATACCCAAAGGTATGCTAGCCTGTGTGCATCCACCTGATCTCACAGTTACGCTCGACCAGACGGGGTTTAGGATGAGTCGAACTCCTCAGATAGCTTTGCTTGTTACAGCTTCCACTACCTGAGTATGATCACGAATTCCCACAGAAGAGCTTTGCTTGTTACAGCATCCACTCAACCTTGGAAACTCTGACTATATATGGCACATAGAATAAGTTTTGAATACAAAGGTATACTAAGAGTAAAGTCTAAAACATTTATAATACAAGCGCGCCCCTTCTACCGAACTACTAGTTTAGCTAATATTCATCGCGCTAAACATTATAACTAAGGAATTAAAGACAACAGTTAAATAAATAAATACTAAGAGATACTTACAACCGTTGAAGCGCCAAGGGATTCTTTATTCCAAAGTAATATTACATAATTGTGCCCACAAAAGCTAGAGAGATTTAGAGAGATTTTGTAGAGAGAGAAGCTCTCCACATTTTGGTGTGTGTTACAAATGAGGAGGAGCACTTCTATTTATAGCCATGGAGGAGGAGGAGCAAGGGTGGAGATGGTGGCATGTGGAGGAGCATCCAAGGGTGGAGGAGGAGGGTTTGAAGATGTGGAGGAGGAGCCACCACTTGTCATCTTTTCCATGGAGGAGCAAGGAGGAGGTGCCACATGGGGTGAATAGGAAAGCCGCCGGCTGCTATGGGAGGAGAGGAGGAGGAGCCACCACTTGGAGGGAGGAGAGTGGAGGAGCCACCCTTCTAGAAGCTTGTGACTTCTTCACAAAAGCCATCGGTTTGACCGGATCTGACCGGAGCTTTGGCCGGAGCTTCTTGGATTTTGGAGAGTGTATTTTGAATGAAAATGTCATTCTAAGATGATCTCAAGAAGGGACCTAAGCCAAATTCCGCTTGGAACATGGTCGAAATCTCAAATCCGATGAAATTGCCCTTGTTTGGCCTTTACCGGGCTCGGTGCTTTTGCCTTGCGTTCTTGTCCATTTGCCGACGGTTCTAGAATATTTGAGTGATTCCAAGTCGGTTCCATGAAGGATGTTAAGGCTGATTTTGAGTGTAGCATGGTCGTGACCTGGAATGACTCGTTCTTCATTTTCCGCTTAAAAACTCCTCCTTAGCGTGTTTTCTCTCTAAGCGCTAAAATACCCTGTAGAAATATATCGGGACTAACAAGTAGAAGTTAAATAGACCAACAGTCTAATTTGGTGGGTTTTACTGTGTTTTTGATTCGTATAATTTTGGTCCATCAGATTACCCCACACTTTTAGTTGTTCATCCTGAACAATGCTATTAAAGGGCGTGCACACAATCCATGTAAAAACTTTGAATATGAAAGTGAGACTATGAACTAGATTTATCCTAGTTCATGCATTACTACTTATTACTAAATTAAACTGTGTAAATAAGTAGAAGTAACTTGATACGTGTACCTTCGTGCCGAGATGCAAATTATATTGGATGTTTCGGGAGATAGCCCTTTTTAGGCTCCTGGACTGCAACCTCGGGATCGTCTCTTACTATATGGTTTTCTTGTAGCTTTCTCTAGCACGTGATTCGGTTCGGGTTTCACTGGTTTGAGTACTTTGATTTTCTTTTGGCAAGGGACTGCTTTTTGTAGTGAATTGGCCTTTGGCCTTTGATTTGACGTTTTGAGTTCTTCACTTTTGTTCGGTTAAAACCTTCACAATTTTGGGCCTTAGGCCTCTTGATTTGCTTCTTCGAGCTTTTCGCCTTTTTGTGGTTTTGCAAGTCCATTTTCTCAAGCCTTTTTGGGAGGTCCAATCATCGCCCGCAAGCCTATGGAAATATCTCCCCGCTCCTCTCTTTTTTGCCGTTTTCACGCGGGTCAAGGTGAGGGTCGCTCATCTATTTTCTCGGCTACTTTGACTGTCGTTTTCGCGCGGGTCAAGATGAGGGTCGCTCATCTATTTTCTCGGCTACTTTGACCAGAGATAGGACGGTCTGATTCCCGTCCTCGCCTTTTGCATTGCATGGCGGAGATGACTTCAATTTTCACTGAAACCCGAAGTGCAGCCTCCACTGACTTCGAAAACCATATAGTTTGATCTGATCCTTTAATTGCTTGCCAATCCTCTCTATGGCAGTTTATATCAACTCCACATCCCTAGTTATCTCAGCACAAAGGGACAAATGAGAAGTTACATTCTAAGTTTTTAAACAGTTGAATTTTCACAAGGTTAATGCATGAATTATGACTTATCTTTTTCACATTCTTAAGTTCATATTTTCAAAAAGATATTATTTATTAACTAATATATACAGGTGGTTCTCACCCCACACTTCTGAACAAAGTCGTGCCTTTCAGCAAGACTTAGTTTAAAAGCCATGCAAGCAGTTGTTATACGAGAAGGAAATGATATTAAGGAAAAGGAAAGACAGAACTCCCTTTAAGGTGTCGAGTGAACGACATGGCTCGAGGCTGGATAATCGAGGGAGTTCGGCTGGGGCCTTGAACTCTGAGCGTAGCCCTATCTGGCCTAATGTTGCACCCAAGTCCGATTCCTGAATAGTCATTTCTTCTATGCACCAAGTGGGTGAGAGCAACTTATTGAAAAAACTAAATGACAGAAAATAAAAAGACAGAAAATAAAGTGCAGAAAGTAAGATAGTGTCGGGTTACCTCCCGACCAGTGCACTTGTTTAACGTCGTTGGCTCGACAGTACCTCAATCATGGATCATAAGGTCGGATCCCAAGGGTGAGTGAGGTCAAACTTTTTCTCGGCAGCCCTTTTGCTCCGAGGGGGTGAGGCTTCTTTGACCATAGCTGCTGGTCCATTGAGTCGTGCTTTCTTGTTTCTCCTTCCGGGTTTCCATTCTTTCGGCCCATGTCTTTGCCGCCTCTTCATGTTGGAATAGTTGGCACCTTTGTGAGTTTGGAAATTTGGTTTTGTGCCATTACATGTAGGCGACATCAAGCATGCGCCTCTGCCAATCCTCTTTATTGTGGCAGTGATGGATGGTTTTCTTGGAACGAGTGAGTTTTCAGACGGTTTTCCTTGTTGAGTCGTGGTGAGTGGGACCGGGGCTTTCTCAAACAGTTCGTCAATGAGGTCCGGGACTTCCTCGGGTGCTCCGAGCGCAAGGACCGGGCCTGGCTTGATTTCTTCGGCCGCTTCAGCAGTGAGGTTCGGTATTTCTGTTGGTTCGGTAATTAGGACAGTGATTTCCTTGGATGGATTGGTGATAAGGACCGGGTCTGATTGGGGTAGTTCTTCTTCGGTCATTTGCGGGTCCTCATCCTCAGTCGGCTCCTCGGGTTCAGCCGTCCTTTCAGTTGTTCCTTAATCGGTTTCGGCCGTGAATTGGTGCATCGCGGCACTCAATTGCTGCATGTTTGCGGCCAATTGTTGGGTGTTAGCTGCCAGCTCCTTTTCTGCCGCCCATAATTCAGTTTTAGCTCTGATTTGTTGCATTGTGTTTTCCAACTGCTGGATGCTAGATGCCAGCTCCGTTATACCGTCCTTGAGTGGCTCGGCCTGATCTTGGCTCGGTCTTGACCTTGCGGCCAAATCATTGATTAATATCCAAAGATCATCCACGGTTAAGTCCCACATTGATCCTCCTGCTGCATTATTTAGCTGGTCCCACTCATGTGGCAACATTCCACAGAGAAATTTTATTTGAAGATCGGAGTTGGTAAATCCATGGTGCGGGCAGCTCGTCACAATGGAATCGAAGTACCATAAGTACTCATCCAATGTTTCGTCCCGGGATTGCGTTATTTTGTTGATCTTCTCGCGGATTTCAAGTTTGAAGGGTGGTGGGGAAAACTCCTCAGTGTTCCAAGGTTCCATTCCGTAGTAGTAGGACTTGGTGAATTGCATGATAAAAGAAAAAAGAAAAAAGAAAATAGAACAACTATTCCTATGCACAACTCCCCGGCAACGGCGCCAATTTGACAGAACCGCTCGTCGTCAAAGCGATTGTGCAAATAAATTTATAATAGTCCGCTACTCGCAACTATACTACTGGGTAGTACTTGGTAAGTACGGGTCGAACCCAAGGGAGTCAGTGTGGATTACTTGTTCTTTGAGGGGGTTTCTGAAGCGAGAGAGCGTGTTTTAGGTTGGTTGGTTGGTTTTAAAGCTACCAGCTAAGCGATTAATTGATTGGTTGGTTGGTTGGTTTTAGGACTGGAAAGTAAATTACTGATTTTATTATTAAAGAGAAATGTTCGGTTTCAGGGGCCTTGTATTATATTTGTTTATCATTGACCGCTAATGATCATACCAAGTGTTCAAAGATGAATTGAGGCTATTTCTAGCGCAAGATATGATCATGCTAAGTATTCAAACGATGAATCGAGGCTAGTTACAGCTCAAGACTTGCAACACCGGTTTAAAACAACACCTGTTCTATTTCAGTCTAGCGCCAATACCCAAAGGTATGCTAGCCTGTGTGCATCCACCTGATCTCACAGTTACGCTCGACCAGACGGGGTTTAGGATGAGTCGAACTCCTCAGATAGCTTTGCTTGTTAAAGCTTCCACTACCTGAGTATGATCACGAATTCCCACAGAAGAGCTTTGCTTGTTACAGCATCCACTCAACCTTGGAAACTCTGACTATATATGGCACATAGAACAAGTTTTGAATACAAAGGTATACTAAGAGTAAAGTCTAAAACATTTATAATACAAGCGCGCCCCTTCTACCGAACTACTAGTTTAGCTACTATTCATCGCGCTAAACATTATAACTAAGGAATTAAAGACAACAGTTAAATAAATAAATACTAAGAGATACTTACAACCGTTGAAGCGCCAAGGGATTCTTTATTCCAAAGTAATATTACATAATTGTGCCCACAAAAGCTAGAGAGATTTAGAGAGATTTTGTAGAGAGAGAAGCTCTCCACATTTTGGTGTGTGTTACAAATGAGGAGGAGCACTTCTATTTATAGCCATGGAGGAGGAGGAGCAAGGGTGGAGATGGTGGCATGTGGAGGAGCATCCAAGGGTGGAGGAGGAGGGTTTGAAGATGTGGAGGAGGAGCCACCACTTGTCATCTTTTCCATGGAGGAGCAAGGAGGAGGTGCCACATGGGGTGAATAGGAAAGCCTCCGGCTGCTATGGGAGGAGAGGAGGAGGAGCCGCCACTTGGAGGGAGGAGAGTGGAGGAGCCACCCTTCTAGAAGCTTGTGACTTCTTCACAAAAGCCATCGGTTTGACCGGATCTGACCGGAGCTTTGGCCGGAGCTTCTTGGATTTTGGAGAGTGTATTTTGAATGAAAATGTCATTCTAAGATGATCTCAAGAAGGAACCTAAGCCAAATTCCGCTTGGAACATGGTCGAAATCTCAAATCTGATGAAATTGCCCTTGTTTGGCCTTTACCGGGCTCGGTGCTTTTGCCTTGCGTTCTTGCCCATTTGCCGACGGTTCTAGAATATTTGAGTGATTCCAAGTCGGTTCCATGAAGGATGTTAAGGCTGATTTTGAGTGTAGCATGGTCGTGACCTGGAATGACTCGTTCTTCATTTTCCGCTTAAAAACTCCTCCTTAGCGTGTTTTCTCTCTAAGCGCCAAAATACCCTGTAGAAATATATCGGGACTAACAAGTAGAAGTTAAATAGACCAACAGTCTAATTTGGTGGGTTTTACTGTGTTTTTTATTCGTATAATTTTGGTCCATCACCGATCAAGCCACAACTAAGTCCCAATGACTTGTTCCAACAAAGATCAAGAACACAAGTGAAATGCCAAGTATAAGTGCCTTGTCCTTTGATGTCAACCAAGAAGCAACCAAGGGGCAACCAAAGTCTAACCGGAGTTGCATGGGAACCGATGGCTTTTGGAGGCAAAAGATCTCATTCCACTCAACTAACCCACTCCCTCCACCTCATGGCCGGCGGCTACCATGGGGAAGTGCCACATGGCCGGCGGCTTTGTGGCTTGTGCCACCTATGGCCGGCGGCTTTTGGCCCTCCTCTCCCCTCTTGACAAGTGTGTGGCTCTCCTCTTCTCCCCTTGCCTATAAATAGAGAGCTCCCCCTCCTTGAATCAATGCCTCATGTCCCAAATTGTGTCCCAAAAATTGTAGTCCCAAGTTCTAGTCCCATTTTGGTTCTTTGATCACTTGTTGCTTGGATAGAAATCTCTCTACAATCCATCCCACAATCCTTGTAAACACTTTACTTTGAATCAAAAGCTCCAAGTTTGTTCTTGAGTTTGAGTGTGTTCTTGAGTTTTACTTTCGAAAACCTTTACTTTCCTTGTCTTTACTTTCCAAAACCTTTACTTTCTTGTCTTTCGAAAACATTTACTTTTCAAGCACTTAGCTATGATATCCACCCCTATGGATATTCGTAGCTAAACCCTTCATTCGGTTGAAGGGGTGTGCTTGTATCATAAAATGTTTTAGACCCTTTGACGGATGCACAGTCGTCGTGTGCAAAAGTCAAGAATATATTTATAAGTCCGCTACTCGCGACTTCACTACTGGGTAGCAAGTGGTAAGTGATGGACCACAATTGTATGAATCATAAACACAGTTAAACCCACCAAATTAGACTTTTTGTCTATTTAACTTTGGCTTGTTAGTTCCAATATTTATCTACAGGGTATTTTGAAGTCTAGAGAGAATACAGGCTAAGGAGGAGTTTTAAAGCTGAAAATGAATTACGAGTCATTCCAGGTCGCGACCAAATTCTGACTTTCAAGAACCGGACGTGGAACCACTCAAAACAAATCCAACCGAGGGGCAACCAGAGTCAGTCCGGAGCTGAAAGGACCGATGGCTTTTTGGGATAAGCTCACAAAACACACTCCACCACTCCCCTTCCTCAACATGGGCGGCGGCTAGCGAGGCTTCTCCTCTCCTTGCAAGCCATGTGGCCGGCGGCTTTGGGAGGAGATGACATCACCCGATGGCTTTTGCTTCCTCCTCTTCCCTTGTGACAAGTGGCTTCTTCTCATCCACATCCATGCCCTCCCTTAGCCTATAAATAGAGCTCCTCTTTCCTTTGTAATATCATCCTCATTTCAAAACATCATCCATCACAAAGCTCTAGCTTCTCTCTAGATTTTGGGCACTACTCTTGTAAACACTTGTTTTAAATCTATAATACTCCTGTTGGTTCTTGAGTATTCTAGTAGTTCTTGAGTTTACTCTTGTTGGTTCTTGAGTATTCTCCTTTACTTACTGTCTTTCAAAAACCCTCGAGTACTTAGCTATTGTATCCACCTTTATGGATATTCGTAGCTAAACCCTTCATTCGGTTGAAGGGGTGTACTTGTATCATAAAATGTTTTAGACCATATTCTTAGTGCCTCTTGTGTTCAAAACTTGTTCTATGTGCCATATATTAGGTTAGAACTTCCAAGGTTGAGTGGATGCTTGGAATGGCAAAACTCTTCCGTGGGGTTCATAAAAATACTCGGATAAGTGGATGCTTGGAATGGAAAAGCTTATCTGAGAAGTTTGACCTCTTTTAAACACCATTTGGTTGATCGGGAATGATTGATCAAATGGATGCACACAGGCTAATATACCTTGGAATGGGGTATTAGTCTAAATAGAACAAGTGCTCTATGTCTTGGAATGGACTAGACAATGTGGCAAATTGAGTGCTTGGAATGGCCTTGATACACTTTTGAATACTTAGTAGGATCATTAAAGGTCAATGATAAACATACTATGATACAAGGCCCCTGAAGCCGAATACTTTCTTAACTTAAAACATCACCTGCACCTTACTTCCTCAATATCAACTGCAATATCAACTGATTACTATCCGGAAGACTTGTCCTTCACACAACCACTCACTGTAAGTCTTTCCTTTAATCAATTACTTTCTGTATTTTACTTTTCTGTCATTTACCTTTCTGCACTAAAAAACCAAAACCAACCAAAAAGACACTTACTTTTCAGCTCTAAAACCTCAATCAACCTAAAATCACGCTCCCTTTCTGTACAAAGAACAACTATCCCCCTAATTCCCTTGGGTTCGACCCCTACTTACCACTTGCTACCCAGTAGTGAAGTCGCGAGTAGCGGACTTATAAATGTATTCTTGACTTTTGCACACGACGACTGTGCATCCGTCAAAATTGGCGCCGTTGCCCGAAAGTTAGCATCGGATTAGTTGTTCTTTTCCTTCTCATCTCTTCATCACACTATGTATGCATGGACAACACGACATCTTCCTCTGTTCGGAGGTACGGATGGAGAAGATCCCGTAATGCATTGCCGAAACTTTCACCATATTTGCCGCCACATAAAACCTGAAAATGAAATGTTAGAGGAATTTAAGCTAAAATGCTTCAAATTTTCTTTAACTGATTTTGCGACAATTTGGTATTACACATCAACCGCTATGCATGCTGAATATTATGTGGACCTTCGCACTCAATTCCTGAAGGAATTCTCCCCCCATCCTTACGACATGACACCCGCGAGAAGATCATCTGCCTTCAACAATCCCGGGATGAGACTTTAGATGAATACTACACGTACTATGACACCATCGTCTCACACTGCCCGCACCATGGATTCACGGAGCTGTTTCTTCTTCAAAAAATTTTTTGTGGGATGAGGGCCGATGAGTTCTCAAGGATCAATGATGCAGTGGGAGGATCAGCCATGCACTTATCCCTGACTCAAATGTGGGATGTTATAGACGACTTGGCCGAAGCCACAAAACGAAGGCCAATGCCCCGACCTAATAGAGGAATACAGAGGATAGAGGCTAGTCTAGAAAGGAATGAAGAAGACAGTACAGAAGACGAGATGGATGAATCAGATGCAGAAAGCTCTGAAGGAGAGCCTACATTGGAGATCACACCCGAGCCATCAGAAGAAACTCCCGAGCCATCAGAAGAATTAGATACAGAAAGCACCGGAAGCAACGAGGAAGAAGTCCATAATACCACTGGCGAGCTGCCCGAGTCATACCCAACTATCATTACCAAAGCAGCCGAGACCATCCGAGACCAGATCCTCACAGACAGACAGGACGGGACAGGACGGGACAGGACCAAGCCTTAAGATGCAAGCTTCCCAACTTTTTCCCTTGATCAATAAACAAATTGCAGAAAACTATGTGATCAATGAAGAGGCTAAAAGGAGGATGGAAGAAGGGCCTAATCAGAACGACTCCTTGATGGAGCAATTTTTTGCCACAACTAGACAAGGCAGCCCTTAACAGAAGAGAACCCAATTCAAGAGACTAGTAGTGAAAGGTCCCTCGCCTTCTCAAAAACGATGGAAGGAGAAACCACCAGAACTATGGGAACTGGACCCAAACCCATCATCCCCCAAAAACCCAGGAAAAGGCAAGGCTAGAATCAATGCAGGAGCCGCGGCAAAATTTGACTTAAGGCGCCCATGGGATCCCAACTGGTGATCCCAACTGTCGAGCCAACGACGTTAAACAAAGGCACTGGTCGGGAGGTAACCCGACACCTATCTTACTTTCAGTAATTTTCTTTTCAGTCATTTAGTTTTTACCGTAAGTCGCTCTCACCCACTTTTTGTATAGAAGGAATGACCCCTTGTAGGAATCGATTTTTGGAGCAAGATCAGATCAGCCAGGCAGCTTCCGAGAAATTACCGGGCCTGCGCTGAGAGTTCAAGGCCCTAGCCGAACTCCCTCGATTATCCAGCTCCGAGGCATGTCGTTCCACGACACGACACAGTAAAGGGAGTTATGTTCTTCCCTTTTCCTTAATGTCATTTCCTTCTCGTAAATATCTGCTTGCATGGCTTTTGAACTAAGTCATTTCGTAAAGAATGCCTTCGTTCAAAAGTGTGGGGTGAGAACCGCCTGTGTACATAACATGTTTTTCTTTTCCTTTTCCCTTAATATTATCTTTTTGAAAATTTAAACTTGAGAATGTGAAAAAGATAGATCATAATTTATGCATTTACCTTGTGAAAATTCAACTGTCTAAAAACTTAGAATGTAACTTCTCATTTGTCCCTTTGTGCTGAGATATACAGGGGATGTGGAGTTGACATAAACTGCCCTAGAGAGGCTTGGCAAGCACTCAAAGGATCGAATCTAACTATATGGTTTTCGAAGTCAGTGGAGGCTGCACTTTGGATTTCAGTGAAGATTGAAGTCATCTCCGCCGTGCAGCGTTTATGCAAGAGGCGGGACGGGAATCAAACCGTCCTATCTCTAGTCCTAATAGCCGGGAAAATAGATGAGCGACCCTCATCTTGACCCGCGCGAAACGGCAAGGATGAGAAAGAGCGGGGAGGTATTTCCATATGCTTGCGGGCGACGATTGGACCTCCCAAAGAAAGGCTGAGAAAATGGACTAGCAAGTCACAAAGAAGCAAAAGCTCAAAGAAGCTAATCAAAGGCCAAAGGCCAAAATTGTGAAGGTTTTAACCGAACAAAAGTGAAGAAACCCCAAATTCAACATCAAATGCCAAAGGCCAAAGGCCGATTCACTACAAAAGCTGTCCCTTGCCAAAAAGAAATCAAAGTGCTCAACTCAGTGAAACCCGAACTGAATCACGTGCTAGAAAAAGCTACAAGGAAACCATATAGTGTGAGTCGATCCCGAGAATGCAGTCCAAGAGCCTGAAAAGGGCTATCTCTCGAAACATTCGAATTAATTTGCATCTCGGCACGAAGGTATAAGTATCAAGTTTCTTCTAAGTATTTACACGGTTTAGTTTGGTAATAAGTAAGTAATGCATGAATTAGGATAAATCTAGTCCCACAGTCTCACTTTCATATTTTAAGAGTTTACCTAGATTGTGTTCCGCCCTTAAAAAGCATTGTTCGGGACGAACAACTAAAAGTGTGGGGTGATCTGATGGACCATAATTGTATGAATCATAAACACAGTTAAACCCACCAAATTAGACTCTTTGTCTATTTAACTTTGGCTTGTTAGTTCTGATATTTATCTACATGGTATTTTGAAGTCTAGAGAGAATAAAGGCTAAGGAGGAGTTTTAAAGCTGAAAATGAATTACGAGTCATTCCAGGTCGCAACCAAATTCTGACTTTCAAGAACCGTACGTGGAACCACTCAAAACAAATCCAACCGAAGGGCAACCAGAGTCAGTCCGGAGCTGAAAGGACCGATGGCTTTTTGGGATAAGCTCACAAAACACACTCCACCACTCCCCTTCCTCCACATGGGCGGCGGCTAGAGGCTTCTCCTCTCCTTGCAAGCCATGTGGCCGGCGGCTTAGGGAGGAGATGACATCACCCGATGGCTTTTGCTTCCTCCTCTTCCCTTGTGACAAGTGGCTTCTTCTCATCCACATCCATGCCCTCCCTTAGCCTATAAATAGAGCTCCTCTTCCCTTTGTAATATCATCCTCATTTCAAAACATCATCCATCACAAAACTCTAGCTTCTCTCTAGATTTTGGGCACTACTCTTGTAAACACTTGTTTTAAATCTATAATACTCCTGTTGGTTCTTGAGTATTCTAGTAGTTCTTGAGTTTACTCCTGTTGGTTCTTGAGTATTCTCCTTTACTTACTGTCTTTCAAAAACCCTCGAGTACTTAGCTATGGTATCCACCTCTACGGATATTCGTAGCTAAACCCTTCATTTGGTTGAAGGGGTGTACTTGTATCATAAAATGTTTTAGACCATATTCTTAGTGCCTCTTGTGTTCAAAACTTGTTCTATGTGCCATATATTAGGTTAGAACTTCCAAGGTTGAGTGGATGCTTGGAATGGCAAAACTCTTCCGCGGGGTTCGTAAACATACTCTGATAAGTGGATGCTTGGAATGGCAAAGCTTATCTGAGAAGTTTGACCTCTTTTAAACACCATTTGGTTGATCGGGAATGATTGATCAAATGGATGCACACAGGCTAATATACCTTGGAATGGGGTATTAGTCTAAATAGAACAAGTGCTCTATGTCTTGGAATGGACTAGACAATGTGGCAAATCGAGTGCTTGGAATGGCCTTGATACACTTTTGAATACTTAGTAGGATCATTAAAGGTCAATGATAAACAGACTATGATACAAGGCCCCTGAAGCCGAATACTTTCCTTAACTTAAAACATCACCTGCACCTTACTTCCTCAATATCAACTGCAATATCAACCGCTTACTATCTGGAAGACTTGTCCTTCACGCAACCACTCACTGTAAGTCTTTCCTTTAATCAATTACTTTCTGTATTTTACTTTTCTGTGATTTACCTTTCTGCACTAAAAAACCAAAACCAACCAAAAAGACACTTTTTTCAGCACTAAAACCTCAATCAACCTAAAACCACGCTCCCTTTCTGTACAAAGAACAACTATCCCCCTAATTCACTTGGGTTCGACCCCTACTTACCACTTGCTACCCAGTAGTGAAGTCGCGAGTAGCGGACTTATAAATGTATTCTTGACTTTTGCACATGACGACTGTGCATCCGTCAAAATTGGCGCCGTTGCCCGGGAGTTAGCCATCGGATTAGTTGTTCTTTTCCTTCTCATCTCTTCATTACACTATGTATGCATGGACAACACGACATCTTCCTCTGTTTGGAGGTACGGATGGAGAAGATCCCGTAATGCATTGCCGAAACTTTCACCATATTTGCCGCCACATAAAACCTGAAAATGAAATGTTAGAGGAATTTAAGCTAAAATGCTTCAAATTTTCTTTAACTGATTTTGCGACAATTTGGTATTACACATCAACCGCTATGCATGCTGAATATTATGTGGACCTTCGCACTCAATTCCTGAAGGAATTCTCCCCCCCATCCTTACGACATGACACCCGCGAGAAGATCATCTGCCTTCAACAATCCCGGGATGAGACTTTAGATGAATACTACACGTACTATGACACCATCGTCTCACACTGCCCGCACCATGGATTCACGGAGCTGTTTCTTCTTCAAAAATTTCTTTGTGGGATGAGGGCCGATGAGTTCTCAAGGATCAATGACGCAGTGGGAGGATCAGCCATGCACTTATCCCTGACTCAAATGTGGGATGTTATAGACGACTTGGCCGAAGCCACAAAACGAAGGCCAATGCCCCGACCTAATAAAGGAATACAGAGGATAGAGGCTAGTCTAGAAAGGAATGAAGAAGACAGTACAGAAGACGAGATGGACGAATCAGATGCAGAAAGCTCTGAAGGAGAGCCTACATTGGAGATCACACCCGAGCCATCAGAAGAAACTCCCGAGCCATCAGAAGAATTAGATACAGAAAGCACCGGAAGCAACGAGGAAGAAGTCCATAATACCACTGGCGAGCTGCCCGAGTCATACCCAACTATCATTACCAAAGCAGCCGAGACCATCCGAGACCAGATCCTCACAGACAGACAGGACGGGACAGGACCAAGCCTTAAGATGCAAGCTTCCCAACTTTTTCCCTTGATCAATAAAAAAATTGCAGAAAACTATGTGATCAATGAAGAGGCTAAAAGGAGGATGGAAGAAGGGCCTAATCAGAACGACTCCTTGATGGAGCAATTTTTTGCCACAACTAGACAAGGCAGCCCTTAACAGAAGAGAACCGAATTCAAGAGACTAGTAGTGAAAGGTCCCTCGCCTTCTCAGAAACGATGGAAGGAGAAACCACCAGAACTATGGGAACTGGACCCAAGCCCATCATCCCCCAAAAACCCAGGAAAAGGCAAGGCTAGAATCAATGCAGGAGCCGCGGTAAAATTTGACTTAGCCGCCCATGGCAACCCAACAGGTGATCCCAACTGTCGAGCCAACGACGTTAAACAAAGGCACTGGTCGGGAGGTAACCCGACACCTATCTTACTTTCAGTAATTTTCTTTTCAGTCATTTAGTTTTTACCGTAAGTCGCTCTCACCCACTTTTTATATAGAAGGAATGACCCCTTGTAGGAATCGATTTTTGGAGCAAGATCAGATCAGCCAGGCAGCTTCCGAGAAATTACCGGGCCTGCGCTGAGAGTTCAAGGCCCCAGCCGAACTCCCTCGATTATCCAGCTCCGAGGCATGTCGTTCCATGACACGACACAGTAAAGGGAGTTCTGTTCTTCCCTTTTCCTTAATGTCATTTCCTTCTCGTAAATATCTGCTTGCATGGCTTTTGAACTAAGTCATTTCGTAAAGAATGCCTTCGTTCAAAAGTGTGAGGTGAGAACCGCCTGTGTACATAACATGTTTTTCTTTTCCTTTTCCCTTAATATTATCTTTTTGAAAATATGAACTTGAGAATGTGAAAAAGATAGATCATAATTCATGCATTTACCTTGTGAAAATTCAACTGTCTAAAAACTTAGAATGTAACTTCTCATTTGTCCCTTTGTGCTGAGATATACAGGGGCTGTGGAGTTGACATAAACTGCCCTAGAGAGGCTTGGCAAGCACTCGAAGGATCGAATCTAACTATATGGTTTTCGAAGTCAGTGGAGGCTGCACTTCGGGTTTCAGTGAAGATTGAAGTCATCTCCACCGTGCAGCGTTTATGCAAGAGGTGGGACGGGAATCAAACCGTCCTATATCTAGTCCTAATAGCCGGGAAAATAGATGAGCGACCCTCATCTTGACCCGCGCGAAACGGCAAGGATGAGAAAGAGCGGGGAGGTATTTCCATATGCTTGCGGGCGACGATTGGACCTCCCAAAGAAAGGCTGAGAAAATGGACTAGCAAGTCACAAAGAAGCAAAAGCTCAAAGAAGCTAATCAAAGGCCAAAGGCCAAAATTGTGAAGGTTTTAACCGAACAAAAGTGAAGAACCCCCAAATTCAACATCAAATGCCAAAGGCCAAAGGCCGATTCACTACAAAAGCTGTCCCTCGCCAAAAAGAAATCAAAGTGCTCAACTCAGTGAAACCCGAACCGAATCACGTGCTAGAAAAAGCTACAAGGAAACCATATAGTGTGAGTCGATCCCGAGAATGCAGTCCAGGAGCCTGAAAAGGGCTATCTCCCGAAACATCCGAATTAATTTGCATCTCGGCACGAAGGTACAAGTATCAAGTTTCTTCTAAGTATTTACGCGGTTTAGTTTGGTAATAAGTAAGTAATGCATGAATTAGGATAAATCTTGTCCCACAGTCTCACTTTCATATTTTAAGAGTTTACCTAGATTGTGTTCCGCCCTTAAAAAGCATTGTTCGGGACGAACAACTAAAAGTGTGGGGTGATCTGATGGACCATAATTGTATGAATCATAAACACAGTTAAACCCACCAAATTAGACTCTTTGTCTATTTAACTTTGGCTTGTTAGTTCCGATATTTATCTACATGGTATTTTGAAGTCTAGAGAGAATAAAGGCTAAGGAGGAGTTTTAAAGCTGAAAATGAATTACGAGTCATTCCAGGTCGCAACCAAATTCTGACTTTCAAGAACCGTACGTGGAACCACTCAAAACAAATCCAACCGAAGGGCAACCAGAGTCAGTCCGGAGCTGAAAGGACCGATGGCTTTTTGGGATAAGCTCACAAAACACACTCCACCACTCCCCTTCCTCCACATGGGAGGCGGCTAGAGGCTTCTCCTCTCCTTGCAAGCCATGTGGCCGGCGGCTTTGGGAGGAGATGACATCACCCTATGGCTTTTGCTTCCTCCTCTTCCCTTGTGACAAGTGGCTTCTTCTCATCCACATCCATGCCCTCCCTTAGCCTATAAATAGAGCTCCTCTTCCCTTTGTAATATCATCCTCATTTCAAAACATCATCCATCACAAAGCTCTAGCTTCTCTCTAGATTTTGGGCACTAATCTTGTAAACACTTGTTTTAAATCTATAATACTCCTGTTGGTTCTTGAGTATTCTAGTAGTTCTTGAATTTACTCCTGTTGGTTCTTGAGTATTCTCCTTTACTTACTGTCTTTCAAAAACCCTCGAGTACTTAGCTATGGTATCCACCTCTATGGATATTCGTAGCTAAACCCTTCATTCGGTTGAAGGGGTGTACTTGTATATCATAAAATGTTTTAGACCATATTCTTAGTGCCTCTTGTGTTCAAAACTTGTTCTATGTGCCATATATTAGGTTAGAACTTCCAAGGTTGAGTGGATGCTTGGAATGGCAAAACTCTTCCGTGGGGTTCGTAAACATACTCGGATAAGTGGATGCTTGGAATGGCAAAGCTTATCTGAGAAGTTTGACCTCTTTTAAACACCATTTGGTTGATCGGGAATGATTGATCAAATGGATGCACACAGGTTAATATACCTTGGAATGGGGTATTAGTCTAAATAGAACAAGTTCTCTATGTCTTGGAATGGACTAGACAATGTGGCAAATCGAGTGCTTGGAATGGCCTTGATACACTTTTGAATACTTAGTAGGATCATTAAAGGTCAATGATAAACAGACTATGATACAAGGCCCCTGAAGCCGAATACTTTCCTTAACTTAAAACATCACCTGCACCTTACTTCCTCAATATCAACTGCAATATCAACCGCTTACTATCCGCAAGACTTGTCCTTCACGCAACCACTCACTGTAAGTCTTTCCTTTAATCAATTACTTTCTGTATTTTACTTTTCTGTCATTTACCTTTCTGCACTAAAAAACCAAAACCAACCAAAAAGACACTTACTTTTCAGCAATAAAACCTCAATCAACCTAAAATCACGCTCCCTTTCTATACAAAGAACAACTATCCCCCTAATTCCCTTGGGTTCGACCCCTACTTACCACTTGCTATCCAGTAGTGAAGTCGCGAGTAGCAGACTTATAAATGTATTCTTGACTTTTGCACACGACGACTGTGCATCCGTCAGTAAGTAGGGGTCGAACCCAAGGGAATTGGTGGATTAGTTGTTCTATAATGAAGCTTATGCATAAATTAAATGCGTTTGGGGTTGGTTTTGGTTTTTAGTATTGAAAGGTAAAGTGACAGTTGATATTGCAATTAAAGGAAAGATTCGGTTTCAGGGGCCTTGTATCATATTTTCGTTTATCATTGACCTCTAATGATCATACTAAGTGTTCAAAAGTGTATCAAGGCCATTTCAAGCACTTGATTTGCCACACTATCTAGCCCATTTCAAGGTCATAGAGCACTTGTTCTATTTAGACTAGCGCCCCATTTCAAGGTATACTAGCCTATGTGCATCCATTTGATCAATCATTTCCGATTAATCCAAATGGTGTTTTAAAGAGGTCGAACTCCTCAGATAAGCTTTGCCATTTCAAGCATCCACTTACCCGAGTATGTTCACGAACCCCGCGGAAGAGTTTTGCAATTTCAAGCATCCACTCAACCTTGGAAGTTCTAACCTAATATGTGGCACATAGAACAAGTTTTGAACACAAAGAGGCACTAAGAAAAGGGTCTGAAACATTGTATGATACAAGTACACCCCTTCAACCGAATGAAGGGTTTAGCTACGAATATTCATGGAACAGGACATCATAGCTAAGTGCGTTGAAAAGTAAAGTACTTTGAAAGACAGTAAAGTAAAGAATAGAATACTTACAAAAACCGTTGAAAGTGCTAAAGCTTCGATTCCAAAGTAAAGTGATTACATGATTGTGCTCTCAATCTAGAGAGATAAGTGATTTGTGTTTTTTGGAATGAATTTTACAAAGGAGAAGGCATGGTATTTATAGGCTAAGGGAGGTGTGGTTTGTGGAGGAGGATGAAGACACTTGGCATGGAATCCATGGAGGAGGAGAAAGCCATCGGAGGTGACTCACCCCTCCAAAAGCCGCCGGCCACATGTCATGAGGGGAGGGGAAGCTCTCTTAGCCGCCGGCCATGTGGAGGAGGGTGAGTGGTGGAGTGTGTTTTGTGATCTTTTCCAAAAGCCATCGGTCCTTTCAGCTCCAGACTGACTCTGGTTGCTCTTCGGTTGGACTTGTTTTGAGTGATTCCACGTCCGGTTCTTGAAAGTTAGAATTTGGTCGTGACCTGGAATGACTCCTAATTCATTTTCAGCTTTGAAACTACTCCTTAGCCTGTATTCTCTCTAGACTTCAAAATACCCTGTAGATAAATATCGGAACTAACAAGCAAAAGTTAAATAGACAAAGAGTCTAATTTGGTGGGTTTAACTGTGTTTATGATTCATACAATTATGGTCCATCAGATCACCCCACACTTTTAGTTGTTCGTCCCGAACAATGCTTTTTAAAGGGCGGAACACAATCAAAGTAAACTTTTAAATATGAAAGTGAGACTGTGGGACTAGATTTATCTTAATTCATGCATTACTTACTTATTACCAAACGAAACCGTGTAAATACTTAGAAGAAACTTGATACTTGTACCTTCGTGCCGAGATGCAAATTAATTCGGATGTTTTGGGAGATAGCCCTTTTCAGGCTCCTGGACTGCATTCTCGGGATCGACTTGCACTATATGGTTTCCTTGTAGCTTTCTCTAGCACGTGATTCGGTTCGGGTTTCACAGAGTTGAGCATTTTGATTTCTTTTTGGTGAGGGACAGCTTCTGTAGTGAATCGGCCTTTGGCCTTTGATGTTGAATTGGAGTTTCTTCACTTTTTGTTTCGGTTAAAACTTTCACAATTTTGGCCTTTGGCCTTTGATTAGCTTCTTTGAGCTTTTGCTTCTTTGTGACTTGCTAGTCCATTTTCTCAGCCTTTTTGGGAGGTCCAATCGTCGCCCGTAAGCATATGGAAATACCTCCCCGCTCTTTCTCATCCTCGCCGTTTCGCGTAGGTCAAGATGAGGGTCGCTCATCTATTTTCCCGGCTACTAGGACTAGAGATAGGACAGTTTGATTCCCGTCCCACCTCTTGCATAAACGCTGCACGGCGGAGATGACTTCAATCTTCACTGAAACCCGAAGTGCAGCCTCCACTGACTTCGAAAACCATATAGTTAGATTCGATCCTTCGATTGCTTGCCAAGCCTCTCTAGGGCAGTTTATATCAACTCCACATCCCCTGTTTATCTCAGCACAAAGGGACAAATGAGAAGTTACATTCTAAGTTTTTATACAGTTGAGATTTCACAAGGTAAATGCATGAATTTAGATCTATCTTTTTCACATTCTCAAGTTCACATTTTCAAAAAGATAATATTAAGGGAAAAGGAAAAGAAAAAGCATGTTAACTAACTATGTACACAGGTGGTTCTCACCCCACACTTTTGAACGAAGGCGTGCCTTTCAGCACGACTTAGTTCAAAAGTTAATTGCAAGCAAATATATACAGGCAAGGTGAGAATGACATAAGGCAAAAAACTAAATGACAGAAATTAAATGACAGAAAGTAAGATAGATGTCGGGTTACCTCCCGACCAGGGCATTTGTTTAACGTCGTTAGCTCGACAGTACCTCATTCCTGGATCATAAGGTTGGGTCCCATGGGTGTGTGAGGTCGAATTTCTTCTCGGCTGCCCTTTTGCTCCGAGAGGGTGAGGCTTCATTGACCATAGCTGCTGGTCCAATGAGTTGTGCTCGCTTGTTACTCCTTCCGGGTTTCCATTCTTTCGGCCCATGTCATTGCTGCTTCTTCATGTTTGAATAGTCGGCACCTTTGCGAGTTTGGAAGTTTGGTTTTGTGCCATTAAATGTAGGTGACATTAAGCATGCGCCTCTACCAATCCTCTTCATTGTGGCAGTGATGGATGGTTGTCTTGGAACGAGTGAGTTTTCAGGCGGTTTTCCTTGGCTTGTGATGAGTGAGAGTTCCTTTGTCGGCTTTTTTGGCTCATGCTCCTCCTCTAACTCCCCTTGCACCTCATCATTATTGATTATATGATCTTCGGTGGCTATGATCGGCATAAAACACGAAGGGTTAAGTTGGGGCACTTCGACCATGAGGACTGGGTCTGTTTCAGGTGCTCCGACAGTGAGGACCAGGTCTTTCTCGGACAGTTCGGCAATGAGGTCCGGGACTTCCTCGGGTGCTCCGAGCGCAAGGACCGGGCCTGGCTTGATTTCTTCGGCCGCTTCGGCAGTGAGGTTCGGGACTTCTGTTGGCTCGGCAGTTAGGACTGTGATTTCCTCGGATGGATTGGTGATAAGGACCGGGCCTGATTTGGGCAGTTCTTCTTCTTACTCCCAGGGATAATCTGAATGGAGCTCTTCTTCAGGCAACCATGGGTCCTCATCCTCGTCATTCATATGGTCTCCGGGGGCAATTATACTGAGGTCCGAGTCTGTTTTGGGCAGTTCGGCACTGAGGTATGGGTATGTCTCGGGCAACTCTTCAGTTAGGACCGAAATTGATTTGGGCAGTTTGGCAATGCGGTCCCAGATCAGTTGTGTAGCCACCCAGAATTCCTCATTTTCGACCTCGTCTTGGTGTATCGGGGCACTCATTTGCTGGATGCTAGCTGCCAATTCTTCCTCCTTGTCCTTGAGTGGCTCGGCAATGTGGACCTGGGCTTCCTCGGGCATTTCGGAAATGTGTACCGATACTGATTTGGACAGCTTGTTAATGAGGTCCCAGATCTGGTTTGATGTTTCTTTTTGAGCCACCCATGATTCCTCGTTTTCGACCTGGTTTAGGTGTATTGAGGCACTCAATTGCTGTATGTCTGCGGCCAACTGCTGGGTGCTAGCTGCCAGCTCCGTTGTAACGTCCTCGAGTGGCTCGGCCTGATCTTCTCTTGGTCTTGACCTTGCGACCAAATCGTTTATCAATTTCCAAAGATCATCCATGTTTAAGTTATTTACCGAGCCTCCTGCTGCATCATTTAGCCAATTCCACTCTTGTGGCATCATCCCATTGAGAAACCTTTGAAGAAGATCGTGGTTGGTGAATCCATGGTGCGGGCAGCTCGTCACAATGGAGTCAAAGTACGCCAAATACTCGTCCAAAGTTTCGTCCCGGGATTGCTCTATGTGGTTGATCTTCTCGCGGACTTCAAGTTCGAAGGGTGGTGGGGAAAACTCCTCATCGTTCCAAGGCTCGTTTTCATAGTACAATGACATGGTGGATTGCAAGAACAAAAATGAAAATAAAAAGAACAACTATTCCGATTCACAACTCCCCGGCAACGGCGCCAATTTTGACGGATGCACAGTCGTCGTGTGCAAAAGTCAAGAATATATTTATAAGTCCGCTACTCGCGACTTCACTACTGGGTAGGGGTCGAACCCAAGGGAATTAGTGGATTAGTTGTTCTTTAATGAAGCTTATGCATAAATTAAATGCGATTGGGGTTGGTTTTGGTTTTTAGTATTGAAAGGTAAAGTGACAGTTGATATTGCAATTAAAGGAAAGATTCGGTTTCAGGGGCCTTGTATCATATTTTCGTTTATCATTGACCTCTAATGATCATACTAAGTGTTCAAAAGTGTATCAAGGCCATTTCAAGCACTTTATTTGCCACACTGTCTAGCCCATTTCAAGGTCATAGAGCACTTGTTCTATTTAGACTAGCACCCCATTTCAAGGTATACTAGCCTATGTGCATCCATTTGATCAATCATTTCCGATTAATCCAAATGGTGTTTTAAAGAGGTCGAACTCCTCAGATAAGCTTTGCCATTTCAAGCATCCACTTACCCGAGTATGTTCACGAACCCCACGGAAGAGTTTTGCCATTTCAAGCATCCACTCAACCTTGGAAGTTCTAACCTAATATGTGGCACATAGAACAAGTTTTGAACACAAAGAGGCACTAAGAAAAGGGTCTAATCATTGTATGATACAAGTACACCCCTTCAACCGAATGAAGGGTTTAGCTAAGAATATTCATGGAACAGGACATCATAGCTAAGTGCGTTGAAAAGTAAAGTACTTTGAAAGACAGTAAAGTAAAGAAGAGAATACTTACAAAAACCGTTGAAAGTGCTAAAGCTTCGATTCCAAAGTAAAGTGATTACATGATTGTGCTCTCAATCTAGAGAGATAAGTGATTTGTGTTTTTTGGAATGAATTTTACAAAGGAGAAGGCATGGTATTTATAGGCTAAGGGAGGTGTGGTTTGTGGAGGAGGATGAAGACACTTGGCATGGAATCCATGGAGGAGGAGAAATCCATCGGAGGTGACTCACCCCTCCAAAAGCCGGCGGCCACATGTCATGAGGGGAGGGGAAGCTCTCTTAGCCGCTGGGCATGTGGAGGAGGGTGAGTGGTGGAGTGTGTTTTGTGATCTTTTCCAAAAGCCATCGGTCCTTTCAGCTCCGGACTGACTCTGGTTGCTCTTCGGTTGGACATTTTTTGAGTGATTCCACATCCGGTTCTTGAAAGTCAGAATTTGGTTGTGACCTGGAATGACTCGTAATTCATTTTCAGCTTTAAAACTCCTCCTTATCCTGTATTCTCTCTAGACTTCAAAATACCCTGTAGATAAATATCGGAACTAACAAGCAAAAGTTAAATAGACAAAGAGTCTAATTTGGTGGGTTTAACTGTGTTTATGATTCATACAATTATGGTCCATCACCCTTCTCTTAGTGCCTCTTCGTGTTCAACTGGTTCTATGTGCCATATATTAGGTCAGAACACCATTGATTGAGTAGAGGCTCGGAAGAGCAAAGCTCTTCTATGGGGTTCGTGAACATACGTGGATAAGTGGAGGCTCGGAAGAGCACAGCTTATCTGTGGAGTTCAACCTCTTTTAAACACCATTTGGTTGATCAGGAATGATTGATCAAATGGATGCACATAATAGAACAAGAGTTCTATGTCTTGAAAAAGACTAGACGGTGTGGCAAGTCAAGTGCTAGGAATAGCCTTGATACATCTTTGAACACGTAGTATGATCATTAGAGGTCAATGATAAACGGACTATGATACAAGGCCCTAAAACCGAATCTTTCCCTTAATCAATTCACCACCTGTCACTTTACTTTCAGTCTCACTATAAACTGCTTAAATTCAGTAACTTTACTTTTACGCACTACTTTCAGCAAGCCTTATCCTTCAAGCACTTTACTTTTACGCACTACTTTCAGCAAGCCTTATCCTTCAAGCACTTTACTTTTACGCACTACTTTTAGCAAGCCTTGTCCTTCAAGCACTTTACTTTTACGCACTTACTTTCAGCAAGCCTTGTCCTTCAAGCACTTTACTTTTTACGCACTTATTTTCAACAAGCCTTGTCCTTCAAGCACTTTACTTTCCAGCACTTTACTTTTCAGTATTTACTTTCAGTCCTGTATTTACTTTCTTTACTTTCAGTCATTTACTTTTCAGTACTAAAATCACAACCAACCCACGTTACTTTCAGTGCTAAAATCACAACCAACCCCCAACTGTCTTACTTTCCATTTTTGAAAGAACAACTATCCACTAATTCTCTTGGGTTCGACCCCTACTTACCGCTTTACTACCCAATAGTAAAGTCACGAGTAGCGGACTTATAAATTAATTTTGTACACATTGCCTCGCGACAAGGCAGTGCTGTCACCCAGCTAGCCACTTTGCCCTTCACCGTATCCTCCGCACTCACTCCCTGATGATTGTTGGATTAATCGAGACGAAGAAGAAGAATAAAGATTGGGATTTATTAAGATATCAATTAGGTTTCACTAACTGTTTTGCTGTGGATAGTATTGGCCGTCACTACACCAAATTACACTTTATGTGACTGACAACTTTGGGTCGTATAAGTTCGTTTTCAGCCGCAAAAGGTCTTATGTGACAACGGTCAGTCATATAAGGACCAGTCACATAAGTTGTGCCGCATTAAGTATAATGTGACAGAATAATTGACCTCAGTCATTTTAAGTCTATTGCGGCTGATCTAAAATTGGTCGCGTAAGTACGTGGTTGGTCGCGTAAGTATAATTTAGAAAACATCAAAAAATTCCATAAGTTAGCGGTCTAAGTGTAAGTAGTACAATGTCTGTCACACAAGAAAATATAAAATGAAAAATACGACCGCCGCATAAGTGACAAAGGGTGCTACTTTTGTGTCACATAAAGTGATGTCAGTGTAGTCCGGTCAGTCACTTAAGTGTTGCAAGGATGCTATCTTGTGTCACATAAGTGATGGCAATTTATTCCGGTCAGACACATAAGTGTTGCAAGGATATTATGTATTGTCACATAAGTGATGTTAGTGTATTCCTATCAGTCAATTAAGTGTGGCAAGGATACTATGTATTGTCACATAAGTGATGTCAGTGTATTCCTGTCAGTCAATTAAGTGTGGCAAGGATACTATGTATTGTAACTGATGTGCTGTATTTTGTATGTCAAAAACAATTTATAAGATCGGTAAGTACCGAGTCGTCCAAGGGAGTAGGTGTAAACGTATGCACTATGTAAGGTTGTGTTTCTATTTATCCTAGTCTAAAACGATTTTTTGTTTGGTTTTATAATCTAAAACAAACAAAAGTAAGAAAAGGTTTCAACGAATTTCGAGAAGTATTTCGGGACACTACTTCACTTACCCAACATTAGAATCGAGTTATTAACTAGCATGCAAGGATTTACCTATATTGATTGGAAAATAGCCGCACAATCCAAGTAAGTACCTCACCCTTTCGGCGCTATTGGTTCAAATTGAAATTGTACCTTAAACTACGAACCTCACCCTTTCGGCGCTATTGGTTCGAATCAAGTGACTCGCTGATGTTTACCAACTCTCGTTGCATAAACATGGGGAGTACTTGTCATAATCCTAGCCTTGCCCATCACAATCTCAGGCCACTCTCGTAGTCACTGAGTTCGTAACGTGTATTTTACTTAATAGTCAGACATTTAGCCTCACCCTTTCGGCGCTATTGGCTTAACGTCTCAAAACAATACACTTAGACAATTTCTCAAACACCTAGTATGCATCGCTGGGTTTAGGTGCTAAGTAAAATACAAATCATGTAAAAACAATCCAAAACATGCTACGATTAATATATTAAACGATTCATAGTCGAATAAGATTCGTAGGACCCCAAAATACGGGTCACTACTCACTATTCATCATCATGGAAATACAAATAATGTTTTGTTGTAACATGTTTTGTTGTAACATGTTCTAAGCTCAAGTTATAACACCTTTAAAGGCTAAATCTTGTCTAGGTGCAAACTACAAAGTTGTAGCACTTGTTCTCAGCTTTCCACCAAGCCAAATATCAATGAATTCGGATACCGTATGAGCTCTAGCCGTGCGCGACAATGAGAGAGGTCAATCCGCCTATTTTTGCACTGTTTTTGCCCAAATTTCTACAAAACGCTTTGTTTCACCTTGGATTCATTTTCCACCTATAAAACACCAAAATATAATGTGAGAGATAATATAAACAAGGAAGATGATCGAAAATCGACTAAATGTGGAGCATAAATATAGTACAAATTTATGCTCATCAGTAACATAAGTGATGTCAATGTATTCCTGTCAGTCAATTAAGTGTGGCAAGGATACTATGTATTGTCACATAAGTCCAGTAAGGTGGCATTATCATCAGATATCAGTCACATAAGATAATATATATCATCCCTGTTTACGTCAGCTAGGTATTGCAATTACAAATTCGATTGCATACAAAAATGTAATGCATCCCTGTCCTTCATGTTGTAACATGTCAAAACATGTTACAACATGTCAAAAGTTTACAGCACTATTCGTCGTTTACATCACAACATAATAGTTTAAAAGTTTGCAGCATGCTGACAACTTCAAAAAGTTGCATCATCAAAAGAGTTCCACATGTACCAGTCTTCAGAGAGTTGGTTGGGCAACGCTCGACCCATCCGAGACATTAGGCACATGTCCATGTACTGAAGGTCCTACTCCCCCGCGCACCATCTCTTCAATGGACCGTAGCCTATCATTGAACTCTTCTTCTTTTTTAGCGGCCTCTGCTCTGGCCCTCATCAGCTCTTCCTTTAGAGATTGGTTAGATGGCCCGCCTCTTGGTTTTGGAGGCCTCCTTATATTACCACCCGCTCCGGAAACCAAAGTACCTTTTTTGGCCCCAACGCTCTGCTAATTATATCTACCTGGGTACTCGTGGGGAGAGGGTCCTGAATGATGCTTGGGTCATCGGAGTGCTGCTCTTGTATCAGCTGGTTCACCTCTGCATTCATTTGTTCCTAAGGCAAGGCACAAATAAATTAATTACTGAAATGATACAACAAAACATCGTATAAGATAATTCTCACAGCGACAACAAGACTACAAACCAAACAAAATCCATATTAAGGATGAGCTTACACTTTATCAGAATCCAAATAATACAATTGTATCAACTCAGGAATCAATTATTATGAGATGACAAACAAACTTTTGACATGCTTTAAGAGAATGACATAATATGTTCACTTGCACATAATCAGAAAATCAATCAAGTATTGATAAAGCATGATATCATACATGTATATAAATGATCAACATGCTGGATGACACCAATGATAATCCGAAGGACCAAATAAACTTCATTTAGTTTTGAAGACATAAATGAAATAAATAACATAAAGGATTACCACTATTTTCCCACTTTCAGGTTCTTTGCTATAGACTTGCGCATATGTTGCGACATGAAGGGCCTTTTTACCTTTCTCCATGTGATCGATTGCTCTCATGGGGAACGGAGTCTTCCCGGATTGATGGTTCATCTTCGCGTCTCGGGCAGCTTTCATTCTTCTAGATTTTGCCTTGTATACGAAAAGGGAAGTTTCATATTATAACTTACGCAAGTAACATAAAATTTAGCACAATAAATTCAGGTATTTAAAACCATTACCTGCTGTTCTGGTTCGTTGAAGTGCTGAAGGAGCCATCTCCACTCCTCCCTGCGGTGGGTAAACTCCTTTGGGACCTTATTACCATTCTTTAGATAATGCTTGTGGCCGTCAGACTTCCAATCCGTGTACCGTTTACTTGCAATTCTTGTTATATACTCCCACAGTAGAGTGTCATCTTTTGGCAATTGAAAATGAGGCTACAAACAATTATAAAGGGTCAAGTTGTGTAATTGTTCAACAAACAAATGAAATAACCAAAATGCAAACAACAAACGGAGAAAGAGAACTTACGCTCAAATATTTAACCACAATGTTCCAGTGCTCTTCATCTAACTGAGTGTACGTCGGTCGTATCATTGGGACCTTTTGTTTGACAAATGCCCCAATTTGGTGGCAGATCATACTCCGCACTTCCTTCACCACAGGACCGTTTGCCTCCACGGAGCACTCAACTTTGATCTTCATCCTGAGGGCGTGCACCAGAGTGGCTATCTTGGTGCCACAAACCACACCACGCTTTCTCTTATTTGAAGGTCCAGGTTCAGTATCAGGGATAGCGTCCTCTGCATCTTCTTGCATTAAGGTAAAAAGAATATATTAGTACAAGAGGTAAATTAGTACACTAGTGAAATTACCAGTAAAAAAATTTAACAAACATTTTACCTGGAGGTGGAGAAGAATCCCTCTTCTTGCACCTGATGCTAAGTGGCTCTTCTTCATCCTCCTCTTCGTCAATTGGATGAAGGTTTTCGTCGGATTGCTCTCCCCCTTGAGAGGCTTCAGCAGTGGGAAGAACATCATCATCAACAACAGGAAACTCCTCTGGATCAATAGGACACTCATTTTCAGTTGGCAACTCATTTCCCATATCAGGAAACAGATCATCATCAGGGAACAACTCATCATCAATATCTATATGGGGAACATCATCATCAATGTGTGGTTCTTGATCATGAGATGTGGTTTTTTGAAGAGGGTTTGAGGCAGCAGGTGAGGGTGTTAGGGATGGGTATCGGTTGATTGTACGAGTAGGGTATTTGGATGGGGCGACTAATGGGACTAACACTGGACATTCTTCACAAGTAGGGGATTCTCTGGTTTGGGGAGCACTTGTTGGGACTGACTTAGTTGGTTTCTATACTCTAAGCTTAGACGGACACCTAGGGGAGCGACGTAATGTAGTCTGGGCTGACCTAGTTTTTTCTGTAGGATTATTAACCATACCACCTGTATCTTTACCATCCTTGGCTGCAACCACAGTTGGCATCTTCTTAGGAGTAGTAGCCGGTTTGGTCGGTGGCTTCTTCGCTGCTTGTTTAGAAGGCGCTGCCTTTTTCACCACCGGCTCAGGGGTATGGATCTTGGCTGGTGGTCTCCTTGAGCTCGGACTCCGCAGCTTCATGTTTTGTGTGTTGTTGGTAGCCGCTGCCACCTCACTCAGTGATTTGGTCTTCTTTGGAGGCATAATCGTGGTTCAGACACTCGATTTGAGGGAATATAGCGACGATGTGTTAGGAGATCGACGAATGAAGCTGAGGAAGAGAGCGGCGATTTTAGGAAGAGAAACAAAAAGATTGCAAAAAAACCCTAAGTGTCAAAAGTCAAAACACACTGAGGATTTGAACATTCAAACACGCTGTGTATTTTAGGACACATGTGTATATGATGTGAATTCATTTCCTATGCGACTGACTGACCCTAAAAAATGAAACAAATGGATTTCCCCCTAAAAAATCTAAATCCCGCCCAGTCTTTTTTGGACTTCCCGCCTGAAGTTTCAGTATCTTATTTGACACATTTACAAATACGTAGTCACATAAGTGCACAATTTTCAGGACCAAATCTGTTTTGCAAATACATACGTCCCAACCTACAACCCCAAAAGCAAATACACTGAACATGGAATTAACACATATATCCGACAAATACACTGAACATGGAACTAACACAACCCCACAACAACTACTCTTCATCGTACTCATCATCATCATCATCCTCTTCATCTTCATTATGATCACTTAACTCATTATCACCTAACATAATGTAGTCCATCATCCTCTTCATCGTCATCCTCATATTCAGATGTATCTTCTTCATTCTCCACTGCATCAGCATCATTTTCTGAATCTCTTTGTGAGTGTGCAAGTGTTTTTTAGTGGTTTCATCCACTTAAGTATCAAAAAAAAAGCATCATTTTCTGAATCATAGGCATCATAAAAAAGTGGATCAAACAGTGGACTCTCTAATCCCACATCCATCTCGTCATCCTCCTCATCCAATCCATTACACATGTAAGGTGGAATATTTGTTGTGCATTCTTCTTGATAAGCTTCCTCAAGAACATTCGATTTATCATTGTATGATAGACATGAGTCGCTATAAGTGCCTCTTTGGGTGACCAAGTTTACAACTCTCCAATTATCTCCAAACTTTGGATCTTCAAAGTAAAACTCTTGGTGTGCGTGTTTTGCTAGACAATATGGAGCATTTTCAAACCATGTGTTAGATGTGTCAATGGAAAAAATTCCAAGGTTCATTTTTATGTTTCCACTCTCTTCTGGATCCGTGTTGTACCACTTGCACTTAAAGATAACAACCGGCATACCCTCTGCATACGTGAGTTCGATAATGTTGGTCAAAATCCCATAATAGTTAATTTCTCCTGCAAAAAAAACAATCAACACAATTTTTAAAATGATTTTCAATACAAAACATGTTTGTTGGTATAATATTAACAAATACTTACCTGCTTTAACCATTACACCACTGTTTTGTGTTTTCAAATGTTGGTCTTTCTAGAACACAAAGAACTTCAACCCATTTACAACACAATGCGTGTAACATGCGTGAAACTGTGGCTTATATGCCAATATGTCAAGTTCCTTTATATACTCATCCGAACCTTCGTTGCGCAATGCTATAATCTACACATAAAGCTATATTTAAGTGACACATTATATATTTGAAGAAGTACCCAATAAATATGACATGTTCTGATGTATAAACTACTTTTACTTTATCAAGAAAATAGGAATGGAAATCTTCAATCCTTGAATCATTGTCACCGTCAGGATGTTCCGTATAAAACTTCTCACTATGTCGTTTAATATACTCGACTGCCTCCTTGCAATTTTCAACAACAGCCCAATGAATGACATCTATGTCATCATTATTTAGACGTTGTTCCCTTATACTGTAACGTCCCATTGGCTTGATGAGGTGGGAGAAAACTGATATGTTCCAATATTCTTCCTCCTCATTGTCCTGATTGTTTGATGTATCTTCAATCTCCCCCATGTACGACTTACAGTACGTGACACACTCTTGAGCTACGTATTGCTCAGCAATACATCCTTCAGGATATCTTGTGTTTCGGACAAATTTTTTTTATTGTCCAAGTTGCCTGCATATATAATAAATACAAAAATCTAGTTATATATATGTGACACTAACATATTCATATTAAGGAACGAAAATAGTTTGTTAAATACCTTTCCATGGGGTACATCCAACTGTAGTGTACCGGCCCCTTCATCAAAATCTGATCAGGCAGATGTATCATCAGATGCACCATAATTGTAAAGAATTCCGGTGGGAAAATATCATCCATGCTTCTCCATCTGCAGGGTGCCTAATGTACTCTGGATCTTCGACACTTCTTTGAGCGTGCCAACGCATTTGGGCTGATATGTATGGGGACATATAAAGGCGATGCAGTCTTGGAGTCAAAGGGAAGTACTTAACTGTCTTCTTCGGAACCCTGCTTTTACTTCCACGTTCGGCGTATCTTGCCTCTCCGCATACTGGGCAACTAAGAAGATCCTTATTCTCTTTGTAGTACAATATGCATCCATATTCGCAAGCATGTATGGTCTCATAACCCAACCCGATATTCTTCAAAAGTATCTTTACTTCTTTATAAGAACTTGGGTAATTGTTATCGCGCGGTAGAATTGCTTTAGTGATATATAGATATTTGTTGAAGCTCTTATCTGACATTCGACTCTCGATTTTCAGTTGCATTGCCTTCAAAATAGTTTCAAGAATGGTGCTATCACAACCATTGTATAAAGGAGTTTGAGCTTCGTCTATAAGATTGTTGTACCTTTCATAAGCCATCCTACTCCCTAAATCATCATCATCTGTATCCATATTCATCTCATTCTGAAAAGGAAAAGCATCTCGAAGAATATCTATTGTTGGGTTTGCTTGACGATGTCCTCCACTACTGCTGCTACTTGCTCCATGCCTCTGCTTCGCAAGCCATTCTTGCCTCAAAACATGTGTCGGAGGGTCATTACACTCTTCACCATGTGAAGTCCATGTATAGTAACCATTCATCATGCCATTGTTAATCAAATTAACAAACATTTCCTTCGTTGTAATACTTCCTCTGATCAACAAACACTTTCTACAAGGACATACATGTACGGTTTCCCCACGTCCCTTTGCAAATTGAACGAAATCCATGATCCCTTGAATGTATCGTGAATCACCCCTCTCCAACTGCATCCAACTTTTATCCATTCTTGTGACTTGAAATTCACCTTCAAATGACCATTAAACAAGACAAAGATCAACAAGTTAATTAACTATATATGTAGCAAATTTGTGGTGATGGCAAAATGTGTGTGTACACGGTAAATCTGCCAAACATATATAGCTATATAAACACATGAGAGTTCTTGCACGGATCGTGTTTGAATAAGTTTCATTTTTGCAAACAACTCAACGTGTACACACACGTATACTGATGGAGCGTATTTATACGACTCATTGAAGCAGTTAAACCCACAGAATTAAACACTTTGTCTTATCAAATATTACTTGTTAGTTCCACTTTTGTTCTACAGGCTATTTTGAGGTTTAGAGAGGAAACACGCTTAAAAAGGGAGATTTAAGCCAAAATCATCACAAGACCATTCCATGCGAGCGCACAAAGAGCCCCATGCGAGCGCATGCCAGGCCATAGCCCAGGTCGCGACCAGCACGCCCTACCGAGCCTCCAAGGGACTAGATCAAGTCGCTCGAGCAAACCACCTAATCTGACAATTCCACCTCGACCAAAATGTTCCAAATGGAAAATAAGGTGGAAGATGTCGAAACTCCAAGGTGAACGCCCATGCCGATTGACAGTTGGCCCACATCCAATTCCAAAGGTCCCGCGCGCACAAGCACCAAAACCAAGTTGCTCGACCAAACCATGGAATCTGGAAAATCTGGCTCGACCAAAGTGTTTAAAATGTCAAATGACTCAGTGAATCTCAAATTCCAGACAAAACGCCCGAGTGAATTCAACCATGGCCGAGAAAACCAAGTCGCGCTCGAGCCGCGCCCAAGTAGCGCCCGAGCCGCACCCAAGTAGCGCCCGAGCCGCGCCCAGGTCCTGACCCGAGCACGCCCGAGACCAGCGCCCGAGGCCACGGCCGAGAAAACCAGGCCCGCGTCCGAGGCCTGCGCCCACGCTGAACTTCAAATCAGGCCACGACCATGTTCCGACCAGATTCCGACAAAACGGTCTCGACCATTAGTCTTAGAATTGCTTCAACATTCAAAATATGCAATCGAAGAGCAAAGCACCTCCGACCAAAAATCTGGCCAACTCCGGCCAAGCTCCGGCGAGCCTCCGGTTGAGCTCCGATCAAGGGCATCCATGGACCAATCATGCTCCGGCCAAACTCTGGCGAAGAGCAACTAAATATCTTAAAGATCCAATATTCCTGGTTGGTTTCTAACTAGTTTAGTCGGTAGATCTTTTAGGATGAAACTACCCTTGTAACCAATAACCAAGCCTCAACAAAGCCTCAACCAAGCTCAACTAAGGCAAGTGGTCTCCCTTTGAAGCCCTAGCCGCGAATGTGATCTCCATGTGCCACCCTTTGGCTCATCCAAAATGCAACCGAAGAGCAACTAAGTCTAAATCGGAGTTGGGGAGGAACTAGAGGCATCGGGAGAGAACTAAAGCCAAGTGGGGAGCAAAATATCTCCCCCTAAACCGCCACTCCATGGCTATAAAAGGAGGTGCACCCCTCCTTGAATTATCATCCCTCATCCATCCCAAAATCTCTCTTATGTACTCTTATTTGTTCTTGAAGTACATCTCTCTAGTTTGAATACTCCTGTTTGTTCTTGAGTATTCTAACTTGAATACTCCTGTTTGTTCTTGAGTATTCCACTTTGTTCATAAGTACTCCTGTTTGTTCTTGAGTTACTTTTTCCAAACCCCTTTACTTTTCCTGTACTTAGCTATGGTATTCACCTCAATGAATATTCGTAGCTAAACTCTTCATTCGGTTGAAGGGAGTATTTATATCATAAACCATTCTAGACTCTTTGCTTAATGCTTCTTAGTGTTCTAACTAGTTCTTTGTGCCATATATTGGGATAGAACATAACAAGGCTAAGTGGATGCATCGAAAGGGCAAAGCTTAGTCGGGTAGTTCGATCCGGATTAGACTGCAAAACCCAGTAGATGCATCGAAAGGGCAAAACTTGGTAGCTGACAGATGCTTGTCGTCACAGCAAATGTGCAAATAAATTTATAGTCCGCTACTCGCGACTACACTACTGGGTAGCAAGTGGTAAGTAGGGGTCGAACCCAAAGGAGTCAGTGTGGATTAGTTGTTTTTACGGGATTTTCACGAAAGTAAATACAGTTGGGGTTGGTTTTGAGTGTGTTTTGGGAACTGAAAGTAAATTACAACAATTGATAATGGACTGTAAAGAAAGTATTCGGTTTTAGGGGCCATGTATTATAATTGTTTATCATCGACCGCTAATGATCATACCAAGTGGTCAAAGATGAATTGAGACTATTTCTAGCGCAAGACATGATCATGCTAAATGTTCAAAGATGAATCGAGGCTATTCCTAGCACAAGACTTGCAACATCATTTAAAACACTTGTTCTAAGCAAAACTAATTCCTCCTTTCGAAGTATCTTAGCCGTAAGTGCTTCCATTTAATCCCTTTGGCCCAGTTTTTAAATGGTTTTTAGAATAGTCGACCTCTTCAGATAAGTTTATCCATTTGGTCCCCTTGGTCCAGTTTCCAAATGGTCCACTTACCCGAGTGTGATCACGAATATCTAAGGAAGAGTTTACGAATTTGGACCCCTATGGTCACATTTCCAAATGGTTTACTTGACCTTAGACATTCTAACTTTTATATATGGCACATAGAACAAGTATCGAACATAAAGGTATACTAAGAGTAAAGTGTAAAACATTTATAATACAAGTACACACCCTTAAACCGAATAATTAATTTAGCTACTAATCATGGCAGTGGTTATCATAACTATGAACTTGGAAATAAACAACAGTTTAGCAAGACAATTAAATAAATAAAAGAAGACTTACAAAACCGTTGAAGCGCCAAGGATCAAGCTTTGATTCCCAAAGTAATATTACATGATTAATATTACATGATTAGTGCCCAAAATTCTAGAGAGATAAGTGAATTGTTGTGGTGGTGATGATACAAATGAGGACGAGAAGCCTCATATTTATAGCCAAGGAGGAGGAGGATGGGTGGTGGAGATGGTGGCATGTGGAGGAGCATCCAAGGGTGGAGGAGGAAGAGTGCAAGGCAAGCTTTGGGAGGAGGATGTGGTGGAGGAGCCACCACATGTCACATTCTCCATGGAGGAGGAGGAGCAGCCGGCGGCTTTGGGAGGAGGGGAGGAGGAGCCGCCATGTGTCCCTCCATGTGAGGAGGAGCATCCCTTCTAGAAGCTTGTAACCTCTTCACAAAAGTCATCGGTTTGACCGGAGCTTTGGCCGGAGCTTCTTGGATTTTGGATAGTGTATTTTGAATGAAAATGTCATTCTAAGATGATCTCAAGAAGGAACCTAAGCCAAATTCCGCTTGGAACATGGTCGAAATCTCAAATCCGATGAAATTGCCCTTGTTTGGCCTTTACCGGGCTCGGTGCTTTTGCCTTGCGTTCTTGTCCATTTGCCGACGGTTCTAGAATATTTGAGTGATTCCAAGTCGGTTCCATGAAGGATGTTAAGGCTGATTTTAGGTGTAGCATGGTCGTGACCTGGAATGATTCGTTCTTCATTTTCCGCTTAAAAACTCCTCCTTAGCGTGTTTTCTCTCTAGAGTCCAAAATACCCTGTAGAAATAAATCGGGACTAACAAGTAGAAGTTAAATAGACCAACAGTCTAATTTGGTGGGTTTTACTGTGTTTTTGATTCGTATAATTATGGTCCATCAGATTACCCCACACTTTTAGTTGTTCGTCCCGAATAATGCTATTCAAGGGCGTGCACACAATCCATGTAAAAACTTTGAATATGAAAGTGAGACTATGAACTAGATTTATCCTAGTTCATGCATTACTACTTATTACTAAATTAAACTGTGTAAATAAGTAGAAGTAACTTGATACGTGTACCTTCGTGCCGAGATGCAAATTATATTGGATGTTTCGGGAGATAGCCCTATTTAGGTTCCTGGATTGCAGCCTCGGGATCGTCTCGCACTATATGGTTTTCTGGTAGCTTTCTCTAGCACGTGATTCGGTTCAGGTTTCAGTGGTTTGAGTACTTTGATTTTCTTTTGGCGAGGGACTGCTTTTGTAGTGAGTCGGCATTTGGCCTTTGATTTGACGCCTTGAGTACTTCACTTTTGTTCGGTTAAAACCTTCACATTTTTGGGCCTTTGGCCTCTTGATTTGCTTCATTGAGCTTTTCGCCTTTTTGTGACTGCTAGTCCATTTTCTCGAGCCTTTTTGGGAGGTCCAATCATCGCCCGCAAGCCTATGGAAATACCTCCCCGCTCCTCTCTTTTTTGCCATTTTCGCGCGGGTCAAGGTGAGGGTCGCTCAGCTATTTTCTCGGCTACTTTGACTGTCGTTTTTGCACGGGTCAAGATGAGGGTCGCTCATCTATTTTCTCGGCTACTTTGACCGGAGATAGGACGGTCTGATTCCCGTCCTCGCCTTTTGCATTGCATGGCGGAGATGACTTCAATCTTCACTGAAACCCGAAGTGCAGCCTCCACTGACTTCGAAAACCATATAGTTTGATCTGATCCTTTAATTGCTTGCCAAGCCTCTCTAGGGCAGTTTATATCAACTCCACATCCCTAGTTATCTCAGCACAAAGGACAAATGGAAAGTTACATTCTAAGTTTTTAAACAGTTGAATTTTCACAAGGTAAATGCATGAATTTCGGTCGATCTTTTTCACATTCTTAAGTTCATATTTTCAAAAAGATATTATTTATTAACTAATATATACATGTGGTTCTCACCCCACACTTCTGAACGAAGTCGTGCCTTTCAGCAAGACTGAGTTCAAAAGCCATGCAAGCAGATGTTATACGAGAAGGAAATGTTATTAAGGAAAAGGAAAGACAGAACTCCCTTTAAGGTGTCGAGTGAACGACATGGCACGAGGCTGGATAATCGAGGGAGTTCGGCTGGGGCCTTGAACTCTGAGCGTAGCCCTATCTGGCCTAATGTTGCACCCAAGTCCGATTCCTGAATAGTCAAATCTTCTATGCACCAAGTGGGTGAGAGCAACTTATTGAAAAAACTAAATGACAGAAAATAAAATGCAGAAAGTAAGATAGTTTCGGGTTACCTCCCGACCAGTGCACTTGTTTAACGTCGTTGGCTCGACAGTACCTCAATCATGGATCATAAGGTCGGATCCCAAGGGTGAGTGAGGTCGAATTTCTTCTCGGTTGTCCTTTTTCTTCGAGAGGGTGAGGCTTATTTGACCATAGCTGCTGGTCCATTGAGTCGTGCTTGCTTGTTACTTCTTCCGGGTTTCCATTCTTTCGGCCCATGTCTTTGCCGCCTCTTCATGTTGGAATAGTTGGCACTTTCGCGAGTTTGGAAGTTGGGTATTTTGCCATTTAATGCAGGCGACATCAGGCATGTTCCCATATGAGGCCTCTTCTTGGTGGTAGCTACGAATGGTTGTCTTGGAATGATTGAGTTCCCGGGTGGTTTTTCTTGGCTTGTGACGAGAGAGATTTCTTTTGTCGGCTTTTTTGGCTCATGCTCTGCCTCCAACTCCCCTTGTATCGCATCATCATTGATTATATGATCTTCGGTGGTTATGATCGGCATGAAATGTGAAGGGTTAAGTTGAGGCACTTCGACCATGAGGACTAGGTCTGTTTCAGGTGCTCCGACAGTGAGGACTAGGTCTTTCTCGGACAGTTCGGCAATGAGGTCCGGGACTTCCTCGGGTGCTCCGAGCGCAAGGACCGGGCCTGGCTTGATTTCTTTGGCCGCTTCAGCAGTGAGGTTTGGGATTTCTGTTGGCTCGGTAGTTAGGACTGTGATTTCCTCGGGTGGACTGGTGATAAGGACCGGGCCTGATTTGGTCAGTTCTTTTTCTAACTCCCAGGGATAATCTGAATGTAGCTCTTCTTCAGGCAACCTTGTGTCCTTATCCTCGTCATCAATATGATCTCCGGGGGTAGTCACACTGAGGTATGAGTCTGATATGGGCAATTCGTCATTGAGGTCCGGGTATGTCTTGGCCGTGAATTGGTGTATCGAGGCATTCAATTGCTGCATGTCTGTGGCCAATTGCTGGGTGCTAGCTGCCAGCTCGTTTTCCGCCGCCCATAACTCAGTTTTGGCCCTGATTTGTTGCATTATGTTGTCCAGTTCTTTGCTCCGCATAGCCTGATCTTGTCTTGGTCTTGACCTCGCGGCCAAATCATTTATTAAGCTACAAAGATCATCTGTGTCCAAGTTACCTACCGATCCTCCTGCTGCCTCATTTAGCCAATTCCACTCATGTGGCAACATCCCACAGAGAAACTTTGTTTGAAGATCGAAGTTGGTGAATCCATGGTGCGGGCAGCTCGTCACAATGGAATCGAAGTACCATAAGTACTCGTCCAATGTTTCGTCCCGGGATTGCTGTAAGTTATTGATCTTCTCGCGGATTTCAAGTTCAAAGGATGGTGGGGAAAACTCCGCATTGTTCCAAGGTTCCATTCCGTAGTAGTACGACTTGGTGAATTGCATTATAAAAGAAAAACGAAAAAATAGAACAACTATTCCGATGCACAACTCCCCGGCAACGGCGCCAATTTGACAGATGCTTGTCGTCACAGCAAATGTGCAAATAAATTTATAGTCCGCTACTCGCGACTACACTACTGGGTAGCAAGTGGTAAGTAGGGGTCGAACCCAAAGGAGTCAGTGTGGATTAGTTGTTTTTACGGGATTGTCACGAAAGTAAATACAGTTGGGGTTGGTTTTGAGTGTGTTTTGGGAACTGAAAGTAAATTACAACAATTGATAATGGACTGTAAAGAAAGTATTCGGTTTTAGGGGCCTTGTATTATAATTGTTTATCATCGACCGCTAATGATCATACCAAGTGGTCAAAGATGAATTGAGGCTATTTCTAGCGCAAGACATGATCATGCTAAATGTTCAAAGATGAATCGAGGCTATTCCTAGCACAAGACTTGCAACATCATTTAAAACACTTGTTCTAAGCAAAACTAATTCCTCCTTTCGAAGTATCTTAGCCGTAAGTGCATCCATTTAATCCCTTTGGCCCAGTTTTTAAATGGTTTTTAGAATAGTCGACCTCTTCAGATAAGTTTATCCATTTGGTCCCCTTGGTCCAGTTTCCAAATGGTCCACTTACCCGAGTGTGATCACGAATATCTAAGGAAAAGTTTACAAATTTGGACCCCTATGGTCACATTTCCAAATGGTTTACTTGACCTTAGACATTCTAACTTTTATATATGGCACATAGAACAAGTATCGAACATAAAGGTATACTAAGAGTAAAGTGTAAAACATTTATAATACAAGTACACACCCTTAAACCGAATAATTAATTTAGCTACTAATCATGGCAGTGGTTATCATAACTATGAACTTGGAAATAAACAACAGTTTAGCAAGACAATTAAATAAATAAAAGAAGACTTACAAAACCGTTGAAGCGCCAAGGATCAAGCTTTGATTCCCAAAGTAATATTACATGATTAATATTACATGATTAGTGCCCAAAATTCTAGAGAAATAAGTGAATTGTTGTGGTGGTGATGATACAAATGAGGAGGAGAAGCCTCATATTTATAGCCAAGGAGGAGGAGGATGGGTGGTGGAGATGGTGGCATGTGGAGGAGCATCCAAGGGTGGAGGAGGAAGAGTGCAAGGCAAGCTTTGGGAGGAGGATGTGGTGGAGGAGCCACCACATGTCACATTCTCCATGGAGGAGGAGGAGCAGCCGGCGGCTTTGGGAGGAGGGGAGGAGGAGCCGCCATGTGTCCCTCCATGTGAGGAGGAGCATCCCTTCTAGAAGCTTGTAACCTCTTCACAAAAGTCATCGGTTTGACCGGATCTGACCGGAGCTTTGGCCGGAGCTTCTTGGATTTTGGAGAGTGTATTTTGAATGAAAATGTCATTCTAAGATGATCTCAAGAAGGAACCTAAGCCAAATTCCGCTTGGAACATGGTCGAAATCTCAAATCCGATGAAATTGCCCTTGTTTGGCCTTTACCGGGCTCGGTGCTTTTGCCTTGCGTTCTTGTCCATTTGCCGACGGTTCTAGAATATTTGAGTGATTCCAAGTCGGTTCCATGAAGGATGTTAAGGCTGATTTTGAGTGTAGCATGGTCGTGACCTGGAATGATTCGTTCTTCATTTTCCGCTTAAAAACTCCTCCTTAGCGTGTTTTCTCTCTAGAGTCCAAAATACCCTGTAGAAATAAATCGGGACTAACAAGTAGAAGTTAAATAGACCAACAGTCTAATTTGGTGGGTTTTACTGTGTTTTTGATTCGTATAATTATGGTCCATCAGTAGCGTAGTCTAATCCATCTTTAAAACCACTTGGTTGATCGGAAATGACTGATCAAGTGGATGCACTTAGGCTAAGATACTTCGAAAGGAGGAATTAGCCTAGCTAGAACTAGTAAGCTATGTCTTGAAAGGGACTAGACGGTGTGGCAAGTCGAGTGCTAGAAATGGCCTTGATACACCTTTAACACTTAGTAAGATCATTAGAAGTCAATGATGAACGATGATATGATATAAAACCCTTAAACCAAATGCTTTCCTTTGATCAAAACACCACCTTGCAATTTACTTTCAGTACCAATATCAACTGCTTACTTTCAGTACCAATATCAACTGCTTACTTTCAGTACCCATATCAACTGCTTACTTTCCGCAAGTCTTGTCCTTCAAGCATTTACTTCTCGTAAGTCTTGTCCTTCAAGCATTTACTTCTCGTAAGTCTTGTCCTTCAAGCATTTACTTCTCGTAAGTCTTGTCCTTCAAGCATTTACTTTTAAGCAAGCCTTGTCTTTCAAGCACTTTACTTTTACGTACTTACTTTCAGCAAGCCTTGTCCTTCAAGCACTTTACTTTTACGCATTTACTTTCAGTATTTACTTTTTATCATTTACTTCCAGTACTAAATTCACAATCAACCCCAAATGATTTATTTTTGTGACATTTCCACGGAGAACTACTATCTCCTAATTCCCTTGGGTTCGACCCCTACTTACCGCTTTACTAATCCAATAGTGAAGTCACAAGTAGTGGACTTATAAATTATTTTTGTACACATTGCCTCGCGACAAGGCAGAGCGTGTCAAAATTGGTGCCGTTGCCGGGGAATTAGTTAACAATCGGATTAGTAGTTCTATTTCTTTTCATTTATTCCACTATGTATGCATGGATGACTCGACATCTTCCTCAGTTTGGAGGTACAGTTGGAGAGGACCCTGTGATACATTGCCAACATTTTCACCATATATGCCGTCACATGAAACCAGAAAATGAGACGTTAAAGGAGTTTAAATTGGAATGCTTTAAACTTACTTTAACTGACTTCGCGGCAGTTTGATATTATTCATCAAATGCTAGTTGTGCAGGATATTATGAGGACCTCCGTGCCCAATTCCTGAAAGAATTCTTCCCGCCATCCTTACGACATGACACCCGCGAGAAGATCATATGTCTTCAACAATCCCGGGACCAGACTTTTGACGAGTACTATACGTACTTTGATACCACTGTTTCACGCTACCCGCACCATGGATTCACGAGCGTGGTTCTTCTCCAAAAATTTATTTGTGGGATGAGGCTAGTTGAGTGGAGAAAGCTTAGTGACACAGTGGGAGGATCGGCCATAGACTTAACCATGACGGAAATGTGGAACCTCATAGATGATTTAGCCGAAGCCACAAAACGAAGGCCAGTGCCCCAAGCTGATGAAATAGCGCCAGTAGTAGAGGCTAATCTGGAAGGGAATGGGGAAGACAACACAGAGGCCATGATGGACGAATCAGAAACAGGAAGCACCATAGAGGATCCTACATGGGAGAGCACTCCCGAGCCATTAGAAGACCTAGAGCCAGCGGCCAATTTAGTATGGGACGAGGAAGAGCCTACATGGGAGAACACTCCCGAGCCATCAGAAGACCTAGAACCAGAGACCAATCTAATATGGGACGAGGAAGAGCCTACATGGGAAAACACTACTGAACCAACCGAGGAAGTCCCAGACGCCACTGGCGAGCTGCCCGAGACATACCCTACTCTCACTACCGAGCCGGCAGGAGAAATTAACCAAGACCAGTTCCTCACGGACAGGCTGGTCGAAATGGAGTCGGCCCTTCTAATGGAAGCTTCCCACCTTTTTCCCTTGATTAATATGCAAATCGCAGCCCATGAAAACGATGTGGTCAATAGAGAGCTTGAAGGAAGGATGGAAGAAAGCCCTAAACACAGGAGAGCCCGACTCAAAAGATCAGCAACTATGATCAAGGGTCCCTCGCCTTCTCAGAGGAATTGGAAAGAAAATCCGCCCGGACAATGGAGTCCGGACCCGAGCACATCATCTCACAAAAACTCGGGGACAGTCAAAGCAAGGATCAATGCAGGAGCCGCGGCAAAATTTGACCTAAGCTGCCCATGGGACCCAGACCCCTCCTGAGTGAGGTACCGTCGAGCTAACGACGTTAAACAAAGGCACTGGTCGGGAGGTAACCCGACATCTATCTTACTTTCAGTCATTTTATTTTATGTCATTTAATTTTTGCCTTAAGTCATTCTCACCTTTCCTGTATATATTTGCTTGCAATTGACTTTTGAACTAAGTCGTGCTGTGAGGCACGCCCTCGTTCAAAAGTGTGGGGTGAGAACTGCCTTTGCACATAATCATTTACCATGCTTTCTTTTTCCTTTTCCCTTAATATTATCTTTTTGAAAATATGAACTTGAGAATGTGAAAAAGATAGATCTGAATTCAAGCATTTACCTTGTGAAATCTCAACTGTATAAAAACTTAGGATGTAACTTCTCATTTGTCCCTTTGTGCTGAGATATACAGGGGATGTGGAGTTGATATAAAATGCCCTAGAGAGGCTTGGCAAGCACTCGAAGGACTGGATTTCGCTATATGGTTTACGAAGTCAATGGAGGCTGCACTTCGGGTTTCAGTAGATTCAGAGTCATCTCCGCCATGCAGCGTTTATGCAAGAGGCGGGACGGGAATCAAACCGTCCTATCTCTAGTCTAAGTAGCCGAGAAAATAGGTGAGCAATCCTCATCTTGACCCGCGCGAAATGGCGAAGATGAGAAAGAGCGGGGAGGTATTTCCATATGCTCTCGGGCGATGATTGGACCTCCCAAAAGGTTGAGAAAATGGACAAGCAAATCACAAAGGAGCAAGTACTCAAAGAGCAAATCAAAGGCCAAAGGCCAGTGTGAAGGTCTTAACCGAAACAAAAGTGAAGAAACTCCAATTCAAAATCAAGGGCCGAAAGCCAAATCACTTCCAAAGCTGTCCCTCATCAAAAGGAAATCAAAAGAGCTCAGATCATTGAAACCCGAACCAAATCATGTGCTAGAGAAAGCTACAAGATAACCATATAGTGCGAGTCGGTCCCGAGGATGCAGTCCAGGAGCCGGAAAAGGGCTATCTCCCGAATCATCCGAATTAAATTGCATCTCGGCTCTAAGGTACAAGTATCAAGTTTCTTCTATTTATTTACACGGTTTATTTTGGTAACAAGTAAGTATTGCATGGATAGGATAAATCTAGTCCACATTCTCACTTTCGTATTTAGAACTTTAGCATGGAGTATGTATACCTCTTTCAAATAGCATTGTTCGAGACGAACAAGTATAAGTGTGGGGTGATTTGATGGAGCGTATTTATACGACTCATCGAAGCAGTTAAACCCACCAAATTAGACACTTTGTCTTATCAAATATTACTTGTTAGTTCCACTTTTGTTCTACAGGCTATTTTTAGGGTTAGAGAGGAAACACGCTTAAAAAGGGAGATTTAAGCCAAAATCATCACAAGACCATTCCATGAGAGCGCACAAAGAGCCCCATGCGAGCGCATGCCAGGCCATAGCCCAGGTCGCGACCAGCGCGCCATGCCGAGCCTCCAAGGGCCTAGATCAAGTCACTCGAGCAAACCACCTAATCTGGCAATTCCACCTCGACCAAAATGTTCCAAATGGAAAATAAGGTGGAAGATGTCGAAACTCCAAGGCGAACGCCCATGCCGATTGACAGTTGGCCCACATCCAATTCCAAAGGTCCCGCGCGCATGATGGACCATAATTGTATGAATCATAAACACAGTTAAACCCACCAAATTAGACGCTTTGTCTATTTAACTTTTGCTTGTTAGTTCCGATATTTATCTGTAGGGTATTTTGGAGTCTAGAGAGAATACAGGCTAAGGAGGAGTTTTAAAGCTGAAAATGAATTATGAGTCATTCCAGGTCAAGACCAAATTCTGACTTTCAAGAACCGGACGTGGAATCACTCAAAACAAATCCAACCGAAGGGCAACCAGAGTCAGTCCGGAGCTGAAAGGACCGATGGCTTTTGGGGAAAAGATCACAAACTCACATCAACCTCTCCCCTCATGCCACCTAGCCGGCGGCTAAGCTCTCCTCCTCTCCTCCATGGACATGTGGCCGGCGGCTATGGGAAGGGTGACATCACCCGATGGCTTTTGAGCTCTTCCTCCCATTTGATGACAAGTGTTGGCTCCTTATGGTCTCCCTTAGCCTATAAATACCAAGCCATTCTCACATGTAATCTCATCCAAAAGTGTGGAGAGCTCATCTCTCTACACATTCCAAAAATCACAAATCACTTATCTCTCTAGATTGAGAGCACAATCATGTAATCACTTTATTTTGGAATAGAAGCTTTAGCACTTTCAACTGTTTTTGTAAGTACTCTTTTCTTTACTTTACTGTCTTTTCAATTCAGCAACTTTACTTTCCTATCTTTACTTTCGTAAACTTTACTTTACTATCTTTCAAAAACCTTTACTTTTCAATGCACTTAGCTATGATGTCCTGTTCCATGAATAGTCGTAGCTAAACCCTTCATTCGGTTGAAGGGGTGTACTTGTGTCATAAGATGTTTTAGACCCTGCACCTAGTGCCTCTCTGTGTTCAAAACTTGTTCTATGTGCCACATATAAGATTAGAACTTCCAAGGTTGAGTGGATGCTTTAACGGGCAAAGCTCTTCCGTGGGGTTCGTGAACATACTCGGGTAAGTGGATGCTTTAACGGGCAAAGCTTATCTGAGGAGTTCGACCTCTTTTAAAAACCATTTGGTTGATCGTAACTGAAGATCAAATGGATGCACATAAGGCTAAGATACTTCGAAAGGAGGAATTATACTAAATAGAACAAGTGTTCTAAACGATGTTGCAAGTCTTATGCTAGAAATAGCCTCGATTCATCTTTGAACACTTAGTATGATCATTAGAGGTCAATGATAAACAGAATATGAAACAAGGCCCCTGAAACCGAATCCTTTCCTTCCATTAAAATATCAATTGTTTACTTTCTGTATAAACCACTCAAACCCAACCCCAATCGTACTTTAATTTATGTGTAAGCTTCATTAAAGAACAACTAATCCACACTGGCTCTCTTGGGTTCGACCCCTACTTACCACTTGCTACCCAGTAGTGAAGTCGCGAGTAGCGGACTTATAAATTTATTCTTGACGTTTGCACACGACGATTGTGCGTCCGTCAGCGCACAAGCACCAAAACCAAGTTGCTCGACCAAATCATGGAATCTGGAAAATCTGGCTCGACCAAAGTGTTTAAAATGTCAAATGACTCGGTGAATCTCAAATTCCAAACAAAACGCCCGAGTGAATTCATCCATGGCCGAGAAAACCAAGTTGCGCCCGGGTAGCGCCCGAGCCGCGCCCAGGTAGCGCCCGAGCCGCGCCCAGGTAGCGCCCGAGCCGCGCCCAGGTAGCGCCCGAGCCGCGCCCAGGTAGCGCCCGAGCCGTGCCCAAGTCCTGACCCGAGCACGCCCGAGACCAGCTCCCGAGGCCACGGCCGAGAAAACCAGGCCCGCGTCCGAGGCCTGCGCCCACGCTGAACTTCAAATTAGGCCACGACCATGTTCCGACCAGATTCCGGCAAAACGGTCTCGACCATTAGTCTTAGAATTGCTTCAACATTCAAAATATGCAATCCAAGAGCAAAGCACCTCCGACCAAAAATTCGGCCAAGATTCCGGCCAAGCTCCGGCGAGCCTCCGGTTGAGCTCCGATCAAGGGCATCCATGGACCAATCATGCTCCGGCCAAACTCCGGCGAAGACCAACTAAATATCTTAAAGATCCAATATTCCCGGTTGGTTTCTAACTAGTTTAATCGGTAGATCTTTTAGGATGAAACTACCCTTGTAACCAATAACCAAGCCTCAACAAAGCCTCAACCAAGCTCAACTAAGGCAAGTGGTTGCCCTTTGAAGCCCTAGCCGCCCATGTGATCTCCATGTGCCACCCTTTGGCTCATCCAAAATGCAACCGAAGAGCAACTAAGTCTAAACCGGAGTTAGGGAGGAACTAGAGGCATTGGGAGAGAACTAAAGCCAAGTGGGGAGCAAAATATCTCCCCCTAAACCACCACTCCATGGCTATAAAAGGAGGTGCACCCCTCCTTGAATTATCATCCCTCGTCCATCCCAAAATCTCTCTTATGTACTCTTGTTTGTTCTTGAAGTACATCTCTCTAGTTTGAATACTCTTGTTTGTTCTTGAGTATTCTAAATTGAATACTCCTGTTTGTTCTTGAGTATTCCACTTTGTTCATAAGTACTCCTGTTTATTCTTGAGTTACTTTTTCCAAACCCCTTTACTTTTCCTTACTTAGCTATGGTATTCACCTCAATGAATATTCGTAGCTAAACTCTTCATTCGGTTGAAGGGAGTATTTATATCATAAACCGTTCTAGACTCTTTGCTTAATGCTACTTAGTGTTCTAACTAGTTCTTTGTGCCATATATTGGGATAGAACATAACAAGGCTAAGTGGATGCATCGAAAGGGCAAAGCTTAGTCGGGTAGTTTGATCCGGATTAGACTACAAAACCAAGTGGATGCATCGAAAGGGCAAAACTTGGTAGCGTAGTCTAATCCATCTTTAAAACCACTTGGTTGATCGGAAATGACTGATCAAGTGGATGCACTTAGGCTAAGATACTTCGAAAGGAGGAATTAGCATAGCTAGAACTAGTAAGCTATGTCTTGAAATGAACTAGACGGTGTGGCAAGTCGAGTGCTAGAAATGGCCTTGATACACCTTGAACACTTAGTAAGATCATTAGAAGTCAATGATGAACGATGATATGATATAAAACCCCTAAACCAAATGCTTTCCTTTGATCAAAACACCACCTTGCAATTTACTTTCAGTACCAATATCAACTGCTTACTTTCAGTACCAATATCAACTGCTTACTTTCAGTACCCATATCAACTGCTTACTTTCCGCAAGTCTTGTCCTTCAAGCATTTACTTCTCGTAAGTCTTGTCCTTCAAGCATTTACTTCTCGTAAGTCTTGTCCTTCAAGCATTTACTTCTCGTAAGTCTTGTCCTTCAAGCATTTACTTCTCGTAAGTCTTGTCCTTCAAGCATTTACTTTTCAGCAAGCCTTGTCTTTCAAGCACTTTACTTTTACGTACTTACTTTCAGCATGCCTTGTCCTTCAAGCACTTTACTTTTACGCATTTACTTTCAGTATTTACTTTTTATCATTTACTTCCAGTACTAAAACCACAATCAACCCCAACTGTATTTATTTTTGTGACATTTCCACGGAGAACTACTATCCCCTAATTCCCTTGGGTTCGACCCCTACTTACCGCTTTACTAATCCAATAGTGAAGTCACAAGTAGTGGACTTATAAATTATTTTTGTACACATTGCCTCGCGACAAGGCAGTACGTGTCATATACATATATAGTGAGAAAACATTTGGAAATTCATTAAAAGCATTTCAATGTAATTCTTACCGGCGCCCTTGCTCGATCTCTTCACACACGGTGTACTTGGAGATGAAGAAATTTCGTTGCAGTGCTGTTCGCCGTGGGAAGAACTAGAAGGATCGAATAGTGGGGAAGATGATATAGGTAGGTGAAGTCTTTATGTTTTTCATTTAATGACGAGTCCTTGTGCGACTGACTTTGAGTATACATTGTCACATAAGTAGGATTTTTACCACCCGCCGCTTTCAATGCAACAAAAAGTTGGTCAACAGGTGAATAGTCAACATTTTTTAAATATCACATTTTCACCAGACTTGTCAAATATGTCTTATGCGACTAGCTAACAGGGTCATACCAATTACTATCGCATAAGTACTCTAATGCGAACTATATTGATACAGTCACATAAGGTTCAGTCGCATAAGTGTCCCTATACGGCGGATTTATGTTAGTCACATGAGGTTCAGTCGCATAAGTATACCTATACGGCTAATTTCGGTCAGTCACATAAGCAACAGTCGCATAAGTACACTTATGTCGCTAACGTCGGTCAGTCATATAAGCAACAGTCGCATAAGTGTCCTTAACCGGCTAACATTTATTCCTCCGTCGTATAGGGTCACTTATGTGACTGACGCAAACTTAGTCACATAAAGTGTAATCTGGTGTAGTGCGTTCAGGTGGGCTTGCTTTACTGTGGAAACCGAAAGTTGATGTGATAGTTAGGAGCTATTCCAAATTCCATATTGGTGGTTTCAGACTGACTATCTTTTATGGAAATCCAGTTAGAGGGTTGAGGAAAGAGAGTTGGCAACTACTGAGTATGCTGAGTCAAGGTTGGAATGGTCCATGGTTGGTCGCAGGGGATTTCAATGAAATCAGATACGAATGGGAGGTAGTTGGTAGGGGGAGAAGGGATAGAAGCGGCATGATGGCTTTTAATGAAACTATCGAGAGTTGTGTGGATTATCAGACCTGGGATTCATAGGATCAATATACACATTTTCAAATAAGAGAAGAGGACCCTGGGAGGCAAAAGTGAGACTGGACAGGGTGCTGGGGAATTTAAAGATGAAAAAGTTAGCTCCAAAATTAGTTGTACACCATGGATTAGGCCTTCGCTCAGATCATAGCCCTTTGATAATCAAGGTCTTTGGGAGGCCAGTAGGAAAAATAAGAGGCTCTTTACGTATGAAGGGATGTGGCATAGGCATCCATCTTTTGATGGTAAAGTTAGGAAGGAATGGAAAGAGGCCATGGATAGGAATCTCAGTCTTTCAGATGCTTTGGCTCACTGCGCAAAAAGTTTTGAATCTTGGAATAGAGAGGAGTTTGGACATGTTCAGAAGAATATTAATAATATAAAGGACAGACTGAAAAGTATGGGAAGAATGAACAGATCAGGGGCAACTGTGGATCAGGAAAGAAAGTTGAAAGAAGAGTTGGATGAATGGCTGGCAAGAGAGGAATATTTATGGCGGCAAAGATCCCGAATTGATTGGTTAAGAGAAGGTGATCAGAATACCGCATTTTTTCATGCAAGATCTTCTCATAGAAGAAATGTGAATAAAATTCATCACCTGCTGAGCGATGAAGGGGAAGTGTGGGATAATAAAGGAATGAAAACGCTGGTAGAGAATTACTTCAGGGATATATTCAAAACATGTGGTGTTACAAGTGGGGATATAGGAAACCTGGATGTGATCCCTAGGGTTGTTTCTGAAGAGATGGGGAATATGATGATGCAACCATATACTAGAGAGGAGGTAAAGAAGGCTCTCTTTCAGCTAGCACCGACAAAGGCCCCGGGAATTGACGGTTTCCCATCATTATTTTACCAGAGGAATTGGGAAGTGGTGAATAGTTGCGTGGTTGCTGAAATTTTGGACTTTCTCAATGGGGGCAGATTAGATTGAAGCTGGAACATAACTAGAGTGACACTGATCCCTAAAAGCAAAGAAGCCCAGATGATTTCAGATTACAGACCAATTAGTGTATGTAACACTCCAATCAAGATTGATGTTCCCTTGAGTGGCATGTATTTGGCAAAACGTAGTTAGACAGTTCAAGCAGGAGTTCAGGGGGAGTTCGGACATATCCTAGCACTCATGTACAGCGTGGAACGGACGCAAGGATATTTCCCGGAAGATATTGAACAGTGAAGATCTCGTCGATTTGAAGTCGGCCAGCGAATTATTTAAACAACAGATATTCGAATGAATATCTACATTGAAGGTGGCGTAGCTGACTTGGGCAAGAGATCTACATATATTCTTCCAATCGATTTGAGAAAGATATACATCAAATATCTAGGAATATTTCCTAAATATTTGATGGGATTATCTTGTGCAGATTAGGGTTTCGTCCAAGCATATAAATACATTGCTAGGGTGTCCTTATTCTGCATCGCTTTCAAAGATCAAATATACACGACCAAACCCTATCGATTGGAGAAGAAGAAAGCGACGGCCGTTTGTGTTTCCCCACTGGAAACTCAACGGTGCAAGAGCAGTCTCATCACGTGCGCAACTCAGACTGCCTGAAAGCGATCAAACTGCCGCACACAACAAAGGTGAACAAGCTTTCGAGAGAAAGCATCCGAGCTTCAAAAGAAGGTCGAAAACGTTCGGACTGCAGGTTCGGACGAAGGGGATCGAGGTTAACTGCTGTAAACCTCGGTTGCAAATCTGAGAGACGCAGTGTTAGAGGCTAGGCAATTACAAGGTGTAAGTGTAAGTCCACGTATAAGCTCTAACTCGTAATAAAGATTTGATGTCCCTTCTAGGGTGTGGGAAACCCCCAGAGTAGGCGTGGCCGAACTGGGTTATCATTCTGTGCGTGCTCATATTATTTGCTTTGTCTGCTGAACTGTTGTGAAAGGAGTTCAAGGTCTGCCGCAACTGTACCTTGAACTGTCTTCTGAACTGTTGAGAAAAGAGTTCAAGGTCTGTCGCAACTGTATCTTGAACACAAGCTTGAACAGGGGATATAATTTCAAAGATCATATCGAAGGTTTTGGCTAATAGACTGCAGGACACGATCCACACGTAATCTCTCAGGCTCAGAGTGCGTTTGTGAAGGGTAGATTAATTACGGATAACATAATTATTGCACATGAGATGGGACACTTCATTAAAAATAGGAAAACTGGGAAGGAGGGCTTTATATCTATGAAACTTGATATTAGTAAGGCCTATGATAGAGTTGAGTGGATTTTTATTGAGAAGCTGTTAATAAAATTTGGTTATCCGGGGGATGGGTAAAACTGGTTATGGAGGTTGTTAAATCTGTTGTGTATAGAGTAAAAGTCAATGATTGGTTTACAGATGATATTATTCCGTCGAGAGGTCTTAGACAAGGGGATCCTATTTCCCCTTGTCTTTAACGGAAAATGCCCCTGTTATCACTCACCTGCTGTTTGCTGATGACAGTATGGTTTTCTTAAGGGCTAACATAAATGAGATAGTAGAAATGATGGGAATATTGAAGGAATATGAGAGTCTATCAGGCCAAAAAATTAATGTTGAAAAATCTGAGGTAGTTAATAGTTTGTAGCAGGAACCTAGATGATAATCTCAAGGAAAACATCCATGGGTTGATAAAAATGAGAATAGTAGAGAAACATTCAAAATACCTAGGTCTACCTGTGATTATTGGTCTGAATAGGAGGGAGGTTTTTAAGACCTTGGAGGATAGAACTCATGTGAAAATTTCAGATTGGAAACACAAATTGTTATCGTATGCTGGGAGGGAAATTTTAATTAAGAGTGTGGTACAAGCCATTCCAGTTTATACCATGCAGTGTTTTAAACTGTCAAAGGGAGTTTGTAATAGTGTTTCAGCCTCTGCAATCAGATATTTGTGGAATAGTGGTGAGGATGAGAGAACAATTCATTGGGTCAATAAGAATATATTAATGAAAGAAAAGGAAAGGGGTGGACTGGGGGTTAAGGAATATGGAATTGTTTAATATTGCCCTGTTAATGAAACAAGCCTGGAGAATAAATAGGGAGCGTGACCTTCTAGTAAGTCAGGTGTTAAAGGCTAAATACTTTAACTCTGTGAACTTAATGGATGCGGAAGCCTTCATATGCTTGGAGGAGCATACATCTAGCTAAGGAACATCTTAAAATTGGGCTTCAGAGAGCTGCAGAAGGTGAAAATATGGATTTGTTGTGGCTGAAGACAGGGAATTTCTCAGTAAAGGAGGCATATAAATGGCTAAAGAGCGAATCTGAGATAGCAGAAAATGTGGGTGAATGCTCGGATACAAGAAGAAGGATATCTTTTTGGAAAATGATATGGAGGGGATGACAGTGCCAAATAATGTAAAAAAATTTGTTTGGAGAATGTTTTATAATGCAATTCCTGATGCTTTGAATTTGTATAAGAGGAATTGTATTGTGGCAGTGTTGTGTTTATTGTGGGTATAAAATTGAATGTATATTGCATATTGTGAAAGATTGTTGGAGAGCCAAATATGTATGGAGGAAGCTGGGAATAGAGGGAGATATAAACTGTAGTTTATCGGCAGACTGGTTGTGGCTTTGTGCTGATAAGTTGAGCCTTGCGGAGTTTAGGTTGATTATTTGCGGTTGTTGGTGTTTCTGGATGGATCGAAACAGGGTGAGGCATGGGGATGAGGGAATGGATTTGTGAGATGATTGTCTGCAGAATTAAGGCCCTTGTGTTGCAATGGGATAAGTGGCTAGGTAATAGAAACAGAGAGCTAAATGGGCTTCCAGGTTTCAGCCAGATGAAAGAGGGAACCAGCAAAATTTTCTGTGATAGTTCTTTTGGTGGTTTGAATAGCAGCATGGGTTATGCTGCTGTTCAAATATCAGGGGAAGTTATTGATTTTGTTCTTGCAGGTTGGAATGCTTCATGTTCGAACGCGTTAGAAGCGGAAATTATAGCAATTGTGCAAGGTTTAAAGCTGGTGGCGCAGCGCAACTGGATTACGCAGAAGTTATTATTTTCTCTGATTCAATAGGAGCTGTTACTGCTACATCTAAGGGAAGATCTGTTTCAAAGTCAGCAAATAAGTGGGTGGATCAAGCGTTCAAGATGCTAGAAGATCATCCTGGTTGGAGCTTGGAGCATATTCATCGAGTAGCTCGCTGGGCAAGAGTCGAGCGGGAGGAATGGACCAGATTAGACGCGATTCCAAGAGGTTGTTTCAGAGGCGTGGAGAACGAGGAATGAGAGCAGCACTTCAGCCTGGGTTGGTTATGGATGGTGGCTAGTGGAGCTTCGAAGATGCTTGGATTTTTGGAGGCCCTTCTTTTGTTTGTGAACCTTGTCTCTTTTTTCCTCCTTTTTTTTAGTTGTTGTTATGTGTCTTTTTCCAGACAGCTTTGCTTTTGTAGTTAGGGCAGTGAGAGTCGGTTTAGAGAGTTAGGTTTTTTGTTGGTTGTTGTGGTTGGGCCTCTTTTTTTTCCTGGTTTTGAAAGCTCCTCTTTTGTATCAAAAGAAAAAAAAATAGAAAACGGTCGCCTAGCGGCTGTTTTCATCAATTCGTTCCGATTAGTTCAAGGCGGATCAATTAATTGGGTTGTGTGGATTTGGGTACGTTTTGGCCAGTTCTTGTATGTCTTGACGAAACATCGATTTGAATTGAATCAAATGATGATGCAAAAGCTTGCTGGCGTCCTTTGTCGACAATGGTGTTGGCAGAATGGGTTAGGTTTTTTTTAGAAGAAGATGAACAGTGTAAATAAAAGTTTTTATTTATTATAACCGAGTCCTCAAAATTCAAAACATTACAATCAGACACCAATTTTTAAAATAGTTTGTAAAATTAATAGCATAATAAAATTTTAAATTCAAATTAGTATAATAAAAATAGTATAGTAATACATGAGTTGGGATCATATGAGAAATAGTAATTCCTATGAGAAATAAGAAATTTTAAAAACCGATATCTAACGGTCATGATTGCACTAATATATTTCTATTTAATTCTTAATAAATTCGAGATTAAGGGTGTTTTTGTCCTTTCATTAATCTAATTTTTAATTATTACCTATTATGTCGCACACGTTAGTACGGTTTGATATTCGATTCAGCTTATTTTAGAAAGTCGTTCTTAGTCGATAAGGCAAAACCCATATTCATCCCTCGCATAAGGCAAAACCCATATTCATCCGTCGCATAAGGCAAAACCCATATTCATCCGTCGCCTTCGTTTCCGTTCGTCCCTGTTTGAAGAATGAGCGCATCCGGCGAAGCGATTCCAGGTAATTCGTTGATTATACGTGATACGATTGTAATAACCGTTTGATTAGAACGGTATGATTCCATATTAAACGAGTAGTCGTTGTGTAATTGGGCAGTGTCGGCATTCAATGGAACCGGAATCTGGAGCTGCGAGCTCTCGAAGCCTCAATTCGTTCAGATTCACATCTCAGTATCTGTCTATGTATCTAACTGAAGCTCCAGTGAAATTGATGAGTGAGGTTTCAAGTTATGATTCACGTGTGCGAGTTATCATGTACTTTTAGGTCTATTGTATAGTCCTGATGTGTTCTCGGTTTTGCTGGATTGAAATAGCGTGTTTGGCTCTGATGATGGGGGTTTGTTCTTGAATCAATTGATGAATAAATATATGTAAATGAGTTCAATTTCCAAATTTCCTGCAGAATTATTTCAACTAGACTGTGGGATAGTTAGGGCATCTCAAGGCTGGTGGTTACTGGATTTTGATTTTGCAGTAGAAGGTTATTGGTCTTTGAGGAACTTTCAATAGCCAGCTTCTGTCGTATATATGTACTCCATTAAAAAAAAGTAAAAAAATAAGTTTATGCTCATTAACTATGACGTTTCATCAATTTTGCTTCAAAACTCTTATGTGATGTATTGGGCTTTTATTTATTTTGGTTAGGAAAGAATGCATTGATGCTTGATGACAAAAATGAGGTTTGTTTTTTGTTTTTTGCCTCCAAAAGATGATAGTAGACTTGTGGTTATTGTTCTTTGGGAGCAACTCTGAGTACATATTTGATTCAGATAGAGGAACAATCATGCTGTTTGACAATATTTATACATTTTTATATCAACTCTTATTAAGGTGTCACTTTTTATTTCTTCAATAGATAGCGTGAATGAAAACTGACTGAAAGGGTGTGTAAAGCTGTGGAAGATGTAGCTGTGGATGTCAAGACATTGACTGAGGCACACTAGAGAAGACTTCCCAGCCAAAGATCATGATGGAAGACTAAAAGAAGTACTTGAACTTTTTGAAAAGTTGAGAGGATGTGCGGTTTTTTTATTGTGATTTTGAAAGAATGAGAATTTTTTTTGAAATATGCTTGAACTGTAACAATCAGGCCATTTAGAATGAATCTTACGCATTTACTTTGAATCCAACGCGTTTACTTTGAATCTTAAGTTTTTTAATTTAAATCTTACGCATTTTACGCATTTTGAATAGAAAGACACGCATTTTACTTTGAATCTTACGCATTTTAATTTAAATCTTACGCATTTTACATTTAATCTTACGCATTTTTATAATGACAAATACCTATTATGATGTTTCAATACAGAAAATGCGTAGTAATTGAAGCTAAGTGCATAGTAATTGAAACAAATTGCGTACAATAAATCTCCAACATCATCCTTTTTTCTGGAGAAGGGACTACAACAATGAGAATTATAAATCTACACTATGTAGAGGGACTACAGCACTGAGATTTTTCCAGGGTCTGGAGAGCTCCTTCAAGTTCATGCTGGAGTTGATTGGGTTTTTGCTTGGGCTTCAAACAAATATGCACTAGGTAGATAAGTAGAATTGCTCTCTTTTTCCACCTTTGTGAATCTAATACAATTGAAAGTGTAAGCTACCCAAACTGAAATGTATAGACGTACGCATTTTAATTTAAATCTTACGCATTTTAATTTAAATCTTACGCATTTTACATTTAATCTTACGCATTTTATAATGACAAATACTTGTAATGATATTTCCATCACAAAAATTTGTGTAATTGAAACAAAATGCATAATGATTGAAACAAAATGCGTAACATGAAATCTGGTAAATGCAACACATTAAACCAAATGCAGACAGTCATTAAGCATTAGCAATATAGCCTACGCAATTTATGTTGTATGTATTTTACCAATTGTTACGCACATAGGTATGAGATGCTACGCATTTATGTTGTATGCATTTTACCAGCCAGATGCTAGCTATAGCACATCATACTACTGTAAAATGCGTGACATTTTATAATAAATGCGTAGCCTTTCCTGTTTGAAAGTTGCTCAAACACAGTAATATTAAACGCAGTTTCTATAAGAGGTAAGACTTACTTCCTGTTAACAGATTCTCGCATACATTAGACTGCATCTTAGGAGGTGGGATGCTTTCCTCATAGGTAAGCTGGCCATCTGTTTGCGACTTTTTGATTGGAGTGGGTTCAGCAACTTCATCTGAAATGGACAAACAATTTGATAGATAAAATCACTAGACTAAAACGTAAGTTATATGTTCGAGTCATTGAAGGGAAGTATAGAAAATAATAAGCCTTACATTTTGTGAGCTGATCCTTGATTTTTGCAGAAACTGAACCATGCAGACAGGACTTATTTACTGTTTTTCTGTGAAGAGCATCCTTTAAATAAGAATGATTCTTGGTCTCCAGATCTTTAGTTTCTGGGGAAGCAAGCTGTTTATACAAGCTGGTCCGGTTCAATCTACCTGAAAAGGGCAAATTGTAAGGCTATTCGAGGACCGGGAACAATATGATAATAATGTTCAGAAGGAAAGAAGCGTGACATCTGGATATATAGTCTTGGTGGAGTCTGTTAATAATGAAAGATTGAAGCTGCATTACGTTCTTCCAGCGAACGTCTTGGATCGTTAGTGTTAGCAGTCTGTCAGACGGAAGTCACAAAGTGCTTTTTCGTCTGATGGTCAGATAGCAGCGGAAATAATTATGCAGGAAATTAAATGACTGAAAATAATTACGCACGAATATAGAGTGGAAACCTTATCACAACAATGATAAGGAAAAACCACTACCTTTCAGATTGCTTTGAAAGGATTTGCGAAACTGATTACTTTATATTCCGATATACTTGTAGGGTTTACAAACTAGGTCTACTATCGAGACTCTATTTGATGACCTCTACTCAATCCGACAAAGTAATCGTTTCGTTACTCAAACCTCCGTGTGTGCTATTTCATCGTCCTTGCTCCTGGAATCCAGTCGCTCCGTTCTTCCCAAGAGAACGCCATGCCTCAGTGCGTGTAATGCCGGCGATGCTGCTCCTTGTATGCAAGAGCTTATCTCTCCAAAACCAGCCTCCCTTATCTGCTCAATTCTCGCCCCCGTGCGTGCACTTATCTTCAGTGCTTTTCAACTTAAGCCTATGCTTTTTGCCCAATTTCACGCCCACTCTAATCTGTGCTTTCTTCTTTCTTATATAGAGTGGAGGCTTGTCCTCATAGTGCAAGTCATCTTGTTGCTTCAAATTCGGCCTCATTAATATACATTACTTCGGCCTCATTAGTACGCATTACTTAGGCCTCATTAGTGCATATTACTTCTGCCTCATCAATGGTTGTCCATAAATGCTTGTCTCTTCAATTGCTTTCCATATGACTTCAATCAGCATTAGTAGTCATCCGTTGAGCTTGTCAAACCTCTTCATATTTGAACTAATTCCACATTAATTCTGTCGTTAATTGCTTTCCATATTTACTTGCCTCTTCAATTGCTTTCCTTATTGACATCAATTCAAACGGCTCTTTACTTGGCTCTTCAATTGCTTTCCTAATTGACATCAATTCAAACGGCTCTTCATTTGATCTTCAATCAGCATTTAAGCCTTTGTCTTGAATCGCAATTAACTTTGGTTAAATCTTCCATTAAATCTGTCTTTTGTAATTGCATTGATCATCAATTAATCTCCATGCATTCTTAATTGGATATCTTCATGGATTTCTGCACACTTAAACAACACATTAGTTAAGTGTTTGTAATCATCAAAACCTAAGGGTTCCAACAAATTCCCTCTTTTTGATGATGACAAACACTTCTTCAAAAGATAAGAAATCCATGACAAGTATTCCACACAAGCATATTTCCATCAGATAGATATCCCTATCAAATTTTTAGCTAAGCAGACAAGTCTACGATCGCTTAACAGTTCCCCCTTAGATGGACATCTAGTTTGATTTTCAGTAGAGACTTCCCCCTTAAGTAATGCACTCATGTTATCTTCCCCCTTTTGGCATCATCAAAAAGAATGCAAGTAAAGACATCCATGCAATGGAAGGAGAATGCATACTTCCTAATAACGAGCAAAAGTGCCCCAGAGGGAACACACACAGCATACTGAAAATTTACGACTACCAAGCAGAACACAGAGCATGACAACGAAAGAAAAGTCATCAAAAACATGTGGTAGATATGGTGGGGATGGAAGGAATGGGGCAACCATGAGACAATTGCAGGGTTAACCACGGAGCACGGTCTTCAACTGTCCAACCACCTCAGTGGCCACAAACTTCAGCTATCGGTTCAACTCCATTATCTCCTCCTTAATATGAGGTCCTTCACCCGGTCTCAAGAATAGCAACTTTGCTTCTCAGTTCCTTCACCCGGTCAACCTCTGACCCCTTCAGCACCTTATCTGCCATGGATTCCAGACTAGTCACTTTTTCTACCAACACCTCTACCTTCCTTGACATGGCCTTTAGAGCCTCAAGCACCGCTGTCGATCCCTCTACTGGATTCAGGGGTTGCTCTTGCAATGGCTCGACCTCCTGAGGTGCAGCCGGCTTTGAAGTGGTTATCCGATCGTTCTGCCACCCCCTGGCTTCATCAAACTTCCACCCTGTATTATTAAGGGTCTCCATACTGAGAACAGTAGACATGACACTCTCCACGTCTGGCTGCTAGATGCCAAGATGACCCAGCATTTTTAATTGAAAAAGGCCAATCGGCATCCTCGAATCTCGCAAGATTTAATTTGACTTCCAAAAGAAACTGCACATTTAAATCTCCTTCCAAATCTGGAGTTAGGCAATAGTTAAGCCGCCACGTGCAACTCCCAATTTTTGAATTCACTCCACAGTTTTCTGCCACATGGCCATCTGCAGGTATTTAAAACCCTAATTGCTTCAGATTGTTCAAAATCGAGACCTTACTGTTTTTCCACGCCATACAGACCATCAGCCATCATGTGCGAAGCGACGCAGTGGTGACAACTGTGCTGTAGACACATCTTTTGCTTTTCTCCATACGGGTCATTCTAATCGCCATCAAGTATCACCTTTCACTTCTTTTCTTGCTGGCAGCCACTAACCCTCCAAACGGCACTTACCAACACTCCATCTGATTGAACCAGCCATAATCCATCTGATGGAACCAATCTGAACCAATGCTGAGGTAACCCCGGTTTTGTCTCATGGTTTTCACAAGGTTTGGGTATGGTGTGCTAGGTTTACCCAAATGGTACAATAAAACACCACACAACCAAGAAATAAGAGTTCACCGAATCATGACAAAGCAATTTCATGTAGTGTGGAGAAAACCAAGAAAATAATTTTAACATCAACGGGCTAAACATTTATTCTCCACACATAATAGGCTAGGGTTAGTCTTAGAGTACTTCCTTGGCTTATATTGTGGGTTCAAATTTGGAAGTCTCTTTTGGGCTACAAAGAATTATGTGTTATGCTCATGATATTTGCTAGCTAGTAATCTCATTTAGCATGCATGCAGTGGCGGCCTCATAGAACAATTTTCACACAATTATCAACTACATACGCAGCAACTCCACACATGGTAGCTTAGCATGCAAACTAGTTTAGCCAATCATCGAGGAAATTCAACATAGAGTGTAGACTATGCAAGGGAATGCAAAGTGCATGGTGAATACTACTGCAGGTGTGTACGAGGCGGTGATGGAAAATGCATCGGATACTGTGGTGCCTAATACTGCAGGAAAGTGTAATGCTAAGGGAGGAAATGCTGCAGATGTTGTATCAAACGTGGGTGGTGTGACAGAGTTGCAGAACAAAGAAAACCTCGGTGTGGCTGTTCCGTGTGTAGGAGACAGGGGATGTGTGAGGGTTACAGATGGAGTGGTTGGAGTAGCATCTGCTATATGGACTGGGCCGTGTTTAAGTACGGATGGGCCGGGAATGGAGAATTGGGCTCAGATGAGGGACACTAAAAATATGCAGGAGCAAAATGGATCTTCGGACATCAGGCCTGCTAAGTTGGTGTATAGGAGAGGCAGGAAGGATAAGGGTAAAGGGGTGGCGACGGACAGTGGTGGCAGTAGGCGATTCCAGCCGTATACGGTAGAGCGGAGAGCAATCCAATTGGAAGGAAGTAAGCTGTATGTATTTGGTGACTCAAATGGAGGCATTAATGATGATTCATCGGCGGAGGTGGCTCGGCTACCCCGCCGGCAGCCATGAAACTTTTCAGTTGGAACTGTCGGGGCTTGGGGCGGCCCCGCACAGTTCGTGCCCTGAAGGATGCGATCAGGGTTTATCATCCCCAAGTGGTTGGCTTGATAGAAACGAAGATGAGTACAGTAGGGTGGGATAGAGTTAAGCTGAATTTAGGGTTTCATAATTGCTTTGTGGTTGGGAGAGAGGGTCTTTCAGGGGGTTTAGCTATGCTGTGGAACAATGAGGCGAAGTTGGAGATTATTAGCTACTCGAAATCTCATGTAGATGCAGTTTTACAGGAGGAAGATAAATTTAGGCTCACTCTGTTCTATGGCGATCCTGTGAGTAGTAATCGAAGATGGAGCTGGGAGCTGCTGGCCAGATTGAGTATGCAATCTGATCTTCCCTGGGTAGTCATGGGGGATTTTAACGAGGTAGTGAGTCTGAAGGAAATTTGGAGTAGGTGCGGGCGGTCGAATTGGCAGATGACAAATTTCAGACAGGTGCTGGAGGATTGTCAGCTCACTGATTTGGGTTACCAAGGCTATCCCTTCACTTATTCCAATCGTCGAAAAGGGAATGATGAGATGAGAGGTCGGCTGGATAGAGCTGTGTGTAGTAGTCAATGGATGCAGGATCACCCAAAAGCGCAGGTTAGTCACATTAGCATACATGTTTCTGATCATTGTATTATCATGCTGGACACTGAGAAGGCTGGTGATCGAAAGTGCAAGAGGCTTTTCCAGTTTGAAGCTATGTGGCTAGATCACTCGGAGTTTAGGGATGCTATGCGTAGTATATGGGAATCTGGTCGTGGAACTAATGTAAGTTGGGCTGAAAGGCTTGATGGGTGCAAAGAGAAGCTTCAAGCTTGGAATGTTTCCACATTTGGCAATGTTCAGGGGAGAATTAAATGTATCAGAAATAGGCTGGAAGAGATCAAATCTCAGGTGAGGACGGATGATGTTGTGGAGGAAGAAGGAAGGCTCTCTGAGGAGCTGGACCAGTGGCTCTTAAGGGAAGAGGTTCTCTGGTCTCAGAGATCTCGCATCTCTTGGCTGAAATTTGGTGATCAAAATACAAAATTCTTCCATGCTTGTGCTAACCAGCGTCGGAAAAAAAACTGGATTAAAGAATTGAGGGATGCTCGGGGCAATAGGTTTTCGGACAGAAATAAGTTAACATGTATGGCTGCTGATTATTTTGATGATATTTTTAGTCCTTCATTTGGGGAGAATGAGATAGATTGGTCTCATCAGCTGGAGAGTCTTCAACCGGTTATTACAGATGAGGTTAATCAATTACTTATAGGAGATATTAGTGAGGAGGAGGTGAGGAGAGCAGTCTTCAGCATTAACCCCCTCAAAGCCCCGGGAATAGATGGTTTTCCATCCCTTTTTTATCAGAAGAATTGGGATTATATCAAAGGTTATGTGGTGGATTATGTGCAGGACTTCTGGCAGAATGGTGTTTTAGATGATCAGCTGAATAAAACTCTGATTGTGCTTATTCCCAAGAGAAAGGGAGCGGACAGGATGGAGGATCTCAGGCCTATAAGTCTGTGTAATGTGGCAATCAAAATCATCACCAAAATTTTAGTTGGTAGACTTCAGGGCATGATGGACAAGATTATATCCTGTGCGCAATCTGCATTCATTAAGGGCCGTATTATAACTGATAATTTCATTATTGCCCATGAGATCTCCCACCTTCTCAAGCAGCGCAGGAGCCAAAAAGAGTGTTTTGCATCAATCAAAGTGGACATGAGCAAAGCTTACGACCGTGTGGAATGGCCCTTCCTGGAGCAGGTTATGAGGAAGATGGGCTTTGCAGAAAAATGGATTAATAGGGTCATGATCTGTGTCCGGACTGTGACTTATCTAGTGAGAATTAATGATCAGCTTTCCAGGTCCATCACGCCAGGAAGAGGTTTGAGACAAGGTGATCCTCTCTCACCGTATCTGTTCCTTTTTGTCTCCGAGCTTTTGAGTGCCAAGATGTCTATGGCGGTTAGTAGGAATTCTATCAGTGGCTTCAAGTTTGGGCGGGAGGGTCCGACTATCTCACATTTATTCTTTGCGGATGACTCCATATTTTTCATTAAAGCAAATGAGTAGGAGGCGACTAGATTTAGGGAGATCATATCCCAATATGAAAAGGTATCTGGCCAGAGAGTCAATGTGGAGAAGTCAGAAGTGGTCTTCAGCAGCAATACTCCGAATGATGTTAGGCAATGTATTCAGAATCTGCTCAGAATGGATGCGGTAGCCTGTCACTCGAAGTATCTGGGCCTTCCTTTGATTGTGGGACAGAGAAAGACTGAGGTGTTCAATTGTATAGCTGATAAAATATGGAAGAAGATTGCTGATTGGAAAGGGAGACTCTGATCTATGGCTGGTAAGGAAGTTCTGATCAAAGCAGTTATTCAGTCCATTCCAGTTTATATGATGTCAGTCTATTATTTTCCACAAAAGAATTTGGACGACATTGCCAGATTAATTGGGCAGTACTGGTGGGATAAGAGGGGAAGGAAAGGGATTAGTTGGGTGAGTAGAGAGGTGTTGTATCAGAAGAAAGAGGGGGGAGGTATAGGATTCAAGGATCTCAGAACTTTTAACGAGGCCATTTTGATGAAGTTGTGCTGGCGCGTGATAACTCAGCCTCACCTTTTAGTGTCCAGAGTCCTGAGAGCCAGATACTGTCAAAATAGGGATCTGACTTGTGCTAGAATGGGTAGCAAGCCTTCTCATGTCTGGAGAGGAATGATGAGGAATCTCCCATTATTTTGGTCAGGCGTCGGCTGGAATGAGGAGAGGAGTGCTTTTATTTGGAAGGGATGCAGTAAGGGGAGTTTTTCTGTTAAAACAGCTTATGATCTTATTAAAAGCAACAAGGATAGTGCTCGTCGGGGGACAGGAGAACAATCGTATTGTGGCTTCAAGAGGAAATTTTGGAGCAACATATGGAAGTGTGCTGTGCCTAATAAGGTGAAGATTTGCTGTTGGAGAGTGTTTCAGGGAGCCTTGCCGGATGCTCAGAACTTGTGCAGAAGAGGTGTTGAGATTGATTTAAGATGTAAAATCTGCGGCTTTGTGGGAGAGACGGCAGGGCATGTGGTCATGGACTGCTGGTGGGCCAAAGCCTTACGGAATTATCTGGGAGTGGATCCTATGGTTGAGGTGAGGGAACCTGAGTCGATTAGAGACTGGTTATGGAGATGCATCTTGTCCGTTCCGCACCAGAAGCTCCAATGGTTCATGGTCTCTATCTGGTTGTGCTGGAAGAATCGGAATCGAGTATGGCATGGAGAGCAGTGCTGGGATGCTAACAGGGCGGCCCTTATTGGTAGATACATGTTGTCTTTGTTCAGTAAATGCCAGCAAATGGCTCAGACAGACTCTCCATTGAGGGAGGAGATGGGGCAGCATAATGATCCCAGGTTGATCCGAGTCCGTTGCGATTGTTCTTGGGTGCCATCTAATGACTTCATGGGGATAGGGGTAGCAGTCTCTGATCAGTATGGTGGAGTGCTAAGAGTCCATGCTGAGCGGGCTAGTAAGAGCCCCTGTGTAAGTGAAGGAGAAGGCATTGCATTGCTAAGAGGTATTGACAGAACCGCTCGTCGTCAAAGCGATTGTGCAAATAAATTTATAATAGTCCGCTACTCGCAACTATACTACTGGGTAGTACTTGGTAAGTAGGGGTCGAACCCAAGGGAGTCAGTGTGGATTAGTTGTTCTTTGAGGGGGTTTATCCAGCGAGAGAGCGTGTTTTAGGTTGGTTGGTTGGTTTTAAAGCTACCAGCTAAGCGATTGATTGATTGATTGGTTGGTTGGTTTTAGGACTGGAAAGTAAATTACTATTTTATTGATTAAGAGAAATGTTCGGTTTCAGGGGCCTTGTATTATATTTGTTTATCATTGACCGCTAATGATCATGCCAAGTGTTCAAAGATGAATTGAGGCTATTTCTAGCGCAGGACATGATCATGCTAAGTATTCAAACGATGAATCGAGGCTAGTTACAGCTCAAGACTTGCAACACCGGTTTAGAACAACACCTGTTCTATTTCAGTCTAGCGCCAATACCCAAAGGTATGCTAGCCTGTGTGCATCCACCTGATCTAACAGTTACGCTCGACCAGATGGGGTTTAGGATGAGTCGAACTCCTCAGATAGCTTTGCTTGTTACAGCTTCCACTACCTGAGTATGATCACGAATTCCCACAGAAGAGCTTTGCTTGTTACAGCATCCACTCAACCTTGGAAACTCTGACTATATATGGCACATAGAACAAGTTTTGAATACAAAGGTATACTAAGAGTAAAGTCTAAAACATTTATAATACAAGTACGCCCCTTCAACCGAACTACTAGTTTAGCTACTATTCATCGCGCTAAACATTATAACTAAGGAATTAAAGACAACAGTTAAATAAATAAATACTAAGAGATACTTACAACCGTTGAAGCGCCAAGGGATTCTTTATTCCAAAGTAATATTACATAATTGTGCCCACAAAAGCTAGAGAGATTTAGAGAGATTTTGTAGAGAGAGAAGCTCTCCACATTTTGGGGTGTTTTACAAATGAGGAGGAGCACTTCTATTTATAGGCTAAGGAGGAGGAGGATGGGTGGTGGAGATGGTGGCATGTGGAGGAGCATCCAAGGGTGGAGGAGGAAGAGTGCAAGGCAAGCTTTGGGAGGAGGATGTGGTGGAGGAGCCACCACATGTCACATTCTCCATGGAGGAGGAGGAGCAGCCGGCGGCTTTGGGAGGATGGAGGAGGAGCCGCCACTTGGAGGGAGGAGAGTGGAGGAGCCACCCCTTCTAGAAGCTTGTGTGACCTTTCACAAAAGCCATCGGTTTGACCGGAGCTTTGGCCGGAGCTTCTTGGATTTTGGAGAGTGTATTTTGAATGAAAATGTCATTCTAAGATGATCTCAAGAAGGAACCTAAGCCAAATTCTGCTTGGAACATGGTCGAAATCCCAAATCCGATGAAATTGCACTTGTTTGGCCTTTACCGGGCTCGGTGCTTTTGCCTTGCGTTCTTGTCCATTTGCCGACGGTTCTAGAATATTTGAGTGATTCCAAGTCGGTTCCATGAAGGATGTTAAGGCTGATTTTGAGTGTAGCATGGTCGTGACCTGGAATGACTCGTTCTTCATTTTCCGCTTAAAAACTCCTCTTTAGCGTGTTTTCTCTCTAAGCGCCAAAATATCCTGTAGAAATATATCGGGACTAACAAGTAGAAGTTAAATAGACCAACAGTCTAATTTGGTGGGTTTTACTGTGTTTTTGATTCGTATAATTTTGGTCCATCAGGTATGCGCATTGCGAGAGAGGAAGGCTTTAGCAGAGTCCGTTTCGAAACTGATTCAGCTGAAGTTTACAAGGCTTTGTGCATGGGATGGGGCTTATCTGACTGGTGCGACTCCTGGTTTGAAGCGGCTACTCATCTACTGGACTCTCAAGACGGTTGGAGTATAGGACTCATTGGCAGAGATATGAACCTTCTGGCCGACAGGCTGGCTGTGAAAGCTAGACAGGAAGATTGGAGTTGGACAGATGCGCATTCTGTTCCTAGATGGCTGTCTGATTTTGTCAAGTAGGGTGTTATTTTTTGTTTTCTGTTGTTTTGGCTTGGTTTTGTTGGTGCGTCGTGGTTGCTGTTTGCAGTCTACTTTCAATCAAAAAAATTGCTTTCCATATTTACTTGCATCTTCAATTGCTTTCCTTATTGACATCAATTCAAACGGCTCTTTACTTGGCTCTTCAATTGCTTTCCTAATTGACATCAATTCAAACGGCTCTTCATTTGATCTTCAATCAGCATTTAAGCCTTTGTCTTGAATCGCAATTAACCTTTGGTTAAATCTGTCTTTTGTAATTGCATTGATCATCAATTAATCTCCATGCATTCTTAATTGGATATCTTCATGGATTTCTGCACACTTAAACAACACATTAGTTAAGTGTTTGTAATCATCAAAACCTAAGGGTTCCAACAGAACAGTAAGCGAATTCTGATGCATTTATCTCTTACAATTTTTTGGACCTTGTGGCTTTCCCTTAAAATATTTCTCCTCCAACTTCAACTGTGGAGTAAAACATCTGCATATGAAGTGGCCCAGAGACACATGTTTTGTATTTAGGCAAGGAAAGCCCTTCCTTTTGAGCTAGCTCCTAGAGAAGATTCTTGACAAAGCTTGGGCAAATCTAAAAATAAAAAATAGCAAATAATCCAACCCATTCTGAATGAATGAAACTCAGCTATCCAGCAATTGAAACATATCACCACTGAATTACCTCTTCAAACCCATCTGGAGATAAAACTGACAGAGCGGCCCTGGCAGCAGCATTTTCGGCTTCCTTGACAGTTTTAGAAGCTGCTGAGCTCCTGAAATCTTGTTCACCAACAGTAACGCATGCCACAAAATGGCAATCATGCGGTGGACCCATACTTGTGACGGAATAGGATGGCAAACTAAGATGGTTCCTCTGAGCATAAGTTTGCAGCTGAAGCTTGTATGGGTATTGCACATCTGAAACAAATTTACACACATCTTTGTCAAATAAAGGTCATTTTGATCAGAGTGTACATTTTTGGAACAAATAAATGCGCAAATGGACACAAGTAACGGTCCATGGTTCGTCGCAACTGAAAACTAAATAATACATCAGGCAAACTCATTCTACATACTTTTGTGTGCAAGATATTTATCAAGTAATTAATTACTGCCCATTCAACAAACTTCAGTGACATTCTCAATGCAAACTCTAACTCACTGTTCGACCAAGCATGAATGCGAGTGATTATGGAGTAGAAATTCTTACCCCCAAAAAAACAACAACTGCATAATAAGTAATAACAGTGGGAAACAAAAAACCAGAAAAGTGCATTGAGATGCTACGCATTTATGTTGTATGCATTTTACCAGTAGTTACGCATGTAGGTATGAGATGCTACGCATTTATGTTGTATGCATTTTACCAGCCAGATGCTAGCTATAGCAAATCATACTACTGTAAAATGCGTGACATTTTATAATAAATGCGTAGCCTTCTTGTTTGAAAGTTGCTCAAACACAGTAATATTAAACGCAGTTTCTATTAAATCTTAGGCATTTCATAGTAAAACGCAGTTACTTTTAAATCTTATGCATTTCATAATCCTTCGAAATGCAAAAGTAGTTACATAATCGAAATGCATTTCATGATCAATCCAAATAGTAATATTAAACGCAGTTTCTATTAAATCTTACGCATCGACGAACAACATGACCTACCGTAAACATGTGTTGATTTTTTCGGCTGATTTCCCTTCGTCCGCTATTAATCCGTGCCGTCGTACAATCCATACGAACATGACAATAAGGATACACTCAAAATCTGAAGAAAAAAAACAAGCAAATTCCCTCAGTCTGTCGAATTTTAGGGTTTACCGTGCCGCCGTCAACCGTTCGTCGCCTTTAGTCGCCGTTGCTCGTGTCGCTCGCACGGTTGATTTCGCTAGATGTCGCTCACCGTCGCTCATCGTCGAATGCGTCGTTTCCAAATCGCAATTTCGTCCGATACGAAGTCGATTTAGTGATTAGAGGCGAGAGAATAGGGATGTGGTTTTAGACCTAATTTTATCTTCCTAATTTGCCCCTTAACCGTATTTGGCAATTAATTAAATACACATTTTAATTATATTAAGTACTAATCTTAGTCGTCCATTTTTCTAATCTAATGGTTATTAATTTTTCTCATTTCTCATCTAATAAGCATTTCTCACATGAACTCAGCCCAGTAATACATATATATTAAAAATAGTATAGTAATACATATATATTAAAAATAGTATTTAATACATATATATTAAAAATATAAAAAAATTAAATCGATTAATTAATCTTTTAGGATACTGTCCGTCCAATTATCGGAGTTTTTTTTGCCCCAATTTGAAATTCAAATTTCACTTTTACCGTGATTGAAACTTAAATTTCAGTTTTATCCATTTTCGGTCAAAACCGATTTCGACAAATTGATCTGGCTGATTTTCAACCTAATCGATTTGAGAAAAAACAGATTTAATGAGTAAGCGCATATGTGGTTCCTATATAGACCAAATGAAATGACTTTGCGACTGCGTTGCACACAGGTTTTGCAGGAACCGGCTTGATTACAAAATTTGAGTTGATTTCTATTTTATAAGAAGAAAATTGAAAAGTCAATAAAGAAAAGAAAATTGTCGGAAACTGAGATTTCTGTTAAAGCGATAATTTCGATAGGCTTTAAAGCGGACAGAGAGAGCGTGTTTGAATTTGAATCCAAGCTTGCATGTGAATACGTGTCATCTCCAATATATCCATTTCCGACAACCATAGACTTTTTTTTGATTGGGGTTAATTGGTATGCTGGATTTGAACTCGAGCCACATGTGTGTTGGGTGGGTGCGCCTACCATCAGGCCATACCACTTCGCCCTGACAACCACAGACTTGTTCACTCGCTAAGTTTTGACAGACGGAAAGTTAGGGTTCGCTGAATCAATTTCGGGGAATTTTTGAGCATAGGTGTGAGGCTTCTTCAACGGATTTGGACGATGACGAAGGTGGTCCTCCACATATACAGGGACAGAGCCATATAGGAATTTTATCGGGCTGCAGTCCGGGTAAGTTTGAGGCCCACTTTTTTTTTGTATTATACATTGCATAACGTAACCTGCAGTTTGGGAACGGCGACGACTGACGAGCAGGAACGGAGGCATGGAGCCACATAATTCTCAACCGCCCAATTACGCGACGGCTCATACTTAGCCTGCACTGAAGGTTGACCGTAAGTGAATCCAAAATCATGCTGCAAAATTAGGTAAGAAAAAGGAATTGTTTTTGGAATATGGATCGGTTTGGTGACTTCGAAATAGCGAGTGGGGATAGTGTCGGTTAGGAATTCAGTGTTTTTAGAGTTCGGATTGAAAACTGGCTGGGAATTGAGTTGTTTGATTTTGTGGAAATTGGATGAGGAAACGAGGGTTTGGAGAGTGAGGATGAGGAGGATGGCGATGAGATGAAAAGGGTTGAGAGATGGAGTTGTCATTATTGTGACACGTATGAGCTATGGTGAAGAAGTTGGGTTTTGGGTGTTTAGTGGATTTTGGGATTGGAGTGGAAACTAAGCTTTGGTGCAGATCAGTTTGATTTAAGTTATGGATTTAGTTAGTGATAAAACTGTGCTAAATAGCTATTTTGATACTATTCTTCTATCTTCTGTGGCTGTCTCAGTGTTGATATCCTTAATAGTAATGATTTACAATTGTGATTCACTTAATAACCAATTGTGTCAATTATTTATTTTATTATCTAAAATTATTTACCCATGTATTGTATTATTGTAGGTGTATTGATGGATAATAGAAAACCTAAACGTTTGAAGAATATACTTTCATTTTTTCAAAGTAATGTTTCTTCAAGTGCTAGTGAAAGCACGTATCATGATGTTGGAAGTGGAAGTAACTTGAGAACTCGGAATATTTCTGAAGAATCCGTAAATGAAAAATCGATCTCTCCTACATCGATTTCACTTGAAGACGGGCAAAATGAAAACATTATGGATGAAGAGGCCTTCGATATTAATTCACTTGAAAGGGATCGGGAAAACGACAAGCAATATGGAAGTATCCTTTAAATGATGTAATAAAAAAGGTGTGAGAATGACCCTCCCACTGGGTTCCAAACCTCAAAAAAAAAATTTACATCACTGACTTCCAGTCCTGGTAACTTTGAATTCCTGGATTCGTCCCTTCACTTATACGATGTCACCAACAACGGCTCCATTAAGACCCAACACTAATGTTCAGATCAACAAGTTTTTCAAGGATGATATTGGACTCGGCGACATCTTTCACAGCGCTGTTAAGACCAACACCAACGTTCAAATCTGACTCTTTTTTTTTCTTTTTTTAATGTGTGATACTAATCAAACTGGTTCGTGCAAAACCGATTTGCCACGCAGGCGCAAATTCATTTTGTTTTGTCCACGTGGACCAAATTCTATCAAGCATGCTTTTACTTATCAAACTGGTTTTACCCCTAGCATCCTCTCAAACCCAATTGACCAAATCTACCAGCAAACACTAACTTCAACCAAACTAGGGTTTTTTTTTCTCATCACACGAACAATTTGGGAATCTCACCTTTCCCGAAATTGAGTAAGTGCAGCGATGTCACCCAGCAGGAAAATCCAACGAACTTCCGCAAAATCTTCTTCTTCAGATCCAGATTGTTCAGACATTGCAAAATGTAACGGTAAATGGACAACACTCGTCCCTTGGTGCTAGGCTAGCCAGTTCCTCTGTCGTCGCCCACTTGTCCCTTAGTCACTGTCGTTTGAAATATGTGCACATGGTTTTTTCTTTTATTTTATTTTTTTCTCAACGACGGAAGTATTCAATTTAAAAAAAAAATTAAAACGACACAGTTTATTTGGCTGGCTGGCTGGCTGGCTGCAACTAGCAGCGCAGCATGGGATCCGATTCCGTTTATGAAATGACCTCGTTCAGATGGTTTTTACATCTGATCGCATCTCTCTTCGGAGACTCAATTCAAAGAATCTGCCATTTCAAAAAACAAACCCTAATCTGGAATCCAAATAAGGCTAGAAATTAACCGTTAGAACAAGCTTGTTTCAGACATCTCCCCGGTGTCTTTCCGGTCGAAATGGAAGGTACAGTTGCCAGCTTGGTGGTAAAGTCGGATGATGATCGAGTGAAGGTGAAGAGGAAGACGCTGCAGGCTGCGCTGGAGCAGTGCCAGAAAGCTCTTGAATCGCTGATTGAGGAGGATCCTTGTGTCGATGACGATGATGGTGGTGACGAGGACGGCGATGGAGATCAGGAGAGGGGGCAAGGGTCTTCTTCGGGTTGTGGGGATGATGATGAGGTTAGATTTTATTTACAATTTTGTTTTTAAGGCTCTTTGATTCGAATCTGTGTTTGTGTGACTTGTTTTTTTGTTTACTTCTGTTTAATTGCTTCAGCTAGAATTGTTGTTCAAATTCTTGCCGTAAGTCCATTAGTTGTTCAACTTGGATGAACACATGGATACGGATACAGATTTACCTGTTTAATGGAGTTTTCTTTATTGATGAGGCTACTCAATTTTCATCGTTCGTTTATCATGTGATTGCATATGCTTTATGTTTGCGTTGTACTTCTGTTGGAAAATGCCTACTTTTGTTCAAGGTTTAGTTTATTAATTGACCGGTTAATGATTACAATTATTTATTATCATCATGTTGAAGCTGACGTTATGTCACTCATGGGGTTGAAAATTGAAATGCTATGCAGCTTTGTGATCTCCTCAGGTCCAGAGTTGAATGCCTTGATTTCCTTGAAAAACTAGAGACTGCTCGAATGTCGGTTTCACAACATTTAGTTGGTAATCGTTTATGGCTTACAATGCAGCCACATCTTCAGTTTATGGTTAATATTATCAGTACTTCTGAATAGTTTTGATACTGACAACATCTTATTGACGGAAACAGATGAATACAGTTCTTGGGACATGGTTAGTAAAAATGATCTGTGGGGCGGTGATTTAGAGAATCTAGATCTTGACGAATATGCTCTAGTGGGGCAAGAAGATATAGTGGATGGTATTGCTTGCTTCATGGCAGCATATCTGCTCTCTATCAAACAGACAAAGGTAGTTTAATTTGCCCGTGACGTTCTTATCAACATTTGCTTATCAACAAATTGATTATAAAAAACTCAATGAAACATAGATGATTTAAAATCATATATTTTGATGTATTAGTCTTTCAAATTTGTAGTAATGCGTGCTAGATCAACTTAAGACTAGTAACTGTGTTTTCATTATTTTTATTGTAGGACGTAACTCCTAATCAACTCCAAGATGGTAAGCCCTTTACATCTGAATGCCATTTATTTGGTCTAAAATTATCTTGAACAAAATAAAGCCCATTGTTAATCCTCAAGGGACCTGAAATGTAAGGCATGCTTATGCAATGAGAATGAGAAACTAATGTTCATTTAGCATCCGAACTTTTAGCTTTGAGCAAGACTTTCGCAGTGAAGAAGAAAAAAGGAAAGCTTCGGAAAGTATGGGACGGGAGCAAAGTTGTATATAACGCCGCATCCTGGGGAGCAACTGCCATAGGGTATGCCATCTACTTGTTTATTTTGACTCCCTTGTATAAGTACTTACATACTGCTAAACACATATTACAATTCACATATACATTATTGTTTTTTCATTACAGAATATACCAAAATCCCGTTGTAGTCAGGGTTGCCACAGTTGCATTTTGGACATCATGTCACGTCATTTCAAAGCTCTTCTGACTTAGTCATGGTATGTGTGGAAACTAAGTTACAATGTACATACGGATGTGCTCTCAGTGTGATGCTGATGTCATTCTTTCAGTTTAACTTAGCCCGGTAAATAATTCCTCAAAGCCATTTCACCGCACACCTATAAAAATTCACTGAATTGTTCAATTTTTTTTTGGATTAGCAATGCATATTAGCTTTGAAGCCATATCAAAAAATGTGGCAAATATGCGTCTGCGTTGTGGAACGATATGACAAGGGTTATTGGAACAAAGTGTTGGATTACAATGTGAACAGAATCAGGAAACTTTTTTTTATTGCAAGAGAAGCAACTGGAAACAAATAAGGAACCCAGAAAACTAGAGGCTCTCTGCTCTGCCCACTTCACTTTGAAAAATTGTGATACCTTTTGCTTCTGTTATACTTTTTGACTTTGCGATGCATTTTTGGCTAGCAGTGAACACATAACCTTCGTCATCTCTTGGCATGGAGCCAATTTCTCCCTTTTCAGAATGTGAGAAGCGTCACAATTAATTTGAATAAATCCCCTTGCTGGTGGATCAGGGAAGGAGGACGCTTATAGGCTAGTAACTTCTAAGAGCATGTACAGCGGTGAGGATGACACCTCCTCCCTTCATTTTCCAAATTAAGCACAAAAGTTGGTGGGAGGTGATATCACAAATGTTGAAGTAACACTTGTGATATCATCTCCCATCTACTTTTGTTCTTGATTTGGAGAAGGTGGGGAAGGAGGTGCATGGTGAGAAGGTGCTGCCTCCTCACCGATTTACAGTGACTGAAAATTTTAGATCTGAAAAAGTAATCATATTATTTTACTTTGATTCAATCGGGTAATTTTAGAAACTTGATTCGGCTGGTATGGTGGATTCTTATTTTATGAACTACCCTTGGCTCCATTTTATGAGTTATCCATTTTGGACAAAGGCAGATTTAACTATTGCCACCGTTTTGCTGTAACCTTGTAGTCGGACTCGGATACCACATATACTTTTGTAAAACTACATGCTGTCTCTTTATCCAAAAAAAACTCCATGCTGTCTCCTTCCTTGAAAACTTTTGCAATTTAATAAGCATACGACCAAGTTAGACCTTACACTCGGTTACAATTTTATTGGCTGTAATATGTAAATACTCCTTTTTGTAAAGATATATGACCGGTTAAAGATCGGGGTGGGCGTGGTGCGGTTCGGTTCGATGAATAACTAGTTTGTAAATATTGTAAATCGCAAATTGCATTAGAGAAATTACAACAAAAATATCTGGTGCACCATTTTATTTCGTCCACGGCCGGTTCAAGAGTATTTGAGGCCTAAAGCGAAAAAAACGAAAGAGGCCTTATCTGAAGATTATTTAAGAAAAAAAAGGATGAAATAGTACTTTTATTAAAATGGATCTAAAACGCATACACGAGCCGAAATAATCTTTTTTCTTTATTTTTTAAAAGTGGGTTTGTTTGGGCTGAATGCCTAGAGTTAGGATCATATGAGAAATGACAGTTTTGGTGAGAAATGAGAAATTTTAATAACCGTTGGATTACTCATTAAACGGTCTTGATTTAACTAATATATTTGCATTAATTTTCAGATTAAAATCCTAAATAAGGGTCTAATAGTCATTTTGTTGTTAATGATCTAGCTAATTTCCTAAATTGTCGCCCTACGTTTGTCACCCTACGTTCGTCGCTCACAAACCCTAAACCTGCACACGTCCGTCGCCTTCGTTCGTCCGTCACCAAAATTCGTCGTTTGTCATTCGTCGCACACGATTTCATATCGCGGATTCGGTTCGGATTTCGCATGGTGTCTCGCGGCACCCATTCAATTGCTCGGACATATTCGATTTCCATTTGTGATGTGGTATTTGCTGATATTCAGGCTTTGATTAGAAGCTTTGATCCAGTTGATGGCACTGTTCGATTGATAGGATTGAAGGAGAGTGGTTTCTATAATTTGTTGCCGAGATTGAGTTCCTGAAAGCCTAGATCTTCTGAAGAAGCGTTGATGATGAATGTTTACAATCACGCATTGTAGGATTCAAGTCAAGAAACTTGTTTGGTTCCTTGGCAGTGCAGTACATTGGACTTCCTAAGATAGATTCAAGACTTCTGCAGGTTTGTATTCTTTCAATATCTCTAAACTCTCCGACATAATTAATTTTTGTTTATCATATGAAAATTTGATCTCCTGACGGAAAGGGATAGCTTGGATTCAGTTACCTGATTTTTAACCTGATATCTACATATGGCTGATTACTACTTCTGCTTCTTCTCTTTTATTTCCTACAAGAGTTAGTGATGGACCATAATTATACGAATCATAAACACAGTTAAACCCACCAAATTAGACTGTTTGTCTATTTAACTTTTGCTTATTAGTTCCGATATTTATCTACAGGGTATTTTGAAGTCTAGAGAGAATACAGGCTAAGGAGGAGTTTTAAAGCTGAAAATGAATTACGAGTCATTCCAGGACATGACCAAATTCCAACTTTCAAGAACCGACTTGGAATCACTCAAATATGCTAGAACAGTCGGCATTTGGACAGGAACGCAATGCAAAGGCACCGAGCCCGGTAAAGGCCAAACAAGGGCAATTTCAGCCGATTTGGGATTTCGACCATGTTCGGGGCAGAATTTGGCTTAACTTCCTTCTTGAGATCATCTTAGAATGACATTTTCATTTAGAATACACTCTCCAAAATCCAAGAAGCTCCGCCCAAAGCTCCGGTCAGATTCCGGTCAAACCGATGGCTTTTTGGAGACAAATATCTCATTCCACTCACACATATCCTCCCCTCCACCTCATAGCCGCCGGCGGCTTTCCTCCTCCCCCATGTGGCTTCATCTCCTTGCTCCTCCATCCATCTTGTGACAAGTGTTGCCATTTCCTCCACAAGTTTCACTCCTCCCATGGCTATAAATACATGCCCTCTTCACTTGTAATCTTCATCCTCAAATCCATAAGTTACTTATCTCTCTAGATTTTGGGCACTATTGTAAACACTTGTTTTAAATCTATAATACTCTTGTTGGTTCTTGAGTATTCTAGTTTGTTCTTGAGTACTCTTGTCGGTTCTTGTAGTACTCAAGCTTGTCTTTACTTTTCACTATTCTTGAGTACTCTTGTCGGTTCTTGTAGTACTCAAGCTTGTCTTTACTTTTCACTATTCTTGAGTAATCTTGTCTGTTCTTGAAGTACTCACCCCTTTCCTTTACTGTCTTTTACTTTCGAAACTTTTACTTTCATGTCTTTCAAAACTGCAATTTTACTTTCCTTGTCTTTACTTTCAAAAACTTTACTTTACTGTCTTTTACTTTCAAAACCTTTACTTTTCCTGTCTTCCAAAACCTTTACTTTTCAAGTACTTAGCTATGATATCCTCTTCCATGGATAATCGTAGCTAAACCCTTCATTCGGCTGAAAGGGTGTACTTGGATCATAAAATGTTTTAGACCATACTCTCAATGCATCTTTGTGTTCAAAACTTGTTCTATGTGCCATATATTAGGTTAGAACTTCCAAGGTTGAGTGGATGCTTTAACGGGCAAAGCTCTTCCGTGGGGTTCGTGAACATACTCAGGTAAGTGGATGCTTTAACGGGCAAAGCTTATCTGAGGAGTTCGACTTATCTAAAATACCATTTGGTTGATCGTAACTGAAGATCAAATGGATGCACATAAGGCTAAGATACTTCGAAAGGAGGAATTAGTCTAAATAGAACAAGTGTTCTAAACGATGTTGCAAGTCTTGTGCTAGAAATAGCCTCGATTCATCTTTGAACACTTAGTATGATCATTAGCGGTCAATGATAAACAGACTATGATACAAGGCCCCTAAGACCGAATACTTTCCTTAGATTCAAACACCGCCTGCACTTACTTTTAATTTTAGTATAAACTGCTTATCAACTGCTCAGCTCCCGGAAGACTTGCCAATCACGCAACAACCACTGTAAGTCTTCTTCCTTTTATTTTCAGTATTTACTTTTCTGTCATTTACTTTTCCGCACTAAAAACCAAAACCAACCAAAAAAACACTTACTTTTCCGCACTAAAACCTCAATCAACCTAAAACACGCTCCCTCCCTGTACGATCCCTCAAAGAACAACTTATCCCCCTAATTCCCTTGGGTTCGACCCCTACTTACCACTTGCTACCCAGTAGTAAGGTCACGAGTAGCGGAATATAAATTTGCTTTTGCACAGAGAACACCGCACCTTAACGACAGAGCGGTGGGCTCCATCAAAACTGGCGCCGTTGCCGGGGAATTAGTTACTCAATCGGATAAGTTCTCTGAATCGATTCTCGCTTCAAAACAACCATGTCTCGCGAAGGAAGTCACCATGACTACCAGGATGATGACGAGATGAATCTGTACGGTCGTAATTATGAGGCGCCGCCTCCATTTCTTAACGATCCGGAACATCTCATCCGAAACCAAGGAGCTCGTAATCAGGAAGGCGTCCAAAGAAACCAAGAACCACCCGAGGACCAAAATGAAGCTGGTCCAGTACCACCCCTTAGACATCCCCACTCCTTCAACATCAACAAATGCCAAGACGAGGACCCATCTTTGATGATTATGGGTATATCAACTACCGTACACCTACTATGGGAGAACTCAATGCCCCAGATTTCGCAACGCAGCCGTGGTGCATTTGCGAGAGCCCTGAACCAGAAAACATTGCCATCGACATGTCCATGATCCATAATTTGCCAAAATTCTCAGGAACTAATGGAGAATCTGTGACAACTCATCTCCAACGCTTACATCGCATTTTCCAAATTCTAAAGCCCAATCGAGTGAATATAGATGACTTCAAGTTGAAGACGTTCTATTTTTCCCTCATTGACTCGGCAAATGACTGGTTCCTTTCATTACCTTCGGGAAGCATCAGAACATGGGTTCAGATGCAAAGGAAGTTTCTGGACAAATACTGCCCAGCGACAAAAGCAATGCAAGTAAGAAGGAAACTGCAGGACATAAGGCAGGGACCCAACGAAACCATGTACGACTACCTGGAGAAATTCAATCACCTGGAGAGAAGCTGCTGCACTCTTGGACTACCCGAGAAGCTCATCATCGAGTACCTAATTAATGGACTAACTGAGTTAGACAAAATGCTCCTGGATGCCTCAGCTGGAGGATCCATGATGAATCTATCATTAAGTGGCATAAGGGATCTCATCACCAAGGTTGCCGAAAATGCTCGGTTTAGAGAGGAGACTACTCGTCAAAATGAATTCTTCCGAACAAAAAACGTATCACAAGCCGAGACATCAGTAAACTCCATGCCAGAAGAGATGAGACAAATGAAGGAAATGATAATGCAACTCTTACAAAAGCAGACAGTTCAAGTAAGACCTTGCGAGTTTTGTGGCTCTACGGACCACAAGACTGATGCATGCCCAACTATGATCAAAGTCAACCCGGTGGAGGCCAATGCAGTGGGAGGATACCCAGGGTACAACAACAACAACAACAAATTCGTACCCCAACCAGCTCAGACGTTCTACCAACCTCCCCACAAGCAGTACAACCAGAACGCCCCACCAACGAGCCAGTATCAACTAAGGGGACCAAACCAATACCCGACGGGCCAATATCAACAGAAAGGACCAAATCAGTACCAACACCAAGGACCGGGAGTTTATCAGAATAGGCTGAGCAATAACCAGCCCGGATCAAGTCAGCCAAGTACAAGCCGGTCGCTTGAGGACATCATGAAAGAACTAGCCGCCAGCCAAGTACGAACGCACGCTAATTTACAGCAATATCAGGCCGAGGCAAGAGGGGAAATGGCAGACATTAAGAAGCAGCTGACTCAACTAACCACGACGGTATCCGAGCTTAAAAAGGAGTCCGAACGGCTCCCCTCCCAAACCGTCCAGAACCCGAAGGGAAATGTGAATGCCGTAACTCTTAGGAGTGGAAAAAAGCTAGTCGTTGCACCCATGGAACGAGAGGAAGATGAAAGCCCGGAGTTGCCCGAGGAAAGCGAGGACGCACCAGAGAAAGAAGAAAATACGCCTGAGGAACGCATGCCAGGCCCGGTACCAGCAACCAGCCCAGTGCCCATAACTGAGACCTCCAAAATCAGCACAGCACTTCCATTTCCAGTACCAGCCCGAGCACCAAAACAACATGTCATGGATAAGGACATATTTGAGTTGTTCAGCAAAGTCGAAATCAACATCCCCCTCTTGGAAGCCATCAAGCAAATTCCTCGATATGCTAAGTTTTTAAAAGAGCTTTGCACCAACCGGAGGAGGAGTGATAGATATGATCAAGAGCTAATGAGTAGAAACGTGTCGGCTGTCATACAACGAAAGGTGCCCCCAAATGCGGAGATCCAGGAACCTATACCATTCCATGCACAATTGGCAACATCCGGATCGAGAACTGCATGCTAGATCTTGGAGCATCAATCAACGTCCTTCCCTTCCCTATCTACTCATGCCTCAGAATTGGACCGCTCGAACCTACCGGCCTCACTATTCAACTGGCAGATCGATCGTGCAAACAACCCGAGGGAAAAATAGAAGACGTCTTGGTTCAAGTAGGCAAATTGGTGTTTCCAGCAGACTTCTACGTCTTAAAAATGGAGAATGACGGGCCAACAGACCATGCACCCATCCTTCTCGGCCGTCCATTTCTCAAAACATCAAAAATGAAAATAGACTGCGGAAGTGGGATGCTATCAATGGAAGTAGAAGGAGAGGTCTTCAGCTTCGACATATTCAGAGCAATGAAGCATCCCATGGAGTTCGAGAAAGAAGAAAGGCACGTAACCGAATCATTTCCAGACAAGCACCTATACGCCGTCTCAACCAAGGTGCCGTGGTATGCCTCAATCGTCAACTACCTTGTAGGAGGTACATTTCCTCCTTCTTTTACTAAAGCACAATGCATGAAACTTAGGCATGACGCTAAACATTACTTATGGGATGATCCTTATTTATGGAAAATAGGAGCAGATCAAATACTTAGGAGATGCATCCCCAATAATGAAATAGCTTCTGTTATTAGCTTTTGCCATGAGTTTGCATGTGGAGGACACTTCGGGCCTTGGAGAACCGCTAGAAAAATCCTAGATAGCGGCTTTTTCTGGCCAAGTATATTTAGAGATGCATATGAAAAGTGTCAAAAGTGCGATAGGTGTCAAATGGTAGGAAATGTGTCAGCTAGAAATGAGATGCCTCAAGTACCCATAATGGTCAACGATGTTTTTGACATTTGGGGAATTGATTTTATGGGACCATTCCCAGTTTCATGCGGGTATACTTACATTTTAGTTGCTGTAGATTATGTGTCAAAATGGGTAGAAGCCAAGGCCACAAGGTGTGACGATGCAAAGATTGTCATAGAATTTTTGCGAACTAACCTGTTTTGTAGGTCCGGAGTACCCAAGGCCATAATCAGCGACCAAGGAACTCATTTCTGCAACCGCATGATGGGTTCCACCTTAAAACACTACCATGTCCACCACCGGACGTCCACGGCATATCACCCTCAAAGCAATGGTCAAGCGGAGATCTCCAACCGTGAAATCAAGAGTATTCTAGAAAAGATGGTGAAACCGGGTAGGAAAGATTGGAGTGAGAGGCTAGACGAAGCTCTTTGGGCTTATCGGACGGCATACAAGACGCCAATTGGAACCTCCCCCTTTCGGCTTGTTTATGGGAAGGCATGTCACCTTCCGGTGGAATTAGAACATAAAGCCTATTGGGCGCTCAAACAGTGCAATCCAGATTTAAAAGCTGCCGGACTAGATAGGAAGCTTAAGCTATGCGAACTTGAAGAATTGCGGCTTGAGGCCTATGAAGAGCAAACAGACTACAAGGCGCGGACGAAATTATATCATGACAAATTCATCCTCCGGCGCTCATTTGATGAAGGACAACAAGTACTACTCTTCTCCTCACGGTTGAAGTTTATGCCAGGCAAACTGAAATCAAGATGGACCGGTCCTTATACCGTGACTAAAGTATTCAACCATGGGATGCTTGAGTTGGAAAGCATGGATAATGGAAGCAGATTCACGGTAAACGGGCAGCGAGTCAAACATTACCACTGCGAAGTCAACTTAGCTCCACAACACTACGACCTAAGCCACCCATGGGATCCCACCTTATGATCCAAGAATGAGGTATCGTCGAGCCAACGACGTTAAACAAAGGCACTGGTCGGGAGGTAACCCGACACCTATCTTACTTTCAGTCATTTAATTTCTGTCATTTAGTTTTTTCATTCTCACCTTTCCTGTATATATTTGCTTGCATGACTTTTGAACTAAGTCTTGCTGAAAGGCACGCCTTCGTTCAAAAGTGTGGGGTGAGAACCGCCTGTGTACATAACATGTTTTTCTTTTCCTTTTCCCTTAATATTATCTTTTTGAAAATATGAACTTGAGAATGTGAAAAAGATAGATCATAATTCATGCATTAACCTTGTGAAAATTCAACTGTTTAAAAACTTAAAATGTAACTTCTCATTTGTCCCTTTGTGCTGAGATAAACTTGGGATGTGGAGTTGACATAAACTGCCCTAGAGAGGCTTGGCAAGCACTCGAAGGATCGAATCTAACTATATGGTTTTCGAAGTCAGTGGAGGCTGCACTTCGGGTTTCAGTGAAGATTGAAGTCATCTCCGCCATGCAGTGTTTATGCAAAAAGAAAAAAAGGCGAGGACGGGAATCAGACCGTCCTATCTCTAGTCAAAGTAGCCGAGAAAATAGATGAGCGACCCTCATCTTGACCCGCGTGAAACGGCAAGGATGAGAGGAGCGGGGAGGTTTCCATATGCTTGCGGGCGATGATTGGACCTCCCAAAAAGGCTTGAGAAAATGGACTAGCAAGCCACAAAAAGGCAAAAGCTCGAAGAAGCAAATCAAGAGGCCAAATGCCCAAAATTGTGAAGGTTTTAACCGAACAAAAAGTGAAGTACTCAAAGAGTCAAATCAAAGGCCAAAGGCCGATTCACTACAAAAGCTGTCCCTCGCCAAAAGAAAATCAAAGACCAAACCATTAAAACCCGAACCGAATCACGTGCTAGAGAAAGCTACAAGAAAACCATATAGTGCGAGACGGTCCCGAGGTTGCAGTCCAGGAGCCTGAAAAGGGCTATCTCCCGAAACATCCAAAATAATTTGCATCTCAGCACGAAGGTACAAGTATCAAGTTTCTTCTATTTATTTACACGGTTTAATTTGGTAATAAGTAGTAATGCATGAATTAGGATAAATCTAGTCCCACATTCTCACTTTCATATTTTAAAAGTTTACTTAGTGCCGCCCTTTAATAGCATTGTTCGGGACGAACAACTAAAAGTGTGGGGTGATCTGATGGACCATAATTATACGAATCATATACACAGTTAAACCCACCTAATTAGACTGTTTGTCTATTTAACTTTTGCTTGTTAGTTCCGATATTTATCTACAGGGTATTTTGAAGTCTAGAGAGAATACAGGCTAAGGAGAAGTTTTAAAGCTGAAAATGAATTACGAGTCATTCCAGGACACGACCAAATTCCAACTTTCAAGAACCGACTTGGAATCACTCAAATATGCTAGAACAGTCGGCATTTGGACAGGAACGCAATGCAAAGGCACCGAGCCCAGTAAAGGCCAAATAAGGGCAATTTCAGCCGATTTGGGATTTCGACCATGTTCGGGGCAGAATTTGGCTTAACTTCCTTCTTGAGATCATCTTAGAATGACATTTTCATTCAGAATACACTCTCCAAAATCCAAGAAGCTCCGCCCAAAGCTCCGGTCAGATTCCGGTCAAACCAATGGCTTTTTGGAGACAAATATCTCATTCCACTCACACATATCCTCCCCTCCACCTCATAGCCACCGGCGGCTTTCCTCCTCCCCCATGTGGCTTCATCTCCTTGCTCCTCCATCCATCTTGTGACAAGTGTTGCCATTTCCTCCACAAATTTCACTCCTCCCATGGCGATAAATACATGCCCTCTTCACTTGTAATCTTCATCCTCAAATCCATAAGTTACTTATCTCTCTAGATTTTGGGCACTATTGTAAACACTTGTTTTAAATCTATAATACTCTTGTTGGTTCTTGAGTATACTAGTTTGTTCTTGAGTACTCTTGTCGGTTCTTGTAGTACTCAAGCTTGTCTTTACTTTTCACTATTCTTGAGTACTCTTGTCGGTTCTTGTAGTACTCAAGCTTGTCTTTACTTTTCACTATTCTTGAGTAATCTTGTCGGTTCTTGAAGTACTCACCCCTTTCCTTTACTGTCTTTTACTTTCGAAACTTTTATTTTCCTGTCTTTCAAAACTGCAATTTTACTTTCCTTGTCTTTACTTTCAAAAACTTTACTTTACTGTCTTTTACTTTCAAAACCTTTACTTTTCCTGTCTTCCAAAACCTTTACTTTTCAAGTACTTAGCTATGATATCCTCTTCCATGGATAATCGTAGCTAAACCCTTCATTCGGTTGAAAGGGTGTACTTAGATCATAAAATGTTTTAGACCCTACTCTCAATGCATCTTTGTGTTCAAAACTTGTTCTATGTGCCATATATTAGGTTAGAACTTCCAAGGTTGAGTGGATGCTTTAACGGGCAAAGCTCTTCCGTGGGGTTCGTGAACATACTCTGGTAAGTGGATGCTTTAACGGGCAAAGCTTATCTGAGGAGTTCGACTTATCTAAAACACCATTTGGTTGATCGTAACTGAAGATCAAATGGATGCACATAAGGCTAAGATACTTCGAAAGGAGGAATTAGTCTAAATAGAACAAGTGTTCTAAATGATGTTGCAAGTCTTGTGCTAGAAATAGCCTCGATTCATCTTTGAACACTTAGTATGATCATTAGCGGTCAATGATAAACAGACTACGATACAAGGCCCCTAAGACCGAATACTTTCCTTAGATTCAAACACCGCCTGCACTTACTTTCAATTTTAGTATAAACTGCTTATCAACTGCTCAGCTCCCAGAAGACTTTCCAATCACGCAACAACCACTGTAAGTCTTCTTCCTTTTATTTTCAGTATTTACTTTTCTGTCATTTACTTTTCCGCACTAAAAACCAAAACCAACCAAAAAAACACTTACTTTTCCGCACTAAAACCTCAATCAACCTAAAACACGCTCCCTCCCTGTACGATCCCTAAAAGAACAACTTATCCCCCTAATTCCCTTGGGTTCGACCCCTACTTACCACTTTCTACCCAGTAGTAAGGTCACGAGTAGCGGAATATAAATTTGCTTTTGCACAGAGAACACCGCACCTTAACGACAGTGTGGTGGGCTCCGTCAATTAGCTAGTGACTATTTGATGTGTAGTCTAAGGTCTGCTATTTTATTTCCTTTATTCATTATTGTTGATTTATGGCAGGGTTCAAGTCCATCGAATTCCGATTTCCAAAATTTGAGTAGATCATCTGATCATGTGTTACTCTTTAGCTCTTGCCATTCTGCTCATCTTACAGACACAAACTTAGGCCATTTGGAATTCTCATGATTTTGTATGAAACTGCAACTCTGAGTACATATTTGATTCCGATTGAGGAACAATGATGCTGTTTGACAATGTTTATACATTTTTATCTCAACTCTTATTAAGGTGTCACTTTTTATTTCTTCAATAGATAGCGTGAATGAAGTATGACTGAAAGGGTGTGTAAAGCTATGAAAGATGTAGCTGTGGATGTCAAGACATTGACTGAGGCATACTAGAGAAGACTTCCCAGCCAAAGATCATGATGGAAGACTAAAAGAAGTACTTGAACTTGTTGAAAAGTTGAGAGGATGTGCGGTTTTTTTATTGTGATTTTGAGAGTGAGATTTTTTTTTGGAAATATGCTTGAACTGTAACAATCATGCCATTTAGATTGAATCTTACGCATTTAATTTGAATCTTAAGCTTTTTAATTTAAATCTTACGCATTTTACATTTAATCTTACGCATTTTTATAATGACAAATACCTGTTATGATGTTTCAATCCAGAAAATGCATAATAATTGAATCTAAATATACATAGTAATTGAAACAAAATGCGTACAATAAATCTCCAACATCATCGTTTATCTTACGCATTTCCTTTAAATCTTACACATTAAATCTTACGCATTTTAAACATGAACAAATCTTCGGATATTAATCAACATTATATTTTATAGTGAGATGCTACGCATTTTAATATGAATCCTACGCATTTTACAGTCAATTTATACGCATGTCATATTGCCACATACGCATTTTACGAATCTCAAAAACCTGGTACGATTTTTACAATCACGCATTGTAGGATTCAAGTCACGACTTTAAATACAAGTTGGTCACTGGTAACAGAAATGCTAATACTATTAAATCCAGTTACATGAGTAGTAATCTTCATAGTTGGGTACAATCAGAAATTCTTGACTCATCATGCTTGTTCAGAGAGAAGATAGGCTCACTATGCTTGACTCATCATGCTTGTTCAGTTGTTTAGGAAACGATGTAGATACTTCTCTTTGACCTGTAAGAATAAAGATTACATGAGCCACTTCTTTTTTAATTCCTTGGTGTAAAACCCAGAAAGATGCATTAGTAGCATGTTATAAGATTGTCAGTGAAGATTACATTTCAAGATTGTCAGTGAAGAAACAAATAATGTTCAAAAAGACTTGAAGATAAAATTATATGAATCTACATGCCATCGAAAAATGTCAGCTCCAAACATGGATATTCTGAAACCAGGGGAACAAAATTGGTGCTGTATAACTTTACAAGTACTAAAGTGAAACTATTGCCATGGCAGTCAGAGGTTTCAAGAGTAGGTGCCTTATTATGCAACTATGTGTTGCAATAACTGAGTAATATTTTAAGCCTAAAAGGCTAAAAAAGTTACTCATTTTACAGTAATATTTATCCAATTCCCAAATAATGTTACAATTTCAGTCCAACTGCAAGGGTTCCACATATCCCCTGAGGTTCCTTGAATATGTATCAATCCAAAGTAGACACAAAATCCGTAACCACTAAAAAATTAGAACCTTAACCCGTAAAACCTAAAATGCGTATAGTCGTCAAATATAAACGGGGTATCTCCTAGACCCTATTACTACGCATTTTACAAATACACTCTGTTACTTATATTTGAATGCGTACGTATTTAACGCAATTTTAAGCATAAAAGGCTACGCATTTATTATTAAAAGTTACGCATTTTACAGTAATATTTATCAATTTCCAAAAAATGATCCAATTTCAGTACAACTGCAAGGGTTTCACAATTGGCCCTGCGGTTCCTTAATATATATCAATCCAAATCGGACACAAAATCCGTAACAACAACGGTAAACAGAAATTTCTAACCCGTAAAACCTAAAATGAGTATAACCGTCCAACCAATTCGGGTATATCTTAGACCCTAACAGTGACGGCAAAATCCAGAATAATCGAAGATGAGAAGACTATAACACCACGACATGCGTAAAACATAGAATGAGTAGAATTTATTCGTACCGTAAACATGCGTTGATTTTTTCGGCTATTTCGCTCCGTCCGCCATTAATCGGTGCCGTCGTTCACTAGTCAATCGCCTCCGTCGTTAAAATTAGGGTTCCGCACTTTGTCGCCGTCTCTGGTATCGCTAACCCTCAACCCGTCGCATTTTAGTGTTTCAATCCGTCGCCTTCGTCCGTTCGTCGCCTGCGCTGTGATCTCCGTCTTTCGTATCGCAATTGCCGCTTGACTCGATCTGCGGTTTACGGATTACAGCGAAACAAATACGGGATCGTGATATTTATTTTGGCAATTGTACCTAAAACGCCCTCATATGCGTTTTAATTAGCTACACAAATTACGCATTTAGGGTTTTTCTAAACCGTTGATTAGCCTAATCTGATGGCTACCATAATTTCGCATTTCTCATCATAATTCCGTTTCTCCACGAACCGCACTCTGAATGCCTATTTATTATATTCATTTATGTTTAAGAGTTTGGATCAAAAACAAACCAAAATTATAAATAAAAATTATAAATTCATAAAAAAATTGACACGAATAAAAATCGATCAATCAGAATTCATCTCGTTCGGTGTTCTTTTTGTAAATAAAAAACACACGCGGACTTATTTAAAAATACATAAAAGATAAGAGGGGTATAATCATCCTAAAATTCGACTGTCGCTACAGTACGTTTTTAAGTCTGATCAGCATGCGTTAAGTGTGATTATTTTGAGTAAATTTTGACTTTTGCTACAGTAAAATTGACTTAAAATAGATGATGATCAGACTTAAAATAGTTGATGATTAGACTTAAAATAGATGATGATAGACTTAAAATAGATGATGATCAGACTTAAAATAGATGATGATTAGATTTAAAATAGATGATGATCAGACTTAAAATAGATGATGAACAGACTTAAAATAGATGATGATCAGACTTAAAATAGATGATGATCAGACTTAAAATAGATGATGATCAGACTTAAAATAGATGATGATCAGACTTAAAATAGATGATAATCAGACTTAAAATAGATGATGAACAGACTTAGAATAGATGATGATCAGACTTAAAATAGATGATGATCAGACTTAAAATAGATGATGATCAGACTTAAAATAGATGATGATCAGACTTAATCTGTTATTAATTTGTAGTCTTTTAGTTACCAGTTTTAAGTCCGATCATTCTCTCTTTAAGTCTGATCATTCTTAATTTTAAGTCTGATTATTACCAATTTTTAAGTATGATCATTCTCTCTTTAAGTCTGATCATTCTCAATTTTAAGTCTGATCATTAACAATTTTTAAGTCTGATCATTCTTAATTTTAAGTCTGATTATTACCAATTTTTAAGTCTGATCATTCTCTCTTTAAGTCCGATCATTCTCAATTTGTAGTCTTTTAGTTACCAGTTTTAAGTCTGATCATTCTCTCTTTAAGTCTGATCATTCTCAATTTGTAGTCTTTTAGTTATCAATTTTAAGTCAGATCATTAACAATTTTTAAGTCTGATCATTCTTAATTTTAAGTCTGATTATTACCAATTTTTAAGTCTGATCATTCTCTCTTTAAGTCCGATCATTCTCAATTTGTAGTCTTTTAGTTACCAGTTTTAAGTCTGATCATTCTCTCTTTAAGTCTGATCATTCTCAATTTGTAGTCTTTTAGTTATCAATTTTAAGTCAGGTCATTCTCTCTTTAAGTCTGATCATTCTCAATTTGTAGTCTTTTAGTTACCAGTTTTAAGTCTGATCATTCTCCCTTTAAGTCTGATCATTCTTAATTTTAAGTCTGATTATTACCAATTTTTAAGTCTGATCATTCTCTCTTTAAGTCCGATCATTCTCAATTTGTAGTCTTTTAGTTACCAGTTTTAAGTGTGATCACTCTCTCTTTAAGTCTGATCATTCTCAATTTTAAGTCTGATCATTAAAAAAATTTAAGTCTGATCATTCTCTCTTTAAGTCTGATCATTCTTAATTTTAAGTCTGATCATTCTTAATTTTAAGTCTGATCATTGCTTTGTAAGTCTGATCGTTGCTTTTTTTATGTCTGATCATTGCTGTTTTTAAGTCTGATAATTACTGTTTTAAGTCTGATCATTCTGAATTTGTAGTCTTTTAGTTACCAATGTTAAGTCTGGTCATTCTCTCTTTAAGCCTGATCATTTTCAATATGTAATCTTTTAGTTAACAATTTTAAGTCTGATCATTATCTCTCTAGGTCTGATCATTCTCAATTTGTAGTCTTTTAGTTATCAATATTAAGTCTGATCATTCTCTCTCTAAGTCTGATCATTCTCAATTTGTAGTCTTTTGTTTATCAATATTAAGTCTGATCATTCTTAATTTTAAGTCTAATTATTACCAATTTTTAAGTCTGATCATTCTCTCTTTAAGTCTGATCATTCTCAATTTGTAGTCTAATCATTAACAATTTTTAAGTCTGATCATTGCTTTGTAAGTCTGATCGTTGCTTTTTTTAAGTCTGATCATTACTATTTTTAAGTCTGATCATTGCTGTTTTTAAGTCTGATCATTGCTGTTTTAAGTCTGATCATTCTCAATCTGCAGTCTTTTAGTTACCAATGTTAAGTTTGATCATTCTCTCTTTAACTCTGATCATTCTCAATATGTAGTCTTTTAGTTAACAATTTTAAGTCTGGTCATTAAAAAAATTTAAGTCTGATCATTCTCTCTTTAAGTCTGATCATTCTTAATTTTAAGTCTGATCATTCTTAATTTTAAGTCTGATCATTGCTTTGTAAGTCTGATCGTTGCTTTTTTTATGTCTGATCATTGCTGTTTTTAAGTCTGATAATTACTGTTTTAAGTCTGATCATTCTGAATTTGTAGTCTTTTAGTTACCAATGTTAAGTCTGGTCATTCTCTCTTTAAGCCTGATCATTTTCAATATGTAATCTTTTAGTTAACAATTTTAAGTCTGATCATTATCTCTCTAGGTCTGATCATTCTCAATTTGTAGTCTTTTAGTTATCAATATTAAGTCTGATCATTCTCTCTCTAAGTCTGATCATTCTCAATTTGTAGTCTTTTGTTTATCAATATTAAGTCTGATCATTCTTAATTTTAAGTCTAATTATTACCAATTTTTAAGTCTGATCATTCTCTCTTTAAGTCTGATCATTCTCAATTTGTAGTCTAATCATTAACAATTTTTAAGTCTGATCATTGCTTTGTAAGTCTGATCGTTGCTTTTTTTAAGTCTGATCATTACTATTTTTAAGTCTGATCATTGCTGTTTTTAAGTCTGATCATTGCTGTTTTAAGTCTGATCATTCTCAATCTGCAGTCTTTTAGTTACCAATGTTAAGTTTGATCATTCTCTCTTTAACTCTGATCATTCTCAATATGTAGTCTTTTAGTTAACAATTTTAAGTCTGGTCATTCTCTCTTTAAGTCTGATCATTCTCAATTTGTAGTCTTTTAGTTACCAATATTAAGTCTGATCATTCTCTCTCTAAGTCTGATCATTCTCAATTTGTAGTCTTTTAGTTACCAATATTAAGTCAGATCATTCTTAATTTTAAGTTTGATTATTACCAATTTTTAAGTCTGATCATTCTCTCTTTAAGTCTGATCATTCTCAATTTGTAGTCTGGTCATTAACAATTTTTAAGTCTGATCATTCTTAATTTTAAGTCTAATTATTACCAATTTTTAAGTCTGATCATTCTCTTTTTAAGTATGATCATTTGTAGTTTTTAGTTACAGTTTTAAGTCTGATCATTCTCTCTTTACGTCTGAGAATTAACAATGTTTAACACTGATCATTCATAATTTTTAAGTCTGATTATTACCTATTTTTAAGTCTGATCATTCTTTCCTTAAGTCTAATCATTCTCAATTTGTAGTCTTTTAGTTACCAGTTTTAAGTCTGATCATTCTCTCTTTAAGTCTGATCGTTAACAACTCGAGGACTAAATTAAAAATAACATTATTAGTTTTAATACCCCTCAGTGTGGAATGACTATAATACCCCTCCGTGTGTTTTTCAGGATTTCGACTAAAATGGGACACGTGTCAGCTTAAAATTAGGTTTGTAGTTTTTATATATAATTTGGTTTGTACCTGAACCGTACTCTATGTTTAAAATTATATTGTTTGTCTAGGAAAAAAAATTATATTGTTTGGATGCCTTGTATGATTTTTATTTAACTATTTTGGGTCTTTTATCTATGAAAACGGATCAAATACAAACCACAATTATAAATAAAAACTATAAACCTAATAAAATATTGACACGTGTAAATATCGACCAATCGGAATTCATCACGTTCGGGGTGCTTTTGCAAATAAAAAAAATTAACGTGTACTTATTTAAAAATACATAATGTATATGAGGGGTATAATCGTCCTAAAATTTACTACAGTAATATTAGATCTTGCTACAGTACTTATTAAGTCTGATCATTAACTTGTTAAGTCTGAGCATTTTGGTGCCGCGCGCCCAACCTTGACTTTAGCGCCGCGCCCACCCTTGACATTAACTTGTTAATGTCTTAACTGGGCGCGCAGCATGTCATGTACTGTTCATCCGTCGAGTAAAAACATAGAAATCGACTTATGTCGACTGTGAGAGCATATGTTGATTGGGAGAGGAAAGACCGACGATAACGACTGATCATTGTCAAGTATTAAGTCTGATCATAATATTTTTAAGTCTGATCATTACTGGTTTAAGCGTGATCATTGTTGTTTAAGTCTGATCATTGTATGTTTAAGTCTGATCATTGTTTTTTAAGTCTGATCATTATAGTTTTAAGTCTGATCATTACTGGTTTAAGTCTGATCATTGTTTTTTAAGTCTGATCATTACTGATTTAAGTCTGATCATTGTTGTTTTAAGTCTGATCATTACTGGTTTAAGTCTGATCATTGTATTTTAAGTCTGATCATTACTGGTTTAAGTCTGATCAATGTTTTTTTAAGTCTGATCAATGTTTTTTAAGTATGATCATTACTGGTTTAAGTCTGATCATTGTTTTTTAAGTCTGATCATTACTGATTTAAGTCTGATAATTGTTGTTTTAAGTCTGATCATTGTTTTTTTAAGTCTGATCATTGTTTTTTTAAGTCTGATCATTACTTGTTTAAGTCTGATCATTATTTTTTAGGTCTGATCATTACTGGTTTAAGTGTTATCATTGTTTTTTAAGTCTGATCATTTTCGGTTTAAGTCTGATCATTACTGGTTTAAGTTTGATCATTGTTGTTTTAAGTCTGATCATTATTTTTTAAGTCTGATCATGACTGGTTTAAGTCTGATCATTGTTTTTAAGTCTGATCATTACTGGTTTAAGTCTGATCATTGTTTTTAAGTTTGATCATTACTAGTTTAAGTCTGATCATTGTTTTTTTAAGTCTGATCATGACTGGTTTAAGTCTGATCATTGTTTTTAAGTCTGATCATTACTGGTTTAAGTCTGATCATTAACTGTTTAAGTCTGATCGTTGTTTTTAAGTCTGACCATAATAGGTTTAAGTTTGATCATTGTTGTTTTAAGTCTGATCATTATCGGTTTAAGTCTGATCAATACTGGTTTAAGTCTGATCATTACTGGTTTAAGCCTGGTCATTTTTTTAAGTCTGATCATTATCGGTTTAAGTCTGATCATTACTGGTTTAAGTCTGAGCATTATTTTTTAAGTCTGATCATTGTTGTTTTAAGTCTTATCATTGCTGTTTTTAAGTCTGATCATTCCAAGTTTAAGTCCGATCATTAACAACTCGAGGACTAAATTGAAAATAATATTATTTGTTTTTATACCCTCAGTGTGGAATGACTATAATACCCCTCCATGTGTTTGTTCGGGATTTCGACTAAATGGGACACGTGTCAGCTTGAAATTGAGTTTGTAGTTTTTATATATAAATCGGTTTGTACCTGAACCGTACTCTTTATCTATACGCTTATAATCAGATTTAACGGGCCTAAAACAATGACTTTACTGGCCTTATGCTTTTGGGCCGGGCTTGATTTGGTGCGATGCGATTTGATTCGAAAATCGATTTCCAAATGAATGAAAAAAAAAACAAAATTCGAGTTAGTTTGTTGATACATGTCTTAAACTATGCTTGTTTTAAATTCGAGATGGTGGCTTGAGGAAGATAGAGAATGTTTTCAATTTTGTTATTATGTGTTTTAAATTGGACTTATTTTTGGGCCTTCATAATTTATTTATTTTGTAATAACTTTAAACTTTTAATTATTTTATTATATTGGTAACCGTTTAACACTGACGGCTTGATATATGGAACTTCTTTCGCTATTATATTTGGTTACGGCATACATTTTAATAATTTAGTTCTTGTTCATAATCGGTGCGATAACCAAATATACTTTTAGTGCGGTTGTTTTTCTGAATTTGAAGAGGTTTTTTCCCACCACTAACTAGAAATTCTTCTCCGAACCTAACAGGGCATGTGACCAAAATTTACATCCAGTAAGTTCATGTTTCAGAAGTACTGAATGTTAAAAAACAGATTGTAGCGAATGGCATATTGGAAAACAATTTGATCATCATCATCTCTCTGCCTGCCGAAGTGAGTAAACTTTCCCATCTCGAACTGAAAGCAGTATCATCTATTCCTCTTTTTTAGTCTTTCAAAGAACATATTTTTCTCCAGCTTGAAACAATGGATAAGCCGAGATATTTTGAATGCTCGGTCACCAAATTTGATATCTAAGATTGGGAAATTTTTTCAAATTGCATAAAAATCAAGATTCAATTCCAATTGTACACATTTTTTAGATTGGTTTCCCAACTTACACTAGTTTTGTAAGCCACCGTTCTCCACAGCTTCTTAACATTAAGACGCTCTTGTTGACAGCGTTTTAAGCTCCGTGACGTTTTTATGAGTCAGCATACCGATGTGAAGTTTTTGAATTCAGTTTTTATTAGGACGCTGTTATGAAGAGCGGCTTATATGTAACTAAGTTCGAGCCCTAACTTTTCTCTCCCTCCTCTGTTACTACTCTGTCCCAAAATCGAATCCGATCGACCTACGAAATCCAATCCGCTCCGACCACCGGCATACTCCGATCTCCCGCGTCCGTATTCGTCGCCGTCGCTGCCTTCCCTCTCGCCCGTACGCGTCCGTGTTCTTCGTGCCTTCCCTCTCGTCGTCGCCTTGCTGCCTTCTGCCCAAACTGTTATCCTTCGAAAATTTCCAGTAAGTTCCTTGACACATTCTAACAATATCAATGGGAAAACGAATGCTAGTAGCGTCGATGTATGTTGGTCAACTTTGAGAATACTGTGTTCGAAAATTAGATTGAGAAGTTGGTGTTTGTTTGGTTTTTTTATAGAAGCTCTTGGTGCTATTTTATTTTCATGTTGTTTTCTCGATTTAGTTTTCAACTATACATGTCTCGGCTAAGTTTTTGTTTTATTCTATCTTTAATGAATAGTGATGAAATCGATGAAACGACACTGTCAACTGTAGAAGTATTTGAAATTCCAACACAAGACGAGTTTGATAGAGATTATCTTGAGAATCTTGATATTGATAGTGAGGAAGGGTATATGGAAGTACCCATCGACGTTGTTGAAGATAATAACTCCCTTTGGGATTTCCCACCGTTTAATGATGTTTCGGCTTGGATTAACCATCCAGCGATAGAAGATCATGAGTCTCACAATGAACAGTTCAATACGAAAGAGCTGCGCAAAGATGGACTGTTTTTGAGCAAGGAGTCTCTTATATATGCTTGTCAGAGATATTTCATTAAACAACGTTGTGAGTATGACGTTAGATATTCGGATACAAAACGCCGTGAGCTGCACATGATACTTTTGATGTTGGTCCTTCTCAAGTGACTCAAGCAGAGTCACAAAGGAGTCCATTGCGGAGGGTGTCGACATGCTCTAGAAAGACAACACAGCGTTTCACTCGAGGAACTAGATATGGTTGTATGTTAAAATGGATCGTTGATGTATTTATGATACATGTTGTCATGTAATTTGTGATTCGTCACTTATGTTTGATGGGTGCATGTAATTTGGTGTACCGGTGATGGATTGTGCGAGTTTTTTATGTTTCAGTGGATTTTGTACAGGTTTATTGGGTTTTGAATTGAAACAATATTTACATGCCAATAATTCAGGCTAAAACGCTGTCCATGACAGCGTCTTGATCTAAAACCATTAAAACGTCGTTGCTCACAGCGTCTTAATATTAAAACGCTGTTAGTAGCAGCGGTTTAGTCCTGTAATCACACAACCCACAAGCCAACCCCACTGAGATTGAAATAAATTAAAACGCTCTTAAGGAGAGCGGCTTAACACTTGGGGTAATATTAAAACGCTGTTAGTAACAGCGGCTTAGTTCTGTAATAAACAACCCACAAACCAACCCCACTGAGAGAGGAAAATCCATTAAAACGCTCTTACGTAGAGCGGCTTAGTTTTAACCGCTGTTTGCTATAGCGGCTAATGCCTCTTTGGCAACATTATGCCACCATGTCTGGTATTTGGGGCGCAAAAAACCACAGGGCTTAAGACGCTGTCAACAAGAGCGTCTTAATGTTAAGACGCTGTGAGCAACGGCGACTTACAAAACTAGTGTAAATTGAAAAACCAATCTAAAAATGTGTACAATTGGAATTGAATCTTGATTTTTATGCAATTTAGAAAATTTTCCCTAATATTGCACATAATCGCTTCACTGATATTTGTACAGTTTTTGTTGTATAAGTGGTACTTTTCCGCCTGATAAAATAACTAAAGCACGGATGAGAGTAACACTTTTATTAGACTCCTGTCAGGTTTCCGTAAGTACCGAAATAAATGAAACAATTAACAAAACTATGAGAGTCCACCATTCTATGTTCGGCATAAAAATATTTAAGAGGCATCCAATTCAGCAACTATTAGTACATTTCACTTTAGTCATACAAATCATCCACATTGCACTCCCCTCCAAAAACTTTGAGACTGCGGGGTGAACCACAACTGCCCTCAGCAATGATGGCTCTGTCGTTGGCTGCCATATGGGCTATAATCTTGTATATCATCTCAATCTACACGCAATAATTGAAAAGGATTATGAGAGGGATCACAAGTTTGGTACCACATACATGCCAGCGCAATAATTTACTGATTTCAAGCAATTTATTGGTTAAACTCACATCTTCGGGGGCATGACAGCGATCAGCTACTTCTTCAAGGGTTAATGGTTCAATGGGATCTTTACAACTGAGGAAACAGGAACCAGCAGCAAACAAAATGATTGTTGGTACCAGACTAATTATGCTGCTGTTTATAAGAAATGTCACTGTAGTTAGAAGAATATCAGACCTGGCTTCATTGAGTATTGCCAGAACTCGTTTCTGAAGGGCTAACACTTCTCCAGCAGCTTTTTTACCAGCCTCCACTCCTGAACATTATCCATTTGAGAGCATACGCTTTAGGATGTTCAGAATCATGGAAAGCTGTAGTTACTAGGAAACATAAAACAGATCCTCACGGGCTCAAACACCACAGACAGACGAACAGAAACGGGATATACCAGGTTGATGGTAAGCATTAATGTTCACAATTGCTGCATATATCCCAACTGCTCGCTCATACAATGCGATCAGAGCTCCCACTGTTCTGGGTGTAACTTCTTGTACAGTGACTGTTATGGACTCTCTGTCATTGGCGTATAGAGCTGCCCTTGTTCCCTGCATCAAGTTCAACCATCATTATTAAACAAATGAACAAATACAAAACACGCCAACTTAATTGGTCACAACTGTATGCAGTTTTAACATGCCTTTGTGAGTAACATATACGTACTTTCAAACAATATGCTCTTCAGCCTTCCACGGGCATTATTAGACCGTCTTTCATTCTTCTTAGAGAAATATTGAATGTGCTAACATATACTTTATGTTCCAACAAGAACATCATGGGTTATAGTAAAATCTTAACCAAGTCATCATGTATTGTGATTTTTAAAATAGCAATATAGCATAAGCGTTTATTTAAATAATCGCATTGCTAAGCTAATTACTCACGAACTTCAGAGAACTTATTGTGGACTGTATATAGTCCTGGGGAGATTGTTCGATATGTTCTATATATATTTTTTTAAGTTAAAGATTCACCTGTAACATTCCGAAAAGATAGTCACCACATGTGACACCTGGTTCAAGCTCCCAATCATGGCCAGGAGGCCTATCACGTAGTACTTCAATAAATGTTGCAAAGAAGTTATGCACACCTTCTCGTAGTTGCTGTATGTAGCTGTAGATATTTCACATGTGATTTTGCAGCCCACTTGGGTAAATTTTGGAGTTAGGATGTCCCTCGAAAAGGAAAAAAGTAAGAAAATTAAAAGAACATAAAAGAAACTTACGCATGCTGATCTGTGCTACCTTTATTTCCGTACACGGTAAGCCCCTGATTCACCTGGAAAATATCAAATAAAATAGTAATTAAATGCTACTTCAGAAGGTTTATGACATGATACAGAACACTGCTAATCCAAGATTGCACTGGAAAGACAAGATCCACATGGTAGAGTTAAGAACTCAGAAAGATATACTGATTGGTGGGGTATTCGTATATCTTTCATTTATTTCTGCTGGGTTTACCAGGAATCACTGAAGCAAATAAAGGTCTGGCAATGAACATAATGATTGTTTCATTACCCGATTGCCATCCAAATCAAACTCTTTCCCGATCGACTCCATGACCAATTGCTGCAAGTATCTACTAAATAATAACAAGCTGTCCTTGTAAGGGAGGACAACCATATCCTGAGAATATGCAGCGGATATTCCTTTATTATGTGAAACAAACACCGACAAACAAATTGAATACCCTTTTATACTATGTGAAAGGTAGATGTGTTACTTTTGATCCTTTTCCATCAGACGCCCAATACCAGCAAAGTGCAAGCAACGCTGCAGGATTACTCTTCACCTGTTACAGCTTATTAGTATTTATGTAAGTATTATGCAAATGCTCAATAAATTATTCACATCTGAGGAACTTGTCATTTTGTGGTTCATAACTCATTAGTGCTCAAGTTCATAAAAGTAGTATCGTATGGGTTTACTGGCTCTTAATAAGCATGAGTTACAGAAAGAAAATGCAGAAGACAAAAAAACTGAATGAACAATTTACCTATGTTTATTTGATATTGTAAAAATCCTTACCACAGTAATTCGAGTTGCCTCATCCATCATTGCAGCTCCAGCTAGCATGTCTCTGATGTTAATGCCCTACAACCAGATGTTCTTCATGAACGAGTATTTAGGATGCAAAAAAGACGAACTGTTTCCACAAAGTAAAATTTTCCACTATTCTACAGACACAACCTGAAGAGCTGCTGGAAGTAGCCCAACAGCTGACATTTCAGATGTTCTTCCTCCAACCCAGTCAAACATAGGAAATCTTGCTATCCAACCTTCAATTCTTGCAGTGTTGTCTAGCAGCGAATTTTCTTGTGTGATAGCAACACCCTGTGTGAGTTAAGGACACTGAACTTCAGAAGTGACTTCATTAAATAATACCTATACAATTAGCTAGCGAACTCATTCAAACAGTTACCCATTGCTTCATGGTGAACATTATGTTGGAAAAGAGTCACTTGAGTGTGAAAAAAGGAGGGTGCACTCCATTTTTGAGACAAATTTAAGAACGGAGTACACCTCTAAATGAACGTAAATAATTGTATTATAATACCTTGTAGTGTGAGGCATTGAATTGATTATTTAAATGCCAAAATCGAAGCTAAGTTGAATTTGATTTTGATGCTCATTGGAAATTATGTGTCCTAGAAGGGTTGAACACTCAACCTAGTGGAATATATTTGAAGAAAATGTGCTCAAACCCAAATTGCCCAAAATTAAGATGTTCTGTGTGTACATGCAATCTTATTTCAACTCTTTGGTAAGATGTTAGTAAGGAGGTTCTCTCTACGCAGGTGAGCAGGGGTGAAAATTCTAACCGTGGTCCACTGGGTATGTCCGCCATGTACGGTACGTGAATGGTGGACCGATTGACGGACGGAGTCGACAAGTACCCCGAACGTTTCAATATATTTTTAGGCATTTATTTCGAACAAGGCACTATTGATGATGTGGAGCGCCTCCCAACTAGTGAATTAGGCATAGCTTCTCATCCGGACTGCCCAGTTTATGAGAGGCGCCGTCTTCTGATTCAATTTTATAAATAGAACTGCGCATCACATTTTTTTCATTCATTCTAAACACAAACAATAAGTCTTTTCTTCCCAAGTTCTATAAGCATGCTTCATATTGTTTTCAAGTTTGGCGGTGGTTTCAACACAAGGAAGGTTCGACAACAATCTCTGGTGGTGCAAAGTTCTTTTTTTTTTTTAATAAAAGATGCTTTTTTTGTATGAAGCTATTGTATACTTTTAAACGGTTGCCAAGCGAATCCTAGCACCAGTGGGAGGAAAATAATGCTTCAAGAAAAACTTCAAACGTGACTCACCTTACTGGATTCTAGTTTGCATAGTTTAATTAAATAATGTGTTAGTATTTTTCCATAATTATTCAACTGTTCCCAAATATCCCATTGTTGTCTTTATTGCAATTATTCCAACACATTAACGTTGTGCCACCTGATCTTCATACATGACAGCTTAACAAAATCACTGGACCAAGATATGAAGAATATGTACAAGCAGAAATAAGAACCTGAGATCAAAACCTGTTTTGCAAAATTCAAGCCAGCCTCGCGGAATGCCCTTTGTACCTCTAGTAAACCATTTCTAGTTTCAGGAGTACCTCCACTCTGCAATATGATACAAAAACTTACAATTATGAACTGCAGGAAATGAGGATGACCTTAGACAAAAAGTAAACTTGCTAATGATCAACTAGTTAACTACTATCGAAACCTTTGAGATCACAATCACTAGTGTAGAAGCCAACTCATCCCCAAGCTGAGCAATTTGATGATCAATCCCAGCTGGATCCGTATTGTCAATGAATCGTATCTGCTAACATCAATCATAACTTTATTCTATTCCGGAATCTTTGGAGTAGTTGACTGTTGGAAATATGGGGAAGAAAACAACCTTTAGAGGGGGATTATCAGGAGCTAATGCCTCTGCAACGAACTGCGGCCCTAACGCTGAACCTCCTATCCCAACAGACAAAATTTGTGTAAACCGGGCTTGAGGAGAAGATGGAGGCTTGATCTGATTTCCAACCAAAACTTTCATCAAATGGTATCAAATGCTAGCATAAAAAAAATGACTTGAAAGTAAAATAAAATTCTACAGGTACAATGTATGACAGCCTCATTTCAAAACTGACCTTACCACTGATGACATCCTCAGCGAAGGCGCAAACAGATACAAGCGCTCTATCGATCTGAGTCTTCAACCGCGAGCTGGGAGCTAAATCAGAATTCCTGAGCCAGTAATGACCTACCATCCTACCTTCATCAGGGTTAGCAATTGCGCCCTTCTCCAACTCCTTCATGGCCTTAAATGCAGCCTGAAATTTAGGCTCCATTTCCTGGACAAACTCATCCGTAAACCCTACCCGACTGACATCGATATACAAGCCTAGCTCCTTATGCTGATACAGCCAGTCAACAAACCTGGTCCATAGCGCTTGCAGATCCTTCTCCAGCCCCTTCTTCACGACGGAGACATCTCTCGCTAAAGAATTCGTAATTGTTAGAGGAGCGTGCTGCTTAGAGGACCGCGGAGGCGGAAATGCGAGAGAGAATCTGCGGAAGGTGAGGTAAGGGGAGAATGCGGTGAGCTTGAGGGACGAGGAGGAGGAGGAGGAGCGTATGGCGGGGACGGAAGTCATTGGGAAGATTTTTCAGAGGATCGATTTCATTGTTTTTGGTTTGTAAGGAGAAGAAAGGTTTGGAAGATAGTGATGAGTGAGAGTCGGAGATTTTCATTTAAAGCTCTATCTCATTACATTCGATTGGCTAGGGGTCGTCGACTTTACTCATCGTCATCAGTGTACCTACTCCGTGTCTGTCATATCCTTTTACTCTAAAATCACACACACAACAACAACAACAAACTAGTAATATGTATCGGACAGATACGTCGCAAACTCAGAATTTCTGGAATGATTACTGGAAAATGTCAGTTCCTAGGAAGGTAAAAATTTTCGGATGGCGTGGGTTTCATGCAGCCCTCCCGACAGGAATTAGTCTGCATAGGCGTGGCCTGGTTAACAACATTGGATGTGGGGAATGTGACTTTAAAATTGAAACTTATTCTCATGTCTTTCTGCACTGCTGGTTTGCTAGAGCTGTCTGGAATCAGCTGGGAATTCCAGAGTTGAGTGCCTTGCCTTCTTCGGTTACCTTTGCTGACATTATACATTTTAGCTGGAAGACTTTTTCATACAAAAAGAGACAATTGATTCTAGTAACTATGTGGCTTCTTTGGTACAAACGCAATAAATTGAAACACGAGGACAGCGAGATCAGTCTACATGAGATTGTGTTCAAGTCCACTAATCTGGCTAGAACCTTTGCGCAATACGAGTCGAAGCATCTTACTAGCATGAGATTTCTTTTCTCATCAGACTTTGAGTGGAAAAAGCCTGCAGTGGGCTTTATTAAAATAAATTGTGATGCTTCATGGAAGGATTCCGAGGGAGGAGGCATTGGAATTGTGGCTAGGGATTGTGGAGGTAATATATTGTCAGTTAGAGCCATCAAAGGTGTGGATATTCACGGAAGTGTTGCTTGCGAAGGCCTCGGGCTGCTTGAAAGTTTCAGATTGGCAGATAGCTTAAAGGAGGAAAGGGTTATTTTTGAGTCAGATTGCGCTGACATTGTTAAATGGATTAACATTTGCCCGGATGAGAAGATTGCCCATGAAGATTGGTTTAAGGCTAGTATGGTTATGCTCCAGCATCATATGGAATGGAAAATTCAACTTATTCGATGAGAGGCAAACGTCGTCGCAGACCAGTTGGCCAAACGTGTTATTAATCAGAACTGGCGTTGGACGAGACTAGACTGCTGTCCGAGATTAATCTATCTTTCTAGTTGATTAAAGCCCTCTCTTTTTGTCTTTGTAGCATGTTGGCTACTGTTATAAAAAAAGTAATATGTATCGGACTACGGATCAAATAAAAACAATAATTATATATAAAAATTAAAAATTTAATTAAATATTGACACGAGTGTATCATTCAATCAATTATAATTCGAAGCGCTTTTTGTAAATAATAAAAATTAAAACAGACTTATTTAAAAAGAGTGCGGTTCAGGTACAAACCCAGTTATAAATAAAAAATAAAAACTGCATTTGCAGCTGACACGTGTCCCATTTATTCGAAATCTCGGATTAATCACGAAGGGGTATTATAGTCATTATACATAAATAAAGTTCTGTACAGTTAAATAAAGTTAAATTAAATTAATTAAAAAATTTCAGATTTTAATTTTGTAGTTTAACATGATTAAAAACTTAAATTAAACACCTTTATTCAAAAAAATTATTTTGTTTAAGTTCAGTAAAGTTAAGTAAAGTAAAATAAAGTTCAGTACAGTTAAATAAAATAAAATTAAGTTCAGTAAAGTTAAATTAAATTAAATAAAGTTAAATAACGTTTTTTCAGCTCTATCAAACAGCATGCTAAAGAGACAATGATCAGACTTAAACTTTAATTGATAATGATCAGACTTAAAAAAATAATGATCAGGCTTAAAGAAATAATCTCAGACTTAAAATAAATAATGATCAGACTTAAAGAGACAATGATCAGACTTAAAGAAATAATGCTCAGACTTAAAATAGATAATGATCAGACTTAAAGAGACAAGATCAGACTTAAACTACTATTGTAATGTTCAGACTTAAAATTGGCAATGATCAGACTAAAAATTATAAATGATTAGACTTAAAAAAATAAAAATGATCAGACTTAAAAATATTACTATAGCAATTATCAGACTTAAAACAGCATTGATCAGACTTAAACCTACAATGATCAGAAATATAAACATGCCAATATTTTATTAAATTTTTAGTTTTTATTTATAACTATGGTTTATATTTAATCCGTTTCCATACAATTTGTGTAAATATTATGTTCATGGCATCCATCAAATAGTAGTAGTATTCACATAAAATATTAAATATGTGACGTGTTCAAAAATTCATAATGTGTACACAGTAGTAATTCACCCCATCTACGAATTTGTATTCACAAATAAAATAAAAAAACATGTTCGCAAAGAAAAAAGTGTGTTCTATTAAGAAATTAAAAAGAACAACAGTAACACACATAAAATAAAATATGAAAAAAACCTTATTCAAAAATAAAACATGTGTATTATCAAAAATAAAAAATAAAACACGTGCTGACACAAAAACATGTATTCACAAAATAACGCAGTCACAAAATAAAAATTATATTCACATAATTGTGTAAAAAATTAATTATGTTCATTGTGTCCACCAAATAATAGTAGTATTCACATCTATACACAAATTCTAAAATAAAAAAATATGTTCACATAATAAAGAGTGCGGTTCAGCTAAAAACCATGATTATATATGAAAATTAAAAACTGAATTTCAAGCAGACACGTGTCCAATTTCATAGAAATCTCGGATGTAACACGTAGGGACATTATAGTCATTCCTCATAACCCGGATTTCAATTCAGACTTAACTTTGTCCAAGTTAAGTCCGATCAGACTTAACAATGTCCAAGATATGTCCGATCAGACTAAACAATGTCCAAGTTAAGTCCGATCAGACTTAACTTTGTCCAAGTTAAGTCCGATCAGACTTAACAGTGTCCAAGTTTAAGTCCGATCAGACTTAACAGTGTCCAAGTTACGTCCGATCAGACTTAACAATGTCCAAGTTAAGTCCGATCAGACTTAACAATGTCCAAGTTTAAGTCCGACCAGACTTAACTTTGTCCAAGTTAAGTCCGAATTTGACAAAATAGGTATGAAATTATCAAATTCAGAATTAACCTTGTCCAAGTTAAGTTCGATCAGATTTAACCTTGTCCAAGTTAAATCCGATCAGACTTAACTTATGCATCTGTTAAGTCTAGATAATTTCTAGGACATTTATACCCTCGCATCTGTAATGTATTTTTAAACAAGTCCGTTTAAATATTTTTATTTACAAAAAGCGGCCCGAATTATGATTGGTCGATAGTGTCACGTGTCGAATTCTTCGGTGGTTTATAGTTTTTATATTTTAATGTGATTTTTATTTGATCCAAAGTCCATAATAAAAACTGTACCAGCAAAAATGTGTCCACCAAAATGTAGTTGTGTTCGCAACATAAATCCGCATAGGAAAATAACAATAAAACATAACAAGTTTAAAGAAGATTTAAATGCTATTTTGTTTTCAAAATAACTTGATATGAATCATTTAATAAGTAAAAATGCACATGGAAAACTAATTAACATAGGAAAAATGCTAAAGCCGTGAAAATTTACCGCACTTCTAAGTACACAATAATGATAAATTTTATTTTTATAATAATTATTAAATACAATTATACAATTCCAAAATTAGTTTTAATTAAATTAATACTATCTAAAATAAATATAAGTTTAACAACTCAAAGAATAACATAAATCCAAAACGTAACAAGTTCAAAGAAGATTTAAACCTATTTTTCTTTTCAAAATATCAAAAAAAAACTTGATATGAATCAATTAATAAGTAAAAATGCACATAGAAAAAAAATTAAACAACATAGGATAAATGCTAAAGCACCCTGAAAATTTATCTCACTCTCGTGCAATTTATAGTACACAAAAATAATAAAATTTATTTTTATAATAATTATTAGGGAAAACTACAAATTCATTATCTGAACTACCGCTCCATTTCAAAATAGGTACCAAACTTTTTTCAAATCAAGTACCGAGTGGTGTAATAAAAAAACTTGTAAAATTAACACCGTTAAACCAATTAATCCTTTAAATAATTAACTATAAATAAAATGATTGAAATTAAATTATTTAGAATATGAATATTCTATCATTTAATAATAAAATTGAAAACATCATATTGCTTACTATTGCTTACGATTTTTATATAATTAAATTTTTGAAAAATATATCCAAACTAAATAGGAAAATTCACTATTATAATTAGATATTTAATTAAAGTCACAAATAACTAACCCTCAAAGTCTTTACAATTTTTCAACATGGTAATTACCTTTAAATTTCAATAATAAAAATGATAACAACTAAATTAATTAGAATTCGAATATCTAATCAATAATATTGAACTTAGTTGTTAGTTTGGGTGCATTTTTAAAGTTTTTTTTATTGGTGGGTACAATTGATTCAGTACAAGATCGTCTAAGCTCATAGTCGTGGATCTCGTGAGACACCTCCACACATCCAACTCTCTAAGCATCATATTTCCACCACTGAAGCGCAAGTCTCATCAACAACTTTGCCAATCTGCCTTTCTTTCGACACCATTTATCACCACTGAACCGCAACTCTAAACTCCATCATTTCAGAATGAAAATCCATGACATCTCTGCCAATCTTCCTCTCTTTCGACACCATTTATCACCACTGAAACGCAACCCTAACTCCATCATTTCGGAATGAAAATCCATGACTAGAACAATCACGAACCTGCAAGATACTAATCACAAGTCCACATCAAAGATGAGACTAATCACACTTCCAATAATTGGAAGATAATATGCCAAAATACGTAGCATAATATTCGTAGTAATTGAATCAAAATACGTTGCATAATATACGTAGCGATTGATTCAAAATACGTAGCATAATATTCGTAGTAATTGAATCAAAATACATAGCTTAATATTCGTAGCAATTGAAACAAAATACGCAGCATAATATTCGTAGCAATTGAATCAAAATTTGTAGCATAATATTCATAGTAATTGAATCAAAATACGTAGCTTAATATTTGTAGCAATTGAAACAAAATACGTAGCATAATATTTGTAGCAATTGAATCAAAATATGTAGCTTAATATTCGTAGCAATTGATTCCTAAACATTGTGTAGGGTTTGATTCCTAAACATGATTCCTAAACAAAGTGCCTACTACCAATTTTCCTAAAATCGGATGATTCGTAGCATAATCATCCAAAATAACCCAAAGCTGAGCCCCTCCTTATTGCCCCCCTCTCATGTCGCCTTTCTTCCACCATTCCGGACCGCTCGAATCCGACGGCTCGAATCAGTCGGCTGTGGAGTTTGGGTTTTTTTTGGCTTTCGATTCATGGTGGTTCCCGGATCCTGTGAGAATGTTTGGTCCGGGATTTTCGTTTGGGCGGATTCGCAGTGAGGATCGGTTTCACGTTTCAAATAAGGCGCGGAGTAGGGATTATAGTCAGAATAGGAGGAAGCAAGATTAGCGTAGGCCGGGTGCTCGGAGTGATGTGACTGGTGGTGAATCTTTTCAAAGAACTGGAGGTTTTGAGAATCATTTTGATTGATTAAGCCGTGCTTCGACGGTTAGAACTTGTGTAGGTTTTTTCATCAAATCCATCGGTTGACGACGGTGGATGGCTTTGATTGATTAAGCCGTGCTCTGCGATGATGTTGAAATTGAAATTGACTAAACTACCCCTAAATTGATGAAATCGACTAGATTTCGTCTGACTAGCGTGTTTTCAAATTTCAATTTAATTTAATCTAGGTTGTACATTAACTAAGATCTAGGGATGCGATTAGTTCTCATTTCTCATCTAAAAACCACTTCTCATGGGAATTGAACCCTTATAAAGAATATCATACAAATAAAACCAAACAAGTTTAGAGTAAGAATCTGGTGCAAAGTTAATTTTTTGATACAAAATACAAACTAATCACAACCCTTGATCTTGTGATTTGAATGGATGAGATTAAATCTTGATTTTTTGGTGACGAATTATAAAATGAAACTGACAAACTATGTCGTCTTTTCATTTTTCGACTCGTCTTTTTCATTTTTCAGCTCGAAAAGTGACGAACTATAAAATAATTTTGACGAACTATAAAATAAACTGGAGAATTATAAAATAATTTTGACGAATTTTATATTTTGTACCAAAATTTAACTTTGTACCTGATCTTGACTCACAATCGATGATCTACCCAGCCGTTCTCACTGAAGAAAGGATGAAGGATTGTGAAGACAAACTCGAAGAAATTAGAGTTGCAATTAGAGCCGTTATCGGATGATATGGTGACAGAACCGCTCGTCGTTAAAGCGATTTGTGCAAATAAATTTATAATAGTCCGCTACTCGCAACTATACTACTAGGTAGTACTTGGTAAGTAGGGGTCGAACCCAAGAGAATTAGGGGAATAGGTTATTCTTTTAAGGGATTTGTCTAGCGAGAGAGCGTGTTTTAAGTTGGTTGAGGTTTTAGTGCTAACAACTACGTGACTTTTTGATTGGTTGCGGATTTGATTGCTGAAACGTAAATTACAGAAAAGTAAATACTGAAAATACAAAGGAGACTTACAGTGGGTGATGCGTGATTGGTAAGTCCTCCGGATTGTGAGCAGTTGATGGTTGTAGTTGATCGAACAGTAAAAGTACAGACAGGGGGGTTTTGTAATTGCGAGAGAAGTATTCGGTCTTGGGGGGCCTTGTATTATATCCTGTTCATTCTTTTAGTAACCCTTCTAAGTATTTAAACGTATATTGAGGCCCTTTCGTAGCGCTCAATAAACTCTTGTTCTAAGCGATACTAATTCCTTCTTTCGAAGTATCTTAGCAGTAAGTGCATCCATTTGGTCCCTTTGGTCCAGTTTCCAAATGGTTTTTAAGATAGATCGAACTCCTCAGATAAGCTTTGCCCTTTCGTAGCTTCCACTTATCCGAGTATGTTCACGAATTCCCACAGTAGAGTTTTGCCCTTTCGTAGCTTCCACTCTACCTTGGAAATTCTGACCTTATAAATGGCACATAGAACAAGTTTTGAATACAGAGAAATGAAACTAAACGAAGTAAAACATTTTATAAAACAAGAACTCCCCTTCAACCGAATGAAGAGTTTAGTTACGAATATCCATGGAGTTGGACATCATAACTAGGATATTGAAGAGAATACTCAAGAACAAACAGGAGTAAAGAGAGAAGAGAAAGAGATTACTCAAGAACAAACAGGAGTAACTCTTGAACTGTAACTGAAAACTTGAGTACTCAAGAACCGACAGGAGTACTCAAGATCGAACTAAAGTATTTGAGAACAAACTGAACTTTTATTAATATCAAAACCAAACTTTACATAGTAACAAACTTAGAGAGATAAGTGGAATGGATTGTGGATGGTGGGATTTGTGTGGATGATTTGAAATGGGAAGGATGGCTTGGTATTTATAGCCATGGAGGAGAGAAATGGATGGCTTGGATTGAGGCATGTGTTTGTGCATCCAAGGGTGGAGATGAGGGGAAGAGGAGAGGAGGGCAAGTGTCACAAGGGGAGAGGAGGAGGGCAAAGCCGCCGGCGGCTTTTGGGAGGGGGAATGAGGTGGTGACATGTGGAGGAAGGGGAGAGGAGGAGAGGTGGTTGTGAGGGCAAAGCCGCCGGTCCATGTGGCATGAGGAGAGTGGTTTGTGAGTTTTGTGCAGTTTGCACAAAATTATCAGTGTATTTCAGCTCCGGATTGCCTTCGGTTTCTCTTCGGTTTGATTTGTTTTGAATGATTCCAAGTCAGGATCTTTAGATTTCTTCATTCAGCGTCTGATCTTGACCTTGGATTGTCTCCTGATATCTTTTCTGTGCTAAAAGCTCTTCCTTAGCGTGTATTCTCTCTAAGCTCTGAAATACCCTGTAGAAATGTATCGGGACTAAAACATCGAAGTTAGATAGACAAACAGTCTAATTTGGTGGGTTTAACTGTGTTTATGATTCATACAATTGTGGTCCATCAGATAACCCCACACTTTTAGTTGTTCGTCCCGAACAATGCTTTATAAGGGCGTTACTAAGTAAGTTGGTTAAAATATGAAAGTAAGATAATGGTACTCGATTTCTCCTAATTCATGCATTACTACTTGTTACTAAATTAAACTGCGTAAATAAGTAGTAGAAACTTGATACTTGTACCTTTGTGCTGGGATGCAAATTAATTCGGATGTTTCGGGAGATAGCCCTTTTCAGGCTCCTGGACTACACCTTCGGGATCGTCTCGCACTATATGGTTTTCTTGTAGATTTCTCTAGCACGTGATTCGATTCAGGTTTCAGTGAGTTGAGTACTTTGATTACTTTTGGCGAGGGACTGCTTTTTGTAGTGAATTGGCCTTTGGCCTTTGATTGACGCTTTGAGTTCTTCACTTTTGTTCGGTTAAAACCTTCACAATTTTGGGCCTGAGGCCTCTTGATTTGCTTCTTCGAGCTTTTTGCGTCTTTGTGACTTGCTAGTCCATTTTCTCAAGCCTTCTTGGGAGGTCCAATCATCGCCCGCGAGCATATGGAAATACCTCCCCGCTCCTCTCGTCTTCGTCGTTTTGCGCGGGTCAAGATGAGGGTCGCTCATCTATTTTCTCGGCTATTTTGACTAGAGAGAGGACGGTCTGATTCCCGTCCTCGCCTTTGCATAGATGCTTCCTGGCGGAGTTGACTTCAATTATTCACTGAAACCTGAAGTGCAGCCTCCACTGACTTCGAAAACCATATAGTTTGATCTGATCCTTCAAGTGCTTGCCAAGCCCCTCTAGGGCAATTTCTATCAACTCCACATCCCTAGTTTATCTCGGCACAAAAGACAAATGAGAAGTTACATTCTAAGTTTTTAAACAGTTTGCATTTTCACAAGGTTGATGCATGAATTATGATCTATCTTTTTCACATTCTTAAGTTCATATTTTCAAAAAGATACTATTTAAAAAGAAAAGAAAAACATGCAGATGGTTCTCACCCCACACTTTTGAACGAAGGCGTGCCTTAGTTCAAAAGTCATGCAAATATATACAAAAGAAGGAAATGACATTAAGGAAAAAGAAGAACAGAACTCCCTTTTACTGTGTCGTGGAAATGACATGGCATGAGGCTGGATAATCGAGGGAGTCTGGCTGGGGCCTCGAACTCTCAGCGCAGGCCCGATAAATTCACGGAAGCTGCCTGGCTGATCCGGTCTTGCTCCAAACTTAATTCCTACATGAAAGATATTCCTTCTATACAAAAAGTGGGTGAGAGCGCTTATTGGAAATTTAAATGACAGAAATTAAAAGTGCAGAAAAGTAAGATAGTGTCGGGTTACCTCCTGACCAGTGCACTTGTTTAACGTCGTTGGCTCGACAGTACCTCGTTCTGGATCATTGGTTGGGGTCCCATGGGTGGCTGAGGTCGTACTTCTTGATTCCACCGACTTTGATTCTTGCGGTGAGTCTTCCTGATTTTTTAGCAGATGACGGGTTTGGGTCCAGTTCTGATGGTATCTCCTTCCAACATCTATGAGAAGGTGAGGGACCTTTCACTATCAGCTTTTTGAACTGGGTTTTCTCCTGTTTAGGGCTGCCTTGTCCAGTCATGGCAAAAGCGTGCTCCATGTAGGAGTCATTCTGCTCAGGCCCTTTTCCCGATTTCTTGCGAGCAGATGTGTTTGGATCCCATGGTTGCTTGAGGTCGAACTTCTTCATAGCTGCCCTTTTGATTTGCCCAAAGAACACATATGGCAGCGGGCTCAGTTTTGCTCTCCCTTGATCCGGAGGTTTCTTCTTTACATATCCTCGAGAGGGCGAGGATTCCTTGACCATATTAGCTGGTTCATCAAGTCGAGCTCTCTTGTTCCTCCTTCCGGGCTTCCATTGCACCGGGCCATGTCTTTGTCGCTTCTTTGTGGCAGAGATGATTGGCCATCCTAGAACGAGCGAGTTTTCAGGGCTGCTTGGTTGGCTCGTGGCGAGGGAGTGTTTCATTGTTGGCTTTTCTGGCTCCAACTCGCCTTGCACCTCATCATTGATTACTTCATCTTCAGGGGCTGAGATCCGCATACAAACCGAGGGGACAAATTGGGGGACTTCCACCACAAGGGCCAGGTCTTTCTTGGATAAATTGAAAATGAGGACTGGGCCTGGCTTGATTTCCTCGTCCGCTTTGGTAGTGAGTTCCCATGAAGACTCCTCCTCGATGCTTTCTGTATCTGATTCGTCCTTTACTTTGGATGGCTCGGGAGTGAGATCCCATGTAGGCTCTTCTTCAGTTATCCATGCGTCCTCATCCTCTGTCAGCTTTGTGGGCTCCAATGTTGGTTCCTTTAGAGCCGCCTCCACGTCCATTACTGCCCTTATACTGATGTCTCCTTCCGGGTTTGCTGCGGGCAAGCTTGCAATGGGTGTGATGCCGGGCTCGTTCTGTACTGAGTCCACTTTCATCGTTGGTGCCTTATCTTCAGTTTGGTGCATTGGCCCTCGTTTTGTGCTCTCGGCCAAATCATCAATGAGGCCCCAGGCTTCCTTTTCGCTTAATTCCATTATTGACCCTCCTGCGGCAGTATCTAACAAGCAAAGCTCCGGAAGTCTCATCCCAGTAAGAAATGTCCGAAGAAGATATGAATATGCGAATCCGTGGTGCGGGCAGCTCGCCACAATGGAATCGAAGTACGCCAAGTACTCGTCCAAAGTTTCGTCCCGGGATTGCTCAAGGTTGATGATCTTCTTACGGACTTCAAGTTCAAAGGGTGGTGGGGAAAACTCCTCATAGTACCAAGGCTTGCTTCCGTAGTACGACGACATGGTGAATTATGTATAACACAAAAAAGAACAACTATCCATTTGCTAATTCCCCGGCAACGGCGCCAATTTGACAGAACCGCTCGTCGTTAAAGCGATTTGTGCAAATAAATTTATAATAGTCCGCTACTCGCAACTATACTACTAGGTAGTACTTGGTAAGTAGGGGTCGAACCCAAGGGAATTAGGGGAATAGGTTATTCTTTTAAGGGATTTGTCTAGCGAGAGAGCGTGTTTTAAGTTGGTTGAGGTTTTAGTGCTAACAACTACGTGACTTTTTGATTGGTTGCGGATTTGATTGCTGAAACGTAAATTACAGAAAAGTAAATACTGAAAATACAAAGGAGACTTACAGTGGGTGATGCGTGATTGGTAAGTCCTCCGGATTGTGAGCAGTTGATGGTTGTAGTTGATCGAACAGTAAAAGTACAGACAGGGGGGTTTTGTAATTGCGAGAGAAGTATTCGGTCTTGGGGGGCCTTGTATTATATCCTGTTCATTCTTTTAGTAACCCTTCTAAGTATTTAAACGTATATTGAGGCCCTTTCGTAGCGCTCAATAAACTCTTGTTCTAAGCGATACTAATTCCTTCTTTCGAAGTATCTTAGCAGTAAGTGCATCCATTTGGTCCCTTTGGTCCAGTTTCCAAATGGTTTTTAAGATAGATCGAACTCCTCAGATAAGCTTTGCCCTTTCGTAGCTTCCACTTATCCGAGTATGTTCACGAATTCCCACAGTAGAGTTTTGCCCTTTTGTAGCTTCCACTCTACCTTGGAAATTCTGACCTTATAAATGGCACATAGAACAAGTTTTGAATACAGAGAAATGAAACTAAACGAAGTAAAACATTTTATAAAACAAGAACTCCCCTTCAACCGAATGAAGAGTTTAGTTACGAATATCCATGGAGTTGGACATCATAACTAGGATATTGAAGAGAATACTCAAGAACAAACAGGAGTAAAGAGAGAAGAGAAAGAGATTACTCAAGAACAAACAGGAGTAACTCTTGAACTGTAACTGAAAACTTGAGTACTCAAGAACCGACAGGAGTACTCAAGATCGAACTAAAGTATTTGAGAACAAACTGAACTTTTATTAATATCAAAACCAAACTTTACATAGTAACAAACTTAGAGAGATAAGTGGAATGGATTGTGGATGGTGGGATTTGTGTGGATGATTTGAAATGGGAAGGATGGCTTGGTATTTATAGCCATGGAGGAGAGAAATGGATGGCTTGGATTGAGGCATGTGTTTGTGCATCCAAGGGTGGAGATGAGGGGAAGAGGAGAGGAGGGCAAGTGTCACAAGGGGAGAGGAGGAGGGCAAAGCCGCCGGCGGCTTTTGGGAGGGGGAATGAGGTGGTGACATGTGGAGGAAGGGGAGAGGAGGAGAGGTGGTTGTGAGGGCAAAGCCGCCGGTCCATGTGGCATGAGGAGAGTGGTTTGTGAGTTTTGTGCAGTTTGCACAAAATTATCAGTGTATTTCAGCTCCGGATTGCCTTCGGTTTCTCTTCGGTTTGATTTGTTTTGAATGATTCCAAGTCAGGATCTTTAGATTTCTTCATTCAGCGTCTGATCTTGACCTTGGATTGTCTCCTGATATCTTTTCTGTGCTAAAAGCTCTTCCTTAGCGTGTATTCTCTCTAAGCTCTGAAATACCCTGTAGAAATGTATCGGGACTAAAACATCGAAGTTAGATAGACAAACAGTCTAATTTGGTGGGTTTAACTGTGTTTATGATTCATACAATTGTGGTCCATCATATGGCAAACCCATCCCTTAGAGAAGTGGACACCCAACGCACTAATGTCCGAATAGAGCGCGCGGCATGTCATGTACTGTTCATCTGTCAACTAAAAACATAGAAAATCGACTTATGAGGACTGTGAGAGGATAGAATGGCGACTTTGACCAATTTGTAACTGAATTGACCGCATTGGAAATCAGCTTGACAGTCTGACTAGTGAAAATGAGCACCAGCAAAGCCAGTTCCGCTATAGATGGTCCGCACATCTACAAGAAAGAGGATTTGACATCTGTCAACAGGACAAATGCAAACTCCATCTACATCAAAGTACAACTCAAGGGACCGATACGGTTGCCTTCACTCTCAGAAATGAAGAAACCAACGAAAAGGAATTAGTCTATGTGACTAAGTTCAGAAAAGCAATGCTTTTCGGGAAGAAAAGTTTTTTGGAATCTTTGAAAAAGAATTCAAAACCATTACTCCAACTCCAGTCAATGTTAGTAAAGACACTATCATTGATCTACCCACTTTTAAAGAGGGGAGGGTTACAGAAGAAACATTCAATTTGAACTTACACAAATTGAAATCAATTGAAGACTTATTAGACAAAGTCTGTTCAGAAAATCCTGTAGACCCTGTTAAGTCTAAGAAATGGATGACTGCTAGCATTAAGCTAACAGATCCCAGTACTATCATTCGGGTTAAACCAATGAAGTACAGCCACCAGGACAGAATCAAATTCTCTAAGCAAATTAGGGAACTCCTTGATCTTAGGTTAATCAAACCTAGCCGATCACCTCACATGTCTCCCGCATTCCTAATAGAGAATGAAGTAGAGAAGAGAAGAGGAAAAAAGCGCATGGTCGTCAACTACAAAGCAATCAACGCAACAACAATTGGCGATAGTCACAATCTGCCATACATGCAAGACTTGCTAACCCTAATCCGAGGGAAGACAATCTTCAGCAGCTTCGATTGCAAGAGTGGTTTCTGGCAAGTACTACTCGATGAGGACTCAAAGCTTCTCACTGCCTTCACATGCCTTGACGCACATTACCAATGGAATGTAGTTCTCTTTGGTCTCAAGCAAGCCCCTTGATATTTCAAAGGCACATGCAGAATGCCCTCAGAGGCTTGGAAAAGATATGTTGTGTCTACGTGGACGACATATTGGTGTTTAGCAACACAGAAGAAGAACATTACAAACATGTTCCAATGGTTCTCAAAACGTTTCAACAATATGGAATTATCCTTTCAAAGAAGAAAGCAAATCTCTTCAAAGAAAAGATTAACTTCCTAGGTCTAGAAATAAACAAGGGTACGCATACCCCACAGAATCATATTCTAGAAAACCTTCATAGATTCCCAAATCAGATTGAAGACAAGAAACAGTTACAATGTTTTCTTGGCGTCCTAACCAATGCAGACGCTTACATCCATAAGCTTGCAGAAATCAGGAAACCTTTGCAGGTTAAACTTAAGAAAGACGCAGTTTGGAACTAGACAGACTCCGACACCAACTACGTTGAAAAGGTAAAGAAAAATTAGGTAACTTCCCTAAACTTTATTTACCAAATAATGAAGATAGTTTAATCATTGAAACTGGATGCTTCTAAGAATTTCTGGGGTGGCATTTTGAAAGCCAAAACCCTTGATGGTGAAAAGATTTATAGGTACTCCTCCTGATCTTTCAAACCAGCAGAACTCAATTACCATAGCAATGAGAAGGAACACCTCGCGGTCAAGCGAGTCATTGAAAAGTTCTCTGTTTATTTAACTCGTGTTAAATTTCTTATTAGAACTGACAATAAGAACTTCACATTCTTTCTTAGAACTAAGAATACAGGTGATAACAAACAAGGTCGTCTAATCAGATGGCAAATGTGGTTCGCACACTATCAGTTCGAGGTCAAGCATCTCGCTGGAGAAAATAATTCACTCGCAGACTTTATGACGTGAGAATAATTCAGTTTGAGGTAAAGAAACTTGCTTTACTCTTTCTCTTTTCTAGAAGACCAACTTGCAGGTAATACCACCAAAGAAAAACCAGAGGCGCCCCTTGTTTTGCCCCTCTCACCTTCCTATAAATTGAGTACTTCACCACTTCATTCCTCACACCAAAATCAAACACTTGATACAACTTGTGAGAGATATAGCTCCATGGAGAGTATTCGAGAGCTAGAGCTCCAAGAAAGGCTCATCGAGTTGAAAATTCAGACTTTGCAGTCTAAGCTTGAGGCCACCAGGTCCAAGAAGATTCTGTTGAAACAGTTTAAACAGGCCACAACGGCTATTTCTGAACAAGGGAATTTTTATAATTCCAAATTAGAAACTACTCCGGAGCAAACGGCTGCCGGTAAAGAGTTAACAAATCCGTTAACGGCCGTTGCTTTGACAAAAAGCAAGATGGTTGTTCAGACAACCCCAGAAGCGTTCATTGCTTCAACTAGTCGGGTACCTCTCATCAGTAGGCTGGTAGATCTCTCTACACTTGCAACTACAAAAACTTCCCCACTAGAAGCTTATAAAGGTTCCCCACTGGAATCTCAAAGACTTGTACCTGATTACAAGAAGGTGGTTGAGAAGGATCTCAACAGAAACTACTATGCCATATACAATGGCGATCATGAAGGAATCTACACCGATTGGGGAGAAGTCAGTTCCCTCATCAAAGGTACCTCAACAACCTACAAGAAGTTCAAGACACTTGAGGATGCACAAAAAAGTGCGGAGGCTGTGAACCTCGCCAAACAAAGTTTGGTCATCTTAAGGCCAAACATCAAGAGAAAGGCTTCGAGTCCAATTAACGAAGCAGAAGAACTCTTCAAAACAAGAAAGCAGCACGGTGTGCTCGAAGGATGCAGTTTCGTAGACTTCAAAACTCTTTGGTCCAAAGCTCGTGCAGCTGATCAAAGCGACCTTGTCGCAGAAAAGTTCTTCACTGACGATAAAACTTCCAGAAGTTATTTCAACTTCATTGAAGGAACTAGCCCCAAGCTTGTCCAACAAGCTTTCAAAGCAGGCTTGGTAAAAAACATTTACCCAAGCGCTAATCGTCAGGAACTCAAGCTCTTCCCGAAGGAAATGGTTAAGGCCATTAAAAATTATAGGACTAAAACCCTAAATGCCGCCGATCAGCCACTGTACATCAACGTTACAAGTTCGATCCTAGACTGGGAACAATCAACAGTCCATTGTCCGTATTATTATATGGAAATCGGACTGACCAAGAAGAAAGACTTTCTGGAACCGAAGGTCATGAAAGATGATTTCCCAGAACTCACGGAGATCACCTAATTCAGAGCAGCCAGACTGGCAAACATCTGCAGGAAACTTTTGTTCCTCAATGCAGAGTCAAAATTTAAGGTCAATTATTCCAATGACCATTGCCTCATCACCAGCTGGTTCAAGAACAAGATCAGCAATGATGACATTAGGAAATGCGTCAGAATGGAATCTGCATTCAAGAACGCATTAATTAAAGTGGCCCCAACCACGATGACTTTATTCTGCAATGATGCCCGACATCTTTTAGAATAGAATGAGTGTTACATATGCCAAGGTGAAGACAAAGCTTCAGTAGACAGCACTAACTCTACAAGTAGAGATAATGGAAGGACCACCTCAAAGACTTTGGATACCAAATCCAAAAGCAGGACGCCGAGCCGCCCAGTTTCTCCACTATCAGACAACTCTACTTTCGGTAGAATAGAAGACTTATTGTCACTGATGGACCAAAATTATACGAATCAGAAACACAGTATAACCCCCTTATTTAGACATTTTGTCTATTTAACTTTTGCTTGTTAGTTCAGATATATTTTTACAGGGTAATTCAGAGCTTAGAGAGAATACACTCTAAAGAGGAGCTTTTTAAGCAGAAAAGATGTTACGAGTCAATCCAAGGTCAAGATCATATGCCGACTGAAGAAATATCAAGGATCCTGACGTTGAAGCACGCGTAATAAATTAATCAGAAGAATCAGGAGAGGAATCAAGACAGCCCGGGGAAGAAACACATTGACAGTTTTGTGAAAAGACTGCACAAAACTGTACAAAACTCACATATGGGCAAGGTGACCGGCCACTTGGGCAAGAGGTGACCAAGGGAGGAGCTCCTCCCCTTCCTCCACTGGCAACCGGCGGCTCCTCCTCCCTTGACCGGCGGCTTTCCTCCTCCTCCACATGTCTCCTCCTCCTTCCTCCTCCTCTCCTTCCTCCATGTGTGGCCATCTCCTCCATCCATTTTTTCCTCCAATCACCATGCAACACTTGCCTCCATCTCCTCCTCCTCCCATGGCTATATAAGGAGGAGCTCCTCCCCTCATTTCAATCATCTCTCACTTGTAAAAAAACACTTCTCTCTTAAGTTATGTATTTGTAAAGTTTGGCTTTGGAAATAAAGGATAGCTCCCTTGGCGCTTCAACGGTTGTAAGTAATTCTTAGTATTTATTCAACTGTTTTATTTCCTTAGTTATAATGTTTAGCGTGATGAATAGTAGCTAAACTAGTAGTTCGGTAGAAGGGGCGCACTTGTATTATAAAATGTTTTAAGACTATTAACTTAGTGTCTAGTCTTAGTATTCAAAACTTGTTCTATGTGCCATATATCAAGTCAGAGTTTCCAAGGTTGAGTGGAAGCTGTCACAAGCAAAGCTCTGCCGTGGAAATTCATGATCATACTCGGTAAGTGGAAGCTGTCACAAGCAAAACTTATCGAGGAGTTCGACTTATCTAAAACACCACTTGGTCAATAACGTAACTGGGAGATCAAGTGGATGCACTTACAGCTAAGATACTTCGAAAGAAGGAATTAGTTTTGCTTAGAACAAGTGTTGCTTTAAACGATGTTGCAAGTCTTGCGCTACGAAAGGGCCTCGATTCATCTTTGAATACTTAGATAATTCACTAAAGGTCAATGATAAACAGGATATAATACAAGGCCCCTGAAACCGAACATTTCTCTTTAATTATAAACTGTAATTTACTTTCCAGTATTAAAACCAACAAACAAACCAATCAATCAATCAATCACTTAGCTGGTAGCTTTAAAACCAACCAACCGACCTAAAACACGCTCTCTCGCTGGACAACCCCCTCAAAGAACATCTATTCCCCTGATTCCCTTGGGTTTGACCCCTACTTACCACTTACTACCCAGTAGTATAGTTGCGAGTAGCGGACTTATAAATTTATTCTTGACGTTTGCACATAATGACTGTGCATCCATCAAAAATTGGCTCCGTTGCCGGGGAATCAGTCGTCGGATAGTTGTTCTTTCCCTCCCCTTTCTTTTTCTTTCTTTTCCCTATGTCATTACCCATTACGCATGCATGGACAACGCGATTTCTGCCCCTGTTTGGAGGAACGGAGGGAGAAGACCCTGTACAGCACTACCGAAACTTCCACCACCTCTGCCACCACATCAAACCGGAGAACGAAGTATTAGAGGAATTTAAGCTGAAATGCTTTAAATTCTCTCTAACAGACTTTGCCACGATATGGTACTACACATCCACCGCTTGCAGTGCAGAACGTTTCGTAGACCTCTGCGTTCCGTTCCTGAAAGAATTCTCCCCACCATCTTTACGCCAAGAAACCCGTGAGAAGATCATGAGCCTTCATCAATCCCGGGATGAGACTTTGGACGAATACTACATGAACTACGATGCCATCGTCTCAAGCTGCCCGCACCATGGATTTACGAAGAAAGTTCTTCTCCAAAAATTTCTTCGTGGGATGAGGGCCGAAGAGCTGGGAAGAGTTAACGAAGCTATGAAAAGGTCTGCAACAAACTTCACCGTTGCAGACATGTGGTGCCTTATAATCGGCCTGGCCGCTGCCACAAGACGAGTACCCCAAACTGACGAGGAAATGCAGACAGAAGAAGCTGATCCTGAGGCTGATGGCGAAGAAACCACCGAACCGTCGGAAGAGACTCCTGAACCGTCTGAAGAATCAGACATGGAAAGCACCGGAAGCAACGAAGTAGCAGTCCAGAACACCACTGACGAACTGCCCAAGCCATACCCGACTATCATTACCCAGGCAGCTGAAACTATCTACGATCAGTTCTTCACGAACCAACATAACGAGGCAGAACCAAGCCTCATGAGGCCTTCCCAACTTTTCCCCTTAATTAATGAGCAAGTCGCCGTGAACTATGCGATCCAAGAAGAAGCTCAAAGGAGAATGGGAAAAGCACCTCTGCAGAATGACCCCTCGATGGAGCATTGCTATGCCGCAACCGGACTAGGCAGTCCCAAATACAAAAACTTCGAAAGGCTGGTAGTGAAAGGTCCATCACCTCCTCCGGGGTATTGGAAGGAAAAAATCCCGAAACAAAGGAGTCCTGACCAGAACATAACATCCGGCAAGAAGTCAGGAAGAAGCAACACTGGAACGGTGGTGAAGTTTGACCTCAGCCACCCATGGGACCCAAACCAGTAATCCACAACGAGGTATCGTCGAGCCAACGACGTAAAACAAGTGCACTGGTCGGGAGGTAACCCGACACTATCTTACTTTTCCGCACTTTAATTTCTGTCATTTAAATTCAGTATTTAGTTTTAAGCTTGCATGACTTTTGAACTAAGGCACGCCTTCGTTCAAAAGTGGGGGGTGAGAACCACCTATGTACATAAATAACATGCAGCTGGTTTTTTTCTTTTTTAGTAATAGTATCTTTTTGAAAATATGAACTTAAGAATGTGAAAAAGATAAATCGTAATTCATGCATTAACCTTGTGAAAATTCAACTGTTTAAAAACTTAGAATGTAACTTTCCATTTGTCTTTTGTGCTGAGATAACTAGGGATGTGGAGTTGACATAAACTGCCCTAGAGAGGATTGGCAAGCAATCGAAGGATCAGATCAAACTATATGGTTTTCGAAGTCAGTGGAGGCTGCACTTCGGGTTTCAGTGAAAATTGAAGTCATCTCCGCCATGCAATGCAAAAGGCGAGGACGGGAATCAGACCATCCTATCTCCGGTCAAAGTAGCCGAGAAAATAGATGAGCGACCCTCATCTTGACCCGCGCGAAAACGACAGTCAAAGTAGCCGAGAAAATAGATGAGCGACCCTCACCTTGACCCGCGCGAAAACGGCAAAAACGAGAAGAGCGGGGAGGTATTTCCATAGGCTTGCGGGCGATGATTGGACCTCCCAAAAAGGCTCGAGAAAATGGACTAGCAGTCACAAAAAGGCGAAAAGCTCAATGAAGCAAATCAAGAGGCCAAAGGCCCAAAATTGTGAAGGTTTTAACCGAACAAAAAGTGAAGAACTCAAAAAGTCAAAACAAAGGCCAAATGCCGACTCACTACAAAAGCAGTCCCTCGCCAAAAGAAAATTAAAGTACTCAAACCACTGAAACCTGAACCGAATCACGTGCTAGAGAAAGCTACCAGAGAACCATATAGTGCGAGATGATCCCAAGATTGCAGTCCAGGAGCCTAAAAAGGGCTATCTCCCGAGACATCCAATATAATTTGCATCTCGGCACGAAGGTACACGTATTAAGTTTCATCTATTTATTTATATAGTTCAATTTGGTAATAAGTAAGCAATGCATGAATTAGGATAGATCGAGTACCACAGTCTAATTTTCATATTTCAAAGCCAACTTAGAGTACAGCCCTTGAATAGCATTGTTCGGGACGAACAACTAAAAGTGTGGGGGTAATCTGATGGACCAAAATTATACGAATCAGAAACACAGTATAACCCCCTTATTTAGACATTTTGTCTAATAAACTTTTGCTTGTTAGTTCAGATATATTTTTACAGGGTAATTCAGAGCTAAGAGAGAATACACTCTAAAGAGGAGCTTTTTAAGCAGAAAAGATGTTACGAGTCAATCCAAGGTCAAGATCATATGCCGACTGAAGAAATATCAGGGATCCTGACGTTGAAGCACTCGTAATAAATTAATCATAAGAATCAGGAGAGGAATCATGACAGCCCGGGGAAGAAACACATTGACAGTTTTGTGAAAAGACTGCACAAAACTGTACAAAACTCACATATGGGCAAGGTGACCGGCCACTTGGGCAAGAGGTGACCAAGGGAGGAGCTCCTCCCCTTCCACCACCGGCAACCGGCGGCTCCTCCTCCCTTGACCGGCGGCTTTCCTTCTCCTCCACATGTCTCCTCCTCCTTCCTCCTCCTCTCCTTCCTCCATGTGTGGCCATCTCCTCCATCCATTTTTTCCTCCAATCACCATGCAACACTTGCCTCCATCTCCTCCTCCTCCCATGGCTATATAAGGAGGAGCTCATCCCCTCATTTCAATCATCCCTCACTTGTAAAAAAACACTTCTCTCTCTAAGTTATGTATTTGTAAAGTTTGGCTTTGGAAATAAAGGATAGCTCCCTTGGCGCTTCAACGGTTGTAAGTAATTCTTAGTATTTATTCAACTATTTTATTTCCTTAGTTATAATGTTTAGCGCGATGAATAGTAGCTAAACTAGTAGTTCGGTAGAAGGGGCGCACTTGTATTATAAAATGTTTTAAGACTATTAACTTAGTGTCTAGTCTTAGTATTCAAAACTTGTTCTATGTGCCATATATCAAGTCAGAGTTTCCAAGGTTGAGTGGAAGCTGTCACAAGCAAAACTTATCGAGGAGTTCGACTTATCTAAAACACCACTTGGTCAATAACGTAACTGGGAGATCAAGTGGATGCACTTACAGCTAAGATACTTCGAAAGAAGGAATTAGTTTTGCTTAGAACAAGTGTTGCTTTAAATGATGTTGCAAGTCTTGCGCTACGAAAGGGCCTCGATTCATCTTTGAATACTTAGATAATTCACTAAAGGTCAATGATAAACAGGATATAATACAAGGCCCCTGAAACCGAACATTTCTCTTTAATTATAAACTGTAATGTACTTTCCAGTATTAAAACCAACCAACCAATCAATTAATCAATCACTTAGCTGGTAGCTTTAAAACCAACCAACCGACCTAAAACACGCTCTCTCGCTGGACAACCCCCTCAAAGAACATCTATTCCCCTGATTCCCTTGGGTTCGACCCCTACTTACCACTTACTACCCAGTAGTATAGTTACGAGTAGCGGACTTATAAATTTATTCTTGACGTTTGCACATAACGACTGTGCATCCATCAGTCACCAAAGGACAATAATGCAGCTAGTGGAGCATCCACTAGCAAGCTTTGCTTGCAAGCAATCGCCCCCTCCGGGCTATATATTGAAGACGAGAGAGCTTGAGGAGACCATTGCAATTACACCCAATTCTCTCTCTCTCTAAAATAATCTTTCAGTCTTTCACGTACATACGTGAGTAGTGCCTATAAGGCACATAGTGTGTAACAGGTAACCCTTCGGGGGATGCCTTAGTATGTTCTTCAGGATGCCAACTTAGGCATACTTTATATGTATTTCAATTTTCATCAATAAAAATACCCTTCCACATACATCTTTCCAACACTTATCCAATGTTTACTACCTCCAAACCGGAAGCGAAGAAGCACGCAAATATCCCTGCACGTATCGATTTCCCAGAAATAAGTTAAGCTATGATCCAAAATGGATGCTACTTCCATCTTTCAAACCCAAGGGTGAACACACAAGAAGCTCTAGCGGATGGAGGCGGTAGGCAGGAGGCCGTAGTAAGTCCTCTGTGGTTCGCGTTCCGAGTGGAGGTGACCAGTGATCCCGGAAGAAAGAAAGAAGCGAAGGAATAACCGATCTGGAAACATGAGCTAACATCATAGATGGCCCGATATGCCGGATATGCTTCGGATCCCAAGGAGAAGAAGAAAATAAGCAGAAGGTAAGTGGAAGAAAGGTAAAACCAGTAGGGTATAATAAAAATGGAGACATTTTTATGGCTGATAATTTGGTGAAAATATACCAGATTGTAAATATGCTTTTTGATACGCTATCAAGCAATCCTGTGAGAATATTTCTTCGAAATAGTCTATATAATTCATTTTCTAAGTTGATATCAACTAGATTAAGATTTGATTGTTCAATGTCTTGATTAACATTTTTTAATAAATATAAAACTCTGAGTTTATATTCATTTTCTTGTTCAATAAAAATATCAAAATTACCATTTGACCAATTCATTTTTGGTTTTTAGTCGGATTGATACCAATCTGAGTCATAAAACCATTCATAATAGGATGCTCCTATTTCTAATTCATCATTTAGCATGATATCTAAATAATTGAATTTTTGTTCTAAATTCTGTTCAATCAGATCTAGAATAGTTTCTTTAATGTCGTTAGACACATTTTTTAGCAAATATAAAATTATAATTTTATATTCGTTTCCTTTGTATGTAATCATTTCATACATAGTTATTTCCTAGATTTCTCTGGGTTAATAATTTTTCGTCTGTTTTTGAACAGTTGATTTATAAGGCTATAGTGTTACGCAGGTTCTACCTAGTATTTCTACCAAGATTGAATACCTATTACGTATTTGTTCTCCATTTTTATTATACCCCACTGGTTTTACCTTTCTTCCACTTACCTTCTTCTTATTTTCTTCTTCTCCTTGGGATCCGAAGCATATCCGGCATATCAGGCCATCTATGATGTTAGCTCATGTTTCCAGATCGGCTATTCCTTCGCTTCTTTCTTTCTTCCGGGATCACTGGTCACCTCCACTTGGAACGCGAACCACAGAGGACTTACTACGGCCTCCTGCCTATCGCCTCCATCCGCTAGAGCTTCCATTGTGTTCACCATTGGGTTTGAAAGATGGAAGTAGCATCTATTTTGGATCATAGCTTAACTTCTTGCTGTGAAATCGATACGTGCAGGGATATTTGCGTGCTTCTTCGCTTACGGTTTAGAGGTAGTAAACATTGGATAAATGTTGGAAAGGTGTATGTGGAAGGGGTATTTTTATTGATGAAAATTGAAATACATATAAGGTATGCCTAAGTTGGCATCCTGAAGAACATACTAAGGCATCCCCCGAAGGGTTACCTGTTACACACTATGTGCCTTATAGGCACTACTCACGTCTGTACATGAAAGACTGAAAGATTATTTTTAGAGAGAGAGAGAGTTGGGTGTAATTGCGATGATCTCCTCAAGCTCTCTCGTCTTCAGTATATAGCTCGGAGTGGGCGATTGCTTGCAAGCGAAGCTTGCTAGTGGATGCTCCACTAGCTGCATTATTGTCCTTTGGTGACAATAAGTATTCTATTCCACCGAAAGCAGAGTTGTCTGATAGTGGAGAAAGTGGGCGGCTCGGCGTCCTGCTTTTGGATTTGGTTCCAAAGTCTTTGAGGTGGTCCCTCCATTATCTCTACTTGTAGAGTTAGTGCTGTCTACTGAAGCTTTGTCTTCACCTTGGCAGATGTAACACTCGTGCTTTTCAAAAAGATATCGGGCATCTTTGCAGAATAAAGTCATCGTGGTCGGGCCCACTTTAATTAATTCGTTCTTGAATACAGATTCCATTTTGGCGCATTTCCTAATATCATCATTGCAGATCTTGTTCTTCAACCAGCTGGTGATGAGGCAATGGTCAGTAGAATAATTAACCTTAACTTTTGACTCTGCATTGAGGGACAAAAGTTTCCTGCAGACGTTTTCCAGTCTGGCTGCTCTGAATTTGGTGATCTCCGTGAGTTCTGGGAAATCATCTTTCATGACGTTCGGTTCCAGAATGTCTTTCTTCTTGGCCAGGCCAATTTCCATATAATAATACGGACAATGGACTGTTGACTATTCCCAGTCTGGGATCGAGCTTGTAACGTTGATGTACAGTGGCTGATCGGTGGCATTTAGGGTTTTAGTCCTATAATTTTTAATGGCCTTAACCATTTCCTTCGGGAAGAGCTTGAGTTCCTGAAGATTAGCGATTGGGTAAATGTTTTTTACCAAGCCTGCTTTGAAGCTTGTTAGACAAGCTCGGGGCTAGTTCCTTCAATGAAGTTGAAATAACTTCTGGAAGTTTTATTGTTAGTGAAGAACTTTTATGCGACAAGGTTGCTTTGATCAGCTGCACGAGCTTTGGACCAAAGAGTTTTGAAGTCTACGAAACTGCATCCTTCGAGCATGTCGTGCTGCTTTCTTATTCTGAAGAGTTCTTCTGCTTCGTTAATTGGACTCGAAGCCTTTCTCTTGATGTTTGACCTTAAGATGAACAAACTTTGTTTGGCGAGGTCAACAGCCTCCACACTTTTTTGTGCATCCTCAAGTGTCTTGAACTTCTTGTAGGTTACTGAGGTACCTTTGATGAGGGAACTGACTTCTCCCCAATCGGTGTAGATTCCTTCATGATCGCCATTGTATATGGCATAGTAGTTTCTGTTGAGATCCTTCTCAACCGCCTTCTTGTAATCAGATACAAGTCTTTGAGATTCCAGTGGGGAACCTTTATAAGCTTCCATTGGGAAGTTTTTGTAGTTGCAAGTGTAGAGATATCTACTAGCTTGCTGACGAGAGGTACCCGACTAGTTGAAGCAATGAACGCTTCTGGGGTTGTTTGAACAACCATCTTGCTTTTTGGCAAAGCAACAGTCGATAACGGATTTGTAACTCTTTACCGGCAGCCGTTTGCTCCGGAGTAGTTTCCGATTTGGAATTATAAAAATTCCCTGATTTAAAAATAGCCGTTGTGGCCTGTTGAAACTGTGTCAATAGAATCTTCTTGGACCTGGTGGCCTCAATCTTAGACTGCAAAGTCTGAATTTTCAGCTCGATGAGCCTTTCTTGGAGCTCTAGCTCTCGAATACTCTCCTTGGAGCTATATCTCTCACAAGGTGTATCAAGTGTTTGATTTTGGTGTGAGGAATGAAGTGGTGAAGCACTCAATTTATAGGAAGGTGAGAGGGGCAAAACGCGGGGTGCCTTTGGTTTTCCTTTGGTGGTATTACTTGCAAGTTGGTCTTTCTGGAAAAGAGAAAGAGTAAAGCAAGTTTCTTTACACGTGTGATATTCTCGTGTCATAAAGTCTGTGAGTGAATTCTTTTCTCCAGCGAGATGCTCGACCTCGAACTGATAGTGTGCGAACTACATTTTCCATCTGATTAGACGACCTTGTTTGTTATCACCTGTAATCTTAGTTCTAAGAAAGAATGTGAAGTTATTATTGTCAGTTCTAATAAGAAATTTAACAAGGAGTTAAATAAACAGAGAACTTTTCAATGACTCGCTTGACCGCGAGGTATTCCTTCTCATTACTATAGTAATTGAGTTCTGCTGGTTTGAAAGATCCGGAGGAGTACCTACAAATCTTTTCACCATCAAGGGTTTTGGCTTTCAAAATGCCACCCCAGAAATTGTTAGAAGCATCAGTTTCAATGATTAAACTGTCTTCATTATTTGGTAAATAAAGTTTAGGGAAGTTACCTAATTTTTTCTTTACCTTTTCAACCTAGTTGGTGTCGGAGTCTGTCCAGTTCCAAACTGCGTCTTTCTTAAGTTTAACCTGTAAAGGTTTCCTGATTTCTGCAAGCTTATGGATGTAAGCTTCTGCATAGGTTAGGACGCCAAGAAAACGTTGTAACTGTTTCTTGTCTTCAATCTGATTTGAGAATCTTTGAAGGTTTTCCAGAATATGATTCTGTGGGGTATGCGTACCCTTGTTTATTTCTAGACCTAGGAAGTTAATCTTTTCTTTGAAGAGATTTGCTTTCTTCTTTGAAAGGATAATTCCATATTGTTGAATGGTTTTGAGAACCATTGGAACATGTTTGTAATGTTCTTCTTCTGTGTTGCTAAACACCAATATGTCATCCACGTAGACACAACATATCTTTTCCAAGCCTCTGAGGGCATTCTGCATGTGCCTCTGAAATATCGAAGGGGCTTGCTTGAGACCAAAGGGAACTACATTCCATTGGTAGTCCGTCAGGGCATAGTCCTCATCGAGTAGTACTTGCCAGAAACCACTCTTGCAATCAAAGCTGCTGAAGATTGTCTTCCCTCGGATTAGGGTTAGCAGTTCTTGCATGCATGGTAGATTGTGACTATCGCCAATTATTGTTGCGTTGATTGCTTTGTAGTTGACGACCATGCACTTTTTTCCTCTTCTCTTCTCTGCTTCATTCTCTATTAGGAATGTGGGAGACATGTGAGGTGATCGGATAGGTTTGATTAACCTAAGATCAAGGAGTTCCCTAATTTGCTTAGAGAATTCGATTCTGTCATGGGGGCTGTACTTCATTGGTTTAACCCGAATGACAGTATTGGGGTCTGTTAGCTTAATGCTAGCAGTCATCTATTACTTAGACATAACAGGGCCTATAGGATTTTCTGAACAGACTTTGTCTAATAAGTCTTCAATTGATTTCAATTTGTGTAAGTTCAAATTGAATGTTTCTTCTGTAACCCTCCCCTCTTTAAAAGTGGGTAGATCAATGATAGTGTCTTTACTAACATTGACTGGAGTTGGAGTAATGATTTTTGAATTCTTTTTCAAAGATTCCAAAAAACCTTTCTTCCCGAAAAGCATTGCTTTTCTGACCTTAGTCACATAGACTATTTGCTTTTCGTTGGTTTCTTCATTTCTGAGAGTGAAGGCAACTGTATCGGTCCATTGAGTAAATGGTCCATACAACTGGATGAAGTTGTTTCCAAGTAGTAGGTCCATAACTGATTCTTGCTGATAAATCGTGGGGATATGGAATATCTCACCAGCTATCTTGATTTGTAAGTTTTTACAAATCTTGTTGATTTTAACTGATTCCCCGTTAGCAATTCTTACCGAGATAGGTCTTGAGGAATTTTCCCAAAGTTCTGCTGGTATGATGTACTTGCTTGCGATGCATAAGCTTACGTCTGTGTCGACATAGCAATGAACGTGGAACATTTTAAATCCAGTAATTTAAGTTGTCCTTTGATGTAGATGGAGTTTGCATTTGTCATGTTGACAGATGTCAAATCCTCTTCGGGTTCTATCCTGACCGGAATGTATTTCTTGACATTCATATTGATCTGAATATCTTCTTTGATTTTTATGATCTTTTTTTTTTTTGAAAAGTAAGCTGACTCCAATCTTTGAGCGTAGCTTGTTTCATTCTGAGTCCGTGGAATCTTCGTCCTCTGAAGAGTAAAAATCTTCTTTGAAGGTGAATACTGTATCCTCGTTTGGATAGTATTCTTCGACAAGTTCATATCCATTGAAGCCAGCTTCGATGATGAGCTTAAGTTTGTTTGGAAACTTTTGCTTATTGGGGCACTCATTTGCATAGTGTCCTTCTTCACTGCAGATCCAGCATCTGCAATTGGGCTTTCCTTTAGGACAAAATCTTTTCCTTTCAGATTTTTCCATAGCGGGCTTTCTGAAATATTTGCCTGGTTTAAAAGGCTTTCTTTTCTTCTTCCAAATCTTCTTGTATTTGGATTTGTATTTCTTCTTGAAATACATCTTGGATGTGGGCGTACATCCAAAGGTGTTGACTTCGTCAACAAGCTCAGAACAACAGGTTTTGTTGAACTTTTTAAGCTATTTCTGTTTGTCGAAAAGATCACAGACATTTTTTATCTGTTCTGCGACAATACGAACGGCAAGTCCTAAGGACTAGATAGTAGTTGCTGTCTTCCTTTTTCTGAATTCCTCTAAACTTTTATCTCCGATGATAGGAATTTTTGTGAGGAATTGTTCGATAAAGGCTGGGTATTCAACCTGAGGTAGTTTGAAGAGATTCTTCTCATAATCGCAGGTGAATTCCTTAAAAGAGCAAATGTTGCAAATTTGTATCTTTGTAAGCCTTTGTCTAGCTTTTTCTTCTTCCTTCAGGGTTTCTCCTTCTTTATCCTCAACCATGTTGAGCCCAAGGAAGATTGTATAGAGACTATCTAGAATCATATCTAGCATAATTTCTCCTGTCCAGTTTTCGTTCCAGTTTGTTTTCTTAAAAAACTCTCTGACGATTCCTTCTGACTTATGTACAACAAGGAGTAAAACCGTGCTACCCATTTGGCAGTCATCAATATTTGACTGAACTGTGAGACCAATTCCCGTAGCCCATCTGTCAATTATTTCTTTTCTTTCATCCATGTTGTTGATACAATCGATGTTGATTGTTCCGGCAGGGATGTTTTTCTCTGGGATTGTGCTTCCAGAGTTTGTGGCGAAGGGTCTCTATCGAGGCCTATATCTTCTTTCTGTGGTAGTACTAGATTCTGCTTCTTCTCGCATGGGTCCTAAGTTTCCCATTTCGATGTCTGGTTCTTCAAAATCGGATTCTTCTTGGTTAACCGTAACAATTTCCTTAATGTTATAGTTGTATCTAACGCAAAGGTCTTTGCTTTGGAATTTGACGCAAAGTTCGTCTTCTTCTAAATCCATCAGTTGTACAAGTTCTGTACAATCATCATCCTTGATTGATATTTCAAAGAAATATCTTTCAAGATGATCCGTGATGGAAGTCATTTAGTGGAGCTGAAGGGCCAAGTCAGACTTTTGGGATCTTTAGAACTTCCTAGGTTATCGTTTCCTACCCTGAAGTTTGGGTAAGGGTATTTGTGAAGGTCGACTGTCGTAGCGACTCCTTTATCTTTTTCTAAGACAATTTGTTTTTGGTTTTTCGTGCTGTCAAACTTCTTTAATGATCTTTGCACTAGCGGCTTCAATAAAGTTCTCTAATCTTAGGGTTGATTCTCTAAGATGGTCATCCACTTCTCTAAGGGATGGGTTTGCCATATCATCCGATAACAGCTCTAATTGTAACTCTATTTCTTCGAGTTTGTCTTCAAAATCCTTCATCCTTTCTTCAATGAGAACGGCTAGGTAGATTTTATTTTTGATTTTTTCTAACTCTTGGTTTTGGGAAACCATGATGTCTAGGATGTCAATGCTGTTGATGCCATGACTATCCCCCCTTTTAATAAGGTCTTTAAGTTTGTTAAAAACGCTAGGGTTTTTACTAAACTGTTCGGATTCGTCTTTTTCTAATTCTAGAAAGAACTAATCTTAGAAATCTTAATCTAGACTCTAGCGAGTACTTGGTTGATGTTGTTTCCTTGACTTATTAGGTTTGGAAACGATGGTTTGTCTGTGCTGAAAACGTACGTGATGTCTCTAGTCTTTTTTGTTTCAAGATTCTTGAAGTTCAAGATCTTTCCTTTCTCGTAGATGTGCGGACCATCTATAGCGGAACCGGCTTTGCTGGTGCTCATTTTAACTAGTCAGACTGTCAATCTGATATCCAATGTGGTCAATTCTTTTTGACATGTTCGTGAGAGCGTATTTGTCTAAAGTAGGGTGTCTGCTACTTTGTCCTATTTCTAACCGATTGTTAGAAATGCTTTTTCTAGGTTTCTGGCCTAGATAATCTTTTTCTCTAGCAATGTCGATTGCCCAAGATTTGTCATCAGAAGATAAGTCACAAAACTTATTTTCTTCAATGTTTCCAATATTGGAAAAGACATTGTCTATTTCAATATTAAGGTTTTCTTTGTAGTCTATCGAGGGATGACTATTGGTTAATGCATAACCTAAAAGATAAGTAATCGAAAATACCTTATCTCCATTGCGCATGAGGTTGGATTTTTCGAACTCATGTGCAAGGTTGAGAACCTGGTCTAGGTTTTGTGTTTCCAGGCTTATCACGTACTTCGGATAGACTGTGAACATGAACTTGCCAAAGGCTAAGTTTCCTTTTGCTGCTCCTAAGATGCAGTCTTGGCGGCTGATGATTCTGTTGTCGACCAACGCCATTTTGATTGGTGTGTCCAGTCCATTCTTGAATTGAGCTTTTACCAAGATTTTAACTGCTCCAATGTGTAGCATGTTGATCTTTTTCCTGATGTCTACAGGGATTTTTCTTAACCGTGAGTTAATTCCAACACGTGTTAATAATGGTAAATAAAGGTTACCTTTAGTTTGAGAGATGTCTACAGAAATTTCTTCAGTGGACATGCAATAAAAGATCTCATTCTTTCTAGACAGTGATTTTGTCAATGTCTTAAATAAATTAGGTATGTTGAATACCCTATCTTTTGTTAACCTGGTTTTACCTTAGCTATTTCAGTTAACTATAAGTGTTCTACAGTTACTTCGGAACTAAATCTTCTTTCATTTTCTGCACTGAAAATTTGTAAATCTGAATTACTAGATTCAGTTATTTGTGAGTTGTCCTCAGCGTCTACCTAATTTATTTCTAAATTACTCATTTGTAAAAAGTTAAAACTATTTATATGGGACCCGCTCTGATACCAATTATAACAATAAGGAAACTGTTATGGTTAATGTGATGCATGATGATGCATGTGATGCATGAAGCATGATGCATGATGATGATGCATGATGATGATGATGCATGATCCATGATGCCTGATGATGATCATGATGATGATGCATGATGATGATGCATGATGCATGATGATGATGATGATGCATGATGGATGATGATGATGATGCTGCATGATGATGATAATGATGATGCATGATGCATGTATGATTATGATGATGATGATATGATTCATGATGATGATGCATGTGATGCATGATGATGCATGATGATGATGCACGTGATGCATGATGATGCATGTGATGCATGATGATGATGATGAGTGATGGATGATGCATGATGATGATGATGATACTGCGTGATGGATGATGGTGGATGATGATGCGTGATGGATGATGATGGATGATGATGCGTGATGGATAATGATGATAATGATGATGATGCATGATGATGAATGATGATGATGATGATGATAATGATGATGCATGATGCATGCATGATTATGATGATGATGATGATGATGATATGATGCATGACGATGATGCATGTGATGCATGTGATGCATGATGATGCATGTGATGCATGATGATGCATGTGATGCATGATGATGCATGTGATGCATGATGATGTATGTGATGCATGATGATGATGAGTGATGAATGATGATGATGATGATGATGCATGTGATGAATAATGATGCATGATGCATGCATGAATATGATGCTGAAGATGCATGTGATGCGTGATGCATGAAGCATTATGATGATGATGCATGATGGATGATGATGGTGATGATGCATGATGATGATGTTAATGATGTGATGTTCCCATGAATGGCATGGCTTTGGCAAAACGGCTTTAGACAGTTCGAGCAGGAGTTCAAGGAGAATTCAACCTCAGACTGGAACAGAAGTACAGCGTGCAACAGACGTAGGAAGATTTGCGTATCCAGAAGATCGATGAGATTATCTGATTGGGATCAATTGAAGAGTCATCATTAAAGATCAGATATTCAAATGAATATCTTCAGCTTAAATTCGAGAATATTGGATGGCTTGGCACGGAAGTAATCTCCAAAGATTGGATATGGAAGAGATTGAATATCTATAAAATATTTAGGAGTATCTCCAAAATATTTGACAAGAATATTTCGATCTGAAGTCGGCCAGCGAGGAATTTGAAGATTCAGATATTCAAACGAATATCTCCTTTACGATTGGATTGGCTGACTTATCGTGGAAGAATTATCAAGATCTTCCCAAAGATTGGATTGGAAATATCCATCAAATATTTAGGAATATTTCCTAAATATTTGATGAGGATATTTGGAACAGATTTGGATCTCGCCCATGCAGATAAATACAAGGCTAGGGCGACCATATCTGTATCGCTTCCTGAGTGAAAAGAAAACACGAGAGCATTCGTGAGATTGGAGGAGGAGCGACGGCCGGCTGAGTATTCCACACCGGCATATCAACGGTGAAGAAGCAGTCTGTTCAGGGTGCTGTTCAGACTGTTCTTGAAGAACTACCAAACGCACACACACGTGATCAAGACACGTCTTCGAGAGAAGGCGGCAGGGCTTCTGGGAGGTCCAAGACTAGGTCGAGAGGGAAGTCTCGTCCTACCCATAGGGGATCGAGGTGAGCTGCGGTGAACCGAGATTGCAAATCCGAGAGACGGAGTGTTAGAGGCTAGACTATTACAAACAAGGCGTTGTGTAAGTGTAAGTCCACGAATAGCTCTAAACTCGTAATAAGATTTGTGTCCCTTTTAGGGTGTGGCAAGCCCCCCAGAGTAGGCAAGGCCTAACTGGGTATCATATCGTGTGTGCTCCTATTTGTTCTGTTTACGGAACTGTCTACTAAGGTGTTCCAGTCTCTGGTAGAACACAACCTGGAACTGTCCAACAAGTGTTCGAGATGCAGTTCGAACACCATCTGGAACTCATCTTGAACATACAACAGAATTTCAATTGGTATCAGAGCAGACACTCGACATACAAAGTGCGATCCGACAAATGTTCAAGATGAGTTTGAAGGAAGGACTGAGTACTTACCGACCACCATTGCTTGAAGGGCCAAACTATCTCTACTGGAAGTCCAAGATGAAAGTCTTTCTGAAATCTCTCGATGAAAAGGCTTGGAGAGCTGTGTTGGTTGGATGAATAAAACCCACGATGGCCAACCCTGGAGGAGTAGCTGTGCCAAAACCTGAAGCTCTGTGGATTGATGCAGATGAAAAAGCTGCTGCTGGAAACTCAAAGGCCTTGAATGCAATTTTCTTTAGAGTGGACGAGAACGTGTTCAAACTTATTGCTGAATGTGAGGTTGCTAAGGAAGCATGAGATATTCTCAGAATAGTCTATAAGGGTCCAGACAGTGAATATAACAATGAAGGAGAAGAGCATGAGAACGTCAATCTCGTCGAACTTGTAGTCACTATTGAAGATTGCAGTGAGACAAGTAGAAATCCATACTCTAGTGCACTGTCTGAACAGCCTGTTGACGACGCATCAAGCAGTGATGATGAAGGACTTGCTCATGAGACCTCGACAGAGACGTACAAGGAACTCTATGAGAAGTGGCTATTGGTGATTGATCTGAACAAGAAGCTCACAGAAACAGTGGCAAGCCTGACAGAAGAAAAAGATAAAAAGTGGCAGGAGGTTGAACACCTCGTTGCACAGAAGGTGGAACTGCTTGACACCATATCGATTTTGAAAGTTGAGATGGAGAAAATTAGAGAAACAAATCCTACAGGCTTGGTGAAGCTAAGAAGAAAGAATGTTGACTTGACCGCAAAGAGGTCCATCTCCTGAACAAGGTAGAATCCCTGGAGTTACAAATCAAGATGGAGAGAGATAATCATGCTGCTACTATGAAAGAATTGAGTAAGTTCAAAAGATCGGCGAAGATGCTAGACTCATACCCAAAGAACTCGGAATCCATACTAAGATCCCAAAGAATTGAAGATGGACATAGAGGTCTCAGCTTCAATGGTAAGAGTGGCTCAGATAAGACTTCGTCTGTTAAGGCAAAACTGAAACTTGCCCAGAGAGTAGAACAGTGTGTAAACCACCACCCTGAGAAGCAGATTGAGAATCAAGGAAGAAAGCAGCTCATGCCCAACCGTGGAAAACATGGTACTGAATGGCGGAGAAACAATCATACATGTTGGTATTACTATCAGATGGGGCACATCAAATCGAGGTGCCGACTACTTCTAGCTGAGCGAAAAGTAATGGAATCCAGAGTCACCCCTCGAGTCAAACAAGTATGAAAACCAAAAACAAGGAAAGAAGTGTGCTTCATTGCTCTTAGCTCATTCAGTCACATGAAAAAAGAATGCTGGTACCTCGACAGTGGATGCTCAGCTCACATGACAGGTAATTCTCAATATCTCATTAATGTTAAATCTATTCGCAAGCGTCAGTTTGTCACTTTTGGAGATGGAGGGAAGGGCCAGGTGATCGGCTGTGGGACATTGAAGGTTCCGGATCTACCTGAGCTCGAAGATATCCTCCTAGTGGATGGGTTAAAGGTGAACCTGATCAGTATCAGTAGATTGTGTGATGAAGGACAGTCGGTTACATTCAGTCGTGATTCCTGTCAAGTACTGGATAGGAATGGAGACACACTGATGGAAGGAAGTAGGTCATCAAACAAAAGCTACTTCCTAGGCACAGTTGGAACAGGAGTTACCACTGTCTGTCCGACAAACACGATAAATGAGATGGAATTGCAAGGGCTAGGTATGGTGTCCTCTTCTGGAAAGGTGAAAGATGAAGTTGCCCTAAACTCAGTTCCAGAAGATGATAAGGTTAGAGGTGGGACATCGTCTGAAACACCCATTCAGACCAAGTCTACAGAAGATGAAGTTCCAGAGGGAGGTCAAGGTGATGAAGCCACACCTACTCCAGCTGGGACACTTGACAATGCACATGCGTTGGAACCCTCATGGAGAATTATCAAGCATTATCCAATCACTGAAACTATTGAAGATCCATCTGAAGTAATGAAGAGTCGAGCGAATGAGATCAAGTATCGAGAACTGACTGCATGTTCATCCAGTCCGAAGAATGTCAACAAAGCATTTAGTGATGAGATTTGGGTGGTGGCCATTCACGTGGAACTGGGAGAGTTCACTAGATCTGAAGCATGGGAGTCATATCATCTTGCGGATAGTCACGAACTGAAGAAGACTATGTACGGACTCACACAAGCGCCCAGAGCATGGTACGAGACGTTCCTCATCGACCATGGCTATGAGCAAGGGGGAGTAGAGAAGCAGCATATGTTCGTCATGAGTACACAGAAGCAGCATATGTTCGTCATGAGTACACAGAAGCTGGTTGGACAGTTTGTGAGACGGATGCAAAAGGAGCTCCAGCTGATCATGGTGGGAGAGATGAAACACCTTCCTAGAACACATGCTGGGAGAGCAGGAGAGCATCGCTACAGGAGAGCAAGAGAGCATCGCTGCAGGGAGGTGCTGCACTCAGTTCCTATGGATGAAGCAGAATCTGTCTGAACACGGAGTGGAATGGGTGAAGAAGTTTCTGCCCAAGAACCCAGTACAACACTCCATGATCAGATATCACTTCATCAGAGAGCTAGTGGAGAAGAAGTTCATCACATCGAAACACATGACAAACGCCGCTCAGTTCGAAACACTTAGATCCTCTCTGGGTCTGCGTGTTATCGCCAACTAAGTGTTCCAGAAGGAGGTCAGCCAAGAGCAGAATCCCAGCAAATCAGATGGGTTGACCTACCAAAGAAAAGGGCTGGAACAGATAGTACATGGTTGGAACTGATTACTAAATTCAACCTATTTGCAGTTTTATGAGGCGTTGGAACATATATACAAATTGTATTAAATGTCATCAACAACAAAAATTTCATTGCGTGAAAAGCGTACGTAGGACATACGCATTCCCAAGGAAGATAGCTCGACATAATTTTTTTTCTTGATATACCTCTGCAACAAAGAAATAACCAACAATAAAACATAACTTCACACAACAAATCTGCAACCCCTAAACTCCATCAGCAAGTAATCAAATTTTTGCAGTAAGTTTACAATCAAAGTTTACATTGCATATGCGGAAAACTTCTTACAATACAACATCGACCTCTGAACTCCATCAACAAGAAATCATGTTTTGGGAATAATTCACAGTCAAAATTTACATTGCATATAACTTGAAGGCAAACTTCTGACAATACAACATCGGCTTCTGAACTACAGAAAAAATCAATTTCAAGAAATTCAAATCAAAGACAACACTGCAAGTAAAGATCAAAGAAAAGTATCTTTCATCGAATATCAAAATTATCTAAAGAAGATGAAATTTGCATAGAATAATGATCTGCTACAAATCCCCAAATTGAACACGACCAAATGGAAAATTGCATCAACCGAACATTCGAATTCTGTGATTAGTCTCAATAACGAACCTTTGATTGATACCTTGCGTATCTGAGTGCCTTGGATATCTGTGTAATTCAGTCCGGGTGCATTTTTGATCTTCGGGGTTGAGGCAGCAGCTTCCTTCCCTCTGGAAGCTGTCAATGTAAACACAGTAGTAGATATCAATTATCAACTTTTTTGCAAATAAAAATGGTTCAAGTTGGAAAAGAAATAAAGAAGACACTAACTAGTACTATGCATTAGCACAAACATAAGTCACGAACAGAAAAGTAAACTACCCAAGTACTCTTCCACATCAGCTTTCACAATGCGTCCCTTTATGCTTGAGACAGATACCTACATTTGACATTACAGCTTGCAAGTCAGGAATGATTCTAAATCGCAAATTACTTAATTTTAATGCAGTGAATGGAGTTAATGATTCTCACGTTGTTATCTTCAGCCAATTTTCTCGGTAAAGGACTCGTGTACGATTTCCGGTAGGAGGAACCACAATATGTGCTAGAGCTTTTGCAGAGCTCAAACTTTTGGATTATTTGATCTCCTCCTTCTTAAATGGGGCAGGAGTTGGGGGTTGCTCAGCAGCCATGGCAGAAGCATCAACATGACTTTTGTGGAGTGTAATCCTTGAACTTTGCAAGAAAGTACCCTGAAAGGCTTTTCTCATCCGACTAGAGCATTTTTTAAGAGAGAAGGACACGCGCGTGCGCGTGGATCTCAGATTTCTCTTCCGAGATTGAACTCCCTCGTTCAGTCGTGCTCTCTCCTCCGTAGTCGAGCTCATCTCTCCCGTAGTCAAGCTCCGTCCTGTTGTCACCGACGGTCAGGTCGAGCTCCCTTCATCCGAAGTCATGTTTTGACCGGTCGTCACCCAAAGTCGATCTGAGCCCAATTCTGGCTGGTGTTGCTCGGATTTCTATCAGATCTGGTCGGTGTCGCTGTCTCGTTCAGATATGGGCGGTGTCACTGCCTCTCTCAGTTCCGGCCGGGTTGGAGTGGGTTTCAATTCAGATCTGGTCGGCTGTGGATCCTGGCAGCACTCTGGAGCTTCCATTCGGAGAAATCAAGTAATATGGGAGGAGTGAGAAGAGGCCTTTTATGGATACAATATTTCAGAGAGGAATTATTTAGTGTCTTCGTAGACAATATTCCAAGGGAAAGAGATGGAGTTTGGCTGAGAAAGCTTTTCAATCAAGACGGGAAAACACTGGATGTTTTTATTCCGATAAGAAAGAGGAGGGCTACGAGGAGCAGATTTGGCTTTGTAAGATACCAAACTTTGGAGGAAGCTAAGGCAGCAGTTCGAAGATGGAATGGTACTCCAGCAGGGAAGGGTAAGCTTGTTGTCATGCTAGCAGACAAGGAAGGCAAAGCTACCATTCAGGGAGTGAAGGAGGGCGAGCGGAGATTTCAGGTGGAAGGTCCTTTGGCTCAACTAAATAACTTCCATCACGGATCATCTTGAAAGATATTTCTTTGAAATATCAATCAATGATAATGATTGTACAGAACTTGTACAACTCATGGCTTTAGATGAAGACGAACTTCGCGTCAAATTCCAAAGCAAAGACCTTTGCGTCAGATACAACTATAACTTTAAGGAAAATGTCATGGTTAACCAGAAAGAATCCGGTTTTAAAGAACCAGACATCGAAATAGGAAACTTAGGACCCATGCGAGAAAAAGCGGAATCTAGTGCTACCGCAGAAAGAAGATATAGGCCTCAACAGAGACCCTTCGCCACAAACTCAAGAAACACAATCCCTGAAAGAAACATCCCTGCTGGAACGATCAACATAGATTGTATCAATGACATGGATAAAAGAAAAGAAACGATTGACAGATGGGCTATAGAAATTAGTCTCACAATTCAGTCAAACATTGATGACTACCAAACGGGTAGAACAGTCTTGCTCCTTGCTACACACAAGTCAGAAGGAGTCATCAGAGGGTTTATCAAGAAAACTGTCTGGAACAAAGATTGGACAGGAGAATTTATGCTAGAAAGTACTCTAGATGGTCTCTACACAATCTTCCTTGGTCTCAATATGACTGATGACAAAGAAGGAGAAACTCTCAAGGAAGAAGAAAAAGCCAGACAACGGCTTACAAAGATGCAAATATGCAATATTTGCTCTTTCAAAGAATTCACCTGCGAATATGAGAAGAATCTCTTCAAATTACCTTAGGAAGAATACCCTGCCTTTATTGAGAAATTTCTCACAAAGATTCCTATCATTGGAGAAAAAAGTCTGGAAGAATTCAGAAGGAGAAAGACGATTAACACCATCTACTCCTTAGGACTCGCAGTTCGAATCGTTGAAGAACAGATAAAAAACGTCTGCGATCTCTTCGACAAACAGAAGCAGCTTAAAAAGTTCAACAAAACATGTTGTTCTAAGCTTGTTGACGAAGATAACAACTTTGGATGTACGCCCACATCCAAGAAGTATTTCAAGAAGAAATACAAATCCAAATACAAGAAGATTTGGAAGAAGAAAAGAAAGCCTTTCAAACCAGGCAAGTACTTCAGAAAACCTATTAAGGAAAAATCTGAAAGGAAAATATTTTGTCCTAAAGCAAACCCAACTGCAGATGCTGGATCTGTAGCGAAGAAGGACACTACGCAAACGAGTGCCCCAACAAACAAAAGTTTCCTTAAAAAATGAAACTTATTATCGAAGCAGGCTTCAATGGATATGAACCTATTGAAGAATACTATCCGGATGAGGATACAGTATTCACCTTCAAAGAAGAAGAAATTTACTCTTCTTCAGAAGAATCTTCGAATTCAGAATGAAGAACTCTTTACTCAAAGACTGGAGTCAACTCTCCTTCTTCAAAGAGGAAAGTTCCATGAGCATTAAGGAAGATGTTCAAACCAATATGAATGTCAAGGAAGACATTCCTATTTTTGGTAAACTTGATAAAGAATTAAACTTAGTCAACAGGACTAACCCAAATTCTATCTACATTAAAGGACAGCTTAAGTTCAAGGGATTTAAAAAGTTTTAATGTACATTGCTATGTGGATACCGGCGCAAGCCTCTATATTGCAAGCAAATACATCATACCCGAAAAGTTATGGGAAAATACTGCCAATAACATCTCGGTAAAGGTAGCAAACGGAGAATCCGTTAAGATAATAAAAGTCTGTAAAAACTTATAGATTAAGATAGCTGGTGAGATATTTCATATCCCCACGATCTATCAACAAGAATCAGGAATGGACCTGTTACTTGGAAACAACTTCATACAACTGTATGGACCATTTACTCAATGGACTGATATGATTTCCTTCACAATCAATGATGAACAAATCTATATCACAAAAATTAAGAAAGCTATGGCTTTCGGGAAAAAAGGATTTCTTGACTCTATGGAAAACAATTCAAAAATCATCCCACCAACTCCTGTTAACATCTCTAGAGATGTCATTACAGAAAGCCCTACTTTTCAGAAGGGGGGGAGTTACAGAAGAAACATTCAATTTGAACTTACACAAATTGAAGAATATTGAAGACTTATTAGACAAAGTCTGCTCAGATAATCCAATTGACCCTGTTAAGTCTAAGAAATGGATGACTGCTAGCATCAAGCTAACAGACCCCAACACTGTCATTCGAGTTAAACCAATGAGGTATAGTCCCCAGGACAGAACCGAATTCTCTAAGAAAATTAGGGAACTCCTTGATATTGGGTTAATCAAACCTAGCCGATCACCTCACATGTCTCCTGTGTTCCTTGTGGAAAATGAAGCAGAAAAGAGAAAGGAAAAGAAGCGCATGGTCGTCAACTACAAAGCGATCAACGCAGCAACAATTGGCGATAGTCACAATCTGCCATGCATGCAAGAACTGTTAACCCTAATCCGAGGGAAGACAATCTTCAACAGCTTCGACTGCAAGAGTGGTTTCTGGCATGTACTACTCGATGAGGACTCACAGCTCCTCACTGCCTTCACATGCCCTGACGGACACTACCAATGGAATGTAGTTCCCTTTGGTCTCAAGCAAGCCCCTTCGATATTTCAGAGGCATACGCAGACTGCCCTCAGAGGCTTGGAAAAGATATGGTGTGTCTACGTGGATGACATATTGGTGTTTAGCAACACAGAAGAAGAACATTACAAACATTACTTCAGAAAACCCATTAAGGAAAAATCTGAAAGGAAAAGATTTTGCCCTAAACGCAAACCCAACTGCAGATACTGGATCTGTAGCGAAGAAGGACACTACGCAAACGAGTGCCCCGACAAACAAAAGTTTCGTTAAAAAATGAAACTTATTATCGAAGCAGGCTTCAATGGATATGAACCTGTTGAAGAATACTATCCGGATGAGGATACGGTAATGCTAAAATTACAAATAGAACATGGATGCATAACCCCCATGTGCCTTTTAAAAAGTTGTTCACCAGTAGGCAACCCTTTATGATAACCTTGCCAGATAAAAAATTTCACTTTGCGCGGGATAGGAAGTTTCCATATGCATCTCCAAAATCTAGCCATTTTATTCCTATAGATTGTTCTGCTCGATTCAGGTTGCCATCACCCTGAAACACCAAGTGTAAATTTTTATATACTGATTTCAAGTCAAGTATTCCTGAAGAGTGAAGCCTCCACTATAAGTCCCCTGTGATGTGGTCTTGTTGGCACCCATATTTTAGCATAGGAAGAGCCTTATAGAGTGCTCTCCATACATGGGATGGTTTAGAAGTGATGTGGGCCTCCAGAATGTGGCATTTGGAGTAGTATTTGGCTTTTACGACTCAGGTCACCAGCAATTCTGGGTTCTTTGCCAGCCACCAGAGTTGCTTTGTGAGATATGCCAGGTTGATATGCTTGAAATTATAAAAGCCCAGGACTCCCTCCTCTTTCTGCAATCTTAACTTCTCTGAATTTATCCAATGGACTCCTGCTTTCCTCCCGGAATGTGACCACCAGAATTCGTTAATTAGCGAGTGAATTTTTTTGACAACTTTTTTAGGTATCAGAAAACATGACAGCCAATACTGAGGAATATCATTTAGGACAGCTTGTACCAGCACTTCTTTTCCACCTTGAGAAAGTGTAAGAGCCTTCCAACTTCTTGTCTTGCTCCAAAGCTTATCTAGAATACCCAGAAAAGATTGAGATTGACTACGCGACAGAACAGATGGAAGCCCCATATATTAGGGGTGAGAAGGACCCGTCCCAACCCGGTTGAAAATTGGACGAATTTGAACCCGGCCCGGTACTAAATAAGTCGGTTTCGTGTTGCTCCTCGGGTTACCCATCCCTATAACCATATTAATATCGAATAGAATAATATACGAACCTGCCCACAATCTTAGAAGAAATGATGTCTACACCAACTCCTCCATCTTCCATGTTTGTCTTATAATGAAATTAAACTTATATTGACTGTCTTTACCTATTTAAAACGTAAAACTGAACTTTGTTGCAGCAAAGATTCAAGGAGGAAAAGCAAATGATGAAAACGTTTTGTCTTCAAATTTGTTTCAATATGAGCTTCACATCATTTTGTAACAATAATATAAGCTCAGTTTCTTTTCTTAGATTATTTTGTTTTACCTACTTGATATTTATGTTATAAGTCTATCTTTACGACGGGTTTGGGTTATCAAGTGCGACCCGGTCAGACTGTTCTTAGTTCACTCTCAATCCAAAGGATCTTTCATAAATGCTAAGATCTCTCGAATCCATCTCAGACTGTTATAAGATAATTTTAGAAATAACAAGCTGCCATCGGCAAATACCAAATGGCTGAAAACAGGGGCTCTGCGACATATCAAGACCTAATCTTTGATACTGATTCAGCAATGCTGTGAAGTACTAAGTGCACAACATAAATAAATAAGGCGATAGAGGGTCATCTTGACGAATACCCCTTCGCGGCTCTATTTCCTCAGAATGAGTGCCATTTATATTTAGGACGTATTTAACAGACATGACAATTTGCATTACTCTTCGTACCCATCTTTCAGTGAACCCCAGCTTTTGTAAGACCTGTTGTAGAAATTGTCCGTCAACTGTATCATAGGCTTTTGCGATATCAAGCTTCAAAGACCCATATATATTTCTTCTCGCTTTAGTATTTTTGATGAAATGAATGACCTCGTGCGAGATAATCAGATTGTCAGTTATAATCATGTTCTTCACAAAGGCACACTACTCCGGTGATATCACCTCATTCAAGAATAGTTGCAATTCAATCTCCAACTCATGAACATGCACTTTTGCCTCCAAGGCACAGCCAGCCAAACGATTTACAGTCTCCATCAACATTTCCCTACCCCGCTCCAACATACAGCAGCATTCATTTTCCCACATGAATGATGCAGGGCGGGTAGCGGTGCAGGTTGAAGAGCTGATGGCGCGCAAGAAGGGCAATATCAGGAATATCGGTATTTGGCATTCAGTGTCCAGAAATTCGCCATAATACCTTATTTCGAGTGGAAATGGGCCAACGAACGCAACTCACCGCTTATGCCGTGATGTATGGGCTTTTAGGCCTTCTGGGCCCGTTTAGTAGGCCGAATCAACATATAATTATCTTTAGCAGCATATAATTATCTTTTAGCAGCATAACAACATCTTTTTAGATTTTCTTTCCTAGTTTCGTTTTAATGTTTCATATTTAAACCCACCTTAGGGTTTTAGTTATTCATCTTATTTTTGTATCAATAAACATTCGTTTTTTGTTCTTGGTGGATTCCAAGCTTCTTTGGTGGATTCTAAGTCTTATCACGAATTCATTGCTGGTGAATTCACCTATCTTGCTTGTCACGCTGCGTCAGTTAGTATCGGAAGCAGGTCTTTCCCTGTCTCTCTTCTAGCTTGATCAGATGGCAGAACAACCTGTACCCAGAGCAGATTGTGAGAGGGTCAACGCGGACATAGCCGCAATCCTGGCAGCTTTGACAACACAGATGGCTGCTATGTCAACCCAGTTGATGAAATTGACGAGAGAGTCAATCAGAATGGTGGAGAGGAGAGAGCCCAGAGGGAAGCACCGGTTAGAGTTCCTCGTGTAGAGCGTGCGCGTGCGGTAGTCGTTGAGGACTCAAGTTCGGGTGAAGAGGATCCTATGCACAATGGGGGAGATGAAGAGGAGAATAGGTATGATAGCGATTATCGGGTGAAAGTTGATATTCCCCTGTTTCATTAAACCATGGTCGTGGAAGAGTTTCTTGACTGGCAGATTAAGGTGGACAGATTTTTAGAAGTCATGGGTGTCCCAGAAAATAAACAAGTGAAGATGGTGGCGATCCGATTGAAGGGTACCACTGCCGTGTGGTGAGATAAACTCGTGGTCCAAAGGAGGCGGCAGGGTAAGGCGCCTGTCCGAACGTGGAGGCGAATGAACCAGCTAATGTTAGACCGTTTCTTGCCTGAGGATTATGAGCAGATCCTATACAAGTTGTACCTTGATTGTGTTCAGGATAGGCGATCCGTGGCATAATATACTATTGAGTTTCTTTGTCTATCCGAGCGTAATGAGCTGAAAGAAACAGAAAATCAGAAGGTGGCCAGGTATATCAGCGGTTTGAAGGTTTTAATTCAGGAAAAGATGGGGTTGCAGACTGTTTGGTCAGTGGTAGCAGCATCTAGCCTAGCACTGAAGGCAGAAGCGATGAAGAGAGTCCCTCGGAATTTCTAGACTTTTCGTAAGTATCCCCCTCAGGGAGCTACGACAATCGGTGATGATAAGTGGAAGAATGTGATGGTGAAGGAGCAATACACAGGAAATAAGAGTATTGCTGGCCCTAGTAGTAGCACTTCTGGAGGCCCCCAGCCAAATCGTGGAGCAGCTCAGAAATCACCTAACCCATACACCAAATCGAGTAGAGACAAGTGCTATCGATGTGGCGGGCAAGGACATAGGTCGAATGTGTGCCCGACCTGGAGAACAGTAGCCATCCCAAAGGAAGGAGAGACTTATGAACCGGATGAGGATGACGAGTATGAAGGAGTTGAGTTTGTAGAGGAAGAGTCTACGAAAGTAGTGAATATCGTGCCGCAGAGAGTTTTTCTGACCACACCAGATGAGGGGCAGCGTAAGAACCTCTTTAAATCTCATTGTTCCATTATGAATAAGGTGCGTAATCTGATTGTAGACAACGGGAGCTCGGAGAACCTGGTATCGCAGAAGCTGGTAGACCACTTGAAGCTGCCCACGGAATCACATGAGAGACCATATGCGCTTGGTTGGGTCAGCAAAGGCTCACAGATCCGTGTCACGCGTACCTGCAAAGTTCCTATCGCCATTGGGAAGTACTATCGGGAAGAGGTACCATGTGATGTTCTTGATATGGACGTTTGTCATGTGTTACTTGGTCGCCCTTGGCAGTATGATAATGATGTCACCTATAGAGGGCGCGATAATGTGGTGTTATTTGCCTGGGAAAACATAAGATTATGATTACTCATGTTTCGAGTTTTAACAGACAACCGGGTAAGCAATCCAGCTTTCTGGCCATAGCACGCAACGAACAGGAATTTAGTGCTGATATTATAGAGGCACAGTTATTCTGCCCTGTGGTAGTGAAGGGGTTGCTGAGTACTGAGAAAGAAGAGGAGGTTCCTGAAGCCGTACGAGAGATATTGCATGATTTTGAGGAGCTGACGGCTGATGAGTTGCGCACTGAGTTACCCACTATGCGAGACATTCAACATCAGATAGATCTCATTCCGGGGTCTAGCCTAACGAACCTGCCACATTACCGAATGAGTCCTAAGGAGAATGAGATTCCGAGGGATCAGATACAGGATTTGCTGAAGAAGGGTTTCATTCGGGAGAGTATGAGTCCTTGTGTAGTGCCGGTCCTTCTTATTCCGAAGAAAGAAAATCAGTGGAGGATGTGCGTGGATAGTAGGGCCATTAACTAAATTACGATCAAGTATTGGTTCCCTATCCCTCGTTTAGAGGACATGCTCGACGAGCTAGCTGGTTCTAAGGTCTTCTCCAAAATAGGCCTGCAAAGTGGCTATCATCAGATCCGGATCAGACCTGGAGATGAGTGGAAGACGGCTTTCAAAAGCAAGGAAGGGTTATTGACGCGCGTCGTCTGACGCGTCAAACTTAAATTTATAAATCTCCTGCGACTACTAGCAAGCGGTAAGCAAGTATATTAAGACACAAGAGGAAAGACTAACGAAGATTTCAATCAGAGAAAGCATTCAGATTAGGGTTTCTATTATGACATGTTATCATTGACTGCTAAATATCAATTTCAAGTTTCTAAGTGTGGAATCCCGACAAAGATAATTCCTAAAGTATCCCGACAAAGGTGATACAACACATCTAACCCGACCAAGGTGTGAGATTTCTAGTTCTTTCCTAAATATAATAATCCGACAAATGTATTATTTTATCTAGGTGTTACGATCTACCTTTACGACAAAGTTTTCTGTAGATTTTAACGATAAGAATTAATTACTTGATTAAGCTTTGCGACTAAGCTTCCACTTAACTTCACAAATTAATTCATGTGATGAAGAACAAGAACTAGAGAAACATGAAATAGCATTAAGAAAAAAGTCTCAAAACATAAGTCACAACCTGCGAAACCCTAAACTGAATTAGGGGTTTAGCTACACATGATTGAAATAAAAACACAATGCATGATGAAAAGTAGAAAAATCGCTTCTCTCGTTGAAGGCTTTGTCTTCTCCTCCAAAGCCGTCTCGAACGTTGGACTATAGATGATGGAAACCCTAACCCAAGCTTCTTATCTATAATAAACTAGGTTTCCAAATCTAGTTTTGGGCTAGAATTATCAAATTTCGGCTCGCTGACGTCAGCATCTTGTGGCTCACCGCGTCTTGCCTCTACGTTACCACCGCATCCTGTGTTGACATTAGCGTCAAAGCTAATGTCTCTACCAGACGCGGTCCTCTCGGAGTCTGATTCCTCCTTTCTGCGTGCAGCTCTGACTTCGATTCTGGATTTGACCATCTAAATGGCCTCGGCTGCTCTCGGTGTCAACTAGAGAGTTGTAGGGAATTGAGTCATCTACGCAATGACGTGTGGCTCATATTTTTATGCTCAGTGGTCCATTCCCAGCACTCTGTCGAGCGTCCAAAGGTTTGTTCTGCCATTGTGATGTTTTCAGCATTAAATGCCGTCTTTTATGCGTATTTCTTCCTAGAGCTTCCGAAACACCTGAAATACAAAATAACACTAAAAAGTAATTGTTCACGTAATAAAGTGTCAAAATAAATGGGATTAGTTGATTCGATGAGTCGTATAAATACGACTCATCAAACCACCCCACATTTAAACTTGTTCGTCCCGAACAAGAACAAGTCATAGAAGGAAAATAAATATAACACCACAATTTTGTCGACGTCCGGGATAATACTACATGAACATGAGTTGCTAGTCTAAATTCTTCCTTTCCATGCATAGCTCAATCGTTACTAAAATCATCATGCTCAACTTGGAATAAACTTGATACATGTTACCTTTGAGCAGAAATTCAAACTAATTCGGATGAATGGGAGATAATCCTCTTTAGACCCATGATCTGCATTCGCTGTTCCAAACTCTAGTTATATGGTTATACTTCATTGCTTTTTTTGCACGTGATTCATTTGAGCTTCAACGTTTTTTGAGCTTTCTTCTTTCTTCTTTTGTTGGACAACTTTTTGTGTGACTTTCTTTGGCCTTTGGCTCTTGATGTATGAATGATGTACTTCACTTTTTTTTGTATAAACCTTCACAAGTGGCTGAGTTTTCTTGAGCTTTGCTCCTTCATTGTGAATAGCTTGTCCTTTTCTTCCTTTCTTTTGAAGGAGGTCCAATCATCGCCCGCAAGCATATGGAAATACCTCCGCGCTCTTTCTCATCCTGGACCTTTTTGACGCGAGTCAAGATGAGGGTCATTGACAGCGCGTCGCTGAACGCTGCAAAGTTTACATTTATAGTTCCACTACTTTAGTGGCTCACTATTGGATTAGTAGAGCGGTAAGTAGGGGTCGAACCCAAGAGAGTCAGTGTGGAGTAGTTGTCCTTTGAAAAGAAAGAAAAATAAAGGAAAGACGGATTGGGTTTTTGGTTGTTTTTATACAGAAAGTAAATGACAAAATTGAAAGTGCTGAAAGTAAAGTGCTGAAAATAAAGTGCTGAAAGTAAAGTGCGTAAAGTAAGTGCGTAAAAGTAAAGTGCAGAAATGTAAAGTGCTGAATGTAAAGTGCTAAAAGTAAGAACTGAATTCAAATGACAGAAAAGTAAAGTGCGTATAAGTAAGGATGAAAGATATTCAGTCTAGTGTCTCACATTGTGACACTTCCATCATAGACTTACTTTGTGTTCATAAGTGTGGGTTTATTCCATTTCAAGATATAAACCCTAAGGTAAGGCCATTTCAAGCACTTACACCACAATCTACTCCAAAATCAAGACCTAGACTTCTAGTTCTAAAGTGCAGCCACTTGATCTCTCATTTCCGATCAACCAAGCGACTTAAAGAGGGTTTGAACCACTTGGAAAAGTTTTGCCATTTCAAGCATCCACTTAACCTTGTTGTTCAAACCGAATGAATGGCACAAGAACTAGTTGACACACAAAGTAGCATTAAGTTCAAGTCTCAAGATGCATACACAAGTATTAACACCCGTTGACCGAATATGCTTTAGCTACTTGTATTCATGTCTAGGAATATAAGCACCATACTTATGAAAGTAAGGAAAACAAGAAAAGTAAAGGAAACCGTGAGCAATTTTGTAACCGAGAACAAGCTTTAGCTACTTGTATTCATGTCAAGGAATACAAGTAGCCGTGGCTTTTGTGCAAGAAAGTAAAGGAGAGGAGCTCCAAATCAAGAACAAGAACACGAAATAAAGAGAGCTTCGGACTAGGACAAGAAAAGTAAAGTGAGCAAGAACAAGTAGAGAGCAATTGTGTTTGTATTGAAAATGAAGAGAAGAGAGTTAAGCTCTCTTCTCTCTAAGGACTTGGGACTTGGGACTTGGAAGCACTACTCATTACATGAGGCAAGCCTCTATTTATAGGCTAGGGAAGTCGGTTTAGGGGAGGAGAGGATAAGCTTTGGCCTTGAAATATCCCAAAAGCACTTCATATTGATTGGTTTAGCCAAAGGCCACCCCACTTGCCTCCAACCGACTTGAGCTTGGCTTCATCCAAAGGGCAACTAGCTTGGACTAGATGAGGCCAACCGGACTTGGATAGTTGAGGCAAACTGAATTCCAAAACCAAACAGAAATGAATAGTAGAAGTTAACCGAAATATAGGGAATTCGGTTTTTGGTTGGAACTTCTTAGCCGGAACTTGGTTGGACTTGGTTGTGCTTGGCCTGAGCTTGATCGGAGCTTGGTCGGAGTTGCCGGAATATAGCCGGAATTTTGGCCGGCGGTCCTTGGCTTTTGGACAGTGGATTCTGAATGACAAAGTCATTCTAAGACGATCTCAAGAAGGGTGCTAAGCCAGATTCCGCCCGGAGCATGGTCGAAATCCCAAAACGGCCAAAATTGCCCTAGTTTGGCCTTGATCGGGATTGAGCTGGTTCCACTCGGGCGTTTTGTCTGGGAAGTGAGATTGTCCGAGTTGTTGGGCATTTCAAACAACTTGATCAAGCCAGATTTGCCAGATTCCATGGTTTGGTCGAGCGACTTGGTTTCGGTGTCTATGCGCGCGGGGCCTTTTCTTTGGAATTGGGCCAACTGCCAATCTGCTCGGGCGTTCTTCTTGGGTTTCCAACATTGTCCACCTTATTTGCCATTTTGATCACCTTGCTCAAGGTGGATTCGTCAGATCATCTCGTTTGCCCAGGAAACTTGAATTCAGTGCTAGACAGCTCGGGCGTGGCTTGGGCGATGCCTGGGCGGGGACCTGGTTTCTCGAACGCGGGCTTGGTTTTCTCGGCGCTGGCTCTCGGACGCATCCAGAATTTCTCGGACGCAGCCCGGCTGGGTTCCTTGGTCGCGGCTTGGTTTTCCTCGGTCCTTGTTGGGCCAATAATCACTTGGCATGCTTTTGGGCGCAATTCTCCCCTTTTTAAGTGTGATTCCTCTTTAGACTCCAAAATGCCTATATACACAAAAAGACATTAACAAGCATATGTTCGTATCACCAAATGTCGTTTTTGGTCGGTTTAGTGTACTTGATAAGTCGTATAAATACGTCCCATCAAATATCCCCACACTTATTCTTATTCGTCCCGAACAAGTCTAGTCAAAAGAGGAACAAAAACACCCTAAGTCCTAGATATGGATGTTAGATGCTAGACTAGATTTCACCTTAGCATGCATAACTTACTTGTTTCCAAACGAAATTGTGCTCAAAGATGAAAGTAACTAGATACTTGTACCTTTGAGCCGAGATGCAATTTAATTTGGATGATTGGGAGATAGTCCTTTTTAGGCCTTTGAACTGCACTCTTGGATCCGATCTTACTATATGGTTATGTTACTTGCTTCTTCTAGCACGTGATTGATTCGGGAAAATTTGGTTGAGCTCTATTTCTTTGTTTGCGTGGTTGGATAGCTTTTTGTAGTGAGGTTTGGCCTTCGGCCTTTGGTATGACTCTTTGAGTACTTCACTTTCGCTTCGGTTTGATTTCACCATATTGGCTGATTTCTTTCTTTTCTTCTTTGAGATTTGCTCTTTTGATGATTGCTTGTCCATTTCTTCACTTCTGGGAGGTCTAATCATCGCCCGAGAGCATATGGAAATACCTCCCCGCTCTTTCTCATCCTTGCACTTTTCGCGCGGGTCAAGATGAGGGTCGCTCATCCCTTTTCTCGGCTACTTTGGACTAGAGAATGGACGGTTTGATTCCCGTCCCGCCTTTTGCATAGATGCTGCATGGCGGAGTCCACTCCTCACCAACAAGCCCGAAGTGCTAGCCTCCACAATCTTCACATAACCATAAAGTAAGGATCCGGTCCCTTGAGTGCTTGTCAAGCCTCTCTAGGGCATTTCTTTCAACTCCACATCCTACATTTATCTTGGCACACAAGGACAAGTAGATAGTTAAATACACATGTTTTTACATAATTAAGTTTTCACAAGGAAATGCATGAATCAGATCCATCTAATTTCACATCATGAAAGTGTATATTTTCAAAAAGTGTTTGGCTACTATGTGCAATTACTACTATGTGCAAATACTACTCAAATACCCCCACACTTTTGAACGAAGCCGTTCCTCTCGGAATGACTTAGTTCAAAAGACAAAATGTAAGATAATAAAGGGAAAGGAAATGACATGAAGAGTAAGGAACGAAGAGAACTCCCTTTATGGTGTCGTTGCTAAGTCAAGGCCATGGGAGCAAACGACAAGGCCTGGCCCGGCCAGATTCGGTTGATGTTCGAGGGGGTCCGGCTGGGACTTGGTTCTCTCGGGTGCAGCCCGGTCATTCTCGGTCGCGGCCCGGGTACTGGCGAGTTTCCTCGGGCGCGAGCCGGTCATTCCTGGTTGCGGCCTGGTTATGCTCAGGTCATGCGCTCGCATGTTACAATGCATGCGCTCGCATGTTGAGCATAAGTTCCCTGCATAAGATAAACATTCCTTTCCCAAATACATAGGGGTGAGTATGAAAAAACAACATACAAAAATAAAAACTGAAAAGAATGCCGTCTTCATGTCCATCTTGCAATGGGGGCGAACGTCTCGTCGTAGTCTATTCCTTCATGCTGGTTGTATCCTTTGACCACCAACCGGGCTTTATTCCTTACGACGACTCCCTTTTCGTCCAACCCATTTCTGAAGACCCATTTTGTTCCGATCACGTTCTTATCCTTGGGTCTCGGAACTAAACGCCATACTTTGTTCCTCTCAAATTGGTGCAGCTCCTCTTGCATGGCATTGACCCATTCTGGATCCTTAAGTGCTTCTGCAACCGTCTTCGGTTCTGCAAGAGAAACGAAGGAAGCAAACCCACAGAATTAACATAAGCAATTAAGATCTACCTGTTCCTGGGAGGTGTAGCATTGGTAGTCCCTCAGTCTAGCTGGCGGTTGAACCACTCATCCATGTCTGGTCGTTCTCAGTTCCCCCTCAGGGTTTGCAGGGGTGGGATCGCCCGCCATCTCTACTTCACCAGGAGTCTCATCATTGACTTCCACCGCATGGTCATCATGGACTTGCCCATCCGCTGGATCAGCTATCTCAGCATTCTCCACTTGATCATCTAGTTGTGCATTGTCTACATGATGCATGCTTTCCTCAACTTGCTCTAGCCTCAAGTTGTAGACTTTGGGCTTTGCTATGACTAGTGTATCCGATGAACACTCCTTTGTCACTCCGTGCATCAAACTTTCCCAAGTTCTCCTTCCCATTATTGTGGACAAAACACCTGCAACCAAATACCTATTTCCTCCATGGCTGACGACGTTGACTGGACCGCACAGATCCATGAGGACCATGTCCAGTGGTGCAGTCGTACTCACTGTGTGCTTAGATGGAAGTGAAGTCCGTGCTTGCTTCCCCGTGATACAGGCACTACATACCTGCTCAAATGCGCTTTCCACCTTGGGTAAGCCGACTACCAGTTCCTTCTGATGGACTTTTTGCAGTAGCCTCATACTTGCATGTCCAAACTTCATGTGCCATAAGGTGGATCCTTTTGCAATACGCGATAGACATAGTTCTTCCTCAGGGACGAAATCTGGATCAATGGTGCAGATTTTGTTCACACGGATTTCTTTCCAAACTGTCTTCCCTGTCTCATTAAACCTCACAAGACAAACATTAGAGTTGAATATAACTTGATTTTTATCATGTTGACATAATTGAGACAGACTTATCAGTTTATATTTCAAGTTTTCAACTAGACTTACCAGCCTGATTCGGATAGTATCCAAAATTCTTACCTCTCCTATTGCTACCACGTTTCCTTTGCTTTCATTTTCGAAGATAATGCCTTCTTCGGAGTGTTTATAGAGCGAGTCGAACCATCCTGGATTCCCTATCATATGCTTTGAGCAGCCACTATCTAGGTAACAGGGACGGGACCTCACTCCTTCCTGCAAAGAAAAGATCAGTTTTTCCGAACCCAGATAAGCTTGGGCTTGCGGGGTTTAGGAGTAGCAGGAACAGAATAAGATGAATAATATGCATCGTGGTTAGTTAAGTCAATCTTTCGCCTAGGTGCATTCCTCGGTCTACCAAAGATGGCTGAATCATGGTGGAGTCGGAAGTGTGCAGCTCTGCCTTCCTTTCTGTAGACATTGACTCCCCTCTGATATCCGTCTTCCGGATAGCGTCTTTGAGCATTCAACCAGTTGCGATTCCTTTCATTTATCTCCCTTAGTCTTGGGCATTCTGCTCTGTAGTGTCCAGATTGTCCACAATGCCAGCAAGATCTGTGGCATGGAAGATCGACATACTTGCTTCTGCCAGGTGGATTAGAAGTCTTCATCTTTTTAGCGTGGAAGTCTATCTTTGCAGGCTTACGACTCTGACTCATCTTTAGCCATATTTCATAGGCTTTTCTGGCCTTGTAGGGAACAGAATCTGTGTCATGGATATTGAATCCTTCCTGTGGACTGTCTTCCCTCTTCGTTTGTCTGATGGTCTGAGGCCTTCTTCTCTGGCGAGAGCTTTCTCCTGGTTCCATCATTACACCTTTTCCTTTGGCAGCATTCTCCTTTGCTGCCTTTTCCTGTTCGTGTCCAAGTCCTGGTCCAATGATCCTTTTCTTGTAGTCCTTCTTTTCTTCCTCCACCCTCTTTGCTTCCAGCTCACAGATCCATTCTTCTTTCCATGTAGCGTCCTCGAGTCTTAGGATTTCCACTGTCTGGAGGAGTTCTTCATTATTTTGTCTGAGACTAATCAGCTCATCCTCCAACTCTTCAACCTTTGTTTTGAAGTCGACTAGCTCAGTGTTTCCGATCATCATACGTTCGAGTTCATCACTTAGCTCGCTGATCTGTCTCTCTCTTCCTTCACAAGTACGACACGTATAAACATGCTCTGCCATCTCTTTCTCAAGATGCATGGCTTTGGTTGACCAGAGACGGTTCTCTTCTATGTCATCGTGATGATCCTGTTGCATTTCTGCCAGTCTATCCTCCAGATCTCGGTTTTTGGCTATTGTTTCTGCAAGATCAGATTCGTTAAATACTTCATCAACAAAGGAGTTAGTATCCATTACCTCAATAGGTTTGGAATGAGCCATCAAGAACGGCTCCTTGGAGCGCTTTCCATCGTCACTGTCCTCATCCGTGTCTCCCCATGCAGCAAACATAGCATGTGTTGGCTTTGGGGCTGGTGATTCTCCTTTCTTTTTACTATAGCAATCTTTAGACAGATGCCCCTTCTTTTGGCAGTGGTGACATGTTCTATCTTCTTTTTCTCCTCGGTTTCCCCCGTTTTCACTTGACGTAGCACCTCTGTTTTCTTTGGAGGAGTTGCCACGACTTCCTCCTGATGGACCTTTGCTGAATTTTTGTCCTTTGCCGATATTGGCCATCGTAAGGGCTCTTGTTAATCGGGCTATTTCATCGTCTTCCTTCAGTGACTCATTTCCATGTGCCAGATCGAGGGCCTTTTCTACTTTCAGAGCAATGGTCTGGGATTTGTCAAACTGTCTCCTAGCCATCTTCCTTTCCACAATTCCTGCTTGACTCTGAAGGTTGGCTACAAGCTCTTCTAGTGTAGTGTTTTTGATCCCCTTTTGGGCCTGCAGTGCTAAAGTTACGTGGTCCCACTCTGAGTTCAGGGCTTGCATGAATTGGTGTGTTAATTTCCATTCGGGGAGTTTCTCGTCCAGGTAATCTACCTGTCCGACTATGACTTGGAATCTGGTGTAGAAATCCTCCAAGGATTCATCCTTCTTTTGCATGACTGTCTCATAATCTTTTGTGGCAGCCAAAATTCTGTTTCTTTTGATATCTTCATTTTCCCCGTACAGTCTCACAATTCCATCGTACATATCCTTAGCTGTTTTGTACATCGCCACTTTGATTTGATCTCCAGGAGAGAGGGCCATGTAAAGAACTTTCTTTGCTCTGGCGTTCTTCTCCAGCTTTCTGTAGTCCTCGTCAGTGTACTTATCCTTGGTTTTCTCCACTAGTTTTTTAGCATCTGTTGTGTCAAGTGGAATGGGGAGTGGACCTGTCTCAAATATCCTCCAGAGCTGTCCATCCATCGAGCAGACGTGGGCCTCAAATTGGTCCTTCCACCAGTCAAATTGTCCTGGTCTTAGCAGCCGCGGTTTCCAGAATGAATCGTGGATTGACATGATTTTCCTGCAATGCTAACAAGCAAAATCTAGAGCACTCGGCTCTGATACCACGTGTTGGATCGTTAGTGTTAGCAGTCTGTCAGACGGAAGTCACAAAATGCTTTTCCGTCTGATGGTCAGATAGCAGCGGAAATAATTATGCAGGAAATTAAATGACTGAAAATAATTACGCACGAATATAGAGTGGAAACCTTATCACAACAATGATAAGGAAAAACCACTACCTTTCAGATTGCTCTGAAAGGATTTGCGAAACTGATTACTTTATATTCCGATATACTTGTAGGGTTTACAAACTAGGTCTACTATCCAGACTCTATCTGATGACCTCTACTCAATCCGACAAAGTAATCGTTTCGTTACTCAAACCTCTGTGTGTGATACTTCAGCAACCTTGCTCCTGGAATCCAGTCGCTCCGTTCTTCCCAAGAGAACGCCACGCCTCAGTGCGTGTAATGCCGGCGATGCTGCTCCTTGTATGCAAGAGCTTATCTCTCCAAAACCAGCCTCCCTTATCTGCTCAATTCTCGCCCCCGTGCGTGCACTTATCTTCAGTGCTTTTCAACTTAAGCCTATATTTTTGCCCAATTTCACGCCCACTCTAATCTGTGCTTTCTTCTTTCTTATATAGAGTGGAGGCTTGTCCTCATAGTGCAAGTCATCTTGTTGCTTCAAATTCGGCCTCATTAATATACATTACTTCGGCCTCATTAGTACGCATTACTTAGGCCTCATTAGTGCATATTACTTCTGCCTCATCAATGGTTGTCCATAAATGCTTGTCTCTTCAATTGCTTTCCATATGACTTCAATCAGCATTAGTAGTCATCCGTTGAGCTTGTCAAACCTCTTCATATTTGAATTAATTCCACATTAATTATGTCGTTAATTGCTTTCCATATTTACTTGCCTCTTCAATTGCTTTCCTTATTGACATCAATTCAAACGGCTCTTTACTTGGCTCTTCAATTGCTTTCCTAATTGACATCAATTCAAACGGCTCTTCATTTGATCTTCAATCAGCATTTAAGCCTTTGTCTTGAATCGCAATTAACCTTTGTCTTCAATCAGCATTTAAGCTTTGTCTTCAATCACAATTAACATTTGGTTAAATCTGCCATTAAATCTGTCTTTTGTAATTGCATTGATCATCAATTAATCTCCATGCATTCTTAATTGGATATCTTCATGGATTTCTGCACACTTAAACAACACATTAGTTAAGTGTTTGTAATCATCAAAACCTAAGGGTTCCAACAAGTATATTGAATTTTATAATTATGGAATGTTTAAGGAGAGTAAAGGTCACATGAGAAGTGTATGTTACGGTGAGAAATGAGAACTAATCTCATCCATTCATATTTTGTAATCAATGGCTAGGATTAAATAGAATTAAATATATTATTCGTATCTTTTCAAAAGATTATGCATTAAATACATTATTCGTAGTAAATGAAAAGCTACGAATAATGTATTTAATTCTTATTAATCGTAGTCATTGATTACAAATATGAATGGATGAGATTAGTTCTCATTTCTCACCGTAACATACACTTCTCACCGGAACCGAACTCTGTTTAAAGATATGCCCAAAGGTTAATCATTTGTTTCATAATTATAGAAGTAATGGTGGCTAGTTATATATATATTCGATTGGATTGTTTATTATACTCAAAGGTTGCAAACAAGTCTTAGTTGTGATATGTCTAACTGCCTATTTTATGGATATATTTTGAAGCATCAAATTATGTTGAATGTTTTACATTATTGTATCATCCAAAGGTGAACTTTAGTGTATATGATTGTTGATTTATTTATTCAAATGTATGTTATTTGAAATTCTGGTTGTAGCATTAATGTTTAAGTATTTTAATATTGCAGCTTCTAATGTTGTTTCGTTACATTCACAAGCTGCGTCTATAGTAAAGTTTAATGGGGTCAATTTTCAAGAGTGGCATGAACAAATCCAATTTCACCTTAGTGGTGTGTTGGATCTTGATTTAGCTCTTATTGAAGATAAGCCTGCTGCTCTTAATGATGATAGCAGTGATGGAGACTGATATTTCCATCAAGCTTGGGAAAAATCGAATAGACTTAGCTTAAAGTTTATGCAAATGACGCTTGGAAACAATATCAAGTCAACTATACCTAAAACTGATAGTGCTAAGGAATTATTGCAAGCGGTGGAAAATAGCGCACACTCTGAGTCTGCCGATAAGTCTCTGGCAGGCACACTTATGGGTACGCTAACCACCATAAAGTTTGATGGTACTAGCATGATGCATGAGCATATTACTGAAATGTCGAACTTAGTAGCAAAATTAAGGTCCATGGAGATGGAAGTGAGTGAAAAATTCTTTGTTCAGTTTATCCTGAACTCCTTGCCTCTTGAGTATGGTCAATTCCAAATCAATTACAATACTATTAAAGATAAATGGAATATGTCCGAATTGCAATCTATGCTCATTCAAGAAGAGGCAAGACTTAAGAAACAAGGTATTCACTCAGTTAATCTCATGGGGTGAATCAAGGGCTGGAAAGAAGTTCGGAAAGAAGAACTGGAAGGGCAAGAAACGACCATTTGGTGTTAATGAATCCTCTTCCCAAATCCACAAGAAGGAACACAAGAATGATAAGTGTCATTTCAGTAAGAAACCTAGACATTTTCAGAAGGATTGCATAAAACGCAAGACTTGGTTCGAAAAGAAAGGTATACATTATGTTTCTTCATGTTTCGAATCAAATTTAACTGAAGTTCCTTATAATACCTGGTGGATTGATTCTGGTACTACAACTCATGTTTCAAATACTATGCAGGGATTTCTTACGACCCGAACCATAAACACAAATGAGAAATTCATCCTTATGGGGAATCGAGTCAAAGCTCCTGTTGAAGCCATTGGAACTTATCGTTTAATTTTAGATACTGGATATCATTTAGATTTGTTTGATACTCTTTATGTACCTTCCATTTCAAGAAACTTGGTTTCTTTAACCAAGTTAGATACTTATGGATATTGTTTTAAATTTGGAAATGGAAGTTTCAGTTTATTCAAACAAAATCATTTGATTGGTTGTGGTATTATTTCTGATGGTTTATACAAATTAAAGCTTGATAATCTCTTCGCAGAGACTCTTTTAACCCTGCATCATGGTATTGGAACTAAACAAAGTTTAATTAATGAAAGTTCAGCTTATTTGTGGCATAAACGTTTGGGACATATATCCAAGGGAAGAATGGAAAGACTTGTAAAGAATGAAATTCTTCCTAACTTGGATTTTTTTGATCTTGCCATTTGTGTGGATTGTATTAAAGGTAAGTATACAAACCACAGAAATAAAAATGCAGCCACAAGAAGCACCTAGCTCCTTGAAATTATACACACCGATATATGTGGGCCTTTTAATATACATGCTTTTGGTAAAGAAAAGTACTTCATCACTTTCATTGATGATTTTTCACGGTATGGCTATGTAATGTTCCCATGAATGGAATGGCTTTGGCAAAACGGCTTTAGACAGTTCAAGCAGGAGTTCAAGGAGTGTTCAACCGACTACTGGAACTCGCATACAGTAGATCTGAAGATATGACGTTTCCTAATCTGGACGATCGAAGATCTGATATGATTGGAGTCGGCTCACTAATAATTTAGAGGATCAGATATTCAAACGAATATCCTCTCATCAATTAGGAGTCGTTTAAGAAGATTCGGAATTACTTGGTGAGAAAGAAAGGTCGAGATCTTCTTGAAGATTGGAGGAAAGAAGAACGTTTCCTAATTCGGAAGATCGAAGATATGATTTGATTGGAGCCAATCGACAAGTCATCACCGAAGATCAGATTGGCTGAGAGAATATCGGATGGCTTGGCGTGGAAGTCATCTTCGAAGATTGGATACGGATTGAATATTCTGCAAATATTTAGGAGTATCTCCGAAATATTTGACAGGATATTCAGATTGGATCAGGACTTCACCAAAGCCTATAAAAAGAAGGCTAGGGCGTCCAGATTGATTGTCGCTTCCTGAGAGAAAATAAACACGAGAGCATTCGTGAGATTGGAGGAGGAGCGACGGCCGGCTGACTATTCCACACCGGAATATCAACGGGGAAGTAACAGTCTGTTCAGTGTGCTGTTCAGACTGTTCTTGAAGGACAAAAAAGCGCACACACACACACGGTGATCAAGATACATCTTTGAGAGAAGGCGACTGGGCTTCTGAGAGGTCCAAGAGTAGGCCGAGAGGGAAGTCTCGTGCTACCCATAGGGGATCGAGGGGAGCTGTGGTGAACCGAGATTGCAAATCCAAGAGACGTAGTGTTAGAGGCTAGGCTATTACAAACAAGGCGTTGTGTAAGTGTAAGTCCACGAATAGCTCTAAACTCGTAATAAGATTTGTGTCCCTTTTCGGGTGTGGGAAACCCCCCAGAGTAGGCGAAGCCAAACTGGGTTATCAATCTGTGTGTGCCTCTATTTTATTCTGTTTACGGTACTGTCTGCTAAGGTGTTCTAGTGTCTGTTTGAACACAACCTGAAACTGTCCAACAAGTGTTCTAGACGCAGTTCGAACACCATCTGGAACTCGTCTTGACTAAGACAAGTAGATTTCAATTGGTATCAGAGTAGACACTCGACATACAAAGTGTGATCCGGCGACTGTTCAAGATGAGTTTGAAGGAAGGACTCAGCACTAACCGACCACTGTTGCTTGAAGGGTCGAATTATGCCTATTGGAAATCCAAGATGAAAGCCTTTATGAAATCCCTCGATGAAAGGGCTTGGAGAGCTGTAATGATAGGATGGACAGAACCCATGATGGCAAACCCTGAAGGAGTTGTTATGCCAAAACCCGAAGCTCTGTGGTCTGAAGCAGATGATGTAGCAGCTGTTGGGAATTCAAAGGCCCTGAATGCAATATTCTATAGAGTGGACGAGAATGTGTTCAAACTGATTGCTGAATGTGAGGTGGCCAGGGAAGCATGGGATATTCTCAGAATAGCCTATGAGGGTCCAGAAAGTGAATCTAACGATGAGGAAGAAGAACATGAGAATGTCAATCTCGTCGGACATATAGTCACTATTGAAGATGGCAGTGAGACAAGTGAAAATCCATATTCTAGTACACTTTCTGAACAACCTGTTAACGATGCTTCAACCAGTGATGACGAAGGACTTGCTCATGAGACCTCGGCCGAGACGTACAAGGAACTCTATGAGAAGTGCCTATTGGTGATTGGCCTGAAAAAGAAGCTCACAGAAACAGTGGCAAGCCTGACAGAAGAAAAAGGTAAAAAGTGGCAGGAGGTTGAACTTCTCGTTGCCCAGAAGGTGGAACACCAGGAGGAAATATCTGCTTTGAAGCACGAGATGATTGGAATGAATCAAGAACACTCGTCACTTCTTGCACAGAAGGTGAAACTGCTAGACACCGTATCGGTTCTGAAAGCTGAGATGGAGAAAAATAGAGAAACACATCTTGGAGGCTTGGTGGGGCTAAGGAGAAAGAATGCTGAGTTGCACATCCGCAAAGAAGTTCATCTCAATATGACAGGTAATCCTCAATATCTCATCAATGTTAAACCTATTCGCAAGCGTCAGTTTGTCACTTTTGGAGATGGAGGGAAGGGCTAAGTGATCGGCTGTGGGACATTGAAGGTTCCAGATCTACCTGAGCTCAAGGATATCCTCCTAGTGGATGGGTTAAAGGTGAACCTGATCAGTATCAGTAGATTGTGTGGTGAAAGACAGTCTGTTACATTCACTCGTGATTCTTGTCAAGTACTGGATAGGAATGGAGACAAACTGATGGAAGGAAGTAGGTCATCCAACAAAAGCTACTTTCTAGGCACAGTTGGAACAGGAGCTGCCACTGTCTGTCCGACAAATACGATCAATGAGATGGAATTGCAAGGGACAGGTATGGTGTCGTCTTCTGGAAAGGTGAAAGACAAAGTTGCCCTAAACTCAGTTCCAGAAGATGATAAAGTTAGAGGTGGGACATCGTCTGAAACACCCTTTCAGACCAAGTCTACAGAAGATAAAGTTCCAGAGGGAGGTCCAGCTAATGAAGCCACATCTACTCCAACTGGGACACTTGACAATGCACCTGCGCTGCAACCCTCATGGAGAATTATCAAGCATTATCCCATCACGGAAACTGTTGAAGATCCATCTGAAGTAATGAAGAGTCGAGCGAATGAGATCATGTATCGAGAACTGACGGAGCCCACTGCACTGTCGTTAAGGTGCGATGTTCTCTGTGCAAAATAAATTTATATCTCCGCTACTCGTACTCTACTAGTGGGTAGTAAAGGGTAAGTAGGGGTCGAACCCAAGGGAGTCAGGTGAATAGTTGTTCTTTAAGTAGGACAGTTGGGGGATGGTTGTGATTTTAGTACTGAGAGTAGCGTGGGTTGGTTGTGATTTTAGTACTGAAAGGTAAAGTAACAGTTGATATTACAATTAAAGGAAAGCATTCGGTTTTAGAGGCCTTGTATCATAGTCTGTTTATCATTGACCTCTAATGATCATACTAAATGTTCAAAGATGAATCAAGGCTATTTCTAGCACAAGACTTGCAACATCGTTTAGAACACTTGTTCTATTTAGACTAATTCCTCCTTTCGAAGTATCTTAGCCTTATGTGCATCCATTCGATCTTCAGTTACGATCAACCAAATGGTTTTTGAAAGAGGTCGAACTCCTCAGATAAGCTTTGCCCGTTAAAGCATCCACTTACCCGAGTATGTTCACGAACCCCACGGAAGAGCTTTGCCCGTTAAAGCATCCACTCAACCTTGGAAGTTCTAACCTAATATGTGGCACATAGAACAAGTTTTGAACACAGAGAGGCACTAAGCGAAGGGTCTAAAACATTTTATGACACAAGTACACCCCTTCAACCGATTGAAGGGTTTAGCTACGAATATTCATGGAACAGGACATCATAGCTAAGTGCGTTGAAAAGTAAAGGTTTTTAAAAGACAGTAAAGTAAAGTTTTCAAAAGTAAAGACAGGAAAGTAAAGTACTTTGAAAGACAGTAAAGTAAAAAAGAGAGTACTTACAAAAACCGTTGAAAGTGCTAAAGCTTCGATTCCAAAGTAAAGTGCTTACATGATTGTGCTCTCAATCTAGAGAGATAAGTGATTTGTGATTTTGGAATGTGGAATGAGATGAGGATGGATTGGTATTTATAGACTAAGGGAGGTGTGGTTTGTGGAGGAGGATGAAGACACTTGGCATGGAATCCATGGAGGAGGAGAAAGCCATCGGAGGTGACTCACCACTCCCAAAGCCGCCGGACACATGGCAAGGAAGGAGAGGATGATGGCTTAGCCGTCGGCTAGGTGGAGGAAGGTAGTGGTTGAGTGTGTTTTGTGATCTTTTCCCCAAAAGCCATCGGTCCTTTCAGCTCCGGACTGACTCTGGTTGCCCTTCGGTTGGACTTGTTTTGAGTGATTCCACGTCAGGTTCTTGAAAGTCGGAATTTGGTCGTGTCCTGGAGTGACTTGTAATTCATATTCAGCTTTAAAACTCCTCCTTAGCCTGTATTCTCTCTAGACTTCAAAATACCCTGTAGATAAATATCGGAACTAACAAGCAAAAGTTAAATAGGCAAAGAGTCTAATTTGGTAGGTTTAACTGTGTTTATGATTCATACAATTATGGTCCATCAGATCACCCCACACTTTTAGTTGTTCGTCCCGAACAATGCTTTTTAAGGGCGGAACACAATCAAAGTAAACTTTTAAATATGAAAGTGAGACTGTGGGACTAGATTAATCTTAATTCATGCATTATTTACTTATTACCAAACTAAACCGTGTAAATACTTAGAAGAAACTTGATACCTGCACCTTCGCCCCGAGATGCAAATTAATTCGGATGTTTCGGGAGATAGCCCTTTTCAGGTTCCTGGACTGCATTCTCGGGATCGACTCGCACTATACGGTTTCCTTGTAGCTTTCTCTAGCACGTGATTCGGTTCGGGTTTCACTGAGTTGAGCATTTTGATTTCTTTTTGGCGAGGGACAGCTTCTGTAGTGAATCGGCCTTTGGCCTTTGATGTTGAATTGGAGTTTCTTCACTTTTTGTTTCGGTTAAAACCTTCACAATTTTGGCCTTTGGCCTTTGATTAGCTTCCTTGAGCTTTTGCTTCTTTGTGACTTGCTAGTCCATTTTCTCAGCCTTTCTTTGGGAGGTCCAATAATCGCCCGCGAGCATATGGAAATACCTCCCCGCTCTTTCTCATCCTCGCCGTTTTGCGCGGGTCAAGATGAGGGTCGCTCATCTATTTTCCCGGCTACTAGGACTAGAGATAGGATGGTTTGATTCCCGTCCTGCCTCTTGCATAAACGCTGCACGGCGGAGATGACTTCAATCTTTACTGAAACCCGAAGTGCAGCCTCCATTGACTTCGCAAACCATATAGTTAGATTTGATCCTTCGAGTGCTTGCCAAGCCTCTCTAGGGCAGTTATTATCAACTCCACATCCCTTATATATCTCAGCACAAAGGGACAAATGAGAAGTTACATCCTAAGTTTTTAAATAGTTGAATTTTCACAAGGTAAATGCATGAATTTAGATCTATATTTTTCACATTCTCAAGTTCATAGTTTCAAAAAGATAATATTAAGGGAAAAGGAAAAAAAAGAAAACATGTTAAATAACTATATACAAAGGTGGTTCTCACCCCACACTTTTGAACGAAGGCGTGCCTCACAGCACGACTTAGTTCAAAAGTCATGCAAATATATACAAGAGAAGGAAATGACATTAAGGAAAAGAGAAGAACTGAACTCCCTTTTACTGTGTTGTGTCGTGGAACGACATGGCTCGGAACTGGATAATCGAGGGAGTTCGGCTGAGGCCTTGAACTCTCAGCGTAGGCCCGGTAATTCTCAGAAGCTACCTGGCTGATCTGATCTTGCTCCAAAAACCGATTCCTACATGTTAGACATTCCTTCTATACAAAAAATGGGTGAGAGCGACTTGCGGTAAAAACTAAATGACAGAAAATAAATGACTGAAAGTAAGATAGGTGTCGGGTTACCTCCCGACCAGTGCCTTTGTTTAACGTCGTTGGCTCGACGCATGGGGATCACAGGTTTGGATCCCATGGGCGGCTCAGGTTGAATTTTACCGCAGCTCCTGCGTTGATTCTAGTCTTGACTTTTCCTGATTTCTTGTGAGATGATGTGCTTGGGTCCTGTTCCCATGGTTCTAGTGGTTTCTCCTTCCAACGTCTCTGAGAAGGCGAGGGACCTTTCACTACCAGCCTCTTGAATTGGGTTTTCTTATGTTTAGGGCTGCCTTGTCTAGTTGTGGCGAAAAAATGCTCCATCAAGGAGTCGTTCTGCATAGGCCCTTTTCCCATCCTCCTTTTAGTCTCTTCATTGATCACATAGTTTTCTGCAATTTGCCTATTGATCAAGGGGAAAAGTTTGGAAGCTTGCATCTTAAGGCTTGGTTCTGTCTCATCATGTCCGTCTGTGAGGATCCGGTCTCGGATGGTCTCGGCTGCTTGGGTAATGATAGTCGGGTATGACTCGGGCAGCTTGCCAGTGGTGTTCTGGACTTCATTTTCTGCTGGCACGGTCTCAGGTTCCCATGAAGGCTTTTCCTCGTTGCTTCCGGTGCTTTCTATATCTAATTCTTCTGATGGTTCGGGAGTTTCTTCTGATGGCTCAGGAGTTTCTTCTGATGGCTTAGGAGTTTCTTCTGATGGCTCAGGAGTTTCTTCTGATGGCTCAGGAGTTTCTTCTGATGGCTCAGGAGTATCTTCTTTTTTCGTCTCTGGACCAGCCTCCACTATCTGTATTCCTCTATTAGGTCGGGGCATTGGCCTTCGTTTTGTGGCTTCGGCCAAGTCGTCTATAACATCCCACATTTGAGTGAGGGATAAGTGCATGGCTGATCCTCCCACTGCGTCATTGATCCTTAAGAACTCATCGGCCCTCATCCCACAAAGAAATTTTTGAAGAAGAAACACCTTTGTGAAACCATGGTGCGGGCAGCGTGAGACGATGGTGTCATAGTACGTGTAGTATTCATCTAAAGTCTCATCCCGGGATTGCTGAAGGCAGATGATCTTCTCGCGGGTGTCATGTCGTAAGGATGGGGGGTGAATTCTTTCAGAAATTTAGCGCGAAGGTCCACGTAATATTTTGCACAACTAGCAGTTGATGTGTAATACCATACTGTTGCAAAGTCGGTTAAAGAGTGTTCAAAACATTTTAATTGAAACTCTTCTAACGTTACATTCTCGGGTTTCATGTGACGACTTATATGGTGGAAATATTGGCAGTGTATTACTGGGTCTTCTCTGGTGGTACCTCCAAACTGAGGAAGATGTCGAGTCATCCATGCATACATAGTGGGCAGCGTGATGAAGAAGTGAAGAGGGAAAGAAAAGAACAACTAATCGAATGCTAACTCCCCGGCAACGGCGCCAGTTTTGACGGAGCCCAGCGCACTGTCGTTAAGGTGCAATGTTCTCTGTGCAAAAATAAATTTATATCTCCGCTACTCGTACTCTACTAGTGGGTAGTAAAGGGTAAGTAGGGGTCGAATCCAAGGGAGTCAGGTGAATAGTTGTTCTTTAAGTAGGACAGTTGGGGGATGGTTGTGATTTTAGTACTGAGAGTAGCGTGGGTTGGTTGTGATTTTAGTACTGAAAGGTAAAGTAACAGTTGATATTACAATTAAAGGAAAGCATTCGGTTTTAGGGGCCTTGTATCATAGTCTGTTTATCATTGACCTCTAATGATCATACTAAGTGTTCAAAGATGAATCAAGGCTATTTCTAGCACAAGACTTGCAACATCGTTTCGAACACTTGTTCTATTTAGACTAATTCCTCCTTTCGAAGTATCTTAGCCTTATGTGCATCCATTCGATCTTCAGTTACGATCAACCAAATGGTTTTTGAAAGAGGTCGAACTCCTCAGATAAGCTTTGCCCGTTAAAGCATCCACTTACCCGAGTATGTTCACGAACCCCACGGAAGAGCCTTGCCCGTTAAATCATCCACTCAACCTTGGAAGTTCTAACCTAATATGTGGCACATAGAACAAGTTTTGAACACAGAGAGGCACTAAGCGAAGGGTCTAAAACATTTTATGACACAAGTACACCCCTTCAACCGAATGAAGGGTTTAGCTACGAATATTCATGGAACAGGACATCATAGCTAAGTGCGTTGAAAAGTAAAGGTTTTTGAAAGACAGTAATGTAAAGTTTTTGAAAGTAAAGACAGGAAAGTAAAGTACTTTGAAAGACAGTAAAGTAAAAAAGAGAGTACTTACAAAAACCGTTGAAAGTGCTAAAGCTTCGTTTCCAAAGTAAAGTGCTTACATGATTGTGCTCTCAATCTAGAGAGATAAGTGATTTGTGATTTTGGAATGTGGAATGAGATGAGGATGGATTGGTATTTATAGACTAAGGGAGGTGTGGTTTGTGGAGGAGGATGAAGACACTTGGCATGGAATCCATGGAGGAGGAGAAAGCCATCGGAGGTGACTGATGGACCACAATTGTATGAATCATAAACACAGTTAAACCCACCAAATTAGACTGTTTGTCTATCTAACTTCGATGTTTTAGTCCCGATACATTTCTACAGGGTATTTCAGAGCTTAGAGAGAATACACGCTAAGGAAGAGCTTTTAGCACAGAAAAGATATCAGGAGACAATCCAAGGTCAAGATCAGACGCTGAATGAAGAAATCTAAAGATCCTGACTTGGAATCATTCAAAACAAATCAAACCGAAGAGAAACCGAAGGCAATCCGGAGCTGAAATACACTGATAATTTTGTGCAAACTGCACAAAACTCACAAACCACTCTCCCCTTGCCACATGGGCCGGCGGCTACCTCCTCACATCTCCCCTCCCCCTCTCCCCTTCCACCACATGTCACCCTCTCCTCCATCCATGCCCAAAGCCGCCGGTGGCTTTGCCCTCCCCCTCTCCCCTTGTGACACTTGCCCTCCTCTCCTCTTCCCCTCATCTCCACCCTTGGATGCACAAACACATGCCTCAATCCAAGCCATCCATTTCTCTCCTCCATGGCTATAAATACCAAGCCATCCTTCCCATTTCAAATCATCCACAAAAATCCCACCATCCACAATCCATTCCACTTATCTCTCTAAGTTTGTTACTATGTAAAGTTTGGTTTTGATATTAATAAAAGTTCAGTTTGTTCTCAAATACTTTAGTTCGATCTTGAGTACTCCTGTCGGTTCTTGAGTACTCAAGTTTTCAGTTACAGTTCAAGAGTTACTCCTGTTTGTTCTTGAGTAATCTCTTTCTCTTCTCTCTTTACTCATGTTTGTTCTTGAGTATTCTCTTCAATATCCTAGTTATGATGTCCAACTCCATGGATATTCGTAACTAAACTCTTCATTCGGTTGAAGGGGAGTTCTTGTTTTATAAAATGTTTTACTTCGTTTAGTTTCATTTCTCTGTATTCAAAACTTGTTCTATGTGCCATTTATAAGGTCAGAATTTCCAAGGTAGAGTGGAAGCTACGAAAGGGCAAAACTCTACTGTGGGAATTCGTGAACATACTCGGATAAGTGGAAGCTACGAAAGGGCAAAGCTTATCTGAGGAGTTCGATCTATCTTAAAAACCATTTGGAAACTGGACCAAAGGGACCAAATGGATGCACTTACTGCTAAGATACTTCGAAAGAAGGAATTAGTATCGCTTAGAACAAGAGTTTATTGAGCGCTACGAAAGGGCCTCAATATACGTTTGAATACTTAGAAGGGTTACTAAAAGAATGAACAGGATATAATACAAGGCCCCCCAAGACCGAATACTTCTCTCGCAATTACAAAACCCCCCTGTCTGTACTTTTACTGTTCGATCAACTACAACCATCAACTGCTCACAATCCGGAGGACTTACCAATCACGCATCACCCACTGTAAGTCTCCTTTGTATTTTCAGTATTTACTTTTCTGTAATTTACGTTTCAGCAATCAAATCCGCAACCAATCAAAAAGTCACGTAGTTGTTAGCACTAAAACCTCAACCAACTTAAAACACGCTCTCTCGCTAGACAAATCCCTTAAAAGAATAACCTATTCCCCTAATTCCCTTGGGTTCGACCCCTACTTACCAAGTACTACCTAGTAGTATAGTTGCGAGTAGCGGACTACTATAAATTTATTTGCACAAATCGCTTTAACGACGAGCGGTTCTGTCAAATTGGCGCCGTTGCCGGGGAATTAGCCATCGGATAAGTTGTTCGAATCAATACGCACTTCAAAACAACCATGTCTCGCGAAGAAAGCCACCATGACTACCAGGATGACGAAGAAATAAACCTGTACGATCGAAATGATGAGGTTCCATTCGTCGATGATCCGGAACAACTCATCAGAAACAGAAGAGCTCGTGATAGAGAGGCTGCCCGAAGAAACCAAGAACCACCCGAGGACCGAAACCCAGTTGGTCCAGTACAGCCCCCTAGATACCCACCATACCCTCAACCCCGACAAATGCCTAGGCAAGAACCTGTCTTCGACAACTACTATGGGGACAACAACTACCGTGAACCTACTATGGGAGAATTAAATGCCCCTAATTTCGAAACACAGCCGTGGTGCATCTACGAGAACCCTGAATTAGAAAACATAACCATCAACGCGACAGTGGCCCACAGCTTGCCAAAATTCTCAGGAGCTCAAGGAGAATCCGCCACAACTCACCTCCAACGCCTGCATGGAATTTGCCAAAACCTAAAACCCAATCGAGTGAATATGCACGACTTTAAGTTAAAGGCGTTCTATTTTTCCCTCATAGACTCGGCAAACGACTGGTTCCTTTCATTGCCTTCCGGAAGCATCAGAACATGGGCTCAAATGCAGAATAAATTCTTAGACAAATACTATCCGGCGGGAAGAGCAATGCAAGTAAGGAGGCAACTACAGGAAATCAAACAGGGTCCCAATGAAACCATGTACGATTACCTGGAAAAATTCAATTACCTAGAAAGGAGCTGCTGTACCCTTGGACTGCCCGAGAAACTCGTCATCGAATACCTCATTGATGGATTAAGACCCTTAGACAAAATGCTCTTGGATGCCTCAGCGGGAGGATCCATGATGAATCTATCATTGAGTGGCATAAGGAATCTCATCGCCAACGTTGCTGAAAATGCCCGATTTAGAGAAGAGACTGCTCGTCAAGATGAATTCTCTCGATCAAAAAAGGTAGCACAAGCCGAAACATCAGTAAACTCCATAACTGAAGAGATGAAACAATTAAAGGAGATGATGATTCAGATCATACGAAGACAACCAGTTCCTGTAAAACCTTGTGAATTTTGCGGTTCTACGGAGCACCAGACTGACACATGCCCGACATTAATAGAAGAGGAACCTGCAGAAGTAAATGTAGTGGGAGGATACCAAAGATACAACAACAGCAACAACAATGACAGAGCCGGACAAAACAGATAGAACGGTCAAGCAACCAACCCAAACTGGCGTAACAACAACTATCCTCAGAAAGAAACACAACCAGCTATCCCTCAACTAGCCCAGTCATTCTACCAACCCCCCCACCGGCAGTATAACCAGAACGCTCAACCAGCAGGCCAATATCAGCAAAAAAGACCAAATAATTACCAAGCCGGCACGAGCATTCAGCAAGAACCAAGCAAGTCGCTCAATGATACGATGAAGGAGCTCGCAGGAAACGTTAATCAGTTGGGAACTTCACTACACCAGTACCAAGCAAAAACTGACGGGGTAATTTCTGAATTAACTAAACAAATGTCCCAGCTCGCCACCGCAATGTCAACACTTACTCCTGAACCAGGCAGACTTCCTTCACAGACTATCCAAAACCCAAAAGCAAATATCAGCATGATAAGAAGGTCAAACATGAAGGATCCTCTGGGAAAAGTAGCACGGTCCCCAACCTACAGACTTATGAACAATCACTTTTTCCGTAGGCGTCGTCCTGATTGGAATCAAGAAGAAGATCGACCCAATAATGGCAAAACATGGGTCACGCATGCTGACAATGGACGGTACGCATTCACTGTTTGCACAACACCTCCGCCAATCATACACTCTGACATACCAGCATCTGGATGGGATGACGCACCAACTAATATTTATGCTTCGGGGCAAAATATTAAGGGGACCGATTATACAAACTCTAAGCCGTGGAATGGGCAGAATGACCAGACAATAGAAAAAGCCCTCACTACAAATCTTGAGTCACAACCGGAAAGAAACAAAGACCCAGGAGCCTTTACAGTCACTTGTGTTATCAATGAAACACAGATTCATAAATGCTTAATCGATCTTGGGGCTGCTGTCAACGCCATGCCTTCCTCCTTGTACTACTTACTAGGACTAGGTCCATTGAAACCACCCCGATCGAATATCGAGCTAGGAGATAAGTCGTGCATCCGTCCAATTGGAGAGTTGGAGGATGTAATACTCCATGTGGGAGAGCTCTCCGTTGCTTCAGATTTTTATATAATACCAACAGGAGAGACCAACGAAGACGACCCTCCAACAATAATATTGGGACGACCATTCCTCTACGCTACTAAAGCAAGAATCGATGTGGGCAAGGGCTCACTATCGCTTAAGTTCGGCGGCAAAATTGCATACTTCTACATTGATAAGAGCCGCATGGATACAAAGAAACCGCCAGACATTATACCTATCTCAGAACAGGATAAACAGATTTCCGACCTTCCAAAGGAGATCAAAAAAGCAACAAGACCAGCAGCTATGGTCAAAGTCCCCTCACCTTCTCAAAAGCAATGGAAAATGAAATCACTAAAACAATGGGAGCAAAACCCAAGCACAACATCCCCCAAGAACTCAGGAAAAGAGAAGGCTGAAACCAATGCAGGAACCGCGGCAAAATTCAACCTGAGCCGCCCATGGGATCCCAACTGGTGATCCCCTTTGTGTCGAGCCAACGACGTTAAACAAGTGCACTGGTCGGGAGGTAACCCGACACTATCTTACTTTTCTGCACTTTTAATTTCTGCCATTTAAATTTCCAATAAGCGCTCTCACCCACTTTTTGTATAGAAGGAATATCTTTCATGTAGGAATTAAGTTTGGAGCAAGACCGGATCAGCCAGGCAGCTTCCGTGAATTTACCGGGCCTGCGCTGAGAGTTCGAGGCCCCAGCCAGACTCCCTCGATTATCCACCCTCATGCCATGTCATTTCCACGACACAGTAAAAGGGAGTTCTGTTCTTCTTTTTCCTTAATGTCATTTCCTTCTTTTGTATATATTTGCATGACTTTTGAACTAAGGCACGCCTTCGTTCAAAAGTGTGGGGTGAGAACCATCTGCATGTTTTTCTTTTCTTTTTAAATAGTATCTTTTTGAAAATATGAACTTAAGAATGTGAAAAAGATAGATCATAATTCATGCATCAACCTTGTGAAAATGCAAACTGTTTAAAAACTTAGAATGTAACTTCTCATTTGTCTTTTGTGCCGAGATAAACTAGGGATGTGGAGTTGATAGAAATTGCCCTAGAGGGGCTTGGCAAGCACTTGAAGGATCAGATCAAACTATATGGTTTTCGAAGTCAGTGGAGGCTGCACTTCAGGTTTCAGTGAATAATTGAAGTCAACTCCGCCAGGAAGCATCTATGCAAAGGCGAGGACGGGAATCAGACCGTCCTCTCTCTAGTCAAAATAGCCGAGAAAATAGATGAGCGACCCTCATCTTGACCCGCGCAAAACGACGAAGACGAGAGGAGCGGGGAGGTATTTCCATATGCTCGCGGGCGATGATTGGACCTCCCAAGAAGGCTTGAGAAAATGGACTAGCAAGTCACAAAGACGCAAAAAGCTCGAAGAAGCAAATCAAGAGGCCTCAGGCCCAAAATTGTGAAGGTTTTAACCGAACAAAAGTGAAGAACTCAAAGCGTCAAATCAAAGGCCAAAGGCCAATTCACTACAAAAAGCAGTCCCTCGCCAAAAGTAATCAAAGTACTCAACTCACTGAAACCTGAATCGAATCACGTGCTAGAGAAAGCTACAAGAAAACCATATAGTGCGAGACGATCCCAAAGGTGTAGTCCAGGAGCCTGAAAAGGGCTATCTCCCGAAACATCCGAATTAATTTGCATCCCAGCACAAAGGTACAAGTATCAAGTTTCTTCTACTTATTTACGCAGTTTAATAACAAGTAGTAATGCATGAATTAGGAGAAATCGAGTACCATTATCTTACTTTCATATTTTAACCAACTTACTTAGTAACGCCCTTATAAAGCATTGTTCGGGACGAACAACTAAAAGTGTGGGGTTATCTGATGGACCACAATTGTATGAATCATAAACACAGTTAAACCCACCAAATTAGACTGTTTGTCTATCTAACTTCGATGTTTTAGTCCCGATACATTTCTACAGGGTATTTCAGAGCTTAGAGAGAATACACGCTAAGGAAGAGCTTTTAGCACAGAAAAGATATCAGGAGACAATCCAAGGTCAAGATCAGACGCTGAATGAAGAAATCTAAAGATCCTGACTTGGAATCATTCAAAACAAATCAAACCGAAGAGAAACCGAAGGCAATCCGGAGCTGAAATACACTGATAATTTTGTGCAAACTGCACAAAACTCACAAACCACTCTCCCCTTGCCACATGGGCCGGCGGCTACCTCCTCACATCTCCCCTCCCCCTCTCCGCTTCCACCACATGTCACCCTCTCCTCCATCCATGCCCAAAGCCGCCGGCGGCTTTGCCCTCCCCCTCTCCCCTTGTGACACTTGCCCTCCTCTCCTCTTCCCCTCATCTCCACCCTTGGATGCACAAACACATGCCTCAATCCAATCCATCCATTTCTCTCCTCCATGGCTATAAATACCAAGCCATCCTTCCCATTTCAAATCATCCACAAAAATCCCACCATCCACAATCCATTCCACTTATCTCTCTAAGTTTGTTACTATGTAAAGTTTGGTTTTGATATTAATAAAAGTTCAGTTTGTTCTCAAATACTTTAGTTCGATCTTGAGTACTCCTGTCGGTTCTTGAGTACTCAAGTTTTCAGTTACAGTTCAAGAGTTACTCCTGTTTGTTCTTGAGTAATCTCTTTCTCTTCTCTCTTTACTCCTGTTTGTTCTTGAGTATTCTCTTCAATATCCTAGTTATGATGTCCAACTCCATGGATATTCGTAACTAAACTCTTCATTCGGTTGAAGGGGAGTTCTTGTTTTATAAAATGTTTTACTTCGTTTAGTTTCATTTCTCTGTATTCAAAACTTGTTCTATGTGCCATTTATAAGGTCAGAATTTCCAAGGTAGAGTGGAAGCTACGAAAGGGCAAAACTCTACTGTGGGAATTCGTGAACATACTCGGATAAGTGGAAGCTACGAAAGGGCAAAGCTTATCTGAGGAGTTCGATCTATCTTAAAAACCATTTGGAAACTGGACCAAAGGGACCAAATGGATGCACTTACTGCTAAGATACTTCGAAAGAAGGAATTAGTATCGCTTAGAACAAGAGTTTATTGAGCGCTACGAAAGGGCCTCAATATACGTTTGAATACTTAGAAGGGTTACTAAAAGAATGAACAGGATATAATACAAGGCCCCCCAAGACCGAATACTTCTCTCACAATTACAAAACCCCCCTGTCTGTACTTTTACTGTTCGATCAACTACAACCATCAACTGCTCACAATCCGGAGGACTTACCAATCACGCATCACCCACTGTAAGTCTCCTTTGTATTTTCAGTATTTACTTTTCTGTAATTTACGTTTCAGCAATCAAATCCACAACCAATCAAAAAGTCACGTAGTTGTTAGCACTAAAACCTCAAGCAACTTAAAACACGCTCTCTCGCTAGACAAATCCCTTAAAAGAATAACCTATTCCCCTAATTTCCTTGGGTTCGACCCCTACTTACCAAGTACTACCTAGTAGTATAGTTGCGAGTAGCGGACTATTATAAATTTATTTGCACAAATCGCTTTAACGACGAGCGGTTCTGTCAGTGACTCACCACTCCCAAAGCCGCCGGCCACAGGGAAAGGAAGGAGAGGATGATGGCTTAGCCGCCGGCAAGGTGGAGGAGGGGAGTGGTTGAGTGTGTTTTGTGATCTTTTCCCCAAAAGCCATCGGTTCATTCAGCTCCGGACTGACTCTGGTTGCCCTTCGGTTGGACTTGTTTTGAGTGATTCCACGTCAGGTTCTTGAAAGTCAAAATTTGGTCGTGTCCTGGAGTGACTTGTAATTCATATTCAGGTTTAAAACTCCTCCTTAGCCTGTATTCTCTCTAGACTTCAAAATACCCTGTAGATAAATATCGGAACTAACAAGCAAAAGTTAAATAGGCAAAGAGTCTAATTTGGTGGGTTTAACTGTGTTTATGATTCATACAATTATGGTCCATCAGATCACCCCACACTTTTAGTTGTTCGTCCCGAACAATGCTTTTTAAGGGCGGAACACAATCAAAGTAAACTTTTAAATATGAAAGTGAGACTGTGGGACTAGATTTATCTTAATTCATGCATTACTTACTTATTACCAAACTAAACCGTGTAAATACTTAGAAGAAACTTGACACTTGTACCTTCGCGCCGAGATGCAAATGAATTCGGATGTTTCGGGAGATAGCCCTTTTCAGGCTCCTGGACTGCATTCTCGGGATCGACTCGCACTATATGGTTTCTGATGGACCATAATTATACGAATCAAAAACACAGTAAAACCCACCAAATTAGACTGTTTGTCTATCTAACTTCTGCTTGTTAGTCCCGATATATTTCTACAGGGTATTTTGGCACTTAGAGAGAAAACACGCTAAGGAGAGGATTTTACGCTGAAAAGATGTTACGAGTCATTCCAAGGTCAAGATCAGACGCTGAATGAAGAAATCTCAAGATCCTGACATTGAATTACTCAATTCAAATCCAACCGAGGAACAACCAAAGTCAGACTGGGGCAAAAATGGACTGATAGTTTTGTGAAAACTACACAAAACTCACACAAACTTCATCCTTATCCAACCAAGACCGGCGGCTTTTGGTTGGGGGTGGCCAAAACCAAGCTTCCTCCCCCATTTCTTCCTTGTAACCGGCGGCTATGACCTCCAAGGGAGAAGCCATGGATGCTTTCCATGTGCTTTCATCCAAGCCCTCCATTCCTCTCCTCATTTGGCTATAAAAGGAGCTCATCCCCTCCTCATTTCAATCAATCCACAAAATTGTAAAACACTTCTCTCTCTAAGTTTGTTACTTTGTAAGTTTGGTTTTTGAAATAATACTCTTGTTGGTTCTTGAGTATTATAACGGTTTGAAATTATAATACTCCTGTCGGTTCTTGAGTATTATAATACTGTAGAGAATACTCCTGTTGGTTCTTGAGTATTCAGTAGGAATTGGGAATACTCTTGTTGGTTCTTGAGTATTCCACCCCCTCTCCTCTTACTGTTTTCAAAAACCCCCGAGTATTTAGCAATGGTATCCACCTCTATGGATATTCGTAGCTAAACTCTTTATTTGGTTAAATGGGTGTACTTGTATTGTAAAATGTTTTAGACCCTGCACTTAATGCCGCTTTGTGTTCAAAACTTGTTCTATGTGCCATATATAGTCAGAATTTCCAAGGTTGAGTGGAAGCTGTAACAAGTAAAGCTCTTCCGTGGAGATTCGTGAACATACTCGGTAAGTGGAAGCTGTAACAAGCAAAACTTATCTGAGGAGTTCGACTTATCTAAAACACCACTTGGTCGATCGTAACTGAAAGATCAGGTGGATGCACACAAGGCTAAGATACTTCGAAAGGAGGGATTAGTTTAAAGTAGCACAAGTGTTTTAAACGATGTTGCAAGTCTTGCGCTTAGAAATGGCCTCGATTCATCTTTGAACACTTAGTATGATCATTAGCGGTCGATGATAAACAACTATGATACAAGGCCCCTGAAACCGAATGTTTTCTTTAATTTACAAAACCCCCCGTATTTACTTTTCTAGTATAACTGCCTTAATCAACTGCACTCACCTTCCGGAGGACTCGCAAATCACGCATCACCCACTGTAAGTCTTTCTTTTTACTTTTCAGTATTTATTTTCTGTAATTTACTTTTCCGCACTCAAAACCAAAAACAACCAAAAAAAGTCACTTAGTCATAACCGCTAAAATCTCAATCAACCTTAAACACGCTCCCTCGCTGTACAAATCCCTTAAAGAACAACATATCCCCCTAATTCCCTTGGGTTCGACCCCTACTTACCACTTACTACCTAGTAGTGAAGTCGCGAGTAGCGGAAAATATAAATTTATTTGCACAGAGAACATTGCACCTTAACGACAGTGCAGTGGGCTCCGTCAAATTGGCGCCGTTGCCGGGGAATTAGCGAATGGATAGTTGTTCTTTTTTACATAATTCACTATGTCTTCCTACTACGAAAGCACGCCTTGGAATGATGGACGCAGCAACCTTATGTTTGAAATGCTTAGCTGTCTCCCCAAATTCAGAGGTACCATTGAAGAGAACTCTGTGGTACATTGCCAACTGTTTCATCACATCTGCCGCCACATGAAACCTGAGAATGAGACGTTAGAGGAGTTTAAGCTGAAATGCTTCAAACTTTCTCTAACTGACTCGGCAATAGAATGGTATTACTCATGTGCAGAGTATGAAAGCTGTTATGAAAATCTTCGAGCCAAATTTGTAAAAGAGTTTCCCCGGCCAAATTATCTCACCGCTCCCTGCCAAAGAGCCACTCCATCTTTCGAACTTGAAATCCGCAAGAAGATCAACAACCTAAAGTAATCCCGGGACGAAACTTTGGACGAGTACTTATGGTACTACGATTCCCTTATAACGAGCTGCCCGCACCATGGATTCACGAACAACGATCTTTTTCAAAGGTTTCTCGATGGAATGATGCCACTTGAGCGGAAAAGACTTAACGATGCAGCAGGAGGCTCCATCATGAAGTTAACCATAATTAAAACTTGGGACCTCATAGACGATTTGGCAGAGAGCACAAAACAAGGGCCAATACACCAAACTGAAGATAAGGTACCCACGATGGAAGTGGACTCAGTACAAAACAAGCCCGACACCACACCCATTACAAGCTTGCCCGCAAAAAAGCCGAGAGAAGATATCAGTACGAGGGCAGTAATGGACGTGGAGGCAGCTCTAAAGGAGCCAATATTGGAGCCCACGGAGCCAACTGAGGATGAGAACTCGCAAATAACCAAAGAAGAACTGGCCAAATCAGGCCCAGTCCTCATTGCCAAACCAGCCGAGCCACTTGAACCGGCCCTCATCACCAATCTGCCCGAGACAGTTCTGAACTTCACTGCCAAATCACCCAAAACATGCCCGATCCTCACTATCGAAGCACCTAAGGCAGGCCTGGTCCTCATTATCAAACTATCCAAGAAAGACCTGGCCCTTATGGTGGAAGTTCCCCAACTTTTTCCCTCGGTTTGTATGCAAATCACAACCACCAAAGATGATGTGACCTATGCTAAGGTGCAAGGAGAGTTGGAGGCAAATCAAGGGCAAGAAAAACCATCAATGGAGCTCTTACTCACCACGACTCAACAAAGCGGCCCTAAAAACTCGCTCATTCTAGGACGACCATTCGTCGCTGCCACAAAGAAGAGGCTTCACATGGAGACATGCCTGAGGTCACCAATGCTTGATGGCACAATACTGAATTTCCAGAATTGCAAAAGTGCCTCCCATTCAAACATGAAGAAACGACCAAGACATGGCCCGGTGGAATGGAAGCCCGGATGGAGAAACAAGAAAATCCGACTCAAAAGACCAGCAGCTATGGTCGAAGGATCCCCACCTTCTCGGAAGAATGTAAAGAAGAAATTATCGGTTCAATGGATATCAGAACCAAACCCGCTGCCATATGAGAACTTGGGACAGATTAAGAAAGCAGTTGGGAAGAAGTTCGACCTCAAGCACCCATGCGATCCCTACTTATGATCCAAGAATGAGGTACTGTCGAGCCAACGACGTTAAACAAGTGCACTGGTCGGGAGGTAACCCGACACTATCTTACTTTCTGTCTTTTTATTTTCTGTCTTTTAGTTTTTATCAATAAGTCGCTCTCACCCACTTGGTGCATAGAATGAATTGACTATTTAGGAATTGGTTTTTGGAGCACGATCGGATCAGCCAGGCAGCTTCCGTGAACTACCGGGCTTGCGCTGAGAGTTCAAGGCCCCAGCCGAACTCCCTCGATTATCCGTCACTCATGCCATGTCATTCACTCGACATTTTAAAGGGAGTTCTGATCTTACCTTTCCTTAATATCATTTCCTTCTCGTAATTGTCTGCTTGCATGGCTTTTGAACTAAGTAGTGCTGAAAGGCACGCCTTCGTTCAAAAGTGTGGGGTGAGATCCGCATGTGTACATAAATAAATAACAATTTTTTTAATATTATCTTTTTGAAAATATGAACTTGAGAATGTGAAAAAGATAGATCTAAAATTCATGCATTTACCTTGTGAAAATTCAACTGTCTAAAAACTTAGAACGTAACTTCTCATTTGTCCCTTTGTGCAGAGATAAACTAGGGATGTGGAGTTGATAGAAATGCCCTAGAGAGGCTTGGCAAGCAATCGAAGGACTAAATTTCACTATATGGTTTACGAAGTCAGTGGAGGCTGCACTTCGGGTTTTTCAGTTGAGTCAGGAGTCAGCTCCGCCATGCAGTGTTTATGCATAAAAAATGAAGAAGGCGGGACGGGAATCAAACCGTCCTATCTCTAGTCAAAGTAGCCAGGAAAATAAATGAGCGACCCTCATTTTGACTCGCGCGAAATGGCAATGATGAGAGAGAGCGGGGAGGTATTTCCATATGCTCGCGGGCGATGATTGGACCTCCCAAGAAGGCTTGAGAAAATGGACTAGCAAGTCACAAAGAAGCAAAAAGCTCAAAGAAGCAAATCAAGAGGCCAAAGGTCCAAAATTGTGAAGGTTTTAACCGAACAAAAGTGAAGTACTCAAAGAGTCAAATCAAAGGCCAAAGGCCGATTCACTACAAAAGCTGTCCCTCGCCAAAAGAAGAAAGAAAACAAAAAGGCTCAACTCAACTGTGAAACCCGAACCAAATCACGTGCTAGAGAAAGCTACAAGGAAACCATATAGTGCGAGACAGTCCCGAGGTTGCAGTCCAGGAGCCTAAAAAGGGCTATCTCCCGAAACATCCAGAACAATTTGCATCTCGGCACGAAGGTACAAGTATCAAGTTTCTTCTATTTATTTACACAGTTCAATTTGGTAATAAGTAAGTAATGCATGAATTAGGATAAATCGAGTATCACAGTCTAATTTTCATATTTTAACAAACTTACTTAGTGTGCCGCCCTTTAATAGCATTGTTCGGGACGAACAACTAAAAGTGTGGGGTGATCTGATGGACCATAATTATACGAATCAAAAACACAGTAAAACCCACCAAATTAGACTGTTTGTCTATCTAACTTCTGCTTGTTAGTCCCGATCTATTTGTACAGGGTATTTTGGTACTTAGAGAGAAAACACGCTAAGGAGAGGATTTTACGCTGAAAAGATGTTACGAGTCATTCCAAGGTCAAGATCAGACGCTGAATGAAGAAATCTCAAGATCCTGACATTGAATTACTCAATTCAAATCCAACCGAGGAACAACCAAAGTCAGACCGGGGCAAAAATGGACTGATAGTTTTGTGAAAACTACACAAAACTCACACAAACTTCATGCTTATCGCTAAAATCTCAATCAACCTTAAAACACGCTCCCTCGCTGTACAAATCCCTTAAAGAACAACGTATTCCCCTGATTCCCTTGGGTTCGACCCCTACTTACCACTTACTACCCAGTAGTGAAGTCGCGAGTAGCGGAAAATATAAATTTATTTGCACAGAGAACATTGCACCTTAACGACAGTGCAGTGGGCTCCGTTAGTTTCCTTGTAGCTTTCTCTAGCACGTGATTCGGTTCGGGTTTCATTGAGTTGAGCATTTTGATTTCTTTTTGGCGAGGGACAGCTTCTGAAGTGAATCGGCCTTTGGCCTTTGATGTTGAATTGGAGTTTCTTCACTTTTAGTTTCGGTTAAAACCTTCACAATGTTGGCCTTTGGCCTTTGATTAGCTTCCTTGAGCTTTTGCTTCTTTGTGACTTGCTAGTCCATTTTCTCAGCCTTTCTTTGGGAGGTGCAATAATCGCCCGCGAGGGTATGGAAATACCTCCCCGCTCTTTCTCATCCTCGCCGTTTTGCGCGGGTCAAGATGAGGGTCGCTCATCTATTTTCCCGGCTACTAGGACTAGAGATAGGACGGTTTGATTCCCGTCCCGCCTCTTGCATAAACGCTGCACGGCGGAGATGACTTCAATCTTTACTGAAACCCGAAGTGCAGCCTCCACTGACTTGGCAAACCATATAGTTAAATTCGATCCTTCGAGTGCTTGCCAAGCCTCTCTAGGGCAGTTTATATCAACTCCACATCCCCTGTATATCTCAGCACAAAGGGGCAAATGAGAAGTTACATCCTAAGTTTTTAAATAGTTGAATTTTCACAAGGTAAATGCATGAATTTAGATCTATATTTTTCACATTCTCAAGTTCATATTTTCAAAAAGATAATATTAATGGAAAAGGAAAAAAAAGAAAACATGTTAATTAACTATTTACAAAGGTGGTTCTCACCCTCACACTTTTAAACGAAGGCGTGCCTCACAACACGACTTAGTTCAAAAGTCATGCAATTATATACAAGAGAAGGAAATGACATTAAGGAAAAGAGAAGAACTGAACTCCCTTTTACTGTGTTGTGTCGTGGAACGACATGGCTCGGAACTGGATAATCGAGGGAGTTCGGCTGAGGCCTTGAACTCTCAGCGCAGGCCTGGTAATTCTAAGAAGCTACCTGGCTGATCTAATCTTGCTCCAAAAACCGATTCCCACATGTTAGACATTCCTTCTATACAAAAAATGGGTGAGAGCGACTTGCGGTAAAAACTAAATGACAGAAAATAAATGACTGAAAGTAAGATAGGTGTCGGGTTACCTCCCGACCAGTGCCTTTGTTTAACGTCGTTGGCTCGACGCATGGGGATCACAGGTTTGGATCCCATGGGCGGCTCAGGTTGAATTTTGCCGCAGCTCCTGCGTTGATTCTAGTCTTGACTTTTCCTGATTTCTTGTGAGATGATGTGCTTGGGTCCTGTTCCCATGGTTCTGGTGGTTTCTCCTTCCAACGTCTCTGAGAAGGCGAGGGACCTTTCACTACCAGCCTCTTGAATTGGGTTTTCTTATGTTTAGGGCTGCCTTGTCTAGTTGTGGCGGAAAAATGCTCCATCGAGGAGTCATTCTGCATAGGCCCTTTTCCCATCCTCCTTTTAGTCTCTTCATTGATCACATAGTTTTCTGCAATTTGCCTATTGATCAAGGGGAAAAGTTTGGAAGCTTGCATCTTAAGGCTTGGTTCTGTCTCATCATGTCCGTCTGTGAGGATCCGGTCTCGGATGGTCTCGGCTGCTTGGGTAATGATAGTCGGGTATGACTCGGGCAGCTTGCCAGTGGTGTTCTGGACTTCCTCCTCTGCTGGCACGGTCTCAGGTTCCCATGAAGGCTTTTCCTCGTTGCTTCCGGTGCTTTCTATATCTGATTCTTCTGATGCTTCGGGAGTTTCTTCTGATGGCTCAGGAGTTTCTTCTGATGGCTCAGGAGTTTCTTCTGATGGCTCAGGAGTTTCTTCTGATGGCTCAGGAGTATCTTCTTTTTTCGTCTCTGGACCAGCCTCCACTATCTGTATTCCTCTATTAGGTCGGGGCATTGGCCTTCGTTTTGTGGCTTCGGCCAAGTCGTCTATAACATCCCACATTTGAGTCAGGGATAAGTGCATCGCTGATCCTCCCACTGCGTCATTGATCCTTGAGAACTCATCGGCCCTCATCCCACAAAGAAATTTTTGAAGAAAAAACACCTCCGTGAATCCATGGTGCGGGCAGCGTGAGACGATGGTGTCATAGTACGTGTAGTATTCATCTAAAGTCTCATCCCGGGATTGCTGAAGGCAGATGATCTTCTCGCGGGTGTCATGTCGTAAGGATGGGGGGAGAATTCTTTCAGAAATTTAGCGCGAAGGTCCACGTAATATTTTGCACAACTAGCATTTGATGTGTAATACCATACTGTCGCAAAGTCGGTTAAAGAGTGTTCAAAACATTTTAATTGAAACTCTTCTAACGTTACATTCTCGGGTTTCATGTGACGACTTATATGGTGGAAATGTTGGCAGTGTATTACTGGGACTTCTCTGGTGGTACCTCCAAACTGAGGAAGATGTCGAGTCATCCATGCATACATAGTGGGCAGCGTGATGAAGAAGTAAAGAGGGAAAGAAAGAACAACTCATCGAAGGCTAACTCCCCGGCAACGGCGCCAGATTTGACGGAGCCCATCGCACTGTCGTTAAGGTGCGATGTTCTCTGTGCAAAAATAAATTTATATCTCCGCTACTCGTACTCTACTAGTGGGTAGTAAAGGGTAAGTAGGGGTCGAACCCAAGGGAGTCAGGTGAATAGTTGTTCTTTAAGTAGGACAGTTGGGGGATGGTTGTGATTTTAGTACTGAGAGTAGCATGGGTTGGTTGTGATTTTAGTACTGAAAGGTAAAGTAACAGTTGATATCACAATTAAAGGAAAGCATTCGGTTTTAGGGGCCTTATATCATAGTCTGTTTATCATTGACCTCTAATGATCATACTAAGTGTTCAAAGATGAATCAAGGCTATTTCTAGCACAAGACTTGCAACATCGTTTAGAACACTTGTTCTATTTAGACTAATTCCTCCTTTCGAAGTATCTTAGCCTTATGTGCATCCATTCGATCTTCAGTTACGATCAAGCAAATGGTTTTTGAAAGAGGTCGAACTCCTCAGATAAGCTTTGCCCGTTAAAGCATCCACTTACCCGAGTATGTTCACGAACCCCATGGAAGAGCTTTGCCCGTTAAAGCATCCACTCAACCTTGGAAGTTCTAACCTAATATGTGGCACATAGAACAAGTTTTGAACACAGAGAGGCACTAAGCGAAGGGTCTAAAACATTTTATGACACAAGTCCACCCCTTCAACCGAATGAAGGGTTTAGCTACGAATATTCATGGAACAGGACATCATAGCTAAGTGCGTTGAAAAGTAAAGGTTTTTGAAAGACAGTAAAGTAAAGTTTTCAAAAGTAAAGACAGGAAAGTAAAGTACTTTGAAAGACAGTAAAGTAAAAAAGAGAGTACTTACAAAAACCGTTGAAAGTGCTAAAGCTTCGATTCCAAAGTAAAGTGCTTACATGATTGTGCTCTCAATCTAGAGAGATAAGTGATTTGTGATTTTGGAATGTCGAATGAGATGAGAATGGATTGGTATTTATAGACTAAGGGAGGTGTGGTTTGTGGAGGAGGATGAAGACACTTGGCATGGAATCCATGGAGGAGGAGAAAGCCATCGGAGGTGACTCACCACTCCCAAAGCCGCCGGCCACATGGCAAGGAAGGAGAGGATGATGGCTTAGCCGCCGGCTAGGTGGAGGGGAGTGGTTGAGTGTGTTTTATGATCTTTTCCCCAAAAGCCATCAGTCCTTTCAGCTCCGGACTGACTCTGGTTGCCCTTCGGTTGGACTTGTTTTGAGTGATTCAACGTCAGGTTCTTGAAAGTCGGAATTTGGTCGTGTCCTGGAGTGACTTGTAATTCATATTCAGGTTTAAAACTCCTCCTTAGCCTATATTCTCTCTAGACTTCAAAATACCCTGTAGATAAATATCGGAACTAACAACCAAAAGTTAAATAAACAAAGAGTCTAATTTGGTGGGTTTAACTGTGTTTATGATTCATACAATTATGGTCCATCAAGAACTGACTGCATACTCGTCCAGTCTGAAGAATGTCAACAAAGCATTTATTGATGAAATTTGGGTGGTGGCCATTCACGTGGAACTGGGAGAGTTCACCAGATCTGAAGCATGGAAGTCATATCATCTTACGCATAGTCACGAACTGAAGAAGACTATGTACAAGCTCACACAAGCGCCCAGAGCATGGTACGAGACGTTCCTCGTCGACCATGGCTATGAGCGAGGGGGAGGAGTGAAGCATATGTTCGTCATGAGTACACAGAAGCTGTTTGGACAGTTCGTGAGACGGATGCAAAAGGAGCTCTAGCTGATCATGGTGGGAGAGATGAAACACCTTCCTGGAACACACGTTGAGCAGATGCTGGAAGAGCAGAAGAGCATCGCTGCAGGAGAGCAAGAGAGCATCGCTGCAGGGAGGTGCTGCACTCAGTTCCTATGGATGAAGCAGAATCTGTCTGAACACGGAGTGGAACGGGTGAAGAAGTTTCTGCCTAAGAACTCAGTACAACACTCCCTGATCAGATATCACTTCATCAGAGAGCTAGTGGAGAAGAAGGTCATCACATCAAAACATATGCCAAATGCCGCCCAGTTCAAAACACTTAGATCCTCTCTGGGTCTGTGTGTTATCGCCAATTAAGTGTTCTAGAAGGAGGTTAGCCAAGAGCAGAACCCCAGCAAATCAGATGGGTTGACCTACCAAAGAAAAGGGCTGGAACAGATGTTTTTGGCAAGTTGAGGAGTCCAAATATTTGAATATCAAAAGGCAGTCGAATCGAAGTCGGATGAGGATACAATATCAGCAAACCCTAAAATCAGAGAAGGGAAAAAGAAGGGAGAAGAAGCGGCTGTGACAGAACTGAAAGAAGCTTATTCAAAGGCGTCAAAGGTTGATCCTAATCCAACTAAAGGGAGTGTGAAGACTGCAAAGGAAAATTAGGCAATGGCTGAACCACCCCTCAATGAGGTAATCTCTTGTTCTCACTCCTAAGCTACTGCACTCAATTCTGTTGATGAGGAAGTACGGACGATTGGTAAAGATTCGGTGAGTTACAAGGGTGACAAAGTGGTTAATGAGAAGCCGAAGGGATTGAAACCTGCTGCAGATTCTGTGGCCGATGCTGCAGAAGAAGGTGAAGCCAGTAGGGCTAAGATTGTGGTTCTGATAAGCAGAAGAATGAGAATGCAAGTGGAGAACAGCAAGCTAAGCAATCTGGCAATGTGATGGAAGAGTCTCATGCATCCGGCAATGATGAAGAACTGGATGTGTTGTTCTAGGGCATAGATGATGTTGTTGATGAGTTGCAAAAAGAGGAGGTCTCAATACCTATTGAGACAAGAGCTGATCAGTCCTCAGGAGCCAAGGTCGTAGGGGTTGAGAAGGAGGCAAGTGTGCCAGATGATGCTGTCTAAGATATGCAACAAGGTTGTGAGACAGTTTTACCCCAAGAGTCCTCTAGTTCTGATGCAGTCCCAGAGGGTGAGTCAATTGAATAACCGGATGTTGTGCAAGGAGGGTTACATGATGATTTTGTGGAGGATGCACATGTGGTGGTGGATCCCCCAGCTATTCCTGATTTTGAGATGGAGGATGCTACTCAGGCTGCCACCTTGTCAGAAACTCATCCAGAGGATGCTCAGGACTTCGTCCCTCTTTATGAACTAAGGAAGGCAAAGAAAGACAGAAGGAAGGAGATGTGTTTGTTTGTGTCTGCAGCACAATCAGAAAACGAACATGTTGAAGAAAAAGCATCTGATGCACCAGCTGTGTCGACTGAGTTGGAACGTCCAGCTAATACAGATGTAGAGATGCAATTATCTGATCAAGAAGAGGCTAAGAACGAGAACACCCAGAAGGAGGATCAGGATACAGTTTTACTGGCTGAGCTCAAGAAAGCTGAAAAGAAGAATCCCAAGAAGAAAGTGACCTTCCAAGCATGCTCATCTAAGGAAACTATCAAGATGAATGGGAACATAGACGCAGGGGGAGCAAGTGCGTCTAAGAAGAGGAAAAGGTATTGTCCAGATCCTGTACCTGCCCATGTTCCAACTAAAATTGTGAAAAATGGAGTATGGTGTGCCAGTACAGAAGCAGCAGCCAAGTGGAAGGCAGTACAGAAAAGAAAGATCATCCCTGAAAGGCCTCTTAATGAGAAGACAGTTCCATCCCAGTTGCAAATCTGACTCTTTTCTTCTCGATGTTGTTCTTCATCACCATAGTAAATTGGAAGCCTACATCTCATAGAACCACGATCAACAAGGAGATGGGACAGCTGCTCTACCAGATTGGAAACAAGATGCTCATTGACATGGGAAGACTTATGTTCGACCAGATTGCAGAACACGCCTTTCTACAAAGTCTCTGCACCAGATAATCTTCCCATCACTTATTTATGAGTAGATCATCAACCAGCATCCAGATTTGAAGACTAACCAAGTCAGACTGTCAATTGCTCCGTTAAAGTTGGTAGTTGATCACAGCTATTCAAGGGTCGACATAAGAATGATCTTAAGGACCCCGGGCTGAAGAGGAAGGATGCACCTGAGTCTTCCATAAGGAGAGCTGCTGGTGAGAAGTTGTCCCGAGCTGAACGCGTATAGCTACTAAAGGAGGTGGAGATCATATTGGAGGTCGAACAGGAGCAGAGGTCAAGAATCAATCAATTGGTGCACACTCTGCGATATCCCAATGATGATGAAGCAGATGAAGCTTGACGAGCTCATGGGGTCACTAAGGACATTTGAGATGAAGTTTGCTGATGATTTTTGAAGAAGGATAGAAAAATGTGTTGCTCTGAAGACTGATGTATCTGAAGAGTGGAACAGCGTCAAGGATGAGTCTGAATCAGTTCAAGACATCAGTAAAAATGTTAAACTCTGGATCAAAATACCAAGATACGATTCTGAAGTCCCGAAGGATGAGTGGAGGACATAGAGGCATTGGATACACTAATGGGAGCAGTTAAGGAAAGACCAAGTTCGTCAAAGCTGAACAGTCGGTGAACAGAGAGATGAATAGGTACTCTCTGGGCAACATGATGTGTTCTAACGGAGAATGGAGACGAGACTCAAGAACTTGTTGGTGTTGTCACAAGAAGGGGCACATCAAGCCAAGGTGTCACAAGTTCATGGTTGTGCGCAGAAAGTTGCAGCAGAAAAATACTCCAAGGATGACACGAGAATGGAGAGCGAGAACGTGGGCCGAGAGTCTCTGATAGAGGAAACCAGATCATCAAAAACCTGTCAGTTGCTGACCCGTGGTCGAACAGCTGCTGAGACACCAAGGTCAAACGGACTCACAGTATGTGTCACTGTCCCAGGCTATGTTCGAGGGGGAGTTCACAAGATTCCAGATGCCAAAGAGACCAGGTTGCTCGATTGGACCCCTTGCCAGTTTGTGGCAAAAAGGGGGAGTGTTTTGAGGTAACTGTTCTGGTTCCTCAAGTTGTGTCTAAAGCGTAGATTTGGTTTTGCCAAAATGCCAAGGGGGAGATTGATGTTCCCATGAATGGCATGGCTTTGGCAACGGCTGTACACAGTTCAAGCAGGAGTTCAAGGAGTGTTCAACAGACTACTGGAACTCGCATACAGCAGATCTGAAGATATGACGTTTCCTAATCTGGACGATCGAAGATCTGATCTGATTGGAGTCGGCTCAACAATAATTTAGAGGATCAGATATTCAAACGAATATCCTCTCATCAATTAGGAGAATGTTTTGAGGTAACTATTCTGGTTCCTCAAGTTGTGTCTAAAGCATAGATTTGGTTTTGCCAAAATGCCAAGGGGGAGATTGATGTTCCCATGAATGGCATGGCTTTGGCAAAACGGCTTTAGAAAGTTCAAGCAGGAGTTTAAGGAGTGTTCAACCGACTACTGGAACTCGCATACAGCATATCTGAAGATATGACGTTTCCTAATCTGGACGATCAAAGATCTGATCTGATTGGAGTCGGCTCAACAATACTTTAGAGGATCAGATATTCAAACGAATATCCTCTCATCAATTAGGAGTCGTTTAAGAAGATTCGGAATTACTTGGTGAGAAAGAAAGATCGAGATCTTCTTGAAGATTGGAGGAAAGAAGAACGTTTCCTAATTCGAAAGATCGAAGATATGATTTGATTGGAGCCAATCGACAAGTCATCACCGAAGATCAGATTGGCTGAGAGAATATCGGATGGCTTGGCATGGAAGTCATCTTCGAAGATTGGATACGGATTGAATATTCTGCAAATATTTAGGAGTATCTCCAAAATATTTGACAGGATGTTCAGATTGGATCTGGACTTCACCAAAGCCTATAAAAAGAAGGCTAGGGCGTCCAGATTGATTGTCGCTTCCTGAGAGAAAATAAACACGAGAGCATTCGTGAGATTGGAGGAGGAGTGACGGCCGGCTGACTATTCCACACCAGAATATCAACGGGGAAGTAACAGTCTGTTCAGTGTGCTGTTCAGACTGTTCTTGAAGGACAACAAAGCGCACACACACACACGGTGATCAAGATACGTCTTTGAGAGAAGGCGACTGGGCTTCTGGGAGATCCAAGACTAGGCCGAGAGGGAAGTCTCGTGCTACCCATAGGGGATCGAGGGGAGCTGCGGTGAACCGAGATTGCAAATCCGAGAGACGAAGTGTTAGAGGCTAGGCTATTACAAACAAGGCGTTGTGTAAGTGTAAGTCCACGAATAACTCTAAACTCGTAATAAGATTTGTGTCCCTTTTCGGGTGTGGGAAACCCCCCAGAGTAGGCGAAGCCAAACTGGGTTATTAATCTATGTGTGCCTCTATTTTGTTCTGTTTACGGTACTGTCTGCTAAGGTCTTCTAGTCTCTGTTTGAACACAACCTGAAACTGTCCAACAAGTGTTCGAGACGCAGTTCGAACACCATCTGGAACTCGTCTTGACTAAGACAAGTGGATTTCACTATGTCTATTTGTTGCATGAAAAATCTCAATTATAGATGCCCTAAAGGTATTTATAGATGAGGTTGAAAGACAATTAGATAGAAATGTGAAAATTATAAGATCTGATTGAGGTGGTGAATATTATGGGAAGTATACTGAAAATGGACAATGTCCTGGTCTATTTGCAAAATTTCTTGAAAAACGTGGCATATGTGCTCAATACACTATGCCTGGTACATCACAGTGAAAAGGTGTAGCGGAAAGGCGTAATCGTACTTTGATAGAAATTGTTAGGAGTATGATGAGTTATTCTTCTTTACCATTATCATTGTGGACTTATGCATTAAAAACTTCTGTTTATTTATTAAACAGGGTTCCTAGTAAGGCAGTTCCAAAGACACCTTTTGAACTGTGGAATGGAAGGAAACCTAGTTTAAGGCATCTACATGTTTGGGGATGTCCGGCAGAAGTACGCATATATATTCCACATGAAAAGAAACTGGATTCAAGAACCATTAGTGGATTCTTCAATGGTTATCCAGAAAAATCTAAAGGATATAGATTTTACTGTCCTAATCATAGTACGAGGATTGTAGAAACTGGAAATGGTAAGTTTATTGAGAATGATGACATTAGTGGAAGTGTTAAACCATGAATAGTCAAGCTGAAAGAGGCTACGGTTCAAGTCTCGTCTTCGCCGATATCTTCTTCTGAAGTTGTTGCTCCCGTAAGTCAAGTCACTTTACCTATAATGGCAACAACTGTTTGTCGCAGAACAGTTGAACGGTTTAATGACTTACCTGAACAACACAATAATGATCCGGACTTCCCTGAACAACAAATTAATGATCAAACACTCCCTGAAGAGGTTACCAATGAACCCATAAACGATGTACCTGAAGAAATACCATTAAGAAGATCCCAGAGGGAAAAGAGATTTGCTATATCTAATGATTATGTGGTGTTTCTTCAGGAACAAGATTTTGACATCAGAATTAATGAAGATCCAGTTTCATTTTCACAAGCCATAAATGGTCCTAATTCATCTAAATGGATCGAAGCCATGGAAGATGAGTTAAAATCAATAGAGCATAATGAAGTATGGGAACCTGTTGAATTTCTTGAAGGTTGTAAACGAGTTGGGTGCAAATGGATCTTTAAGACCAAACACGACTCAAATGGCAATATCAAATGATACAAGGCCAGACTTGTTGCTAAAGGTTTTGCTCAGAAGGATGGCATTGATTACAACGAAACATTTTCACCTGTTTCACGAACAGATTCATTTAGAATAATTATGGCATTAGTAGCTCATTATGACTTAGAGCTACATCAAATGGATGTGAAAACAGCCTTTCTAAATGGAAATTTAGAAGAAGAAGTATACATGAGCCAACCTAAGGGCTTTATAGTTAAGGGAAAGGAACACATGGTGTGTAAACTTAATAGAACGATATATGGACTTAAACAAACCTCACGACAATGGTATCTAAAGTTTAATGATACCATAACATCCTTCAGATTTAAGGAAAACATCGTTGATTGATGAGTCGAGTTTTCGACTCATTTATGGTCATTCTTCACTATAGTTTTAGGTCGTTTCCAATATTATTTTGATGTCATTTGACCTCTATCTCTATATTTTAGGTAGAAAACAAGTTTCCCCCATGGTCAAGGCCTATATATGAATATTGGTTGAAAAACAAAAGTTTCGGCGCAAAACAAGGAGTTTCGGGGCAATACCGAGCGTATTGACCTTTGCAACTTGTTTTGGACGTCCAGGGCGGATCCAATGTCTGATTTGGCTGATCTTTCGCTTGTTGGAAAGGTATTGCAAAGGGCTACCACTCTCTAGTTGAAGCCAAGACCAAATTCGGACGGGAAGACCACCAAAAAAGCCCCAGTCGGTCGACTGAGACTCCAGTCGATCGAGTTGATTAAACTTCAGGAGCTCTTCACATTTCACCCATCCAGTCAACCGACTGGGCATCAAGCTTCAGCCAGTCGACCGACTGGATGAAAAACTCAGAGTTGAGGTGCAGATTTCAACCGAATCTATAAATAGAAAGCAAAGGTTTTGGACCAAGTGTGGGGGTTTTTTGGGAGAAGAAGATTGGAAAAGAGGCTCATCCAAGGTCATCAATCATCATCCAACCAAGGAGAAGTGAAGATCAAAGGGAGACATTAGGATTAACCATCCTACTCTATTCCTCTTCTATTCTACTTGTTGTTGCCATTAAACCCTACTCACACCATGTTGTCTTACATGATGTGTGAGTAGTGGATCTTGTGTTTTGAGGATCTTATGACTCTCCTTGGTACTCTTTGATCACATATATACATTGATATTCATATGGATGATTGTTGATTTCATTTTCTCTTGTGTTATGAATGTTATGCACTCTAGGTGGTTGATAAAATGCCTCAGTGACAATTTGGACTAAAACTTGAACCTAGAACTTGGAAACCCTTGGGGATAGTTCTAGGATGGAGAAATGATCTATATCTTGAATCATGTAAATGAACCTCAGGATAAGGATGCTTGACTAAGGATTGAATGTTTGATTTATTGGAATTAGTCATTGAGCGAATCATCAATTTACCCCATCTGATGGTGTCAAATTCATGTTCTCTATGCACTTCATATATGACATGCTACTAAGTGTTTGACGAAATGCCTAAGTAACATGTTGAATCTAGTTTGGATAATAGAGAACGTGATCCTATCTAATGTATGCATTTGTTGTTAACTAGGACTCGAGTTCATAGTAGTTATTACCTTAGGAAGACATTCCAAGGATAATGGTGCTATGGAATGAACCAATTATTCCGAGAGAGTGAGGTTCGAGCTATAAGAGAGCTTGGCTAAGACTAGATTCAATGAGAATTGGTCTACCTTAGTCTAAGCTAGGTTTTCTACAATGCATGGATAGGAAGTGAACTAGGAGTCGAGTTCATGGTATTTATTGCCATGGAATGAACCGAGAGGTTCGAGCTATAAGAGAGTTTGGCTAGGAATGGATTTAAGTGACATTTAGTTTATCCTAGTCTAAACAAGGTTCAATACTATTTGACTACCATGAAATGTTTGAATACCGTGTATGTGATCATTGAGAAAATGCCAAGGAGGGGAGTAACCCCTCAAAACGCCTCTTACTTAACGTTTATCCCCAATTACTAACCACATAGGATTTAGATATATACACATCTTTATACATTTTGTTTAGAATAGCCGAATGGAAACACAATTTTAAATAGTGCATGTGCTTAGCTTGATCCTTTGGGTTCGACCCGGTACCCTACCGGTCATTATAAATTGTTTTTGACCTCTACGATGACCCTCTTCTAAATCGACACGTCGGGAGGGTAAAAATAGACGTTGTCATTGATCAATGTATATACCTGAAGGTTAGTGGTAGTAAGTTTATATTTTTGATTCTATATGTCGATGATATTTTGCTTGCAACTAATGATCTTGGGTTATTATATGAAAGCAAGAAATTTCTCTCTAAGAATTTTGAAATGAATGATATGGGTGAGTGATGGAGCATATTTATATGATTCATTAAGTACTACTAAACCCACCAATTAGACATTTGATCATACGAACAAGTGCTTGTTAATACCATTCTGTGTATGCATGCCATTTTGGAATCTAAAGAGGAAACACGCCTAAAAATGGAGATTTATGCCCAAAAGCCAGCCAAAGCCCGAGGACCTCAACCAAGGACCGAGAAATGTCGGGCCGCATCCTGGAAATGCCGGACGCGTCCGAGGCCGAGTGCCGAGCGCCTAGCCGCCGGGAGTACCGAGAAAACCAGGCCCGGCAGGAAGAACATAGGCCACGGCCTATCTCCGGTGGCATTCCAACCAAACCACTTCGAGCACTCGATTTCTATGAAGGATGTCGTTCCAAATCCACACTCAAAAGACCAAGAACGCAAAGTCCAAAATCCAAGCCATCCTAGGCCAAGGGACCGAGTTCTAGGCCATCCTAAGGAACGACCATGCTACACTCAAATCAGCCTTAACATCCTTCATGGAACCGACTTGGAATCACTCAAATATGCTAGAACAGTCGGTGTTTGGACAAGAACACAATGCAAAGGCACCGAGCCCGGTAAAGGCCAAACAAGGGCAATTTCAGCCGATTTGGGATTTCGACCTTGTTCCAAGCAGAATTTGGCTTAGGTTCCTTCTTGAGATCATCTTAGAATGACTTTGTCGTTCAGAATACACCCTTCAAAATCCAAGAAGGTCCGACCAAGGCTCCGGTCAGATTCCGGCCACATTCCAGCGAACTCCGGGGAGCTCCGATCAACCATCGCCTTACCTCCGACCTAGCTCCGGCCATGCCACATGGCACCACTCAGCTGGATGCAGGTGGCGCAGCCATGTGCAAGGAGGTGGAGAAGCAAACTTAGCCACCAAGTCTTTGGGATATTTTCAAGCAAACTTAGCCTCCAAGTTTTTGTGATATTTTCAAGCAATACTTAGCCTCCAAGTCTTCCTCTTCTATAAATAGAGGCCTTGCCTCATGTAATCCATATCCTACTCCCTTGTCACTTGTACCCACATTAGAGAGAAGAGAGCTTAACTCTCTTTCTCTTCACTTTCAATACAAAACACACTTTTGTTCTTGAGTTTCTTCACTTGTTCTTGAGTTCTCTTACTTGTCTTGCAAAGCCACGGTTCCTTACTTGCTCTTGAAGTTTGAAGTTAAGTTCCCTTTATTTTCCTTGTTGTTCTTTACTTTTATGTTGTTCTCCTTACTTCCTTGTTTCGGTTACTTTTGTTTTCCTTGTTCAAGTCACGGCTACTTGTATTCCTTGACATGAATACAAGTAGCTAAGGCTTAGATTTGGTTTAGGGGAGTGCTTGTATCATACTATGTTTTAGACCCTTCTCTTAAATGCCTCTTTGTGTTCAAAACTTGTTCTATGTGCCATATATTAGGTTAGAACTTCCAAGGTTGAGTGGATGCTTTAACGGGCAAAGCTCTTCCGTGGGGTTCATGAACATACTCGGGTAAGTGGAGGCTTTAACGAGCAAAGCTTATCTGAGGAGTTCAACCTCTTTGAAAAAACCATTTGGTTGATCGTAACTGAAGATCAAATGGATGGACATAAGGCTAAGATACTTCGAAAGGAGGATTTAGTCTAAATAGAACAAGTGTTCTAAATGATGTGGCAAGTCATGTGCTAGAAATAGCCGTGATACATCTTTAAACACATAGTATGATCATTAGAGGTCAATGATAAACAGATTATGATACAAGACCCCTAAAAACCGAATCCTTTCCTTCCATTAAAATATCAACTGTTTACTTTCTGTACATTTACTTTCTGTCATTTACTTTTACGCACTGTAATTTACTTTCTGTATAAACCACTCAAATCCAACCCCAATCGCACTTTAATTTATGTGTAAGCTTCATTAAAGAACAATTATTCCACACTGACTCCCTTGGGTTCGACCCCTACTTACCGCTTTACTACCCAATAGTGAAGTCACAAGTAGTGGACTTATAAATTAATTTTGTACACATTGCCTCGCGACAAGGCAGTGCTGTCAGTGAGGCATCTTGTGTAATTGGAATAGAAATATTCTGTGACAGGTCACAAGGATTATTGGGGTTGTCTCAGAAATCATATATAAATGAAATTTTGGAGAGATTTAGAATGGAAAAATGTTCTGCATTAGTAGCTCCAATTTAGAAGGGAGATAAGTTTAGCTATATGCAGTGTCCTAAGAATGAATTGGAGCGAAAAGAAATGGAAAATATTCCCTATGCATCAGTTGTTGGAAGTTTGATGTATGCTCAAACTTGTACTCGACCAGACATTAGTTTCACTGTTGGGATGCTTGGCCGATATCAAAGTAATCCTGGTATTCCACTGGAAAGCTACAAAGAAGGTGCTAAGATACTTACAAGGAACAAAGAATCACATGCTCACATACAAGAGATCAGATCATCTTGAAGTAATTGGATACACAGATTCAGACTTTGCCGGATGTGTGGATACAAGAAAATCTACATATTGATATTTATTCCTTTTGGCTGGAGGAGCCATCTCTTTGAAAAGTGCAAAGCAGTCAGAAATTGCTGCATCCACTATGGAAGCTGAATTTGTCGCATGTTTTATGGCTACAAATCATGAATCATTGCTGCAGAATTTTATTTCGAGACTTGGAATTGTCGACATTATTGCTAAGCCGCTGGAAATTTATTGTGATAATGCTGCAGCAGTCTTTTTCTCTAAGCACGACAAGTATACCAGTGGTGCTAAACATATTGATTTGAAGTATCTTGCCGTTAAAGAAGACGTTCGAAAACGAAACGTATCAATTGAACACATCAGCACTAAATTAATGATTGCTGACCCATTGACTAAAGGATTGGCGCCTTAAGGCATTTAACGAGCATGTCGAGAGGATGGGTATTATTGAAATATGTTAACATTATGTTATTGTGTTCTTGATATAGTGATACTATGAGCTCAATGTAATTCGTTTTCGTTTTATATTCCCTGTTTCATATTATAATGTGTATTTACATAAATGTTTCAAACGAATACAAACAAGATTTGTCTTTGTTAAAGACATTATCGTTAGACTATTATGGAATCTTATTAAGTGTGAAATTAATATTGTGATACATGGAAGGGAGTACGTAAAATGAGTTATGTACAACCGATGTGATCCTTATTGATTTCTTACTTTATATTGATTTATGTTTTGACCAACATAACAAAGATTAACTTATACTATGCATATTATGACAATTATTAAATTTGTATTATTATTCATGGGTCAAGTGGGAGAATGTAAGATTATTTCTTAATATGTGATCCATTAAAATAATACCCTATAAAGATAATACTAATTTTGATAATTATTAAGTGTTAGTATTGTGGTCAAATTGAATGATGTCTATTTGAAGAGTTGTGACTCTTAATATAATGGTGTCTTTTAGATTGTTGATGGAACGTCTATATAAATGAACTCACATATTGATCATCCCTTCATCCTAAAAACTCTCCATCAAGTTTTGGTTTAACGCCGAAGGATAGAAAGGAGAAATCTGAATTCAATCCATCAATCTAGCCATAGATAAAGGTAAGTTGTTTTGACTCTCTATTAGATTTTAATCGTGAAATACAATCATTCTAAAGATCTTGTCAGTATTAGATGTTTTGTTTAAAATTAGATTGAAATTTATAATCTAACACTTCTATCATCCCAAAAAAAATTCCTGGGGTTTAATTGGTTGATTAATTTCGTGATTGTTTAGATTAGTTTCCGTCGCAGTTTCTAACCCGTGTTATTTGCGAGAAGAAGACTGCTAAGGATGAGGGAGGGATGGCAGCCACCAACGAACGTCATCTTTTACTGGATTCCGCATCCTTGATCTCTCGCGGAGTCGTCATTAACTGTAGCTTCTGTTTAGGGCCGTAGGAAGTGGAGGCGAGTCGGAGCACAAGATCCTCCATCATCTTCTCCATTGTTTTCATCATCTGCTGCACTGTCCTTGCGGTCGGAAATCTGTCCCATAGCCCAGCCAACAAATAGTCGATTGAGAAGTTGGGTGATTTAATAGAGAGCGGAGGTTGTGAAATGGCGCTAGGGATTCTGGCTTTAAAACATACAACTGATACTAACAGCGGTACATATGACGTGTGGCTTAAGTCATTAATGTCTAGTTACAGCATAGCTTAATTTATCCAACTTAGCGACTATGTCAGCAATTTTTGGTATAATCTAATATATTGGATCATAATATAAATAGGTTAAGATGTGTATACTATCATAGTTTATAAGTCAATATTAAAGTGATCTATTATATAGTTGGCTTTAGAATATATAAATTAAGGCGATCATGGAATATTAATCATATGTGTAGATACTAGTTCGTAAATACGTTTCTTTTGAGGGGAAGGATTCATAATTATGAAAACTTGTAGCAGTTATGTACACTGCTATAAATAGGTAGTGGTCCCACGTATCGATCGAAGTTTTATTTCTCTCAAATATCACTGGGAAAAGATCGTACGAAGAAACTGGAAGATCCATTACCGGCGACGGCCAGAAGAGTTCAGAGTCATCAACGAAGGTTTGATCTTCTTCTGTATTTTCTATATGCTCGATTAACATGAATTGGGTATTACGATCCTTGGTATATGAAATAAATCTAACAATTGGTATCAGAGCCCCCATAATTCTTTTTAATTGAGCAAAATTCTGATATGTTTATTTTCAAAATGAATAAACTTTTCTGGCCTATTCTGCGATGTTCTTCATTCGAGTTTTTTTGCCCTGTTTTGCAAACTCAATATCACTTTTGCCCTGCCTGAAACTCAAATCTCGTGTTTGCCCTGTTTTTAAAAGAACCGATTTCGCCCAATTCGGTTTCATTGATTTTTGAATGAAACTGACTTTGCCCATATCGGTTTGGTTGATTTTCAACCAAACCGATTTCTCGAAAATTGGTTTCATTACTGTGTGCCTGCGTGTCACAACTCGGTCCTACGTGGACCAGACGAATTCAAAAGTTATGACATGTGGCAAACCGGGTCGGCATAAATCGGTTTCACTAATTTCCCCAAATCGGTTTCACGATCTCTCCCGAATCGGTTTCAAACAAAATATACTAGGGTTTCTTCTTTTTTTCCTCCGACAGCTCGTCCCACCTCTCCATCTCCCTCTCAGCCGCACCTCCGCGATTCGCCCGTCCGATTCGCCCGTCCAATGTCCTCCGCGATTCAGGTATTGTGACCCCTAATCGTAAAACCGAATTCCCCCGAATCGGTTTGTGTTAAATTCGATTTTGGTGGAGAATTTTATTCGATTTTGATTGTTGAAATGTTGAATTGTTTGTGTTGAATTATTAAATTGGTTGTTAATTGTTGAATTAGTTGTTAATTTTGTAAATTAGTGTTAATTGTTTAATTAGTTGAAATGTATGTGTTTAAATATTGAATTGGGTGGTATTTAGTTAAACTGTTTGAATCATTGTCGATTGTGTTGAATTGTTTGAACTATTATTGATTGTGTTTAATTGTTCGAATACTTATTGAATGGTTGAGTATGATTTTGTTGATTTTGTACATATATAAACAATATCTATTTTTCAATTGTATTTATTTAAGGATGTTTATTTATTGATTGAAGGTATGGCATCACAGAGGCGATCATTTCAAAGAAATGTCCCATCGCAGTCGACTTTGAATCCGAATATGGAACCGGATGACATAATTCATCCCGGTCCTATCGATGGTTCAGTTCTTACTCGGCAGACTGACCACCGAACTCACGAAATATGGAATCATTCGGTAAGTTTATATGTTAATCAAATTTTAGTTTATAATGTGTCTATGTTTTGTATGTAATTTGTTACTAATACTGGAAAATTTTTATGTAACAGAATAATCCAAAAATGTACGAACCGCTTACGGTTAAGCATGTTACCATGGACCCCCCCAGATCCACGCATTAGGCAGTATGTCGCGAACGCACGATTCTACCCGTGGAGTATCGTGGCCAATGTGAGAACTGATCCAGGGTTGTTGACTGCACTAGTCGAGAGGTGGCGGCCCGAGACGCACACTTTCCATTTCAATGGAGGGGAGGCCACCATAACGCTGCAGGATGTGGCACTTCTTACCGGTCTACCCATAGAAGGGAGGCTTGTAACTGGTCACGCGCACTTGACGTGGCCGCCTATTTGCATGAGACTGCTTGGTGACATGCCTACGTGTCACAAGGACTCACCGGGGCTGGCGAAGAAGGTATGGTTTAAACAAAATATGACGATCATCCCAACCGATGCTGATGAGGAGACGCTGAAGAGATACGCTAGGGCGTATATCCTTCAGCTGCTGGGATTGACATTATTTTCAGAACTCAGCGGTAGCAGTGTCCCACTCCACTTTCTGCCCTTATTGGATGATCTTGACAGTATCAGACACTACGGCTGGGGGAGTGCAGCGCTGGCATATTTGTACAGTATGCTGTGCAAAGCCAGCAAATCGGGTAAATGTCAGATTGGTGGTGCTGTGCTTATATTACAATTCTGGAGCTGGGAGCGTATGCGCTTCGGGAGGCCGCAGTGTATGTTTAGGCACCTGCCCCCACTTGATGCTGATATTGACCCGTTACAGAGGGGAGCTAGGACGTTTATGTAAGTATTGTATATGTTATTTATAAATTACTTTTAATTTGTCGTTATATATATTGATATTTGTGTTTATGTGTAGGAAATGGCATGGGCCAAAAAATTTCATCGGGGTACCTAAGGGTAGTTTGTTGTTCTACCGCGATGAGTTTCAGAAGATGTTGATCAGCGATTTCATATGGAGACCATACGATGAGGGCTTGTATCATCTTTTGAACCCTATTTGTGTCGAGGGTCGACATTCCTGGAGAGCAAATGTGCCGCTAATCCACTTCAACGTCATCGAGTGGCATCACCCAGGACGTGTTATGCGACAAATTGGGTGTCGTCAGTTTATTCCACTTCCGCCGATAGCTTGTTCGGACGAGAATCATGGGAAGGATAGGAAGCCGAAAGTGGATTGGGGTGTCCATTATTATCGGTACATTCAGATGTGGTCCAACCGCCTGCAGAATATTGTTGATGGAGAGGCATTTGATAGTGACATTGCGTCACCCGAGTACTATAGTTGGTACTCCATGATCACGCGCAGGCTTATCCAGCACAGGATAGAGGAGGTGGTTGACGATGCAGTGGTGGCGGAAGACGCGGTTGAGGCAGAGGTCAATCCGCCTGAGCAGATTCGGGGTACCCAGTTGACAGAACCGCTCGTCGTTAAAGCGATTTGTGCAAATAAATTTATAATAGTCCGCTACTCGCAACTATACTACTGGGTAGTACTTGGTAAGTAGGGGTCGAACCCAAGGGAACTAGGGGAATAATTGTTCTTCGGGGGGAATTACGCAGCGTGGGAACGTGTTTAAGGTCGGTTGGTTGGTTTTAAAGCTACCAGCTATTTTGATTGATTGATTGATTGGTTAGTTGATTTTAATACTGGAAAGTAAATTACTATTTTAATGATTAAGAGAAATGTTCGGTTTCAGGGGACTTGTATTATATCCTGTTTATCATTGACCTTTAGTGAATCATCTAAGTATTCAAACGGTGAATCGAGGCTAGTTACAGCTCAAGACTTGCAACACCAGTTTAAAGCAACTCCTGTTCTATTTCAGTCTAGCGCAAATACCCTAAGGTATGCTAGCCTGGGTGCATCCACCTGATCTCACAGTTACGCTCGACCAGATGGGGTTTAGGATGAGTCGAACTCCTCAGATAGCTTTGCTTGTTACAGCTTCCACTACCTGAGTATGATCACGAATTCCCACAGAAGAGCTTTGCTTGTTACAGCATCCACTCAACCTTGGAAACTCTGACTATATATGGCACATAGAACAAGTTTTGAATACTAAGACTATACACTAAGTTAATAGTCTTAAAACATTTTATAATACAAGTGCGCCCCTTAGACCGAACTACTAGTTTAGCTACTATTCATCGCGCTAAACATTATACTAAGGAATTAAAGACAACAGTTAAATAAATACTAAAAGATACTTACAACCATTGAAGCGCCAAGGGAGCTTTCCTTTATTTCCAAAGCAAAATTACAACGTTACAAATATTACAACTTCTAGAGAGAGAAGTGAAATTCGAAATTGGTGTGTGAAATGAGGAGGAGGAGCTCCTCCTTATATAGCCACAAGGGGAGGAGGAGATGGCTACAAGTGTTGCATTTTGATTGGAGGAAGAAATCAAGGGAGGAGATGGCCACATGTGGAGGAAGGGGAGGAGGCCGGCGGCTTTTGGTGGAGGAGTGTGGTGGCGCCAAGTGGAGGAAGGGGAGTGGTGGAGGAGGAGGAGGTGATAGCCACCGGTGGCCGGTCACCATGTGGGGAGGAGCTCCTCCCTTGGCCACCACTTCATCAAGTGGCCGGTCATCCTTGCCCATATGTGAGATTTGTACAGTTTTGTGCAGTCTTTTCACAAAACTGTCAATGTGTTTCTTCTCCGGGCTGTCTTGACTCCACTACTGATTCTTCTGATTAATTTGTTATGGTCAATTCAACGTCAGGATCCTTGATATTTCTTCAGTCGGCATATGATCTTGACCTTGGATTGACTCTTGTTATCTTTTCAGCATAAAATCCTCTCCTTAGCGTGTTTTCACTTCAGTCTCTAAAATGCCCTGTGGAAATATATCGGGACTAACACGTAGAAGTTAGATAGACAAACAGTCTAATTAAGGGGGTTTTACTATGTTTCTGACTCGTATAACTTTGGTCCATCACCAGCCATACCGTCCAGATGGACATGTTCTACCAGAAAATGTAAGTTTCTTGAAAATTTAACATTTTCTTATAGTAGTGTATTATATGTTTAACAATTGGTTGTGTGTACAGGTAAGCACTTTAGTGTACTGTGCACGAAAAGCTGCTGACGCATTTTGTTATTGCATGGAACCTCATACACGAGAATCCTTGCATGTCATCTTTCACCAGGCATATGAGACCTTGGACAACAATGGTGAAGCTGGAGTGTTAGGTGTGGACCCTGCTACCATTACATTTGACTTAGGTAAGTAAACATTTATATTTACCCTTTTTATTATGTATATTCGTTTTAAAACATTGCTTATTACATATAAATGCAGGTGAAGCCGCTGTGACTGATGAAGACGATGATGATAATGCAAATATCGACTCTTACACTGATGATCGTGATCGGCCATCGAGCTCTTCACAACCTCAGACTGAAGATCCGCAGCGTCCATCCAGCTCGTCACGATTGCAACCGCGTAGAGGTTCACGTCTCCGTCCTGAGACCCAGTATTCAGCTTTGAGAGCCTTGCGCAAGGGAGACGCACGTAGATTTTGATTGTTTGTTAACAGTGGACTTATTTTGTTTTAATCTTATATGGATTTGTTATGTATTTATTTTACATGACACACCTTGCATTAAACTGAACAATCACAAACTAATAGTACATGAAGCGGGAAAACAACATTAGGAAATTATCAAAGGAATGCAGCAAACAACAACACAATGATAGTTTATTCAGAAGGTCGATTTGGGCACGCACGCCTGTTATGTCCAGCTTGATGGCAGAGGGTGCAACAGTGGGATCGTGACGGTCGACTCGATGAAGACGCTCCTTGGGTGCTTGATTCGCCATGGACATGCCTCTGGTCCATTTCGTTACGTATCCTCCTTAACGGATTTCTACCAACTTTGTTACGTTTGTACCTGGGGGTTGGCCAATATACTGGTCCATCGTAAGGTCTCCAGAAATTCTCATGAGGCAAAGGATTGAAGTTGTACTGCCAAGTGGCGTGGTATGCATCCAGCTTGTACTCTGGGGCCACATAATCAGAGTAGTCCACCCTTTCGTATTTGCACGCCGCCATTGCATGACTACAAGGGTAGTGCAGCAATTCCCATTTCCCACATGAACATGTTCCCTCCATCATCTTAACAGTCCATGTCTGAAGCTTTTTCTTTGTCGTAACTTCGTACACTGCTCTATCCTTATCGTAGCACATAACGCGGTGGAAATCTGCCCTAGCGCAAAGTTTGTCCAACTTTCTACGAATTTTTGGCGGAAAGAGAGATCTGTGGCCATCGTAGAGGGACTGTTGACGCTCCATGAAATAAGCTGCTGTTTGTCTAAACGTGAACATCACCAATGACGAGATTGGCAAATCGCGCCCACCTTTAAGAATGTCATTAAAACACTCAGAAGCATTAGTCGTCATCGAGTCCCATCTAATCCCACCTGCATCGAATGCTTGTGACCATAACTGTAGTTCATGGTCCTCTAACCATTTGCGAGCCGGTGGTAGGTCGTCCATTAGTTCCATCAACTCAGCATACTCAGCCCTGAACTTCAGTTTCTTCCTCTGTTAAGCCACATGGCCAAGTTTTTTTTTCAAAAATAAATCCTTCACTTTTGACATAAAATTGCTCTGCAGGTGACGCACGCATACACGATGGTATGCATGTGGAGGTGACCATTGGGGTTCACGCATGGCAGCTAGAATTCTGAGTGACACCTTCCCGAATGCGAGACATGAACCATTTCCAACTCGAGTTACTCTCGCTCTCCACCACTGCAAAACAAACTGGAAGTAAATGATTATTGGCGTCCAAACCAATAGCCGCCAACAATGTACCGGTCCATTTCCCGTACATATGCGTCCCGTCGATCGACAACACGGGACGACAATGCGTAAACGCCTTGATGGGTTCTTCAAATGCCCAGAATACACGGTTCACCTGACAAGCACCATTATTGAGTGGTTCTACATCCCACTTCACAAATGTATCTGGACTGTAATCCACCAACGCCTGCATCAAGTGCGGTAGTTTATTAAATGACGCATCCCATTCACCAAACAGTTTAACAAGCGCCAACTGCTTTGCTTGCCACGCCTTCAGGTAAGATATTTCATATCCATATTCCCTTCTAATGTTAGCACGAATCTGTCGTGCATCGAATCGCAAACTTGCACTCATCGCCTCCGCGATCTCATCAGCTATGTTATTTTTTGTTCAGGTGTCTGTTAGATAGCATAATGGAGCCATGCTGGCAAATGTGGTTATGTTCATTCTTCCGAACCACCCAGTAATTTCTTCTACCCGTAACCGCAATGCGAACTCGCCATGGACAGACATCTCTAGTCTTCAGACATTCAAAAACCATTAATGTTTTGTCGGATTCCTTCACGAAGTACTCTACACGATTCAGAATGGAGTACTTTCGCACAGCATAGATGGCTTGATCTTTTTTGCGCCAGCTTTCACCTTCAGCTAGTGACGGAGAATTATGATGGATTGTTTGCAGATTCTCATCATAGGGTTTAAACGTTTCCCATGCTGAGATATCATCAAAATCAGGATGATCCCAAGTAATTTGAGGCTGCGTGAATTCAGTAGTGGGATCTTCAGCTGCACGCTCCTCCGTTTCTTCCATTTCATCCATGTCGTATTCATCAACTACTGGGTTATCAAGTGTCGCTAGTGTCGACATACCCATCGGATCCTCATCAGAATCGGAATTGTAAACATATGCCATATCGCACGGAAGGGATATGAAGTAAGGGAAGAAAATTGTATGTTGAGAGGATTGTAACTATGATTGTTGTTGAAATGCCGATTTGCACACTACTGAATGCCGAGTTTATATATGAGTGTATGAAATGCCGATTGCAAACTATGATTGTTGTTGTTGTTGAAATGCCGAGTTTATATACAGAATTGAAACCGATTCGCCCCAAATCGATTTCGATTGAAACAGATTCGCCCCAAATCGGGTTCATATCAAAATCAATCTAAAAAGCCTGTCTGCCTTGTCTGAAAAAGTCTAAAAAAAGCCTGACATGTTTGAATTTCCTTGAAACTAATTTACCCCAAATTGGTTTCAATAATTTTTTTTAACATGTAGCCAATTCGCCCCACTTAAAACCGATTCACCGAAAATCGGTTTCAATAATTTTTTTCATGAAACCGATTTACGCCGACTCGGTTTGCCACATGTCATAACTTTTGAATTCGTCTGGTCCACGTAGGACCGAGTTGTGACACGCAGGCACACAGTAATGAAATCGATTTTCGAGAAATCGGTTTGGTTGAAATCAACCAAACTGATATGGGCAAAGGCGATTTCATTCAAAAATCAATGAAACCGAATTGGATGAAATCGGTTCTTTGCAAAACAGGGCAACAAAAAAAACTCTCTTCATTCCGGTCACGTGATTCCTGTACGCCGCTGCGGATTGCCGAGACTGCTCTGCAATCATCCGAAAACTGTCGGTAACTGCTCAGAACCGCAACACCACCGCCCCGACGTGGCTGCAACTGCTCCGATTTTTAGTCGCGTTCGGTCTGATTTCACATTAATCTGGTCATTTTTTTCACCTTCTGTCACGTTTTCTCGTAGTCATTTCGATTTAAGTCATGCCAGATCTAATTTTGGTGGCTCTTCTGGACTCGCTGTGCTGCGCTGTTGCTTTTTTTCGGTTCGCAGCGTTGATGCGCGGAGCAGTTTTTCGTTCCATTTGGATCTCAAATGTTGTTGTCCGTAGCTCGATTGGCTTGTTGTAGCTCAGTCGCACGCGGTATCTCGGATTCAGTCGCTTTGGGTGGGGATGGATCCACTAAGTCTCGCTCAGATTTCGGCCTGAATGTTGCGATGGATTGATGCGTCACTGTTGCGAGACTGTTGAACAAAACGTCAAATGCGTTACTGGGATTGCTGCGTTAATGATTTGAATGCGGCAATTGATGGGTTTATGCGTTAATGGCGTTACTGCTTTGCTGTTTTAGCTTCCGATGAACTCGCGAAGAATTGGTCAAGCTCTGTGTTTGAAGAGTCGGCATTTTTTTGATGTGCTGCCCGCTGCTGCGTTAAACATAAAAATAAAATAAAAAAATTTTGAACGACGGCCACTACTTCAATTAAACAAAACCCTAGTTGGTTTCAATATTTGGTTTTTTATTTCACTTTGGGCCGGATGCGTGGGCCGTGGATAATGTTGGTGCATCAGGCGTGATTGGCAGCCATCATTTTAGTAAATAAATTAATTTTTGGCTGCAGAGAGAATTTGAAACCCTAGTTGGCTTCATTTTGAGGAATTGAACTGATTGGTACCGGTTCACTTTAATGCCTTGAGTTCTTTTTTGATTGAATCGGTTCAGTTCAAATCGATACAGTTCAGTTAGGTTTGAACCGGTTGCGGTTCATTTAAGTTAGAATCGTTTGCGGTTTGGTTAGAATCTGATTTGGTTCCTCACTATGGGAATCAGTTCAGTTTGGTTATTTGGTCCATTTCAGTTTGATTCAATTAAAGTGATTTGAGCAAATATGATAATGCGGCTCAATTCAATTTTTGGTTTAATTCAGGATGATCCAACTACTTTTGATTCAATTCATGTGGACTTCAATTTTGTTGTCATTGAAATGAACAGATTGGTCCAGTTCAGATGAAGTTGTGGTGCAGTTCGAAACGAACCTGTTGCGGTTCATTTAAATTTTAATCGGATGTGGTTCAAAAAAATGAACCGGTTGCAGTTCAGTAAGGAATGAACTTGGTTTTGGTCCAATACGGGAATTTGATTCAATGTGGTTCAGTTTTGTAATTTGGTCCAATTAAATATGATTCAATTCAAGTGATTTGGACTGGTTCAGTTATGCGGTTCAAATTAATTTTTGGTTTCAGTTACACTTAATCAATTAAATCAGATTTGATTTAATTAAAGGTGGGGTGTATTACTGAAAAATTAAGGGTACATACATATATGACATATGTGTTCATTTTTTGGGCCACACTTAGAGTGTATTAATTGAAGCATAATTGTCACAAAAGTGACCTCTTATGTGCAACTTAATACATGACGGGTGTTGGATAGGAATATGTTTGTAATTTACATGGATAATTAATTGGCCACAAGGAAAATTATTATCTACTGTAATTACATACATATCTGTGGTAATGACATGTGATGATTGTTAGGATGAACTTGGAGTAAATAATTAGTACATCAAAAGATGGCTATTTATTTGACACCGTTTATCATCAATGTTTGATTACTACACCAAGAGTACCACTTACAGTTAATAGTACTATCCGAAGATTTGCTATTAATGTTGTGCTGGGTATCTTGATATGTCATATTTATTTACTTTATGTGACCATGAAAAGCTGACTTATGTCTTGTTCTCTTTCAGCTTACATGTCTGTCACTTCAGTTGCTGCCAACCTCAATAATATTCCCGTACTAAATGGGACGAACTTTGAGGAGTGGAAAGAAAATATTAAGATTTTCTTGGACAGCATGTATCTTGACTTAGCTTTGCAAGAGTCGAAGCCGATTCATCTTGCCAATTCAGGAAGTGCATTTGATCGTAATCATTTGAGAATGTGGGAGCATTCTAACAGGCTGAGTCTGATGATTATTCGTCGCGGCATTCTAGAGGCTTTCAGTGATATAGTGCCTGATGAGATTTCCAGTGCCAAAGATTACCTTGCGGAATTTGAAAAGCGTTTTGTTGAAAACGATAAGGCAAAAACAAGTGAGTTTTTAGCAAACTTGATTTCAATGAAGTACTCCGGCAATGGTAATGTCAAGGAGCATATTATGGAAATGTCTCAACTTGCTTCAAAACTAAAGGCCTTAAAGCTCGAGTTATCTGAGAACCTACTCGTGCATTTGGTGTTAATCTCTCTTCCTTCAGAGTACAGTCAATTTAGGATTTCCTATAATTGTCAAGGGAGAATTGGACTCTCAATGAGCTCATTTCATTTTGTGTGGAAGAAGAGGATATGTGAAGCATGATAAAGCTTCTAATTCTAAGGCTCCAGTTTTCAACGCTCATGTTACATGTCATTTCTGTGAGGAAACTGGACACGTGAAGAAGAAATGTCCCAAGTGGGCTAAGTATATCGTTTGGCGGGTTAAAAGGGGATTGTCTGAGCTGCCGATGACCTATTGATGCTGAAAGATGCATCTATTTGGGAATAGGTCATGCGGTAGAGGAGGCAATGATGAATTTCAGATTATTAGCATTTGGTCATTTTGTTTGGATTTAATAGACATTCGTTGTATCAACGATCATGCGAAACTTAATTAATATTTCCAAATTGAGCAAATTCAGTTATTATTGTTCATTTGGTGATAGTAAATTTATTTTATCTATTAAACTCCAATTTTTGGGACCGATATATCTGCCCATGTTGGAATTTGTTCCATCATATAATAAATCCCTACATAAGACTTGAGACTTCAGCCACTGAACATGTTCAAATCATTTAACACTAAAGTTGAGATATGACTCAATTTCAAAAGTAAAGGGAGTTGTATCTCATTATGGTGGTGAAATCACGATAGATGTCACCAATCAGGTGAACAACGTTTCATGACTATTTGCTAGATACCTAGAGGAATGTGGAATCCTCATTCAGTACACTATGCCAGGGTCGCCTAACATGAATGGTGTGGCTGAACGACGAAATCAAACTCTTAAAGATATGGAAAGGAGTATGATATGTCACTCGAACTTACCTGAAAGACTCTGGGGAGAAGCATTAAAGACAACATCTTATATCCTTGATAGAGTACCAACGAAAGCATCTGCTAAAACACCTTTTGAACTTTGGACTGGTCGAAAGCCCAGTTTAAGGCATTTACATGTTTGGGGATGTCCTGCTGAGGCAAGGCCTTATAGGCCTCATGAACGGAAATTGGACTCCAAAATGGTAAGCAGCTACTTTATTGGCTACTCAGAGCGATCAAGAGGTTTTAAGTTTTATGATCCCACTACCAAATCTATTTTCGAGACGGGAACTACAACATTTTTTGAGGATGTTGAGTTTGGGGGGAGAAATCAAGTAAGAAATATTGTTTTTCAAGAAGATGAGGAATCTACTATTGCTTTTGATTATGTACAGGTTCCTACACCTATCATTCATCAAGAAGCACGCTTTGATTCTCATTCAACAAACAATATTATTCAACCTCAAATTGAGAATCAGGAAATTGCTCAAGTACAAACTCAACAACCTGCGGAAAATGTGTCACTAAGGAGATCCACTAGAGAGAGGAGAAATGCGATTCCAGATGATTATGTCGTACATCTCCAAGAACATGAAGTAGAAAGTGGTGTGATGGAAGATGATCCAATCAAATTTAAACATGCCATGAGAACTACGAACTCTCATAAATGGATTGAAGCCATGAATGAGGAATTTAAATCCATGCAAGACAATAAAGTTTGGGAACTTGTCCCATTACCAGAAGGTGTGAAACCCATTGGTTCTAAATGGATATTTAGAACCAAAAGGGGCGCAAAAGGGAATGTGGAGAGGTATAAGGCACGTCTTGTAGCTAAGGGATTTAATCAAAAGGAAGGAATTGATTTCAAAGAAACCTTTTCTCCGGTTTCTACGAAAGATTCTTTCAGGATAATCATGGCGCTCACGGCACATTTTGATCTTGAGTTACATCAAATGGACGTAAAGACATTTCTCAATGGAGACATTGATGAAGTGATCTCTATGGTACAATCGGAAAACTTAGAGTGTGGAGACTCAAAGAATATGGTTTGTAAACTAAGGAAATTCATTGGCTTAAGCAAGCTTCTCATCACTGGTACTTTAAATTCTATCAAGTGATAATTTCGTATGGCTTTGAGGCAAACTTGATGGATGAATGTGTGTACCACAAATTTTGTGGGAGTAATTTATTTTCATGGTCTTATATGTCGATGACATATTACTTGCCACAAATGATGTGATGTTGCTTCATGACACCAAGAAATTTTTATCAAATAATTTTGAGATGAAAGATTTTGGTGAAGTGTCCTTTGTATTAGGAGTCCAGATACACCGAGATCGTTCTAGGGGTATTTTGGAATTATCACAAAGGACACATATTGAAAACATCCTTCAGAGGTATGGCCTGCAGAATTGCAAACCAGGTGATACACCAGTCGCCAAAGGAAACAATTCAGTCTCAGTTAATACCTTGAAAATACTCTGGAAATTCAGGAATGTAGAAAAATCTCTTACACTTTGGCTATTTATAGAGATTTTTTTATGTATATTAAGGTATGTACGAATTTGGTTATTGCGTACATTATTGGTATGTCTGGCAGACATACAAGCAACCCATGGGTGGATCATTGGGTAGCAGTCAAGAAAGGTTTTGGGTTCTTAAAAAGAACAAGAGATTACATGCTCACATAAAGGAAATCGGATAAGTTGGAGATCATTGGGTATTCTGATTCCGATTTCACATGATGTCAATATGGTAAAAGATCCACGTTTACTTATGAGACATCTAATTAGGGAATATGACTGTGAAAGTCACAAGACTGCACTTTATGGAAGGTATTGAAAGACCATTTAGGATATTGTGACAATAAATCTACAGTATGCTCCAATAAAGTATATAGTGGTCAGATTTCCATAGAGCACTTTGGGACAAAACTCCATGATTATCACCGAAGGTCTTTCATGAGCATGGTTGCTCACATGTGTGTAATCAAATTTTGAGGATATCCAAATTTTAGTGGCAGTTTGTGTCATGATCATGTCTTGCTCTATGTTGTATTGGATCATATACATTTAAGTTCTGCATAAATAAAGTGTACATTGCTGATGGACCATATTTATATGATTCATTAAGACAGTTAAACCCACCAAATTAGACTCTTTGTCTATTTAACTTTTACTTGTTAGTTCCGATATTTATCTACAGGGTATTTTGAAGTCTAGAGACGATACGAGCTAAAAAGGAGTTTTAAAGCTGAAAATGAATCACAAGTCACTCCAGGACACGACCAGATTCCGACTATACAACTTTCATGAATCTAACATGGAATCACTCAAAACAAGTCCAACCGAAGAGCAACCAGAGTCAGACCGGAGCTGAAAGGGAGCCGATGGCTTTTGGGAAAAAGATCTCAACTCACACTCACCCACTCCCCTCCACCTAGCCGGCGGCTTTGGCCATGGAAATGACATGTGGCCGGCGGCTCTTGGCCTTGATGACTCACCTCCGATGGCTTTTGAAGCCTCCTCTCATCCCTTGCCAAGTGTTGCCTCCTCCTTGCTCCTCCATGCCTATAAAAAGAGACCTCTTCTCCTTGTAAATGCATCTCATTCCAAACCATCATCCATAAGCTCTCACTTCTCTCTAGATTTTGGCACAATCCTTGTAACACTTTCCTTTGATATCAAAAGCTTTAAGTTTGTTCTTGAGTACTCTTGTCGGTTCTTGTAATACTCAAGCTTTTCTTTTACTGTTCTTGAGTTTACTCCTGTTGGTTCTTGAGTATTCTCCTTTTACTTTCCTTGTCTTGATTTTCAAAAACCTTTACTTTCCTGTCTTTCAAAACTGCAACTTTACTTTCCTTGTCTTTACTTTCCAAAACCTTTACTTTCTGTCTTTCAAAACCTTTACTTTTTCAAGTACTTAGCTATGGTATCCACCTCTATGGATATTCGTAGCTAAACTCTTCATTCGGTTGAAGGGGTGTACTTGTATCATACAATGTTTTAGACCCTTCTCTTAGTGCCTCTTTGTGTTCAACTTGTTCTAGGTGCCATATATTAGGTCCAAATTCCATTGGTTGAGTGGATGCTCGGAAGAGCAAAGCTCTGCCATGGGTTCGTGATCTTCCGTGGATAAGTGGAGGCTCGGAAGAGCACAGCTTATCTGTGGAAGTCAACCTCTTTTAAACACCATTTGGTTTATCAGGAATGATGATCAAATGGATGCACATACTAGAACAAGAGTTCTTTGTCTTGCAACAGACTAGACGGTGTGGCAAGTCATGTGCTAGGAATCGCCTTGATACACTTTTGAACACTTAGTATGATCATTAGAGGTCAATGATAAACAGACTATGATACAAGGCCCCTAAAACCAAATCTCTCCTTTAATTGTAATATCACCTGTTACTTTACTTTCAGTACCATATCAACTGCTTACTTTTCGTAAGACTTGTCCTTCAAGCACTTACTTTCTGTAAAGTCTTGTCCTTCAAGCAATTACTTTTCGCAAGACTTGTCCATCAAGCAATTACTTTCTGTACTTTACTTTTACTACAGACTTTATCAACATCAGCCCGGCATAACCTTTGGTACGCAACACGCTTGAAACACAGCGTGCGGCCAGTATCAAACGTGTGTCTGCGGTTGATCTTGAAATCGACAGTTCCAGCACTTTATCTTTCAGTACTAAAACCAAAACCAACCCCCCAACTGTTTTATTTACTTTTCCTTTTCGAAAGAACAACTATCCACTAATTCCCTTGGGTTTGACCCGTACTTACCACTTACTACCCAAAATAGTAAAGTTGCGAGTATCGGAGATATAAATTTATTTTTGCACAGAGAACATCGCACCTTAACGATAGTGCGGTGGGCTCCGTCAATTGCTCTCTGTTGTATTTTGGTTTAAAGATTGATCTCCGTAAAGTAAAGATGACCAGTTGGAAATAGACATGTGTAGATCACAGTTCATGTAATATTCATGCTACACATCCATGATTGATCTGTGTCATTTGGTTGTACTAATATACTTGACAAGTTTGGTCCCGTAACGATTAATGCTACGAATGCTGGCATGATCCTATGTTAGTATAATTGATGAGTCATATTTATACGACTCGTCGAATCGACTAATCCCATCTATTTCGACACTTTCTCATGCGAACAGTTACTTTTTAGTGTTGTTTTGCATTTCAGGTGTTTTGGAATCTCTGGAAGGAATACGCGTTTAAAGACAGCATTTCGATGCTAAAATCATCACATGGAGTTCGACTCGAGAGCCAAAGTCAAGACTGACGAGTAGAGGAGGAGATGCACCTCAGACCAGGTCGCGGACGCATGCAATTTTAAGTGTGGCGTCCGCGGATGGTAATGTGTTCATCGTCCGCGGCGCTAAAATGTACATCGTCCGCGGCTGACATCAGCAAAACAAGATTTGGAAATCTGGCCCAAACACGAAATTAGAAACCCAGAAACTTTCTTATAAATTGGGGTTTCCACAGCAGCATCGATATACATGAAAATCCCAGCTTTGAAGAGAAACGGCTCGAGAGAAGATCAAGCTTTCAACAAGAGAGAAGAGAATTTCTACTTTCATCATCAAAAATATTTGTGTTTTATTTCCATGAATATGAGTAGCTAATTTCTCTATTCCGTTTACGGTTCAATATATTGTGACGAAGTTTTGAGATTCTTTGCTTAATGCTATTTTATGTTCTACTAGTTTTTGTGCACATTTATCCCGGACTGAATTGTGAAGCTAAGTGGAGACTTGCAATGGTAAAACTTAGCCGAGCAATTCAGCCCCCATGTTTGCTGCTTGTTTGATACTAAATCGTTAGAATAAATAGTTGCACTTAACCTGATATAACCTGAAACGGCGTATTAGGTTTGCTAGAACTAGAAGTCTATAACCTGAAACGGAGTAGATTGTGGTGTAAGTGCTTGAAACAGCCTTAGCTTAGGTTATAACCTGAAACGGAGTAACCACACTTAGGAACATAAAATCAGATAATTAGAAGTCAATGATAAACGAGTCACAATAGGAAACCCTAGACCGAATGCTTCCTCTGGTTGAATTACTCTCTCGTTTTATTTCCCTTGTGTTTTACAACAATTACTCATACAAAACCTCCAATCAATTTGTTTACAGGACAACTGAACCACACCAGCTCTCTAGGGTTCGACCCCTGCTTGCCGCTTTTCTAAGTGTTTTGCAGTGGAAAATATAAATTTAAATTTGAGAGGTCAGACGACGCTTGTCAAATTTTGGCGCCATTGCCGGAGAGCTGCGCTTTGGTGAAGTTGTTTCTTTTCATTTTTATTTTTTATTTTTATTTTTATTTTTATTTAGTTATTTTTTCGTGCTTGCTACTCTTTTCGCAATGTCTCGCGCAGGTAGCTAGGTTGGTGATGACCAGAACAACATCGACAACAATGCGATTGCTCCAGTTAATAATAACGAGGTGATACCCCTGTTCTATGATGATCCGGAGGAACTCATTCGAGACCGGAATCGCGTAGACAGGGAGGCCGCCAGAATGAATCAAAGGCCACCAGTGGCACCGAACAGTGTTGCCCCGAGGCAACCACCACAGTAGCCGCCTCCACCGCCTCCACAACAACTGCCACCCCAGCCGCTCATCAGGGAAGAGGCCCAGTATAAAGGAGAATACTACTACCGCAAACCCACCACGGGGGAGCTGTCTGCTCCAAACTTCCAGAACCAGTTGTGGTGCATCTACGAGGGGCCAGAACTTGAAGAAATAGTGATCAACACGGCCGTCGTGCACCACCTGCCCAAGTTCTCAGGACGCCTGGGAGAGTCGGCCACCACACATCTTCAGCATTTTCATGGCATCTGCCAAAACCTCAGACCATACGGAGTCGAAGTGGAAGACTTTAAATTAAAGGCTTTTTACTTCTCTTTAATTGATGCAGCTAACGATTGGTTTTTGTCTCTGCCTTCAGGTAGCATCCAGACATGGGACCAAATGCAGAAGAAGTTCCTGGCCAAATACTACCCAGCGGCCAAAGCAATGCAAGTTCGCAAGCAGCTACAGAATCTTAGACAAGGGCCTAACGCGTCGATGTATGACTATCTAGAAAAGTTCAACCACTTGGAACAGAGCTGCTGCAACCTCGGACTTCCGGAGAAGCTTATCATTGAGTACCTACTCGATGGCCTGAGACCGCTCGACATGATGCTCCTGGACGCCTCAGCTGGAGGCACGATCATGAACTTGCCCCTGGGCAGAATAAGGCAGTTGGTCGCGAACGTGACTGAGAATGCACGGTTCAGAGAGTAGACCACTCGGCATGAGGAATTCAGCCGGATCAAGAACGTGGCAAAGGCCGATACCCCGGTGAACTCAATGGCCGAAGAGATGAAGCAGATGAAGGAGATGATGATGCAGCTGATGAGGAAGCAGCCGGTCCAGGCGAGGCCGTGTGAGTTTTGTGGTGCAACAGACCACAAAATAGATGCATGCCCTACATTGGTAGAAGAAGACCAGGGTGAAGTCAATGCAGTGGACGGGTACCAGAACTATAACAACCGGATCAGGCTGAGCCGATAGTACGGATCAGCAGCAACCGGGCAAGGAGGGCAGAACTGGAAGAACAACAACCATGCACCGAGGGAACCAGCACAGCAGGCTGCGCCTCAACAGGCCCAGTAATATTACCGCCCACCATACCGCCAGCAACAGGGAGGATACAACGAGCCGAGCCAGTACCAGCAGTGAGGGCAGAACCAAAACCAGGCATGCCCGAGTCAGAAAGGATCAAGCAAGTCCCTGGAAGACATCGTGAAAGACCTCGCCACCACCATGCATCAAAATCAGGCCAAGAACGATGGAGCAATCTCCGAGCTCTCCAAGCAGACGTCCCAGATAGCCACTACAGTTTCTGAACTCAAGAACGACCCAGAACGGTTACAATCACAGACCATACCTAACCTAAGAGGAAACGTTAATGCAGTCACATTGCGGAGCGGAAAGGATTTGAATGAAGCAACGAAGGAGCCCGCCTCAGACAGGATCGCGGACGAAAAGCATTTTAATGCCGTCCGCAGTCAGCTAAAATGCCCATCACCCGCAGAGCTAAACTGCGAAGAGCCCGCGGTGGAACAGTTGTCCGCGGACGACGAACAGTTTACAGGAGCGGATAATGAAGAGGTTAACGATCCGCGGACGGCACACTTAAAGTGTGCACCGTCCGCGATCCCTTCTGTCAAAAATTCCAAATCTGATCATTCTCTTCTGTTTCCTGTGTAGGTCAAAGCTTCAAAGAAACATATGATTGATCGAGAAGTATGGGAACTATTTAGCAAGGTGGAGATCAACATTCCACTCCTCGAGGCGATTAAGCAAATCCCACGCTACGCGAAGTTCCTAAAGGAGTTGTGTGTTAACCGACGGCGTTCCACTGGCATCGACCAGGAATTACTGAGTAAGAACGTCTCGGCTATTATTCAGCGAAAGGTACCTCCTAAATGTGGTAATCCTGGTACTTACACTATTCCTTGCACTATTGGTAACATTCGAATTGAGAACTGCATGCTTGACCTCGGTGCTTCGACTAATGTCCTACCATATTCTATTTACTCTTGTCTTTGTATTGGTCCATTAGAACCTGCAGGTCTAACCATACAGCTAGCAGACAGATCATGCAAGCAGCCGGAAGGCAAAATTGAGGACGTTCTAGTGTAGGTGGGGGAATTGGTGTTCCCTGCTGATTTTTATGTGCTTAAGATGGACAGCAGTGACCCGACGGACCACGCTCCTATTTTACTAGGTCGCCCATTCTTAAAGACTTCGAAGATGAAGATCGACTGCGACAGTGGCACACTTTCTATGGAGGTGGAGGGCGAAGTGATTCGCTTCGACATTTTTCAGGCAATGAAACACCCACCAGATTTTGCATCAGTGCACGCTCTAGATGCACTTGAGGATCTTGTCCACGGAGTACGACCGGAGAGGGAAGCAGACCCACTCGAGCTCGCACTCGAGAAAGCGGTCTACTTACATGAGGACTCGTACGAGCTCACTAAAACAATTCTAGATGTGTTGTCCCAGCTGGAGATCGCAAGGCCACTCACACCCAGGTATGAGGTTAATGAGGTTCGCCTTTTTTAAATCTAACGTGTTTCTGCCTTCTACTGTGCAGGCACCCAAACTGGAACTGAAACCTCTACCTAAGCACCTGAAATATGCATTTGTGGGGAGAATAACACGCTGCCGGTCATCATAAAAAATGGGCTAGAAACAGACCGAGAGAGGCGATTGATCGAGGTGCTAAGTAGCCACAAGCTCGATATTGGGTGGACACTCGCAGACATCAGAGGAATTAGCCCAGCTGTGTGCATGCATCGTATCTTATTAGAGGATGGAGCTAAGCCCTCAAGAGAGCCTCAGAGGAGGCTGAACCCGATCTGATGGAGGTAGTGCAGAAGGAAATTCAGAAGTTGCTGGATGCTGATGTGATTTACCCTATTTCAGACAGTCAGTGGGTGAGTTCAGTGCACGTAGTCCCGAAGAAGACAGGGATCACCGTTAAGAAGAATGCTGCGGGTGAGATGGTGACTACTAGAGTCAAGAACGGATGGTGTATGTGCATCGATTATAGGAAGCTGAATGCAGTAACGCGCAAGGATCAGTTCCCTCTTCCGTTTATTGACCAGATGCTTGATAGGCTAGCAGGTAAGCCTTACTTTTGCTTTCTTGATGGATTTTCTGGTTATAACCAAATTCCCATTGCACCCGAGGACCGGGAAAAGACTACCTTCACATGTTCCTTCGGTACGTTTGCTTTTAGACGTATGTCTTTTGGATTGTATAACGCACCCGGCACCTTTCAGCGGGTACCAGCATATTTTCTGACATGATAGGTACATTTATAGAGGTGTTTATGGATGATTTTACTGTTTATGGTAATACTTTCGATGCTTGCCTGGATAATTTGAGTAGAGTACTAGAACGATGCGTTTCTATGAATCTGGTGCTCAACTATGAAAAATGTCATTTTATGGTGTGGTTCTTGGTCATGTTGTTTCACATGAGGGTATTAAGGTTGACAAAGCAAAAAATGATTTAATTCTTACTCTTACCCCTCCACGGTGCGTGATATTAAATCTTTTCTTGGACATGCTGGTTTTTATCGTAGATTCATTAAGGATTTTTCAAAGAAGGCTCTGCCTCTATCTAACCTTCTGCAGAAGGATGTTCCTTTTGAGTTTACAGATTCATGTAAGGAAGCCTTCGACGAGCTGAAACAAGCCCTCACTAGTGTGCCCATTATTCGAGCACCAGATTGCACCGAGCCATTTGAGATTATGTGTGATGCCAGCTACTATGCTGTGGGAGCTGTACTAGGCCAGAGAGTGGACAAAAAGCCAATAGTGATTTACTACGCTTTGAGGACTCTGGATGCAGCCCAGCGAAACTACTCGACTACTGAAAAAGAATTATTAGCAGTAGTTTTCGCTTTGGAGAAATTTCGGCCTTACTTGCTTGGTACTAAAGTAGTTGTTTTTTCTGATCATGCAGCTATCAGGTACCTGATGACGAAGAAGGAGGCCAAACCACAATTAATCAGATGGATTTTACTACTACAAGAGTTTGATATGGAAATCAAGGACAAGAAGGGGGTAGAGAACACTGTAGCTGACCACCTGAGTCGATTAGTACGAGAGGAGGACGCCGCACAGATCACAGAGACCTTCCCAGACGAGCACTTGTATGCTCTCACAGATAAATTACCATGGTATGCCCCCATTGTGAACTACCTGGTTGGAGGTAAATTTCCACCCTCTTACTCGAAAGCCCAATGTCTGAAACTAAAGCATGATTCGAAATACTATGTGTGGGATGACCCGTATTTATGGAAAATTGGCGTAGACCAAATACTTAGGCGGTGCATTCCGGATGATAAAATTGCATCTGTGCTTAGTTTATGTCATGAGCATGCATGTGGTGGTCACTTTCGCCCCAAGAGAACTAGCAGAAAAATTTTAGATAGTGGTTTTTATTGGCCACATGTGTTTAGAGATGCCTATGATCATTGTAAGCAATGCGATAGATGCCAGAGAGTAGGCAATATTTCTGCTATGAATGAGATGCCCCAAGTGCCTATTTTAGTTAATGATGTTTTTGACATATGGGGGATTGATTTTATGGTTCCTTTTCCTGCATCGTTTGGCTATTTATATATTCTTGTTGTAGTGGATTATGTGTCTAAATGGGTAGAGGCGAAAGCTACTAGATGCGATGATGCTAAAACTGTTATGGATTTTCTTTGCACTAACATATTTTGTAGATACGGAGTGCCTAAAGCCATAATCAGTGATCAGGGGACACATTTCTGCAACAAAATGATGGCAGCAACCTTGAAGCACTACCATGTTCACCACCGCACCTCTACAGCTTATCACCCCCAAACAAATGGACAGGCAGAGATCTCTAACTGAGAGATTAAAGTGATTCTCAAGAAGATGGTGAAGCCGTCCAGGAAGGACTGGAGTCAATGTTTAGATGATGCCCTTTGGACATACAAGACAACCTATAAGACACCGATAGGCACCTCACCTTTTCGGCTGGTATATGGGAAAGCATGTCACCTTCTAGTCGAGCTAGAGCACAAGGCCTTTTGGGCGCTTAAAACGTGTAATTCTGACTTGAAGGAAGCAGGACTGGACAGGAAATTACAGCTATGTAAGCTTGAGGAGCTTTTCCTGGAGGCTTATGAGAGCCAATCAGACTACAAGGCGCGGACCAAGTTGTACCATGACAAATTCATCCTACGACGCACATTCGAGATTGGACAGCAGGTACTAGTATTTTTGTCATGTTTACATTTTATGCCTGACAAGTTGCATTCTAGATGGACAGGTCCCTACACGGTGATGAAGGTTTTCTGCCACGGAGCACTTGAGCTAGAAAGCCCGACGAGTGGAAACCGCTTCAAGGTTAATGGACAACGGGTAAAGCACTATGAAGGTGAAATCGAACCATCTATTCAAAAGATTGACCTCGCCGAGCCTCCCACTGAAACATAAATGAGGTATCATCGAGCCAACGATGTTAAACAAAGGCGCTCGCAGGGAGGCAGCCCGGCAAACTTTTTGTTTTTCCATATTTTATTTTGTTTTTTTGTTTATTTGGATGTTTTTGTTCGTGTCTGTCTCATTTGTTCTCATGTGTCTTGGGAAAGAAATCTATTTTGCGCAGGAAGAGGTGTATTGCTCAGACGGGATCGCGTGTGATGAAGACATTAGGACCCGCGGACGATGAAGAGATTAAATGTTGACCGCGCCGATAAAATGCATATCGTCTGCGGCATATGTTTGACCCACAGATCAGTTTTTCTCAGAGAGGATCACGGACAATGAATATTTTATCTCCGCGGATGAAGAAGAGGTTAAGTGTTGACCGCGGGCACTACAATTGTCGTGACTCGCGGCCTGTTCTGACTCGAAACCCTGATACCCAATTTCACTCCCTTCTTTCCCTTCCCACCTCCTCCATAAGTCCTCCATTCAACCACACCACCGCCTCCCTCCGCCATAGCCGCCGCCTCCAACCCGCACTCCGCCGCAGACCATCCCATCGGAGCATAGCCTAGCCTCGTTTGTGCTCACTCAACACCAAACTCGATCGGAATTGAGGTATTTTTGGGGTTTATTCTCGTTGGATATGTAGGGTTTTCAATCCAAGTGGATTTGCTTGTTTCGTACTCAATTGCGTTGTCTACGTTCCCTTGAGATTTATGAGTGTGTATCATACACGATTTCGTCGTGGATTAGAGGATTGGATTGAAGGATTCGATCAAGATCTCGGACTGGATTTGCAGAATCACCGCAGATCCTTCAGATTTTATCTCCGCAGATGATGAAGAGTTTACGACTGCGGATGGCAGAGTTAAAATGTGCATGATCCGCGGAGACCGTTGATCGGTTCAATTTTTTGTATTATCTTCCTATCAATGATCTAATTGTTTCCGTTTTCTTATTTGCAGTATCATGGCAGCCACAGCACCCACATTTGAAGAGCTATACGCGGGATTCATGGCTCGCAAACATGCGGCGAGCCAATTTATGGACGCTAAATTTTTTAGACGTACCGGATTTGAGGACCGAGTCCGAGAGCTGCTGACAGTTAGTGGGTGGCCAGGACTCCTGACCCTCCACAGTGAGACCGATGTAGAGGATACCTGTGAGTTCATAGCCTCCTTTCGCTACATCGGGCAGCGGGATCATGAGGGTATCGCCTACAGGCATCGAGGAGTGTGGCACACCACTACCCCTCCACGGATCAGAGAGGTGTTCGGATTGGAAGCAGAAGGAAAGTGGATTCGTGATGAGTTTTCTCTAGTAGATGCCTGGTGGAGACTCAGAATTCCATGTGACAGTGCAGGGGTATTTACACCGAGCAAGACGAGGGTGAATTTTCTTCGAGATCCAGTATTGTTCTACATTCAGAAGCTGCTGGGGAACACTATATTTGCTCGGGTGAATGGTATAGATAAGTTACTTACAATGATATGCTCTGCCTCAATGCTATAGATCAAGGGAGGCGGGTTACTGTCATTTGATGTGCCTTTTCTGGAAAGGCCGACCTACTGCAGGACCGGTCGTGTGTGGTGGAATGATCACTTATCTGTTGTGCCGTCTGCACAGGCAGCCCGCTTTGGACCACCAGATCATTCTAGCAGAGTTTCTGGACATGAAGGCCTTCACTTCCATGAAGGCGATCAAGAAGAGACCCACCGTCCCGGTTCAGTTCGCCTGGACATACCATGCAGTGGCTGAGTATCGTCAGCCGTTACCTGTTGAGAGGCGTCGCAGCCATGCAGAGGAGGTAGGTCCTTCTGCGCCTCGTCGTCGCCGTACTCGAGATCAGCCACAGCCTCAGCCTCAGCCACAGCTCGCTTCCCAGTCAACACAGCTTCCACGAGAACAGTTTCAACACTTATAGAGTGCTGTACCACGTGATGCCGGGAGCTCAGCCAGTCCCAGCCCCACCAGGATGGACGCCGGATCAGCCTATTCCCCCAGAGTACATTATTCCATCACAGTCGCCATCTTCAGACTCAGACTAGAGGAGTCCTACTGTTCTTTATTTCTATTTTATTTCCCTTTTTGGTGTGTCTGCATTTGTTTGTTTGTCTTTGAACTAAAGTCGTATCGTGAGGACACGACTTGGTTCAAAAGTGTGGGGTGGGTGAGTCAGTCAGTTGTGTCAGCACATTTATTTTCCTTGCATATGCACTGTGTCAGCACATTTCATTAAAAAATTGAAAGTATGAAATCTCTCTTCTGTTCTTGAATATGCAGTATTGAATGTTGATGTGAAACAGATGAGCTGATTAAATGCATTTCTCTCGTGAAATTTGAATTATGCTTTTACTTGTGAATTTAACCCATTACGTGTCCTTTGAGCTGAGATAAACAGGGATGTGGAGTTGATAGAAATGTCTTAGAGGGACTTGACAAAGCACTCAAAGGATCAGATTTCTATTTATATGGTTATATGGATTTCGTGGAGGCTAGCGCTTCGAGACAACATGGTTCAGAGTTTGCTCTGCCACTGCAGCGTTTATGTAGACAGGTGAGACGGGAAAATAGACCGTCCTATCTCTAGTCCGAAGTAACCGTGAAAATAGGAGAGCGACCCTCATCTTGACTCGCGTAAAAAAGGTCGAGGATGAGAAAGAGCGAGGAGGTATTTCCATATGCTTGCAGGCGATGATTGGACCTCCTTCATAAGAAAAGAAAAAAAGGACAAGCAATTCACAATAAAGGAGCAAAGCTCAAGAAAAAAAATCAGCCAAAATGTGAAAGTTCTACACTCGACAAAAAGTCAAGTACATCAGTGTTACATCAAACACCAAAGGCCAAAGAAAGTCACTACAAAAGCTGTCCAACAAAAGAAGAAAACTCAAAAAACCTTGAAGCTCGAATGAATCACGCGCAAGAGAAAGCAATGAAGTATAACCATATGGCTAGAGTCCGGAACAGAGAGTGCAGGTTATGGGTCTAAAGAGGACTATCTCCCACTCATCCGAATTGGTTTGGATTTCAGCTCTGAGGTACCATGTATCAAGTTAATTCCATGATTGAGCATGATTATTTGAGTAATGATTGAGCTATGCGTAGAAAAGCAAGTCTAAACTAGCGACTCATATTCATGTGCATTTATTCAAGACGTCGAAGAATGAGTGTGATGTCTTTTTGTTCCTTCTATGACTTAGTTCTTGTTCGGGATGAACAAGTTTAAGCGTGGGGTGGTTTGATGAGTCGTATTTATATGACTCGTCGAATCGACAAATCCCATCTATTTCGACACTTTCTCATGCGAACAGTTACTTTTTAGTATTGTTTTGTATTTCAGGTGTTTCGAAAGCTCTGAAAGGAATACGCGCTTAAAGACGACATTTCGATGCTAAAATCATCACATGGAGTTCATGGAGTTCGACTCGAGAGCCAAAGTCAAGACTGACGAGCAGAGGAGGAGATGCACCTCAGACCAGGTCGCGGACGCAGGCAATTTTAAGTGTGGCGTCCGCGGATGGTAATGTGTTCATCGTCCACGGCGCTAAAATGTACAGCGTCCGCGGCTGACGTCAGCAAAATGAGATTTGGAAATCTGACCCAAACACGAAATTAGAAACCCAGAAACTTTCTTATAAATTGGGGTTTCCACAGCAGCATCGATATTCACAAAAATCCCGGCTTTGAAGAGAAACGGCTCGAGAGAAGATCAAGCTTTCAACGAGAGAGAAGAGAATTTCTACTTTCATCATCAAACATATTTGTGTTTTATTTCCATGAATATGAGTAGCTAATTTCTCTATTCGGTTTAGGGTTCAATATATTATGACGAAGTTTTGAGATTATTTGCTTAATGTTTTTATGTTCTACTAGTTCTTGTGCACATTTATCCGGACTGAATTGTGAAGCTAAGTGGAGAGTTGCAATGGTAAAACTTAGCCGAGCAATTTAGCCCCCATGTTTGCTGCTTGTTTGATACTAAACCGTTAGAACAAGTAGTTGCACTTAACCTGATATAACCTGAAACGGAGTATTAGGTTTTCTAGAACTAGAAGTCTATAACCTGAAACGGATTAGATTGTGGTGTAAGTGCTTGAAACAGCCTTACCTTAGGTTATAACCTGAAACGGAGTAACCACACTTAGGAACATAAAATCAAATAAATTAGAAGTCAATGATAAACGAGTCACAATAGGAAACCCTAGACCGAATGCTTCCTCTGATTGAATTACTCTCTCGTTTTCTTTCCCTTGTGTTTTACAACAATTACTCATACAAAACCTCCAATCAATTTGTTTACAGGACAACTGAACCACACCAGCTCTCTAGGGTTCGACCCCTGCTTGCCACTTTTCTAAGTGTTTTGCAGTGGAAAATATAAATTTAAATTTGAGAGGTCAGATGACGCTTGTCAATAATTAATGGACAAGATTGTTTGGGATATACTCTATATGATAGCACATTTGATATCACTAAGGTTACACGTCTAGTAGGATTTACATTTATGATCCAGTGGGAGATTTTAAATTATTTTGTATAATCTAATATATTGGATCATAATATAAATAGTTTAAGAAGAGAAAGTGTGTCTAGCTGTTTGTGTTTTTTGTAATCGGACAGTGGTGTTTGTGTTTTTGTTCTTGGTGTAATGTCTTTTCTCATCAAAAAAAAGAAGAGAAAGAACCTCAGGCAAATTATGATCTTAAAGGACACAAACTTTTCCATTTATTGTGTTACAGTTCATGGACCAAGTGTCCATCAGCAAGCATCTGATAAAACTATGAAAATTATGGTTTTTGTTTTTCCAATAAAAAATATCTTTTTAGTATCAAAACGGTGTCGTTTAAACTCACTGTATTTTGGCTTGGCAGCATGGGATCCAAATCCGAAATCAACGGCTTAGAAAAATCGGGTCGCTATGTGACGATTTCGTCATCTTTGATATAAAACGGCAGTAGAAGTTGCCTTTGCATGATAAGGCAGAAAGAAGTCAAACAAGCCTTGGCTCTTAGTAGTTAATTTCAATTTTTTTTTCAAATTGGATATGCCAATTCTGTTCTGCTGAACAGAAGAAGCATTCAAATCATAGTCGGCTTGTTTAATATTCTGTCACCGTCCCAGGAGGCATTTTTTTTAATAGCTACCGGCTCAGAAATAAAGTATTTATTTGTTCGTCTGTATGTATCTGTATCTCTTTCATTTAAATTTTAGTTGTTCATGGTATCAATTTATTTAAGTATTTATATTTTAACAGAAAACACTTTAGTTCAATATTGAAGTTCTTTGTTTTGATTTTTATGCTCATGTTAAATTTGGAGGAGAGTTTAAAACTATTACATACCCTGTGGCATTTGTTTTTGGAACATCCTCAATTTTCTGTTCCATGGATTCAACGCAGGAGGATGAAAATGGAGCTTTTTGCAAGAGTATTTGCTACCCATATTGTGTGCCTGATTGCCATGAATTCTGTCCAGTAACGTGTCCCTATTCACCACCTGTGGAGTACAAATTTCCACCACCACCTCCGCCATCTTCGTCATGGTTGAACAACGATAGGAATGGATCCATGTCGTCTTCTGGCATAGCCCTGATATGCACTTTGACCTTTTTCCTATTGGGGCTTGTTTGCTGTCTGATTAAACGCTGCGGTAAGGATGCAGAAAGGTCTCAATCGGCTGATGTGCGTCGTGATGAGAGCCAAGAACAAGCAGCTGGAAACCCTGCTAGGTTGATCATTTTAGCAGCAGCTGGCTTGCCGAAGGAAATTATTGATTCCATAAATATGGAGAAGTATAAGGGGAATAAAAGTTCAGCTGGAAGCACAGACTGCTCAGTGTGTCTAGCTGAGTTTGAAGAAGGCGATACATTGAAGTTGCTTCCTATGTGCAACCATGCTTTTCACATCCACTGTATTGATACATGGTTGAGGTCTCACACCAACTGTCCTCTATGTCGAGCAAACATTGTCTTGGATCAAATTTCTAGCACAAAGACTGAACAAAATTATGAAAATGATAACCATCAAGGCATAAATCAGCTGCAGAACCATGAGAACAACAGTGAAATGAGCAACAGCCTGAGAAGTAATACTGAAGTACCTGATGGTGGGGAAGTGACAGATAGCCGGAGTGATCTTATGCTAAATAAGGATACATCTGATGCCGGGGATTTAAAGGAGCATATGAGTTCAACCAGTAGCAGCAGTAAGTAGCACACAATTGTAGCTAAACTTGTTGCATACATCTATCTACAACAATTCCATCTGCCTAAATCCAGTAGAAAATAAGATTAGAGCCAAATATCAATTGCCTGGTACAGAAGATTATTATCAGATGAAAATCAGCAGTGTCGTCGACAAACATACATAAAAAAATATGCAAACATTCCTGAACTGTTGTTAATGTTTAAGTTTACCACATGAAGATTAATACTTTTTTTTCACAAGAATTTTTTTTTAAGTTACATCTCAACAACAAATCTAAGATACATACAGAAAATGTCATATTCCGTTTCATTTTAGCATAATAATGGTCAGAACACACCTAAGAAGCATTGAATAAATCCATAGATTATACCTTGAGCAATTCATAAAATAGGTCGATGTGAGCATGTAGTGTTTTTTCTAAAAGACTTTTAAGTACTTTTGTGCGAAACATTGAAATTTAAATTACTGTTAAGTTGCAGCATAACTCGGAAGCATATGGTGGTGCTCAAGAAAAACGCATCACAGTCGAGTTAAGAGCAAACAAAACCAATCCCAGCCAGATATACACACAGTCCTATCACTTGGCACTAATTTTGTAATAGAATACTTTCCAGCTGAAGTCTTTTTGGAATTTTAGCCTATTGCGTACCTGTCAGTGACTGAAACATAAACCGTCAGGTACAGAAATTCATTATCAGGAATAGAAGTCAATGTGTACACAAGAAGTAAACACAGTACTCATGAGTCATGGTAATATACACTATGTACACATAGTAAACATAGTCATGTGTCTGAACTGTTTATACATACGCATAATATAAACACAAGCAGCCAATGCATGAGAAACAAATCGACATGGAATCTAAGATACATATGGAAAATGTCATGTTTATTTTCATTTTAGCACATTTGACAAAACACAATTAAGAAGCCTTGAACACATAACTAGAATATATGGTAATAATCGGTAGGCAAATCACAAAATAGGCTTATGTAAACATGTGGTATTTGTTTACAGCCCTCGGCATAACTGGCACGTATATGCTGCTACTCAGCTCGGAAGCACGGACACCCCATTTTTTGGTGACTTGTCGTGTCGGACACTTGGACACGGCTCGGACACTAGCAATTAAACCGATTTAAAAAAATTGGACCAATCAACCGACACGGCTAGCTCAACCTCGCGTGTGTCCTTTGAAAATAGTTATGAAAACGCATTATGAATCTTTTATGCATTCTTGTGACTTTAATGTTTGAATATTTGTTTTTAATTTCAAAAGAATTGTACATGCTTAATTATAAATTATATTTTTATACAATTTACATTGCCCACGTCTTATACTTTTTGAGTTTGGTGTTTACACGTGTCTTGTCGTGTTCGGTGTCCGTGCTATATACATAGCTACTCAGAGCATTACTGGCCTCACTTTTCACTCAGTAACACTCTCATAATTCACCTCTTTATAGTTCAAATCCATTGTGCATCTCAGCTCTTGTATCTACAGCATCAGGTATATTTCTGAGGATCCTCGAAAACTTGGGTAACTCATTGTTTGACCTTGGCCTTCACAGACTGTTCGGTTACAAAACTGCTTCAGCGAGAATCCTTATTTGTCTTGTTTCCTTTCCTTTACTGCAAGTCAAATTGCCTCCAGAGCTGCAAGTCAAATTGCCAACACCTGTCTAGCGGACCCTCCAATAAACTTAAGGATAGTTCAGTATCAGCTGATGATAAAGAGAGCCCATCTGCCTACACACTTAGCCATTTACTAAAACTCCCACCACCACCACCACCACCACTAGGTATCACCTAATCATGAACTTCAGCAGGAAGGACAAAACATGAATTTTCACTTGTGAAATTAATCGGTAAATTATGTTGGATGAGGCAATACTACCCACAAACTAAATTCAGTTTTATGTAGTTAACATTCTGATATTAATATGATATATAAGTAACTCCAACACTAAAAGCAACCACAAAATTCACATACCAGTTTCCTTCCTGCTTCAAGTGTTACACTCATGCAGCTTCTTGGCTGATGTCTGTTTGATTGGTCAGCATTCACAAAGCATTCTCAACTGTCATCTGAAATTTAAATATAGTTTAATGGATCAAACACATTATAAGATTTCAATGACAAGGTAAAGGGAATCACTATCAGCAGAAGCTGGGTGATAGTGTGCAAACGCATTGATACATGAAAAAGTGAACTGTACCAGTGATAAAGTTAGCGCGCATATGCCATTCAAAATTCCCAAAACGATGATGAACATGGAGACGAAAGCAAGTATCTTTCAGCCAGCAACCCTACTTTTTTTCGTAATGATAGTTTACCACAATAAACTACTAATTCCACTAAGACACTCATTTATTGTGAAAGTTCGGTCACAACTGTTCAGTCTACTTCAGGACTTCGTAGAAAGTATTACAATGAGGTTGCTCTCTACGGGTAACCAGTCTTTACAGATTTACAGAATCAATATGCGGCTTTAGTCTCACTCAAAGTTCTGCCTCTATGCCATGCAAAAAATCATCATTCATTCTAATTTAAGCATACCAGAGGATCAGAGTCCATATGATAAGGAGAGATTCAGCACATAATAGTTGAGGATGGCAACCAATTACGGAATAACCAGAGCATGGCTATTGAGATTGGTGTAAAAGTTTTTGATAAAGTAAAATCACTGATTAGCTATCAACTCTTTTAGACTATTACTCGTAGACAATTAAAATTAAAAACCATGCTGCTAAAAACCCAAACTCGTGTTGTTACCCACACGTCTTAACGCTTTTTCTGCCTGCAAAAAAGTTCCAAAATAGAACATATTTTCAAGTTCACAAGAAATGTGGAGTTAATAAACTAAGCAAGCTTGCAAATTTTACCTCCTTCTCCCAGTCACATCTAAACACAACAACTGCCAGTATGATTGTCTGTACCACAGTCCCACTGATCATACCCAACCACATTCCCTGTTTAATTATCAAGTGCAGAAATTAATGCAAGAAGCAATTCAAACAAAGCACTTAACTGTACATATAATGTCATGCTACCGCAAACTCAATGCAGATCAGAGTAGCAAGATTATTAATAGTAAGAAGAACAACAGACTATTATTGTAATATTCCTTTCGGCTTTCGCACTACCCAACCATTGAAACAATGAAGTTACACAAACCTTAACTCCAAACTGTAGCAACCAGCCTGTGACGATTCCAATAGGCACTCCAACTGCATAATAGCTGCCTATGTTGATCACTGCTACTAACGCTTGCCAGCCAGATCCAATAGAAACCCCTGGAACCAAACAGGTGATTTCAGATAGACGCATTTTGAGGTACACATGCTAGTGGTACGACTTAACACCTGATAAAATCGGTTGAAAACTATTGAGGAAGATGGTAAGTGCTAATAATATATCAAATTCCTCTACAACATCAATAACATATTTGTTGGAGGTGAACAGCATCGCGAGATTCTTGTCAAATGCCATGATTACTGAGAAAAACACCAGTCCAACTACCAAGGCATTCAGAATTGATATTATAGTTGCAAATTTAGCGCCTTTTGCATTCCCTGCTCCCAGCTCATTTGCTACTCGAACACTGAGAAACATTTGAATAAAGGATTTTGATCAACGTAAAATTTGGTCAAGAAATGGAAGAGGCAAGGCAAAGTAGTTGCTTCTTAGCGAGCCGAACTTCTTAATGATTGTAATTAATTTTGAAGAAAAGAATAAACAATTATAATGACATCAAAAGAAAGAACCTCACATGACAAGTTGAAAGAAAGGTATGGCTTCAACCTATTGTATGATCAGTTTCACTATGGAAAGGCAAGCATTAAAAGAAATAAACTACAAACACTACTATACCCGGTTGCTGCCAAACAGCCAAGCATAATCATGGACTCCCAGGCAAATATGCTTATGCTGGACACAAAGTTAACTATTAGGACGCTGATATGCAGTTTCTAGTTGATGTAGGAAGTGAAGAATTAGTCAACCAGATAGAAACTGCACTAACTGAAGTTTCCGTATTCTTCATCTGGCTAGAAACAATAATCAATACTCTGTAGTACAAGTTCTCCATACTGCAAGCACCAGATAAATAAATTATGATATATAACAAAACATCAAACCGAAAATAAGAGAAGAGAACCAGAGTGCACGCACGACAACATGACGCCTGAAGCAATAGAGAGTTTGAAAAAATCCCACAGACCAGAAAAGGCTTCATTCGAAAACCCAGTCCACGTCGTTCTACACCAGCCACAAACAGAGTATCCAAACAAGCACAAAACCGACATCCACCACGAAAAGTCAATCGTAAGGGCAATTCCAACTACCCCCACTCTTAGCTTGTACACGAACACCCAACTTATAATCACATGCATAAGTAAAACACCACCAGAAACACAAGCAATCACAGCCAACTTGAGCTGGCTCTGTAAGAACCTCTGCAAAGTGAACTGAAAGGGGAAACTCAAGTGAAATGGTATTAACCATATTGCAACCACACCGGATACCTCCGCCACAGCCTTGGAAGTCCCTATGAGTGTCAATATGGGAGTCGCATATATGAACAAAGGTAGCAGCAAAACCGAAGTAATAAACAAGACTACCCATGATCGTTGCAGGTATATTCCTAGCATGTAATATTGTTTTGCTCCATAAGCTTGACCACATAACGTCTCCAGCGCGCTTGCCATCCCCAACTAGATGCATTTAAAACCATAACCGGAATCACAAGTTAAGTATGTATCATGAGTCCCCCTCTTAAAACGTGTACCAAACTCTACTTCCTAACACAAATTTAAAACAAGGCTGAAATGAGATTTTGTAGTTCACAGCTAAAATTAAATCGCATCCTCCTCCGATTTGAGAATCAAAAATCATTGGAGCCGAAATACATCCAACGAAATGCTTGTGAAATCAACAGCAACCATTAACAATCGCGCAGAGAGTAGAAACACATTACCAGAAATCCAAAACTGACGGCGACGACGACGGTGGTGGCAATCGACACAGCAGTAAGATCACGCACACTCAAATGACCAGCAAATGCTTGAGAAACCACAGTGACGGAGAAGAGCGCTAATCTGCTGAAAATGGATGGAGCTGCAATCGCCCACAGCTTCCTCGTCTCCGACCATGTCCTTCTAACCACACTCTCCGAGTCGTCGTGATGTGAACACGCCAGAAATCGAGCCGCGGCGTCCTCTTTCATCTCCATTTTCGCGGTCGAGACGAGATCTCCTCTCAGCACAGCTCTGTTCTTTATTGTGAATTTACTTGTTGTTAATCTGATTATTAAACAGTGAGTGTGAAAAATAAATGACACAAGGATTTACGAGGTTCGGGAAGAAGCCCCTACTCCTCGGCCTAGGCAGGAAGCCTAGAGATATCAATGCACTAAAAATATGAGAGAGTTCGTTACAAGACTCTCGACTGACTCGACCAAACAAACACAGCAATACTCGACTGATTATCAAACAAAGACTTAAAAGCAAAAACAATGAAGATGAGGGATTGAAGTCTCCCTCAGTGTCCACTGCCAAAATCAGTCGCGATATGCCCTCAAAGCTTCTCAAACGTTGCTGCTTGCTCCACCAGAAAACCACGGTTTTTGCTTTAAAAAGGATTCAGCCGAAGACCAAAATCAGCCGAATCAAATGTTGGTTTTTGTCTCTCAAAAGCAAAACAGCCGTGTCTTCTTAGTTTCACTCTAAAACCAGCAGGTCAAGGAGAAGCAAAAACAAAGCCAAAAACTCTAGAACAGCAGTGTGCTTTTTCTCTCAAAAATTGGCAGAATAGGCAAACCCTAGAAAAGAGATGCTTTTATATCCAAAACCAGCTCCTCTGGACAGCAACACTTGGGCTTGGCGAAAATGGGCTTCATGATGGAAATTAGCTCAACAATTGCCCTCCTGATTTCCAGCATGATATAACGAACCCAAACCATAAAAATTTACAGACCTTGCAAACAAAAACCATACAAACTCTCAAAATAAAAGAAAAAACCTGTACAGACTCCCGTTTGCAAACAGCCTATACAGACCACCATGAGCGAAAACCAAACTCAACTAAACGCAAAAAGAAAAACAACCTAAGCATTGATATCTCGGCTTGGACCACTTGCCATCCTCGGCTACAGCACAACTCATCATCCTTTTTGATAGATGCGCAGGCTGTCCCTGCACAAACAAAAGTCAGTAACCTTCATATGAGCAAAACAAAGAAGCACAAAAGCATTCTCAGCAATAGAAATGCCATAAAACTTCATCTCCAATGGAATGAAAAACAACATTCATATTGTATCTAACATGTGAAACATGGTAATGTTGCATAAAACAATATATGTGCCCTCCTAAACATGTAAGCATGGAACTAACAGCCATGGCAATGTTTTTCATGATCCAAAAAATAAGCATGATAAGATCAAAGTACCATTCACTTGCACAAACGGTTTTGGCAGCATGCTTGCAAACACGAATGGGTAATAATACACTCAATAATAGTGAATATAGCATGCTGGCCAAAATAAGAGTGCTATGCTCAACATTTTCACCAAAGATAGGGACAAGACCATAAAAGACGGAGTCACTGTTGCTTACTCCTCTTTCACCCGTAAAACAAGGAACAACATTACCTGATTTTGGTGAACTCTCCTTTTGTTCACCACTTACCTTAGAATCAGCAATAAGAAGCTGATTCTCGCCACAAATTACCTCTTTCTCTTGCTGAAACTTCTGGTTAAAACTGGCAGAATCACCTATTTCTGAAAAATTGGTCACACTATCAAGCGTGCCGAAAGACTTGCAAGGAGGAGTTAGAGTTGCCATAAAGTTGCATGCATTATCATGTGTATGCAGTAAATTCAGAACAGGGGCAGCAGCAACATAATATAATCCTCCTTTCTTAATCCCTTTCACCACAACTTTCCCATTTCTTAAAACTTCTTTAATTCCATTAAAGGTGTTAACATGGCAGCCTAAATCATCAAAAACAGATTCTGAAAGTATATTTCTTCTTAGATTAGGCAGCCATCTAACATTTTGAATAATTCTAATCACACCATCATGCATTTTTAATGGGACATTCCCTATCCCTTTAATAGATAATGATGTATCATCACCTAGAATCACCTCACCTTCATCACACAAATCAAGCTTACAAAACAGATTTTTATGTGGTGTAGCATGCATAGTGCAACCCGAATCCAAAATCCAAGAATCAATATCAGTTTTAATAGAAGCAACAAGCAATTCATGGGCATAAGATGTACCAGATTCACACAACAAACCAGTTTGTGTTTCCTTTTCTTTCTCTTCATTTTGTGTCTTATAGCAAAATTTAACAGTGTGCCCAAGCTTATGACAATAAGAGCATTTAAAAGGAGTCTTATTTTTATCAAAAACCTTATCATCTGAGTTTTTATTAGAAGAACTCTTATTAAAAGACTTGTTTTTGTTTTTGCCTTTAGAAAACATTACCTCATTTCTAGTTTCATTACTAGAATCATTTTGACCATTGTTTTTTATTTTAAACACATTTAAAGTCCGATTTTTCTGAATGATGGCTTCAATTATTTTAGAGAGAGATATTTCATCTCTGCCATATTGAATCACATCTTTCAGATTATCAAACTCAGGGGGTAAAGCATTCAAAAGAATCACAGCTTGATGAGTCTCTTCTATTTTCTCTTTACACCTAGCCAAGTCTTGTGTCATCTTTAAAAAGACATCCAAGTTTTCTTGTATAGACAAAAACATATTCATTTTAAAGTTAAACAGTCTACACAACAATGAGATTTTACTAGGCAAAGATTTAGACAAAAAAATATCATCAAGCGTATCCCATAAAGTTTTAGGGTCAGTGATGGTTACCACTTGTCGAATGATGTCATCACTTAACCTCATCATAATCTCAGCGTGAGCTTGATCCTGCAGCTCCTTCTTCCTTTTAGCGGAAGTACCAGCAGGCCACTCTTCAGTGACTGCACTTAGGCACTTCTCTTTGGTAAGAAGAGCCTTCATCTTGACTTTCCAGATTGAAAAATCTGTTGTCCCATCAAACGGCTTTACGCTCGTTGAATCAGACATCTCTGGAGATTAAAAATATCAAAGCAAAGCTGCAAAAGGAAATCAAGCAGTAAGCACGCTGAAAAACAGTTTCAAACAATTCAAATGCCAAAACAGCGGAATAATCAACCAAAGCTACTGATACCACTTTGTTAATCTGATTTCAGTTTGAACCGAGAGATTAAAGTCCAATTGTGTCCGAATTCAAATCAGTTCAGTTCAATAATCAAACAGTGAGTGCGAAAAATAAATGACACAAGGATTTACGAGGTTCGGGGAGAAGCCCCTACTCCTCGGCCTAGGCAGGAAGCCTAGAGATATCAATGCACTAAAAATATGAGAGAGTTCGTTACAAGACTCGACTGACTCGACCAAACAAACACATCAATACTCGACTGATTATCAAACAAAGATTTAAAAGCAAAAACAATGAAGATGAGGGATTGAAGTCTCCCTCAGTGTCCACTGCCAAAATCAGTCGCGGTATGCCCTCAAAGCTCCTCAAACGTTGCTGCTTGCTCCACCAGAAAACCACGGTTTTTGCTTTAAAAAGGATTCAGCCGAAGACCAAAATCAGCCGAATCAAATGTTGGTTTTTGTCTCTCAAAAGCAAAACAGCCGTGTCTTCTTAGTTTCACTCTAAAACCAGCAGGTCAAGGAGAAGCAAAAACAAAGCCAAAAACTCTAGAACAGCCGTGTGCTTTTTCTCTCAAAAATTGGCAGAATAGGCAAACCCTAGAAAAGAGATGCTTTTATATCCAAAACCAGCTCCTCTGGACAGCAACACTTGGGCTTGGCGAAAATGGGCTTCATGATGGAAATTAGCCCAACACTTGTTTTTCTTAGAAAAACTTCCCAATATACAAAAGTCCAAATCTTTTTCCTTTTTCGTATGAATGATGACATGATGTATTAGATATATACATTCTTTTTTGTTGGAGTACAATTACCCGGCATACCTCTGGAGGACGTGTATACTTGATGGATCAAAATTATACGAATCATAAACACAGTATAATCCCTTATTTAGACATTTTGTCTATTTAACTTTTGCTTGTTAGTTCAGATATATTTTTGCAGGGTAATTCAGAGCCTAGAGAGAATACACATTAAAGAGGAGCTTTTAAAGCAGAAAAGAAGTTACGAGTCAATCCAAGGTCAAGATCATATGCCGACTGAAGAAATATCAAGGATCCTGACGTTGAAGCACTCATAACAAATTAATCAGAAGAATCAGGAGAGGAATCAAGACAGTCCGGGGAAGAAACACATTGACAGTTTTGTGAAAAGACTGCACAAAACTGTACAAAACTCACACATGGGCAAAGTGACCGGCCACTTGGGCAAGAGGTGGCCAAAGCCACCCCTCCTCCTCCCTCCACCACCGGCAACCGGCGGCTCCTCCACACATGGTGACCGGCGGCTTTTGCTCCTCCATAGGTGGCGGCTCCTCCTTGCTTCTCCTCTCCTTCCTCCATGTGTTGGTCATCTCCTCCATCCATTTTCTCCTCCAATCACCATGGGACACTTGTGGCCATCTCCTCCTCCTCTCATGGCTATATAAGGAGGAGCTCCTCCCCTCATTTGTATCATCACCAACACCTCAATTCTCAATATTCACTTCTCTCTCTAAGTTTTGTAATTGTAAGTTTGGCTTTGGAAATAAAGGATAGCTCCCTTGGCGCTTCAACGGTTGTAAGTATTATTTCTAGTATTTATTCAACTATTTTTATTTCCTTAGTTATAATGTTTAGCGCGATGAATAGTAGCTAAACTAGTAGTTCGGTCTAAGGGGCGCACTTGTATTATAAAATGTTTTAGACTATTAACTTAGCGTCTCTCCTTAGTATTCAAAACTTATTCTATGTGCCATATATTCGGTTAGAACGTCCAAGGTAGAGTGGATGCTTGGAATGGCAAAACTCTACAGCGGGGTTCGTAAACTTGTACGGATAAGTGGATGCTTGGAATGGCAAAGCTTATCTGAGAAGTTTGACTTATCTTAAACACCATTTGGTTGATCGGGAATGATTGATCAAATGGATGCACATAGGCTAATATAACCGGGAATGGAGTATTAGTCTAAATAGAATAAGTGCTCTACGTCCTTGGAATAGGCTAGACAGTGTACGCAAATCGAGTGCTTGGAATGGCCTTGATACACCGTTTGAATACTTAGTAGAGTCACTAAAGGTCAATGATAAACAGGATATAATACAAGGCCCCTGAAACCGAACGCTTTCCTTTAATTATAAATTGCAATTTACTTTCCAGTACTAAAACCAACCAACCAACCAATCAATCAATCAATCACTTAGCTGGTAGCTTTAAAACCAACCAACCGACCTAAAACACGCTCTCTCGCTGGACAACCCCCTCAAAGAACATCTATTCCCCTGATTCCCTTGGGTTCGACCCCTACTTACCACTTGCTACCCAATAGTAAAGTCGCGAGTAGCGGACTTATAAATTTATTCTTGACGTTTGCACATAACGACTGTGCATCCATCAAAATTGGCGCCGTTGCCGGGGAATCAGTCGTCGGATAGTTGTTCTTTCCCTCCCCTTTCTTTTTCTTTCTTTTCCCTATGTCATCACCCATTACGCATGCATGGACAACACGATTTCTGCCCCTGTTCGGAGGAACGGAGGGAGAAGACCCTGTACAGCACTGCCGAAACTTCCACCACGTCTGCCACCACATCAAACCTGAGAACGAAGTATTAGAGGAATTTAAGCTGAAATGCTTCAAATTCTCTCTAACCGACTTTGCCACGATATGGTACTACACATCCACCGCTTGCAGTGCAGAACGTTTTGTAGACCTCTGCGTTCCGTTCCTGAAAGAATTCTCCCCACCATCTTTACGCCAAGAAACCCGTGAGAAGATCATGTGCCTTCATCAATCCCGGGATGAGACTTTGGACGAATACTACATGAACTACGATGCCATCGTCTCAAGCTGCCCGCACCATGGATTTACGAAGAAAGTTCTTCTCCAAAAATTTCTTCGTGGGATGAGAGCCGAAGAGCTGGGAAGAGTTAACGAAACTATGAGAAGGTCTGCCACAAACTTCACCATTGCAGACATGTGGTGCCTTATAATCGGCCTAGCCGCTGCCGTAAGACGAGTCCCCCAAACTGACGAGGAAATGCAGATAGAAGAAGCTGACCCTGAGGCTGATGAAGAAGAAACCACCGAACCGTCGGAAGAGACTCCTGAACCGTCTGAAGAATCAGACATGGAAAGCACCGGAAGCAACGAAGTAGGAGTCCAGAACACCACTGACGAGCTGCCCAAGCCATACCTGACTATCATTACCCAGGCAGCTGAAACTATCTACGATCAGTTCCTCACGAACCAACATAACGAGGCAGAACCAAGCCTCATGAGGCCTTCCCGACTTTTCCCCTTAATCAATGAGCAAGTCGCTGCGAACTGTGCGATCAATGAAGAAGCTCAAAGGAGGATGGGAAAAGAACCTCTGCAGAATGACCCCTCGATGGAGCATTGCTATGCCGCAACTGGACTAGGCAGTCCCAAATACAAAAACTTCAAAAGGCTAGTAGTGAAAGGTCCCTCACCCCCTCCGGGGTATTGGAAGGAAAAAATCCCGAAACAAAGGAGTCCTGACCCGAACACAACATCCGGCAAGAAGTCAGGAAGAAGCAACACTGGAACGGTGGCGAAGTTTGACTTGAGCCACCCATGGGACCCAAACCAGTAATCCACAATGAGGTACTGTCGAGCCAACGACGTTAAACAAGTGCACTGGTTGGGAGGTAACCCGACACTATCTTACTTTTCCGCACTTTAATTTCTGTCATTTAAATTCAGTATTTAGTTTTAAGCTTGCATGACTTTTGAACTAAGGCACGCCTTCGTTCAAAAGTGGGGGGTGAGAACCACCTATGTACATAAATAACATGCTTGCTGTTTTTTAGTAATAGTATCTTTTTGAAAATATGAACTTAAGAATGTGAAAAAGATAAATCATAATTCATGCATTAACCTTGTGAAAATTCAACTGTTTAAAAACTTAGAATGTAACTTTCCATTTGTCCTTTGTGCTGAGATAACTAGGGATGTGGAGTTGACATAAACTGCCCTAGAGAGGCTTGGCAAGCAATCAAAGGATCAGATCAAACTATATTGTTTTCGAAGTCAGTGGAGGCTGCACTTCGGGTTTTCAATGAAGATTGAAGTCATCTCCGCCATGCAGTGTTTATGCAAAAGGCGAGGACGGGAATCAGACCGTTCTATCTCCGGTCAAAGTAGCCGAGAAAATAGATGAGCGACCCTCATCTTGACCCGCGCGAAACGACAGTCAAAGTAGCCGAGAAAATAGATGAGCAACCCTCACCTTGACCCGCGCGAAAATGGCAAAAACGAGAGGAGCGGGGAGGTATTTCCATAGGCTTGCGGGCGATGATTGGACCTCCCAAAAAGGCTTGAGAAAATGGACTAGCAGCCACAAAAAGGCGAAAAGCTCAATGAAGCAAATCAAGAGGCCAAAGGCCCAAAATTGTGGAAGGTTTTAACCGAACAAAAAGTGAAGAACTCAAAAAGTCAAATCAAAGGCCAAAGGCCGATTCACTACAAAAGCAGTCCCTCACCAAAAGAAAATCAAAGTACTCAAACCATTGAAACCCGAACCGAATCACGTGCTAGAGAAAGCTACCAGAAAACCATATAGTGCGAGACGATCCCGAGATTGCAGTCCAGGAGCCTAAAAAGGGCTATCTCCCGAGACATCCAATATAATTTGCATCTCAGCACGGAGGTACAAGTATTTAGTTTCTTCTATTTATTTACGCAGTTTAATTTGGTAATAAGTAAGCAATGCATGAATTAGGATAGATCGAGTACCACAGTCTAATTTTCATATTTCAAAGCCAACTTATAGTACAGCCCTTTAATAGCATTGTTCGGGACGAACAACTAAAAGTGTGGGGTGATCTGATGGACCAAAATTATACGAATCATAAACACAATATAACCCCCTTATTTAGACATTTTGTCTATTTAACTTTTGCTTGTTAGTTCAGATATATTTTTGCAGGGTAATTCAGAGCCTAGAGAGAATACACATTAAAGAGGAGCTTTTAAAGCAGAAAAGAAGTTACGAGTCAATCCAAGGTCAAGATCATATGCCGACTGAAGAAATATCAAGGATCCTGACGTTGAAGCACTCATAACAAATTAATCAGAAGAATCAGGAGAGGAATCAAGACAGTCCGGGGAAGAAACACATTGACAGTTTTGTGAAAAGACTGCACAAAACTGTACAAAACTCACACATGGGCAAAGTGACCGGCCACTTGGGCAAGAGGTGGCCAAAGCCACCCCTCCTCCTCCCTCCACCACCGGCAACCGGCGGCTCCTCCACACATGGTGACCGGCGGCTTTTGCTCCTCCATAGGTGGCGGCTCCTCCTTGCTCCTCCTCTCCTTCCTCCATGTGTTGGCCATCTCCTCCATCCATTTTCTCCTCCAATCACCATGGGACACTTGTGGCCATCTCCTCCTCCTCTCATGGCTATATAAGGAGGAGCTCCTCCCCTCATTTGTATCATCACCAACACCTCAATTCTCAATATTCACTTCTCTCTCTAAGTTTTGTAATTGTAAGTTTGGCTTTGGAAATAAAGGATAGCTCCCTTGGCGCTTCAACGGTTGTAAGTATTATTTCTAGTATTTATTCAACTATTTTTATTTCCTTAGTTATAATGTTTAGCGCGATGAATAGTAGCTAAACTAGTAGTTCGGTCTAAGGGGCGCACTTGTATTATAAAATGTTTTAGACTATTAACTTAGCGTCTCTCCTTAGTATTCAAAACTTATTCTATGTGCCATATATTCGGTTAGAACGTCCAAGGTAGAGTGGATGCTTGGAATGGCAAAACTCTACAGCGGGGTTCGTAAACTTGTACGGATAAGTGGATGCTTGGAATGGCAAAGCTTATCTGAGAAGTTTGACTTATCTTAAACACCATTTGGTTGATCGGGAATGATTGATCAAATGGATGCACATAGGCTAATATAACCGGGAATGGAGTATTAGTCTAAATAGAATAAGTGCTCTACGTCCTTGGAATAGGCTAGACAGTGTACGCAAATCGAGTGCTTGGAATGGCCTTGATACACCGTTTGAATACTTAGTAGAGTCACTAAAGGTCAATGATAAACAGGATATAATACAAGGCCCCTGAAACCGAACGCTTTCCTTTAATTATAAATTGCAATTTACTTTCCAGTACTAAAACCAACCAACCAACCAATCAATCAATCAATCACTTAGCTGGTAGCTTTAAAACCAACCAACCGACCTAAAACACGCTCTCTCGCTGGACAACCCCCTCAAAGAACATCTATTCCCCTGATTCCCTTGGGTTCGACCCCTACTTACCACTTGCTACCCAATAGTAAAGTCGCGAGTAGCGGACTTATAAATTTATTCTTGACGTTTGCACATAACGACTGTGCATCCATCAAAATTGGCGCCGTTGCCGGGGAATCAGTCGTCGGATAGTTGTTCTTTCCCTCCCCTTTCTTTTTCTTTCTTTTCCCTATGTCATCACCCATTACGCATGCATGGACAACACGATTTCTGCCCCTGTTCGGAGGAACGGAGGGAGAAGACCCTGTACAGCACTGCCGAAACTTCCACCACGTCTGCCACCACATCAAACCTGAGAACGAAGTATTAGAGGAATTTAAGCTGAAATGCTTCAAATTCTCTCTAACCGACTTTGCCACGATATGGTACTACACATCCACCGCTTGCAGTGCAGAACGTTTTGTAGACCTCTGCGTTCCGTTCCTGAAAGAATTCTCCCCACCATCTTTACGCCAAGAAACCCGTGAGAAGATCATGTGCCTTCATCAATCCCGGGATGAGACTTTGGACGAATACTACATGAACTACGATGCCATCGTCTCAAGCTGCCCGCACCATGGATTTACGAAGAAAGTTCTTCTCCAAAAATTTCTTCGTGGGATGAGAGCCGAAGAGCTGGGAAGAGTTAACGAAACTATGAGAAGGTCTGCCACAAACTTCACCATTGCAGACATGTGGTGCCTTATAATCGGCCTAGCCGCTGCCGTAAGACGAGTCCCCCAAACTGACGAGGAAATGCAGATAGAAGAAGCTGACCCTGAGGCTGATGAAGAAGAAACCACCGAACCGTCGGAAGAGACTCCTGAACCGTCTGAAGAATCAGACATGGAAAGCACCGGAAGCAACGAAGTAGGAGTCCAGAACACCACTGACGAGCTGCCCAAGCCATACCTGACTATCATTACCCAGGCAGCTGAAACTATCTACGATCAGTTCCTCACGAACCAACATAACGAGGCAGAACCAAGCCTCATGAGGCCTTCCCGACTTTTCCCCTTAATCAATGAGCAAGTCGCTGCGAACTGTGCGATCAATGAAGAAGCTCAAAGGAGGATGGGAAAAGAACCTCTGCAGAATGACCCCTCGATGGAGCATTGCTATGCCGCAACTGGACTAGGCAGTCCCAAATACAAAAACTTCAAAAGGCTAGTAGTGAAAGGTCCCTCACCCCCTCCGGGGTATTGGAAGGAAAAAATCCCGAAACAAAGGAGTCCTGACCCGAACACAACATCCGGCAAGAAGTCAGGAAGAAGCAACACTGGAACGGTGGCGAAGTTTGACTTGAGCCACCCATGGGACCCAAACCAGTAATCCACAATGAGGTACTGTCGAGCCAACGACGTTAAACAAGTGCACTGGTTGGGAGGTAACCCGACACTATCTTACTTTTCCGCACTTTAATTTCTGTCATTTAAATTCAGTATTTAGTTTTAAGCTTGCATGACTTTTGAACTAAGGCACGCCTTCGTTCAAAAGTGGGGGGTGAGAACCACCTATGTACATAAATAACATGCTTGCTGTTTTTTAGTAATAGTATCTTTTTGAAAATATGAACTTAAGAATGTGAAAAAGATAAATCATAATTCATGCATTAACCTTGTGAAAATTCAACTGTTTAAAAACTTAGAATGTAACTTTCCATTTGTCCTTTGTGCTGAGATAACTAGGGATGTGGAGTTGACATAAACTGCCCTAGAGAGGCTTGGCAAGCAATCAAAGGATCAGATCAAACTATATTGTTTTCGAAGTCAGTGGAGGCTGCACTTCGGGTTTTCAATGAAGATTGAAGTCATCTCCGCCATGCAGTGTTTATGCAAAAGGCGAGGACGGGAATCAGACCGTTCTATCTCCGGTCAAAGTAGCCGAGAAAATAGATGAGCGACCCTCATCTTGACCCGCGCGAAACGACAGTCAAAGTAGCCGAGAAAATAGATGAGCAACCCTCACCTTGACCCGCGCGAAAATGGCAAAAACGAGAGGAGCGGGGAGGTATTTCCATAGGCTTGCGGGCGATGATTGGACCTCCCAAAAAGGCTTGAGAAAATGGACTAGCAGCCACAAAAAGGCGAAAAGCTCAATGAAGCAAATCAAGAGGCCAAAGGCCCAAAATTGTGGAAGGTTTTAACCGAACAAAAAGTGAAGAACTCAAAAAGTCAAATCAAAGGCCAAAGGCCGATTCACTACAAAAGCAGTCCCTCACCAAAAGAAAATCAAAGTACTCAAACCATTGAAACCCGAACCGAATCACGTGCTAGAGAAAGCTACCAGAAAACCATATAGTGCGAGACGATCCCGAGATTGCAGTCCAGGAGCCTAAAAAGGGCTATCTCCCGAGACATCCAATATAATTTGCATCTCAGCACGGAGGTACAAGTATTTAGTTTCTTCTATTTATTTACGCAGTTTAATTTGGTAATAAGTAAGCAATGCATGAATTAGGATAGATCGAGTACCACAGTCTAATTTTCATATTTCAAAGCCAACTTATAGTACAGCCCTTTAATAGCATTGTTCGGGACGAACAACTAAAAGTGTGGGGTGATCTGATGGACCAAAATTATACGAATCATAAACACAATATAACCCCCTTATTTAGACATTTTGTCTATTTAACTTTTGCTTGTTAGTTCAGATATATTTTTGCAGGGTAATTCAGAGCCTAGAGAGAATACACATTAAAGAGGAGCTTTTAAAGCAGAAAAGAAGTTACGAGTCAATCCAAGGTCAAGATCATATGCCGACTGAAGAAATATCAAGGATCCTGACGTTGAAGCACTCATAACAAATTAATCAGAAGAATCAGGAGAGGAATCAAGACAGTCCGGGGAAGAAACACATTGACAGTTTTGTGAAAAGACTGCACAAAACTGTACAAAACTCACACATGGGCAAAGTGACCGGCCACTTGGGCAAGAGGTGGCCAAAGCCACCCCTCCTCCTCCCTCCACCACCGGCAACCGGCGGCTCCTCCACACATGGTGACCGGCGGCTTTTGCTCCTCCATAGGTGGCGGCTCCTCCTTGCTCCTCCTCTCCTTCCTCCATGTGTTGGCCATCTCCTCCATCCATTTTCTCCTCCAATCACCATGGGACACTTGTGGCCATCTCCTCCTCCTCTCATGGCTATATAAGGAGGAGCTCCTCCCCTCATTTGTATCATCACCAACACCTCAATTCTCAATATTCACTTCTCTCTCTAAGTTTTGTAATTGTAAGTTTGGCTTTGGAAATAAAGGATAGCTCCCTTGGCGCTTCAACGGTTGTAAGTATTATTTCTAGTATTTATTCAACTATTTTTATTTCCTTAGTTATAATGTTTAGCGCGATGAATAGTAGCTAAACTAGTAGTTCGGTCTAAGGGGCGCACTTGTATTATAAAATGTTTTAGACTATTAACTTAGCGTCTCTCCTTAGTATTCAAAACTTATTCTATGTGCCATATATTCGGTTAGAACGTCCAAGGTAGAGTGGATGCTTGGAATGGCAAAACTCTACAGCGGGGTTCGTAAACTTGTACGGATAAGTGGATGCTTGGAATGGCAAAGCTTATCTGAGAAGTTTGACTTATCTTAAACACCATTTGGTTGATCGGGAATGATTGATCAAATGGATGCACATAGGCTAATATAACCGGGAATGGAGTATTAGTCTAAATAGAATAAGTGCTCTACGTCCTTGGAATTGGCTAGACAGTGTACGCAAATCGAGTGTTTGGAATGGCCTTGATACACCGTTTGAATACTTAGTAGAGTCACTAAAGGTCAATGATAAACAAAATATAATAGAAGGCCCCTGAAACCGAACGCTTTCCTTTAATTATAAATTGCAATTTACTTTCCAGTACTAAAACCAACCAACCAACCAATCAATCAATCAATCACTTAGCTGGTAGCTTTAAAACCAACCAACCGACCTAAAACACGCTCTCTCGCTGGACAACCTCCTCAAAGAACATCTATTCCCCTGATTCCCTTGGGTTCGACCCCTACTTACCACTTGCTACCCAGTAGTAAAGTCGCGAGTAGCGGACTTATAAATTTATTCTTGACGTTTGCACATAACGACTGTGCATCCATCAATACTCCGATGTGTTTTGTTGTAACAAACATCCTGCTTATGTGTTAATTGAGTGCGCTGGTTTAAGTACAAGTGCTCTGGAAGTAACGGCTACTTGCGTGTGCAGAGTATTGCCCGGATCTCTGAAATAACAGTACCTCGGATTGAGGATGAGAATATTTCCATAAATATTCTCGGTGGATCTTTGCTCCCAGGATCGGTTATAGCATTGATATGCTAGAAGATTGCCCAAGATCAGATTTAGATACTTGTAACGAGATTTGGAATTGGTCTAGATATGGGAATATTACGTGAGAGATTTTAGGAAACTCTATCTCAATCGCATATCCAATTACATCGGTATGGGACGATCTAATGGGAAGGCTGATGAAGACATTATGGGATGCACGAATCAACTGGAAGATTTTGTACAAACTTGTCGGTCAAGATGAGAGATTTTCGAGCAAGAAAATCTAGGGCTACCTGGATTGATACCTTCTATATAAAGGATGATACGGCTGCCTTTCAATGTGTGGTTCGAACTGGAAATCCTTATCTGCGTAATTACAGAAGTAAGAACGAGCGGAGATCGCTGTTTCGAAGGAGCTTTGAATCGAAGGATCAAGAGCGTACTTCGAAGGGAGCCCGTCTGCGATCTGAGCCAAAAGGGGAACATTGCTTGCGGTGCGTTTGCAACTAGATTACATCATCACTAAGACGTGTCTGAGAGAATGGCGGAACACCACTGAGTGTGGTTTGGGTGAGCGGTGTAACTCATTGTAATCGAGTAACATCTATACAAGTGATCGTTCCAAAATTCTTATAGTGGAAATTAGAAGGTAGTGGTTTTTCCTGGATACTTGATTTAGTATCTGGGTTTCCACTATATATTGTTGTCTCGTATTTACTTTTACGCTCTAGCTTATTTTTGCTGCATACATACTTTAAGCGTATCGACACTTGACTAGCAAAGCTAACTAAATGATCCTGACAATTGGTATCAGAGCCTGGTCTCTAGATATTAGTTAGCTTTGCAGGTAAGATGCCAACAATCAACGACTCCTTCTGGAAACCTCCTCAACTGAAGACCGAAGAATATGATTGGTGGTTGGAGCAGTTCGAGTCGCACATATGCTCCCTGGATGGACAGTTATGGAAGATAATCAAGAGGGGACCAGTACCTATCTTGGATCCTATGATGATAGAGAAGAAGTCGGACGACTATGATGACAATGACTACAAGGTACTAGAAAAGAATAGCAGAGCCAAGAAGGTCCTACACTCTGCTCTTGGTCCGGGTGACTTGAAAAAGATGCTCTGCTACAAGACTGCCAAAGAAATTTGGGACGCACTAAAGAGACTGTACTCTGGAAGTGTCGATGTGAAGAAGAATCGAATCTTAGTAGCAATGAGAGACTACGACAACGCCATGCAAGGAAAGAATGAAACACTAGAAGAGTTTCACTCTCGCTTCCAGGGGTATGTGGGGTAAATAAAGTTTCTCAGCGAAAACATCGATGAGTGAAAGGTTACTCACCACTTCCTCCAGTCGCTGAATCACAATTGGGATGTTGTGACCCTAGCGCTTCAAGCTCGGAAAGACATCAAGGACATAACCCTCGATGAGCTAGTTTCCAGACTTCAGAGTAATGACAGTATCCAGCAGAGGAAAGCTACTAGGCGTGCTCCTGAGAAGGACCATTCCCTAGCTCTGAAGGTCGAAAAAGCATTTGAACTCGCCTAGACTGATGAAATTGATGAAATAGTGGACGAGGACACTGAGATGGTAACTAGAGCCCTCAGGATGGCAGGAATTAGATGGATGGGATCCTTCAAAGGGAAGAAGTCACCAAAGGAGATAATTTGCCACCACTGTCAGAAAAAGGGACATATGGCTAAAGACCGCTTCAGCAAGAGAGCAGGACAGCCTCCGGCTTAAAAGAGAACCAAGGCTATACTTGCAGCTTGGGGTGAATCAGAAAGAGAGAGCAACGGAGAGGACCCAAGCGACACAGTGTGCATAATGGCAAAAGATGAGGTAATAAGCCTAGATACTTTTACAAGTTTATCTGACCTTTCTAATAAACAGGTACTAGGTTTACTGAGGAAGCTGACTGAGAAGAACGAAGAATAGTAAGAACAAATTGCGGGTCTTGAGGAACATGGGAGCTAGTGGTCAGAGAAAGCAATGAGACTTGAAGAGGAGCTATGCAAAACTGAGTACAAACTATAGATAAGGATTCGCTCCTTAGAAGGACAACTGTCAAAGCTTCAGACAGAAGAGGCCATCCCTCGGGTAGAGAAGTTCACAAAATTTGACAAAAAGATTGCAATCCTAGAATCTGAGAATGCCAAGTTAATATCTGAACTGCAAGCTATCAAGACCACCAAGGAAGATGATAAAGAAGCCCTGCTAAAGAAAATCAGAGACCTTGAGGATACGATATCTGAGTTGGAATCCCAAAATGTCAAACTATTGACAGAAGTGGAGGATACCAAAGTCATCAAGGAAAGTGACAAGGTTGTGTGGTTGAAAGAGCGTGCAAAATCAAAACTTATAGAAATCAAGGATGATTTCCCAAAGCGATTTGTATCCAGGCCAGGGATATGGTACGATTCAGAGAATGATACTTAGAAAACTGCTAAAAGGACATCTCTGAAGCACGATAGTAAGCTATCTGGATACAAGTGTCAGGACAAGAGTAAGTCTGGTGAAATGGATGAGCATACTGTTCCCTCCGATGGAAAGAAGGCATACTCACTATGGCTCAAGCAGACTAAGAATATGAAGCCCTCTCATATAGACTTCGTCTCCAGAATAGCAAAGACATCTATCCCACTGGGACGTAGCAAATACGTGGACCTCAAGCATCATAGAGTGTACTGGCACTGTGACCAGGCAAGACACCTCCATAGGGACTGCTTACGTCGCAAGCATGATAAAAAGAAGGTTAACGCCAGGTATAGCACCCAAGCACATGTATGCTGGTATGGCAGGCAGGAAGGGCACTTCCCCCTCCGTAGGAATCTTGAGAAAAGGACACAGGCCAGGTATGGCAAACAAGCTCAAGTGTGCTAGTATTGCAGACAAGAAAGCCACCACAGAAGGAAATGTCCCCACAGAGGTGAACGTGGCGCAAGAGCACAGAGACATACATCCCCATCAAGGCACGCATTTAATGTGACCTCTGAAGAGGATCCTAGAGACATAAGTGGACTTAGAGATGCCCATACTGCACGCAAACCAAATAAGCCTAAGTTTATCTGGGTGCGTAAGAACTAATGTCTCTTATTGCAGGATGGAGATAGGAGTTGTCCCCGGTACGTACACAGTGCCTGCTCAGGTCACATGATCTCTAAAGAACATTTTGTTTCTCTCTCCGCCAAATAAGTGTAAGGGTGAAGTTTTTGATAAGGGTAAAATAAACTTGTTTGCAAATACTCATATTAGACTTGATGCACGGGAAATCTAACCTCTTTAGCATGTCACAATTGTAGGCATAAAGTTACTTTCACATCTAATGAATGCCTTGTTGAGTGTATAAGTACAGGAATGGTACCCTTGAATATGAGAAAATATAGCTTTAAAGGGGATCCTTCCATTTTTCTCCAAGGAGGAACTATGTCTGCCCTCAAGGTCAAATGACAGCACATTGTGTGCGCGTGCGAGGAAGAAGGTAAGATTGTCACCCAAGTCGAAGACCAAGGTAAGTAATCCCTACACTCTGACACTCGTCAATATGGACATTTATGGCCTTACGCATATAAGAAGTCGTGAAGGTAATGGAAGCGTAATTCTAATTATTGATGATTATTCGTGATACACTTGTGTTTATCCATATATCTAACGATGAAGTGTTCGCAAAAAGTGTGCCCAGATGGAAATTGCGAATAGATAGATAGACTAGCCCCTACGGAGTACCTGGCACGTAATGGTGAATGAAAACTCAGGGTTTCATACATTGTGCAGGATCAAAGGCTGAATATATCAAGTCTCAGAGTGTTCATGAGGTAGTCTTACCTTAGAAAGTCATACAAGGTGTACAACAACCAACCGAGAAAGATGGAGGAATGCATGCATGTGATCCTTGATAATGATGTAATGAAGGAAGACACAGTCCGGGATGATGGAGCGGTCCCTTCACACAAGAAGACATCTTTAACCCAAATGAAAGACAGACAGTGGACCAGGTGAACATACAACCAGCAGGATCAAGATAGACAAGATCCACCTACCTCACATGAAAGATAGACAATGGACTCACATGGATCAAGATAGACAAGATCCATCTACCTTAGGGGTGCACAAAATGTAGATCCAGTCAATGACCCCACTTAGACACAGGTGAACATGCAACCAGCACTAGACGATGCTCAACATATGATCATACAGGAATCTCGCGATGACCATGAACAGGCGGAGTCCCCCCATACGCAGCTCCTAGGATCATATCATTGACATCTAAGAAGCAAAACTCAATGGCTCTCTTACCGGTAGAGGCTGAGCACATTGCAGCTGTAGCATGGTGTGCAGAACTTCCATGGCTAAAACAGCAACTAAGTGACTATGATATCTCATTTAATTCTACTCATAATCTCTGTCATGATACTAGTGCTATAAATATCTCTAAGGACCCTGTGTGCAGCACTCTAGGACTAAGCATATAGAAATTAAACATCATTTCTTAAGAGATTGTGTAGAAAAGGGTATGGTACGTATGGAATTTTGCAGGACAGAAGATCAGATCGCTGATATATTCACGAAGGCACTTAACAGGGAACCCTTTGAAAAGCTTCGTATGGAGCTAGGGATGATTTCCCTCGACTGACACTGCATCCCCCTTGAGGACCCTGATGATTGGTGAGAAATATTTGGCATGTGTTTAAGTGGATGATTATGTAAAGTTGTTGGCTTGGTCTTATTCAATCTCACCTAGGAATATATTCGTGAATATGCACTGTATAAGCTGATTGATTATGTGACTCATGATACACCAACATACGGATGAAAAAGCTTTTATTTTTCTGCGCAAAAGAACCTTCCAGATGTTTTGATCCCTCATTACAAGCCCATATGATGGAAGGTATCTACAGCCGTCCCTAGCCTACTCGTTGTGGAACACTCCTATGAGCCCCTTACTATTTTCCATATACTGGATGTGATCCTCATGAGGTATTATATATTTACTTAGCATATGTCAGTGTTTGTTTTCGTGTATGATGCCTTGTCTCATACCACTCGTGTAAATCTACCACATCACATCACCCCTTGAAAGACCTAGGGGATTTGCAAAGGAAATTTGTATCATGGGAAAGCGACGTGGGACTACGTGCTTGGGCAACTGTACAGAGTAGGTCATTGATGATGGACATATGTGACGAAGGACTACCGAGAACGATGCCACTATGTACCAAGATACTTGGGACACTAGAAGGATCGGAATAGTAGCAGCAAAGAACTTATATTGAAGCACTAAAGCCATACACCAAATAAAGAGAATCAACGACGGATATTTCAACCGTCCATTTCGATTGATCCATGCTTATTTAGTAAGGAGTGTTACCCTCAGTGAACAAGTGGGAAAAATCATCAGGGACTACATCCTGCTAAACATGTCAATCAGGAGAGAGCTGCTTCACCTGTCCACAACAGTGATTTAGCAAATGGATTATAATGACTCTATTGAGGTATGCTGTCACCCGTACCCAGATTCTAAAAAAAACAATATGGGAACTAGGGTACGGAGAGAAGGATAAAGTGTATACTCGAAGAGAACAAGGATGCAGTGGTATGAAGGCTATTCATGTTGATGAGGAAGTATGGACTAGATCCTCTTAGGTGAAAACTCTGGAGGAAATCAATACGGAAGTATGTTGTTGCTTACTAGGAGGGTGTTGCACCGAAGGGATGACGAGCTGGCTGATATTCAGAAGGAGATTCTCCAACCCAAATACATGCTCCAGATATCCAGTATACCCTCAGTAAGAAAGGGTAAGTTGTCGCGCCTGGAATCTGTTGCCTGCACATCGCTCCTCAATTCCCTACCCCTGCTACAGACGCACTGAGTACTGTTTTCGTGGTCAGACCCTTTTTAACTTCCTAGCACATCAATCCTATTTCTTGGCAGTTTTTGTGTGCTTTTTCACTCCTGATGCTTTGTGTCCGTTTATCATACTTTTGATTTAGTAAATGCAGTGCTTTGTTTTGGTATGCTCTGATGATTTAATGAATTTGTCGATTCATTAATTTGCATACTTGTGAACTAACAACACTTGCCGAGTTTTTGATGATGCCAAAAGGAGGAAGATAAGGGATGCATACTCTGAGGGGGAACGATTCTTACAATCATGAACTGGCCTATCTAAGGGGGAATAGTAAGGTGTTGAACAAATGGTTGGTGTGACGTGACACTGTTGTGCATAGGGTAGGTAGCACATGTGAGGGGGAACTGCATTGCACATGTAAGGGGGAACTGCACACGCCAAAGGTAATCTGGGAGTTTGAAATTTCCCTCATCAAATATTCGTTAGCTTAAAATCTGGAAATCAAGTAAACTGTGATCTTGTTCCTTTATTAGATTAGGTTGGGAGTTTGAAATCTCCATCATCAAAGATTCGTTAGCTTAAAAACTGTGTAGAGGTTAATATATACATGTGTTTCATGCTATTATTATCTTTCGTGAAAAGGATGTTTGTCATCATCAAAAAGGGGGAAATTGTTGGAGTACGATTACCATGGAGTAGGCATACGTTTGGAGGATGTGTATACTCCGATGTGTTTTGATGTAACAAACATCCTGCTGATGTATTACTTGAGTGCGCAGGTTTAAGTACACACAATCTGGAAGTAACGGCTACTTGAGTGTGCAGAGTATTGCACAGATCTCGGAAGTAGCAGTACCTTAGATTGAGGACGAGAATATTTCAATAAATATTCTCGGTGGATCTTTGCTAGCATTGATATGCTGGAAGATTGCCCAAGATCAGTTTTAGATACTTGTAACGAGATTTGGAATTCGTCTACATATGAGAATATTACGTGAGAGATTTTAGGAACTTTATCTCAACCGCATATCCAATTAGATCGGTATGGACGATCTAATTGGAAGGTTGATGAAGACATTATGGGATGCACGAATTAGCTGGAAGATTTTGTGCGAACTTGTCGTGCATGATGAGAGATTTTTGAGCAAGAAAATCTAGGGCTACCCGGAATGATACCATCTATATAAAGGATGCTACGGCTGCCTTTCAATGTGTGGTTCGAATTGAAATCATTGGCTGCGTAATTACAGAAGTAAGAACGCCCGGAGATCGGTGTTTCAGAGGAGCTTTGAATCGAAGGATCGAGAGCGTAATTCGGAGGGAGCCAGTCTGCGATCTGAGCCAGAAGGGGAACATTGCCTGCGGTGCATTTGCAACTGTATTACATCATCACTAAGACGCGTCTGAGAGAATGGCGGAACACCACTGAGTGTGGTTTGGGTGAGAGGTGTAACTCATTGTAATCGAGTAACATCTATACAAGTGATCGTTCCGAAATCCTTCTAGTGGAAACTAGAAGGTAGTGGTTTTTCCTGGATACTTGGTTTAGTATCTAGGTTTTCTTTATATATTGTTGTCTCGTATTTACTTTTACGCTCTAGCTTATTTCCGATGCATACATAGTTTAAGCGTATCGATACTTGACAAATACAGCTAACTAAACGATCCTAACATTTCTTTTACCTGAAACTGTTTAATCGTATAGACAACTACAAATTTTGGCATACACTCTCCTAGGGAGATGTTGGGCTGCTTTTCTTTGTGTGCAATGAAGGTCACACACCCGTAGCCCCTAAACATATAAAAGCGTAATTCCTCACCATCAACACTAATGGCGCGACTGCTTCACTAATCTCTTTGATGAAGGGAGCTGCTGCGAGCTCGACATCGCTCTTCTCCAAGCTCGCTCCAACAACTTCTCTGCGCCTTTTCAATCTCAACAGCAGCTCGGGCGATTCGACGAGAGATCAGGATAAGGACGGATTGTACATCCACATGAAGATTCCAAAACTAAAAATAAAGAAGCAAGCAATCTTCTCCGTGGAGCAGAACACCATGATCGTAAAAGACAAAATATCTGAGGAGATTTATCTCGGATCATGACTTGCTGCCATGCGTGTATGGGCTGAATGGCTCCAAGATGGAGAACGGGAAGTTTAGCATATGGATGTCGAGATTGCTGTCGAAACTGAACAAGGAGGAAGAGGAGAATATGTTCACCGATGAGGTATTTCAGATTGATTAGCAGATCACTTTTTTAAATCTAAATATCTATGTTTTTTCCAGGTGATCACCCGAGGAATTTACTACCAAGTGAAGATGCCAGGGCTGGAGAAGGGTCACTTCCAGATCTCTGTCGAGCAAAATAAGATGATTTTAACAGAACAAGCAGGCTCTGAGGGAGAGAGCGGCTTCATCATGGTTGACTTGCCACCAAACCAGCACAAGCTTAATGGGACCAAAGGCGAGTTGAAGGATGGAGTGTGGGTTACCCGAGCAGGTGGAGGAGGTTGGGCTTTAACTTTAAATCAGTTTTAGGGTTTAGTTTTAGCTACGTTTTTTTTAATATTATTTATTGTCTCTAATTATTCAAGTTTTTAGAGTGTTATTTTATTCGATTAAAAAGATAAACATAAAATTATAGAAGGATCAAGACCAAATAAAGTTGGTATCTTTTTTTAGGGTAGACTCGAGCTGAAACACGAATCACATTTACAGTCACAATGAAAGAGATATTGCGATGTCGGTTTCGTTGCAGAATATATTTGATCAACATCTGGGAAGAATCGTGGACATACTCAACCTGATCATCTGTAGTGTGGGGTCCTTCAGTCTCATCATCACTTGTGTAGAACATTACGTGGTCCTCAGTCTCTTGGCATACAATCGCTTTATCCATATTCTCATTCACAGCACCATAATGTGTCTCCTTAAACAAAGTAGTATAAAATACCTTAGTCTGTCACCCAACACTATCCACTTTCTCCTCATACATTACCATGGCAAGATTGTCACTTGCCTTTAAATTTTCGTCCTCTTCTCGAACTTTATTATTTGTTTTGGGAAGAGGCTCCATAATCGGAGGAACTAAAGTCCCATCATCCATCAGACCCTCACCAACCATCTTTTTTCCATTAACCTCCTTGATCGACGAATCTGCATCACTATGTAGAGCCTGCATGGCAAGTTGAACACTTTGTTTTTTTGCTTCGAGATCTATTCAACCTCTTTTGCATTTTCCATTCATCCGGAGCACCAATAATTCATCATGCGTTTTGACCCCCTCTACCTGTTGAGTCTCATTAGAAACATTTGGAACTCTGTCCAATGGGAAGCCATTCTGTGTAGCATCAACCTTGGCCTTCACACCTTTCCTTTTAGGATATGCTTCAAAATCATGGCCATGCATTTTACATTTTTTGCAATATGCAAGTCCACCTTCTACTACAACATCCTAAAAGAATCCACTCTCACCGGGAAGATTAATCCATACACGAGTAGGTATTTCATTGATGACGTCTATCACGACACAAGTCTTGGCGTAACAGAGGGCTGCCAGTTCCTTCGTCCACACATCAACGTTAAGGAAGTGGTCCAAAGAAGATACAATCGACTTCATCATCGCTTTGGTGACCTGGAAACCTAGCCCACTTGGTGATGGGGGTAGATTCCTTCTTAGGGTTGAACTCTGGAGACCATCGGAACAGGCGAAAAAGTGTGTCCAACCTTTTGCATCGTACATGATAGGGCTGCTTCCAAATATTTCTCTGAATCGAGAATAATTACCACATGCCTATCATCCCAGTTGCTGCTTACAGTCATTCGACCGTCGACTTTCCAATTACTAAACATGAATTGTTTAATTTCCGCAAGTGGAGGCTGGCCAATTTGAAATTTTGTGATGAGAGTGTGGGCAAAATGCTGAGTGACGGCTTGGTACTCCGCCGTTGTGAAGGAGACGGATGGAACGCCATCCTTCATGTCATATTGCCGTGACGCTAAATGTATCTCCGGGAACCGAGGTTGAATCGTTGGTTGAGCAACCACGACAGCGAAAGAAAGGGGTTTTGATCCGCTCACTGCTGGTCGCGATGGATCTGGAGGCTCTGGAACGCTAGGGATAGGACCGGACGTACGAGAATCAGTGACAAGCGTATTTTTAACCCATAATAGTTGTCAAGTTATAGGAGTCTAGTTGCAGTGAAACAAAATTTATAAACCTTGGTAAGCCAAGCGTCGATCCAAGGAACAACGAGTGTGTGAGTGCTATTCTCAGGACACTGGTGGATCCTTATTATGAGAGCTACCAGAATCACTGCTGCTGCTGCGAGTGATTCTGGTAGCTCTCATAATAAGGATCATCTTGATAATAATGTTGATCATTGAACTGTTTTTGATTTCCTTCCCAATTTGTATCATATGAATATGTCTGACAATAAGGCTCTTCCCTTGGGTGGGCATCTTGATGACCAAAAGAGAACATCCTCGCAACATTCAAAATAAAAGTGATTAGTGAATGTCAGAAGTATATAGAGGGTGTACAAGGAAGTAATAAAATAATGGAATAGTCTAAACTACACTAGTTAAATCGAATATCACACTAAGCGTTGTTCCACGGCAACGGCGCCATTTTGACAAGCGTATTTTTAACCCTTTATAGTTGTCAAGTTATATGTTTTAGGGGTCTAGTTGCAGTCAAACAAAATTTATAAACCTTGGTAAGCCAAGGGTCGATCCAAGGAATAACGAGTGTGAGTACTAGCTAACTAGTGACCTATTTAGCTATTCCGATTAACAAGAGGTTTTGATATAAACAAAAACACAGAAATTAAATGCAGAAAATTAAAGGTTTTGATTTGATCAGAGAAATAATCCCAGGATCAAACTTCACCCGTGCCAACCCGACAAATCATGCAACGTAAATTCATCATGCTATCGAATATGGAAATAAACCAAAATAACACAAGACAAGCCGCCCATCCACGGATCATTGTCTAGATTAATCTCAATCGTTGAACGACGCCCATCCACGGATTATCAACGATCTCGATTATAAACTTAGGGTTTTTCAGACAAAAGTCAACTTTCCTATTAATTCATGTACTACCATTGTAGCTACCATGACCTAATATCAATTTCATACAATCCGGTTAATACCTAGGACACATTCATCTTTTGGTAATTAAACTAAATACGTTCTAGTATGCAAACATCTCATATTCAATGTAAAACTTGCAAGAACGATAAATGTAAGCACGATGAAATTGACTATTCGAATTGCATTAATGAAAAACGTTTAGTAGATCACACGAAGAGTTGGGTACATGGCACGGGATCCGTAGGATCCCAGAATAAAGAAGACTACTCATTATTCATGGTAAGTTAACCATAAATAGTGTAAAGATATAAATTAAGGACGAGATAACCGTGTCGACGATGTAGCTCGTTGACTCATCAATCTCTCGCGATGTTCTCCGTCTTCTCTCCCAAGTTAGGGTTCTCTTCTCTCTAATCAGCACACTCAGCCCCCAAACGTTTTATTTATAGCAAAAATGGCTTTCTAAATATGTTTTTGAGCTTGAATTATCAAATTTCGGACTGCTGACGTCATCAAATGTGTTGCTGACATCATCACCTCGTTGGCTCGCCGCGCCCAGCGTGTACATTAGCTCCGCGTCAGCGTTGACATTAGCGTTTACGCTAATGACTACATAGGACGCGGTACCCACTGAGTTGGTTCCTCCATTCTGCGCGCCAGTTCCGACTTCGACTCTAGATTTGACCTTCTAAACGATCTCGGCTGCTCTCTGTGTAAACTAGAGAGATATAGGGAATTGAGTCAGCTACGCATCGGCATGTAGCTCGTATTTTTATGATCAATGGTCGATTCCCAGCACTCTGTCGAACCTCCGAAGGTCTGATTTGCCATTGTAGTGTTTTTCTTCGAGTCTTGGTCTTAGGCCATGGTTTCGATGGATAGCTGCTTTTAACATGAAACGTTCAAGAAAAGACATCAAATAATGATAATTTGCCGGGAGAACGAGTGCTATTCTTCATCGTATGGAGCAATTAACTAGTCAAAATATCGACTGATCAATCAGCCATGAGACCGATCAAGAAAGAGGCGGCAGCAAAACCCTAAGGAAGCGGCGGCCTAAGCCTCAACAAAAAAATCAGTTCAAAAAATGGCACTCGCGAATTAATTATTCAAGTTTATCCGTTATCTTATTTCATGAGAATTTTAGTCATCTATATGTCACTCATCATCAATTAAAAAAAAGTGTATCATTGACTTGAAAAGATATTGATGTGCTGCATATTTTTATGGAATGATTTTTTTTGATAATCAAAAAAAATCATTAGTGGCAATGCTCTTAACCATACCGAATAGATTTTATTTATTGGTAAAATGGTTTGATACTTTTTATTAAATCTGCATCAAAAAAAATCATTAGTGGCAATGCTCTTAACCATACCGAATAGATTTTATTTATTGGTAAAATGGTTTGATACTTTTTATTAAATCTGCACTTCTTAATTAATGGGTGCATGAAAGCTGCAAGTGTAAGTAAACCCGGGGGTGTGTGATGGTTTTCGAGTTGTATTCATATTTCATAAATTTCAATAAATTAGCAACTGCAGAAGGATTTCAATACAATGAGAACTCTCACATCAGAGATTCAAGCCTAAACATAGGCACAACTGAGGTTTCGATGTGTACATATAACAGGCTTGATGATTTTGATTAGATTTCAAAATCTGTGTCACAGGTGTAGGCCAGTATACGTACTGCTAATAATACTCACAATACTGTGTATCACTTTCAAGGTTGTCAGAATCGAATTTTTACCTTGACTCGTTTTGACTAGATGAAAACGAAACGTAAACTCGATTCGTAAACATAAACTCGACGAGTTTACATGATAATAAATTAATACTAAATTTTATTGTAGGCTATATTCTAATTTATGAATAAAAAACACCTATCTTTCTCATCCATTAAAAAACAAAGGATGCAATATAGAAAATTAGATTTTCACAATTTTAAAAAATTTCCACTTTCAAGCAAATAGAATATTATAGAAGCCACAAATACAGACCAAAACATTAAAAAAATAGAACATTCAAAAAAGGAGTTTTTTTTAATGATCCAAATGAGTTTGGGAGTTTTAGAACTGATCCACGCGAGTTCACATTTCAAAACTGACCCATTTTAATGAAACCGGATCCCCAGGATCCGGGTTGTTACGATTTTCAGAAGACCGGATCCTCGGGATCCAGTTTTTTAGAGATGTGGATGATGTAGACGACGGTCGAATACGTGGCTTCCACGTCAGACCGGATTGCGGCGATCCGGTTTTTGGAAAAATAAATTTCTGAAACTGGTCGAATACGTGGCTTCCAAGTAAGACCGGAACTCGGAGATCCTGTTTTATTATACAACCGGCTTTTGGCGATCCGGTTTTGGGAAAAAAATTTGTTTTGTGGTTAAGCCCGTTATTACGGTCTGTATTTAAAATAAAAAGATACAGCAGTTTGGAAATCATTCAAAGTTGGACATTAGAAACAAAGTAGTAGAAAAATAAAAGTGAACAACAACAGTACTATAGGTACTCGGATATTGGATTTAGCTTGCATTGGCGAAGGGACAAGACCTTCTGTTATGACCAGTTTGATGGCATAATTTGCACCTTTGAATTCTGCCTGGGGGTTGTGTTGATGAAGCCTCTCCTTAAGTACTGGACTGGCCGACATCCCCCTGGTCCATTTCAGTACGCCTTCGCCTTGTCGGATTTCTACCGACGTTTGTACGTTTGAAGTGAGGATTAGGCGTATGAGGAAGTCCATCATATGGTTCCCAAATGTCAGAATGAGGTAATAGACTGAAATGGTAACTCCAGGTGATGTTGTAAGCTTAAAGTGTATACTCAAGTGGCACATAGTCGCTGTATTCCCTGTTCGCAAACTTACAAACTGCAATTGCATGACTGCAGGGAATATGAAGTGTCGTCTATTTTCCACATTCACATGTTCTCTCGGGTAGGCAAACTTTCCATAGATGATGCTTAATTCACGTGGTAATCTGATAAATTCCCCGGGACGGGTTAAAATGTATGACTCTGTGGAACTGTGCCCTTTGTCGGAGTTCCTCCAACCTCTCGTGTACCTTTGGTGAAAAAGCTGAATCCGTATTGTCGTAACGATAACGACGGGTGTTGAAGTATTTATTCAACTATTTGAAAGTGAACATAACCAATGTTGAAATTGGTAAATCACGTCCGTGCTTGAGAATGCCATTGAACGATTCCGAAGCGTTCGTGGTTATTGAGCCCCATCTCATACCACCAGTAACCATTGTCAAAGACCATAATTGAACGTCCACGTTGCGCAAACACCTTCGTACGTCAGGTCTGTCTTTCAATAGTTTCATCAGCTTCTCATATTCAGCTGCAAACTTGTACTCTTTTTTGGCATATGCAACATTGTCAAGTGTTTTCTTCAAATAAGAGTCTTTGACCTTCGTGTTGAAGTTGCTCTGGAAGTGGTGAACGCAGATACGATGGTAAGCATTAGGAGGCGACCATTGTGGTTCTCTCATAGTAGCCATTATTCCTCCGTATCTGTCAAATATGACTCACAAGCCTGGCGTGAAGTGACACCCTCGCGAATGCATCTCATGAACCAACTCCAGCTGGAGGTGTTTTCACTCTCGATTAAAGCAAATGCAATATGTAAAACACCATTGTTTGCGTCCAATGAGCATGCTACGAGCAGCTTCGCATCGTACTTACCGTACATATGAGTTCCGCCAATGGATAATATAGGACGACAATAATTAAACGCATGAATACATTCAGCAAATGCCCAAAAACATGATTTACCTGAATGTACTCACCATCGATTTCTTCTGTATCCCATTTGATAACTATTTCCGGACTATGATCAACTAAAGCGTTCATCAAGTACGGCAGGTCTGCGAAGGAGTCATCCCATGTTCCAAATAAGTTTATCATTGTTTGTTGCTTCGCTTGCCAAACTTTCAAGGGGGCAATTTCTAGCCTATAGTCTTTCGCAATTCTTGGTTGTATCTCTGCTCTACTCAACCTTAATTTTTCTGTCATCACATCCCACAGTTCTTTAGCGATGTACTTAGGCGTCATACAAACGTTGTTGGACATAATTGTGTCGTTCTGACATATGTGGTGGTCACGATGCTTTCGCACTTCCCAACGGTGAATTTCTGTCAGTGCAGCTATCCGGAGGCCCCATGGACAAACATCTCGACCTTTTCGACATTGAAACACCATAAAAGAAGGGTTAGATTTTTTTTACCCCGTATTCCACCCATTTCATTATCGACCACTTCCGCACCGCATGTATGACAAGTTCTTTTGAGTCAAACAAAGTCCCAACTCCAAGGGATTCGCGGAGATCCGATTGACCAAAATTTCCTCCCATATACTCATCGGCTGGTTGATTGGTTTCCCATGCCAAAATATCTTCAAAATCCGGATGATCTCATACGTAACGGGGTACTGCATTCTCGTAATGTGAATTCTCAACAGCGACCATTTCCAAATTCTCCATTTCTTCCCGAGCGTACTCGTCCATGATTAAAACATCTAAATTATCAAGAGTGGGCGTTTCCATGTCGAAGGAATTTGCTCGAATGAGTGGAATGATGAGAGATTTATAGTAGGAAGTGTATTTGGATATAGAAAATGAACGAGAGAACATGAGTATATATAGGGCGTGGAAAACCGGATTGCCAAAATCCAGTTTTCGGAGAATCCCGACCTGTGCCCGTCCGGTCACTTCTGGTCGAGGCGTCAGAAATTCGGGTCCCGTAGAAAACCGGATCCTCGGGATTCGGTTTATAAAAAACCTAATTTTTTTGGTTTTTTCTCTAAAAACCAGAGTGTCGGGATCCGTTTTTTTCACAAAACACAGAAAAATTCGGTAAATTTTGGGGGAAATATCAAACAAAAGTAGGTTTTTTAACAGATCGGATCCCCGAGATCCGGTTTTCTATGGGACCCAAATTTCTGACGCCTCGACCAAAAGTGACTGGACGGGCATGGGTCGGGATTCCCTGAAAATTGGATTACCGTGATTCGGCCTGTTAAAAAACCTAATCGTCTTTTGAGGACGAAGGTCGTGCCCATGACCTGGTGGTGAAGGTGGTGCCTGTGAGGTGGATGGCCGAGATGGTTGTGAAGGTGGTGCCCGTGAGCTTGATGGACGATCATAATATGGTATCTGTGAGTCAAGGTTGGTGACATGATCATCGTCTACACTCATATGATCATCGTCCCCTGTAATTAAAATTTATTAGTATATTAATTGAATAAATTACATATACAATTAAAATAAGGAAATTTACCGTTTCCAAACTGAATCATATAAGGGTTGATAGTCAGTAGCCGCAACTCCCCCAACACCCGTAGTTCCTCCACTACGGTATGGAAAATGCAATGAAAAATTAGTCGCGAGTCTACAGTACTGGTGAATCCTTCTGCAGCCTGCGAAGGGCAGATGAGCAACGTGTGAATCTATATGAACAAATTGTTAGTTACACATGTAAAATAGTATAATAATAATATATTATAAAACATGTGAAAACTTACATTGCTAGGTAATTCATGGGCACTAGGGCGATACGCCTGAGTGTCCTCTTCTTCCAATTTGGGCTGGATAAGGCGACGTGTGATCCTTGAATACCAATGCACATACTCATCACTGGGAATATCAATGTCCTCTCCATCCTCGCCCGGATCCCCATATATTAGTCTCTCCCATCTAGTAGTCCATAACTCACCATACAGGTGGAAGTGCACTCTCCAATCAACTCTCTTTTTCCTTTCTAATCTAGGTGCTCATTCGTAAACGCTATAGGAGCAGGTGGAATGATCTGCTTCCATCCAAACTGTCTCACAGCACGAATAGGATGATGCCACTCAATGATGTTAAAGCAAATAAGTGGCACATCAGCCGCCCATAATTCCCGTGACTCGAGACATACGGGATGCAGTCGTTCCATCAACTCCTCTTCATATGGTCGATAAATAAAATCACCGTGGACCATTTGCTCGAGCTGATCTCGAAAGAAGACTAAAGCATCATGTGGGACCTCTTGAAAATGTTTTGGTCCAGCCCAATGTTTGCGCATAAGAAAAAGCGTTACAAATTTAATAGTTAACAATTTTCAATATCAAAATAAATATAAAGTTTACTCACAAGTACGACCAACAAGGTCTAAAATATAGATGAATTTCATCTTCAAGTTCTGGGGCGTCTCTGATATATGGTTGTGGAGCTCCAATACGCATGCGCTCCCAACTCCAAAATTGTAGTAATAGTGCACATCCACCCATTTACGACTTCTTATAATGACTTGTTTTGCACAAGTGACTGTACTGACAAGCTAAAACCGTGCTCCCCCAACTATATCTCCTGACGTTATCCAAGTCCGCCAACAATGAAAGGTAGTGGAGCGCTACCTGATCACCGTACAAGTCTGCCATGAGAGTCAATCCCAATAGATATAAAATGTACGCCCTAGTGTATTTCTTCAATGTCTCTTCATCCACATGGTCTGGCATATGAGTCAGGTAGTTATCGAATCATGTCTTGCTACCCATCGATTTCACCTTAGGACGGTCGGGCACAACATCCAATAAACTCATACAAACTGCCTCCCATTCCAACTCTGCTAATCCAGTCACGGACTCCCCATCTATGGGTAATCCAGTAAGGAGAGCCACGTCCTGTAGTGTAATTGTAGCCTCCCCTCCATTCAGATGGAAGGTGTGTGTGTCGGGGCGCCATCTCTCCACAAGGGCGGTGCACAATTTGGGATCAATTTTCACGTTGTATATTTGGGTCCAAGGTAGAAATCCGGCATTTGCAACATACTCCGTAAGTCGAGGGTCCATACTTACCACATTATGACCCGCGACCCGCAATGGCTTATCAGACTTAAATTCTCTATCCATTTATAATATGTAAAAGAATTTGTTACTATAAAACATGGTTATATTATGAATTGAAATTTTTTGATCAATGAAAATCATACCTGATTTCATACAATCAACCGGACTAATATCAAACAACAACAATCATTCAAAAACAAACAATTCAACAACACTAATTACACAATTCCGTTTATTTTACCTATCAATTTTGAACAACTTCGGTGGTGGTGAGGGTTTATGCGAAATGATGAAACCAGCCGATGAAATGCTAAATTGATGAGACGTAAGTGGATTAAATCAAAAATCGGACGACTACGGAAGCAATTGGACGAGAATCAGACAACAATCAGACGGAATCGGACGGCGGAATTTGGATTAGGGTTTGGAGTGCCAGAGAGAATAGGGGAGAAAGAAGCTGCGGCTGAATTTTAATGTCGATAGAAACCGGATCGCCGCAATCCGGTATCTATAATGAAACCGGATCGCCGCGATCCGGTATTTGTAATGAAACTGAATCCGTGGACTCCGGTATTACGTGGTAGCCACGTATTCGACCGTCGTCCACATCATCCACATCTCCAAAAAACTGGATCCCAGGGATCCGATTAGTTACAAAATGCAACTAACCGGATTCTCAGGATCCGGTCTTCTGAAAATCGGAACAAACCGGATCCCCAGGATCCGGTTTCATTAAAATGGGTCAGTTTTGAAATGTGAAACTCACGTGGGTCAGTTCTGAAACTCCCAAACTCGTTTTGAGTCATTTAAAAAAAACTCTCAAAAAAATGAAACTCATATCAACAACAACAAAAAGATTAAACTGAGCATTCAATTCAACAAAACAAAAGTTTGGCAGCAGTTGCTGCTTGTCTTTTTTCCTCGACAAAACCCTAATTTCACCGCTGCTCTGGGTGAACTGTATTCAATTCCATTCCTTTTCCGTTTGACATTCGAGTCTCTTCTCTCCAGATAATGAAATTCGACTTCCTTCCTCCACAAAGTCTCCATCCATCTTCTGAAATCGACAAACAGAAGAGAGGGAAAGATTTTGATTTTTGTCGTCAATTTTGTAAGTAGATTAGGGTTTCTTTTATCAAAAAAATTTAATTATCGCCCAAAAATTAAAAACGTACGATTTTAACATATTTTAACGATTTTAAACCGTGTAAAATTGTTTTCTCCCCGATTTTAAAAAAATGTTTCCAACTGTGATTTAACACGAAATGGATATGTAGAATTGTATAATCACATGATTTTACGAGTTAACACGTGATTTTGACAACCTTGATCACTTTGCTCTCTTTTGTCAAGAGCTGTGAGAAAAATATTACTATATTTTCAAGGCAGAATTCATCATGTTTCATGTTTTTTTATAATATCATGTTACATCATGTTACATGTTGTTGAACCTGACTTGTTATATGAATTTGTCTCGTCAGGATCGGTATAGAAATATTTTATTTCATTGACAAGCTAAGAACTCTTTATTTTGCTTCAATATCATTATGCAATAAACTGTATAGGATTTATGATTGCTGAGTGATACTTTTTATGGCTATACATTTTGATTTTTGTTTAAAATCTAAACATATAGTCTTACGTCTGAGCATTTAGCCATAAATCTGAACATTAAGCGGAATGTGTGAAAAAATTTGCACTCTATAATGTCATGTAACATGGAATGTATACATTAAAATTAATTAAATGGATCAAATTACGAATGGAACAGTAACAAGATTCCAAATTGATGATTAAATTAGATTAAAATTAACTACAACTATACGAAAAAGATTAGATAGCCCCTCCGTGTTCGATTACGCAATTTCGGTTGATCTGCCGTGTGTCAACTTTTGAGGAGATTTATAATTAATATAAATAAAGTCGATTTATACCCGAACGACACTCGAAACAGATAAACCTATGAAACATATTTCAAACTTTAAAAAATCAAAAAAGATTTAATAATTCATTTTAAATATGTAGAAATATTCTTAGGCTCGAAACGGATGGACCAACAAGGGGTAGTACATGAATATTCACCTATTGGCCACCGACTACGCCTTTTATCCTGATCTTAGGCTCTGACTTACCCTCCATGGACGAATCTTTCAGAGGAACCCTTAGATTTTCGTTACTCAAGCCAACATTCTCGCTTTCGCTTTTCCATTTCGCTCGCGCGATTGCATCTTTCTAAGGCAAAACACTCCCCTACCGATGGATTTTTACATCTTACAACTTCGGCAGATTGCTTACCCTCGTTCAACTTCGGCGCAGGAGCCCTCGATCAGTGAGCTATTAAGCACTCTTTCGGAGATGGATGCAACTTGAACTCAAGGTTCCCGTGTAGTTACTCCCTTCTATTCCACTAGGCAAAAGCGTCATTTCTGTTTCATAATTTGTTCAAATAAGTTATATTCATTTATCAAACTTAACATTTATTTATCTATTTGAATATAAATTCGATTAGTCGTCTAAAAGTAAAGTCCATCTATGGATGCACATCCGGTCTGACTCAGACCGGGCCGGTGGACTAGAATTTTTTTAAAATATGGATTGGGAATCGGACCGATATTTTATGGACCGAGGACCGGATCGGACCGGAATATTTTTTTTAAAATGAACCTGGACCGGAACATGTTATAAGTCTCAAAACTGCAAATAAAGAAACATACATAAAAGCCCCGGGAGGGATTAAACTCCTTGAATTGAAACTGCTTGACTGAAAAAAAATTTAAAATAAAATATGGTTTCGTTCCTTGATTTTTAACTTATTCTATTTTCTATCTAATAGAATTCGATTTTCATTTTATTTAATTAGATAATTTAATTAGATAATTTAATTAGATATTAGATAATTTAGATAATAATATTAATTCTAAATTTAGATAATAATATTATTATCTAAGTTATCTAATAATTAGATTATTCATTATTAATACTTCGATATTAATCAATAATTAGATAATATTATCACTCAAATTTTACGGTCCGGACCGACTCGGAACGGACCAAAATTTTACGATCCGGGTCAGACCGGTGTCACGATTTTTTAGAAAGGATGGATCGTGGACCGGACCCATAAAAATCCGATCCGGTCCAATTTTGTGCATCCCTAAGTCCATCTCGATCGTATAATACTTTTTTATGGTGGGTTTTTTACATCTCATACAACTCATACATCTTTAATCATCACTCAAATACATCCCAATCATATTACATGAGAACTTTATCGGGTACATGTGAACTTAGACTCTTGGATCACGGGCCACACACGACACTAACCCGAATTAGGTACTTGAATTGTTTCCATTGCAGTGAATCTCTCTGTTGAAACCCACGAGCATTGACTTGACACTTAGCACCTCCACGTGTACATGGAGGGAATAGGCAAGGCAGTAGTATCCACCTGCAGTATGCAACACCTCCGCGAGGGAGGAACAACACGTCCATGAGGGAGGACCAACACCTCCGCGAGGGAGGAACAACACGTCCAATGCTACTCGGGAGAGTCGAACCTTTGACCTCTTAACAAATTGTCATGAGATCAAACCACTCGACTAAACCCCCTTTCGCATCTCGATCGTATAATACTATTTGATAATTTTCTGCATACACTAGATTGATATCAATTTGAGTTTGAGAAATGGGTGCAATTCGGATACAAACCAAATTATAAATAAAAACTACAAACCGATTCTTAAGCTGACACGTGTCCCATTTTAGTCGAAATCTCGGACAACACGGAGGGGTATAATAGTCATTCCATACGGAGGGGTATAAACCTGATAATGTTATTTTCAATTTAGTCCAAAAGTTGTTAATGATCAGACTTAAAAGACTTAATGATCAGACTTAAAAATAGACAATGATCAGACTTAAAAATGGTAATGATCAGACTTAAAAAGCAGCAATGATCAGACTTAAAAGACGTAATGATCAGACTTAAAAATAGACAATGATCAGACTTAAAAGACTTAACGATCAGACTTAAAAATGGTAATGATCAGACTTAAAAAGCAGCAATGATCAGACTTAAAAGACTTAATGATCAAACTTAAAAAATAAACAATAATCAGACTTAAAATAATTAATGATCAGACTTAAAAGACTTAATGATCAGACTTAAAAAACTTAATGATCAGACTTAAAAAGCAGCAATGATCAGACTTAAAAGACTTAATTATCAGACTTAAAAGACTTAATGATCAGACTTAAAAATAGACAATGATCAGACTTAAAAGACTTAATGATCAGACTTAAAAATAGACAATAATCAGACTTAAAAGAATTAATGATCAGACTTAAAAGACTTAATGATCAGATTTAAAAAACTTAATGATCAGACTTAAAAAGCAGCAATGATCAAACTTAATTATCAGACTTAAAAGACTTAATGATCAGACTTAAAAATAGACAATGATCAGACTTCAAAATAGACAATGATCAGACTAAAAAATAGACAATGATCAGACTTAAAAGACTTAATGATCAGACTTAAAAATGGTAATGATCAGACTTAAAAAGCAGCAATGATCAGACTTAATTATCAGACTTAAAAGACTTAATGATCTGACTTAAAAATAGACAATGATCAGACTTAAAAATAGACAATGATCAGACTAAAAAATGGTAATGATCAGACTTAAAAAGCAGCAATGATCAGACTTAAAAGACTTAATGATCATACTTAAAAATAGACAATAATCAGACTTAAAAGACTTAATGATCAGACTTAAAAGACTTAATGATCAGACTTAAAAGACGTAATGATCAGACTTAAAAGACTTAATTATCAGCCTTAAAAAACTTAATGATCAGACTTAAAAATGCAGCAATGATCAGACTTAAAAGACTTAATGATCAGACTTAAACTTAGAAATGATCAGACTTAATGATCAGACTTAAAAATAGACAATAATCATTCTTAAAAGACTTAATGATCAGACTTAAAAAAACTTAATGATCAGACTTAAAAGACTTAATTATCAGACTTAAAAAACTTAATGATCAGACTTAAAAGACTTAATGATCAGACTTAAAAATAGACAATGATCAAACTTAAAAGACTTAATGATCAGACTTAAAAATGGTAATGATCAGACTTGAATAGCAGCAATGACCAGACTTAAAAGACTTAACGATCAGACTTAAAAGACTTAATGATCTGACTTAAAAGACTTAATAATCACACTTAAAAAACTTAATGATCAGACTTAAAATGCAGCAATGATTAAACTTAAAAGACTTAATGATCAGACTTACACTTGGAAATGATCAAACTTAAAAAACAGCACTGATCAGACTTAAAAGACTTAATGATCAGACTTAATGATCATTGTTTTTTAAGTCTGATCATTGTTTTTTTAAGTCTGATCATTGCTTTGTAAGTCTGATCATTAATGGTTTAAGTCTGATCATTAATGGTTTAAGTCTGCTCATTATTATTTTTAGTCTATTCATTGTTTTTTAAGCTGATCATTGTTTTTTTAAGTCTGGTCATTAATGGTTTAAGTCTGATTATTGTTTTTAAGTCTGATCATTACTGGTTTAAGTCTCCTCATTATTTTTTTAAGTCTGATCATTGTTTTTTTAAGTTTGGTCATTAATGGTTTAAGTCTGATCCTTGTTTTTAAGTCTGATCATTACTGGTTTAAGTGTCATCATTTTTTTTAAGTCTGATCATTGTTTTTTTTAAGTCTGGTCATTACTGGTTTAAGTATGATCATTGTTTTTTTAAGTCTGATCATTACTCTAGCGACAGTCAAAATTTTACTGTAGCAAAAGTCAGAACTTATTCTAAATGATCAGACTTAACGCATGATGATCAGACTTAAAAACGTACTGTAGCGAAAGTCGAATTTTACTGTAGCGAATTTTAGGACAATTATACCCCTCCTATATTTTATATATTTTTAAATAAGTCCACATGTGTTTTTTTATTTACAAAAAGAACCCCGACGGGATGAAAGTTTGGATGAATTTTGATTGGTTAATTTTGACACGTGTCAAATTTTTTATGGATTTGTAGTTTTTATTTATAATAGTGGTTTGTATTTGATTCAAACTCTTGAGAAATATCCTTATTTTAATCACGATTTCGAATTCATATCAAATAAAATTTTAAAATTTTGGAACAATATGATTGTATAAAATTTTGAAATACAATTATTCACCATGTTTGAATAGTTTAAATAATATACTATCAACTAGCTTTAAATTTGAAATCTTCATTTTTTAATATTTTATTTTTGAATGGATATCATTGTGGGTTATCTACAATATATTATTGGAAGGATGTGATTTTCTAGCTCCGCATCTAATTATTGCGACTTGTGAATTAAGATCAAAAAAATTTATATATAGTTTTTGTTATTATTTATCATTGATTTGTACTATTAGAATTCTAAATTTTTTGTAATTATTGTTATGATTTTGTATTCAGATCATAAACATGTTAAGTTTAATTAAGTTAAAAACCGGTTAAATGATAATGTCATATATGTAAATATTTTTATTTTATTTTTTAGAATGTACGATCCAATCCAAGTCAACCTGATTAAACCACGAACCCAATAACCTAATGATTCAACCGGGTCAATTCCCGATTCGAATTTCATAACTGATAACACTGCCTTTAGCCAAAAAGTAGTTGATTGAAAATGGAGATAGTAGAGGCAAAGTGATTAGCCCAGTGGTGGGCAATCCACCTGCGTCTCAAGTGACACAGGTTCAAGTATTTATAAATTTTCCTTTAAAACATAAATTTTCCATTGCTTAAAGCATCGTTCACGATGATTCATTTTTCATTTGTTCATCGAAAATTTAAGACTTAATTATGGTGTTAGATTATTAAATTTCTAGTTGATGATTATGTTAATAAGACCACTATTTCCAATTAAGAGGCATATGCCTAAACTTGAACCTAATCTCTAACCCTGACAATAATATCAGAGAGATACGAACGAGGGGATTAGTTTGAAACATGGAGGATTAAGCTTTTTAATGCTTCACTTTAATAACATCTAGCTCTACTGCAAGTAGTGATTAGCCGCCAGAGAGAAACGATGTCAAATTAGGTTACTAACCAAATCGAATTGACTAATGATTCCAACCGTGTTACTTTTTTTTTGACCGTGGGTTTATATCGAATAGGTCAAAGAGGACAACACATACATAACATGTTTCGGGTACACATATATATTTAAAGGTCGTTTGCCATCTTGGCACCTCTATCCCACGGGAGGAAAATGCCATGAGTGAGACTTGAACCCTCCACTTTGTGGATGCAAGGTAAAAATTCTACTACTAGGCTACACCCTTATTGGCCAAACGTGTTACTTTGATCATTTGTAAAGTGAAGTAATTCAATATCTATGTACTATAGGGAAATAAAAAAAGGGAGGTGTTAATCGCACCCCTCACAAGACAAAAAAATTTGTGGGCCCCATGCCCATTTGACAATTTTACCCCTCTTTACAATCATATTTACATGTTATGCCATTTAATTTTGTATATGTTTTAAAGTTTAATTAAATGCTAATTTAAATTCAATTAAATAATGATTAATATTATAAATTAATTGTACCTAATATAAGTTATTTGTATCATATTTATTTATATTATTATAAATCAAAAAAATTAAAATTAAAATACAACATGTGCCAAATTTTTTAAAAATTATTGTACTTGATTTTTTAAATTTTAATTGAACTTATAATTAGGAGTGAGTGAGTAACTAGTTTTATTAAAATTAAAATACAACATGTGCCATTATATAGACTACATTATGTACGTTTAAAATTTGAAATCCAAAAAGTTAGTGGGAAATAACAGATTTGACAATACATTACGAAACAAAAATAGACAACTCACTGCCAAGATTCTCTGGCAAAAGTAAATTACACTATTCATAGGTAGTGGACAGAAACATATTTGACAATACATTACGAAACAAAGATTGACAACTCACTGACTAGATTCTCTGGCAAAAGAAAATTATACTATTCATACATAGTGGACATAAACAGATTTGACAATACATTACGATAGAAAACTCACTGATACATTACGACAAAATAGACAACTCACTGACAAGGTCCATAATTTATTTTTTTGAATTAACAGTAATATCTCATTAATTAATATATATTACATATATTAACTTCTAAATACATGTAAGTTAAAATTATTAACTATAATATATGTAATATATTAATACTAATTTTTAAATATTTTTAAATCATCATTTATAGTATATAATATATATTATATTAATACTAAATTTTAAATATTTTAAAATCATTTGTATATTAATACGAAATTTTAAATATTTTAAAATCATTTTTTATAATATATATAATATATATAATAGGTAGAAGGGTAGAATGAGAAATATACCTGGCCACATGGAGGGTGTGGGGGGTGGGGGGTGTGATTAACACCCACCATAAAAAAATGGAGTTTAGTTTTATTTAAACTAAAGGGTAAAGATCAGGTACAAAGTTAAATTTTGATACAAAATACAAAATCATTTTATAATTAGTCAATTTATTTTATAGTTCGTCAAAATTATTTTATAGTTCGTCACTTTTTGAGCCGAAAAATGAAAAAGACGAGCCGAAAAATGAAAAGACGACATAGTTCGTCAGTTTCATTTTATAATTCGTCACCAAGAAAAACACCAAAAAATCAAGATTTAATCTCATCCATTCAAATCACAAGATCAAGGTCTATTATTAGTTTGTATTTTGTACCAAAAAATTAACTTTGCACCGGATCCTTACTCTTAAACTAAATGAGTACAAAAACCTATTATTTTAAATATTAAACACTATATATTAAAGCCACTTCAGCATCCGGAGAACCTAAGAATTACAGTAGACTATCATCACTATCATCAGTGCACTCGTTTCTTTTTCTTAAAAAAAAATTTGAAGTCCGGTTTCGGTCCAAATTCATGTCATAAGATGTGTTCCGGGAATGTGAACTGTTTAACTCCTGATCATTGACCAAAACTATAACTGTTAGACCGCAACCCATTCTGCTCATGCACCATGGTACAAAATAAAAATTAATTTATCAAAGTTTTGAACTCCAAACACCGTATCACACCGTGATTAAATTACTATTCCTATAAAAAATAATCTGACGATTAATCATAAACTCTTAATGTACCGAATCAATCTTTTTTTCTTTAATACCTACAGATATTTTAATTGAGTTCTTATCAAAGGCTCACATTATTGAGTTAGCAACTTAATCATAGTATAGTTACGGAGTTTGTCGTTCAAAAATTTATCAACTTATTTTTTGTTTTACCCTTGATTGAATAAATCAATAATTTAAACTTTCAGTTGGAAAACCCAACTAATTCGATTGCTCATGGCACCATTATGTACTTCTTTTCTAATTATTTATTTAACGGGGTTTTAAAATTTGTTTTACATATGAAATGGTTTTATTTTATTTTTTTGATTGTGAGTTTACATCTTATACAAATCAAGTATTACACGAGTACATCATCGGGTAAATATGAATGACTAGACTCTGAAGCATGGGCCACGCACGACACTAATCCAAATTGATACTTGATACTTGAATAGTCCGTTGAAGCACAGGGCTTAAGGCACCTACTTAACTTGAAATCCATGAGCAATCACACGTCTCCACGAATCCTTATAAGACTGGCAAAGCAACACCTGCGGATTTGTAAGAGACAACACGTCCATAAGGGACGAACAACACCTCCGTAAAGAAGGGAGAACACGTATCACCTGACGTGACGAACAACACCTTCACAAGAAAGGAACAACACTTCACATCACCACAAAAGCGGAGAAAACTATATTATTCAAGGGAATAGAACATTTGACCTGATCACATAATATCAAAGGTACAAAGCCACGCACTAAACCATTTTTCACAAAATAATTTTATATTTAGTGTGTAGCTCTGCTACAAATAGAGGCTAGTGTAAGCATTTAGAACTACAACTATACGCCTTACCTTGATCATCGAGCTAGTGTAACGCAATAAAGGTTGTTCAAATGGCTTGTCCATACTATTCTCCTCCACCACCATTGCCGCTGCCTCCGTCGCCCTCAGTGCCTTGCCCACCCGAACCTCCACAACACAGTGGCAAGCCAAAGCCGCCCCACCACCACCATCACCACCACAAACGCCACCATCACACACCTCCTACCCCTCGATCACCACCTCATTATCACATTGATCCGCCACTTTTGCCGGTATCTCCACCAGCCCATCACCACCACAACCATCCACCACCACCTTGCACCTACCACCCAACTAACGAAGTCCCACCGCCACCGGCCGCCCAGCATTACACCCATCCACCTCCGCCACCGGTGCAACACCATGACGCTCCGCCCACTGGAACAAAATCTAGCCCATTTCCATATCTGTATCCATCTCCGCCGCCACCACCTTACCACATCTCTCCGACCACCCCAACCACCACACCGCCTTATCTGCACCACCGAACTCCACCACCTACATCTGAAAAACCAACACTGACCTTCCCACCACCACCGCCATATCCGCACCACCCAACTCCACCACCCCCATCTGAAAAACCACCGCTGACCTTCCCACCACCGCTGCCAACAGCACATATCTACCCCAAACCACCACCATTCTACCTCACTCCTGTCCCACCAACATCATACTATGCGCCACCAGTCCCCTTCAACTTATCTCCTCCAATCTCCATAGACAACACCTCTCCACCGGCAGGAGGTGGCAGTGGCGGTGGCGGAAACAACCATACAGGCGTCATAGTAGCATGCGTCTCGCTAGGCGGTGTCTTCTTTCTTGCATTCCTAGCCCTTGGTCTGTTCTGTTTAGCCAAAAAGAAGAAGAAGCCGGTTTTGATTCCAGTCCTTCCTCAGCCACCTCCAGCGGCCTGCGTCGAGGAGCATGGAGTGATCTATGAGGCTGTCAGACAAGGACCTCAAGGAGAGCAAGCAGTGGTGTTATCAGTTGAAGACGAGGTGCTAGTGACTGAGCCTGGGAATCATCCAGCCTACGGTGTTGGTTCGAGAGGTCCAGCACCGCCGTATGGTCAAGGACCAGAACTGATCGAACCGCCCCGTCCCACGGTGCATCATCCTCCACCCACATATCATGGTCAATATTATTAGCTGGGAAATGGCCATAAATCAGCACCAACAATAAAATGGGTGGATGAAACCTGCAAGTGTGAAGATGTTACTGATTCTTTGTTTGATTAAATAACCTGCAATAACCTGCAATGTGAGGTGGTTTCCGAGTTGTATTCATAAATTTCAATAAAATATCTGTTTTCGGCAACTGCCAAAGGATTTCAATACAATGAGAACTCTCACATCACAGACTCAAGCCTAAACATAGGCAATACAAGTCTAAGGCACAACTGAGGTTTCAGTGTGTACAAATAACTGTCTTGATGATTTTGATCAAGTTTCAAAATCTCTATCACAGGTGAATTAGGGACGAGCAGCCACTCACTCGAAGCGCAGCTGTGAACTGTCTTTGTTTGCTTGTATTTTTTTTGTACAACCCTGTATTAAAGAGAGGACTCTACCGAAAAAATGGGACTAGATTCAATTGCCGGACAATTGTAAGCAATGTGATAACATGGCTGGCACTAGGCGACTAGCAGCCGGTGTGAAAAAGGTAAACTGACGTGATATATAGATCTTTGATGAATATTCAATGGTTGGAGGTTTAGATATGTTATACCATGGAGTGGACAGCTTGGTAGTGGTTGAGATAACTTTTGGACTGAAGCTATAGGTTTGTCTCACCTGACGGCATTGAGGCTCCTCAGAAAAACATCATCAGGAGCAAAAGCATGAAGATGGAAAGCCGGATCACAAATCTAGGATCCGCTGCTCGGGCCAAAAATAGTTGCCAACGATCCATGATTAGCGGCCACCTGAAAGTTCAACCAGTAGACAGCTGCTGGTAAAGCCTGTTATCCATTTTCAAAATCTTGATTACAATGAGCCCAATCTACTAGATTTGCCACAGAAAAAGGATAACTCTGAGCAACACATTATCTAAATCCTAACAATTGCTCTTAAATAGCTCAGATGATCTGCATACTGAAGAAAACAAGTCTTTTTACTATTTCTAAACAGAACTCTGAAAGTTGATTCCTAAACAACCAGAAACAACTAGGTTATGCTATTATTATGGCCTTTCAGAAGCCTACAAGAGTTTCTACTTTCTAGCATCTGATCATGAAATAACACTCTGCATCACGGACTGTTGGGAACTATTTGCCCTAACTTGCTCAATGTGGGTTGAAAATGTAAGAGATCTCAAAGCAAAAGATTTATAAACCATTGCAATCTTCCTTGAATCGTACAAGAGAAAAATGAGAAAATTTACCAATTGTCTAAACTTGGCGTATTGTTTTCTTGTACTTCCTCCAGTGCTAGTTCTTCTAGTATCTGCCGCTGCCGGTCATTTATAATACTATAATAACATAAACACGGTAATATTAGTACACCAATTAGCCAAGCAATTGTGGGACTTGTTCAGATTCGCAAACTAAGTCACGTCACTTAGAAGTTGCATGGAACTCTATACAATTCAAACTTACAAGGCTCATACACAAAATTTCACTTTTTAACATTGCATATGTAATAATTACTATACGCTCACTCGCTCAGGTTCTAGTTAGAAACTCCCACTTATACGAGAAGCAAAATCATGAAAGGAACAAAAAGAACTTACGTGGGGAAGTGAATACGAAAGCGCACATATTGATCTCCCTGGGTGACAAACAATCCAGGTTTTGGTAGCCCTGTCAAAGAAACAATAAAATTAAGAAATATATCATATCACAAAATGAATAGCTTACTAATAAATAAATATGCTGATACCTTTTCCTCTTAATGCCAGAAGCTGGCCTGGTTGAACCCCTTTTGGTATCTGGACACACATATACAAATCAATAATATTGTAGATGAAACACTTGAAAAGCCAGCCAAGTATTGAGAAAAAAGAAAAAATGTGACAAAATTTTATCAAATTTAAGGATATTGGAACCAATCAAAGTCATACTTCTATTTCCGCCTTCCCTTCCAATGTCGGTACCTCAACTTTACCCCCAAGAATAGCCTACAGGAAAATCTAGAAGGTCAAAAGGCCCGGAAGTATAGATGCACATGGAAATGCAGTAAATAGAAGGGCAATATACAATCGAAGCCACGTAGATAGTTAACACAATTAGAAGTGGAGTCTTAAGTGTTTGTATCATTTGAGCCGGAAATTACTACATATCACTTGGAGAGGTACACAAAATTAAGGCTAGAAAAATTAAAATGAATCGAACATCTGTGAAATTCGAACCTGAGTAAAACTAATATTAGTATCAACATACAAATCTGCACCATCTCGAGTGAAAACAGAATCATGTTCAACCTGAGGAAAGAAAAGATAAAAACATGAGCTCCAAGAAATTAACATCTAAAGCAGAGGTATATCAAATAGTTGATGAAGATTCAATCAGGCCCCTAGTGATTTGATGTGTTGTAAACCATAGTGAAATGACACTAAAAGTTCGAGTACCCAGATATGACAAACAGTGCCAGGTTAAGTTTTCCAAAATCTAATATGAACCTCCAATACAAGGTTAGGTCTAATACAAAAATGTGAACACAGTTTGAAATCACAGAAGAAGCTGATAGTTGATGTAGAATAAAATAAATAAAACAAGTGCAGCTGAAGAAGGAAGTGTGAAATAAAAAAATTCCAATTTTGAGTCTAGCGTTCAATATTAGGGTAAGCAAATTATCTTTGACGGTTCCTCAAACAAATGATGCGCTAGACTAAGAATGGATCAAATGGTAATTATAAATAAGTGTATTTAACAAGTTACAGAACTCTAAATCCACTTATCCACATTCATTATAACTTGAAATCCACACAAGCGGGTCTTAGATAATAGTATATACAAAACCACAAACCTTGATTTTAAGGAACAAACTCCCAATTTGACTTCGTCGCCAACCAGCATTACCAGCTCCAGGGACGTGTATTGTTGCACCAGATTCAACCCCTGATTCAGTTGAGTATTAACTATTAAGTAGTCAGTTGCTAACAGGACTCCCACGTCCACATATAGAAAGAATCCAGGCATTTTATGTACGATGACGTTTAACTGGTAAATCAGTAAGTACCAAAGTCGAGAGTTAATAATTTTTATTCTCTATGAGCCAATGATCGTAAAGGCTTTTAACCAACCTGGTGGTACAGAGACTATAACCCGTTTGACACCCTCAACAACACCTGATCCGTTGCATGATATACAATGTTCCTGCAACACAACATGGTATAAGGTTCCTGCGTTCCCCGAATCAATGAAATGATGCCTCCTATGATCGCACCTGTACAACTTGGCCAATTCCTCCACAAGTTCGGCATATTGACGTGAATGGTGGAACTGTAACCTGAAATAATTTAGTAGTATTGTTAAAGAGAAGACAGTGTTACTGAAGAAATGAAGTAAAATGAAAGTCAAACACCATGATAACATACTTTTCCAAGTCCGCCGCAAGTAGAGCAGGTTACCCTCCTGGCATTTAAAGGATAGCCATGCCCGGCTGCAAGGGAGAGAACAAACAGAATCTTTAAAAGGTGTGATTTCCAGGATAAAAAAGTAAAAAGAGCAGTTATTGTTATTTCATGCATCGATTCTTATACGATTTTCCACTCACAGCAAGAATCACATGGAACATTTGCATCAAAAGAGAAAGTTCTTGTGCATCCTTTGATGGCCTCAGAGAAAGATAGAGAAAGCTCCGCCTAAGAGGTTAACAGAAAGTTTTAATTGACCGATGGGGGGCAAAGTAATCTGAAATCAGGTTGAGAAAAGCTTACCCGAATATCATCAACATAATCTTCGGCTTCATTTTCAAAAATCTACATAAAGAATAAAAGGTTATTTCAATCACAGACTACTCAAGTTTTCTTTCCGACACAACATTATGACATATACAACGGTCATGCTACAGAACACCTCAGAGAAAATTTTATGGAATGACTCAGAGAACTGTGTATTGGAACCACGCTTGAAACCCCTAGGCCCTCTGGAATGTTGAGAGTATTCTTCGCTGGCTGGACCTTGAGCTTGCTCCTAATATTAGCATCGAGATGCAAACAGTCAGTAGCAATAGCTACAAACGTAAATATTAATCCGCAACATAAAATTCTGATTAATGGACGACTAAGGGAATAAAGACTCCAATATACAGCAGTAAAAACTCAAAAATGTAGACAACACAACACGCAGAAAGGAAAAATAGTTAGGCAATTACCATGTCATACTGAGCCCTCTTTTCAGAATCTTGCAAAATCTGATTCATGACATTTCTGATTAAACGATGGGTTCCAACTGGTATAGGGCTACCAAATGTTTGAAAACAACAATGATCGCAGTGTGTATAAACGACAAACCTCGTATGCATCTCTGATCTCTTGAAATTTCCTCTTTGCATATGACTTGTTCTGGTTTGCATCAGGATGATACTTCTTAGCAAGCTGCACGAACAACAAAACAACAGTAAGAAATTCTTTTCATAGATAATGAATAAAAGCATACAAAATGAGATTAGTAAATAAGAGATCAGAGATTCCAAGCAGTACCCTTACATATATGGGTTAGAGACAACATGACATACATTAGAAGGAAGATCATGCAAGGAAATAAAATATTCCTGCAGACCGGACCAGTTAACAAAGCATTCTTCTAAGTATAAAGATTGGTCCAACTGTTAAGCTCATCTTCTATCCTAGAGCCATTTAAGTGGACAAGTTTTTAAACAAGTGTCTGTGAAAATTTTCCAACCAACGCCTCATTTAGAAAAGTAAAACATTCTACTTGCTTTTGTACACCACGTGTTCACAATGTCAGTATTACATATCCTAATATCGGCCGAATTTTAGATCATGCCATCCATGTCTCTATGTATATGCAGATGAAAATAAAATAATTAGGCCACAAACACTCACGGCATGAAAAGCCTTCTTAATCTCTTCACGACTGGCATTTTTCGAGACACCAAGAATCTTGTAGTAATCTTTCTCAGAAGCAAAGCAAGGACCTTCAATGTTAAAAATATTTAGAACCAAAATATTTTACACCAGAGAATTTCACTCTGTTTAGGCACAAAACCTGTGGCATGAAAATAGCGAACACTGAATGGTAATCTCATGATTGCAGGAGCTTCTAAATTCCAGTTATGATGGCTGTCACTATGCGCTACAAGATCATAAACAAATGCAATTAGCATCTCTGAACGTCTGGCAATTGAATAAAACAAGTAGTCCAAAATGGAGAGATAACTTACCCGAGTGGTAACCTCCCAACATAGAAGAGGCTAAGCACCATTCCAACCGACTACATTGATTCTCTAGCATCATAAATGATAGAAGGTTCTTTCTGGACTGCAATTCAAAGTCAATGAAGCTAAGCTCAGTTCATCATCATCAAAATTACCAAACCACCAAATGAGAAGTGGAAGATAATTTATCGAACGTACGAGACGAGTCTGCGAAATGAGCCTCGACGTCAGCCCTAACCATCCTAGTGCCCCCATTTGAGGTCAAAGCGATTCCAGGCGCGAATGAAATTAAACAAATAAATGCACAGCCGATTGGTTCTCCTTCGTTCTTGCCGTCTAATAGCATGTTAAACGAAAAAGAGGTTGTATCGTGCTTCGTCGGGAGATCATCGGAGATGCTCAACTTCAAGACAATCGGAGGTTTAGGGTTTGGGAATTTTCTTCGTTTGTTTTCCAGGGGATACTTGAGTGGTGGGACCAAGCAATTGGTGTGAGAATAGTAACTAACAGTACGGCGTCGTCAGATGCTTATGGGGTTGTCATTGGAAGAGTATTTATGCCGGCATTTCACTAAACTATATTCAACTGTTTAGTGCCGAGTATTTACACCTTCATCTTCATTTTTCTTTTTGATAGTCCTTCATTTTTCATTTTTTCATTTTTTTCTTATCAGTCATTCATGGTTATGACCTATACATTCATATAATCATTTCTATGGCATGTGCAATTTATATGTGCCATTTATATTTATTTTATCTAACCATATTCAATGGCTAGCCCTCATCTAACCATTTTCTTTATGTTTATATTATGTATATTTTCAAAGATATCACGTCCATTGGATAGTCAGTAAACAAAGCATATCATTTCGAGAGAGTATTCAAGGGCTATTGCTATCTCTCCTATCGCATCGAGTCGTGTATGTGTTTTACTATCGATTTTCTTCATGTGAGGGATTGTCGCAAAGATTATATAAATGTGTGAAGAAAATAGTGGTGCTCAATCATTTTGTGAGCAAAATTAAAAGTAGTCTATATATACCTTTTAAATACCTTGTAATATGAGGCATATAATTGATTACTTGAATGCCCAGGTTTAAACGATTGAGATTTTGATGCCTAAAGAGTGCTTTAAGTTATGTGGAAATGTAGCATATTCAGTCATGTGAGTAGAACTTAAGGGAATGTGCTTAGTCACATGACTTCTTCGAGTTGATCTTCGTCTTGAAAGGGGGCCTTCTATACTCTTTCTTAGTCTCCTTTAGTCCCTTTTTCGTCTAAAATAGTCTGGATATAATCTGCTATATTGGTTATTCAAGTCGCGCCTCTAGAACAGTGTTGTGTGTATTGCTTGCTTGATTCATAGTGGATTGTTTCGACCAGATCTCCCCGCTAGAGATCCCAAAGAGTAGGACCTAGTCCGAACTTTGTTATAATCGTGTCTTGCACTTTTGCGTTTCTTATTGATCTGTTTGTGCTTGCTAGACCTAACACAAATTGAACCCAACTATTTGATTGATCTAAAAGTAATTAACATCGTGGTATCAGATCCGATCTGCCTGAGTCACCGTTGATCTCAGGCAGAAATTGGAGCTTTATTTTTGATTTTTTATTATTAGGTCAATAAAAAGAATCAGTGTAATCTGATATTTCATTCACTGATTATTTCTTTGGTCTTTCTTGCAGTTGAAAGATTATTTGATTTCTGAAAAATTCAGCGAGGATGTCAGAAGAAAGATTGAAGCCCTTTGACGGACACTTGGATTTCTCCATGTGGAAGGTAAAAATGCGGGCTACTCTCATCCGAGAAAAATGCTATTAAGCTATCTCGGATGAGTGGTCTGCTGGCACCTTTGAAGCGAGCAAGAAGTCCATTGGCGACTTGGCGCATTCAGAGATCATCATCAGATTGACGGATGATGTTGCCAGACAAGTTATTCAGCATAAAACTGCTAAGGCTTTATGGGACGCTTTGGGCACAATTTATGAGTCCAAGTCCCTGCCTAGCAGAATTTTTTTGTTGTGCAAATATTTTAATTTCAGAATGAGCACTTCCCTGACTTTGCAAGAAAACTTGGACAATTTTTTAAAAATTACACAAGATTTAAAGAGATGTGGGGATAAGTTAGATAATCTTGAGGAAACACATCATGCTGCTGCGTTACTCAATGCGCTACCCCCTCAGTATGACACCATTAAGAATGTTATACAATTTTTTAGTGACACCTTGACATTGAATAAAATCACGAAAACAATAATTCAGAAAAATGAAACACTTATGGTTTTTAAGGGAAAATTTACTGAAAAATCTGAAATCAAGAGTGAGGTTATGTTTTCATAAAAATACTTTTCAACCAAGAAATAGTTTAATAACCATAATCCCCAGGGCTCTAAGCTTGCTGAACGACCTGTTTCTAAATGTGAATATTGTCACAAAACATGTCATTCTACGTCTCAATGTTTTAAGAGAAAATAGGATGCAAGGACCAAGTCCAAGCATCCAAATGACCAAAAATCTGGGGTTTCAAATGTTTTTGAATCAAATAAGGTTTATAACAATGAGATTTTACTGCTGCAGCGAGCAGTGACTCTGACTTTTGGATTTTAGACAGTGGTTGTACTATGCATGCCACTCCTAATAAAAATGTTTTCAGCACTTTAAAACCTTGGGAAAGTGGTGATGTGATCTTGGGGGATCACACATGCCTTAAAAAATTAAAGGAATAGGATATGTTCCTTTAAAAATGTTTGATGGAGTAACAAGATTAATTCAAAATGTCAGATGGATGCCTAGTTTAAGGAGAAGTCTTTTTTCCGAGTCCATGTTTGATGACTTGGGCTGCAAAATCCACACTGAAAAAGGTGTGAGGGGAATAATAAGGGGAATTTAATTAAGAGTGTTAAGAGAGGAGGTCTCTACTATGTAGTGATCCACCCTGAAATTAATTCCATCGCTGCCTCTAAAACAAATACTAAACAAACTTAAAAAATGGCATACAAGACTTGGGCATATTGGTAGTAAGGGGCTTTTTCACTTATATATAAATGGTTTACTTGATTTTAAACCGAAAGAAATAAAATTTTGTGAAAATTATGTTTTTGGTAAGAAAACTGCTCACTGTTTTAAAAAATCAGAAATGAGAGTCCCACCCCCCTCTCTTGAATATATCCATTCAGATTTGTAAGGACCTGCACAAGTTCCCACAGCTGGAGGGAAATATTATTTAATGTCCATTATCGAACATTTTAGTAGAAAAGTGTGAATTTCTTTGTTGAAAACAAAAGATGAAGTCTTTGGTCATTTTAAAAACTAGAAAATAATGGTTGAGAGTCAAACTGATTTTAAAGTAAATGCTTAAGAAAAGACAATGGTTTGAAATTTTGCAATAAGATTTTTAATACTTTTTGCAAGGAAAATGGAATCAAAAGACACCTTACTGTTCCTAATACCCCTCAGCAAAATGGTACTGCTGAGAGGATGAACAGAACATTGTTAAAAAATGCCATATGCATACTTTTCAGCGCTGATCTTAAGAGTAGTTTATGGGGACAAACTGTCTACACAACAACTTATCCCATAAACAGGTCCCCATCCACCGTTATTAATTTTAAAACTCCACAGCAGCCGTGGATAGGTAGGACACCAGACCTTGCACATTTTAGGCCTTCTGGTTGCACTGCTTATGCCCATATATCTCAGGGAAAGCTGCAGCCAAGAGCTGTGAAATGTGTAATGCTTGGTTATCCGGAAGGGGGTAAAGGATTATAAGTCGTTGGTTATTCAACCAGGACGGTATAAAATTATAACCTCTAGGGATGTAACCTTCAATGAGTCTGATTTACATTTTAAAAATAGTTTGACGTCTCAATTTGATATTGCAGGTACATCTGATTTTTCTGGAGCTGCCAACATTGGTTTCATACCTCCAAATGATGCCCATGCCCCAGTGGATATTCCTTGTCAACTCATCAAAGCAATGAGGAAAGTGCTGAGCAGCAAGGAGGTGAGCCAAAAAATAATGGGAATGTTGCTGAAAATTCCCATAATGAAGGTAGACAAGCCCCTCATTTAATTGATGGGGCCAATGTAAGTCCTTCTAACTCCTATTTACATTCTAAAAATAATGATGTTCCATCGGGGATTGATGTTTCCCCGAGTATTGATGTTGATAATGATGATTTAGAGTCTCCTACACATGGTATGTTTGTTGATGAAAATTTTGAGCATGTTGTAGTGAATTGTGACTCTGCTATGGATGCTGATGTGGCTAATTATGAGCTTGTTAGGGATAGATAACCTAGGAAATCTATTCCTAATAAGAAGTATGCCTTGAACATGACTGAACAGTGATGTAATTTGATAAATTTTGCACTGTTAGCTGCTGAAAATATTAAATTTGCTATCCCAAATAGATATAAGCAAGCTATTACTTGTGCACAATCAAATGAATGGAAATTAGCAATGATAGAGGAAATTCAGTCTATGCATGATAATAGCACTTGGAAACTAGTACCTAAGCCTGAAAATGTCAAAATAATTGATTGGAAGTGGATTTTTAAACTAAAAGAAGGTAATTCTTCTAATGATCCACCTAGATTTAAGGCTAGGCTAGTGGCAAAAGGTTTTACCCAAAGATAAGACATTGATTATAATGAAATATTTGCTCCTGTTGTGAAATATAAAATGTTGAGATTATTGATTGCTAAGAGTGCTGTTTTTGATTGTGAAATCGAACAAATGGATGTGAAAACTGCCTTTTTGCACGGTGACTTGTTAGAAACGATTTACATGAGTCAGCCGAAAGACTTTATTGATAAAAACAAATCTGATCATGTATGTTTGCTGAAAAAATCTATTTATGGGTTAAAACAGTCACCTAGGCAATGGAATAAAAAATTTGATAACTGCATGATTAACTTGTGTTTTATTAGGAGCAAATATGATGCATGTCTTTATTTGAACAGGGTGAAACATGATATTTCTCTATATGTACTGTTGTGTGTGGATGATTTGCTGATTATTAGTGCCTCTATGTCTGCTATTAATGATACTAAGTCTGGTTTACAAAAACATTTCGATAAGAAAGACTTAGTCCTACACAGAAAATTCTAAGGATAAAAATAATTAGAACAAGCCTAAAAAGCAAATCACTTTGTCCCAAACTGAGTACATTGATAAAGTGTTAGAGAAATTTTCCATGACAAGTGTTAAGCCTACTCCTATACCTTTAGGAGGGCACATTCAGATATCGAAAGATGATTGTCCTAAAAATGAAAATGATAAGCAGAAAATGGCTAATATTCCATATGATGTTGCTGTTTAGTCCATTATGTATGCGATGCTTTGTACACGTCCTGATTTGGCATAAGTGTTTTGAGTCGTTATATATCTAATCCAGGCCTTAAGCACTGGGATGCCATGAAATATATGCTGCGATATTTGTTTGGTACTAAAACAGAGGGACTTGTGTATTGTAAGCATGCTGATTTGCGCATTAATGGCTTTGTTGACTCTTATTATGCATCCAATAGTGATAATAGGAAGAGTACATCTACGTTCTTGTTTACTTGGGCCGAGAATTGCATTTTTTTGGAAGTCCCAGTTGCAGCCTATCGTCACGATGTCCTCAACTGGCTGCGACTGAGGCTGCCAAGGAAGCAATTTGGCTTCAAGGATTAATAAAAGAGCTTGAAAATAAATCATATGTTCCTATTATATGGATAGCCAAAGCACCTTATGCATTTGTAAAGACCCTGCTTATCATAAAAGAACCAAACATATTGATGTTAGGTTGCATTTTATTATAGAAAGGATTGAATCTGGTTTTTTCATTGTGAAAAAGATATCTGGTGAAATGAATTATGCTAATTTTGGTACAAAAGTTGTTCTTGCTAACAAGTTTCATTATTGCAGGAATGACCTTCACATTCAATGAAGGTTTATGAGCGAAATGGATCTATGATGAACAAAGGGAGATCTAGTTCCAACTTTCCACTGAATTTTTTGAATCAAACAAGTAATGGCACAGTTTAGGTCTAGGACAAGGTTTAGTAATGGCACAAACTGGGAATGCCAAGTTGTTGAAGTCTGTAATAATTTAGGTTGTGTTCTAAGTTGGTTTTTAGGACTGGTGAATTTAATGTTCGATATCCTGTGTTTGGTGTTCCGACCATGAGATCATGAGGGCATATGTTGAGAATTGATCCATGCCTCACACGTTTGGGCCAAAGTCAGCAAACCCAACTTTCTTTCAGCATCAGCCCACATCAGCTCAATCCATTAGCAGCAACCAACTAGCTTAACATGTGGTTTTGCCCTAGCTGAAACAATGTGTTTTGAGTGCAAATACAAAAGTTCATTTTCCATCCTCGGCCGTCACTCAAGCATTTTGAATTAGAGAGATACACGAGCGGTGACTATTATTGAGTTTTTCTCGGTAAAGTTTTTGACTATTAGCGGTGACGTTCATATGTTCTTTGACGCTATGAATCCGAGCTCCATCAGCAATGACATTAGCGGACATCTAGGAGTCATATTGACTCGTCTGGGAAGAGGAACTCATATCCATTTCTTAGAGATTCTTCGCCTTGAAAGGGGGCCTTCTATACTCTTTCTTAGTTTCCTTTAGCCTCTTTTTCGTCTAGAATAGTCTGGATATAATCTGATGTATTGATTATTCAAGTCATGCCTCTAGAACAAAGTTGTGTACATTGCTTGCTTGATTCATAGTGGATTGTTGGGACCGGATCTCCCCGCCAGAGATCCCAAGGAGTAGGACCTAGTTCGAACCTTATAAAAATCGTGTGTCTTGCACTTTCACATTTCTTATTGATCTGTTTGTGCTTGCTAGACCTAACACGAATTGAACCCAATTGATCTAAAATCAATTAATAGTTGGTTTGGTGAAGTTACTAATGTGTATTCTTGTGAACTACTTCACTCGTAAGTTTTTTTTGAGACTACAAGAAAAGGATTTCATGCAAGATACTTGTCCTACATGATTAGGTTAAGGCTTGTATATCCATCAGACAAAATTCAACTCTCATTCTTTCTTTGGTTTGAGGAAGATATACCTTATACACGCGAGTCTCAACCTCTCGGTCTATTACTCGTGTAAAACTCAAACTCCTCAATCTCAACCCTTTTAATGTATTAACTAAGTCATGTGAATTTTTTATGCTCTAGCCTAACTCAATGTTAGGATGGGCCACTCTCGTGCGCACTATCTAGCAAGGGTGATTTACTTGCTTCCTGAAACCGTCGGGGTCCACCTCTCAATTCAAAAGCTTAGGATTCCTAATCGCTTCGTGACGAGCTTATATTATACGACTCGTCGAACTAACTAATCTCATTCATTTTGACAATTTTACATGCGAACATTTACTTTTTAGTATTTTTTGCATTTCAAGTATTTTGGAAGCTCTAGGAGAAAATATACATGAGAGTGTTATAAACAAGGTTGTCAAGGAGACAAGTCGAGTCGAGTCGGTAGGGTTATCACTAGTCAACTACTCGACATATATAATTCATATATATATAGGAGCGCTCAATTGAGGACACCCCAAAATGGGGAGGACGTGAGGACAAACATGAGCCATTGGATGAGCTTCATCCAAGCGCCCACAACGCGCCACGTGTCCCACTACCAATGCCACCTCACAATCCACTCACATGTCCAATGGGCCCGTGCTTTGTGGGTAGTGGGACACGTGGCTAAGTGTGGGGTGATTGGATGAAACTCATCCAACGACTTTCTTTGTCCTCACGTCCTCCCCATTTTGGGTGTCCTCAACGGAGCGCGCCCCTATATAGATATATATATAATATAAGAGGAGAAGGGAAAAAAATGTAAAATTTAGGCTTCTGGATCATAATCTTGTTCCGTCATCTACAAAAAAAAATAGAATAACATTTAGCTTTTAGAAGCAGTAGATAAACAAACAGCTCTGGCATGTTTAGCAACATTTAAATCTGGTGTAGCAGATGTTTAAAAAAACATTTAGAAACAATAATTAAACAGTAAGCCGATGTTTTCAGCTCAAAGCAGCTGAAGACACTTAATATCTGTTAGAGTTAAATAGGTTTTAAACAAACAAATAGCTTGGCTTCTAAAAACAAAGTGAGAAAGGACAAAGGAGGCTGATGGACCATATTTATATGATTCATCAAGACAGTTAAACCCACCAAATTAGACGCTTTATCTTAACAACTTTTACTTGTTAGTTTCACTTTTGTTCTACAGGCTATTTCGAGGATTAGAGATGAAACGAGCTAAAAAGGAGTTCTTAAAGCTAAAAATGGATTACAAGTCATTCCAGGCCACGACCAGATTCCAGCTTTACAACCTTCATGAACCCAACATGGAATCACTCAAACATGTCCCAATGACTTGTTTCAAACCTCAACAAAGATCAAGAACTCAAGTGAATGCCAAGTCTAGCCACCCATGTGCAAGGCTTGTGCCTTGTCTTTTGATTGCAACCAAGAAGCAACCATGATGCAACCAAGGTCTAACCAGAGATTGTGGGGGAACCGATGGCTTTTGAGAAACAAATATCACAACCCACTCACTTCCTCCTCCACCTCATGGTCGGCGGCTTTGCTTGGGATGATGCCACATGGCCGGCGGCTTTGGGAGGAGCTCCTCTCCCTTTGCCATGTGGTTGGACCTCCTCCTCCCCCTTGCCTATAAATACAACATCCCCTCTCCTTTGTTCAATGTCCCATAGTCCTAGTTTGAGTCCCATGTTCCATATTCTCTAGTCCTTGTAGAAAATCTCTCTAGATTTTAGGCACAATCCTTGTAAACACTTTACTTTGATATTGAAAGCTCCAAGTTTGTTCTAGAGTACTCTTGTTGGTTCTTGAGTACTCTTGTTGTTCTTGAGTTTACTCCTGTTGGTTCTTGAGTATTCTCCTCTTTACTTTCTTGTCTTTCAAAACTGAAACCCTCTTTGTTATTTTCCTTGTCTTTGATTTCAAAACCATTTACTTTTAAGCACTTAGCTATGATATCCTCTTCCATGGATAATCGTAGCTAAACCCTTCCTTCGGTTGAAGGGGTGTGCTTGTATCATAAAACATTTTAGACCTTTTCTTAGTGATTCTATTGTGTTCAAAACTTGTTCTATGTGCCATATAATAGGTTAGAACACTATTCGTTGAGTGGAGGCTCGAAAGAGCAAAGCTCTTAATTCCATGGGGTTCGTGAACATACGTGGTTAAGTGGAGGCTCGAAAGAGCACATCTTTTCTGTGGAGTTCAACTTCTTTTAAACACCATTTGGTTGATCGGAAATGATTGATCAAATGGATGCACATAAGCTAAGATACTTCGAAAGGAGGAATTAGCCCAAATAGAACAAGTGTTTTATGTCTTGAAAAGGACTAGACGATGTGGCAAGTCGAGTGCTAGAAATGGCCTTGATACATCTTTGAACACGTAGAACGATCATTAGAGGTCGATGATGAACGGACTATGATACAAGGCCCCTAAAACCGAATCCTTCCATTAATCAATTCACAACCTGTCACTTTACTTTCAGTCCTATTATCAACTGTTTACTTTCAGTACATTTACTTTCAGTACTTTACTTTTCGCACATTTACTTTTCAGTCATTTACTTTTCAGCCATTTACTTTTCAGTCATTTACTTTCAGTACGCTTACTATAGACGCTTTCAATATTAACTCAATATATCTTTGGTACGCATTACGCTTATAGCGTGCGGCCAGTACCAAAAGTATATTGATCAGTTGATATTGAATTTGACTGTTCCAGCAATTTACTTTACGCGCTTTACTTTTACGCCCTTATTTTCAGCACCTTATTTTCCGCACTTACTTTTCAGTATTTACTTTACGCACTTTATTTCCAGTCATTTACTTTTCATTACTAAAACCACAATCAACCCCAATTGCACTTACATTTCTGTACAAATTCCTCAAAGAACAACTATCCACTAATTCCCTTGGGTTCGACCCCTACTTACCGCTTTACTACCCAATAGTGAAGTCTCAAGTAGTGGACTTATAAATTAATCTTGCACATTGCCTCACGACAAGGCTGTGTGTCAAATTGGCGCCGTTACCGGGGAATTAGCTATCAGATTAGTTGTTCTTTTCTTTCCCTTTTCATTTCTTCATTGCACTGTCCACTATGTATGCATGGATGACTCGACATCTTCCTCAGTTTGGAGATACAGTTGGAGAGGACCCTGTAATACATTGCTAACATTTTCACCATATATGCCGCCACATGAAACCTGAAAATGAGACGTTAGAGAAGTTTAAGATGGAATGCTCTGCAATTTGGTATTACTCATCAACTGCTAGTTGTGCAGGCTATTATGAGGATCTTCGTGCCCAATTCTTAAAAGAATTTTCACCGCCATCCTTACGACATGATACCCGCGAGAAGATCATCCGCCTTCAACAATCCCGGGATGAGACACTAGATGAGTATTATACGTACTTCGACACTATTGTTTCGCGCTGCCCGCACCATGGATTCACGAACGTGGTTCTTCTTTAAAAATTTCTTTGTGGGATGAGTCCAGTTGACCAATCAAGGATTAATGATGTAGTAGGAGGATCGGCCATGCACTTAACCATGACTCAAATGTGGGATGTTATAGATGACTTGGCCGAAGCCACAAAACGAAGGCCAATGCTCCAAGCTGATAGAAGAGGGCAGATGGTAGAAGCTAATCTAGAAAGGAGTGGAGAAGACATTGCAGAGGCCATGATGGTCGAATTAGATACAGAAAGCACCGGAAGCAACGAGGAAGAGCCTACATGGGAAATCACTCCCGAGCCATCAGAAGACTTAGAGCCAGAAACCGATACAGTGTGGGACGAGGAAAAGCCTTCATGGGAACTCACTACCGAGTCGGCAGAGGAGGAAACCCGGGTCACCACTGGCGAACTGCCCGAGACATACCCTACTCTCACTACCGAAGCGGCCGGAGAAATCAACCAAGACCAGGTCCTCACGGATAGGTTGGCCGATGCAGATCCGGTCTATCTAATGAGAGCTTCCCAACTTTTCCCCTTGATCAATATGCAAATCGCAGAAAACTATGTGATCAATGATGAGTCTGAAATAAAGATGGAAGAAAGGCCTAAGCAGAACGACTCCTTGATGGAGCATTTTTTCGCCACAACTAGACAAGGCAGCCCTAAACACAAGAGAGCCCGACTCAAGAGACCAGCGACTATAGTGAAGGGTCCCTCGCCTTCTCAGAGGTGTTGGAAGGAGAAACCACCGGAACAAGGGAGTCCTTCCCCGAGCACATCATCCCACAAGAACTCGGGGAGAATCAAGGCTAGAATCAAGGTAGGAGCGGCAGAAAAATATGACCTGAGCTGCCCATGTGACCCAAACTTATGATCCATGAGTGAGGTATCGTTGAGCTAACGATGTTAAACAAAGGCACTGGTCGGGAGGTAACCCGACATTTATCTTACTTTCAGTCATTTTATTTTATGTCATTTAGTTTCTGCCTCAAGTCATTCTCACCTTTCCTGTATATATTTGCTTGCAATTGACTTTTGAACTAAGTCGTGCTGTGAGGCACGCCTTCATTCAAAAGTGTGGGGTGAGAACCGCCTTTGTACATAGTTAATTAACATGCTTTCTTTTTTCCTTTTTCCTTAATATTATCTTTTTGAAAATATGAACTTGAGAATGTGAAAAAGATATATCTAAATTCATGCATTTACCTTGTGAAATCTCAACTGTATAAAAACTTAGGATGTAACTTCTCATTTGTCCCTTTGTGCTGAGATATACAGGGGATGTGGAGTTGATATAAAATGCCCTAGAGAGGCTTGGCAAGCACTCGAAGGATCGGATTTCACTATATGGTTTATGAAGTCAGTGGAGGCTGCACTTCGGGTTTCAATGGAGATTAGAGTCATCTCTGCCATGCAGCGTTTATGCAAGAGGCGGGACGGGAATCAAACCGTCCTATCTCTAGTCCTAGTAGCCGGGAAAATAGATGAGCGACCCTCATCTTGACCCGCGCGAAACGGCGAGGATGAGAAAGAGCGGGGAGGTATTTCCATATGCTCTCGGGCGATGATTGGACCTCCCAAAAGGTTGAGAAAGTGGACAAGCAAGTCACAAAGAAGCAAAGCTTGAAGAAGCAAATGAAAGGCCGAAGGCCCAAAATTGTGAAGGTTTTAACCGAACAAAAGTGAAGAAACTCCAATTCAAAATCGAAGGTCGAAAGCCAAATCACTTCAAAAGCTGTCCCTCATCAAAAGGAAATCAAAGAGCTCAGATCATTGAAACCCGAACCAAATCATTTGCTAGAGAAAGCTACAAGAAAACCTTATAGTGCGAGTCGGTCCCGAGAATGCAGTCCAGGAGCCTGAAAAGGGCTATCTCTCGAATCATCTGAATTAATTAGCATCTCAGCTCCAAGGTACAAGTATCAAGTTTCTTCTAAGTATTTACACGGTTTAGATTGGTAACAAATAAGTATTGCATGAATAGGATAAATCTAGTCCCACATTCTCACTTTCTTATTTAAAGTTTTACTTGGATTGTGTGTGCCTCTTTTAAATAGAATTGTTCGGGACGAACAAGTATAAGTGTGGGGTTATTTGATGGACCATATTTATATGATTAATCAAGACATTTAAACCCACCAAATTAGACGCTTTGTCTTAAAAACTTTTACTTATTAGTTTCACTTTTGTTCTACAGGCTATTTCGAGGATTAGAGATGAAACGAGCTAAAAAGGAGTTCTTAAAGCTAAAAATGGATTACAAGTCATTCCAGGCCACGACCAGATTCCGGCTTTACAACCTTCATGAACCCAACGTGGAATCACTCAAACATGTCCCAATGACTTGTTCCAAACCTCAACAAAGATCAAGAACTCAAGTGAATGCCAAGTCTAGCCACCCATGTGCACGGCTTGTGCCTTGTCTTTTGATTGCAACCAAGAAGCAACCATGATGCAACCAAGGTCTAACCAGAGATTGTGGGGGAACCGATGGCTTTTGAGAAACAAATATCACAACCCACTCACTTCCTCCTCCACCCCATGGCCGGCGGCTTTGCTTGGGATGATGCCACATGGCCGGCGGCTCGGTTCCTTGATTGTATTGCCCTACATAATTGGAATCCTCCTGGTTTCCGCCGTTATTATCTTGTCCCATCATCGGATAGCTATCTACAAAATGAGAAGGAGAGCCACATATCTGACAATAGACGTCCACATTAGCAACAACAAATGACTTCATTGAGGGGTCAATCTTCAGGTTTTTGATTTCGACTGCAAGTATCTTTACTGTGTTGGTCAACTCAGTAATGTCATTAGTGCTATCAACGACCTAGAGATCATTCACACCCTTCTTGTCCTTAGGATTACCTCGATCACTCGTCTAGAGGTGGAAATCTTGAGTCGCTTTCTCTACGATAGCATAGGTCTCTTCCAGAGGAACTCCAGTAAGTCCACCATCTGTTTGATTTATCAAGGTGCGCATCCCCTGGTCGTTTCCCTGATAGAAGGTGTCCATGATCTGTCACAGCTCCAGGTTGTGGTGAGGGAATAGTCTCATAAGCTCTTTGTACCTCTCCCAAGCATCGTAGAGAGTCTCACAGTCCATAGAACGAAACGAGATGATCTTGTTCCTGAAATATGATGTCTTTGATGGTGGGAAGTACTGTTGTAGGAATGCCTCAGCCAACTCATCCCATGTAGTGAAAGTGCCTTCTGCATGACTGTCTAGCCACATACTAGCCTAGTCAGAAAGTGAGAATGGGAATAGCCTCTGGTAGTAGAATTCTGGACGAACACCATTAGTCTTCACTGTGTTGCACATCTGAATGAAATGCTTAAGGTGCTGGTGAGGGTCCTCATTCATCCTTCCCGAAAACTGGTTGTTCTGCACCATCTGAATGAGTCTGATTTTGAGCTCCCAACTATTGTTGTTTATACCAGGTGATGCAATGGCAGACTGGAATCCTGAGACGCGCGGAGCTGTGTAGTCTCCAAGAGTCCTGTAAGCTGGCTGCTGCATGGGACGCTGATGGTCATCCCCGACCAGCCCAGGTAATGTTTGGTTTTGATTCATTCTTAGTTACCGAGCTCGTAACCTGGTTAAAGGAACATCTTCTCTATCCACCCGAGGTGTCTATTGATCCCCCGAGTCGCTTCGATGTTTGCCCGCGCCTTGTTCTTACTCCTAGGTGTTTTCCTTGGCATGTACTAAGCAGTACCAGTAAAAAGCCAAGGGAAGAGTGAATGTAACAAGAAAAACCAGTCATAGATGAGCAATGAAAAGATAAGGGAATAAACACACGTTAAATCTAATATCACACTAAGCGCTGCTCCCCGGCAACAACACCATTTTGACAAGAGTATTTGGATCAGCTCAGAGAATATATAATTGGGACTTTCCTCTGGCCTGACCAGCTCTAGATTTTAGTATAAATATAAAATTGTAATACTTTAAAGGCTGTAAGCTTTAACTTCTACAATGCTATGTTTATAAGGGACTTTAAAATGCCTTGTCTATGTCTGATTATGAATTTTATTTATAAATCTACGTATGTTATATACACAATAGCTACAAATTTTTTGTACAAATCTACGAATGTTATAAACATCAGCTATGAATTTTATGTACAAATCTACAAATGTTATATACACAACATCTACGAATTTTATGTACAAATCTACGAATGTTATATACAGCAGCTACGAATTTTTTGTACAAATTTACGAATGCTGCCTAGGGTTTACTTCCTTGTCTCCTTGATTTATTTTACCATGGATGCTTTATAGATTAAGGAGCTTTACAAGAAGCGGTTCACAGTTCATGGCATCCCTTTCTTTATGCTGGCTGTTGTGTTTTTGAAAGCGTGGAACTTATTGTGCAAAGCTGAGGATAAGTCCTATATTAAAAAGACTTGAAGTGCTCATGGTTGGGATGTTTTGTTATACATTTTCAGCTTTCTAAAGGATATCACGCTCTTCAATCATACAATCATCGTTCAAGGCTCCTATAACTCTGAAGGTGATGGTGAAGCTCCTCCTCCTTTAGGCTCCATTGGTGAAGCTCCTCCTCCTTAGGCTCCATCTTATGTTAGATTTCTGGAGTTTTTATTGAAACTGACCCAAAATGAGTTTCAAATATTAGAAATGACCCATGCGAGTTTGCTCTTTCAAAAATGACCCATTTTTAATAAGACCGGATTTCCGGGAACCAATTTTTGCCATTTTCTCAAACACCGGTTCCTGAGAATCCGGTCGTAACTTACCGGATCTCGGGGAACCGGTTTTCATGGAACCGAGCTGAGGTGGATTAAGGCGAGGACGTGGATGCCACGTAAAATCGTATCGTGAGAAACAGGTTTTTTTAATAACAATGGTTCTCGGGGATCCGGTGTTTGGCAAAATTAAAATCCGCCCCAGCTTCTTTCTCCCTCATTCTCTCCGGCGTTTGAAACCCTAATTTGATTTCTTCTCGTCCGATTTGTGTCCGATTTCGTCCAATTTGAATTACATCCCCTCTGTCATCCAATGTAATACGCCCACGTCCGATTGCAATCCTCGATTTGAGCATTTCATTCGCCCAATTAATCATTTCGCCCAAACTCTAACTACCTCCGAATTCCTCCCAATTTTATAGGTAAATATCCGAAATTGTGTAATTGGTGTTGTTGAATTGATTGTTGTTGAAATGATTATAGTTGAAATTGTTGTTGTTTGATATTAGTGTAATTGATTGTGAATGTTGTGCATTTTTGGTTTGATATTGATCGATAGTAGTTGTTGTTGAATTGGTGGTAGTTTGATATTGTTGAACCTTTTTGGTTTTGATATTCGTTAAAATAGTATTGTCTATTATGATAGTTATTGAATTTGGTTTGTTATTGGTTGTTGTTGAAATAGTGTAATTGTTATTGTGATGTACTTCACAAATTGATAATTATTAATTTTTATGGTTGTTACAGAAATGTCATCAGGCAACAGGCGATCCATAAGTCAACGCGATATGTCGTCTTCTTCACGGGCGACTATTGATTCGAACATGGATGTTGATGATTTTGTTCATCCCAGACCGATCGATACATCCTTGTTGACGATTCAAAGTGTGCATCACACTGAGGCGAATTGGAGAAATCAGGTATGCTTTTATTGATTATAATTTTATAGTTACATATCATATAACAATTTTTTACATTTTAAATATTCAGTTGCATATTTATAAAGACAAAATAATTTACATATTACGGATGGACAAACAATTGAAGTCTGATAAGCCATTGAGGGTCGCGGGTCATAATGTGGTAAGTCTGAACCCTCGACTTACGCAGTATGTGGCAAATGCCGTGTTTCTTCCTTGGTCCCAAGTTTGCAATGTGAAGATAGATCCCAAATTGTGCATCGCGCTAGTGGAGAGATGGCGTCCTGAGACACACACTTTCCATTTGAATGGAGGGGAGGCTACCATTGCACTATAGGACGTGGCGCTCCTTACAGGCTTACCGATAGATGGGGAGCCCGTGTCGGGATTAGCAAAGTTTGAATGGGAGCCTGACAGGCCGTCGTTGGCACCTGCAAATTTGAATTTATAAAGTCCACTTACTCTTGGCTTAGTATAGTGACGGATGCACAGTCGTCGTGTGCAAAAGTCAGAAATAAATTTATAAGTCCGCTACTCGCGACTTCACTACTGGGTAGCAAGTGGTAAGTAGGGGTCGAACCCAAGGGAATTGGTCGATTAGTTGTTCTTTAATGAAGCTTATGCATAAATTAAATGCGATTGGGGTTGGGTTTGAGTGTGCTTTGAGAACTGAAAGTAAATTACAACAGTTGATAATGGACTGTAAGGAAAAGATTTGGTTTCAGGGGCCTTGTATCATATTTTCGTTTATCATTGACCTCTAATGATCATACTAAGTGTTCAAAAGTGTATCAAGGCCATTTCAAGCACTTGATTTGCCACACTGTCTAGCCCATTTCAAGGTCATAGAGCACTTGTTCTATTTAGACTAGCACCCCATTTCAAGGTATACTAGCCTATGTGCATCCATTTGATCAATCATTTCCGATCAATCCAAATGGTGTTTTAAAGAGGCCGAACTCCTCAGATAAGCTTTGCCATTTCAAGCATCCACTTACCCGAGTATGTTCACGAACCCCACGGAAGAGTTTTGCCATTTCAAGCATCCACTCAACCTTGGAAGTTCTAACCTAATATGTGGCACATAGAACAAGTTTTGAACACAGAGAGGCACTAAGCGAAGGGTCTTAAACATTGTATGATACAAGTACACCCCTTCAACCGAATGAAGGGTTTAGCTACGAATATTCGTGGAACAGGACATCATAGCTAAGTGCGTTGAAAAGTAAAGTACTTTGAAAGACAGTAAAGTAAAGAAGAGAATACTTACAAAAACCGTTGAAAGTGTTAAAGCTTCGATTCCAAAATAAAGTGATTACATGATTGTGCTCTCAATCTAAAGAGATAAGTGATTTGTGATTTTTAGAATGTGTAGAGAGATGAGCTCTCCACACTTTTGGATGAGATTACAAGTGAGAATGGCTTGGTATTTATAGGCTAAGGGAGACCATAAGGAGCCAACACTTGTCATCAAATGGGAGGAAGAGCTCAAAAGCCATCGGGTGATGTCACCCTTCCCATAGCCACCGGCCACATGTCCATGGAGGAGCGGAGGAGAGCTTAGCCGCCGGCTAGGTGGCATGAGGGGAGAGGTGGATGTGAGTTTGTGATCTTTTCCCCAAAAGCCATCGGTCCTTTCAGCTCCGGACTGACTCTGGTTGCCCTTCGGTTGGATTTGTTTTGAGTGATTCCACGTCCGGTTCTTGAAAGTCAGAATTTGGTCGTGACCTGGAATGACTCATAATTCATTTTCAGCTTTAAAACTCCTCCTTAGCCTGTATTCTCTCTAGACTCCAAAATACCCTGCAGATAAATATCGGAACTAACAAGCAAAAGTTAAATAGACAAAGCGTCTAATTTGGTGGGTTTAACTGTGTTTATGATTCATACAATTATGGTCCATCATATAGCAATAAGCAAGGGGTCGAACCAAGGGAGCTAGATGGTTACTATGTGTTCTGGAAAAGGAAAGAAACGATTGGTTGTGAGTGTATTTGGAAACAATGCTAAATTAGGAAACAAACGAGTAGTATCAATCAGAGAGGAGTATTCAGACTAGGGTTTGATTGTGACTTGTTTTATCATTGACTTCTACTAATCTAATTCATAGTTTCTAAGTGTGATAGACCCAACAAAAGTGCCTACCCAAGTAACCCGACAAAGGTGTTACGCCACCACTTAACCCGACAAAGGTGTTAAGCTTCTAATTCCCCTAAGTTTAATAACCCGACAAAGGTGCTATTTAACCTGGATGTGCTATCTACCCAAACGACAAAGTAATATGCAGATAATAATTATATAAGTATTGATCAAGTATGCTTTACGACAAAGTATCCACCTAGTCTAGCAATATTTCATGATAAGGCACGAGAATTAGTAAAACATGAATAGCATGAAGAACTAAGTCTCAAAAATGATCGTCACAATGTATAAACCCTAGCCCGAATAATGGAATTAGTTACACATGACCATTAGGGCAAAACAATAATAAAAAGGGAAAAGTGACTTCTCTATAGCCGAGAGAATGGTGGAACGAGGACTGGCCGTGAGGGCTGATGAATGCCGAGAGCAATGAGGACCGGGGAGCCGGGAAGAGGAGAGAACTCTTGATGTGCGAAGAGAACTCTTCGAATTGGGATGATTTTGAAGACTGAGTTGCACTTCTATTTGTAGAGTTGAGTGAGGCTTTGGTCTCCCCAAAAATCGGCAGAACCCTAAGGAAACTGCATGAAATTCGGCCAAGCCCAATTCTAGATTAGGAAATATTCCCATATCTGTGTAACCGATTTAGCTTTATCTCCAAGCAAACTTCGTGTGCAAGTCTTCTAGGCTCTTCTAGAATGTTCCAAAACTGCCTTGGATGAGATGACAATGATGAGCCAAAAAAGCTTGGGTTTTGGTCGGATGGGCTTTGATCTCTCGGACGCACGGCAGGATGGCATTAGAATGCCCTGTCGGCTGCCCGGTCGCATGGCATTAGAATGCCCGGTCGGCTGCCCGGTCGCATGGCATTGGAATGCCCGGTCGGGTGCACGGGCGGATAGGTCTCGGCTGCTCGGTCGGATGCGCGGCTTCGGATGCTCGGGTGCCCGGGCGGGTGCGTGGCTTCGGATGCTCGGGTGCCCGGGCAGGTGGCCTGGCACGCTGGGCTCCTCGGATGGGCTCCTCGGGCGGACATGGGCGCACGCCTGTTTTCTTCGGGCATCCCTCAATTTTCTCGAGCATTCTTCATCTCAAATGTATATAAGCCGGTCAAGAACTCCTTGTGATGCTTTTGGCTCCAAAAGCCGTCTTTTGAGTGTGATTTCTCTTAGAGCTTCCAAATCACCTGAAACACGAAACAATACTAAGAAGTAACTGTTCGTACAATAAAGTGCTGGAATTGATGGGATTTGTTGACTCGATGAGTCGTATAAATACGGCTCATTAAACCACCCCACACTTAAACTTGTTTGTCCCGAATAAGGACTAGGTCATAAGAGGAAAAATATAGTGCAAACATCACAAAGCTTCGGCATCCTAGATATGCTACATGAACATGCCTCGGCTAATCTAGCTTTCACTTTTCCATGCATACTCGTTACTAAGAGCCTTGTGCGAAAACATGGAGTAATGATACGTGTTACCTTTGGGTCGGGATGCAAATCAATTCGGATGTCTCGGGAGATAGTCCTTTTTAGACCCATGAACTGCACTCTTGGGGCCGACTCTTGCTATATGGTTACGCTTCATTGCTTTTTCTTGCACGTGATTGATTCGAGCTTCAAGGTGCTTAAGTACTTTTCGGACAGCTTAAAGTGATTTCGGTTTCATGAATCAATGGGGCACTTCACTTTGTTTCGGTGTAAGACTTCACAATGGAATGAATTTGTTTCTTTGTGCTACGGATTGTGACTGCTCGATCCTACTTGCTCTCACTCATCCTCGTCCTTTTGACGCGAGTCAAGCCGAGGGTCGCTCGTCTATTTTCCCGGCTACTTGGACTAGAGTTTGGACGGTGTGATGTATTCCCGTCCCAACCAACCGCAAAAAGAACCGCAGTGGCGGAGCAGACTCGTAACTATGTCGCCTCGAAGTGCTAGCCTCCACGAAATCCACATAACCATATAACTTGAATTCGGTCCCTTGAATGCTCTGTCAAGTCTCTCTAGGACGTTTCTATCAACTCCATATCCCTGTTTATCTCAACTTTCAAAGGCACGTATTGGGTTAGGTTCACATGTAATCGCACATTTCTAATTTCACCAAAGACATGCATGTAATCGGCTCTTATCTATTTCACCTCATCAACGTTCAATATCGCAAATCTAGAAAATAGAGAAGAAACATGTACAAAAAATTTTAAAAATTACGGGAAATGTGCTGACTTTGTGACTGACTCTGTGACTGACTCTCCCACCCCACACTTTTGAAATAAGCCGTGTCCTCACGGCACAACTTAGACTCTAGACTCACATGCATGCAAACAATATGGAAAAGAAGAGAAAGGGTTGGAACAATACTCCCCTCGAATGGTCGTGGCATGAATGTGGGGCTGTCCTCGGCATGCGCTCGCATGGTATCCTTATGCGCTCGCATGGTCTTCACCAGTCGCATGGCATAGTTGTGCGTTCGCATAGTGTCCTTGTGTGCTCGCATACTCTCGTCATGCGTTCGCATGATCTTGTCCAGTCGCATGAAATCCTTGTGCGACCGCATGACAGGGTGTGCGTTCTCGTCCGGTGCTGTGCTGAGGCTTCGTGCGATCGGATGATGTGCTTGTGCGAGTTCGCATGAACTGTTCCCTGCATGAAAATCATCTTCTCTCCCAAGTACAATGTGACAATAATGACTCAAAACATAGTAAATATAAATAAAACTAAGAAAAACGAAAGAGTGATAAAAGAATGCCGGGCTGCCTCCCGGCGAGCGCCTTAGTTTAACGTCGTTGGCTCGACAGTACCTCCTCTATGTGTCGTCGGGAGGCTCGGCTAGGTCAATCTCATCAGTGGTGGTGTCAATCTCTCCTTGGTAGTGCTTAACTCGCTACCCATTGACCTTGAACCGATTGCCATCCTTCGGGTTTTCTAGCTCCAGTGCGCCGTGATTGAAGACATGTGTGATCGTGTAAGGCCCTGTCCATCTGGTCTCAATTTCCCAGGCATGAGCCACAACCGTGATGAAAATAGGAGCACCTGTTGCCTGACTTCAAACGTGCGCCGAAGAATGAACTTGTCATGATAGAGCTTGGTCCGCGCCTTGTAGTCTGTTTGGCTCTCGTAAGCCTCGAGGCGCAGCTCCTCAAGCTCACATAGCTGCAATTTCCTATCTAAACTGGCTACCTGTAAGTCTGGGTTGCACTTCTTCAGTGCCCAATATGCCTTGTGCTCGAGCTCAACCGGTAAGTGACATGCCTTCCCATAGACCAACCGAAAAGGCGAGGTGCCTATCGGCATCTTGTAGGCTGTTTGGTACGCCCATAGGGCCTCATCAAGCCGCTGACTCCAATCCTTCCGGGCCGGGCTCACCATCTTTTCCAGAATCCCCTTGATTTCGCGGTTGGAGATCTCCGCTTGCCCATTCGTCTGGGGGTGATATGCTGTGGAAGTCCGGTGGTGAACATGGTAGTGCCTCAAAGTGGACGTCATCATTAGGTTGCAAAAGTGTCTCCCCTGATCGCTAATAATGGCCTTAGGTACTCCGTACCTGCAAAAGATGTTAGTGCGCAAAAAGTCTATGACAGTTATAGCATCATTACACCTAGTGGCCTTGGCCTCTACCCACTTGGACACATAGTCAACCGCAACTAAGATGTAAGCATAACCACACGACAGCGGAAAAGGACCCATGAAATCGATGCCCCATATGTCAAAAACATCATTCACATGTATGGGTACTTGGGGCATCTCATTCCTAGCCGAGATATTACCTACACACTGACATCTATCACATCTCTTACATTGGTCGTAGGCATCTCTAAAAACATGTGGCCAAAAGAATCCACTGTCTAAAATCTTCCTAGCCGTTCTCCTAGGGCCAAAGTGTCCACCACATGCATATTCATGGCAAAAACTAATCACAGAAGCAATTTCATCATCGGGGATGCACCGTCTAAGAACCTGATCTACACCTATTTTCCATAAGTACGGATCATCCCACACATAGTATTTCGAATCATGCTTCAATTTCAAACACTGGGCCCTAGAATAAGAGGGCGGGAACTTACCTCCGACCAGTTAGTTCACTAAGGGAGCATACCATGGCACCTTACCTGTAAGAGCATACAAGTGCTCGTCCGGGAACGTCTCAGTGATCTGCCCGGCATCTTCCTTTCGGACAAGTCGGCTCAAGTGGTTGGCCACCGTGTTCTCTATGCCCTTCTTGTCCCTAATCTCCAAATCAAACTCCTGTAGGAGCAGGATCCACCTAATGAGCCTCGGTTTTGCCTCCTTCTTCGTCATCAAGTACCTAATAGCTGCATGGTCAGAATAGACAACAACTTTAGTACCGAGCAAATATGACTTGAATTTCTCTAAGGCAAAGACCACGGCTAGTAGCTCTTTTCTGTGGTCGAATAGTTCTCCTGGGCCACATCCAGAGTCCTGGAAGCGTAGTAGATCACCACGGGATTCTTGTCCACCTTCTGGCCGAGAACTGCTCCTACTGCGTAGTCGCTCGCGTCGCACATGATCTCAAAGGGATGTGCCCAGTCCGGAGCTCTGATGACGGGCGTGCTGGTGAGGGCCTGTTTTAGCTCATCGAATGCTGCCCTGCACTGATCTGTAAACTCAAAAGGAATGTCTTTCTGCAAGAGGTTAGATAAAGGCAGCGCCTTTTTAGAGAAATCCTTTATGAACCTACGATAGAAACCAGCATGCCCCAAAAACGATTTAATGTCACGCACTGTGGATGGATAGGGCAGAGTAACAATCAAATCTATTTTAGCCTTATCTACCTCTATACCCTCATGTGAGACTATGTGACCGAGTACTACTCCATGGATAACCATAAAGTGACACTTTTCATAATCGAGCACCAAATTCATAGAAACACATCATGCTAAAACTGTACTCAAATTATCTAAGCATGCATCAAAAGTGTCACCATGCACAGTAAAATCATCCATGAACACCTCTATGAACGAACCTATCATGTCAGAAAAAATACTAGTAACGACCCGCTGAAAAGTGCCGGGTGCGTTACATAAGCCAAAAGACATTCGGCGAAAAGCAAACGTACCGAATGGACATGTGAAGGTCATTTTCTCCTGATCCTCGGGTGCTATGGGAATCTGATTATAGCCCGAGAATCCATCTAGAAAGCAAAAATAGGGCTTACCTGCCAACCGGTCGAGCATCTGGTCAATGAATGGAAGAGGAAAGTGATCCTTGCGTGTGACGGCGTTCAGCTTCCTGTAATCTATGCACATGCGCCATCCATTCAAAAAATGGATGTTGGAACAAAACAAAAAATGAAATAATAGAAGTGATAATATCGGATAATTGAATGGTTATGAGTATAGCTTTTTGCTTTTTGCTCTCTTGCTGTGTTACAATATACCTACATGACTTTTATGGAGAAATGCTATTTTTGCTTATTGCTCTTTGACTACGGATGCCCTTACACTCGCAGTATTTAACTGCGCTGCACCGAATCCTTTCTGGACTATGATAGTGAAAGACTTGAAACTCTCTTCTTCTTCTTTTTGGTTGGACTGTAGGACTGCTATTAATTTTGAAGCTATCCTTGCTGCATACTGTTATGGTTTTGCCATCAAGTAATATATAACATGAACCCTGTATAGATGTCTGATATGGAATACATCAGGCTCTATAGAAACTGAATAGATAGAAGATAATCTGATTAGGTTTTAATGAGAACCGACCGATCTCACAATGTTACTTTGTTCCACCAGGCTGTGAGTGCGCCGGGGCGAATTCTGACCCAAGTGAAAACTTTCGGGATCAAAAAAATAGTATTTCCGAGTCAACTAATGTAAGTTTTTCGGAACTACTTATTATCATGAGTTCGGATCAAATACAAATCATAATTATAAATAAAAACTACAAATCCAGAAAAATAATGACACGTGTAAAAATCGACCAATCAGAATTCATCCCATTCGGGGTTCTTTTTGTAAATTAAATAAATCCACGCGGACTTATTTAAAAATACATAAAAGATATGAGGGGTATAATCATCCAAAATTTGCTACACTAATGACCAGACTTAAAAAACAATGATCAGACTTAAACTAGTAATGACAAGACTTAAAAAGAACAATGATCAGACTTAAAAAAATAATGATCAGACTTAAAAAAAATAATGATGAAACTTAAACCAGTAACGATCAGACTTAAAAAACAATGGTCAAACTTAAACTATTAATGACCATACTTAAAAAACAATGATCAGACTTAAACCAGTAATGACAAGACTTAAAAAGAACAATGATCAACTTAAAAAAACAATGATCAGACTTAAAAAAATAATGATGAGACTTAAACCAGTAACGATCAGACTTAAAAAATAATGATTAGACTTAAACTATTAATGACCAGACTTAAAAAAACAATGATCAGACTTAAACCAGTAATGACAAGACTTAAAAAGAACAATGATCAGACTTAAAAAAACATTGATCAGACTTAAAAAAATAATGATGAAACTTAAACCAGTAACGATCAGACTTAAAAAACAATGATCAGACTTAAACCATTAATGACCAGACTTAAAAACCAATGATCATTGTCTATTTTTAAATCTGATTAAGTCTTTTAAGTCTGATCATTATAAATTTTAAGTATGGTCATTATCAATGTTAAGTATGACCATTATCAATTTTTAGTCTTCATTATCAATTTTTAGTCTGATCATTATCAATTTTTAGTCTGATCATTATTTATTTTAAGTCTGATCATAAAATGATGCAGACAGATTAGCGAAAACTAAGGTTGTGGCGAAATAGCAGGATTTGAGTTGCCGGTGTCTAATTTCAGTCCATAATACCATATTCTGAGCAGAATGGTGTGACAGTCAGAAAGCACAAGCTTTGCTCGTGACATAGGGGCTTTTTTGGCCATCCGGAGTCGTTTCCTATTTTTTTTGAATTTGTAATGTTTTTAGAAATTTTCAGTTTTTAGTTATTTTCGTATTAGATCTTTGTAAGTCTGATCGTTGCTTGTTTTAAGTCTGATCATTGTTGTTTTTAAGTCTGATTATTGCTTTGTAAGTCTAATCGTTGGTTGTTTTAAGTCTGATCATTGCTGTTTTAAGTCTGATCATTCTCAATTTGTAGTCTTTTAATTATCAATGTTAAGTCTGATCATTTTCTCTATAAGTCCAATCATTATCGATTTGTAGTCTTTTAGTTACCAATTTTTAAGTCTGATCATTAAGTCTTTTAAGTCTGATTATTAAGTCTTTTAAGTCTGATCATTAAGTCTTTTAAGTCTGGTCATTAAGTTTTTGAAGTCTGATAATTAAGACTTTTAAGTCTGATCATTAAGTCTTTTAAGTCTGATCATTGCTGCTTTTTATGTTTGATCATTAAGTCTTTTAAGTTTGATCATTGTCTATCTTTAAGTCTTATCATTAAGTCTTTTAAGTCTGATCATTAAGTCTTTTAAGTCTGATCATTATCTATTTTAAGTCTGATCATTAAGTCTTTTAAGTCTGATCATTAAGTCTTTTAAGTCTGATCATTAAGTCTTTTAAGTCTGATCATTAAGTCTTTTAAGTCTGATCATTATCTATTTTAAGTCTGATCATTAAGTCTTTTAAGTCTGATCATTAAGTCTTTTAAGTCTGATTATTAAGTCTTTTAAGTCTGATCATTAAGTTTTTTAAGTCAGATAATTAAGTCTTTTAAGTCTGATCATTAAATCTTTTAAGTCTGATCATTAAGTCTTTTAAGTCTGATCATTAAGTCTTTTTAGTCTGATTATTGTCTATTAAGTCTGATCATTAAGTCTTTTAAGTCTGATCATTGCTGCTTTTTAAGCCTGATCATTTCCAAGTTTAAGTCTGATCATTAAGTCTTTTAAGTCTGATCATTGCCGCTTTTTAAGTCTGATCATTTCCAAGTTTAAGTCTGATCATTAACAACTCGTGGACTAAATTGAAAATAACATTATTAGGTTTATACCCCTCCGTGTGGAATGATTATAATACCCTTGTTCGGGATTTCGGCTAAAATGGGACACATGTCAACTTATAAATTAGTTTGTAATTTTTATTTATAATTTGATTTGTGCATGAATCGTACCCTATTATCATAACCTGAATTATTTTATAAAAAATAGTATTTAAATTGCAAAATAAATAAGCAAATAAAGATCTTTGTCGTCATCAAGTTCTAAGTGTATCGCTTCGCTTTCCCAATCGAACTGGAGAATCTTCCGATCTTGAAAATGGAGAACAACAAGCAGCAATCGAAGCCAGATGCAACCACCACTCACTCCGCAGACTACGCTCCCTACCCAAGGCCCGATCCTACCGACGTCGCTCCACCTCCCCTCCCGGTCGCGGCCACCACCATGCCTGCTGAGTCCAATCCATACGTTTCCTCCTCTCCTGCGCCGCCCTCCGCGGTTAAGAGTGAGTACTTTCTGTGATGTAGTTAGATCGAGTTGTTTATTCATTTATTGATATTTATGGTGATTTGGATTTTGGCGTGTTTGATCGTTGATCGGCAGATACGGTTGAGTCGGTGAAGGATGTGTTAGGGAAGTGGGGGAAGAAGGCGGCCGATGCCACCAAGAAGGCTGAGGATCTGGCTGGAAATGTTTGGCAACACTGTAAGTATCTGTATCTGTATAGGTGGGTATTTAATGTTTACATTTTTTTTTTGTCTTATAGGTTAATTTGGACAAGTTGTATATAAACTGATTCATAGGCTTCTTGATTATGATGATTTTTATGACTGGAAAATTAATTGTTGGATTTTATATAATACGAATAACTTGAACTGGTGTAGCTACTAGGTAGAGAGTCATAGCTGGATACGGCTGCTTAAGGCATGCGTGCATTTGATTCAAGTTGTTGAATTCTTTCACATATTTCGTTTGTTGTGAACAACTCTCTCTTGTTAGCTTATAATGTTAGGTTTTGTTTTCGTGGCTGTCTGATAGCATGTATCCATTGTCAGTATCACACGCCGTTGCAAGATGGCCTGCCGCACTGTTCTAACTTCTAACTCATGTAGACTTTGCCCCCTTCTTATGTTATACTAAAAAGGGATCACACTTTTATTTGACACTGTGTGATCCTCGTAAACAATCCGCGATCCTTTCTTGGATCACACAACTTTTATATCCGAATTCAGAAGTAATACTGAAGCCCAAATAACAGATCACAAGTACATCAAGAGAGCCTAACTCACATCAAACTGCCTAAAAACTCGACATGAATTACTTGGCTAAAAAAAAACTACCAATCTCAAGACCCAAAAAACAAACAAAGACCTAACCCCAGAAAAGCGTTCAAAATATATTCATCCATTGAGCCTCCTGTTTGAATTTTTCAGGTAATCAGGTTTGTCCAAAGCTGACATATTTCTTTTGAGAATACAAATAATATTCTTGATTATTTCCTCAGCTCCTTGAATTTCTTTTTTGAAGATCTTTCGGTTTCTTAGTTGCCATATCTCATCAATAGAAGTTGTTACAGCGACCAATTTGAAAACATCCCTGCTGCTATTTTTTCGAAGCTTTAACATCCAAGGAATTAGGAGCTGCCATGAGTGACTTTTACAGGGGCTTTGTAAAAAGGCCAGCACCTCCAACCAAAATTTTCTAGGTATTTCGCAATTAAAAACAAATGATCTTGACCCTGTGTCTTTGTCGCATAGCACACATGAGTCTCCGCGTTGAATCCCATTTTTAATATTCTGTCTTTAGTCAGGAGTTTGTTTTAAATGGGTAGCCACCCAGCGAATGACACTCTAGGGGAAGAAAAGTTGTTCCATATCGGCCCATGCCAGTCTATTATCCCCCCTGCATTAACAAGAGTGTTGTATGTATATTTTACTGTGAAACCATCTCCTTTCACACACCATTTGAATTTGTCTGCTTCAATAACACAAATTCTGATCAGCTCTACAAAAATCCTGAAGAGCTTCTTCACTTTGCATTTGACCACCAGTGGCCTTTCATCCAAAACTCTGATAGCCAGCATGTCCATTTACCATCACTGCGACATTACTAGAGCCTCATTCATCTTTCCTAGATTTTTCACTCCAAGCATCCTTCAATGTTAGGACTACAAACAGTATCCCACCGGACTAGACGGACTCCTTTGGCATAGTTGCTGCCTTTCCATAGATAGTTGGAACATATAAATTTACCGCTTTTATCACTTGTTTTGGAACAATGAAAAAGCTGGCAGAAAAACCGTCTGGCCCAATAATACTGGTGAAGTTACATTGTGGGCAAACTTTATAGAAATCTGTAGCAGGGTCTGGAATGTTTTGTGTGACTCCTAGTCCTAGTATAAATTTCTTCCTCAAAATGAATCATAAGCAATTGTTAAAGTGGTGAGGATTTGAGCTGATACTTTCTGTACTTTTATCAGTAAAAACAGGACCGAGTATGACAGATGCTGCCGTTGGACGAATTGCTCATAGCACAAAGGTGCTTGCTGAGGGTGGCTATGAGAAAATATTTACAAATAATTTTGAGACAGTTCCAGAGGAGAAACTCCTAAACTCATTTGCATGCTATTTGTCCACATCTGCTGGTCCAGTCATGGGAGTGCTTTATATATCAACAGCAAAAATTGCATTTTGCAGTGACAGTCCTCTTTCATACAAAGTTGGAGATAAAACAGAATACAGTTACTACAAGGTACTCTTTTATACCCATGCTGAAAAATTCATGATATTTTTTTGAAATGGTATGATGTTATACTTATTTGGTTGATTGCATTGTTTGTTGAATTAGCCAAAGGTTATAGTAGCTGGTATCACATGTGTATTACTCTACATGCTCCTGCATGATTGCCTCTTAGTCCTATCACAGCTAGAGTTTATTTTACAATCTGAAACTTTAATACATTAGTGGACAGGGCACAAAGGCCTTGAAAGATGGTAGTATCGACATAACTACAGATGGGTTTTTTTATTGGTGTATCAGACTCTATACTTGTTTGTCAATTTTTTTAATTCTATTTTTATGACGTCCCATCTTGCAACCGGGTCACACTTTGATGATGCTTGTAAAAGCGACTTGATGAGTTGCTTGTACATTTTCACTTGATATCAATACCGCTGTCAATGAAACTGGTCTGTCTTATCCATATCATGTATTTTGTTGGTATTAACCGTGTTGTATGTGCTCTTTAATTATCATTTTTGGCCAAGGTTAATAGCTGAAGTCTAATTTCAAATATAGCACCATATGCCTTACACCCATGATGATGATCCCTCATTTAATTGTTTGCGTCTCAGGTGGTTTTACCACGACACCATCTCAGAGCAGCCAGTCCATCTACAAGTCGTGTCAATCCAGCTGAGAAGTACATACAGGTCATATCTGTGGACAACCACGAGTTCTGGTTCATGGGGTTTGTTACGTATGACAGTGCCGTAAAAAGTCTTCAGGGATTCTTGGGGCACCCATGATCCACCCCCTCCCTTATATTATAGGTGAAAATCAAAAAATGTTATTGAATGAAGATATTTGTTTGTCGAGGGTTGTGCTATATAGTCGTGACTTTAAACATGATTTTTAACCAGTTATATGCTTCTGTTGAAATCTGTAATTATTTCATATACTCGAGTGAATAAAGCATCTGTTTGTATGCAGTTGTGTAACTGCTAATGAGATTGCTATTACAGTTACATATATAAAGCTTTGCATTCTCAGTAAATTGGTTAACGTGAAAGTAGACTACAGCTCCAATTGGAAGATTCAACCATTCATTTGTGGCTAGAGTTTGTCATGAACACGTTAAAGGGAGGTGTAAGTGGCTTTTAAACTGAGAGTTGTGTAAACATTTCGTGGCTTTTAAACTTTTTCACTGAGTCTATCAAAAAAAAAAAAACTTTTTCACTGAGAGTAGTGTAAACATTTCGTGGCTTTTAAACCATTTCGTGGTTACTGAGATTCAACCATTCATTTGTGGTTACTTGCTCACTGAAACATTTCGTGGCTTTTAAACTTTTTCCAATTGAGACCAATGTGGAAAGGATGCTTCTAACTTACAGATCTCATCATAGCAATAGCCTATTTTGCGAGATCCTTCACCATCCATTAGACTTGATAAATATACCTGTAATATAGATGCAATGCTCGTGTATGGCAGTTGGAGATGTTAATAAGATCGTGACAGGAAATTATCAAGGCTGTCTGTTCGGGCTTTCAAATAGAGCACAGTAAATTATGTAAAACAGGTAAACTTGAAATATTTGCATGACAATGACATAATGGCCTTCAAATGATAAAACGACATTGACCAACTCTTTGGGAGTCAACAATAAAGTGAATGTCCTAGAACATAAGCAGGGTGAGGCGAAACTTGCAGCAAGCATCTAAAAACAAATTGTCGAAATGCAAACTCCCAGAACCATCTCACTTCTGTTCGTCATCCTGCTTTGGGGCTTCCTTGATCTCATCAGTTCCATCCTCCTGAAACCGGTCCCAAGTTGTATTAGAAACATAAATAAGACTATGTCATCCTAGGGATGATATTGTTCGAGTTTTAAAAGTGTACAACGCAATACCTGCATGTCAGAGGTCCAAAGAGTTAGGTTGTCACGAAGAAGTTGCATTATTAAGGTGCTGTCCTTGTAAGACTCTTCTCCAAGGGTGTCCAACTCAGCAATTGCTTCATCGAAAGCCTGGCGAAGGAACAACGAATTGTAGAGTTGAGGAATAAAACTGTTGAAGGACGTGCAAAATACTTATATAGTTGCCGAGTTATATAAATCAAAAGTACAATTTTCTTTAGCTACTTCCCCTAACAGTTTACACAAAGCAACCGATACCAGTAATATCAATCAAGAAACCAAACTGAGTTGTGTACTATTCTACCGCTCAGCAAATCCACAAAGTAAAAGAAGCCTTTACAACACGTGTCATTAAATACTCATGATAAACAAGAAGTAGGTGGTGTTTTCCTTTCCATCTTACCTGCTTCGCAAGACTGCAAGCATGGTCAGGAGAATTCAGGATTTCATAATAGAAAACAGAGAAGTTTAGTGCCAGTCCTAGTCTGATCGGGTGGGTGGAAGCCAACTCCGCATTGGCAATATCCTGCAAAATTGGTCAACCATCAACAAAATAAGGAACGAGTCAAACAGGAAAACGCTAAAAGAAATAACATTTGCTGTGGGTAGTGACATCTTACACATTCAAAATGAGTAGACTTCACAATCAAGAAGAGAAATCAAATTTGAAAATATAATGACGTCCCACACGGGACAGTTGAGTAGACTTCACAATCAAAAAGCATACGGGGAGTAAATAGAATCAAAGATGTAAATCAACAGACGAGAACTTTAACCAGACCCATGAAGTCTCAGTTCACATCAGTTCTCAGAATTGACTGATAGTTACAAAAAGATGCAAACACATTTTCTTTTTTCAAAAAGATCAAATTGGAGAAATGACTAAAAAACTAGATCAAAACAAAAACGACAAATAAAAATTTCTTGGGCTAAGCAAAATTTCAAAAAAAAAACACGGATAGTTGATTGAATTGATTGGAACCTACCAGTTGATCTACAATGCATCATCATCACACATGATTAGGACTAGGCAATATAAAAAAAATCAACAGTTCAAATAAGCCACAGATGAAAAAGGAGAGTCAAACCTGGGCAGCCTTGTAGGCAGAGAGAGTGCTTTCAGCAGCTTCCTTACGCTCAGCGCCGGTCTTAAATTCTGCCAAATATCGATGATAATCTCCCTTCATCTTTAGATAAAAGACTTTGGAATCGCCAGAACCAGCGGCCGGAATCAGCTTCGAATCGAGAAGCTTCAGTATCCCATCGCAGATCGAGGAGAGCTCGTTCTCGATCTTAGATCTGTAATCACGGATGGCAGACACGTGATCCTCGTTGCCTCGGCTCTCCTCCTTCTGCTCGATGGAAGAGATAATTCTCCAAGATGCGCGACGGGCGCCGATCACGTTTTTGTAAGCGACGGAGAGGAGGTTGCGCTCCTCGACGCTGAGTTCCTCGGAGTCAACGGAGGAGACTACCTTTTCCATGAACTCGACCATCTCCTCGTAGCGCTCGGCTTGCTCAGCGAGCTTGGCCAAGTAGACGTTCTCTTCTCTGGTCGACGACATTGTCGATGGATCTTATCTGATCACAGATTTGAGATTTTTTTTGACTTTTTTCTTTGGATCTGTGGAAAATGTAGGTTGAGTTTTGAGAGCGAGAAGACCAAGCACCAAGGAGGTTTTTCTCGCCTTTTGCGGATGCAGCGACTGGTTTCCAGTCTCGATGTATCTGGACCGTTCATTTAGAGTCAAACCAACGGCTAAGAATTGAGCGGGCCGCATGTCAAGCGACGTCAAGGCCCATTTAGTTTGTTGGCGAACACTGTTTGACCCAGTCCAGTTAGAATAGAATCTTGTCACATTTATTTTGAGAAAAAGAATACGTTGCAAATAAAATATTTTTGTAAAAAATATAAATCAATTATAATTTTTAAATAGACTTAATCATATGAAAAATGATATTTTTGATGAGAAATGATAACTCATCACAATCCTTCAATATTTAATCTAACAAACCTCATTTTTTGGCTTTTTTTTTTAATTTGAATATCCGTGTTATATATTTGTAAAGGTATTATTATCATTATACACAAATTAGTATTCCTTCGACAACGAGTATTCTTCGATTTTCAACTCATGCGATCTATTCTGCCTTCGACGTCGTCACCGGCGGCCACACTTTCGGAATCTCCCTCAGTTCCTTCCTCATGTTAGAAACCTAAAATCCACAAATCTTTGACAGTACACTTCAATTTCTCTGAATCAAACTGTGGCTGGATCTCATAACACTAGGGTTCAGATCTGAGAAATTTTCGGTCGATTTCGGACCAAATTGAAACTGCAAAAGGGATTAGCTCTCTCAAAGGTTGATTAAAAGGAGGGATGAAATTTCGCTGGAGGAGATTTGAAAATTTAGGGGTTTTGGTGGTGGTGGTGGTGGTTGCCGAAGATGACCGAGAATGTGATTGACAACGAGGATGGAGAAAACGTTTTGGGGTGCTGCACAGTAGCACAACTTTGTACAAAGGCTCAGAAGTCTCAAAAGTCTAACCAAAAGATTGAAAGCAGCTCAAATGACTTGCCCACTGTTTGATACCGTGCAGATGAAAAATGGAGCAGCACTTTGCAAAATACAAAATGTGAATAAGAGAATTCTTATCCACATTGCTTGACTCAAGAGTAGTAGATTATTAGCTATTTGTTACGAATTTGGTTCTTTAATTGTATAAATTTTATTCTTTAAGTGTACAATTTTTACATTACAAACTTGTTCTTTGTTACGAATTTTGTTCTTCATTCTACGAAATTTATTCCCTAAGTCTACGATTTTTAAATTACAAACTTTGTTCTTTTGTTACAAATTTTTTTCTTTAAGTTTACGAATTATATTCATTAAATCTACGATTTTTACATTACAAATTTTGTTCTGTAACACCTGCTGCTAAAACTAATTTAAATAAATTACACAAATGTAAATAAATTAGACTAATATGATTAGAATAAAGATTTGCATATTAGGCTGAAATTGGGTCGATGAAAAGGATAAGATGAAGAGGTTTTTTGTTGGGTTAAGAGAGAAGTGGAAGATTCTCGACAGGGAAAGGCTCGCGAAGACACTTCGAGAGAAGTCGGACGCTTTCGATCTCAAACACTAAGAAATAAAAAAACGCAGCAGGAGGTAGAGCAAGGTGAGCCGACATACAATCCTATCGGCGTTGGGTTATTGAATTGAAAGGGATGATTGGTAGGACCAGGTGGCTGTATTTTTGAAGCGGATTGGTGTTTGTGGCGCTCGTTGGATAGCATTACTGCAGGAGGTGAGTTGGTCGCCGTGTGGAATCACGGTCACTTGATGACTGTTTACTTTTGGGAGACTTGGAAAGTTGATTTCATCTTTTGGTGTCCGATTGTAGTGAAGATAAGCTTGAGGTGGATGCATTTTGGGCGTGAGTGAAGAATTGAATCTTCACTGAAGGTTGCAGGCAAATGGGTGTTTTGGGTGGTTGATTAAAGGTGAGTTAACTATCCTAATTTGTGGTTCATCGGTAATTGTTAAAGCAAGCATGAGTTGGTTGTATGTAGATTTTAGCCGAGGATGATTTGTGTAATGTCGGATGATTTGCTTATGAAATCACATAGGTTATTTGTTGAGTTTTAATTGGCTAAGTTGCTGAACAAAAAGGGCAGATACATCAGTGAATATCAAAGTGGATAGACATGATTTTTTTTGCCATGTTGAGGGTTAGCCATAGATGCTTTTGTTTTCGGGAGATGATTTGGTGCTTCGTGCGTGTAAAGAAGAGTAGAACCGGACGTGGGACGTGTAAGGCTTATCGAGAGCAGTAATGGTAAGCATTATATAAAATGATTCAGATGAGAGTTGATTTGAAGTTATGTTAATCAAGGGTAGCAGTAGTCAAGTAATCCGTATTAATAAGTGGCTTTTTGTTCATAGTGGGTTTTGCAAGTGAGTAACCGAGTCCCCATCATTTGATTATGTCCTAGCTTAGATAAATTGAGGATTTATAAGTATAATTTTGATTGACTAGATTAATGAGCTGATTCATATCAACATCCAGGCTATGTGAAAAGATCAAGGACTATGATACTTGTCATGACTTGATTCAGGCAAATTGCATTTGAATATGTAACCAAGGTCTTGGGAGACAAACTTTGAATATGGACATGTTATGATCAAGTTCACGGTTCTAATTTTATTCATGGTTAGGGGTTGGAGTGTGATTTGAGATATATATTAAGTGGGTGATAGTGAAGTTGATTAGGCATCATTCTGCTTGTTTGCAGTTGATCGAGCAAAGAAAGCATAAAGATGCATTCGAGAGTCTAAGATCGAGTGTGTAATCGGTAAGTTTAAAATATATTTTATTAGCGTATCGATTAATTATATATTAAAGATTATACCCAGTTAATGACATTTATAACAAACACGAATTTCCCCTCGTCTTTACGAAGACGTTACGTATTTGTGGACGTATATTTACTATAAATGGTTAATATGTATGAGATAACAGATGGAGAATATTGTGATATGGGTGTACGCGTTATTGCATACACATCATTGCATACACGATATGCATCATCATGGACATGACATGCATGCCACCGACATGATATGAGTACTGAGGTGACGGCGAGACGTACCGACCCAGTACTACACTTGAGACGAGTTGGGGTGTACGACCTGTTACAGATGGGCGGTCCAGGTATCCATTGGGTCTAAAGCCTGACCGGTCTGTAATATGCCCACCGTTTGATATGTTACAGATGGGCGGTCCAGGTAGTCTACATGGCATAAAGCCTGACCGGTCAATATAGCCCACCGTTAGTTAATCGATCAACATGTGCATCATCGTGCATTCACGCATTCATGCATCATATGTTTATATGTGCACTAACTGATACAACTTATTAATATGATATATGTTAAAAGGAAAAGACATGTAAAGAAAATCAAACTCACGGTAATAAAGTATATTATTTACTTACTGATTCTTTTGACTCACTCCCTTTATTTCCCCTAAATTTCAGATAGGTGAACGGCTAATTTGGGAGCTATCAAAATTCATCGCTCGACAGTTGTTCGTCCAAGTATGGTGCCATCCAGCTAATCAATTGTCTTGGAAGTCTTTTGGTCTGTTCTCTTTATTGTCAATCATCCTTAGTGTCGCTCCGGGGTACTTGAGTAGAATCCTAGATCTGTTATTTTATTTCGGTTGTATTATATTGCTACTTAGTTATATGAATTTTTTTACAAATAATTTATCAATATTTGTTAGACTGATGTAGAGGCTTGCTTGGCAATTGACATAAGTGTCAAGCGCCGATCTCGACTCTTTTATCGAGTCGTGACATGTTCCTTGTTACGAATTTTGTTCTCTAAGTCTACGAATTTTATTCTTTAAGTCTACGATTTTTACATTACAAACTTTGTTATTTGTTACGAATTTTGTTCTTTAAGTTTACGAATTTTATTCTTTAAGTCTACGATTTTTACATTACAAATTTTGTTTTTTGTTACGAATTTTGTTCTTTAATCTACAAATTTTATTCTTTAAGTCTATCATTTTTACATCACAAACTTTGTTTCTTGTTATAAATTTTGTTCTTTAAGTCTACGAATTTTATTCTTGAAGTCTACGATTTTTACATTATAAACTTTTCTTTGTTACGAATTTTGTTCTTTAAGTCTACGAATTTTATCATATATCCAAAACCAATGTTGATCAATAAAAGCTACGAATTTTAATTTAGTAGCTACGAATTTTAATTTAGTAACTACGAATTTTGTCTTGAATCCATACACATTGTTAGCAAGAATAATGATGAGCAAAAGCTAAAAAAAGCTAAAAAATTGTAGACTTTTTACTAAAATAATTTAGTAAGCTATGAATTTTGATTTAGGCCATGTCCATTTTAACTCTATTTTGTGTTGTCAAAGATAAGATAAGTTACTTTCAGTCACTATAAGTTACTTTCAGTCACTATAAGTTACTTTCAATCACTATAAGTTAATATATAAGTTAAGTTAAGTTAAGTTACTTTCAACATACCATCATCATCATACCATCATGTCATCATCATCATACCATCATCATACCACCACCACCACATATCATATCATACCATCATCATATTACTATTCACAATCATAACATCATCATCATATTACTATTTATCATCATAACATCATCATCATCATACCATCATCATCATAATATTCATCATCATAGTACTATTCATCACCATCATCACAATCATCACCACCATCAATATATTACTATTCATTAACATCTTACTATTCATCAACATTATCACGACCATCATCATCAGTATATTATTATTCACCATCATCATATTACTATTCATCATCAGTATATTACTATTAATCATCATCAGTATATTACTAGTCATCATCATAATACTACTATTCATCACCATCATCATCATAATATTACTATTCATCATCAATTCATCATCAATAGTACTATTCATCATCAGTATATTACTATTCATCATCATCATATTACTATTCACAACCATCATCATCAGTATATTACTATTCATCATCATAATAGTACTATTCATCACCATCATCATATTACTATTCATCACCATCATCACAACCATCATCATCAGTATATTACTATTCATCATCATCAGTATATTACTATTCATCATCATCATATTACTATTCATACCATCATCACAACATCATCATCGTCAGAATATTACTATTCACAATTATCATCATATTACTATTCATCAGTCAATATAAGTTTCGGTTACTATTCATCAGTCACTATAAGTTACTTTCAGTTGCTATAAGTTACTTTCAGTCACTATAAGTTACTTTCAGTCACTATAAGTTACTTTCAGTTAAGATAAGATAAGACACTATAAGTTAGAGTTAAAGTGGACACACCCTTAGTAACTATGAATAATGATGAGCAAAAGCTAAAAAAAATTTTAGATACACGAAAGCTAAGTATTGGGCCAAGGCCCAACTAGTGTTTTGCACTTGCAAACATGCTTCTTTGGTTCTCACAAAGACATGGTGCCGAGAAGAATTTTCCCAAATTGACGTGTCTTCTCACATCGCAACACTCTCCAAACTCCCAATCGGCTATAATGTTAATGAGAGCAACTGATCGGCAACATGAATCAAATCTATCAACTGTGATTCTTAATTCAAATGCAGTTGCATAGACTACTCTGTCGCTTTTGACAATTGACAAACATGAACGCTCGTCGTCTTCATCTCTTGGGAAATTCGAGCTGCCGTTGATGGTAACTGATGATGGATGACATCATTCTGAAAGCAACGACCGGCGATGTCGAATCTCTCGATATTTTAAAAAGCAACACAAACAATAACTTATTCGGAGAGAACGAGATAAGAAGAGAATTGGCCCTCCTCCTTCGGAAGTCCATGGACGAAGATGATTGAGCAAAACACTACTGTTGGATCGTAGTGTTAGCAGTCTGCCAGACGGAAGTCATGAAGTGCTTTTCCGTCTGATGGTCAGATAGCAGCGCAAATAATTATGCAGGAAATTAAATGACTGAAAATAATTAAGCACGAATATAGAGTGGAAACCTTATCACAACAATGATAAGGAAAAACTACTACCTTTCAGATTGCTCTGAATGGATTTGCGAAACCGATTACTTTATATTCCGATATACTTGTAGGGTTTACAAACTAGGTCTATTATCCAGACTCTATTTGATGACCTCTACTCAATCCGACAAAGTAATCGTTTCGTTACTCAAACCTCCGTGTGTGCGACTTCAACAACCTTGCTCCTTGAATCCAGTCGCTCCAGGAACGCCACGCCTCAGTGCGTGTAATGCTGGCGGTGCTACTCCTCGTATGCAAACACTTGAATCTCCCAAAAACAGACGCACCTCTCTTCTGAGATTCCTTTACCTTATATATGCTTTGAGCTCGCCTCGTCGTCCCAGCTCAACAGTCACATGACCAGCTTTCAAGGCCCTTCAGATTTGTAATGAATTCTTTCTTTAATGGATTTCAGCATTAACTCGCCCTTTCCATATCTGCCCTGCAGATATTCCAATATTTAATGCTTTTCTATTAGTCTTCAATATATTGTCTTGAATTCAATCAGCAATCAATCTGCCATCAATATTTGCTTCAATCTGTCTTCAATATATTGTCTTGAATTCAATCAGCAATCAATCTGCCATCAATATTTGCTTCAATCTGTCTTCAATATATTATCCTTAATTCAATCAGTAATCAATCCTTGTGATTAAGTCTGCCATCAATTTGCTTCAATCAGCAATTAATACTTGCCATCAATTTTCTTCAATCAGCAATTATAATCTCTTCAATCAGATCCGTGAGTTCTCAATTTGACATCTTCATGGGTCTTGAAACTTTGTTCGATATCTCAGTTCATATCTTCATGGATCTTCATACTTCAATTAATGCGCAACACTTGCACCATTAAATATGATCATGAATTTCTGCACACTTAGACAACACATAAGCTAAGTGTTTGTAATCATCAAAACCAAAGGATTCCAACAACTTCCCCCTTTTTGATGATGACAAACACTTCTTCAAAAGATAAGAAATTCATGACATGGTATTCTTAACTATCTTAAGTCTAGCAGACAGATATCACACACATCAGATAGATATCTTCAATTAATTTTAGTTAGGCAGACAGATTCAGCAGACAGATCTACTATCGCTTAACAGTTCCACCTTAGATGGACATCTAGTTTGATTTTCAGTAGTGACTTCCCCCTCAAGTAATGCACTCATGTTCTCTTCCCCCTTTTGGCATCATAAAAAAGAATGCAATGAAAGATAGCCATGTAATAGAATGAAACTGCATACTTGATTAATAACGAGCAAAAGTCCCCTAGAGGGAACACACACAGCACACTGAAAATTCAAGTACTATCAGGCAGACACAGAACATGACACCAAAGAAAGATTATCAAAGAAAATGGCAGATGTGGCGGGGATAGCAAGGAGGGGGTAACCATGAGACAGTTCCAGAGTTAACCACGGAGCACGGTCTTCAACTGGTCAACCACCTCAGTGGCCACAGATCTTAGCTGACTATTAAGCTCCTTCAGCTCCTCCTTGATCTGAATTCAATGCCCCAGATTCACATCTGCAGAATCCTCAACTCCCTTCGACAGAGCTGGCAATGTCTCAAGAATAGCAACTTTGCTCCTCAGGTCCTTCACCCAGTCAACTTTTGACTGATAGATGTCAAGATTCTGCCTTTGCTTCTCTTCTTTATATTGTGAGAAACCCTAGAAATTTCTTTTTCAATTTCTGAATTCCAATCGGCATCCTTGAATCTCGCAAGATTTAATTTTCAACTTCTAAAAGAAACTGCACATTTAATTCTCCTTACAAAACCAGAATTAGGCAATAGTTAAACCTCCACGTTCAACTCCCAAATTTTGAATTCACTCCACAGTTTTCTGCCACATGGTCATCTGTGGGTATTTAAAACCCTAATTGCTTCAGATTTTTCAAAATCGAGACCTTGCTATTTTTCCACGCCATAAAGAGCATCAGCCATTATGTCTGAAGCGTCTTAGTGATGATGACTGTGCTGCAGACACAACTTTTGCTTTTCACCATACGGGTCATTCTAATCGTCATCAAGTATCACTTTTAACTTCTTTTCTTACTGGCAGCCACTAACCCTCCAAACGGCACTTACCAACACTCCATCTGATTGAACCAGCCATAATCCATCTGATGGAACCAGTCTGAACCAATGCTGAGTTAACCCCGGTTTTGTCTCATGGTTTTCACAAGGTTTGGGTGTGGTGCGCTAGGTTTACCCAAATGGTACAATAAAACACCACACATTCAAGAATAAAAATTCACCAAATCATGACAAAGAAATTTCATGTAGTGTGGAGAAAACCAAAAAAAGTTTTAACATCAACGGGCTAAACATTTATTCTCCACACATAAGAGGCTAGGGTTAGTCTTAGAGTACTTCCACGGCTTATATTGTGGGTTCAAATTTGGAAGTCTCTTTAGGGCTACAAAGAATTATGTGTCATGCTCATGATATTTGCTAGCTAGTAATCTCATTTAGCATGCATGCAATGGTGGCCTCATAGAACAATTTTCACACAATTATCAACTACATACGCAGTACTTCCACACATGGTAGCTTAACATGCAGACTAGTCTAGCCAATCATCGAGGAAATTCAATCATAGAGTGCAGACTATGCAAGGGAAGTCATACCTAGTTCAAGCCTTAGCTTCTCGTAGGGTTCCCTGTGTAATGTTGTCGTAAAGATGTATGCAATCTGCTCCTCGGTTCTGTAATATTCCATAGCTATGGTACCTTTCTCTACACAGTCACGTAGGAAGTGATATCTAATCTCTATGTGCTTAGTTCATGAAAACTGTACTGGATTTCTAGATATATTGATAGCACTAGTGTTATCACATAGAATGGAAGCACAATTAACAGAAACACCATAATCACTTAGCTGTTGTTTGACCCATAGCAGTTGTGCGCAGCAAGCGGCAGCTGCAATATACTCAGCCTCTGCGGTGGATAGGGCAATGGAAGACTGCTTCTTTGACCCCCATGATATCAAGTGATGAGCCGTATTTATACGACTCATCGAGTCGTTAATTCCCACCATTTCATTCACTTTATTATGCGAACAGTTACTTTTTAGTGTTGTTTCGTATTTCAGGTGATTTGGAAGCCCTAGGAGGAAACACGCTTAAAAGACGGCATTTTCATGCCAGAAACATCGCAGTGGAAGAACGGAGCCAAAGGAGGGTCGTGAACAGTACTCCGGCGTGAATAGTAATTCCGACATGAATAGTGATTTCGGGGCCGTGAACAGTAACTTCGGAAAAAGAAAGTCCAAGCCCTAAATCCAGCAGCCGGCCCATTCTACATTGTGATATTAGGGCAACATTCAAATGCTAGGGTTTCGGAAGGTTCCAAGAAGATCAAAGGGTTTCCAAGAAGATCAAAGGGTTTCCAAGAAGATCAAAGGGTTTCTCAAACCCTATATAAGGAGGAGTCCACAAGCATCTCATCATCCCTCATTCCACATTCAGCCGTGTGCCCTAGCTCTCCTCATTCTTCCGCCACTTCAGCCGCCCTTCTCAGCCTTGTCACGGCAGTACATCAGCCATACACGGCCAGCCTTACTCCATTCGGTTTTGTAGTGAAGTACTTATTTCATCCCCTTTTATTATTTGCATTTGTTTCATTATGATCATGTGTAACTAAACCTTCTATTCGGGTTAGGGTTAATATATTGTGACTATGTTTTTTAGACTTGGATCTTTAATGCTATATTCTATGTTTTACTAATTCTCGTACATGAATTCAATGAAATATTGTTAGACTGGACGTATACTTTGTCGTGAAATCTAGTTGCGCATATTTCTACATTAATCATCTATCTAATACTTTGTCGTTTAGATAGATAGTACAACTAGGGCAATTAACACCTTTTTCGGGTTAATTAAACCTAGGGGAATTAGGTCGTGGCGTAACACCTTTGTCGGGTTACTTGGGAAATCACCTTTGTCGGGACAACCACACGTAAAACACGAATTGAATATTTAGAAGTCTATGATAAAACAAGTCACAATCAAACCCTAATCTGAATACTTCTCTCTGATATTTACAACCTTGCAATTTTCGATTATTTCACTAACCGTTACTCTCATTCTAGTTTCTTGTTTTTCTCCATTACAGAACAAAGTAGTAGCTATCTAGCTCCCTTGGGTTCGACCCTTGCTTGCCATTGTGCTAACCCACAGTTCAGGACAAGGAAATTATAAATTGTTTTTGCACAGGTACGACGACAGCCTGTTCAAAATGGCGCCGCTGCCGGGGAGCTAAGCACGGTGAAACTTTTGTTCTTCTTTTATTTTTCATTTATTTTTCTTCTTGCTATTTCGAAATTTGTTACTCGGTGAATTCATATTCAACTGTTCGAGATTTTGTTTTCCATTCTATTCGATTTCCGTTTTCTAGCTCTCAGAGGGTTCTGTCACCAAGACTTACGAGTCTAAGGATTTTGGGTTTTAAGTGGGACCGCTGTGACCCCTCCAATCTCCTGGGGACCCTTTGTTGCTAGTCTGTCTTTGTTATTTCGGTGTTTGCTATCTCGGTGTCTGTTACTCTCGTAACATGCCTCACGCAGGTAGTAGTGTTGGTCACAACAGTCACAGCAGTCACAACAGTCACGTTAACGAAGAAGTTAACCAGAATGTTAAAGTACAACATGGCGAAATCAGGGGGGCTATCCCTGATCAGTTTCAACAGTTCCAACAACAACAACAACCTCAAAACCAACAACAACCTCAAAACCAATAACAACCCCAACCACAGTACCCACAATACCCTCAGTACCCACCATATCAACAATATCCTCCACCACCATATCCACAGTACCCACAACCACTCTATCCTCAGTATCCACAACCATATCCACCACTTTAATACCTTCCACAACCACCACTACAACACCCACCACAAGCCCCACGTAGACAAGCAGTTGTGGATGATGAGGACGAATATGAAGGACCCACTATGGGCGAGCTCTCGGTTCCTAGCTTCAGAGACCAGTCATGGCCAATTTACGAAGGACCAGACATCGCAGCCATCACGGTCAGTACAACGGTCATTCACAATCTGCCCAAGTTCTCAGGATCCAAAGGAGAGTCGGCCCAGTCTCACTTGACGCGTTTCCACGGGATATGCTTGAACCTCAGGCCACACGGAGTAGAGGTGGATGACTTCAAACTGAAGGCATTCTACTTCTCACTGCAAGAAGTAGCTACAGATTGGTTCCTAGATTTACCCTCAGGCAGTGTTCACACATGGGAACAGATGCAGAAGCACTTCATCAGCAAGTACTATCCGGCAGGGCGTGCAGCGCAAGTCCGGAGACAGTTGCAAGAGCTGAAGCAAGGCCCTCACGAGATCATGTACGAGTACGTGGAGAAATTTCTTGCCTTGGAGAAGAGTTGCTGCAATCTGGAGCTCTCGGAGAAATTAGTCGTAGAATATATGCTGGATGGACTTCGCAAGATGGACAGGAAGTTACTAGAGGCCTCAGCTGGAGGCCAACTCATGAACATGACGCCAGCCAGAGTGAAGCAGAAGATCATATCAGTGGCAGAGGGTGAGCGATTTCAGGATGAGACCATGAAGGAGGACGAGTATGCCCGAACAAAGAATGGGTCAACAGTTGAGCCTTCTATCAGTGCTGTATTCGCCGAACTCAAGGAGATGAGAGAGCTGATGAAGCATGTCCGAAGGACACCAGTCCAGGCCAAGCCATGTGAGTTCTGTACATCCACAGAACACAAGACGGACGAGTGCCCTACCTTACAGACAGACGTCCAAGCTGATGTGAATGCAGTGGGCAATTATCAGAGTTATGGCAACCAACCAGGCCCAGTCAAGCAGTATGGCGCAGCAGCACCTAATCAAGGCGCCTGGAGGAACAACTATCAGCAAAATCAGACTCAGCAAGCACGACCGAATGTGCCTCAGCAGAATCAGCAGACTCAGCAGCCGTACAGACATCCTAACAGTCAGTACCAGTAGAATGCACCGGGGCAGTACCAGCAGAAAGGGCCAAACACTTATCAGGCAGGTCCGAGCAACCAAGGCCCCAGCAAGTCGCTAGAGGACATAGTGAGAGATCTGGCAGCTAGCACCCAGCGGACAGATACTACCCTGAACCAGTACATGGCTAAAACCGACGGAGCGCTAGCTGACATTCAGAGGCAATTAGGGCAGATGTCCACAACTCTCTCCAGGCTTGACGACAGCATAGGACGGCTCCCCTCACAGACAGTTCAGAATCCGAAGGGGAACGTCAGCCAAGTAGAAGTAGTAGCTGTGGATGCAGCATTCGAGGAGACCACCGAACCAACAAAGGAAGAACCGGCCCTTACAGCCAAGGACGCCGACATTCACTGTTTCTCTTATGCTATGCAGGTAGTTGCTCCAGAAAGCCAGATGACTGAGAAAGCTGAACCAGAGCTGAGAATGGTGGTCAAGCCTACACAGAACGACCAAATAACGATGCACTCACCCACTGCGAGCCAGGAGACACCTTCAGGAAAGAGTAAGGACCCAGGGGCCTTCACGGTTACCTGTGGTATCGGTAAGACCCAAATACCTCACTGTTTAATAGATTTGGGTGCCGCTATCAATGTTATGCCTTACTCGTTATATTGCTTGCTTGATCTTGGACCATTGAAGCCGCCCAGGCTGTCTATTGAATTAGGGGATAGGTCCTGTGTTCGCCCCACTGGTTTACTTGAAGATCTAACCCTCCGTGTAGGAGATCTTGCTGTGCCTGCAGATTTCTATGTCTTGCAGATGGAGGAATCCAGGAAAGGCGAACCACCAGGGCTCATTTTAGGACATCCATTCCTCCACACCACCCAAACCCAGATTGACATGGGCATAGGCTCATTGTCACTATCATTCGGTGGAAAGGAAGCTGACTTCTACGTCTATGAGGATGCGAACCGCCCATACACAAGGAAACCGCCAGACATTGTGCACACATCAGAGTATGACACCCTAGTTCCAGACCCACCAGAGTAGGCTATACAGACTACCAGGCCAGCGGCTATGGCCGAGACATCCTCATCTTCTCGGGAATATGTGAAGAAGAAACCGCCAGATCATTGGAGAGCAGAACCGAGTGAACAGCCAGGTGAGCACGTTGGGCGAACTGAAGGAGAAGCTGAGAAGAAGTATGACCTCACACGCCCATGGGATCCTAACTTGTGATCCCTAAAGAGGTACTGTCGAGCCAACGACGTTAAACAAAGGCGCTCGCAGGGAGGCAGCCCTGCACGGTTTGCACTGCATTTTATTTATTTACCATGTTTATTTATGAGTCTTATTTGTCACATTGTACCTTGGAAAGGATTTGGTTTCATTTTGTAGGGATTGGACTTAGTCGGCCGGAAAATTCACTTGCGAGCTACGCATTTTGCACTCTACGCTACGCATTTTAGCACCAGACGAGTCCGGGTCGCGTCCCATTGAGACCGGACTTGGCCCGAGTTCAGCCGACCACGTCTACACCCCAGGGGAGTCTTGCTCTACCCTTCTCCTTTCCTTATCTATTAATTGCATGCATTTGTGTCTAGATTTGAGTCGTGCCGTGAGGACACGGCTCATTTCAAAAGTGTGGGGTGGGAAAGTCAGTTATGAGTCAGTTATCGAGTCAGCATGCCCACCACACAGAGTCAGCACGTTTCAGAGTCATTTTTAAATTTTTTTGTACATGATTACTTCACTATTTCCTAGACTTGCAGTAATGGATCATGATTAGGTGAAATAGATAGAGCCGATTACATGCATGTCTTTGGTGAAACTTGATTTGTGCGACTAACATGTGATCTTTAAAATCATTGCGTGCCTTTGTTAGTTGAGATAAACAGGGATGTGGAGTTGATAACAATGCCCTAGAGAGACTTGACAGATCATTCAGAGACCGGACTCAGGATATATGGTTATGTGGAGCTCGTGGAGGCTAGCACTTCGAGGCAACATAGTACGAGTCTGCTCCGCTACTGCGGTACCTTTGCGGTTGGTCGGGACGGGAATACTTCACACCGTCCAAGCTCTAGTCCAAGTAGCCGAGAAAATAGGCAAGCGACCCTTGACTTGACCCGTGTCGAAAGGACGAGGATGAGTAAGAGCAGGAAGGTTTCTAATCCGAGTAACCGGGAAAATAGACGAGCGACCCTCGGCTTGACTCGCGTCAAAAGGAGAAGGAACCACGGTTCAAGCAAATCACAATCCGCACTACAAAGCAACAAATCCACAAACCATCGTGATAATCCACACGTCTCATGTGACAGCATCATTGAAATCCCAAATCAGATGACACTATAGCTGGCCGAATAACACTCAACACTTTGAAGCTCGAATCAATCACGTGCAAGAAAAAGCGGCAAAGCATAACCATATAGCAGCGAGTTCGAGTCCGAGAATGAGGGTTCATGGGTCTAAACAGGGCTATCTCCAGATACATCCGAATTGATTTGCATCTCGACTTCAAAGGTAATACGTATCTTTAGCCCTTGTTTTCGCACAATGATATTAGTAGCAAGCATGCATAACAGGTAGGATCTATAGTAGCCAAGTCATGTCCATGTAGCTCGTCTAGGATGACCGAAGCATTGTGATGTTTACATTAGTCGTTCCTCTTATGACCTTGTTCTTGTTCGGGACTAACAAGTTTAAGTGTGGGGTGGTTTGATGAGCCGTATTTATACGACTCATCGAGTCGTTAATTCCCACCATTTCATTCACTTTATTATGCGAACAGTTACTTTTTAGTGTTGTTTCGTATTTCAGGTGATTTGGAAGCCCTAGGAGGAAACACGCTTAAAAGACGGCATTTTCATGCCAGAAACATCGCAGTGGAAGAACGGAGCCAAAGGAGGGTCGTGAACAGTACTCCGGCATGAATAGTAATTCCGGTGTGAATAGTAATTCCGCACGTGAATAGTGATTTCGGGCCGTGACACAGTAACTTCGGAAAAAGAAAGTCCAAGCCCTAAATCCAGCAGCCGACCCATTCTACATTGTGATATTAGGGCAACATTCAAATGCTAGGGTTTCGGAAGGTTCCAAGAAGATCAAAGGGTTTCCAAGAAGATCAAAGGGTTTCTCAAACCCTATATAAGGAGGAGTCCACAAGCATCTCATCATCCCTCATTCCACATTCAGCCGTGTGCCCTAGCTCTCCTCATTCTTCCGCCACTTCAGCCGCCCTTCTCAGCCTTGTCATACACGGCCAGCCTTACTCCATTCGGTTTTGTAGTGAAGTACTTATTTCATCCCCTTTTATTATTTGCATTTGTTTCATTATGATCATGTGTAACTAAACCTTCTATTCGGGTTAGGGTTAATATATTGTGACTATGTTTTTTAGACTTGGATCTTTAATGCTATATTCTATGTTTTACTAATTCTCGTACATGAATTCCATGAAATATTGTTAGACTGGACGTATACTTTGTCGTGAAATCTAGTTGCGCATATTTCTACATTAATCATCTATCTAATACTTTGTCGTTTAGATAGATAGTACAACTAGGGCAATTAACACCTTTGTCGGGTTAATTAAACCTAGGGGAATTAGGTCGTGGCGTAACACCTTTGTCGGGTTACTTGGGAAATCACCTTTGTCGGGACAACCACACGTAAAACACGAATTGAATATTTAGAAGTCTATGATAAAACAAGTCACAATCAAACCCTAATCTGAATACTTCTCTCTGATATTTACAACCTTGCAATTTTCGATTATTTCACTAACCGTTACTCTCATTCTAGTTTCTTGTTTTTCTCCATTACAGAACAAAGTAGTAGCTATCTAGCTCCCTTGGGTTCGACCCTTGCTTGCCATTGTGCTAACCCACAGTTCAGGACAAGGAAATTATAAATTGTTTTTGCACAGGTACGACGACAGCCTGTTCATCAAGCATGGTCCAAGGAATTGTGCCATCCCTGACGTGGATTTCCTGTCTGTCTTGCATCCTGCATAGTCAGCATCTGTGTAGGCCGTCAGAGTAAGTCTCCTCCCATCGGATAGAATAGGCACAGATCGTCCATCCCTTTCAGGTACCTCAAAATCCTCTTCACGGCTTTGACATGAGTTTCTCTAGGATCTGCCTGAAATCTGGCACATAGACATACACTAAATAAGATGTCAGGTCTACTAGCTGTGAGATACAAGAGTGAACCTATCATCCCCTGTAGAGAGTCAGATCCACTCGTAGGGAGGACTCATCCTTTGCTAGGGAGTCATTGGGGGACATAGGTGTAGCGCATGTTTTTGCGGACTTCACCCCAAACTTCTTTAGGATTTCTCTCACGTATTTCTGCTGATGGATTCGAGTTCCATCTTCCCCTTGTGCTACTTGAAGTCCTAGAAAGTACTTCAATTTCCCCACCATGCTCATCTCGAATTCGCTTGTCATCAGATCTGTGAACTTTTTAACAAGTCTAGGGTTAGTTGAACCAAAGATAATATCATCAACATATACCTGAACCACTAGAGTGTCCGTCCCTTCCTTCAGGAGGAAGAGAGTCTTGTCCACCTCTCCTCTGACGTATCCATGTGACAGAAGAAATAGAGATAGTCTCTCGTACCAGGCGTGGGGTGCTTGCTTTAGACCATACAAAGCCTTGTCCAGGATGTACACATGATTGGGATAATCTCTATCTTCGAAACCTGGAGTTTGGCTTACATACACTTCTTCCTTTAAGACTCCATTCAGAAGTGCTGTCTTTACGTCCATCTGTTCCTGGGAGGTGTAGCACTAAAAATCACCCAGTCTGGCTGGCCGATGAACCGTTCGTCCATATCGTGTGGTTCTGAGTTCCCTCTCAGGGTTGGCAGGGGTAGGAGCAGCATAAACTTGTCCGTCAGCTGGATCGTCTACCTCTGCAGTGACTTCATCGTTGACTTCCACCACAGGGACATAATCGACTTGTCCATCCGCTGGATCAGCTATCTCAGCATTCTCCACTTGATCATCTGGTTGTGCATTGTCTACATGATGCACGCTTTCCTCAACTTGCTCTAGCCTCAAGTAATAGACTTTGGGCTTTTCTATGACTAGTGTATCCGATGAACACTCCTTCACTCCGTGCATCAAACTTTCCCAAGTTCTCCTTCCCATTATTGTGGACAAAACACCTGCAACCAAATACCTGCTCAAATGCGCTTTCCACCTTGGGTAAGCCGTCTACCAGTTCCTTCTGATGGAGTATGTGCAGTAGCCTCATACTTGCATGCCCAAACTTCCTGTGCCATAGGGTGGATCCTTCTGCAATACTCGATAGATACAGTTCTTCCTCAGGGATGAAATCTGGATCAATGGTGCAAATTTTGTTCACACGGATTCCTTTCAGAACTGTCTTCCCTGTCTCATTAAACCTCACATGACAAACATTAGAGTTGAATATAACTTGATTTTTACGATGTTGACATAATTGAGACAGACTTATCAGTTTATATTTCAAGTTTTCAACTACACTTACCTGCCTGATTCGGATAGTATCCGAAATTCTTACCTCTCCTATTACTACCACGTTTCCTTTGCTTTTATTTCCGAAGTCTATGCCTTCTCCAGAGTGTTTATGGAGCGAGTCGAACCATCTTGGATTCCCTATCATATGCTTTGAGCAGCCACTATCTAGGTAACAAGGACGGGACCTCACTCCTTCCTGCAAGGAAAAGATCAGTTTTTCCGAACCCAGACAAGCTTGGGCTTACTGGGTTTAGGAATAAATTTAGCTACAGGAACTGAATAAGAGAGATGATGTGCATCATAGTTAGTTAAGTCAATCTTTCTCCTAGGTGTGTTCCTCGGTCTGCCAGAAACAACTGGATCATAGTGGGGGCGGAAGTGACCAACTCTGCCTTCCTTCCTGAAAGTATTGACCTTTCTTTGATAACTGGCTTCCGGATAGTGGTCTTGGGTGTCCAGCCAGTTGCTGTTCCTTTCATATGTCTCCTTTAGTCTTGGACATTCAGATCTGTAGTGCCCAGAATGTCCACATTGCCAGCAAACTCTATGGCTTGGAAGAGCAACATATTTGCTTCTGCCAGGTGGAACGGACCTCTTGTTCTTCCTTGCCTGGAAGTCAATTGTTGGAGGCTTGCGGCTCAAATTCTGCCTTTGCCAGATTTCATAAGCTATCCTAGCCTTATGAGGGACTGAGTCAGTATCATAGAAGTGACGTCCATCCTGTGGACTGGCTTCCCTTCTCGCCTGCCTCGTAGCCTGAGGCCTTCCTTTCTGGTGTGAGCTTTCACCTGGTTCTGTCATTTCTTCTTTTCCTTTGGCGGCTTTCTTCTTTACTGCCTCTTCCTCTTCATATCCAAGTCCTGGTCTAACAAACCTCTTCTTGAGATCCCTCTTTTCTTTGTTAGCCCTCTCAGCTCCAGCTCACGGAGCCATTCTTCTTTCCTTATAGACTCTTCGCGTCTAAGGTCAACGACTGTCTGAAGGAGTTCCTCATGGTTTTGTTTGAGATTGATCAGCTCTTCTTCCAGCTCCTCAGCCTTTGATTTGAAGTCAACAAACTCAGTGTTTCCGATCGTCATACGTTTCAGTTCATCACTTAGCTCATTGATCTGTTTCTCCCTTCCTTTGCAGGAACGGCATTTACACACATGCTCTGCCATCTCTTTCTCAAGGCACATGGCTTTGGTTGACCAGAGACGGTTTTCCTCAATGTCATCGTGATGTTCATGTTCCATTTCTGCCAGTCTGTCCTCCAGATATTGGTTTTTGGCTAAGACTTTGGCTATGGTTTCTGCAAGATCAGATTCAGAAAAAACTTTATCAACAAAGGAATTAGTTTCCATTACCTCAGTGGATGTGGAGTGAGCTATTAAGCAGGCTTCCTTGGAATGCTTTCCATCATCGCTATCTCCATCCGAGTCTCCCTATGCAGCAAACAGAGCGTGAGCTGGCTTTGGAGCGGGTGGCTCAGCCTGAGCTGGCTTTGGGGCCGGTGGTTCCCCTTTCTTTTTGCTACGGCAATCTTTGGATAGATTTCCCTTCTTCTGGCAGTGGTAGCATGTTCTATCCCCCCTTTCTCCTGGGTTCCCCCTGTTTCCACTTGATGTAGACTCTTTGTTCCATCTGGCGGAATTACCACGACTTCCTCCTGTTCTGAAGTTTCTTCCACCTTTGCCGAAACCAACCATCGCAAGGGCTTTTGTTAATACAGCTATGTCTTCGTCTTCCCCCTTTGGTGTCTCATTACCTTGTGCACGATCGAGGGCCTTTTCAACCTTCAAGGCAATGGCCTGGGACTTATCAGTCTGTCTCCTGGCCATCTTCCTTTCCACGATTCCCGCCTGACTCTGAAGGTTGGCCACCAGCTCTTCTAGAGTAGTGTCTTTGATGCCCTTCTAAGCTTGCAGTGCTAATGTCACTTGATCCCATTTGGAATTCAGGGCTTGCATAACTGGTGTGTGATTTTCCATTCAGGGAGCTTCTCGTTCAGGTATTCCAGCTGTCCAACTATGACTTGGAACCTGGTGTAGAAATCTTCCAGATATTCATCCTTCATCTGCATGACTGTCTCGTAGTCCTTTGTGGCAGCTAGGATCCTGTTTCTTTTGATGTCTTCGTTTCCACCATACAGTCTCACAAGTCCGTCATACATCTCTTTAGCAGTTTTGTACATTGCAACCATGATTTGATCTCCGGGAGAAAGAGCCATATAGAGAACTTTCTTTGCCCTGGCATTCTTCTCGAGCTTTTTGTAGTCCTCGTCAGTGTACTTATCCTTGGTTTTCTCCACTAGTTTTGCAGCATTTGTTGTGTCCAGTGGGATGACAAGAGGACCTGTCTCGAATATGCTCCAGAGCTGTCCATCCAGCGAGCAGACATGAGCCTCAAACTGGTCTTGCCACCAGTCAAACTGTCCAGGCTTCAGCAGCGGCGGTTTCCAGAACGAATCGTTGATCGACGACATATTTTTCCTGCAATGCTAACAAACAAATCTAGAGTCCCGGCTCTGATACCACATGTTGGATCGTAGTGTTAGTAGTCTGTCAGACGGAAGTCACGAAGTGCTTTTCCGTCTGATGGTTAGATAGCAGCGGAAATAATTATGCAGGAAATTAAATGACTGAAAATAATTACGCACGAATATAGAGTGGAAACCTTATCACAACAATGATAAGGAAAAACCACTACCTTTCAGATTGCTCTGAAAGGATTAGCGAAACCGATTACTTTATATTCCGATATACTTGTAAGGTTTACAAACTAGGTCTATTATCCAGACTCTATTTGATGACCTCTACTCAATCCGACAAAGTAATCGTTTCGTTACTCAAACCTCCGTGTGTGCGACTTCAGCAACCTTGCTCCTTGAATCCAGTCGCTTCGTTCTTCCCAAGAGAACGTCACGGCTCAGTGCGTGTAATGACGGCGGTGCTACTCCTCGTATGCAAACACTTGAATCTCTCAAAAACAGCCGCACCTCTCTTCTGAGATTCCTTTACCTTATATATGCTTTGAGCTTGCCTCGTCGTCCCAGCTCAACAGTCACAAGACCAGCTTTCAAGGCCCTTCAGATTTGTAATGAATTCTTTCTTTAATGGATTTCAGCATTAACTCGCCCTTTCCATATCTGCACTGCAGATATTCCAATATTTAATGCTTTTCGATTAGTCTTCAATATATTGTCTTGAATTCAATCAGCAATCAATCAGCCATCAATATTTGCTTCAATCTGTCTTCAATATATTGTTTTGAATTCAATCAGCAATCAATCTGCCATCAATATTTGCTTCAATCTGTCTTCAATATATTATCCTTAATTCAATCAGTAATCAATCCTTGTGATTAAGTCTGCCATCAATTTGCTTCAATCAGCAATTAATACTTGCCATCAATTTTCTTCAATCAGCAATTATAATCTCTTCAATCAGATCCGTGAGTTCTCAATTTGACATCTTCATGGGTCTTGAAACTTTGTTCGATATCTCAATTCATATCTTCATGGATCTTCATACTTTAATTAATGCGCAACACTTGCACCATTAAATATGATCATGAATTTCTGCACACTTAGACAACACATAAGCTAAGTGTTTGTAATCATCAAAACCAAAGGGTTCCAACAACTACGTCGATTGATTGAATTCGTAGTGATTTGTAGGTTTAGAGATTAGGTCGAGGTATTTGACGACAAAATTTGCTTTAATTTTGGTCATTGATGTATTAGGATGGAGGGATGAGATCATTTCTCACCTAAAGAAGTCTTCCAATTGGATCCTAACTCGTTCTTGATTTGGTCATTACGACGGATAAAATTAAATTATAAATTATATCTCGTTTATGCTTAATTTTTCGAACTCTTACTTTCAACCTGACATATGAAATATCGTTCGTTCAGTTTTCAAGAATCCATTTCGTGAACACATGTTATCCCCATTTCCCTTATATATTTTCATTAAATTCTTTCGAAGGTACTATGGTATATTTATCTTTACAGTCAAACCAAACAATTGCTCATTGCCGCTTAAATTCTTCTTTTACTTCCTGCCTACCGTTCCTATTTTCTGGATTCGATTTGCATCACTTTCTATGGATTTTGAAATTGGATTGTGATTGTTGATTTGTCATTCTGCATTCGAGATGATGACGACTTCACCTCCACCGTACTGGATCGGTTCCCCACTTACTGTACCATATGAACATTAAACGTACCATATCAAGTTTTATTTATTTATTAAATGAATGTTAATAATAAAATGATTTTTTTGCATATGAACCTTAAATATACCATATGAACTTTTTCAAAACTACATGAATCTGAATCATATAAAATGAGAGTTCCGTTAAAAATGAATTCATTTTTATTGAAGGAGGTTCGAACCTTTCTTTTTTCATCAAAGGTACCTTAAACGCATCATCCAAACTTTTATTATATTAAAAGAACATGGATTATATAAAATGAACATTCCGTAAAAAAAATGAACTTTCTTTCACCTAACAAACCTTAACTGTACCATATGAACTTTTATAATATTAAATAAACATGAATTATTTTAAATCAACGTTCCGTCACCGGTGGATCGTTTTTTCACCATACAAACCTTAAATGGACATTATTGTTATAATTACCTTTGAAAATATGGAGAACTTTTGAGACAAATTAGAACTCGAATGCACTGCAATATTATTGAAGATTTAGAGTGAAGGAGGAGGTGAAGGTGTGAAATTTTCCTTCGCCCCGAACCTCCTATTTATACTACAAGGTTAAGAACACATTCCGCATTTCTCTCAAATGCATATTATTTTCTTTGGTGTGGGCCCCACATGTGGGACCCACATGCCAAGTTTTTCTTTGATGTTGCAGACCACATTTATAACACTCCCCCTGGGATGCACATCAAGCGTTTTAGGCTGCCTCGTTAAAAACCTTAGTTGGAAAAACCCATTGGGATAAAAACCAACTTAAGGGAAAAAGAGTGCAGCGACGCGAAGCTCCCCCTCATATTGGCGTGCGTGATGTTCTCATAAATTTTGCAGCTTCCGCATTCCTATGTCGTTGACATGTTTTCGGAATGTTGAGGTAGGGAGAGCCTTTGTAAAAAGATCTGCTGAGTTTTCATCAGAACGAACATATTGTATGCTGATAACATTGTTCTTTTCCAGCTCTTGGGTAAATGAAAAGAACTTCGGAGGGATATGCTTTGTTCTGTCACTTTTAATAAATCCTTCCTTCATTTGAGCAACACATGCAGCATTATCCTCATAAAGTGTGATTGGACTATTTGCTGGTAGAAGACCGCTTGTAGTTCTGATATGTTGTGTCATGGATCTCAGCCACACACATTCACGACTTGCTTCGTGTAATGCGATGATCTCAGCATGGTTTGATGATGTTGCAACGAGTGTCTGTTTCTGAGAACGCCAAGAGATTGCAGTTCCTCCACATGTAAATACATAGCCAGTCTGGGACTTCGCTTTATGTGGATCTGACAAGTAACCTGCATCTGCATAACCAATCAAAACTGGTTTTGTATTGTTAGGATAAAATAATCCTAAGTCAATCGTTCCTTGAAGATAACGAAGCACATGCTTGATTCCATTCCAGTGTCTTTTGGTAGGAGCTGAGCTAAACCTGGCTAATAAATTAACAGCAAAAGCTATGTCAGGTCGAGTACAATTAGTAAGGTACATAAGAGCTCCAATCGCACTGAAATATGGTACTTCTTGACCAAGAATCTCTTCAGATTCTTCACATGGACGAAATGGATCTTTGTCTACATCAAGGGATCTAACGACCATTGGGGTACTTAATGGATTTGATTTATCCATATTGAATCTCTTGATTATCTTTCTCGTGTAATTTGATTGATGCACAAGTATTCCACTTTGCATATGCTCAATCTGTAATCCGAGACAATATCCCGTTCTCCCAAGGTCTTTCATTTCAAATTCCCTTTTCAAGTAAGAGATTACTTCATGAATCTCTTCATTCGTTCCAATGATATTCAAATCATCGACATAGACAGCAATAATCACACACCCGGATGTTGTTTTCTTAATGAAAACGTAAGGGCAAAGAGGGTCATTGACATATCCCTTTTGCAACAGGTATTCACTTAACCGGTTGTACCACATGCGTCCGGATTGCTTTAACCCATATAAAGATCTTTCTAGTTTGACCAAATATCTTTCTCTGGGCATTGAACTTGATGCTGCAGGCATCTTGAATCCTTCAGGGATTTTCATGTAAATATTAGTATCAAGCGATCCGTATAGGTAAGCAGTAACAACATCCATGAGGTGCATATTCAATTTCTCATGAACTGCTAGACTTATCAAGTATCTAAACGTAATTCCATCCATGACAGGAGAATACGTTTCCTCAAAATCGATTCCATGCCTTTGAGAAAAACCTTGTGCAACAAGTCGAGCCTTGTATCTTGCAATTTCATTTTTCTCATTTCTTTTTCGTATGAAAACCCATTTGTATCCAACAGGTTTCACATCCTTAGGTGTGAGTACTATAGGCCCAAAGACTTTGCGTTTATTGAGCGAGTCTAGTTCAGTTTCAATGGCCTTTTTCCACTCAAACCAATCATGTCTATTTTTACACTCGGTAATAGACCGTGGTTCGGGATCACCATTATTTTCATCCATAATATCACATGCCAAATTATAAGAGAACGCATCATCAATGTTCTCTTTTTGGTTCCACAGTATGCCTGTATTAGCATAATTAATCGAAATTTCTCGATCCTTTTCATTTTGTATTTCTGTAGGAATACTTTCCTCCATCATAGTATCGATTTGCTTTTCTTCCCCTTTTCTTTTCCGAGGATTTTTATTTTTGGAACCGGGTGGCCTTCCACGCTTTAAGCGTGTTGTGATATCATGAGTGACTTTATTTTCCGGCTTCCCTTTTGGAATTTCAATTTGTACGGGAGCATTCTCAGCCGGTATGTGAGATTTAGTCACTCTCTTTGTGTCTGTAAATGCATCAGGAAGTTGATTTGCCATCTCTTGCAAATGTAAAATCCTTTGTACTCTACCTTCACAATCTTTTGTGTAAGGATCAAGATGCAATAATGTTGGTACAGACCAAGTAATTTCTTTCTCAAACTGTTTTCTTTCTCCCCCTAAAGGTGGGAAATTTTCCTCATCAAAATGGCAATCAGCAAAACGTGCTGTGCAAATATTTCCAGTTTGAGGTTCAAGATATTTAACAATAGATGGACTTTCGAAGCCTACATAAATGACAAGACTTCTCTGTGGTCCCATCTTTGTTCTTTGGGGTGGTGCAATAGGCACATAAATAGCACAACCAAAAATCCTTAGATGAGATATATTTGGCTCCTGACCGAATACAAGTTGTAGTGGGGAGTACTTATGATATGCACTCGGTCTGATGCGAATTAATGCCGCAGCATGTAATATTGCATGACCCCATACCGAAGTAGGTAGCATTGTTCTCATTACCAAAGGTCTAGCAATAAGCTGAAGGCGTTTGATCAGTGATTCGGCCAGACCATTCTGTGTATGGACATGAGCAACAGGATGCTCAACCGTAATCCCAACTGACATACAATAATCATCGAATGTCTGAGATGTGAATTCTCCGGCATTATCAAGTCTGATCTTCTTTATTGTATGATCAGGAAATTGAGCTCGTAATTTGATTATTTGAGCAAGCAATTTTGCAAATGCCATATTGCGGGTTGATAACAGACATACGTGTGACCATTTGCTAGAGGCATCTATCAATACTAAGAAGTATCGAAATGGTCCACATGGTGGGTGAATGGGCCCACATATATCACCTTGAATCCGTTCAAGAAACATAGGTGATTCTGCTTCAACCTTTCCCTGCGAAGGCCTTATGATCAACTTTCCTAGAGAACAAGCTTTGCATGGGAGAGCATTTCCTTGAGGGATCTTTTGATCCTTAAGTGAATGCCCTTGTGAATTTTCAAGTTTCTTCGCATCATAGTTGAACCAGGATGACCTAATCGGTCATGCCATGTGGTTATTGCTGAAGGCTTGATAACTACCATATTTGATTCAATTGCATTCAAATATGTATAATGCAATCCGGTAGGGAGCATTGGTAGTTTTTCTAAAACACATTTGGTTCCAGATTTATATGTTGTGGGCAACATATATTTCATGTTATTTTCCGTTATAGACTGAGTATCAAATCCATGAGAATATATATCATTGAAACTTAACAAGTTTCGTTTGGACTTTGGTGAAAATAAGGCATCATTTATCATAAACTTTGTACCATTTGGCAATGTGAAGTTTGCCTTGCCAATTCCCTCAACCAGGTCTGCAGGACCTGATATTGTATTCACAACTGTTTGTGATGGTTTTATCCTTGAAAAATATCTTTTATTTTTCAGGATAGTGTGCGTTGTCCCACAATCAAGTATGCAAATTTCTTCAATGTTAATCCCTTTGTTGGCTTGATGATTATCTTTATCCATGTTAAAACTTTGAAATAAAAACAAAGAATATGTTAAGAAAAGGTAATGGAATAAAACATAGTACAAGTTTATTTCAAATCTTAAAAGAAAAACATGCAGATAACATCGGACAACTTGGCTTCATTCCCAATAGGGGATTACATAGTCCCATTTTCTGTGTGCTCATTGGAGGTTTCACCCTGACTCACAAAGTCGGATGCATCAAAGTGGGTGGAGTCATTTATCGGGTTGTCAATGAAGTTGACTTCTTTCCCCTTCCCTTTTTCATATCTCTGATAGAGCTCGCATAAGTGCTTTGGAGCTCGACAGATTTTAGCTCAATGGCCTATGGTCCCGCATCTGAAACAAGCAGTTTCATGACCTTTCGAGGGGTTGGGGTCATTTTCCCTTTTGTAGGGATTCTCATGATTCCTCCCATCTTGATGGTTCTTGTGGACATATTTGGTGAACTTATAAGGTGAATTATGAAAATAACCACCTCGACCACGTCCTTGACCACGACCTCGACCTCGCCCACGCCCACGACCTCGGCTATGCCCTCGACCCTGAAGGTGGTCTCTATGTTCATTTCTGTTGAAACGAACAGCATTCGCTTCAGGGAATGCTTTTGAGCCAGTCGGGCGAGATTGATGGTTCCTAATGAGCAGCTCATTATTTTTCTCCGCGACGAGGAGACAAGCAATCAGTTCTGAATACGTTTGGAAACCCCGCACACGATATTGTTGTTGCAGGGTCACATTTGATGCATGGAATGTAGAAAAAGTCTTTTCCAGCATTTCCTCATCTGTTTTTTTATCTCCGCAAAACCTCAGATGGGTTACAATTTTGAACATTGCAGAGTTGTATTCACTGACTTTCTTAAAGTCCTGGAACCGTAAAGCGGTCCATTCATCGCGGTAGAGTGGGAGCATCACAGCCTTTTGATGGTCATATCTCTCTTTGAGATTCTTCCACAATTCACATGGTTTTTTTCACCGTGAGGTACTCATTTTTGAGATCCTCATGTAGATGGCGGCGAATAAAAATTAAAGATTTTGCCGCATCTACTTTTGATGAGGTATTCCCCTCATTGATTGTTTCAGTAAGATCCATTGAGTCTAGATGTGTCTCAATGTCTATTTTCCACGGCATGTAATTTGTCCCAGCAATGTCAAGGGGACTGAAGTCTAGTTTCACCAAATTTGTCATGATGTTAACTAAAACAAAAACAAGTAAATTTTTATTAATTCAGGACATACAAGTCTACAAATAATGTAATGAAGAAAACGACATACATTGTTACAAGTATTTTTACACAAAAAGAAAATTCATCCGGTGTTAGATCTCCGGTGAAATCAAGAATAGTGAGTACTACAATAATTATTGCAACAAAGACAAGTAGTAATCTAGCCGACATTTTATTGCTTTGGAAATCTTTGAGTGTGTTTGTAGTGTGAAGTAGAAGAGGAAATGTGATTTAGTGTAGTTGAATGAAAACACATTTATAGGGGAAAAACTAGCCGTTTATAGCCGTTTGTTACCGTTTTATTACCGTTTGAGCACAATGTTACCGTTGTGTATGGGTTAATTTATGCTAAGATTTGATTAGAAACGTAATGCAATTAATTAACATGTGAGGATAGACATGTATAGTATAAATGCCCTTTTTTTTACCATAGGAGTGAAGTAGTAAAGTAATTGTAATTCACATCATATTATTTTTACGGTGGCTGAGCCTTCCTTGTAATAATATGATGTTATACAATAACAAGTGATAAACATAAAAGTTTATACATGAAGTAAGTAAATTTGTAGTTCACAACACCTTACTATGGGGCGGTAGTCCGCTCATCATAATAACATGTTGTTATACATTAAGAAAGTAAAATGAGTTACGTTGTAAGAAGTAATTAAAGTAAAGATAGTTACTTTGCAGATCACAACACTTTACTATGGGGCGGTAGTCCGCACATCATAATAACATGTTGTTATACATTAAGAAAATGAAACAAGTGGTAAGAAGTAGTAAAACATACATAACAGTTGCCGTAATAGAATTGAATTCCAAACAAAAGAAAAGTAAATGAATTCTTAGTTTTTTTTATCTAGGAAAACTCAGATATCAACACAATCAGAAAGTTGTGAAATAGGGAGAGTAGAGCTCCCTTTGAGGCAGTGAACCCCTTATGATATCCAAGTAGAACAGATGAAAAATATGATATCTCAGTTGGTTAGAACCTCGTACTGACAACGTGTTATAATTACCTTTGAAAATATGGAGAACTTTTGAGACAAATTAGAACTCGAATGCACTGCAATATTATTGAAGATTTAGAGTGAAGGAGGAGGTGAAGGTGTGAAATTTTCCTTCGCCCCGAACCTCCTATTTATATTACAAGGTTAAGAACACATTCCGCATTTCTCTCAAATGCATATTATTTTCTTTGGTGTGGGCCCCACATGTGGGACCCACATGCCAAGTTTTTCTTTGATGTTGCAGACCACATTTATAACAATTATGAACTTTTATTATATCAAATGAATTTTTTTTGATAAGCTGCGCGAAGCAGATATAAGGCAAGACAGAGGACTTAAAGCTGAAAAATAATATTCAACTGGGACCAGAACAGACAACAAAAGATCAATATGAATAAAAAGTAATCTGCTGCTCCACTTGGCCTCACACTTTATGTGAGCTCAGCATCTTAGCATTCACATCATAAGAAAAACAGGAAAAACACTTGACGGCGGCTACGCGACACTCTGCTGCACAAAAACCGGTCTGACCCGTCGGATAAAATACAAGACAAAGAACACGTGGCTTTCATTGGGCTGACCACGACAATGACCCAAGGACACGTGCAAAAAGCCCATCTACTTGCACGTTTGACCGGCCTTAGTACAGGCGTCACGTGGCCTTCAAACTCCCCAAACAGCCACCAGCTCAACCCAAGTAGCAGGCAGACGCAAGCGGAAATTGTCAGACAGCAAAGCACACTGCTCATATCGACGGTAGCTGACAGCAAAGCACACAACTCATACCCAGCCGACACAGTTAACAAAGGACACAGCTCAGAACAACGATCCGGCAAGGAAGCCGGCACAAAGCAAAAGGAAAGCCATACTTGGCGGCAACAAAACCTTAATGAAGATTGGGAAAAGTTAAGACCCCACATGCTGGCAGGTTGCTAGCACCGGAGAGTTCACAGATGAGAAAGATCATTGGAGCCAAGGAAGATGTCTCCGATGGCTACACCTCTCCCAAAAAACTAATAAAAGATCTCAAAAAAAAAAACTTCCCCCATCAGTAGCCAAATAATCTCGCTCGGCGAGAGATTTGAAGAAAGATGAGAAAGGAAAAAGAGAATCGCACAACTCCAGTCCGGACAAAGTCGACTGGAAAACCTCTTTAAGCGGAAATCGCTTAGAGAGAACGAAGAAAATGATCCCATTTGTTGGGTCTCATTTAGGGGTGTAAACGAGCCGATACATTCGCGAGCCGCTCATGAATATGCTCGGTTAAAGTTCGGCTCGAAGTTAAATGAGCTGAGCACGAGCATAATTTTTAGGCTCGTTTAATAAACGAGTCGAGTACGAGCCGAATAGTGTTCGGCTCGTGTATGTTCGTGAACAACTCGTTTAGATGCTCAATAATTACTCGGTTAAAACTCGTTTATGACTCGATTATTACTTGAGTTATTAGTCGAAACACCATCTCTCAAACACCAATCCTTCATTCCAAAAAATGCCAGAAAGCCATCTACTCAAAAAAGAGTTGTAGTGTCTGAAGTCCCAGATTGCTCACACAATAGTGAAAGAATTGAATTTTTCGAATAAAATAAACAACATCCTTACCAGTTGAGTCACGAGTTGGGCCTTACTTGAAGGCCAGACAATGAACGTTTATATTGAGTTTGAGCTCCTTAGACTTTCCAAATGTTTGAGCTGAGTTCGAATTCATTAAAATTTTAATTCGAGTATTCAACGGCTTGTTTAAAGCTCCATTGAAGCTCGTTAAATACTCGTTTGAACTCATAATAAGTTCGGTTTAAGCTCGTTAACTATAGATTATTATATTAAATTAATTAAATTAATTAAATTAAAATGCTCGTTTAAAGCTCGAGCTCGGCTCGAACTCGTGAAAAATTAAAATAGCCGAGCACGAGCACATATTTTTAATGCTCGAAAATACTCGGCTCGAACTCGAACTCTTCAAATTTTAAATGAGTCGAGCACGAACAACCTAATACTCAGCTCGGCTCGGCTCGGCCCGTTTACACCACTAGCCTCATTATATCAAATGAAATTGAATTATATAAAATGAACGTTCCGTCAAAAATCAACTATCCGTTAAAAATGAGCTTTTTTTTACATTGCATGAACTTTGAGCGGACCATATAAACCTAATTTATAATAAATGAATGTGAATTATAGAAAATGAACGTTCCAATAAATCAAATAAGTTAAAATTGTTGTAAAAATATGGATTTGTGAATGTGTAGGAGAAGAATTAAAATGTTGCGGTGAGATCAGCAGGGGTGTGCAGGATCCGTTTCGTCTCACGACCTGTCCCTAATCCGATTAAATTAGAACAAACATGGACCCGAATCGCACTAGATTTGGATGGGTTCGGGTTAAAACTCGGGTTATCCGACCTCATAGATATGGGACCAAATCCAACCCAGTACCATATATAATATAAATAAAAATCTCAAAGAGGATGATCAACACATTTTACCTGCTTGAATATTTCTTAAATATGTTTCAGATTTTGTCATGTCTTTACTAATTTTTTTTTAAAAAATTCAACTTTAAGGTCGAGTTAGGGTTACCTATAGTTAGGGTCAAGTTTGGGTTCTACTAAATGACCCGATCTATGTTTCGGGTCGAGTTAGGGACAAGACCAAACCGTCCCACGCACACCGCTAACGATCAGAATGAGAGAGTGACTCAAAGCGCGTGGAGTTGATCACTACAAATTTATGGAAACTTTCCGCGTTAGGAAAACGACGGGAAAGTGACAGAAAAACTCGAATTTCTGTCACCGATGACGTTGACGGAAATTTTTCCGACGGTAAAAAGTTTCCGTCGCATTTTCAGAAAATAAAATTCTGTCGTAATTCCAGTATGTATCCGGTGAGATTCTCCGTCAAAATATTGTCTGCATTTTGTTGCACTAGTTTTCGACAGTTTTTTTGGGACATGTCCGTCAATTAAGATACCGTCAAAATTCCGTCATTTTTACGCTAATCTTTGTTCCGTCATTTTTTCGATAAAGTTACAGCTATATCCATCAATTAAGAAACCGTCAAAATACCGTCATTTTTACGCTACACAGCGTTCCGTTATCTTTCCGACAAACTTCCTGTAGAAAATTTTATCGGCGGAATTCCATCGGAATTTCGTCATCTTAGTTTCCGTCTATATTCCGTCAATTTTACATCAATAAGATTTTCTGTCTATATACAAACATATTTCCGTTTGTTAAACAAGCCGAGTACGAGCAAGGTAAAACTCGTCTCGAAAGTACTCGTGAACAACTCAATTAAGTACTCGGTTGCCTACTCGATTATTCCATATGAATTACTGGAATGTAGTAGGCTTTAGCCTATATAATAATCCCATAGAGATTCATTGGATTGAGTAGTTTACATTTTGAAGGTGGAGTGTTCCTTTATATATACTCATTCATCTTATTAGTTTTGTAATGAACATCCAATGTGGGACAAAAACAAATATTACAAAGAACCATGAAAGAAGTTAAAAAGCAAGTGAAGTGCTAATGTCCCACATTGATCCCTATACAAGTCTTTGGTTCACAAATGATTGATTATAAAAGGGGGAGTGAGCCTATCCATTACAACACAAATAGGGATACTTTGGGCTGGATTTATCTTGGACTTTTTGGTCCTTGGGTCGCCTTTGGATTTCAGTGTTAAATGCTTTATATTTGCCTATGCAAAACGAGCTTTAAAGTCGAGCAGTTTGTATCGGTACATGAAATTCGTGTTTAAGACTCGAGTACGAGTCGAGCTCGAGTAACATGAAAAATTTTCGAGTCGAGTTCGAACAAGACTTTTGAAGCTCGTCGAGTTTTGAGTGGAGTTCAAGTACGGTATATATTCACTCGAGTCGAGTTTGAGCAGCTTACTACTCGACTCGACTCGTCTCGTTTGCAACCGTACCGTCGTGATTCTTCAAGACCAAAGCTTCAGCATCAGCGAGCTCTTTCAGCACATTTTGCAAATAACATTAAATGTTTAGTTACAAAGGAAATAAAAATTTGTGAATATAGGAAACTAACAAAAACAAATGTATAACAAATTAAATGTAACTACAACTTAAATTTATTACGAAATTAGTGTAATAAGAAAATATAATTGGTAAGTGTAATACCCTTTTGTTCTCCGCGTCGGGTATCAAGTACGTCACATCCTTCCGCTTGTATTTCTTGTCAAACATATCAATTGGCAACACTTGTCTTTGATTATTCTTTTCCTGCACATTTAATGATAAATATGTTATTATAAATGATATTGAAACTTGAATTATTTTTAAATATTATGTATTACCATCTTTGCCATGTGATAGTGTGCTGGTCTCGACCCAAAGGTGTGCAAGGCTAGGCCGTTTCTGGCATGCTGGGGCCAAATAAGTTTGCTTGTTCTTTTCGCTACGGGCTATGAATGTTGGGTTCATGTTAAATCGAGCTTTTCCCGTAACTTTGTGATCTTCCGTCAACCATTTCGGGCCTTTAGTCTTTTCGGGTCGCAAGCCTTTCCAGGTATCTTGTAGAATCTTATCCACCTTCTTCCTAAAGTTGGCCTCAATTTAGTCGTTGTGGATCGGATCCCACCGGTACAAGCTCTACATGTACATTACGTAGTTGTGTTACGAACAATTTAATAGAAACCTAAAACTATGTAATCGAAAACATATTTGCATGTAGAAACTATTTAACCAAAAATTTCATGTTAATACAATTTTAACACAATTTACCTTAAAGTGTTGAAACCACTTCACCGGAGCTTGAGGATCACACGTCCCCATTGTGGTCCAACCAACCTTAAAACCAGGCCTAATACATTGAAGCACGATTTTGTTAACCGCTGAAGGCGGGTCAAAGCTGGAAAAAAAAATACAAGGGTGACATTTACAATATAGTAAAACAAGCTGCACAAATATATGTACAAAAAAGTACTCACTTGTCATCCACAACTGGAACGATACAAGGCCAATCATCCTCTGGCATCAAACCCAATGGTGTCCGCTCACCGAGTCCGCCACCGGCCGAAGTCTCTCCTCTAACAAATTCTGGCCAAAGTGTGTTATTGTGATCGTCATCATCTTCCGAAGGTGAGTCCCTCCCTTCGGCTCCCTCGTCACCCCCCATGCTGGCCGCCGACTCCTCCATGAAATTCAACACTTCGTCGAAGTCGTAATCATGCACTTGTGATAAGGTTCTGTCGTCATCCATCGGATCAAGGGTAGGCTCCTGTACAGGCATAGAAGGCCTGTACACTTCTGGAGTTGGACGTGTGTCCCCTGTTGACAATGGTGGACGTTGCATGTCTTCGCCCAATTGTCTCGCAGGGGTAGGCTCCTGTACAGGCATAGAAGGCATGTACACTTCTCGAGTTTGATGTGTGTCCCCAGTTGACGATTGTAGACGTTTCATGTCCTGGCTCAATTGTCTCGGTTGGCGTATGTCAGTTAGCCTCGTTTGTGATGAACTCCCAGTACTTCTACCAGTGCCGGTATTCCTCTTACCGGGTACATTACACTTGAGTGGTGCCATATACAATGCCATAAATTGTAATGTAATTAGTACACCAAAATACATGGAAATGGTGTACAAGCAGGAGGTTCCAAAAGATTACTAAAACATGTAAGATACGAATCAAACAAATGAGACATACACAGAGTTGGAAATGATTCAAACACAGATTTGAAACAAGTAATTCGATCACACAAATTCATGTACTAATAATGAAACAAAAGTGTAACATTCGGCCACTTTGAATATCATTTAAAATCAACAAACACGAATAAACGAACACACTCAACAAACACAAATTAAACGAACCCATGAATGACACAACATTTTGTTACACAACAATCAACCATTGTACCACAAATAAACCCGTATGTGTCGACCACAGACAAACGCGAACACAAACAACAAATTCAACGGAACAAAACAAACAGAAATCAAGATCACAGGAGAAGGACGATGACTTTGTCATACCTATCGGACGAAACTGGGTCCCGAAAGTGGTCGAAATCGATTGCAGAATTTGACGAACTAAAACGGAGGAGTGTTTTGGAGGATGGCTAGAAGGAGAAGGGTTTCCTCTGTCGCATGTAATTTGACTTATTAAACATATATTTACTTATTCCGTCGTAAATCCGTCAAACAACCGTCATTTTTATGTAATTAGTACATATTTTTAAAATATAAGTACTTGGGTAGGCGGGGGAATACGACGGGCAAATTTTTAGATAGACATAAGACAACGCTTTTTCAAGTAGGCGATGTCTAAATTACAGTAAAACAATGCTTTATTTACTAAGCGTTGTCGTATTTCTAACTTAATACGGCGCATATATATGACGCGCTGTCTTTTTTGTTACTTAAGACAGCGCTTACACCCTAAGCGCTATTTTAAGTGTGACTTAAGACAGCGCCTACAGTCTAAACGCTGTTTTGTGTGTGAATTAAGACACCGTCTACACCCTAAGCGCTGTTTTGTGTCACTTTAGACAGCGCCTATGTGTTAAGCGCTGTGTAAATACCATTTATTTGCATTGATCCTATACTAAATACCCAGCTCTTTGCATTTACTTAAAACCGAAGTGAGTATTATCAGTAAAAACTGTTTTCCATTGCAGTGCGATAAATAACATTAATTTCTTTCTTTGTTAACATATATTCGAATTTGAAGATTTCTTGAACTGAACTTTTATTTTTCAACATAAAAAACAAACCATAACTGTACTTCATTTTACTAAATTTGAAATGTATGACTTCACGAGGATTCGTCGGACTCTTCTTCGGTATCTGGATTATCGTTACGTCATCGTCGTTGCGGTCTTCTTGGGTGTACTCGTAAACCTCATGATCAGCGAAGTTCCCATATGATCCAACTTCGTTCATTACAGGCAGCTCATATCCGATTTGACCCTCATCGTGGAACGTAACATTTGCTACTTCCATGTCGATGGAGTTTGTTAGTTTTACAGGACAAACTGCAACCCAACCCTGATTATTTTGTCTGGCTAATCCCGTAAACATCACATAGTAAACTTGAACCGCTTGTTGGGCAAGAATGTAAGGGTCGTGATGGGGGTAGGGTCTATGAGTATTCACGATGACAATCCCGTTAGACGGGTATGCCTTAACAAACTGAGGGTCGTACCAACGACACTTGAACAAGACAACCTTTAGGCGATGGTTGGTTCTACATCTCATATGAATTATTTTTTCAATCACCCCGTAGTAGTGTATACACTCCGTTCCTTTCACATAAACATGACTGTTCACCGTATTCCTCCCTTCACTATGGCTTTCAATGTGAAATTTGTAGTTGTTGGTTTTGTATGTTGCTGAACATGCAACGTCAGATTGAAATCCAGCGGACAAGTAGTGAACCCACTGTGGTAGTGCTAATGTTTCTCCAAGCTCCCAAACCTGAACATAATATTTTAGATGAACATGAAAGTGCAAGTAAAGAGTAATTTGCTACATAATTATATGTAATATACGTTGATTACACTTACGAGCAAATCTAAAATACTATATTATACGCTAATATAGTATTTTAGATTTGCTCGTCGTTGAATCGCGAGCGTCATTGTCTTAAGCCGGTCTCAAATAACGCCAAGTATTGTTCAATTTTAGGTGTGTTGCTGAAGATGTAATGAGTGGTTTTTTTAAATTCTTGGCTGTCCAAAATCTGAGGTATTGTTCTGCCACCGACTCCTAGGTAATTGTAAATAGAAATCTGAGGATCATCGAAATCTTCTGCCACTACTTCATTTCGTTTTAAGCGTATACTGGTCCTTGTTAACTCCGAATATAGGTAGTCGGATCCCAAATACGAAGTCTCCAACTTGATGTAGGCGTTAACAATACTGGCTTCCACCTGAGCTCTGTTTCCATTTTGGCCCAACTGTTTAAGACGGTATATGAAACGTTCAAAAGGATACATCCGCCAATAGTGTACTGGTCCACCGAGAAGCACCTCGTCAGCCAAATGAATTGGTAGATGTTCCATTGAGTAAAAAATTAAGGGGGAAATATTATCTCCATCTTACACAGTGTCGTCGCTATGTTGTTCTGCCAATGTTCCATTCGCTCAATTTCAAGGGAAGATGCACATATGTCTCTGAAAAATGTACAGAACTCCGTACAGCTTCCCATATCTGTTTTGGTAAAAAACCCTTAAAAAGCAATCGGCATGAGTCGCTCGATGAATACGTGTGCGTCGTGTAACTTGTAACCGACTAGTTTTAGGGTACTCAAATCAACTTTATTTCCCAAGTTAGATGAAACGCCATCAGGAAACTTCAGAGACTTCACCCAAATAAGTACACGCTTCTGTTGTTCTCTTGTAAGCTGATACTTACCCTTGTTGGCTACCAAACGACCGCGGTAAGTTTTGAGTTCCAATTCTGGTCTTTGACAGTACAACCCGATATCTTTTCTGCATTTCACACCGGCATCCTTTGTTTTCCCCTTTACATCCATGATGGTGTTGAATAAATTCTCAAAAACATTCTTTTCAATATGCATGACGTCTAGGTTATGTCTAAGCTTCACGTCCACCCAGTAAGGTAGTTCCCAAAAAATGAATTTCTTTGTCCAGTTGTGATCAACCCCGAAGCCTTCGAAAACCTCATTGATACGTTGTTCCCATATATATTGGACTGGACCATCGAAGTCTGTTCGATCTCTATAGAAATTCCTGGCATTACCTCGATACGAATGATTTTCAGATAAAAACCGTATGTGGCAGCCAAAATACGACACTTTTCTTCCGTTCTTCAACACGAATGTCTTTGTGTCATCCATACAATAGGGGAAGCCAAATTTTCCTTGAGTTGACCACCCCGATAGCATTGCATACGTAGGGAAATATGATACAGTCCACATCAGAGCCGCTCTCAAAGTAAAACTCTGTTTGCGAGTAGCGTCGTATGTGTCGACCCCAACATTCTAAAGATGTACCAAGTCATCAATAAGAGGCCTTAGATAGATGTCCAAACGCTTCTTTGGATTAGACGGCCCAGGAATTAGTATAGTTAACCAAATGAATCTCATCTTCATACACAACCACGATGGTAAGTTGTAGGGTGTTACCATGACTGGCCAAACGGAGTATTGTTTAGTGGACATACCCCATGGATTAAATCCATCTGTGCATAATCCTAAACTTACATTATGGGGCTCGAATGCAAAGTTGGGATGGCACCGATCAAAATGCTTCCAAGATTCCCCGTCCGAAGGGTGAACCATGCGATACACGTCGTCTCTGGGTGAAGTGTGCCAGCACATTTCTGATGCTAGATTGTGGGATACAAAAATTCTTTGTAGTCGCGGTATAATCGGTAAGTAAAATATTTCACTTCTCGCATGGCTTTGGTACGATGAAGAAGTTTCTGCACGTCTTGGAGGATGATATCTTGGTTCCGAGAAGAAAGGACAGACTGTAATACTTTCGTCACAGCCATAGTAAATCATACATCCGCCGGTGCAAATGTTAATGCGTTGGTATCCCATTTCGAGATCAACTAGAAGTTTCTTTGACTGTTTGAAAGAAGATGGCATCTTATTGTCCCCCCAGTCAGTTTTTCATCGTGCCACATATGGAGTTAAACACACTGACAGGCGTCGTTTGACCTGCAAATTTGATATTTATATTTTCCTTGCTGTAGACTGTGTATTAGAACAATGGCAAGCAAGGGTCGAACCCAAGGGATCTAGAGTGGTTACTACTTTGTTCTGTAAGAGAGAAAGACAAGAAAATTCGGTGAGAGTAAAGGTTAGTGAAACAACTGTAAATCACGAAAATTGTAAGGTTGTAAATATCAGAGAGAAATATTCAGATTAGGGTTTTATTGTGACTTGTTTTATCATAGACTTTCTAAGTATCTAATTCGTGTTTTAAGTGTGGTTGTCCCGACAAAGGTGACTTCCCAAGTAACCCGACAAATGTGTTACGCCACAACCTAATTCCCCTAAGTTTAATAACCCGACAAAGGTGTTATTTAACTTAGACGTGCTACCTATCCAAACGACAAAGTATTAGATAGATGATTAATATAAAAATATTGTGCAACTAGGTTTCACGACAAAGTATACGCCTAGTCTAGCAATATTTCATGGAATTCATGCACGAGAATTAGTAAAACATAGAATATAGCATTAAGAACCAAGTCTCAAAAACATAGTCACAATTTTTTTAAACCCTAATCCGAATAGAGAGTTTAGTTACACATGGCCATGGAAATAATGCAGAAAATAAAAGAACAATAATACTTCACTAAATAACCGAGAATTAGGGCTGGCCGAGAGTGGAGGAGCTACGGCCATGGAGTGGTGGTGCACGGCTAGGCAAGGTGGCGCGACGGTGGTGAGCAGCTAGGGCACGACTGAGATGAGGAGAGCACACGTCTAGTGTGTATTGTGGGATAATTATTTGGTCTTGTATGCTCCTCCTTATATAGAGTTTTGAAAACCCTAAAGTTCCCAAAATAAGCCCCAAAGATAATCATGGAAATATTTCCATAATAATCTTTGCTTGATGATAAAGCCACCTTGATCTTCTAGATAATTCCAAAACCCTAGCTTTTGAATTTGCCCTAACATCACATTGATTTGGGCCGAAATTACTGTTCACGGCGGAGTTACTGTTCATGGCCCAAAAAAAGTGTTCACGGCCGGAAGTTACAGTTCACGCCGGAAGTACTGTTCATCCGCGTACACTGTTCATCCATTCTGCGCATCTGTTTTGACTTCAGCTCTCGATTTGACCTTCCAAACGACCTCGGATGCTCTCGGTGTGAACTAGAGAGTTGTATGGAATTGAGTCAGCTACGCAACGCCATGTAGCTCGTATTTTTCTGATCAAAGGTCCATTCCCAGTGCTCCGTCGAGCGTCCAAAGGTCTGATCTGCCATTGTGGTGTTTTTGGCATGAAAATGCCATCTTTTAAGCGTGATTCCTCCTAGAGCTTCCAAATCACCTGAAACACGAAACAACACTAAGAAGTAACTGTTCGTATAATAAAGTGCTGGAATTGGTGGGATTTAATGACTCGATGAGTCGTATAAATACGGCTCATCAAACCACCCCACACTTAAGCTTGTTCGTCCGAAACAAGAACTAGGTCATAAGAGGAATGAACTAATGTAAACACCACAATGCTTCGGTCATCCTAGACGTGCTACATGGACGTGATTTAGCTACTATAGATCTCGCCTGTTATGCATGCTTGTTACTAATTAAACTTGTGCGAAAACACGGGTTAATGATACGTGTTACCTTTGGGCCGAGATGCAAATCAATTCGGATGTATCGGGAGATAGCCCTTTTTAGACCCATGAACCGCATTCTCGGACTCGAACTCGCTGCTATATGGTTATGTTTTGCCGCTTTTTCTTGCACGTGATTGATTCGAGCTTCAAAGTAATGGAGTGCTTTTCGGCCAGCTATAGTGTCATTGGATCTGATATTTCAATGATGGTTCACTTGATTTCGTGTGGACTATCACAAAGACGGTGGATTTGTTGCTTTGTAGTTCGGATTGTGACTTGCTCGAACCTACTTGCTCTCACTCATCATCGTCCTTTTGACTCGGGTCAAGCCAAGGGTCGCTTGTCTATTTTCCCGGCTACTTGGACTAGAGTTTGGACGGTGTGAAGTATTCCCGTCCCAACCAACCGCAAAGGTGCCGCAGTGGAGGAGCAGACTCGTTCGATGTTGCCTCGAAGTGCTAGCCTCCACAAGCTCCACATAACCATATATCCTGAGTTCGGCCTTTGAATGATCTGTCAAGTCTCTCTAGGGCGTTTCTATCAACTCCACATCCCTGTTTATCTCAACTAACAAAGGCACGCAAAATTTTAAAATCACACGTTAGCCGCACAAATCTATTTTCACCAAAGACATGCATGTAATCGGCTTTATCTATTTCACCTAATCATTATCCAATACTGCAAGTCTAGGAAGTAGTGAAGTATCATGTACAAAAATTTTTAAAAATCATGGGAAACGTGCTGACTCTGTGCAGGGTGCAGTAAATAAACGTGCTGACTCAATGACTGACTCTCCCACCCCACACTTTTGAAATGAGCCGTGACCTCACGGCACGACTTAAGTCTAGACTCACAATGCATGCAATAAAACAAAGGGAAATAAGAAGAGAGTAAGGACATGCACTTCCCTCGTGCGTGCGTGACAATCAGAGACGACTGATAATTCTCCTGTGAGTCCTCGAAGAGCACCATTGGAGCTTGTATCACAGCGTGAGTTCGTCACACGATGAAAGGTCTGTGTCGATGACATTAAGACGAATAAAAGATTCCCAGGAGGTTGGAGGAGTCACAATGGTCTCACTTAAAACCCAACCTCCTTAGACTCGTAAGTCTTTGTGACAGAATCTTTAAACGCTCATGTTTCTCGACGCAACTTATTCAAAGTGTGAACTACTCACGCTGGATACAGTCTTTTGCTAACATCTCTGATACGTTCGCCTCTGTCCCTGCATGAAGATCATCTTCTTTCCCAAGTACAATGTGATGATAAGACATAATACAATAAATGATGAAGACTACGATGCAGATAGTGCAGGGCTGCCTCCCTGCGAGCGCCTTTGTTTAACGTCGTTGGCTCGACAGTACCTCTGTAGGGATCACAAGTTAGGGTCCCATGGGCGTGTGAGGTCATACTTCTGCTCAGCAACTCCTTCAGTTCGTCCAATGTGCTCCTCTAGCTGTTCACTCGGCTATGCTCTCCAGTGTTCAGACCGTTTCTTCTTCACATACCCTCGAGAGGATGAGGGTGCCTCGGCCATAGCTGCTGGCCTAGTAGTCTGTATAGCCTGCCCTGGTGGGTCTGGAACTAGGGTATCGTACTCTGATGTGTGCACAATGTCTGGCGGTTTCCTTATGCATGGACGGTTTGCATCCTTATAGACATAAAAATCAGCTTCCTTACCACCGAATGATAATGACAGTAAGCCTATGCCCATGTCGATTCGGGTTTTGGTGGTGTAGAGGAATGGCCATCCCAAAATCAGCCCTGGTGGTTCGCCTTTCCTGGATTTTTCCATCTGCAAGACATAGAAATCTGCAGGAACATCAAGATCTCCTACTCGGAGGGTTAAATTTTCAAGCAATCCAGTAGGGCGTACACAAGACTTATCTCTTAATTCTATAGACAGCCTAGGCGGTTTCAATGGGCCAAGACCCAGCGAGCAATACAAAGAGTAAGGCATAACATTAATAGCAGCACCCAAATCAATTAAGCAGTGAGGTATTTGGGTCTTACCGATACCACATGTGACCGTGAAGGCCCCTGGGTCCTTACTCTTTCCTGAAGGTGTACCATGGCTCGCAGTGGGTGGATGCCTCATTATCTGGTCGTTCTGTGTAGGCCTTACCACCAAGCGCTTCTCTGGTTCAGCTTTCTCAGTCTCATGGTTCTCGAGAGCAACTACCTGCATAGCATAGGAATAACTATTGGTTTCAGACCCTTGAGCTGTGAGGGTCGAGTCTGGCCGAACTGTGCTGTGTGTGCCTGAGCTGGGTTCCTCTGTGGGCTCCTCGAATGCGGCATCCACAGCCACTACCTCTACTTGGCTGACGTTCCCTCTCGGGTTTTGAACGGTCTATGAGGGAAGTCGTCCTGTGTTGTCTTCGAGCCTTGAGACTGTTGTGGCCATCTGGGACATCTGCTTCTGCAGATCGGTTATTGCCCCGTCGGTTTTGGCCATGTGTTGGTGCACGGTCGCTGTCAGTTCTTTCATCATCTCTTCAAGGGACTTGCTGGAACCGTGATTGCTCGGGCCTGCCTGATTACTGTTCGGCCCTTTCTGCTGATACTGTCCAGGTGCATTCTGCCGAAACTGATGATGTGGATGCTGGTAGGGCTGCTGAGACTGCTGAGGCACATTATGACGTGCTGGCTGGGCCTGATTCTGCTGGTTGTTGCTCCTCCAGGGCTGTCCATTGGTTCCTTGATTGGGCGCTGCTGCGCCATATTGTCTGACTGGCCCTGGCTGATTGCCATAACTCTGATAATTGCCCACTGCATTCACATCAGCCTGGTTGTCTGCTACTAAGGTAGGGCACTCATCTGTCTTGTGATCTGTAGCTGCACAGAACTCACATGGCTTGATCTGGACTGGTTGCCTTCGGACTACATGCTTCATCAGCTCCCTCATTTCCTTCATTTCTGCGACCATAGCACTGATTGAGGGCTCAACCGTTGACACGTTCTTTGTTCGGGCATACTCGTCCTCCTTGGTAGTCTCATCCTGGAATCGCTCACTCTCTGCTACTGATATAATCTTCTGATTTACTCTGGCTGGCGTCAGGTTCATGAGATTACCTCCAGCTGAGGCTTCCAGTCACTTCCTTTCTAGCCTGCGCAGTCCATCTAGCATATACTCGACGATAACTTTCTCTGGGAGCTCAAGGTTGCAACAACTCTTTTCCAAGGCTAGGAACTTCTCCACATACTCGTACATGGTCTCATTTGGGCCTTGCTTGAGCTCTTGCAATTGTCTCCGGACTTGCGCTGCACGCCCAGCTGGATAGTATTAGCTGACGAATTGCCTCTGCATCTGCTCCCATGTGTAAATACTTCCTGAGGGCAAGGATAGAAACCAATCTGTAGCAGCATCAGCGAGTGAGAAGTGGAATGCCTTCAGTTTGAAATCATCCACTTCTACTCCGAATGTCTTGAGGTTCAGGCATATTCCGTGAAAGCGTGTTAGGTGAGACGTGGCCGACTCTCCCTTCATTCCTGAGAACTTGGGCAGATGATGGACGACTGAGGTGCTGACTGAGATGGCTGCGAGGTCTGGTCCTTCATAGATGGGCCATGACTGGTCTTTAAAATTAGGAACCGAGAGCTCGCCCATGGTAGGTCCTTCATTTTCGTCCTCCTCATCGTCTCTTACACTGGCTGGCGTGGAGGTCTCTGAGGTGGTGGGTATTGCTGGTGTGGGTGATATGGTAATGGCGGGTATTGTTGGTATGGCGGTTGTGGGTACTGTGGATACGGTGGTGGTGGATACTGCTGATATGGTGGTGGATACTGAGGGTATTGTGGATATTGCGGTTGGGGTTGGTCTTGAAGTTGGTTTTGTTGTTGTTGAAATTGTCCCGGGATAGCCCCCCGGATCTCTCCATTCTGTACCTGTTCGACTTCATTATTCTGACTGTTGTCACCAACTATACTTCCTGCGTGAGACATGTTACGAGAATAACAAGCACCGAAATAGCAATACACCGAGATAGCAAGAACAGACTAGCAACAAAGGGTCCCCAGGAGATTGGAGGAGTCACAATGGTCTCACTCAAAACCCAATCTCCTTAGACTCGTAAGTCTTGGTGACAGAACCCTCTGAGAGCTAGAAATTGGAAATTGAATAACCGGAAATCGGAAAACAAGTAGTAGAAAATAACGAACTAGGAAATCACCGAATAGCAAGAAATAACGAAATAAAAAGAAATAAAAAGGAAATAAACGAAAATTTGGAAATTTCTAAAAACACTAAAAATTCAAAATAAAATACTAAACGATCTCAGATGGCCGAAAAACAGCGTATGTCACGAGCGAATGCTCGTGTTTTCTGATCTACTCGTCGTTCCACTCAGAATAAGGTATTATGGGCTGAAATCGGACACCGGTAGCTCGAATCCTGCAGACTTTTCGCAAAACTGCAAAAACAGTGAAAAAGCACTAAACCGACGAAAAACAACAAAAAAAACAGAACAAATATTTCACCGTGCGTAGCTCCCCGGCAACGGCGCCAAAATTTGACATGCGTCGTTTGACCTGCAAATTTGATATTTATATTTTCCTTGCTGTAGACTGTGTATTAGAACAATGGCAAGCAAGGGTCGAACCCAAGGGAGCTAGAGTGGTTACTACTTTGTTCTGTAAGAGAGAAAGACAAGAAAATTCGGTGAGAGTAAAGGTTAGTGAAACAACTGTAAATCACGAAAATTGCAAGGTTGTAAATATCAGAGAGAAATATTCAGATTAGGGTTTTATTGTGACTTGTTTTATCATAGACTTTCTAAGTATCTAATTCGTGTTTTAAGTGTGGTTGTCCCGACAAAGGTGACTTCCCAAGTAACCCGACAAAGGTGTTACGCCACAACCTAATTCCCCTAAGTTTAATAACCCGACAAAGGTGTTATTTAACTTAGACGTGCTACCTATCCAAACGACAAAGTATTAGATAGATGATTAATATAAAAATATTGTGCAACTAGGTTTCACGACAAAGTATACGCCTAGTCTAGCAATATTTCATGGAATTCATGCACGAGAATTAGTAAAACATAGAATATAGCATTAAGAACCAAGTCTCAAAAACATAGTCACAATATATTAAACCCTAATCCGAATAGAGAGTTTAGTTACACATGGCCATGGAAATAATGCAGAAAATAAAAGAACAATAATACTTCACTAAATAACCGAGAATTAGGGCTGGCCGAGAGTGGAGGAGCTATGGCCGTGGAGTGGTGGTGCACGGCTAGGCAAGGTGGCGCGACAGTGGTGAGCAGCTAGGGCACGGCTGAGATGAGGAGAGCACACGTCTAGTGTGTATTGTGGGATAATTATTTGGTCTTGTATGCTCCTCCTTATATAGAGTTTTGAAAATCCTAAAGTTCCCAAAATAAGCCCCAAAGATAATCATGGAAATATTTCCATAATAATCTTTGCTTGATGATAAAGCCACCTTGATCTTCTAGATAATTCCAAAACCCTAGCTTTTGAATTTGCCCTAACATCACATTGATTGGGGCCGAAATTACTGTTCACGGCCGGAGTTACTGTTCACACCGGAAGTTACTGTTCACACCGGAAGTACTGTTCATCCGCGGACACTGTTCATCCATTCTGCGCATCTGTTTTGACTTCGTCTCTCGATTTGACCTTCCAAACGACCTCGGATGCTCTCGGTGTGAACTAGAGAGTTGTATGGAATTGAGTCAGCTACGCAACGCCATGTAGCTCGTATTTTTCTGATCAAAGGTACATTCCCAGTGCTCCGTCGAGCGTCCAAAGGTCTGATCTGCCATTGTGGTGTTTTTGGCATGAAAATGCCGTCTTTTAAGCGCGATTCCTCCTAAAGCTTCCAAATCACCTGAAACACGAAACAACACTAAGAAGTAACTGTTCGTATAATAAAGTGCTGGAATTGGTGGGATTTAATGACTCGATGAGTCGTATAAATACGGCTCATCACACACCTTAAGAGAATCTGTAGTTAGCTTTTGTTGCAAGCATTTTCATGTTAATCGAAAGCTCTGTCTCCGTCGTGCAACCTTCGTAAGCTGGCTCCGAACTTGAATTTAGGAGATCGAAGAATCTATTTGCTTCGGCATTCTCTATTTGCTGGTCACCAATGTTAGACGACTTTGGAATATCATTAGGGGTGGGAAAATCATGAACCATATCTCGAATGCCAGCATGTCCGAAAATATCATGGTGCGAAGTAAAAAATGGGTCAACTGTGCTCGGGTCCGGTACGTTTGGGTAAGCATATGCGTACGTGATTTCTGCAAGATCTTCGCCGTGTAACGTCCAATTATAATACTTTAGTGTGAAACCGTATTTGTAGAAATGCTCCTCCAGCATTCTTATATTGATGAATCGCCGGTTCTTGCATTTCGTACATGGACATCGCATTGTGTTGTCGTTGGAAAGATAACCGTTTGACACGGCTGTTTGGACAAATTTATTGACTCCGACGATGAAAACATCATTGCTGTATGACTCCCATGAGCACGAGATTCGTACATCCATCTCATTACGTGGTATAAAAATTCCATGTATAATAATATGCAGTATGATTTGAATTGAAACTAAAAAAGAATACCTCACAATTATCTGGTTGAAACAAAAAACACCACAGGAGAGTAGTCAAAATTTCCGGTGCATTATTTCCGTCAACATTGCAAAAGAGTGTGTTGATAGCCTTAAATGAGAGTGTGTTGTGCAGTTGAATATTAGAAGATGGGGTTAGTTATACATCTGTAATTTGTGGATATTTATAGGTGGTCTAGTTGTGAAGTTCACAAGTTCATAATTCCGTCAATCGTACAATGCAATTCCGTCAATATTCCATGGTTCTTGCAACGGTTATATATTAACGGTAACCTTATTTGCAACGGATATAATAAATTTAAGTGACGGAATGGTGACAGAAGAGTGACCAAACAATTTCTGTCAACAATGCAGTTAAATTCCGTCACTTGGTGACGGAAATACAACGAATTTTTGACAAAATTTGTACAACGGATACATAATAACGGTAAATTTGTTTCCCAACCGATATATTAAAATGGAGTGACGAAATGGTAACGGAAAATATTCCGTCAACACTACAGTTCAATTCCGTTACAACGAATTTTTGACGAAATTTTTACAACAGATACATAATAACGGTAAATTTATTTCCCAACCTATCTATTAAAATGAATGACGAAATGTTAACGGAATTGTGATGAAAATATTTCCGTTAAAATTGCGTTGCATTTCCGTTGTTGGTGAAGAAAAATTGACGGAATATAGACGTATAAAATAATGTTTTTTTCGGTGTTTAATTAATTGATTTACCAATATATATGTATTAACAATTATTATAACATAACAAAATAACTGATATTGTAAATAGTTTTACAATCGAAACATAGGAAAAAATTATGATAATGAAGTATGTGACATGCGACTAATGTCACAGAAAGTTTACGTTACATAAAGGTAATTGAGACATCATGCCGGCGGGCTTTCATCCACGTACACCCGGACACGATTTTTTCCAGTATATTTAGGATACATTTGTTAGAACGATCCCACCAAACTGAAACCAGGAATAGTTATCGTAAGTAAATTGATGAAATGTCAAAAAAATAACAGAAAATTGTACACACGCCAGTGTAATGAACCTTTTGTAGTACGAGGACCGAGCCGACTTTAATACTGGCTCGTGTTTTCTGATCCCATACTGCCGAGCTATGAATAGTCGCTCGTACTACAGTGGTAGAATCCTACATTGGATTATGTATATTTAATTAAAATGCAAATACATTAAATATAAAAAGGAAAATAAGTGTACCTTTAAAGTAATGAAGAATCCAGATCCGTCCATGTTCAATTGGCATGTGTCAATGACTCCCACAATCTGTCCAATGATTGATGCATATCAGCAATCAAATATGAAAGTACTAAATGCGTTGGAAATATGTTGTGTTGGAGCAGTACCTTGGCAGGCTTCTTTGTTCCATTTGGTGTAATTTTGATCAGAGCCGTATTTGGTACATCGATAGGAAACTCAGTCATCCAGTTGAATAACTCGCTGGAAGTGAATTGCAATGCATCCAACCAATTTTTTTTGTAAAAGAATTACTATTTTGACAAGCTACACTTGACTCCGCCAGTCGTTCAGAGAGATACTCTTGCATTGTTTCTTCAGATATGTGGTCGTTATCAACGCTTAACCTTACTCCCAGTCTTTCTCGGAGCAACTCGAGAACACGACCAGCAGGTCCAGGAATACGGCGATGTGGATTCGTAGTCAGTAGGATTTTTTTGGTTTTCGATTTTAGTGTTCAAATGCAAATCAGCTTACTTTTATAGGCCTTTCAAACCGGTAGGTTCATTGTAATGTCGGTGGTATGAAATTCGTCTACATCAGTGTAGGAATTGCAACGCAAAATATACGGAATTTATGTCGGTAAGTTTTATTGTTAACCAAAGTCAATAATGTATTTCTTTATAACAGAATTTTGTCGGTTTACCGTTACATTTCCGTCAACATTGTTGGAATTGTAAGGTAATGTAGACGGAAAATTTGGAGTTAATAAAAGTTATGAACAATGTCCCCCTACAACGCTCAATAATGATCGGCCATCATGTACTAAACAATATATTTATGTTTGAAAATGTATTAGAACATGACATAAAAATTGAGACTATTAAGATATCTTTACAATCGAGACGTAGGAAAATATTTAAAAACATCTGCAAATTATGATAAAGAAGTACGTCGCATGAGAATATTGTTACAAAAAGTTTTTGTATTGTTACATAAAGGTCATAGTGACATCATGCCGGGCTCTCATCAACGTACACCCGGACAAGATTCATTCCGGTAATATTTAAGATACAGTTGTCTGAACAACCCCACCACACGGAAACCTAAAATTGTTATTGGACGTAAATATATAAAATGTCACAAAAAACATAAATATGTGTCCAATGAAAACCTTTTTTAGAACGATGACAGATCCCACTTTAATACTATCTCGTGTTTTCTGATTCCGTACAACAGTGCTATGGACGGTTGCGCGGACTACAGTCGTAGGATCCTAAATTGCAACCTGTGTATATTTAAGTAAAATGAAATCGAATTAAATCTAAAAGGGGAAAGTATGTGTACCTTTAAAGTAATGTATAATCCAGATCCCTCCATGTTCAGTTCACAACTGTCAATAACTCCCACAATCTGTCCAATGATTGTTGCAAATAGCCAGGCTTCAATAGACAATACTAAACACGATGGAAGATATGTAGTATACGAGTAGTACCTTATCAGGCTTTAATGGACTGTTAGGTGTAATTTCGATCAGAGGCGTAATTGGTACATCAATATCAAACTCAGTCATCCAGGTGAATAACTCGCTCGAAGTGAATTGCAATGCATCCAACCAATTTTTTTGTGTAAAATAATTACTATTTCTACCAGCTTCACTTGACTCCGGCAGTCGTTCAGAAAGATACTCTTGCGTAGTTTCTTCAGATATGTTGTCGGTATCGTTGCTTAATCTGACACAACGAAGTGGATTCATATTCGGTATAAATGTTTGTTTAACGATTGGAGTGGTGTTTACATGCAATTCAGCTTACATTTATAGGCCACATAAAGTGGTAGGTTGACTGTAAAGTTGGTCTGAATAAATTTGTCAATTTTTTGTCTTCATTCCGTCATCAGTGTCGAAAATGTAACGCAAACAAGATGGAATTTATGTCAGCAAGGTTATTTGGTTCCCACACTCAATAATGCAAAATAGACGATAGTTATGTCCGTCGTGTCCGAAATTAATTATAAATTATGACCATTTTGTGTCAAATGATAGTTCGTATTACATCAAAATTACGCCGATACAATAATGGTCGGACATCTTTAAGATAACTATATTTTTTAATTGCAATATTTATACACATCATATTTTAACAAGTGCCATGTGAACAAGTTCACTTCATTAAAAACAACAAAGTACAATTGGGTGAACATCATTAAGAAATAAGTGACAATTTCAGATAATGCCCATTTTTAGTTTAATAATTTCAACCAGTTTGCGATCCTTGAGTTCCAGGTGATGATCCATGCGATCCTTGAGTTTCAGGTGATCCATGCGGTGACGGCTTGTTAACTTCTTCGTCACTGCATGTAACTGGATCTGGCTTTGAAGATGGACCTTGTCTACTAGTTTCTTCTTCGTCTCTGTATTTTGCCCAACTGAAGCTATGATGTCCAACACAGTTCTCGCCGCAATCACAAGGATATATACCATCATGTGCGGAGCAAATATATCCTTCAGAGCCGCTTGATTCTTCTTCAGACATCTTAGCAAAAAACGTTCAACTGCTGAATTGGAACTCATTATAACAAATTATGTGAATGAAATTTTTGAGAAAAGCTAGTACGTCTAATTATAGGGTGAAGAATGAATGGTCAGTCATATTTTCGTTTATAGGCCGTCAACCTTAACACAGCGCTCGGACTAAGCGTTTTTTTTTTGAAAAAGTGTCTTTAAACAGCGCTTAAGGGGTAAGCGCTGTATTTTATGAACTTACAACAGCGCCTCATGTTTCGAGCGCTATCTTATGGTTACTTAAAACATCGCTTAAGAAGAGGCGCTGTTTCAAGAACATATAAGACATCGCTTCATCTATATAGGCGCTGTCTTATGATTACTTGAAACAACGCTTATAAATGAAGCGTTGTCGTATATCTTCTTTAAACTTCCGATTACTCAATAATCTTACTCATTCCGAATTACATAGCCTTCAAATATTTACTGCCTTCTTCGCCCGCCTACGCATATCACTTGAAATCTGACTTGTGTTCATCGATCTCCGTCCCAGATTCTTCGCCCAGGTATGTCAATTTTGGTTAGCGTGTTTGAAAGCTGTTCATCGATCTCCGTCCCAGACTCAATTTAGGTAAGCCATTGTCGTATGCTTGGTAGTTAGGGTTGCGATTTGGAATCAAAATTCGTTTCGGTTAGTTAGGGTCACAGTTGATTTTAGTCTCCTTTTCAATTCAATTAGTTAGGGTACAATGTTCTCGCGGTTCAATTGTTTCGAACCACTCCACGTACCATAAATTGTTTAGGTTGTTATATAATTTTATTCGTAATGTTTTTGGTTGTTATTGACAGTTGTAAATTTTTGTATAGTCAAAAATAATTTATATTTGACCGGTAAGACCGGTGTCAAACCCAAGGGAGCAAATTTGATTATGCGCTAGGGGAATCAAGTTTTCAACTTGGCTATTCCTAAAATTCAATGATGAGGTGGGTATCAATCAAGAATAAGCAACGAGATAGCAATAAGGGGTTGAATATCAATCAAAAGAGAGTTTCGAGGGGTTATGCCCCTCCTTGGCGTTTCCCATGATTATGCATACAAGAATTAAACACATTCAAGGTGGTAGATAGTGTTGAACCTAGCTTAGACTAAGGTAGATCACATTCTAATCTAATCTAGTCTTAGTCAAGCTCTCTTATAGCTCGAATCTCACTCTCTCGAGGATATTATTTCATTCCATGACATTTATTAGCCTTGGAATCTCTCCCAAGCAATAAATACCATGAACTCGAGTCATAGTTCACTTCAAATCCGTAGATAAGATCACATTTACTACATCTAAACCATCCCTAAGGTTGCTAGATTCTTAGGTCAAGTTTTGGGATAAACAAGTCACTTTGGCAATTTCATCAAACACCTAGTGGCATGCAATAATGAAGATCATAGCAAATGTGAATTTAACACCATAGATTAATCATCCAACATGTGTATACATGATCAAGAGTACCAAGGAGGGTAACAACACCCTCAAAACACAAGGGGACTACTCACACATCATGTAAGACAACATGGTGTGAGTAGGGGTTAAGCACAACAAATGAGAATAGAAGAGGAGTAGAAATAGGATGGTTAATCCTAATGTCTCCCTTTGATCTTCACTCCTCCTTTGTTGGATGTTGATTGATGACCTTGATTTGATCTCCTTTGATGAGTATTTTTGCCCAAAAAGCCTCCCTCCTTAGGTCAAAACCCTTTCTTTTTAATTATAGCCCAAAAAACAAAAATCTGATTTTTAGGTGATGCTCGGGCGAGTGATGGATGCACAGTCGTTATGTGCAAACGTCAAGAATAAATTTATAATAGTCCGCTACTCGCGACTTTACTACTGGGTAGCAAGTGGTAAGTAGGGGTCGAACCCAAGGGAGTCAGTGTGGATTAATTGTTCTTTAATGAAGCTTATGCAGAAATTAAATGCAATTGGGGTTGGGTTTGAGTGTGATTTGAGAACTGAAAGTAAATTACAATAATTGATAATGGACTGTGAGGAAAGTATTCGGTTTTAGGGGCCTTGTATCATATTTGTTTATCATTGACCGCTAATGACCATACCAAGCATTCGAAATCGAGGGTATTCCTATCACAAGACTTGCAACGTCGTGTAGAACACTTGAAATGATCATGCTAAATGTTCAAAGATGAATCGATGCTATTCCTAGCATAAGACTTGCAACATCATTTAAAACACTTGTTCTAAGCAAAACTAATTCCTCCTTTCGAAGTATCTTAGCCGTAAGTGCATCCATTTGGTCCCTTTGGTCCAGTTTCCAAATGATTTTTAAGATAAGCCGAACTCCTCGATAAGTTTTGCTTGTTACAGCTTCCACTTACCGAGTATGTTCACGAATTCCCACGGAAGAGCTTTTTGCTTGTCAGGCACTCAACCTTGGAAACTCGGACTTGATATATGACACATAGAACAAGTATCGAACACAAAGGTATACTAAGAGTAAAGTCTAAAACATTTATAATACAAGCACACCCCTTCAACCGAATAACTAGTTTAGCTACTATTCATCGCGCTAAACATTATAACTAAGGAAATGAAACAGTTGAATAAATACTAAAAATAATACTTACAACCGTTGAAGCGCCAAGGGAGCTATCCTTTATTTCCAAAGCGAAGAACAATTTTATTGAAAATGAAGAGAGGAGGGTTAAGCCCTCTCTCTCTAAAGTGTGTACAAGTATGGGATGTGGGATGATTTACAAATGAGGAGGAGCTCTCATATTTATAGCCAAGGAGGAGGAGGATGGGTGGTGGAGATGGTGGCATGTGGAGGAGCATCCAAGGGTGGAGGAGAAGGGGAGGAGCATGTGGAGGAGGAGCCTCCACTTGTCACATTCTCATGGTGGCTCATTTAACCGCCGGCGGCTTTGGGAGGAGGAGAGGAAGAGACGCCAAGTGGAGGGAGGAGAGTGGAGGAGCCACCATGTGAGGGAGGAGCCGCCCCTTCTAGAAGAGGAGGAGGGGTGAGTAATCCTTATCCTTATCCTCCAAAAGCCATCGGTTTGACCGGAATTTGACCGGAGCTTCTTGGATTTTGGAGAGTGTATTCTGAATGAAAATGTCATTCTAAGATGATCTCAAGAAGGAAACTAAGCCAAATTCTACCCCGAACATGGTCGAAATGCCAAATCGGATGAAATTGCCCTTGTTTGGCCTTTACCGAGCTCGGTGCCTTTCCTTGCATTCTTGTCCATTAGCCGACGGTTCTAGAATATTTGAGTGATTCCAAGTCGGTTCCATGAAGGATGTTAAGGCTGATTTTGAGTGTAGCATGGTCGTGACCTGGAATGACTCGTTCTTCATTTTCCGCTTAAGAACTCCTCCTTAGCGTGTTTTCTCTCTAAGTGCCAAAATACCCTGTAGAAATATATCGGAACTAACAAGCAAAAGTTAAATAGACAAACAGTCTAATTTAGTGGGTTTTACTGTGTTTTTGATTCGTATAATTATGGTCCATCAGATCACCCCACACTTTTAGTTGTTCGTCCCGAACAATGCTATTAAAGTGCGGCACTCTATGTAAGTTTTTAAAATATGAAAGTTAAAATGTGGGTCTAGATTTATCCTAAGTCATGCATCACTACTTATTACCAAATTAAACTGAGTAAATAAATAGATGGAACTTGATACTTGTACCTTCGTGCCGAGATGCAAATTATTTTGGATGTCTCGGGAGATAGTCCTTTTCAGGTCCTGGCTTGCATCCTTGGGACTGTCTCGCACTATATGGTTTCCTTGTAGCTTTCTCTAGCACGTGATTCGGTTCGGGTTTCACAGTTGAGTTGAGCCTTTTTGATTTCTTTCTTTGTTGGCGAGGGACAGCTTTTTTGTAGTGAATCGGCCTTTGGCCTTTGATTTGACGCTTTGAGTACTTCACTTTTGTTCGGTTAAAACCTTCACAATTTTGGGCCTTTGGCCTCTTGATTTGCTTCTTCGAGCTTTTCGCCTTTTTGTGGCTTGCTTGTCCATTTTCTCAGCCTTTTTGGGAGGTCCAATCATCGCTCGCAAGCCTATGGAAATACCTCCCCGCTCCTCTCGTTTTTGCCGTTTTCACGCGGGTCAAGGTGAGGGTCGCTCATCTATTTTCTCGGCTACTTTGACTGTCGTTTCGCGCGGGTCAAGATGAGGGTCGCTCATCTATTTTCTCGGCTACTTTGACCGGAGATAGAACGGTCTGATTCCCGTCCTCGCCTTTTGCATAAACACTGCATGGCGGAGATGACTTCAATCTTCATTGAAAACCCGAAGTGCAGCCTCCACTGACTTCGAAAACCATATAGTGAAATTCGGTCCTTCGAATGCTTGCCAAGTCCTTCTAGGGCATTTCTATCAACTCCACATCCCTGGTTTATCTTAGGACAAAGGGACAAATGAGAAGTTACATTCTAAGTTTTTAAACAGTTGAATTTTCACAAGGTTAATGCATGAATTATGACTTATCTTTTTCACATTCTCAAGTTCATATTTTCAAAAAGATACTACTAATTAACTATATATGCAGGTGGTTCTCACCCCACACTTTTGAACGAAGGCGTGCTTTTCAGCAAGACTTAGTTCAAAAGCCATGCAAGCAGATGTTATACGAGAAGGAAATGATATTAAGGAAAAGGAAAGAACAAACTCCCTTTAAGGTGTCGAGTGAATCGACATGGCACGAGGCTGGATAATCGAGGGAGTTCGGCTGGGGCCTTGAACTCTGAGCGTAGGCCTGGCTGGCTTAATGTGCACCCAAGTCTGATTCCTGAATAGTCATTTCTTCTATGCACCAAGTGGGTGAGAGCAACTTATTGAAAAAACTAAATGACAGAAAATAAAATGACAGAAAGTAAGATAGTGTCGGGTTACCTCCCGACCAGTGCCTTTGTTTAACGTCGTTGGCTCGATGATACCTCATTCATGGATCATAAGTAGGGATCCCATGGGTGCTTGAGGTCGAATTTCTTCTCGGTTGTCCTTTTGCTCCGAGAGGGTGAGGCTTCTTTGACCATAGATGCTGGTCCATTGAGTCGTGCTTTCTTGTTTCTCCTTCCGGGTTTCCATTCTTTCGGCCCATGCCTTTGCCGCTTCTTCATGTTTGAATAGTTGGCACTTTCGCGAGTTTGGAAGTTGGGTTTTGTGCCTTCAAACATCGGCGACCACAGGCATGTTCCCATGTGAGGCCTCTTCTTGGTGGTAGCTACGAATGGTTGTCTTGGAATGATTGAGTTCCCGGGTGTTTTTTCTTGGCTTGTGACGAGAGAGATTTCCTTTGTCGGCTTTTTTGGCTCATGCTCTGCCTCCAACTCCCCTTGTACCGCATCATCATTGATTATATGATCTTCGGTGGTTATGATCGGCATGAAACGCGAAGGGTTAAGTTGAGGCACTTCGACCATGAGGACTAGGTCTGTTTCAGGTGCTCCGACAGTGAGGACTAGGTCTTTCTCGGACAGTTCGGCAATGAGGTCCGGGACTTCCTCGGGTGCTCCGAGCGCAAGGACTGGGCCTGGCTTGATTTCTTCAACCGCTTCAGCAGTGAGGTTTGGGATTTCTGTTGGTTCGGTAATTAGGACAGTGATTTCCTCGGATGGATTGGTGATAAGGACCGGGTCTGATTGGGGTGGTTCTTCTTCGGTTATTTGCGGGTCCTCATCCTCAGTCGGTTCCTCGGGTTCAGCCGTTCTTTCTGTTGCTCCTGAATCGGTTTCAGCCGTGAATTGGTGCATCACGGCACTCAATTGCTGCATGTTTGCGGCCAATTGTTGGGTGTTAGCTGCCAGCTCCTTTTCTGCCGCCCATAATTCAGTTTTAGCTCTGATTTGTTGCATTGTGTTTTCCAACTGCTGGATGCTAGATGCCAGCTCCGTTATACCGTCATTGAGTGGCTCGGCCTGATCTTGGCTCGGTCTTGACCTTGCGGCCAAATCATTGATTAATATCCAAAGATCATCCACGGTTAAGTCCCACATTGATCCTCCTGCTGCATCATTTAGCTGGTCCCACTCATGTGGCAACATTCCACAGAGAAATTTTATTTGAAGATCGGAGTTGGTAAATCCATGGTGCGGGCAGCTCGTCACAATGGAATCGAAGTGCCATAAGTACTCATCCAATGTTTCGTCCCGGGATTGCGTTATTTTGTTGATCTTCTCGCGGATTTCAAGTTTGAAGGGTGGTGGGGAAAACTCCGTATTGTTCCAAGGTTCCATTCCGTAGTAGTATGACTAGGTGAATTGCATGATAAAAGAAAAAGAAAAAAGAAAATAGAACAACTATTCCTATGCACAACTCCCCGGCAACGGCGCCAATTTTGATGGATGCACAGTCGTTATGTGCAAACGTCAAGAATAAATTTATAATAGTCCGCTACTCGCGACTTTACTACTGGGTAGCAAGTGGTAAGTAGGGGTCGAACCCAAGGGAGTCAGTGTGGATTAATTGTTCTTTAATGAAGCTTATGCAGAAATTAAATGCAATTGGGGTTGGGTTTGAGTGTGATTTGAGAACTGAAAGTAAATTACAATAATTGATAATGGACTGTGAGGAAAGTATTTGGTTTTAGGGGCCTTGTATCATATTTGTTTATCATTGACCGCTAATGACCATACCAAGCATTCGAAATCGAGGCTATTCCTAGCACAAGACTTGCAACGTCGTGTAGAACACTTGAAATGATCATGCTAAATGTTCAAAGATGAATCGAGGCTATTCCTAGCACAAGACTTGCAACATCATTTAAAACACTTGTTCTAAGCAAAACTAATTCCTCCTTTCGAAGTATCTTAGCCGTAAGTGCATCCATTTGGTCCCTTTGGTCCAGTTTCCAAATGATTTTTAAGATAAGCCGAACTCCTCGATAAGTTTTGCTTGTTACAGCTTCCACTTACCGAGTATGTTCACGAATTCCCACGGAAGAGCTTTTTGCTTGTCAGGCACTCAACCTTGGAAACTCTGACTTGATATATGGCACATAGAACAAGTATTGAACACAAAGGTATACTAAGAGTAAAGTCTAAAATATTTATAATACAAGCACACCCCTTCAACCGAATAACTAGTTTAGCTACTATTCATCGCGCTAAACATTATAACTAAGGAAATAAAACAGTTGAATAAATACTAAAAATAATACTTACAACCGTTGAAGCGCCAAGGGAGCTATCCTTTATTTCCAAAGCGAAGAACAATTTTATTGAAAATAAAGAGAGGAGGGTTAAGCCCTCTCTCTCTCTAAAGTGTGTACAAGTATGGGATGTGGGATGATTTACAAATGAGGAGGAGCTCTCATATTTATAGCCAAGGAGGAGGAGGATGGGTGGTGGAGATGGTGGCATGTGGAGGAGCATCCAAGGGTGGAGGAGAAGGGGAGGAGCATGTGGAGGAGGAGCCTCCACTTGTCACATTCTCATGGTGGCTCATTTAACCGCCGGTGGCTTTGGGAGGAGGAGACGCCAAGTGGAGGGAGGAGAGTGGAGGAGCCACCATGTGAGGGAGTAGCCGCCCCTTCTAGAAGAGGAGGAGGGGTGAGTCATCCTTATCCTTATCCTCCAAAAGCCATCGGTTTGACCGGAATTTGACCGGAGCTTCTTGGATTTTGGAGAGTGTATTCTGAATGAAAATGTCATTCTAAGATGATCTCAAGATGGAACCTAAGCCAAATTCTGCCCCGAACATGGTCGAAATGCCAAATTGGATGAAATTGCCCTTGTTTGGCCTTTACCGAGCTCGGTGCTTTTTCCTTGCATTCTTGTCCATTTGCCGACGGTTCTAGAATATTTGAGTGATTCCAAGTCGGTTCCATGAAGGATGTTAAGGCTGATTTTGAGTGTAGCATGGTCGTGACCTGGAATGACACGTTCTTCATTTTCCGCTTAAAAACTCCTCCTTAGCGTGTTTTCTCTCTAAGTGCCAAAATACCCTATAGAAATATATCGGAACTAACAAGCAAAACTTAAATAGACAAACAGTCTAATTTAGTGGGTTTTACTGTGTTTTTGATTCGTATAATTATGGTCCATCAGCGAGCATGGTGGGACTCGGGCGAGCGTGAAGTACTCAGAAGACTGCATGTTAGAGACTCGGGCGAGCTTGGTCAAACCCGGGCGAGCGTGGTGGACTCAGCGTGCTGCATATGCAAGACTCGGGCGAGCTTCTGGCGGCTATTTCGAGGTCTTAACGTCCGAATTTGGTCTCGGCGTCAACTGGAGAGTTGTAGCCCTTTGAGTTAGCTTTCCAACAAGATTTGAATCAACCAAATCGGACACCATATGCGACCTGGGCGTTCAAAACAAGCCGCAAAGATCAATCTGCTCGGTTTTGTTCGAAACTTCATATTTTGCTCCGAAACTTCGATTTTTCCCCGAGTTTTCGTATTTTGGCTTCAACCTTGGGGGAAACTTGTTTTCTACCTGAAATGTAGAGATAGAGGTCAAAATGATATCAAAATAATGTCGGAAACGACCCAAAACTATAGTAAAGAATGACCATAAATCAGTCGAAAACTCGACTGATCAGTTTTATAATTGTTTAGTTTATTCTTTTAGAGTTGCTTCTTATGCATTTGTAGTTTAATCACAGGACGATGAGTCATCCAGCAGGTAACGCAGAGGAAGCCTCTTCATCAACCCGTAAAATAAGGGGGCCAACCCTGATGCAAAAATTAATCGACAAGCATAAGGATGGCACAAAGGAGCCGGTCACGATAGAACACGATGGAACTATTGCCAGTGAAGTAGGGAAATCATTCAGAAGCTACATCGGTAATGTTTTACTATTTGTTTACCTATCGAATGTCAAAATTTTAAGATATAAGTAAGTATTATCTTGTGTACTTCCAGGTATTGTTGGTAAAAAGCGAGTGCGGATTACATATGACAACTGGAAGTTGTACCTAAGGAGGTTAGAGAGCTGGTGTGGGAAGAGACGCTGGTACGTTATTAATTGTGCCACTATTGTTACTTTCATAGTTTGCCACAATTTTTAGGAAATATGTTTTTCTGTGCAGAAATTATTTGATGTGCTCCAGAATGCCTTAACTAGATTGGTAAAGAATATGGAGATGCGAGCTGCGGCGAGAATATAAAGAAACTTTAATAGTGAGCTCGCCAATCAATATATGTTTGGGCCGAAACAAGGAGAGGACCCTAGAGAGATGTATTCTTTCATTCATCCAGATCAATGGAAGACGTTTGTGGAACATCGTTCGACTACAAAGGCACTTAAAATAAGGGAAACGAACTTTGCTCGAGCAAAATCGAACCCGTACCAGCATACTATGTCTCGAAGTGGGTACAAGAAGGCGAGGGCGGATGTCGTCGCGGAAAAGAAAGCCCAGATCGAGGTTGAGGGTTTAATAGGGCCGGGGGATAAGCCTGTCATCCACGTTGGGAGGCATGAGTATGGAAGAGGGGTCACTAAAGGAGGAATAAAGAGTACATAAGTGATTTTTTAAGGGGGTGGCAGAAAAAATTGTAAGTTGTATGTTTACTATAAAATATTAAACAGTACCCTAACTCTCTGTGAATATGCTTATCGTAAAATGATTGATAACATGATGAATTCGAAGAGCAGGCCAGTCAGGAAGCATTTACTTCCCAGGGTCACAGAGACATATTGATGGAGGCCATAGGGAAAGACGAGTACCCTGGACGCACAAAGGGGGTGGGGAGTTTGGTACGTTGGACGAAGGTATTCGGGAAGCAGTCTTCTTCGTCCAGCACACACTCTACACTCACTTCGCACGCGCCTACGCTTCAGAGCCATTATAGTGGTTCCAATTCAGACCCTTTCGGAGATATACCCGAGGTAATATACCGAACTTCAAATTACTGAAAAAGTGCAATTTACTCCATTCAAATTGTATTAATAATTTTGGGTTTTCCATATCAGACTAGGAAGAAATGCATACTGCATATGGAAGGAGGAGGTTCGGATGAGCGGATGCGAATCGTGGCACTTGGAAGAGTTATGCCAGGACGATTCGTGCAATATCCAGTGTTGGATGATGAGATGGTGAAGGTGGTTATACACAATGTGATCGAACCATCGACAGAGCTGCCAGAGAAGATCGGGGAAATGGAGAAAGTATCGGATGCAGTGCTAGATTTTGTGGGATGGCTGAAATGTCTAGTAGTCATTGATGAAAAGGTAAGTACGTACATTAAATTTTTTCGCACTAATAAACTTTAAGTTTGTTAATGTTACTCGTTTGATCGACATTTCTATTTCGGACAGGGATATGACGAGTTCAGATTTACTAAAATGCAATCTAGCATTTTCAGCGACGAAGGTACTAGCAGAATGTCAATGAGTTGCCGCTTTTTGTACGAGCACACTATGGGGATGGCAAAGTCAACTCTGTATTCGGTATACATTAATAGCGAGTGTTTGGTGAGGATTTCTATGTCCCTCTGAACAAAGAGTGCATTCTGGATTTCACCTGCTTAAAAGCTTTGGGTGCAACTGCAGCTGAAGTTAACATAAGGTATTTATTGATTTGATTATTAAATGGTTATTAAGTTTCAATAAAGTTTACTAACATAATCATATGCCAACAGATTTATCCACGATAAGATCCAACCGGGCATTCGGTTTGGATTCTTAAGACCGAGTTATATGCCACCGATCGAGCATTTCAATGTGAGGGTGGACTTCTTCCAGAGGAGATTGAGAATGCCCGACTACTGTCGTAATTTTTGCTACTTCATTCCCTACGTCGATACCGTAAAGTAAGTGGATATTTTTCTTATCCTTGTCTATTTTGCATGTAATGCGTATTACACTAATATACAATGTGACAAATGTTTATTAGGTGGCACTGGTGGTTAGCTGTTATATTCCCTATGAAGCGAGTGGTCCTTTGGCTTGAGCCGATGGCCAAATCGCCGGTGCCGGATGTAACAAATTTTATTAACACGTAACAAATATGCTACCCACTTTTACTTAGAATTACTATATGTGCTACAACTTGCTGATATTAATTACCTTAATTGTTGCAGGAGCTTGAGTCTGTGCTTCAACATCCCATCAAATTCGGATATAGAGTGGAAGACTGTGACGGTATTGACTTAACAAATAACGATTGTTTTAAAATTTTACTTTCCATAGTTAATATGTTTCGTGTGATTATAATTGGAGTAATTATTTCAGTGCCCGAAACAGCCCATACCGAGTGAAGTTTGTGGATACTATGCCATGCAATATATTCGCGACATAATCAAGTTCGTTCAATCTACCAATGGATTTTTTAGGACGACATCAGTCAAGTACGTATATACCGAGACTTAATTGACCATTACCAATAAATTGAGGTGTCCGTAAACTTTCTAACTATGCATTTGTTTTCCAGTGTTTCCCTAGAAGACAACAATCCTATGATAACAATGTCCTAGATGATATGAGGGACGACTTTGCAACTGATTTGATTAATTACGTGAGGCAAGTTTATGATCCGCTGTAAACATGAAGTGAATGGTGTTGTAAGATAAACGTGGCAAGTCTCAAAAGATTTGGACAATTTTTTGAATCCAAATGTTTTTTGTAATATTGACTAAATGAATGTCATTTGATGTTCAGCATATTTGTATTTTTTGCAACAGGTCTTTGAATTGAAATGTATCATGGAAGTTGGGATTGTTTGAATTAATCAATTCTGCCAATTTTTATTCATACTTTAGACAGCGCTTCATGTGTCAAGCGTTGTTTATAGTAACATTTAAGACATCGTCTTTTGATGAGGCGCTGTTTAAAGTACACCTAAGACAACGCTTCACTCAGGAAGCGCTGTCTAAAGTACACCTAACACAGAGCGCTGTCTAAAGTCCCTCCAAACCTTTGTTTGACAAACTTATTTTTGAAAGTGATGTTGTCATTTTACAATTTCTTTCGTGTAATATAAAATTTTTGTAACATATAGGAAGTTTGCTTTACAATTTCTCTTTGAAATCAATTTTATTCAACAAGTCCCGACTGAAACCGTTAATTTTCAGGCGGTTCGTTGTCAATTTGCGTTACAAATTCAATTGGAAAACATAAGTGTACTATAAAATTTATGACATACATTGTAAGCCGTTGTAAATCACGTATTTATTTAATTCATGGAATAAAAAGTTGTCACTCATTTATTGAAAACATCGTGAGCCGTTCACCATTCTGCCATTTTACAGGTTGGTTGACCATGAGAAACGTGAAATCCTTCCCTCCTTAGCATACTCATTTCGTCGTTGACGATCATATTGCATCTCTTAATAAAATTACGCCAAATGCGACTGTCATATCGTGCATCCCAAGTAGCTATACTCTACAAGCAAATCATTTTTAATACCCATTAACGTTTGTCAACAAATTGAATTAATTACATTTTTTGAGTTACCGCTTTGTACCCGAAACTCCTCGTACCAAATTTCATTAGCGCTTTCTGGGATCATGTTCCATGATGTCCACGTTGCATCCCAGCATTTCGATATGCATTCTTGTGCAATCCTTCGATGAACATCGAATGGGAAGAAATTAGGGATCACATAATGGTTGGATTTATCAAAACAATCAATATGAAGGGTACAATGAGTTCTTACGCGTTTCTTCCAATAGGTGTAACATGCTCTGTACGATCGAAGTCACGTGGATTGTCAGCGAAACTAACAAGGTCAAATGAAGGAGACATGTTGATGATATTCAATTGGAAGGAAGTATGTTGTACATGAATGTTGTGGGTTGAATGATTTAAACAAGTTCTCATATATATAGGGCAAAAATGAAATATGTGTGGATAAATTTTTCCGTCGACATTCCCCCATGCTTCCGTCTTGTATTGACGGAAATTTTGGAAATAACCAACGGTCAACAAATAACGGTAACTAGAAGTGACGGTAAAGTGACGGAAATAAGCAACGGTCAATAAATAACGGTAACTAAAAGTGTAATAGAATAATGACGGAAATTTGAAAATAATTGCACCAAATAACGGTGCCTAAATTTTTAATGGAATATTGACGGAATTGTGCCGAAAAATTGACGTATTATTTTTCCAACATACTGGAAATGGGATGAAGATGATTCTAAAGAGTGACTGAGATTTGTTTCTTACAAGATAACGTAAAATTTTATAACAGATGACATGAAGTCACCTAGTTGAATTGCAACCAGGCTGATGTTGAGAATTCTCAGAACATCCTTTGGTTTGAGTTCTCAACTCCAGTCTGGTTGCAATTCAACTAGGTGACTTCATGGCACATGTTATAAAATTTCAGTTGTCTTGTAAGAAACTCATCTCAGCCAAGAGACATAAAATTCTTCAGAATCATCTTGCACCCCATGTTTAGTATATGTTGCAAAACTTGTTTGCTTGGAAATGAAAAATTGTTGGAAATGAATGATGTGTGTTGAATGATGTAAAGAGTTTTCTTATATAGGGCAAAACTGAAAGCTGTACGTGTATTATTTTCCGTCTTTATTCCCTCACATTTCCGTCGACAATGACAGAAAACACATGTATTAGCGACGGAAAATTTTGAAATAGACAATGATCACTAATTAACGGTAACTAAATCAGTAACAGAATACTGACGGAAATATTGAAAAATTTCCAGGCGATGGAATGTGAACGGAATTAGGCGACGGTATACACCGACGGAAATTCGACGGAATGTGAGCGAATAACATCTGCGGGTAGTTTCCGTCCCATTGACGGAATGTGAGCAAATAACGTCTGCGGATAGTTTCCGTCCCATTTTCGTTACTTAATTTCTGTCGATAATCCGAGTACTTATTCGCGACAGAATGTTTGTTGACGGAATTTTGCCGGAAATACAACGAATTTATTTTTGGTGACGGAATTGTGTCGAAAATTTGACGTGTTATTTTTCCGGCGCCGTAACCTGCGACAAAATTTGTGGACGGAAAATTTTTTCCAAAATTTGTAGTGGATATTTCACCCGAGATTTTACAGTGGTAGAAATGCTTCCATGTTTAATTTGATTTGATTTAATTTAATTTAATTTGATTTTGTTAAGCTTTGGAAAATAAACTAAAATGTTGGAAATGGAGAGTCGATAATGTGAAATAAATTTTACTTAAAGGTGTGTTTTTTTTGAAGAGTACAATTCATAACACTTCAATGCATATCGCGATAGCCTTAATCATCTAGTAAATATATCAAATTTTGAAACTATATCAAGGCATCTCCAGCAGATCCAAAATCATTGGTACACGGAAAGGGGAAGGAAACGCTTACAAAATTGTAAGAAAAATTGGTGCCCCAGGATTCGAAGCGGAGGTGTAAGGATCCATGATGCAGTCCTTAACTAACATGTCACCACCCTTGTTGGCATTAAGGCGTGTTTTAATATAGTTGAAAATTGAGATGATCATAATTGAAGTTGATATTCAATGGCGTAATTAATTTTTTTGACGGAAATGACATAATTAATTAAAAAAGTAAAAATAATCATAGCAAACTAGACAAAAAGAAATAAAAGGAAGTCATACGAAGGGCCAAAATGTAGCAGGTATACATTCGAAATAATTGGGTTGAATTAAGAGAAGACTCAACGCAATAAGTTCCCAATGCTCATTAAAATAAAAATTACCAATCGGAGGTCATTTTTAGACGAAGTTTTTTTTATAGGTATTTTTTTAGACGAAGTTGGATTCGTATAATGTTATGAAAATACTATTGGGGTGGTGGTGGTAATCAGCACACCTGAAGTTTCAGGTTCAATGTTTAGTGACTACACTAATTCTTTTATTAGTTTATATTTTTCCTATTTGGTTCATAGGTTTTCCGTGTGCCCATAAAAAAAATAGTTAACTAATGAATAAAAAATATATTTGGATGAGTAATAAATTATTGTATAAATGTGGATAAGGTTGTCATCAATAGTCTATTACACTACAAACAAAGGAACTTTTCGCCCTACAAGGACGCCCTACAAGGACACAACGAAACAACTGAACGGCAAAGAAGCCGACACTAACCCACATCAAAGTGACCACCATGTCCAGCAAAAAGTCCTCGACAACCAGCACAACCGTGCCAACACCATCCAGCTGCAGCTAACAGAAGCAAAGCACCGAACATGGGAGAAAACTACGTTCTCCACCGTCACCCCCGGTCGTAACCGGCCAAGAGCACAACAACCGAAAACCGGCACCCCAACTGGAGCCGCCGCCCAACCGCCGCCTGCACAGCAGGTCAAGCCGTTCCAACCCGGCCAAAGAAACGACCGGCCAACCACATATATACAACCAAAAAAGAAACAGCAACCCGACGAAGGCCATCACCCAGCCGCCATCCCGCCAACCAAACCGACTTGCGCCGCACCTCCGCCCAGCCACCTACGCCACATCCGAGCTACAAACATATGTACAAGTGGCCGCCTAAGCCGCCACAACCGTCAAAAAGACCAACTGCCGCCATCATCAACACCGAAATCCCCCATCACCACCTGGGACTAGTGGAGATGGTTAGAGCGGAGGAGAATCAGGCGGAAGTGGTGGAGGAAGCGAGAAATCAGAAAAAGGAACCAAGCGTCGGGAGAGTTTTTCTGTCTTCGGGAGAGTTCTCTAAGTGTTTATCGTAAAAAAAAGTCTATTATACTACTATAACACTAACACATAATTGAAATGTAATTGTATATTCTATTTAAGTTTTAATCAACTGCCACTAAAATCACATGTGAGTGATAATTAGATTCTATAATACATCATAATAATCTATATATTCACATATAATTCAAATATGTTTGGAAATATATGAATCAAATGAAGGACAAGGAGCTCATTGACTCAAGATGTTGATGCAACATTTTAAGCAGCGTTCGCGCTTTCTTGCTTCCGAACAGCGTCCCATCCGTCACAAGACCATACAGCAAGCCCGGGAGGGATGTGTCCTTGGCCAGGTCACTAACGACCTCCGGTCCGTGATGGATGCTTAGATTCAACAATGTTGTAAGGCAATACTCTCTCCCAGCTCTAGACAAACTCGATGACTTCATTAGACTGCAAATCGACGACAATGCGGAAGTTTGTAGAATGGCGATCGAGCCTTCGATGTACTCGGACAATGTGGCTAGGACAGCTACCGCGTCGGTGATCAGTGCTGGAGATTTTAGGGTTTAACCTTAAATTAGGCAGACTCTGAGGTCTGGAATCGGCCAGTTCAATTAAGGGCATTGAGCTCAACCGACCGATTGAGAAGGTCAGAGTGAAGCTATCAATAGGAGTTAGATTGAACTGACCGGTTGAGCGCTTTAGCTTAGATTGAATTGGTCGGTTGGGTTGACTGTTATGAATTCTAAATTCGATAGTTATCTGGAAAACTGGCATAATGAAGGAAGAGGTTTTTCATTCTGTTTTTTCCAGAGAAACATTGGTCGATTTTGATCGGAAAAGGCTCTGGGTGATTGCTCCATCAATCGTTAATCAATTTCATATTGATTGGTTTACCGTTTGCAATCTCAATTGTTCCAAGTTCATATTCATTTGTCTTATTCGATTCAGTTTTCTGGAAATCCTAATAGGACAGAAATATTGAATATGGAAAGCAAAATTGATTCGTGATTCAAATAGTATCCAAATCAAGTTGTTGATTCGAAGCCATAGAAGAAGACCCAGGTATAACAATCGTATTCAATATTTTTTCTATATCAACGGCGCTTGTGGCGGATACTGCAGCAAAATAATCGCGTACACAATTGGATGCAATTGGGATGTGATTTGGTTGAAAGATTGACAGTGGATCCGTTTTGGATTTGAAGGAAGAATGATGGTTTGAGATTAATCAGGCTTGATGACTCTCATTCTCGGTTTTAGTGCTTGTCTGGTGAAGTTTTAGTGACTGCCGACTAGCGGATCAAATTTGATTAAATGTGACAAGGATGAACGGACGAGGCTTCGCTCTAATGTTTGTGTATTATTCAGAAACAAGTTGGGTCAGAAAAGATGTTCACGAAATGGAAGGAATCTCCTGTAGTTGTGGGACACCGTTTTGGAGATCAATTTGTATGTCTCAGGGACTCAGTATCAGGCATGGGTCTTGTCATGTAGTGGAGACATTTGTAGAAATTAAGCAGTGATCATTAACGGAAAGTGAATCAAGGATGATCGGAGAGGAGCGGAGCTCAAGAACACGAGAAACGACGGAGAGATTAGCTAACCCTAACTTTCGAATTAAGAAATCAAACGGGCGCAAAAGTCTGTTATAACAGACTTTTGCAAGTTTACAAAGTTACACAAGTAACCCCACAGTTATAACAAATACAAACTTCAACTACTGATAATTACAACAAAGCCCCAGCCGATCGGCTGTCAGCTGACCAAAAACTCAGCCGGTCGGCTGATTATCTTCTAACATACTTAACTCCTTAACACCCCCCCCCTCAAGCTTAGCGTATGGAGCATGTTAAGAACGTTGAGCTTGCCTGAAAGATGTTGAAGGCGATCAGCAAACAAAGCTTTGGTGAGAAGGTCAGCTGGCTGCTCAGAAGTTGGAACAAAGTGAGGATTGATTAGCCCAGAACTGAGGTGCTGTCTCACAACATGGCAGTCTAACTCCACATGTTTGGTGCGTTCATGATAAACTGGGTTGCGAGCTATGTGCATAGCAGTATGATTCTCACAATGAAGGGGCACAGGAGTAGGGAGTTGCACCTGAAGATCAGCCAAAAGCCTGACAACCCAAGCAACCTCACAACAGGCATGAGCCATGGCTCTGTATTCAGCCTCAGCTGAAGATCTTGAAATAATGGCATGCTTCTTTGTCTTCCAAGAGATAAGTGCTCCTCCAAGGATCATAGCATATCTTGTGATGGATTTTTTGGTTAGAGAACATGCACCCCAATCAACATCACAATATGCAGATAAGTGTAGAGGCTGACCACTTGGATAGAACAGTCCTTGAGCAGGAGCTAGCTTGAGATATCTGAGAACCTTGTGAGCAGCTGTGAGATGATCTTTAGTTGGTTGATGCATAAACTAGCTAAGAATACGAACTGAGTAAGCAATATCAGGCCTTGTGTTGGTGAGATAAATCAGCTGTCCCACCAGCCTGCTATAAGGGCCTGGATCAGGTTGATCAGGAGCTATAGAGAGACCTAGCTTGTGCTTGGTATCCATTGGTATTGCTGATGGCTTACAAGCATGTAGTCCTACCTCAGTACTAAGCTCAAGAGCATATTTACTCTGATTTAAGAACAGACCAGCAGAAGATCTTGCTACCTCAAAGCCAAGAAAATATCTCAATTGACCAAGATCCTTTATTCTGAAAAGATCATGAATGAATGTCTTGACAGTCTGAATGAGAGTAGAAGAAGTGCCTGTGAGAATCACATCATCTACATACTTGCCAGAAATACACCATCCTTATTGTAGGTGAAGACGGAGTAATCATTTGGACTTTGAGTAAAACCAAAACCAAAACTAAGCAATGAATCACTGAATCTTGAAAACCATTGCCTAGGTGCTTGCTTCAAGCCATACAAACTCTTGAGTAATCTGCACACTTTGCCTTGTGCTTTCTCAGTTTTGAAGAAACCAGGTGGGAGGGACATATAAACTTCCTCATCAAGTTTGCCATGAAGGAAGGCATTGTTCACATCCAACTGAAATAAGGGCCATCCTTTAGAGATAGCCACAGCAAGAAATGCTCTAACTGTATTCATCTTTACCACATAAGCAAAAGTCTCATGATAATCTAGTCCTTCCAACTGAGTAAAGCCCCTTGCAACTAGTCTGGCTTTGTACCTTTGAATGGTACCATCAGAATGCCTTTTAATTCTATAAAACCATTTTGAGCCAACAGGCTTCTTGCCATGAGGTAAGTCTGTAAGCTCCCAAGTGTTGTTGTTATGAAGAGCTTGGAGCTCAGCAAGCATTGCTTCATTCCATTTGGGATCTTTGCTGGCTTTTGTGAAACAAGTTGGTTCTTCATCAGATAAAACTTGCAAGGCATAATGGTTGAATGAAGAGGAACAACCAGAGTAGTCCATATATTTATGAATGGGATACTCAGTCTTTGAAGCCAAGACATTGTTGCAAACAAAATCCCTTAGAGTCACATTAGGCCTTGGGACCTTAGCAGTTCTTCTGATAAGTTGAGCATGAGTGGGGACTGCCTCAACATATATAATAACAGTAGAGTTACCAGGTGGAACAACTAAAAGAGCTTGAATAACTTCAGCAGGTATACAAGCACCAGTGGTTGTACAATGAGGCAAAGGAACAGTAGTTTCATCAGGTAAATGAACAGTGGTCTGACTTCCAGGATTTTTAGCAGTCTTCTATTTATGAGTTTCAGCACAAGGAAAAATTTCTTCCATAAACTTGACATCTCTAGAGACATATGAGACATGATTTTGTAGATCAAACAGCTTGTAACCTTTTTTATTAAAGGAATGGCCTATAAAGATACAAGGAATAGCCCTTGAATCAAATTTTGCCTTTGCAGGGGAATTATTAGTCATGTAGCACAAGCAACCAAAGACCTTCATATGATTGTACTCAGGCTTTCTTTGGAACAAAACTTCAAAAGGAGTAAGGCCTTTCAGAACTGAGGAAGGCAATATGTTGATGATAAATGTGGCTGTGAGAATACAATCACCCCATAGACAGTCAGGAATTTTGGATTAAAATTTGAGAGACCTGGCCACTTCAAGTAAAAGTCTATGCTTCCTCTCCACAATCCCATTTTGTTGAGGACTATAAGCACAAGAAGTCTGATGAACACAGCTTTGAGTCTGGAGAAAAGCTCAAACTTTATGACTAAGGAATTCAACTCCATTATCTGATCTTACAATCTTGATGAAACAATTAAACTGAGTCTGAATCATTTTGTAAAAATGAATGAGGTGATCAGCAGCTTCACTCTTTTGTTTCATCAAGTAAGTCCAAGTAACCCTTGACTTATCATCAACAATAGTTAAGAAATACCTAGCTCCAGTAATAGTAGGTTCTCTGTAAGGCCCCCATATATCAACAGGTATCAACTCAAGCAAAACTTGACTGCTAGTAACACTGATAAGGAAAGAAAGTCTTGTTTCTTTAGCTTAAGGACATACATGATAATGCATATTAGAGTTCTTACAACTGAAATCAGAAATACAATGTTTCAAAGTACTTGGTAACTTGTTGTAAGGCACATGTCCCAGTCTATAATGCCAAAGAGTGGCTTGAGTATCTCTTCCAATAGACAGACAGCCTACAGTAGAAACTAGCTTGAAATGATATAGGCCTTCAACCAAATCACCAGTCCCTTGTAAAGTCAGCTTTACTGGGTCCTGAATAGAACAACCTTTTTCAGTAAACTCAACCAACAACCAGGAGTCCTCCACAAGTTTGGCCACAGAAATCAAGTTAAATCTGACATTAGGAACCAAAAACACTAGATAACTTGATTGAATCACTCAAAGAACAAGTACCAGTGTGAGTAACCATGACTCTATCCCCATTAGGCATAAGCACATTATAAGGAACTTTGAGACTAGTGAGATTAGTGAAAAGATGAGCATGAGGAGTAATATGATCAGTAGCACCATTATCGATTACCCAAGTATCTTTACTCACTTTAACAAAGGATAAACAGGTGATACCTGCAATGTGATCAGTAGCTTGAGATGCACTACCACCTAGAAACACCATTAACTTCTGAAGCTGTATTGAGTCATCTGTAAAGAGCTGATCTGAACAGAAGAGGCTTCACTAGAAGTGTTGTGATCTTTATCTCCATTGCCTACAGTAGACATCTCATTTACAACATTATTAGCTATAGATCTATTTCCTCTAGTAATGGAACCACCTCCCTTGTTATTAGTAAACTTGTAACCAGGAGGATACCCATGGAGCTTATAGCAAGTCTCCCTAAGATGACCTTGCAGCTGACAATAGGTGCAAACCAAGGCTTTTCTGTTCTTGTTTGGAGGAATAGATCTACCAGACTTGCCAGAATTATTATTACCTCCACCAGAGTACTGAGAGCCAGAATGATGTTGCATAGAAGACTGAGATCCACCAGTAGGAAAAGTGGAAGATTGACTCACATATAAGGCTGACATTTCAGTCATTGTACCCTTCTTGGACTGCCTCTGATTTTCATCTTGAATGAGTTGCTTATAGCACTCCTTGAGAGTTGGAGAAGGCTTCACCTGAAGATATTAGACCTTGAAGTAACATAAACCTCATTTAGTCCCATTAGAAATATCATTCTTCTGTCTCTCATTTTCCTATCATTAGAAAACCCACTTGCTTTACATTTGAACCAAGTTAACATGAAATCTCCTCAGGGAGAGCATCTTCGTCACCCCCAGAGTTGAACCAATTTGTTATAATACTACGCAATGGTCTTATCTTTTTGCATCAACATAGCTATCTCTTGTTGGATGGAGAAGATAGTGAAGTCATTAGAGCCGGAAAACCTCTCCTCTAAGTCTTTCCAAGCACGCATACAGTCAGTGGAATGAATGAGAGATGATCCAATCTCCGTGGAGACTTCGTTAATGATCCAAGACAACACAACATTGTTGCATTTGTCCTAACGAGCACCTTGATAAGCATCAACCGGTCTTGGAAATTCACCACGAATAAAACCAAGTTTCATCTTGATTCCCAGCGCCATCTTCATGGATTTACGCTAATTGAGGTAATTCTTATCGCCAACTAACGGCTGAGTGACCAACGACAGTGCCACACTCTCATTACTATTCACATACAATGGATCATCCGCAAAGTTAACAACTGGCGTAGTAGTAGCCGTAGACGACGAGGTTACAGGAACGGTTAAAGCCATGAATACAGATCAAACAACCACAAAAATAGGAAATATAATAGAAAATTGCGCAACAGAGTCACAGTAGAATCACACAATCAAATAGCAAGAAACATACCGAATCAACAACATTCATCTGATACCGTGTAGAAATTAAGCAGCGATCATCAACGGAAAGTGAATCAAGGATGATCGGAGAGGAGCAGAGCTCACGAACACGAGAAACGATGGGGAGATTAGCTAACCCTAACTTTCGAATTAAGAAATCAAATGAGCGCAAAAGTCTATTATAACAGACTTTTGCAAGTTTACAAAGTTACACAAGTAACCCCACAGTTATAACAAATACAAACTTCAACTACTGATAATTACAACAAAGCCCTAGCCGACCGGCTGGCAGCTGACCAAAACCTCAGCCGGTCGTCTGATTATCTTCTATCAGACTTAACTCCTTAACAAAATTGGAGGGAATTGGAGCGAGGCCCAGACCCTGGTATCTGGACAGCGGATGTTCTAAACACATGACAGGAGATCCAAGGTGGTTCATCTCACTCCAAGTCTGTTCCGGAGAAAGTATCATCTTCGGAAACAAGAGTTCAGGTAAGGTCATTGCAACAAGAGAGGTAAAAATTTCAGAAACTATCAAAGTCCGACAAGTAAGTCTCGTTGAAAACATGAAATACAACTTACTGAGCATATCACAACTGTGTCAACGTGGTAGAAATCAGGCGATATTTAAATCCAATGATTGCGCTGTGAGGTGCATTGAGACATGAAAAATAATTCTCAGAGGTGTTCGTGAGAATGAAATCTACACTGTGGATCCAGAGTTTGTCCCTGAGGAGGAGCTGTGCTTATCAAGTATAGCTAAGGACACCATATTATGGCACAAAAGTTTGGGCATGCAAGCATGAGGTTGATTCATAAACTGCATCTGAATGAACTGGTGGTTGGACCACCCAAGGTGGAGAGCTCATTTGATCAGGTGTGCAGTGCCTGTGCCACGGGCAAGCAAGTCGTACCTCATTCAAGTCAAAACAATCAGTAAGTACGTCAGCTCCCCTGAAAATGATCCACATGGATCTGTGCGGTCCAGTGAATGTTGTCAGCCGTGGAGGAAACTGGTATATATTGGTTATCGTGGATGACTACTCCAGGTATACGTGGACTATTTTCTTAAACTCTAAGGATGAACGTACTCTGAGTTTGTCACATGGTTGAAACTGATTGAAAATAAATTGAGTAAAAAATTGGTGTCTATTCATACTGACAATGGAATCGAGTTCCGGAATTCCCAGTTTCTCTCCCTGTGCAGGACTGGTGGAATTGATCACAACTTCTCTGCACCACGGACACCTCAGCAAAATGGCGTGGTGGAGAGAAAGAATAGGACACTGGAGGATATGTCTAGGACGATGTTGATTGCTAGTGGTGTCAAGACACCTGGTGAAAGATTACTCCTCAAAGGACGATGGGGAACTTCAGTTTACATATAGGTTTGACCCTAATTGGGAACCAACTCAGGTTGAGGCTATAGAACTATCCCAAGGAGTTGCTCAGACAACAGGTCTGTAACCGGTGGAAACCACAGCTGAGAATGCTCAGACAGAGATGCTTGTTCAAGAGCAGGTCCCTGTTGTCCCTGTGGCTGAAACCAACGTTAAGCCCCCTAACGAGGAAGAGGCAGTTGACAATCCTCCTCCTGCAGACACTGAGGGGGAACCCAGGACTACAAGCCGTGGGAGAGTTCTACAGCCACTAGCAAGGCTGAGGGATTATCAATGTTACACATTGCAGAATCGGGTAAATCTAGATAACTTGTGTAATTTTTGTGGATTTGCGTCCTTTGTCTCTCTTGCAGAACCAAAGACAATAGCTGAAGCTCTCAAAGATCCAAAATGGGTCAATGCTATGCAAGAAGAGCTACATCAGTTCGAAAGGATTAAGGTATGGCGGTTGGTTCCCAAGCCGAAGGATACGAATGTAATAGGGACGAAGTGGGTCTTTAGAAACAAGATGGACGACAAGGGAGTCGTTGTGAGAAACAAAGCCCGCCTGGTGGTCAAGGGGTACAACCAACAAGAGGGGATAGACTACGATGAGACATTTGCATCAGTAGCAAGGTTAGAAGCAATCAGACTATTAATTACTTATTCTACTTACCACGGCATCACTCTACAGCAGATGGATGTGAAAATGGCCTTCCTGAACGGATTTTTGAAAGAGGAGGTATATGTGAGCCAGACACCAGGGTTTGAGGATCACACTCACCCTGATCATTTCCATATCCTGGACAAGGCGCTGTATGGGTTGAAGCAAGCACCCCATGCTTGGTATGAGAGACTGTCACAGTTTCTACTGTCCCACGGATATGCCAGAGGAGAGGTGGACAAGACTCTCTTCCTTTTGAAGGAAGGGAAGGACACTCTAGTGGTTCAGGTATACGTGGATGATATTATTTTTGGTTCAACTATCCCTAGACTTGTCAAGAAGTTCACAGATTTGATGTCGAGCGAGTTCGAGATGAGCATGGTGGGAGAGATGAAGTACTTTCTTGGACTTCAAGTAACTCAAGGAGAGGATGGCACCCGGATCCATCAGCAGAAATACGTAAAGGAGATTCTAAAGAAGTTTGGAATGGAATCCGCCAAGACGTGTGCCACACCGATGTCTATAAATGATACCCTGACAAAGGACGAGCCCTCACCACAAGTGGATCCAACTCTATACAGGGGGTGATTGGATCACTTCTATATCTTACTGCTAGTAGACTTGATATCTTATTTAGTGTTTGTCTGTGTGCAAGGTTTCAGGCAGATCCCAGAGAAACCCACGTGAAAGCTGTGACGAGGATACTGAGATATCTGAAGGGAACAGATGATTTGTGCTTGTTCTATCCAAGGGAAGGAGACTGATGGACCAAAATTATATGAATCAAAAACACAGTAAACCCCACCAAATTAGACTGTTGGTCTATTTAACTTCTGCTTGTTAGTCCTGATTTATTTCTACAGGGTATTTTGGCACTTAGAGAGAAAACACGCTAAGGAGAGGATTTTACGCTGAAAAGATGATAAGAGTCAATCCAAGGTCAAGATCAGACGCTGAACGAAGAAATATCAAGATCATGACGTAGGAATTACTCAAATTAAATTCAACCGAGGAACAATTAAAGTCAGACGGAGCGAAATTGGACTGATAGTTTTGTGAAAAGACTGCACAAAATTGTCAGAACACACATATGGACCAAGGTGACCGGCCACTTTGCTTGGAGGTGGCCAAAGCCACCCTTCTCCTCCTTGGATGACCGGCCAACCGTTGGCTTCTCCTCCCCCAACCGGCGGCTTTTGGCTTCCCCCATGTGTCATCTCCTCCTTGCTCCTCCTTCCTCCTCCCTTGGATAAAAAACACATGCCACCCATCTTGGCCCTCCATTCTCCTCCTCCATGGCTATAAAAGGAGAGCTTCACCTCTCATTTTCAATATCCACAAATTTGTAACTTATCTCTCTAAAACATTTTGTTACTTGTAAGTTTGGTTTTTGGAAATAATACTCCTGTTTGTTCTTGAGTATTATACGCTTTGAAATTATAATACTCCTGTCGGTTCTTGAGTATTATAATACTGTAGAGAATACTCCTGTTGGTTCTTGAGTATTCAGTAGGAAATTGGGAATACTCCTGTTGGTTCTTGAGTATTCCACCCCTTTCCCTCTTACTGTTTTTAAAAACCCCCGAGTATTTAGTTATGATGTCCTTTTCCATGGACAGTCGTAGCTAAACTCCTCATTCGGTCGAAGATACTTTCTTGTATTATATAATGTTTTAATTTCTTTTAGTTTCATTTCTCTAGATTTAAAACTTGTTCTATGTGCCATTTATAGTCAGAGTTTCCAAGGTTGAGTGAACCATTTGTAACTGGACCAAAGGGACCAAATGGGCAAGCTCTTCCGTGGGAATTCGTGATCATACTCGGTAAGTGGAAGCTGTAACAAGCAAAACTTATCGAGGAGTTCGACTTATCTTAAAAAACCATTTGGAAACTGGACCAAAGAATTCAAATGGATGCACAAAAGGCTAAGATACTTCGAAAGAAGGAATTAGTCTGAAGTAGAACAAGTGTTGCTTTAAACGATGTTGCAAGTCTTGCGCTACGAAAGGGCCTCGATTCATCTTTGAATACTTAGAAAGGTTACTAGCGGTTATTAATAAACATGTTATAATACAAGGTACCTGAAACCGAATACTTTCCCTTGAATTACAAAAACCCCCCTGTACTTACTTTTATAAACTGCTCGATCAACTACAACCATCAACCACTCATCTACCGGAGGAATCGCAATCACGCATCACCCACTGTAAGTCTTCTTCCCTTAACTCCTTTAATTTCTGTATTTATTTTCTGTAATTTACTTTTCTGCACTCAAAACCAAAAAAACCAAAAACAGTAGTTTAGTCAATCGCGCTAAAATCTCAATCCACTTAAAACATGCTCCCTCGCTGTACAAATCCCCCAAAGAACGACTATCCCTCTAATTCCCTTGGGTTCGACCCCTACTTATCACTTACTACCCAGTAGTGTAGTCACGAGTAGCGGAAAATATAAATTTATTTGTACAGAGAACATTGCACCTTAACGACAGTGCAGTGGGCTCCGTCAAATTGGCGCCGTTGTCGGGGAATTAGCCATCGGATTAGTTGTTCTTTCCCTCCCATGTCCTCATGACACAACCCCCTTCATACGCATGGACAACACGGCATCTGCCACTGTTCGGAGGTACGGATGGAGAAGACCCAGTACAACAATGCCGAAACTTTCACCACGTCTGCCACCTCATTAAACCTGCAAATGAAATGTTAGAGGAATTTAAGCTTAAATGCTTCAAATTCTCTCTAACGGATTTCGCGACGATATGGTATTACACGTCAACCGCTAGCAGTGCAGTACATTTCGTGGACCTCTGCGTTCCATTTCTGAAAGAATTCTCCCCTCCATCCTTACGACAACAAACCCGTGAGAAGATCATGTGCCTGCAACAATCCCGGGATGAGAATTTGGACGAATACTACACGAGCTTTGACACCATCGTCTCAAACTGCCCGCACCATGGATTCACGAAGAAAATTCTTCTTCAAAAATTTCTTCGTGGGATGAAGGCCGCTGATCTAGCAAGGATTAACGAGGCAATGAGGAGATCAGCTAGGAACTATTCCATAGCAAACATGTGGTACCTCATAAATGACCTGGCCGCAGCCACAAAACGAATACCCGAGGCTGACGGAGAAATGCAGACAGAAAGAGAAGAAACTCCCGAGCCATCAGAAGAAACTCCCGAGCCATCAGAAGACTGGGATTTAGAAAGTGTCGGGAGCAATGAGGAAGTGTCAGCAATGGAAGAAGTCCAGAATACCACCGACATGCTGCCAAAGCCATACCCAGCTATCATCACCCAGGCAGCCGAAACCATCTATAACCAATTCCTCACAAACAGACACGACGAGGCAGAACCGAGCCTTAAGATGCAAGCTTCCCGACTTTTCCCCTCGATCAATAGACTAATCGCTGAAAACTATGTGATCAATGAAGAGGCTGAAAGAAGGATGGGAAAAGGGCCTGAGCAGAACGACTCCTCGATGGAGCAAGTTTATGCCATGACTGGACAAGACAGCCCTAAGAAAACCCGGTTCAAGAAGCTAGTGGTCAAAGGTCCCTCACCTTCTCAAAGACATTGGAAGGAGACATCACCAGAACAACGGGAACTGGAGCCAAGCCCATCATCTCGCAAGAAATCGGGAAAAGGCAAGGCAAAAAGCAACACAGGAACGGTGGCAAAATTCGACCTAAGCCACCCATGGGATCCCAACCAGTGATCCAGGAATAAGGTACTGTCGAGCCAACGACGTTAAACAAGTGCACTGGTCGGGAGGTAACCCGACACTATCTTACTTTCCGCACTTTAAATTTCTGTCTTTTAGTTTTCATCAATAAGTCGCTCTCACCCACTTGGTGCATAGAATGATTTGACTATTTAGGATATGGTTTTTGGAGCACGATCGGATCAGCCAGGCAGCTTCCGTGAACTACCGGGCCTGCGCTGAGAGTTCAAGGCCCCAGCCGAACTCCCTCGATTATCCAGCCTCATGCCATTCGACACAATAAGGGAGTTCTGATCTTACTTTTCCTTAAGTCATTTCCTTCTCATATAACATCTGCTTGCATGGCTTTTGAACTAAGTAGTGCTGAAAGGCACGACTTCGTTCAAAAGTGTGGGGTGAGAACCGCATGTATACATAAATAAAAAAATTTTCTTTTTAGTGTATCTTTTTGAAAGTATGAACTTAAGAATGTGAAAAAGATAGACCGAAATTCATGCATTTACCTTGTGAAAATTCAACTGTCTAAAAACTTAGAACGTAACTTCTCATTTGTCCCTTTGTGCTGAGATAAACTAGGGATGTGGAGTTGATAGAAATGCCCTAGAAAGGCTTGGCAAGCAATCGAAGGATCGAATCAAACTATATGGTTTTCGAAGTCAGTGGAGGCTGCACTTCGGGTTTCAGTGAAGATTGAAGTCATCTCCGCCATGCAGTGTTTATGCAAAAAGAAAAAGGCGAGGACGGGAATCTGACCGTCCTCTCTCTAGTCAAAGTAGCCGGGAAAATAAATGAGCGACCCTCATTTTGACTCGCGCGAAACGGCAAAGATGAGAGGAGCGGGGAGGTATTTCCATAGGCTTGCGGGCGATGATTGGACCTCCCAAAAAGGCTTGAGAAAATGGACTAGAAAGTCACAAAGACGCAAAAAGCTCGAAGAAGCAAATCAAGAGGCCAAAGGCCCAAAATTGTGAAGGTTTTAACCGAACAAAAAGTGAAGTAACCAAAGAATCAAATCAAAGGTCAAAGGCCGATTCACTACAAAAAGCAGTCCCTCGCCAAAAGAAAATCAAAGTACTCAAACCAGTGAAACCCGAACCGAATCACGTGCTAGAGAAAGCTACAAGGAAACCATATAGTGAGAGACGATCCCGAAGTTGCAGTCCAGGAGCCTAAAAAGGGCTATCTCCCGAAACATCTAATATAATTCGCATCTCAGCGCGAAGGTACACGTATCAAGTTTCTTCTATTTATTTACACAGTTCAATTTGGTAATAAGTAAGCAATGCATGAATTAGGATAAATCGAGTCCCACAGTCTAATTTTCATATTCTAAAACCAAACTTAGAGTGCCGCCCTTTAATAGCATTGTTCGGGCCGAACAACTAAAAGTGTGGGGTGATCTGATGGACCAAAATTATACGAATCAAAAACACAGTAAAACCCACCAAATTAGACTGTTGGTCTATTTAACTTCTGCTTGTTAGTCCTGATTTATTTCTACAGGGTATTTTGGCACTTAGAGAGAAAACACGCTAAGGAGAGGATTTTATGCTGAAAAGATGATAAGAGTCAATCCAAGGTCAAGATCAGACGCTGAACGAAGAAATATCAAGATCCTGACGTAGGAATTACTCAAATTAAATTCAACCGAGGAACAATTAAAGTCAGACGAAGCGAAATTGGACTGATAGATTTGTGAAAAGACTGCACAAAATTGTCAGAACACACATATGGACCAAGGTGACCGGCCACCTTGCTTGGAGGTGGCCAAAGCCACCCTTCTCCTCCTTGGATGACCGGCCAACCGGTGGCTTCTCCTCCCCCGACCGGCGGCTTTTGGCTTCCCCCATGTGTCATCTCCTCCTTGCTCCTCCTTCCTCCTCCCTTGGATAAAAAACACATGCCACCCATCTTGGCCCTCCATTCTCCTCCTCCATGGCTATAAAAAGAGAGCTTCACCTCTCATTTTCAATATCCACAAATTTGTAACTTATCTCTCTAAAACATTTTGTTACTTGTAAGTTTGGTTTTTGGAAATAATACTCCTGTTTGTTCTTGAGTATTATACGCTTTGAAATTATAATACTCCTGTCGGTTCTTGAGTATTATAATACTGTAGAGAATACTCCTGTTGGTTCTTGAGTATTCAGTAGGAAATTGGGAATACTCCTGTTGGTTCTTGAGTATTCCACCCCTTTCCCTCTTACTGTTTTCAAAAACCCCCGAGTATTTAGTTATGATGTCCTTTTCCATGGACAGTCGTAGCTAAACTCCTCATTCGGTCGAAGGTACTTTCTTGTATTATATAATGTTTTAATTTCTTTTAGTTTCATTTCTCTGTATTCAAAACTTGTTCTATGTGCCATTTATAGTCAGAGTTTCCAAGGTTGAGTGAACCATTTGTAACTGGACCAAAGGGACCAAATGGGCAAGCTCTTCCATGGAATTCGTGATCATACTCGGTAAGTGGAAGCTGTAACAAGCAAAACTTATCGAGGAGTTCGACTTATCTTAAAAAACCATTTGAAAACTGGACCAAAGAATTCAAATGGATGCACAAAAGGCTAAGATACTTCGAAAGAAGGAATTAGTCTGAAGTAGAACAAGTGTTGCTTTAAACGATGTTGCAAGTCTTGCGCTACGAAAGGGCCTCGATTCATCTTTGAATACTTAGAAAGGTTACTAGCGGTTATTAATAAACATGTTATAATACAAAGTACCTGAAACCGAATACTTTCCCTTGAATTACAAAAACCCCCCTGTACTTACTTTTATAAACTGATCGATCAACTACAACCATCAACCACTCATCTACCGGAGGAATCACAATCACGCATCACCCACTGTAAGTCTTCTTCCCTTAACTCCTTTAATTTCTGTATTTATTTTCTGTAATTTACTTTTCCGCACTCAAAACCAAAAAAACCAAAAACAGTAGTTTAGTCAATCGCGCTAAAATCTCAATCCACTTAAAACACGCTCCCTCGCTGTACAAATCCCACAAAGAACGACTATCCCTCTAATTCCCTTGGGTTTGACCCCTAATTATCACTTACTACCCAGTAGTGTAGTCACGAGTAGCGGAAAATATAAATTTATTTGTACAGAGAACATTGCACCTTAATGACAGTGCAGTGGGCTCCGTCAGAGACTTACGCCTGGCGGCCTACACTGATGCAGATTACGTGGGCTACAAGACAGACAGGAAGTTCACGTCAGGGATGGCTCAGTATCTTGGACCGTGTCTTATCTCTTGGGCTTCAAAGAAGCAGTCTTATATTGCACTTTCCACCGCTGAGGCGGAATACATTGCCGCTGCTGCTTGCTGTGCGCAGCTGCTATGGATCAGGCAACACCTACGTGACTATGGTGTTATTACTGATTGTGCTAAAATTTTGTGTGATAATACTAGTGATATTAATATTTCCAAAAATCCTGTGCATTTTTCACGCACTAAGCATATAGAGATTTGATATCACTTTCTGTGAGACTGTGTAGAAAAGGGAACAATAGAAATGGAATACTGCAGAACTGAGGAACAGATAGCGGACATATTCCCAAAGGCATTGTACAAGGAACCCTACGAGAAGCTGAGTCTTGAACTAGGTATGGTTTCACTTTCTTAGAGTTGTGCTCATATGTTGCTCCCTCGGTGATTGGCTAGACTAGATGCATGCAAGTCACATCTGATGGAAAATTTAATATGGATGTTCTATGCTAGTGAAAACTAAATTGTGTTCACACTTTATCCATGCAAGCTAGCTATGTGATTGATGACGCCACTAGGGATTGAAAAACATGAAATTATGAATTCTTTCTACCCAAAAGAGACCTCCATAGTTGATCCCACGTTATAAGCTCAGGAGGTACTCTAGACCAACCCTAGCCTATCTTCATGTGGAGTGTTCGTATGAGCCCGTTGATTTGCTGTTCTATTTTCCTGGAGTTATTCCACATGAAGTAAAGAAAAAATTGCTAAAATTTACTTGGATGATCTTATTTCTACTTGATTGTGTGTGGTGTTATTTGTACCATTTGGGTAAAGTTAGCGCACCATACCAAAAACCTTGTGTACCAATGAGAATGGTAAGATTGAGTTATCACTTTGGAAGGTTCAACTTTGGTTGGGAAACAATCTTTGTGACAGCTATAAAGATAAGGAGATCTGTGACTTCATACAATGATGGTTTGGCATTGGGAAGAGGTTCACTTTGTTGGCTCTCAGCACAGAGAAATGAACAGTCTTGTGACAGGAAGTTATCCCGTCTGTGGCATTTATGGCGTGAAATGCACGCCTCAAGATGGGGGACCACGTACAGCCTTTCTCACGTCTGGACTAAATTTTGTGTCATTGGGTGAATTTGGGCATTTATTTATGAGGAACCGACTTTGGAAGGGGTGCAATATTTGGTTTTCTGGCAATTGCGAAAAATCCGGTGGAAAGCAAAATCACTGCTAAAAAGTAGGGGAGGCGACGTGATGGACCATAATTGTATGAAACACAAATGCAGTTAAACCCACCAAATTAGACTGTTTGTCTATCTAACGTCTACGTGTTAGTCCCGATATATTTTCACAGGGCATTTTAGAGACTGAAGTGAAAACACGCTAAGGAGAGGATTTTATGTTGAAAAGATAACAAGAGTCAATCCAAGGTCAAGATCATATGCCGACTGAAGAAATATCAAGGATCCTGACGTTGAATTGACCATAACAAATTAATCAGAAGAATCAGGAGTGGAGTCAAGACAGACCAGGGAAGAAACACATTGACAGTTTTGTGAAAAGACTGCACAAAACTGTACAAAACTCACATTTGGGCAAGATGACCGGCCACCATTCAAGGAGGTGGGCAAGGGAGGAGCTCCTCCCCCTTGGGTGACCGGCAACCAGCGGCGCCACCTCCTCCACCAAAAGCCGCCGGCCTCCTCCCCTTCCTCCACATGTGGCCATCTCCTCCCTTGATTTCTCCTCCAATCAAAATGCAACACTTGCCACCCATCTCCACCACCCATCTCCTCCCCTTTGGGCTATAAACGGAGGAGCTCCTCCCCTCATTTCAACACACCTCAATCTAAAATTCACTTCTCTCTCTAGAAGTTGTAACATTTGTAATGTTGTAATCTTGGCTTTGGAAATAAAGGATAGCTCCCTTGGCGCTTCAACGGTTGTAAGTAATTCTTAGTATTTATTTATTTAACTGTTGTCTTTAATTCCTTAGTTATAATGTTTAGCTCGATGAATAGTAGCTAAACTAGTAGTTCGGTAGAAGGGGCGCTCTTGTATTATAAAATGTTTTAGACTATTTACTTAGTGTCTAGTCTAAGTATTCAAAACTTATTCTATGTGCCATATATTAAGTCAGAACGTCCAAGGTAGAGTGGATGCTTGGAATGGCAAAACTCTATAGCGGGGTTCGTAAACTTGTACGGATAAGTGGATGCTTGGAATGGCAAAGCTTATCTGAGAAGTTTGACTCATCTTAAACACCATTTGGTTGATCGGGAATGATTGATCAAATGGATGCACATAGGCTAATATAACCGGGAATGGAGTATTAGTCTAAATAGAATAAGTGTTCTACGTCCTTGGAATAGGCTAGACATTGTACGCAAATCGAGTGCTTGGAATGGCCTTGATACACCGTTTGAATACTTAGGAGAGTCACTAAAGGTCAATGATAAACAGGATATAATACAAGTCCCCTGAAACCGAACATTTCTCTTTAATTATCAACTGTAATTTACTTTCCAGTATTAAAATCAACCAACCAACCAATCAATCAATCAAAATAGCTGGTGGCTTTAAAACCAACCAACCGACCTTAAACACACTCCCACGCTGCGTAATCCCCCCGAAGAACAATTATTCCCCTGGTTCCCTTGGGTTCGACCCCTACTTACCAAGTACTACCCAGTAGTATAGTTGCGAGTAGCGGACTATTATAAATTTATTTGCACAAATCGCTTTGACGACGAGCGGTTCTGTCAAATTGGTGCCGTTGCCGGGGAACTAGTCATCGGATAACTGTTCTTTGAATCGTTACGCGCTTCAAAACAACCATGTCTCGCGAAGAAAGTCACCACGACTACCAGGATGACGAAGAAATAAACCTATACGATCAGAATGATGAGGTACCGTTTCCATTCGTCGACGACCCGAAACAACTCATCAGAAACAGAAGAGCTCGTGATAGGGAAGCAGTCAAAAGAAACCAAGAATTACCCGAGGACCGAAATGCAGCTGGTCCAGTACAACCTCCTATCCATCCCCCACGACCACAACCTCAACCTCGATACATGCCAAGAAGAGAACCCGCTTTCGACGACTACTACGGGGACAACTACTACCGTGAACCAACTATGGGAGAGTTAAATGCCCCTAATTTCGAGACAAAGCCGTGGTGCATCTATGAGAGCCCTGCATTAGAAAATATAACCATCAACGCATCAGTGGCACACAGCCTGCCAAAATTCTCAGGATCTCAAGGAGAATCTGCCGCAACTCACCTCCAACGCCTACATGGCATTTGCCAGAATCTAAAGCCCAATCGAGTGAATATGGACGACTTCAAGTTAAAGGCGTTCTATTTTTCCCTCATAGACTCGGCAAGCGACTGGTTCCTTTCATTGCCTTCCGGAAGCATTAGAACATGGGCTCAGATGCAGAAGAAATTCTTAGACAAATACTATCCGGCTGGAAGAGCAATACAAGTAAGGAAGCAACTACAGGAAATCAAACAAGGTCCCAATGAAACCATGTACGATTACCTGGAAAAGTTCAATCACCTAGAAAGGAGCTGCTGTACCCTTGAACTGCCCGAGAAACTCGTCATCGAGTACCTCATTGATGGATTAAGACCATTAGACAAAATGCTCTTGGATGCCTCAGCGGGAGGGTCCATGATGAATCTATCATTAAGTGGCATCAGAAATCTCATCGCCAACGTTGCTGAAAATGCTCGATTTAGAGAAGAGACCACTCGCCAAGATGAATTCTCTCGATCAAAAAGGGTAGCACAAACCGAGGCATCAGTAAACTCCATAACTGAAGACATGAAACAGTTAAAGGAGATGATGACTGAGATCATACATAGACAGCCAGTTACGGTAAAACCTTGCGAGTTCTGTGGTTCTACAGACCACAAAACGGACGCATGCCCAACATTGATAGAAGAAGAACCGGCTGACGTAAATATAGTGGGAGGATATCAAGGATACAACAACGACAGAGCTGGACAAAATAGACAGTACGGTCAAACATCCAACCCAGGCTGGCGTAACAACAACAGCTATCTTCAGACGGAGACACAACCAACTGTCCCTCAACTAGCGCAGTCATTCTACCAACCACCCCACCAACAGGAGGAGCCAAACCTGTACCATGCAAGCTCAAACAATTCTCGAGGGCCAAACGAATCACTAGAGGTCATGATGCTGCAATTAACTAGTACTGTGCAGCAGTTGAATACTACTATGCATCAAAATCAAACCGAAACAAAAAAAGAATTATCAGACTTGAAAGAGCATATCTCCCAACTCGCTGCATCAGTATCCGCACTCTCTAGTGAACCCGGCAAACTCCTGTCTCAAACTATTCAAGGCTTGCAGGAAAACATGAATACTGTGACTCTTAGGAGTGGAAAAACGCTTGTCGGCAAACCTGTGGAGCAAATGAAAGACAGAGACCCAAGATTACCCGGAAAAGGGCAAATAAGGCCCGAGCCTCTCGAAATTCTAGATGAAGAAGAGACCGATAAAGATGACAACATATTTGAGGAAGAGCGGGAAGTTACCGAAGAAGAAGAAAATACGTCTGAAGAACACAGGCCTAACCCGGTACCCAGAATCGAAACCCCTAAAATAAGCACGACACTTCCATTTCCAGTACCGGGTCGCGTGCAAAAACAACATGTCATGGATAAGGAAGTACTTGATTTGTTCAGCAAGGTCGAAATCAACATTCCCCTTTTAGAAGCCATCAAACAAATTCCTCGGTATGCCAAGTTTTTAAAGGAACTATGCACCAACCGGAGAAGGAATGCTGGAAACGATCAAGAACTAATGAGAAAAAACGTGTCGGCTGTCATACAACGAAAAGTTCCCCCCAAATGTGGAGATCCAGGAACTTACACCATTCCATGCACAATTGGTAACATAAGGATCGAGAATTGCATGCTAGACCTTGGAGCATCAATCAATGTCCTCCCATTCTCTATCTACTCATGTCTTAAGATTGGACCACTCAAACCCACCGGTCTCACTATTCAACTAGCGGATCGGTCCTGCAAACAACCCGAGGGCAAAATAGAAGACGTCCTGGTTCAAGTAGGCAAGTTAGTGTTTCCAGCAGACTTCTACGTTTTAAAGATGGAAAATGGCGGACCTACTAATCATGCACCTATTCTTCTTGGCCGTCCATTCCTCAAAACATCAAAAATGAAGATAGATTGTGGAAGTGGAATGCTTTCAATGGAAGTAGAAGGAGAGGTCTACAGCTTTGACATATTCCGAGCAATGAAGCACCCTATGGAATTCGAGGAAATACACGCGCTCGATACTTTGGACGACCTGGTCCAAGAAATTCGACTCGAACTTAGAACAGATCCCTTGGAAGCCGTACTTAATGGAGCCATAAGCCCATACAAATTAACCGAAGACTTGCACGAAACAGTGGCCCACTTAACGATCTCAGAGCCTCTCACACCAGAATTTGAAGTCAACGAGGTAAAACTATTCAAATCGAATACTTTTCTACCCTCGGTGGTGCAAGCCCCCAAAATAGAATTAAAGCCCCTTCCTGGACATCTGAAGTACGCCTTCCTGGGGGATAATGACACACTCCCAGTAATCATCAAGAGTGGCTTGAAAACAAGCCAGGAACAAAGTTTGATAAAAGTCCTGAAGCAACACAAGTTGGCTATTGGATGGACTCTGGCCGACTTAAGGGGAGTCAGCCCGGCTGTGTGCATGCACCGTATTCTACTCGAGGATGGAGCAAAGCCATCAAGAGAGCCCCAACGACGGCTCAACCCAATCATGATGGAGATCGTCCAAAAGGAAATACAAAAGCTTCTAGATGCAGACGTTATCTATCCCATATCAGATAGTCAATGGGTGAGTCCTGATCACGTAGTACCAAAGAAAAGTGGAATCACAGTCGAGGAAGATGCTGAAGGAAACATGGTCACAACACGGGTAAAGAATGGGTGGCGCATGTGCATTGATTATCGAAAGCTGAACGCGGTGACTCGAAAGGATCACTTCCCGCTCCCATTCATTGATCAAATGCTAGACAGATTGGCAGGAAAACCATATTTTTGCTTCCTGGACGGGTTCTCAGGATACAACCAGATCCCCATAGCACCTGAGGACCAAGAGAAAACTACATTCACCTGCCCATTCGGTACATTTGCCTTCAGAAGAATGTCATTCGGCCTCTGCAATGCTCCTGGAACTTTCCAAAGGGTTGTAACCAGCATCTTTTCAGACATGATCGGAGAATTCATCGAAGTCTTCATGGACGACTTCACCATCCATGGAGACACATTCGATGCATGCTTGAGCAATTTGAACACAGTTTTGGAACGATGTGTATCCATGAACTTAGTGCTCAATTATGAAAAGTGCCACTTCATGGTAACACACGGAATAGTCTTAGGACATGTTGTCTCACAAAAAGGCATGGAAGTGGACAAAGCAAAGATCGACCTGATCACGACTCTACCATACCCATCCACGGTCCGAGACATCCAATCATTCCTTGGCCATGCGGGATTCTACCGACGTTTCATCAAGGACTTCTCTAAAAAGGCATTACCCCTGTCCACTCTTCTACAAAAAGAAGTTCCGTTCGAATTCACCGACGCATGCAAAAAGGCCTTTGATGATCTAAAGAAAGCCCTCACTAGCACACCCATCATCCAAACACCGAATTGGGAGCTACCGTTCGAAATCATGTGCGACGCTAGCGATTTCGCTGTGGGGGCAGTTCTCGGCCAAAAGATTGAAAAGAAAGCTGGTGTGATCTATTATGCCTCACGAACCCTAGATCCTGCCAAACGGAATTACTCCACCACTGAAAAAGAACTCCTTGCAGTAGTATTCGCTCTGGAAAAATTCAGACCCTACTTACTTGGAGCAAAAGTAATAGTTTATTCAGACCATGCTGCCATCCGATACCTAATGAAGAAGAAGGAGGCTAAGCCAAGACTCATTCGGTGGATATTACTGCTGCAAGAATTCGATGTGGAAATAAGGGACAAAAAAGGGATCGAGAATACTGTGGCAGATCACCTAAGCAGGATTGTCCGAAAAGAAGAAGAAGGGCACATAACCGAGTCATTCCCAGACGAACACCTATACACCGTCTCAACCAAAGTACCATGGTATGCCCCAATCGTCAACTACCTTGTAGGAGGTACATTTCCTCCTTCTTTCACTAAAGCACAATGCATGAAACTTAGACATAATGCTAAGCAATACTTATGGGATGATCCTTATTTATGGAAAATATGAGCAGATCAAATACTTAGGAGATGCATCCCTGATAATGAAATAGCTTCTGTTATTAGCTTTTGTCATGAGTTTGCATGTGGAGGACACTTCGGGCCTAGGAGAACCGCTAGAAAAATCTTAGATAGCGGCTTTTTCTGGCCTAATGTATTTAAAGATGCCTATAAAAAGTGTAGAAAATGCGATAGGTGTCAAAGAGTAGGAAACGTGACAGCTAGAAATGAGATGCCTCAAGTACCCATATTAGTCAACGATGTTTTCGACGTTTGGGGTCTTGATTTCATGGGACCATTCCCAGTTTCATGCGGTTATACTTATATTCTAGTTGCTGTAGATTATGTGTCAAAATGGGTAGAAGCTAAGGCCACAAGGTGCGACGATGCAAAAACTGTCATAGATTTTTTGCGCACTAACCTGTTTTGTAGGTACGGGGTACCCAAGGCCATAATCAGCGACCAAGGAACTCATTTCTGCAACCGCATGATGACAGCCACCTTAAAACGCTACCATGTCCTCCACCAAACATCCACGGCATATCACCCCCAAACCAATGGTCAAGCGGAGATCTCCAACCGCGAAATCAAAGGTATTCTCGAAAAAATAGTGAAACCGGGCAGAAAAGATTGGAGTCAGAGGCTAGACGAAGCTCTTTGGGCGTATCGAACTGCATACAAGACGCCGATTGGTACCTCCCCCTTTCGACTAGTTTATGGGAAGGCATGCCATCTTCCGGTGAAATTAGAACATAAAGCCTATTGGGCGCTCAAACAGTGCAATCCAAATTTAAGAGCCGCAGGATTAGATAGGAAACTTAAGCTATGCGAACTTGAGGAGTTGCGGCTTGAGGCCTATGAAGGGCAAACAGACTACAAAGCACGAACCAAGTTGTATCATGACAAATTCATCCTCCGCCGCTCATTTGAGGAGGGACAACAGGTGCTAGTCTACTCCTCACGACTAAAGTTGATGCCCGGAAAGCTTAAATCTAGATGGACCGGCCCATTCACAATAACTAAGGTATATAACCATGGGATGCTTGAGTTAGAAAGCCCGGACGATGGAAGAAAATTCACAGTAAATGGGCAGCGAGTCAAACATTACCATAGCGAGATCAACTCGGTAACACAAAAGTTTGACCTCAGCCACCCATGGGACCCAAACCAATGAACCACAAACGAGGTATCGTCGAGCCAACGACGTTAAACAAGTGCACTGGTCGGGAGGTAACCCGACACTATCTTACTTTTCCGCACTTTAATTTCTGTCATTTAAATTCAGTATTTAGTTTTAAGCTTGCATGACTTTTGAACTAAGGCACGCCTTCGTTCAAAAGTGTGGGGTGAGATCCACCTCTGTACATAAATAACATGCGGCTGTTTTTCTTTTTTAATAAGTATCTTTTTGAAAATATGAACTTAAGAATGTGAAAAAGATAAATCGTAATTCATGCATTAACCTTGTGAAAATTCAACTGTTTAAAAACTTAGAATGTAACTTTCCATTTGTCCTTTGTGCTGAGATAACTAGGGATGTGGAGTTGATATAAACTGCCCTAGAGAAGCTTGGCAAGCAATCAAAGGATCAGATCAAACTATATGGTTTTCGAAGTCAGTGGAGGCTGCACTTTGGGTTTTCAGTGAATAATTGAAGTCAACTCCGCCAAAAAGCATCTATGCAAAGGCGAGGACGGGAATCAGACCGTCCTCTCTCTAGTCAAAATAGCCGAGAAAATAGATGAGCGACCCTCATCTTGACCCGCGCAAAACGACAAAGACAAGAGGAGCGGGGAGGTATTTCCATAGGCTTGCGGGCGATGATTGGACCTCCCAAAAAGGCTTGAGAAAATGGACTAGCAGTCACAAAAAGGCGAAAAGCTCAATGAAGCAAATCAAGAGGCCAAAGGCCCAAAATTGTGAAGGTTTTAACCGAGCAAAAGTGAAGCACTCAAAAAGTCAAATCAAAGGCCAAAGGCCGATTCACTACAACAAAAAAGCAGTCCCTCGCCAAAGAAGAAAATCAAAAAGCCTCAACTCACTGAAACCCGAATCGAATCATGTGCTAGAGAAAGCTACAAGAAAACCATATAGTAAGAGACGATCCCAAGATTGCAGTCCAGGAGCCTAAAAAGGGGCTATCTCCCGAGACATCCAATATAATTTGCATCTCAGCACGGAGGTACAAGTATTAAGTTTCTTCTATTTATTTACGCAGTTTAATTTGGTAATAAGTAAGCATTGCATGAATTAGGATAGATCGAGTACCACAGTCTAATTTTCATATTCCAAAGCCAAACTTAGAACTTACGCCCTTTAATAGCATTGTTCGGGACGAACAACTAAAAGTGTGGGGTAATCTGATGGACCATAATTGTATGAAACATAAATGCAGTTAAACCCACCAAATTAGACTATTTGTCTATCTAACGTCTACGTGTTAGTCCCGATATATTTTCACAGGGCATTTTAGAGACTGAAGTGAAAACACGCTAAGGAGAGGATTTTATGCTGAAAAGATAACAAGAGTCAATCCAAGGTCAAGATCATATGCCGACTGAAGAAATATCAAGGATCCTGACGTTGAATTGACCATAACAAATTAATCAGAAGAATCAGGAGTGGAGTTAAGACAGACCAGGGAAGAAACACATTGACAGTTTTGTGAAAAGACTGCACAAAACTGTACAAAACTCACATTTGGGCAAGATGACCGGCCACCATTCAAGGAGGTGGGAAAGGGAGGAGCTCCTCCCCCTTGGGTGACCGGCAACCGGCGGCGCCACCTCCTCCACCAAAAGCCGTCGGCCTCCTCCCCTTCCTCCACATGTGGCCATCTCCTCCCTTGATTTCTCCTCCAATCAAAATGCAACACTTGCCACCCATCTCCACCACCCATCTCCTCCCCTTTGGGCTATAAAAGGAAGAGCTCCTCCCCTCATTTCAACACACCTCAATCTAAAATTCACTTCTCTCTCTAGAAGTTGTAACATTTGTAATGTTGTAATCTTGGCTTTGGAAATAAAGGATAGCTCCCTTGGCGCTTCAACGGTTGTAAGTAATTCTTAGTATTTATTTATTTAACTGTTGTCTTTAATTCCTTAGTTATAATTTTTAGCGTGATGAATAGTAGCTAAACTAGTAGTTCGGTAGAAGGGGCGCTCTTGTATTATAAAATGTTTTAGACTATTAACTTAGTGTCTAGTCTAAGTATTCAAAACTTATTCTATGTGCCATATATTAAGTCAGAACGTTCAAGGTAGAGTGGATGCTTGGAATGGCAAAACTCTACAGCGGGGTTCGTAAACTTGTACGGATAAGTGGATGCTTGGAATGGCAAAGCTTATCTGAGAAGTTTGACTCATCTTAAACACCATTTGGTTGATCGGGAATGATTGATCAAATGGATGCACATAGGCTAATATAACCGGGAATGGAGTATTAGTCTAAATAGAATAAGTGTTCTACGTCCTTGGAATAGGCTAGACAGTGTACGCAAATCGAGTGCTTGGAATGGCCTTGATACACCGTTTGAATACTTAGGAGAGTCACTAAAGGTCAATGATAAACAGGATATAATACAAGTCCCCTGAAACCGAACATTTCTCTTTAATTATCAACTGTAATTTACTTTCCAGTATTACAATCAACCAACCAACCAATCAATCAATCAAAATAACTGGTAGCTTTAAAACCAACCAACCGACCTTAAACACGCTCCCACGCTGCGTAATCCCCCCGAAGAACAATTATTCCCCTGGTTCCCTTGGGTTCGACCCCTACTTACCAAGTACTACCCAGTAGTATAGTTGCGAGTAGCGGACTATTATAAATTTATTTGCACAAATCGCTTTGACGACGAGCGGTTCTGTCACGACGTTTAGGCATTCAATTGTCCCCAATAAATTCTAGGGTTTGCAGCGGATATAAAAAGAGAGGAAGGGAGTGTGATGGCTCATCGATTTCAGACCTTCACTCTCGCTCTCACCCAAATCAAATTGCTACAAAGTACAATGGCCTCTGCAAACCCTAACTCAACCTTCACACATGAGGCCGCCGCTGAGCTAGCTGCACAATTAATTACTCAGGGAGTCAATGTTCAGAGGCTCCAAACCATTCTCCAGTCCGTCGCTCCGTCCATCTCCACTCCGACCGACACTGATGTGCCTAGAGAAGTGGTTATGCTCGAAGATCTCAGGAAGACTCTCACTCTCATCGCCGTGTTCGCAAGGGGTCTTCAATTGCTGAGCGGTCTGCTGGTAAGCACTCAAAGCAATCTGCTCCATCCTCGGCCCAGAAAAGTCTCAGATCCACTCATCAGACAGCACCGATGGTTGAAGAAAATGGCGATTCGGATGGGAGTGAGGGAGAATCTGAGGAGTCCGGGAGGGCTATTGCTCAAGAACTGGTTCTTGATTGTGAATGGCTTATGGAGTACAATCTTGGGGAGGTTCAAGAGTTGCTAGTGGCCCAGGGTTGGGGCGAGTTGTTCAAGAAACTTGTCTTTGTGGATGAAAGGTTGATCAAGGAGTTTTACTCAAAGCTTAAGCTGGTGGAGAAGACAAAAGGAAATCTGGAGTTGTCTGTGAAGATGGGAGGAGAAGTGTTCACACTGAATCTGAGGGAGTTGGCGACCATCCTGAAGGTGCCAAAGGGTGGGTACGCTGAGTACACCAAGGGCACATGGACGAGCTCTGTGGCAAAGTCTGATGTGTTGGAACGCTTGGGATGGATCCCACCATGAAGGGGCAGAGGGAGATTTCCGGCTTGGATGTGCTTCCTAGGATTCTTCACAGGATCCTTGTGTCGAACATCATCCCGAGGAAGCAAAAGCACAATCTGGTCTTCTTACAGAACATGCTGCTTGTGGACCAGATTATGCAGAGGAAACCAATCAATTTGCCCTTTCAGGTGATGCTTCAGATGGAGTATAATAAAGAGAACCCCTCGAATGGTCTGCCCTACCCTCAGTTTGTGAAGGAGATTCTGAAGTACTGGGAGATCTACAACCTTGCCTCTGAGACAGCTTTTTTTACTGTCTTTGATGATGAGCACATCATCAAGCTGGGTCTGGAGTATTTTGCAGATGAAGGATGGATAAAACCGTGCGCTCAGTCGCCACCACCTACAGAACTAGCTGATGCTGAGATGTCTCCCGTTGCTGACCATGTGCGTCAAGAAAATGTTCTCCCCACTGAAGGAATGGGTGAGATGATGATGTTATTGAGGGAGCTTCGGTCCGAGGTTCAGGATGTGAAGGGGAGGTTAGCAGCCCTGGAGGTGGCAGCAGAGAAAGCTGTGAAAGTCCCAGAGGAGAATTGGGTGAAAGACTTGAGTGCTGCGGCTGCTATGATTGAGGGGTTCCCAGAGAATATCAAGAATCTTGCTGCTGAGATTGTGGAGCAGTTGAAGGTTCTGTACCAGAATGATGCTTAATCTGGACTGTCTCATGGCTCCCATCCTTGCCAACCCTACCACATATATCCCTGCTTTTTGAACTATTTTTTTGGAATTTCATGTTTGATGTTTCCGTGCATTTTGATTTTTCTGCTTGAATGTGTGGTGTCCGTGTGACACACTTATGACTTGCCAGCATGAATGAAATGTTTTCTCTTTCCATCACTCTGTGTCCTTGTTTGCAAATCTTTTTGATGATGCCAAAAGGTGGAAGATAAATGTGTGCATTCACTAAGGGGAAACCATTACAAAAATTTAAGCGGATGTCTATTTGAGGGGGAACTACGCTTGCTTGACTTAAATAAAAACTTAGTGAATAAATTCTGAAGTAGTCTGAAGTAGCTGCTGTAGGGAATTGTAGATGTGATTTCCTTGCCATAGCTGGGTGTGATTTCTCATTTATGAAGAAGTGTTTGTCATCATCAAAAAGGGGGAATTTCTTGGACCCTTTGTGTTTTGATGATAACAAACACTTAGCTAATAGTTGACTTGAGTATGCAGAAATCACACTGTCTGAAAGAAACGATGACTGGACATCCCTGAGAGAGCTTGGCGCTACGAGGGAGATGAGATCTGCGTGAGGGATGAGATCATGCTTGGATCAGCTCTACGGAGTGGGCCGAAAGCAAAGCCCAGTAGCGAACGGATACAGAATCTGGGAGTTAATGAGCGAAATATATCAAGATCCGAGCTGGAGATATTCAAAGGATCATGAGCCGGATACGGAATCTGGGAGTTAATGAGCAAAATATATCAAGATCCGAGATTGAGATATTGATGGACCATAATTGTATGAATCATAAACACAGTTAAACCCACCAAATTAGACTCTTTGTCTATTTAACTTTTGCTTGTTAGTTCCGATATTTATCTACAGGATATTTTGGAGTCTAGAAAGAATACAGGCTAAGGAGGAGTGATGGATGCACAGTCGTTATGTGCAAACGTCAAGAATAAATTTATAAGTCCGCTACTCGCAACTATACTACTGGGTAGTAAGTGGTAAGTAGGGGTCGAACCCAAGGGAATCGGGGGAATATATGTTCTTTGAGGGGGTTGTCCAGCGAGAGAGCGTGTTTTAGGTCGGTTGGTTGGTTTTAAAGCTACCAGCTAAGTGATTGACTGATTGGTTGGTTGGTTGGTTTTAATACTGGAAAGTAAATTACAGTTTATAATTAAAGAGAAATGTTCGGTTTCAGGGGCCTTGTATTATATCCTGTTTATCATTGACCTTTAGTGAATTATCTAAGTATTCAAAGATGAATCGAGGCCGTTTCGTAGCGCAAGACTTGCAACATCGTTTAAAGCAACACTTGTTCTAAGCAAAACTAATTCCTTCTTTCGAAGTATCTTAGCTGTAAGTGCATCCACTTGATCTCCCAGTTATGTTATTGACCAAGTGGTGTTTTAGATAAGTCGAACTCCTCGATAAGTTTTGCTTGTGACAGCTTCCACTTACCGAGTATGATCACGAATTTCCACGGCAGAGCTTTGCTTGTGACAGCTTCCACTCAACCTTGGAAACTCTGACTTGATATATGGCACATAGAACAAGTTTTGAATACTAAGACTAGACACTAAGTTAATAGTCTTAAAACATTTTATAATACAAGTGCGTCCCTTCTACCGAACTACTAGTTTAGCTACTATTCATCGCGCTAAACATTATAACTAAGGAAATAAAATAGTTGAATAAATACTAAGAATTACTTACAACCGTTGAAGCACCAAGGAAGCTATCCTTTATTTCCAAAGCCAAACTTTACAAATACATAACTTAGAGAGAGAAGTGTTTTTTTACAAGTGAGGGATGATTGAAATGAGGGGAGGAGCTCCTCCTTATATAGCCATGGGAGGAGGAGGAGATGGAGGCAAGTGTTGCATGGTGATTGGAGGAAAAAATGGATGGAGGAGATGGCCACACATGGAGGAAGGAGAGGAGGAGGAAGGAGGAGGAGACATGTGGAGGAGGAGGAAAGCCGCTGGTCAAGGGAGGAGGAGCCGCCGATTGCCGGTGGTGGAAGGGGAGGAGCTCCTCCCTTGGTCACCTCTTGCCCAAGTGGCCGGTCACCTTGCCCATATGTGAGTTTTGTACAGTTTTGTGCAGTCTTTTCACAAAACTGTCAATGTGTTTCTTCCCCGGGCTGTCTTGATTCCTCTCCTGATTCTTCTGATTAATTTATTACGAGTGCTTCAACGTCAGGATTCTTGATATTTCTTCAGTCGGCATATGATCTTGACCTTGGATTGACTCTTAACATCTTTTCTGCTTAAAAAGCTTCTCTTTAGAGTGTATTCTCTCTAAGCTCTGAATTACCCTGTAAAAATATATCTGAACTAACAAGCAAAAGTTAAATAGACAAAATGTCTAAATAAGGGGGTTATACTGTGTTTCTGATTCGTATAATTTTGGTCCATCAGATTACCCCACACTTTTAGTTGTTCGTCCCGAACAATGCTATTCAAGGGCTGTACTCTAAGTTGGCTTTGAAATATGAAAATTAGACTGTGGTACTCGATCTATCCTAATTCATGCATTGCTTACTTATTACCAAATTGAACTGTATAAATAAATAGAAGAAACTTAATACGTGTACCTTCGTGCCGAGATGCAAATTATATTGGATGTCTCGGGAGATAGCCCTTTTTAGGCTCCTGGACTGCAATCTTGGGATCGTCTCGCACTATATGGTTTTCTGGTAGCTTTCTCTAGCACGTGATTCGGTTCAGGTTTCAGTGGTTTGAGTACTTTGATTTTCTTTTGGCGAGGGACTGCTTTTGTAGTGAGTCGGCATTTGGCCTTTGTTTTGACTTTTTGAGTTCTTCACTTTTTGTTCGGTTAAAACCTTCACAATTTTGGGCCTTTGGCCTCTTGATTTGCTTCATTGAGCTTTTCGCCTTTTTGTGACTGCTAGTCCATTTTCTCGAGCCTTTTTGGGAGGTCCAATCATCGCCCGCAAGCCTATGGAAATACCTCCCCGCTCTTCTCGTTTTTGCCGTTTTCGCGCGGGTCAAGGTGAGGGTCGCTCATCTATTTTCTCGGCTACTTTGACTGTCATTTTTGCGCGGGTCAAGATGAGGGTCGCTCATCTATTTTCTCGGCTACTTTGACCGGAGATAGGACGGTCTGATTCCCGTCCTTGCCTTTTGCATTGCATGGCGGAGATGACTTCAATTTTCACTGAAACCCGAAGTGCAGCCTCCACTGACTTCGAAAACCATATAGTTTGATCTGATCCTTTGATTGCTTGCCAAGCCTCTCTAGGGCAGTTTATGTCAACTCCACATCCCTAGTTATCTCAGCACAAAGGACAAATGGAAAGTTGCATTCTAAGTTTTTAAACAGTTGAATTTTCACAAGGTTAATGCATGAATTACGATTTATCTTTTTCACATTCTTAAGTTCATATTTTCAAAAAGATACTATTACTAAAAAGAAAAAAAACAGCTGCATGTTATTTATGTACATAGGTGGTTCTCACCCCCCCACTTTTGAACGAAGGCGTGCCTTAGTTCAAAAGTCATGCAAGCTTAAAACTAAATACTGAATTTAAATGACAGAAATTAAAGTGCGGAAAAGTAAGATAGTGTCGGGTTACCTCCCAACCAGTGCACTTGGTTAACGTCGTTGGCTCGACAGTACCTCGTTGTGGATTACTGGTTTGGGTCCCATGGGTGGCTGAGGTCAAACTTCGCCACCGTTCCAGTGTTGCTTCTTCCTGACTTCTTGCCAGATGTTATGTTCTGGTCAGGACTCCTTTGTTTCGGGATTTTTTCCTTCCAATACCCCGGAGGAGGTGATGGACCTTTCACTACCAGCCTTTTAAAGTTTTTGTATTTGGGACTGCCTAGTCCGGTTGCGGCATAGCAATGCTCCATCGAGGGGTCATTCGGCAGAGGTGCTTTTCCCATTCTCCTTTGAGCTTCTTCTTGGATCGCATAGTTCGCGGCGACTTGCTCATTAATTAAGGGGAAAAGTCGGGAAGGCCTCATGAGGCTTGGTTCTGCCTCGTTATGTTGGTTCGTGAGGAACTGATCGTAGATAGTTTCAGCTGCCTGGGTAATGATAGTCGGGTATGGCGTGGGCAGTTCGTCAGTGGTGTTCTGGACTCCTACTTCGTTGCTTCCGGTGCTTTTCATGTCTGATTCTTCAGACGATTCAGGAGTCTCTTCTGACGGTTCGGTGGTTTCTTCTTCATCAGCCTCAGGGTCAGCATCTTCTGTCTGCATTTCCTCGTCAGTTTGGGGTGCTCGTCTTGTGGCAGCGGCCAGGCCGATTATAAGGCACCACATGTCTGCAACGGTGAAGTTTGTTGCAGACCTTTTCATAGCTTCGTTAACTCTTCCCAGCTCTTCGGCCCTCATCCCACGAAGAAATTTTTGGAGAAGAACTTTCTTCGTAAATCCATGGTGCGGGCAGCTTGAGATGATGGCATCGTAGTTCATGTAGTATTCGTCCAAAGTCTCATCCCGGGATTGATGAAGGCTCATGATCTTCTCACGGGTTTCTTGGCATAAAGATGGTGGGGAGAATTCTTTCAGGAACGGACGCAGAGGTCTACGAAACGTTCTGCACTGCAAGCGGTGGGTGTGTAGTACCATATCGTGGTGAAGTCGGTTAGAGAGAATTTAAAGCATTTCAGCTTAAATTCCTCTAATACTTCGTTCTCCGGTTTGATGTGGTGGCAGACGTGGTGGAAGTTTCGGCAGTGCTGTACAGGGTCTTCTCCCTCCGTTCCTCCGAACAGGGGCAGAAATCGCGTTGTCCATGCATGCGTAATGGGTAATGACATAGGGAAAAGAAAGAAAAAGAAAGGGGAGGGAAAGAACAACTATCCGACGACTGATTCCCCGGCAACGGCACCAATTTTTGATGGATGCACAGTCGTTATGTGCAAACGTCAAGAATAAATTTATAAGTCCGCTACTCGCAACTATACTACTGGGTAGTAAGTGGTAAGTAGGGGTCGAACCCAAGGGAATCAGGGGAAGAGATGTTCTTTGAGGGGGTTGTCCAGCGAGAGAGCGTGTTTTAGGTCGGTTGGTTGGTTTTAAAGCTACCATCTAAGTGATTGATTGATTGGTTGGTTGGTTGGTTGGTTGGTTTTAATACTGGAAAGTAAATTACAGTTTATAATTAAAGAGAAATGTTCGGTTTCAGGGGCCTTGTATTATATCCTGTTTATCATTGACCTTTAGTGAATTATCTAAGTATTCAAAGATGAATCGAGGCCGTTTCGTAGCGCAAGACTTGCAACATCGTTTAAAGCAACACTTGTTCTAAGCAAAACTAATTCCTTCTTTCGAAGTATCTTAGCTGTAAGTGCATCCACTTGATCTCCCAGTTACGTTATTGACCAAGTGGTGTTTTAGATAAGTCGAACTCCTCGATAAGTTTTGCTTGTGACAGCTTCCACTTACCGAGTATGATCACGAATTTCCACGGCAGAGCTTTGCTTGTGACAGCTTCCACTCAACCTTGGAAACTCTGACTTGATATATGGCACATAGAACAAGTTTTGAATACTAAGACTAGACACTAAGTTAATAGTCTTAAAACATTTTATAATACAAGTGCGCCCCTTCTACCGAACTACTAGTTTAGCTACTATTCATCGCGCTAAACATTATAACTAAGGAAATAAAACAGTTGAATAAACACTAAGAATTACTTACAACCGTTGAAGCGCCAAGGGAGTTATCCTTTATTTCCAAAGCCAAACTTTACAAATACATAACTTAGAGAGAGAAGTGTTTTTTACAAGTGAGGGATGATTGAAAAGAGGGGAGGAGCTCCTCCTTATATAGCCATGGGAGGAGGAGGAGATGGAGGCAAGTGTTGCATGGTGATTGGAGGAAAAAATGGATGGAGGAGATGGCCACACATGGAGGAAGGAGAGGAGGAGGAAGGAGGAGGAGACATGTGGAGGAGGAGGAAAGCCGCCGGTCAAGGGAGGAGGAGCCGCCGGTTGCCGGTGGTGGAAGGGGAGGAGCTCCTCCCTTGGTCACCTCTTGCCCAAGTGGCCGGTCACCTTGCCCATATGTGAGTTTTGTACAGTTTTGTGCAGTCTTTTCACAAAACTGTCAATGTGTTTCTTCCCCGGGCTGTCTTGATTCCTCTCCTGATTCTTCTGATTAATTTATTACGAGTGCTTCAACGTCAGGATCCTTGATATTTCTTCAGTCGGCATATGATCTTGACCTTGGATTGACTCGTAACATCTTTTCTGCTTAAAAAGCTCCTCTTTAGAGTGTATTCTCTCTAAGCTCTGAATTACCCTGTAAAAATATATCTGAACTAACAAGCAAAAGTTAAATAGACAAAATGTCTAAATAAGGGGGTTATACTGTGTTTCTGATTCGTATAATTTTGGTCCATCAAGGAGATTTTAAGCTGAAAAGATATTACGAGTCATTCGAAGGTCACGACCAGATGCCGACTGAAGAAATATCATGAACCTGACAAGGAATCACTCAAAACAAGTCCAACCAAAGAGCAACCAAAGTCAGTCCGGAGCTGAAATGGACCGATGGCTTTTGTGAAAGATCACAAAAATCAAAAAACCTCCTCCCATTGCCATGTGACCGGCGGCTTTTGGAGACCAAGCCACCTTGCTCCTCCTCACATGGGCGGCTTTTGGAGAGTCCATGGCTTCATGCCATGTGTCTTCATCCTCCACCACATCTTCCTCCTCCCCTTAGCTATAAATACCCCCTCCCCTTCACTTGTAAACACATCCACAATCCCATCTTCACACAACACATCACTTATCTCTCTAGACTTTTGGGCACTTTTGTACGCTTTTGTTTGAAATCTATAATACTCCTGTTGGTTCTTGAGTATTCTAGTAGTTTTTAAGAATACTCCTGTTGGTTCTTGAGTATTCTAGTAGTTTTTGAGTTTACTCCTGTTGGTTCTTGAGTATTCTCCTTTACTTACTGTCTTTCAAAAACCCTCGAGTACTTAGCTATGGTATCCACCTCTATGGATATTCGTAGCTAAACTCTTCATTCGGTTGAAGGGGTGTACTTGTATCATAAAATGTTTTAGGCTATACTCTTAGTGCCTCTTCTTTGTATTCAAAACTTGTTCTATGTGCCATATATTAGGTCAGAACTTCCAAGGTTGAGTGGATGCTTGAAATGGCAAAACTCTTCCGTGGGGGTTCGTGAACATACTCGGATAAGTGGATGCTTGAAATGGCAAAGCTTATCTGAGGAGTCCGACCTCTTTTAAACACCATTTGGTTTGATCGGAAATGATTGATCAAATGGATGCACATAGGCTAGTATACCTTGAAATGGGGTGCTAGTCTGAATAGAACAAGTGCTCTACGAGCTTGTAATGGGCTAGACAGTGTGTGCAAATCGAGCGCTTGAAATGGCCTTGATACACGTTTGAATACTTAGTAGGATCACTAAAGGTCAATGATAAACAGGCTATGATACAAGGCCCCCGAAACCGAATGCTTTCCTTAGATTTAAACACCACCTGCATTTACTTTCTTAGTATAAACTGCTTATCAACTGCTCACCTTCCGGAAGACTTGTCAATCACGCATCAATCGCTGTAAGTCTTCTCTTTTATTTTCAGTATTTACTTTTCTGTCATTTACTTTTCCGCACTAAAAACCAAAACCAACCAAAAAACACTTACTTTTCCGCACTAAAACCTCAATCAACCTAAAAACACGCTCCCTCGCTGTACAATTCCCTCAAAGATTAGCTTATCCCCCTAATTCCCTTGGGTTCGACCCCTACTTACCACTTGCTACCCAGTAGTGAAGTCGCGAGTAGCGGACTTATAAATTTATTCTTGACGTTTGCACACGACGACTGTGCATCCGTCAGATATTCAAGAGATCATGAGCTGGTTATAGAATTGGAATAACTGATTTTGTTAAGATATGACAATATCTTAACCAAATCAAATATGCAAGATACAGATCGAATCTCTGATGTAGATAAGATCTACTGGATCACTATAAAAGCAAGCGCAGCTCAACTGGTTGAAGTTCAGCTGTTTAGAGAGAGCAAATGGGGATTGGAAGCTACGATCAATTCCGATAGTCGACTGATGGACCATAATTATACGAATCATAAACACAGTTAAACCCACCAAATTAGACTGTTTGTCTATTTAACTTTTGCTTGTTAGTTCCGATATTTATCTGCAGGGTATTTTGGAGTCTAGAGAGAATACACGCTAAGGAGAGGATTTTACGTTGAAAATATATTACGAGTCATTCCAAGGTCACAATCAGATGCCGACTGAAGAAATCTCAAGATCCTGACATTGAATCACTCAAAACAAATCCAACCGAGGAGCAACTAAAGTCAGTCCGGAGCTGAAATACACCGATAGTTTTGTGAAAACGTCACAAAACCTCACAAAACTCACTCTCCCCTCCATGGTGACCGGCGGCTTTTGGAGGAGGTGACCAAGTGAGGAAGCTCTCCTCCTCCCCTTACCCCCAACCGGCGACTTTGGCTCCTCCATGGAGGAGATGACAAGTGTTGGCCTTCTCCTCCACAACTTCTCCTCCCCTTTAGCTATAAATACACCCCCATCCTATGTAAATCCATATCCCAAAATCAAAAACACTTCTCTCTCTAAGATTTGGCACTTTGTAAGTTTGGTTTTCAATCTATAATACTCCTGTTGGTTCTTGAGTATTATAGTTCGGTCTTGAGTACTCTTGTCGGTTCTTGTAGTACTCAAGCTTGTCTTTACTATTCTTGAGTACTCTTGTCGGTTCTTGAAGTACTCACCCCTTTCCCTTACTTACTATCTTTCAAAAACCGTAAGTACTTAGCTATGGTATCCACCTCTATGGATATTCGTAGCTAAACTCTTCATTCGGTTGAAGGGGTGTACTTGTATCATAAAATGTTTTAGGCCATCTTTTTAGTGCCTCTTCTTTTTATTCAAAACTTGTTCTATGTGCCATATATTAGGCCAGAACTTCCAAGGTTGAGTGGATGCTTGAAATGGCAAAACTCTTCCGTGGGGGTTCGTGAACATACTCGGGTAAGTGGATGCTTGAAATGGCAAAGCTTATCTGAGGAGTTCGACCTCTTTTAAACACCATTGGTTTTGATCGGAAATGACGGATCAATGGATGCACATAGGCTAGTATACCTTGAAATGGGGTGCTAGTCTAAATAGAACAAGTGCTCTACGACCTTGAAATGGGCTAGACAGTGTGTGCAAATCGAGCGCTTGAAATGGCCTTGATACACGTTTGAATACTTAGAAGGATCACTGAAGGTCAATGATAAACAGGCTATGATGCAAGGCCCCCGAAACCGAATGCTTTCCTTAGATTTAAAAAACCCCTCGCATTTACTTTCTTAGTATAAACTGCTCTATCAACTACTCACCTTGCGGAGGACTTGCCAATCACGCATCACCCGCTGTGTTAGTTTTATGGCATGTTGTTTGGCAAAACTTTGTATAGTTGTTCTAGCTGTTGTTCTAGACCGGAAGAGACAACTGTCCTGGAACAAGTTGAAGCAGAAGAAGTGTTTCCTAAATCAGATTAGGAAACCTAGTCGACCGTTGGAAGATCAAGGCGGTTGCACATCAGTGGACAGAAGTTGGAAGTTTCCAAATTCAGATTTGGAAACTTGTCTCAGCCGACGTACCACAAGTTTGCCTGAAGATATTCCTGAAGATCAGTTTTGGCAAGTCGGTGCATATGCTTATCGAAGATATCAAAGTCGGTTAGGAGTTTGCTTGCGCGTAAAGTTATCTTAGTCTAGAAGATAATCGAAGGTTGCCTAATCTACATTGAAGATTCAAACGGAGGATTATCTACAAGAGATTTGCGCAAAAGATTAGGAAAGGTTTCCTAATAGGTTAAAGGCGGTTTAGCTTAGAAATCCTATTCGTCCTAGGGTTTCTACCGCTCTATATAAGGAAGACTAATGCTTAGGTATTAGTCAGCACTTAAGGAGATATTATTCACGCTCATACTCATAGAAGGGAGGAGGTGGCAAACGGCGGTGAATTAATCGTAACTGGTTATTCACGACGCACGTATACGGCTGGAGAACTAACCGTCACTGGTTACTCAAAGGCGCTAGGAATCAATCTGTGGTGGTGCTCAACAGATTGTTCGAAGGACGAAGCTGAAAGCTCGCACTGAAGTTCTGTTACTGCGCATTCGGGAGAAGGCGCTGATTCTCACGGAGAATCATTCTGGTGGATACTGAGCGGGAGCGAAGATCTAGGGGGAGACCTAGATTGCAATTACTAGAGTGTCCGAGGCTCAGGTTGTTTAAGAGGGATTCTGTAAACGGTAAATCCTGTACTCGCAATATTCAATAATAGTGAATTGCTGTCCACCGGGCTAGAGAACGCCCCCCAGACGTAGGCTCGTTAACGCCGAACTGGGTAACAACTTTGCGTGTCGTTTTTATTTCCGCACTATTTGTTTTAGCGCATAAGTTGTGTTACGAATTGTTCTGGATCTCGACCAGAACAACATCTCATCTACCAGGGGAAGATTTCAATTGGTATCAGAGCAAATACTCAACACACAGAGTAAGATCCGAAGGCTGGTAAGATGGATTTAATAGAAGGACAGAACATCACACGACCTCCTCTACTTGAAGGAAACAAATATGGTTATTGGAGAGTCCGTATGAAGGCGTTTCTGAAATCTCAAGATGAAGCCATCTGGGAGGCTGTTGAACAAGGATGGACACACCCAGTGGCTACCGACAAAGAAGGAAAAGTAAGCCCTCTGACTAAAGATAAGTGGACTGAAGATCATAAGAGTGCTGAAGCGGCAAACTCCAAAGCAATGAATGCCATATTCTCTGGAGTTGATGGAAAGAATTTCAAGATGATCTCTACCTGTGAGATTGCCAAGACTGCTTGGGATATTTTACGAACTGCTCATGAAGGTACAACAAAAGTTAAAATATCTAGAATGGAGATGGTCACGTCAAAATTCGAAAATCTCAAAATACAGGAGGACGAGACAATTGCTGACTTCAATACTCGGGTTCTCGACATCTCCAACGAAGCTTTCGCACTTGGAGAACCACTGTCAGAAGAAACACTGGTAAGAAAAGTTCTGAGGTCTCTAACAAAGCGGTACGCTATGAAGGCACTTGCAGTCAAGGAAGCAAACGATGTTAAGACCATGAGGTTGGATGAACTAATGGGTTCTCTTCAGACTCATGAGATGGACATGAATGAAGAAGATCAACTCGGGAAAGATAGACGTATTGGTCTAATATCTGAAGTTTCAGCTGTTTCAGATAAATTCGGAGGGATGTCAGAACAACAATTTGCCTTACTCTCAAGGAACTTCGGAAAATTCATAAAAGAGCAATACAATAAAGGTGCTGATGCAGGTCAGTCATCCAGAACCAGGTTCCAGAAAGACGAAAAAGACTACAAGAAAAATAGAACTGAAGACTCCATGACCAACAACAGAGGTAAAGGGATACAATGCAGAGAGTGTGAAGGCTTTGGTCATATTCAGGCAGAGTGTATTAACACACAAAAGAAAAAGAATGCCTATGCAGTCAGCTGGAGTGATAGTGAGTCTGAAGGAGAGATCAATAATTTTGTTGCTCTTTCCAGCAGTCTCAAGCCGGAAGAAGATCAAAACAAAGAAGAAGGGAAGAACACATCGTTTGAAGATAAACTCCTATATTCCAGCTGCAGTGACAATGAAGAAATCACTGATGAAGAAATTGCTAACAACTACAAAGAACTGTATCAACAGTGGTTGTTAGAGGTCAAGCAAAGAACAAAATTACAAGACCTTCTGGGAGACCTAACTGCAGAAAAAGAGAAGCTCAAGGAGGATGTCACTTCCTTAAAACTAAAACATCAACAGACAATCACTGATCTTAAAACACAGCTGGTTGATGCAAACAACGAAAGGACTGAGCTAATTTCTCAAAAGGCGGAGCTTCTGGAAGTTGTTTCATTCCTCAAGCACCAGAATGGAGGAACTCAAGAAGACTGTCCAGCAGTCACATATGATCTAAAACAGGAGAATGAGGCTCTAAAGAGGCGAGAGGAAAATCTTGTTAATATTATGGATGCTCTCAAGTGTGAAATAGAATCAGAGAAACTTGCGCATGAGGCGACTATAGAAGAGCTGAATCACTTAAAAAAACCGTCATGATGCTGAATTCAGGAACAAAAAATCTAGACTCCATTCTGGGAGCTCAACGGATAGGCGGTGGTCATAAAGGTCTTGGATTTTCAGGAAGGTCAGGCTCCGGAAAGACGACTTTTGTTAAGGCTGTGCCGCAATCACAACCACATCTTGTTCCAACTCAACTTCATCCTCTGAGAAATACCTTTGCTGAACCACGACCGCAATTTGTTACAGCCAATGATTACCCTCGAAGAAAGTCGTCCTGGTTTAGCACACAGCATCTCCCTAAACAGCGAGACAAACAAAGATGTTTCTTCTGTAATCAAGTTGGTCACATTAGAGCAAGATGTCATGAATTTCACTTGTCTTACAGGAAGGTGAAACAAGTTCAGAAACCACGAACGAAGCAAGTATGGAGAATTAAGCAAAAAGGTGAAGTATGCTATGTTGCATTCAGTTCCTCTAGTCATCTGAAAAGGGAAAAGTGGTACTTTGACAGTGGATGTTCAAGACATATGACTGGAAATTCTGAGTTTCTGACCAATATAGAGGAGTGCAAAGGAAGTTCTAACGTGACTTTTGGAGATGGAGTTGAAAGCAAGGTTATTGGAAAAGGAATTCTTAATGTTCAAGGTCTGCCCAGATTAAAAGAAGTTCTTCTTGTCAAAGGTTTGCAGGCTAACCTCATTAGCATAAGCCAGTTGTGTGATGGAGAGCACCATGTTCAATTCTCCCAGGATGAATGTGTGGTGCTAAATCAGAAGAATGAACCAGTGCTCACAGGAAGAAGGTCGTCAAACAACTGCTATCTTCTCAACCTAGGTAAACCCAATGCTGAAACAACATGCTTACTGAGCCGTACTGAAGAGATGAACTTATGGCATCAGCGAATGGGTCATGTGAACCTAAGAACGTTACAGAAGATTTCTTCAGAAGGGCTTGTTCGAGGCATTCCCAGAATTCAAGGAGAACTTAGCATTGTTTGCGGAGATTGTCAAATTGGAAAACAAATCAAAGTCCCTCACAAAAGCACCACTCAGATTAATACGAGCAGACCCCTGGAACTGCTTCATATTGACCTAATGGGGCCAATGCAAGTAGAAAGCTACTCTGGCAAAAGGTATGTTCTTGTTTGTGTTGACGATTTTACAAGGTTCACCTGGCCGTGTTTCTTGAGAGAAAAGTCAGATGCGGTTCAGGCATTTGTTCAGCTGTGCACTCTATTGGAACGTGAAAGAGAGGATAAAGACGAGCATATAGTAAAAGTTCGAAGTGATCATGGGAAAGAGTTTGAGAATGCTGCTCTTGCTGATTTTTGCTCAAAAAGAGGAATCACTCAACAATTCTCTTCTCCTATCACCCCTCAACAGAATGGAGTTGTGGAGAGAAAGAATCGGACTATTCAGGAAATGACTCGAGTTATGCTTCACTCAAAGAAGGTGCCTTTAAAATTTTGGGCGGAAGCAATGAATACGGCCAGCTATGTCATTAACAGGGTGACGATTCGATCCGGAACAGAGAAGACTTGCTACGAGTTATGGAAGGGTAAAAGACCTACAGTTAAGTATTTTCATGTCTTCGGAAGCCAGTGCTATATTCTCAGAGATCGTGAGTATCTGCAGAAGCTGGACCCTAAAAGTGATGAAGGGATCTTTCTGGGTTATTCTTCTAACAGCAGGGCATATCGTGTCTAAAACAAGCGCACTGGAGTCGTCATGGAATCTATTAATGTGGTTGTTCAAGATGTTGTGCCAGGAGCTCCTGAAACGTATGCTGCAGATGATGATGATGCTCCATCTCTTCCAGACCATTTAGGAACCAATTGTCCCAACACAAATGCTTCCTCTAACGCAAATCCCACACTTTCGACTTCGAATGACAATCAGCCAGCAGAAGATGATGATCCGGATACAACACCTCCTGATTCCCCACGTGTCCTTCATCCTTCAAGGGCCATCGAGAAGAATCATCCCATCAGCGGGGTAATTGGTGATCCAAATGATGGGATCATTACTAGAGGTAAACAAGTAAATTTTCGTGATTTAGCTGGCTTTGCATGCTTCATATCGTCTATCGAACCCAAGAACGTCAAGGAAGCCATCAATGATGAATACTGGGTGGTTGCCATGCAAGAAGAACTTGGTGAATTTCAGCACAATGATGTTTGGGACCTTGTTCCACGTCCTGAAAATGTGAACGTTATTGGCACGAAGTGGATTTTCAAGAACAAGACTGATGAGCAAGGAAACATCACCAGAAACAAGGCAAGACTTGTAGCTCAAGGCTATACTCAGATTGAAGGAGTAGATTTTGATGAGACATTTGCCCCTGTTGCCCGGTTGGAAGCCATTCGACTTCTCTTAGCTCTTGCATGCCACCTGAAGTTCAAGTTGTTTCAGATGGACGTAAAGAGTGCTTTTCTGAACGGGGTACTAAATGAAGAAGTTTATGTAGCTCAACCAAAGGGTTTCGAAGATCCTCATCACCCAGAATATGTGTATCACTTGAAGAAGGCTCTATATGGTCTTAAACAGGCGCCTAGGGCCTGGTATGAGCGACTCACAGTGTTTCTTGTCACTCATGGATATGTGCGAGGGGGAGTAGATAAGACGCTGTTTGTGAAACACACAGGGTCAGACTTCATCATTGCTCAGATTTACGTGGATGATATTGTGTTCGGCTCTAGTAGACAGACGCTGGTAGACAAATTTGTTGAACAAATGAAAAGCGAGTTCCAGATGAGCATGGTAGGAGAGATGAGTTACTTCCTAGGGTTACAAGTTAAGCAAAAGACAGACGGAATCTTTATCTCCCAAAGCAAGTATGCAAGGAACCTTATCAAGAAGTTTGATCTGGAGAAAGTCACTCATAAAAGAACCCCTGCTGCAACTCATGTGAAGGTCACAAAGGATGACGCTGGTACTAAGGTGGATCAAACCTTATACAGAAGCATGATTGGAAGCCTTTTATACTTAACAGCCAGTAGACCTGATATTGCTCATGCGGTTGGTGTCTGTGCCAGATTTCAAGCCAATCCCAAGGAAAGTCATCTGATGCTGGTCAAGAGAATTATCAGGTATGTGTGTGGAACAATCGACTATGGTCTGTGGTACACCAAGGATACGAACGCATGTCTGGTTGGATATTGTGATGCAGACTGGGCTGGGAATGCAGAGGATCGCAAAAGCACCTCAGGCGGATGTTTCTTTCTTGGAAACAATCTGGTCTCTTGGTTTAGTAAAAAGCAGAACAGCATCTCGTTATCTACTGCTGAAGCAGAATATATTGCAGCCGGAAGTAGCTGTGCCCAGATGTTGTGGATGAAGCAGATGTTAGAAGAATACGGAGTAAAACAAGGCTTGATGACTCTCTACTGTGACAACATGAGTGCCATCAACATATCAAAAAATCCGGTTCAACACTCTAGAACAAAGCATATTGACATCAGGCATCATTTCATTCGGGAGCTTGTTGAAAAGAAGATTCTTACCTTGACTCACGTTTCTACTGCAAATCAGCTTGCAGACATCTTCACAAAAGCTTTGGACAATCTTCAGTTTGAGACACTTAGATCCTCACTGGGTCTGTGTGTCATTGACAACTAAGTTGTTCCGGTTCAAGGCGGTCAACCCAGTTGTGTGAATGGTTGACTTAAAAGCGAGGTATGTCGTTCTGTTCTGTGCTGTTTTGGTGCACTCCCTTGTCACTTTGTGGCAAAAAGGGGGAGTAAATATGGAGTTTGAAAGCTCCTTAAAAGATTCATTTGCGCTAGCTTGTTAGTCACATGTTACGGAGTTTGAAAGCTCCTTAAAAGATTCGTTTGCGCTCTTATTTTGTACGGAGTTTGAAATCTCCTCAAAGATTCAGTTGGTAGCTTAGTTAGTAGCTCAGCTAGGGAGTTTGAAATCTCCACAAAGATTCATCTGTATTAGTAGTACAGGTAGCTTCAAGTAGGTAGTTTTGCCAAAAATGCCAAGGGGGAGATTGTTAGTTTTATGGCATGTTGTTTGGCAAAACTTTGTATAGTTGTTCTAGCTGTTGTTCTAGACCGGAAGAGACAACTGTCCTGGAACAAGTTGAAGCAGAAGAAGTGTTTCCTAAATCAGATTAGGAAACCTAGTCGACCGTTGGAAGATCAAGGCGGTTGCACATCAGTGGACAGAAGTTGGAAGTTTCCAAATTCAGATTTGGAAACTTGTCTCAGCCGACGTACCACAAGTTTGCCTGAAGATATTCCTGAAGATCAGTTTTGGCAAGTCGGTGCATATGCTTATCGAAGATATCAAAGTCGGTTAGGAGTTTGCTTGCGCGTAAAGTTATCTTAGTCTAGAAGATAATCGAAGGTTGCCTAATCTACATTGAAGATTCAAACGGAGGATTATCTACAAGAGATTTGCGCAAAAGATTAGGAAAGGTTTCCTAATAGGTTAAAGGCGGTTTAGCTTAGAAATCCTATTCGTCCTAGGGTTTCTACCGCTCTATATAAGGAAGACTAATGCTTAGGTATTAGTCAGCACTTAAGGAGATATTATTCACGCTCATACTCATAGAAGGGAGGAGGTGGCAAACGGCGGTGAATTAATCGTAACTGGTTATTCACGACGCACGTATACGGCTGGAGAACTAACCGTCACTGGTTACTCAAAGGCGCTAGGAATCAATCTGTGGTGGTGCTCAACAGATTGTTCGAAGGACGAAGCTGAAAGCTCGCACTGAAGTTCTGTTACTGCGCATTCGGGAGAAGGCGCTGATTCTCACGGAGAATCATTCTGGTGGATACTGAGCGGGAGCGAAGATCTAGGGGGAGACCTAGATTGCAATTACTAGAGTGTCCGAGGCTCAGGTTGTTTAAGAGGGATTCTGTAAACGGTAAATCCTGTACTCGCAATATTCAATAATAGTGAATTGCTGTCCACCGGGCTAGAGAACGCCCCCCAGACGTAGGCTCGTTAACGCCGAACTGGGTAACAACTTTGCGTGTCGTTTTTATTTCCGCACTATTTGTTTTAGCGCATAAGTTGTGTTACGAATTGTTCTGGATCTCGACCAGAACAACATCTCATCTACCAGGGGAAGATTTCACGCTGTAAGTCTTCTACTTTTATTTTCAGTACTTTACTTTTCTGTCATTTACTTTTCCGCACTAAAAACCAAAACCAACCAACCAATCACTTACTTTTCCGCACTTAAATCTCAATCAATCTGAAACACGCTCCCTCGCTGTACGATCCCCTCAAAGAATAACTTATCCCCCTAATTCCCTTGGGTTCGACCCCTACTTACCACTTGCTACCCAGTAGTAAGGTCACGAGTAGCGGAATACAAATTTGCTTTTGCACAGAGAACACCGCACCTTAACGACAGTGCGGTGGGCTCCGTCATCGACAGAGTACTCGCTGTGTGCGGTCGAGAGTAAGATCAAATTATTTGGTATTCAAATTGAGTAGAATTGGTTCACTATCACTGAGTGAGACAGATTGTAACATTCTACAAGCATATTCGTCAAGTAATAACATCGATCTTGAAACCCTTCTGAAACTTTCCAGAAGGTAAGTGGTTTTCAGCCTGTTGCACAGATGCAATAAAGTTTCCACTATAAAACTGCGAGTACCTACTTTTCGCACTTTATTTCCTGCACTTAAGATACTTTCCACTGCTTTCTGTCTGAGAGATACCACGTAGTGATCTCCCTCAAACAGAAAACTAACCTGACGATCCATCACTCATCATCCATTTATGTGGAGAAGTCGGGTTCTTCAGGTTTCTGGAACTTGGGCATTCCGTCATCCTTGAACTTCTGAGCTCCCCGTCGTGTATTCTTAGCGAACCTTGAAGTCAGTATGGTGACTCCAAGATGCTGCCTAGTATGTGAAGGGCCTGAGGTTTTGCAGTCGGCTTCTAACTCTTCATCCTCGTCCATCTGAGAGTTAAACGAATCTTTCGAGCTGAGCAAGTTGGCCAATGCTCGCTTCTTGTACCTCCTCCACGCGGCCTGAATGAAACAAGCTGCCCATGTTCTCCAATGGTAGGAATAGAATCTGAAAGTGTGTTGCAACTTCTTGCTGTGAAGTCTTCTAAACTGGTTGCCTCTGATGATGAACAACATCTCTGTAACTGGGTCACCTCTCGGACCAAATAAGTTCCCTGAGTGCTCAGAGACGATACCAAAAGTTCACATATGGCATCAAGTAATTGACCATCCATTTGCGAGAAGAACGGAACCTGAAACGCAGAGGATACCGGTTCACATATGACTTTTTGAAACGCAGAGGATACCGGTGCTTAAGAATGATACTGGTTCCTTCCAAACCGGTATTTGACATGTACGTCAGATTGGTTTGGATTTTGTTCCAATTGGTCCACATAGGACACAGATGAGCCACATCATCAAATTTTACTAATACCGGTTCCTGGAAAACTGAGATTATAAAAATATGAAGAGTACCGGTTACTTAAGAACCGAAAATATTAAAAATGGTAAAGATTAGTTATTTGAGTTTCAAATGGTGCAGTTGGATAATTTGAGTTTAGTTTTTGGATACTTTGGTGAATAACTTGTTGTTTGGTATAACTTATAACGATGAGGATATTGTGGGGACACGTGGCGAAGGGTGAGATTGTGGATGTCGACTGGAATTGCTTCTTGGATCGCGCGATTGGGCTGCTAATGATAATTGTTTTATTCGGCCACCATAACACGTGGCTGGTGTGGCGTCTAGTTTTTTTTGATAGGGGTTAATGTTAGAATTAGTATCTGTTAGCAGGCACTTGAATCCGGGAGCATATTGTCAATGGGGGAGTGCCCAATCATAACACGTGGCTGGTGTGGCGTATAGTTTTGTGCCATTAAAGTTGGTATTACAGTGGTGGCCTGTTAGTAGGGATCATAAATTTTGATCGGATCGTAAAAATTTCGGTCAGGTTCTGTGTAAATTTTTGAAAATTTCCGGTCCACCGATCTGATCCGACCGTAAAATTCCGATCCCGTCCACTTTTTACAAAAAATCCAATCCACCAGTCCGGTCCGATCCATATTTTTAAAATTTTCCGGTCCACCGACCCGGATCGTAAAATTCCGATCCGGGTCGGACCGGTTGTGCATCCCTATATGTTAGTTAAGGAGTCCACCCTGGAAGGTTGAATCCTTACACTCTAGGTTCGAGTCCTCGGATCACCAATTTCTCATAATTTATGAGATTTTTCTTCTTCCTTTCCCTCTTCCTCGTCCCGCTGCACTCGTGGATGCTTTCTTCATCCCTCGTAAATGCCTTCCTCGTCCCGCCTCGTGCGTGGATGCTTCCTTCATCCCTCGCGGATGTCTTCCTCTTCCCACCCCACGCGTGGATGTTGTTCCTCTCTTATGGACGTGCTTACGATGATAAAGGTGCACGATGTGACCAGTGCTTCAGATGTCAAGAAATATACCAGCAATTATGGGGTACATCCATGGTAAAAGGTGTCAAACCTGGCATGTGCTTCAAGCGGCGGATACATATGTACCAATGATTTCAGGATCTGATCGAGATGCAATATATGTACTAGATGATATGTATTGAATTGTTGTACACTTCTATTAAAAAAAAGTTGGTATTGATGAATTGAAGGACACGGGAGAAATTTTGATCGAGCTAATTTGATTTTGAGACTGCAAATATATATTTAAAAAAACTAAGAAAAAACTCTTTTCAAATTATGTTTATAAAAAAATGGTGTTCTTTTAAAAAAAATTTCGATAAGAAATGGTGTTCTTTTGAATGAACATAGATTTAAATCAAATGATGTTCAACGATGTATTTTATAAAAAGATTATCCAATTAAAAAAAAGATTATTATTTTCATCGGATGTGGTGTTTAACTAAATAATGATTTTTATAAGATAATAAAAAGTTCACTGAAAAGAATATTAAATTTGACCAACAAGGCGATGGATGAGTTGGTTGGCCACTTGCCTTACAATATACAAAGTGTTGTGTTCAAACTCCACCGTGTCAATTTTTCCTTCCACAATTTTATGAAATTTTCCTAGTACCACCTATGGTGCAGACTCTTCTTACATCCTTCGTGGATATTTTCCTCTTCCTCTTTCATTTCCTCTTCCTAGTCCCTTGTGGACGTTTGCAGATACTACCCTCTCGCGGAGGCGTGCTTAAACAGCGCTAAGATCCTTCCATGGAGGTGTTTGTCGATTCGTGGGGTTAAAGTTAGAGGTGCCGAGATGGCCTGCACTTCATCGAGTGACTTAAGTTCAAATTCGGGTGGTGCCCTTTACGTGACTGTGCTTCAAATAGACTAAAAATATATATATATATATATGTACCCGAGAAATACCTTGTATGCGATATACTCTTTTTCGGGGAGCGCTCGGTTGAGAACCCTTAAAAATTCGAGAACTTAAGAACCAAAATTTCACCATTAGATCATGATGCATCTCTGAATCTGCATGTGATACATGTCCAAAAAGTAAAGTAAAAAAATGTGGCTTTGACTTTGCATTAAATGTATCTTGGAAAATACACATGGGACATGTGTCACCACCAAAATGCATTTAGAAAATACATCTTGCATTTTAGAAGGTGAAGCTTGGGATCTCAAGTTCTCGAAAAAATAAGGAATTCTCATTTGAGCGGTTCTCTACTCTTTGATATGTCATATATATAAGATGTACAATAGTGAGTCCGATTCCCATGAGAAGCCCATTTCCCGTGAGAAATGAGAACAAATCCTGACCATATAATTAGTCATATCTATGGCCAAGATTAACTCTATTATTCGTCCAAAATTACAACTAAAACAATTAATTATGTCGTTAAAGGGTAATATCGGAATCCTAATAGAATTAATCCCACTAATTTCGTCTAATCTAACCTAATCAGTCGTTGTCACCAATACGAATTCGAAATCGTAACTGACGAAAGACGGCGACAGCGACAACAAGCGACAGCAAGCGAAGACGAAGACGAAAGACGGCGACACAATACGAATTCGAAAACAACAGCAAGCGAAGACGAAAGACGGGCGACATCTGCGACTCATGACTGACGAAACGAAGAACGATGACAAAAGGGCCGAAGAGGGCGACAACGTCTACGGTAAGAGGTTACATAATTCATTCGTATCTGGGTTACAAGCTTTACGATTCAAAAATCTTCGATTTTTAGGGTTACCGCAAATCGACTGAACATGGCTTATCTTCGTATGTTACACACATGCAGTATGTAATTCAATTCCTATATAATAATTATTGTTCGTAGTGTTACACAAATCATTTGTAATGGTGTTCAACTGAGTTCCTTAATTGTTCGTAGTGTCGAACGGATAATTCGTAGTAGGCTATAATAGTTCTGAGGTCTTCAAATTATGGCAAGCATATTCCAGTGACTAATGTACTGTGGATCCAGTTCTTTAGTGAGATTACAGCTAACGTACTGATGAGAATGATGAACCTCATTTAGAAGTTCTGTGTGGCATTGTGTGATTTAAGATCAAATGTGTGGCAAGCATCTTATTTTGTTTTTAAAATATGGGGGATTTTTCAGGTGGTTTTTAGTCAAGGCTGCCCAAAGAATGCTGGAGGTGCAGGGACTTACTTTGATGCAAGTTTAAGGAGGCTGAGAGTAAGTAATTACAATTACACTACAGACACAAGACTCCTTTGCTCGACTTTCCTACTAGCCCTCTATGGTCAGATGTTTATGTGGAGAATCAGGCAATAGCATTGGTTCCCTTGCTTTGGACAAGAGTTCAGGTAAGCTTGTCCTCTAGTGGTCTTCAACCTTATTTTTTTACCCTTTCAGAGTTATTATTATTCCCTTTTCTGTATATTTAACTGTACAATGTTGAATCCTATATGTACAGTTGAACAATATACAGAGTCCATATTATGTTACTCGGACCGGTCAGTTTGAAAGTTGCTGAGGATTACACCCAACACGATTATTAATATCCCATTTAAGGTCACTTGTTTTGTTGCAGATTGCATAATGAATATTGAGACTAGGAACGATTTTCTTATAGTTCTTGTGGGGCATAGCAAATATATGGAGTAATGGGAATATGAATTATTAGCACGTTAGAACCTTGGTAACTTGAATTTGGGCTTCTTCTTGCAATTTATTAACAGTAAAGAGACCTTACTTGCCATAATTTCACTTATGTAGAATCTTCTTTTGCATGCTCGTATCATACCTGTCTTTCAAACATTCTAGTATTTATATCCAGAGCAAAAGAAGTAAAGAACTGATACTTATGCATTTGGGTATTAAGGTGAGAGAGCAAATTCAGCTAGTTTCTGGAGGCAGCATCATTTTTGGTTTATACCACAGTTCTGAATCAGTTCTGAACGGATAATTCGTAGTAGGGTGCCTTATTTTTCGTAGTCTGAATTTCTTATACGGATTTATACGTATCTTCAACAGAACGCAAGAGAAGAAGGACCATATCAGCAAAAGACATAGTAGAGAAGCTTTGCTAGAGCCTAATTTGTACTAGAGAAGTGATGCACCAGTTTCTGTTCTCCACTAGGATGAGACATAGCAGAATAGCTTTAAAAAAAAAAGAGAAGTGATGCACCAGTTTCTGTTCTCCACCATTATGTTAATGGTGGTAAGAGTGATGCACCATTTTTCGACTCACTTGAGATGCTACGAATTTTCATTTGAAAGCTACGAATATTGTATGTAATTGCTACGAATATTGTATGTAATTGCTACGAATATTGTAGAATTCAATATTATTATTGGTAGAATATCACAGGCACAAATAAATTATCACTTGAGATGCTACGAATTATAATTTGAAAGCTACGAATAATATGCTACGAATATTGTATGTAATTGCCACGAATATTGTATGTAATTGCTACGAATATTGTAGCATTCAAAATTATTATTGGTAGAATATCACAGGCACAAAATTATATTGTAGAATATCACAGGCACAAACAAATTATTATTTGAAAAGCTACAAATAATATGCTACGAATTTGTAGCATGTTATTACGAAAGATAAAACTGATACTACAAATTATAAATCTAGTAATATAAATTATAAATCTGTTTCTACAAATTATAAATCTGGTAATACAAATTATTTATGTCTCTTGCAGAGCACGAATGTGCACCCAGAAGGATGAAGGCTACAACTGTGGCAGAGGAACATCCTTTTGTGTATGTGCCTATGCAGGCAAAAATATCCACCAATCAAGACCTGCCTTTACCATTCACACAAAATGACTCCATCAATGAGATTCCACCACAGAGGCAGCCTTCAAACTCATTTTATGACATTCCAGCTTCAAAGTGGATGGATTCCTACATGCGCCTCCCTGATTTAAATATGTTGTCATCCATTGACGAAGAAGCTTTCTAATAGTGGGAAACCAAATCGTCCTTTGTTTCACCACCCCCTATTACCTGAAAGATTGTAATGAATGTCAATTTCACATAAATTGTTATTACGAAAGATAAAACTGATACTACAAATTATAAATCTGGTAATACAAATTATAAATCTGTTATTACGAAAGATAAATCTGTTACTACAAATTATAAATCTAGTAATCCTGGAATAAAAAGAGAACACCATAAAGAGAGTATTCCGACCAATTTCAACACTCAAATGCAGTTATCCAAGCCTTCAATGATTCCGACCATGTGTAGTAAAACACAAGAGATAGGACATAGTCTAAATGTCTAATAGATTAATACTTCTTGTTTATTAGGAAACATAAAATATCAAATTAGCCAGTAGCCTATGCTCAATACTACTGTGAACTCAAATATACCAACACACTGATCCAACCATCGCACAAATAAAACAAAGCAAGGCAACAAGGACGCAACAAGGACGCAACAAGGACGCAACAAGCAATAGTCGTCACAAAAGTTGTCAAGCATAATCATTAAACACTGCAAAGCAACTGTACCTAACACCAGCATCTCCAACAATGCCAATAGCCATTCCAGCAAGACCGCAAGCAAGGCCAGAAGAAAGATGCGCATATCCATCAAAAAGATAGTATGACTTAGCCTTGGGATTAATTCCTGTGCTGATAATTACAGCAATAATCAAACCATAAATACCCAACACTCCCGCCATAACAACGAAGTCTTTTCAGTCTGTAAAGCTAATAACATTTCTACTGTCGACGAGCCAAAGAACCTAGTTTATTTCTAATGACAAGTCATCCAATTGACATGGAAGCAGAATACAAAAATAGCTATCAGACTACCTGGAAGCAGAGAAGGATGTCTCAAACATTGACACGGTGATATTCATAGGGCTCTAGAGGAACAGAGCGTTCACGCACTGAGCTCGCAAGGTTTACCCACTCATCCTCATCAGCTCCAAGCGCACATGAACCTCCTGCGATCCTTGCAAGCTGTCAGTATCATCTAATTGTCTTGATTTAGTTCGAATTCAATTACAATGCTTACACTCAGCGAAGGATATCCGGCTGTCGTCAAACTCCTCGTCCGAGCCGGACGAAGCCAAAACAACAGAGAAAAAATTGATACGAGAAAAATTCGGATCGTAACTGGAAATTGATACTTAACATTACTAATTTACCCTTTAGTAATTAATAAATCGGGATTTGTATGAATAAATTAGTATTAATTAACGATCATTAGATTGATAATCTAATGGTCAGTATTAATTCTTATTTCTCATGGTAACAAGGTGTTCTCATGTGATCTTTTCTCGTACAATAGTATATGTTTTTGTTCACTTATGTCCACATAATTACATTAAAGATCTATTTGGTTTAATTTGGATTTTTAGCATCTCATAAAGTCTTATTGTTTTTATATTTTTATAAAAAATAGATTCGCAAATTAATTTAATTTATAATTACATTAAAGATCTATTTGGTTGAATTTGGATTTTTAGCATCCCATAAAGTCTTATTGGTTTTATATTTTTATTAAAAAATAGATTCGCAAATTAAGTAATTAAATTAAATTATTAGTTCAATTTATGTTTAAATAATGTTCAAATTTTAAAAAAAATTAAGTGAATTAAACCCAAAAGTGGATGGAGGATTGGATGAAATAAAGTTGATATCTTATCTTAAGCAACAAGTTTGTGTGTGGTGATATATGGCATGATAACGTAAAAAAAATGGACACTTCATAGATCTTGCTGCTAGATGCAAATTTTTCTAAATGATATGATTATGATGGATTGGAAGGATGTACCAATTAGAATCAGACTAATAAAACACGAACTACCTGATATGATCATAGTTATTTCATAATGTTGAAGGTATTTAGATTACTTTAAAAAAATGTCACTTGTGATCCGTACATCAATGGTTTAGACATTCACATGTACCCTATAAAAATACACATGTAATATGTATAAGATATATTCGTATAGTGTTTGATAAGTAAATAATGTGTCAAAGGAAAATGTAAAGCAGTAGCACTTTAGTACTATAATGAGTTCAATTAAAGGATGAAGCACTTGCTTTTCTTACTTTGCTCTCTTACCCAGATTTTTTTTTGAAATTGAGAATCTTATAAAGGTGATCTTCATCGATCTGTAGGTACAATAAAATTAGGCAGCATAGTAATAAGTGCAGTATTTATCACCACAAAATGGAAGCTGTTTTTAGGTGGTGCAAGTGCCCCATGTAATCAGGTGACGTACCTTGTCCAATGCCCTTCCGAAAGGGATCGCCAATAGTTTGCAAGAAATCCTCATTGACTCTTTAGTATATAAATGTGAGAGAATTATGGCCATAAAACTGACCGTGCAGACAGGGTGATGCAGTCACATAGCGACAGTACTTGCTTATGCATAGGAGAGTCCTGCAGTATGTCCTGAGGGCTAAACAGGCCATAAGTTATGAGCTAAATCATCCCTCAAAAATGGATTGCCAAGATTGCATCTGGTTTGACCTCAGCCCCCATCAGACCAGAATAAATTCGTAACCCAACCTCAAATTATGAATTTCGTTCATGGGCTTATCACTTAAAGGAAAAAAACCTAAAGCTGATCGTTCATGGCAGATGCTTTTATTTATTTTTTTACTTTTTCCCATGACCATCGGGCTTAACTACTACTTTCAGGACTAAACTCAGTTCGTTAATAAGAGTGAAAAACCACTAGTGCCTATAGTCTCTCAGATACAACTCAGAACGCATAAGCAAGCCACGAGACATGCAACTTGAGCATATTAATCCTTACACACTTCTGTTTTTGTAACGATCCGATCGGAGGACCCGATCCGAGCCGTTAAAAGCCTAGTCTGTCTTAGCTGTCATGCCACCAACCTTCCCTAAGTCACCACAGCCTAGAGTATATCACAAAAGATCATGGTAGATTGGTGACATGTTAGCTAGTAGGCTAGTTTATCAAGCTAGCACTACTCCCACACGATGTGGGACAATAGTTATTCGGAATTTGGGGCGTTACATACACCCCACTTACAGAATCCTAACGTCCTCGTTAGGAGCAAGCAGGACAGAGACACACTGGATCGTCCCTCCATTTTGAGACCGATCACGGTCACCTACTGCGGAGTTTCGACTCTGAATACCATCTGTAACGACCCGATCAGAGGACCCAATCCGAGCCGTTATAAGCCTAGCATGTCCTAGCTGTCATGCCACCGTCCTCCCCTAAGTCACCACAACCTAGAGTTTATCACAAAAAACAATGATAGATTGGTGACATGTTAGCTAGTAGGCTAGCTTATCAAGCTAGCACTACTCCCACTCGATGTGGGATAATAGTTATTCAGAATTCGGAGCGTTACAGCTTTCTTATCAAACTTGTAGACAACATCTGAGCAAAATAAACAATGATGCAACCACCGAACAGATTTAATCGATGTCTATATTCAATTCGGTCAAGAAAGCTCTATCAAAAAAATTCCACTATAGACCAAAACACATAAATCAAAACCCGCATGAAATGTGTACATTTTTTTATTACCAAAAGCTGTGATTTGTTTGCCAAAGTCATTACCTCAAACAAGTGATCTAAGAAGAAATGTGATAGCGATCCAGCCGCAATCAAGCATAAGCACTGCCATTAAGGGTAACCCTTACCCTAACGGGCAGGGTAAGATCATTTTTCATTGACCTTATGAACAGTACAAGGCAGGGTAAGGGCAGGGTAGAGTAATTTTTCTAAGCTCGTAGGGTATCCATAGGCAGGTTAATATTAGGATAGGGTCTGGTAGGCTAGGAGTGGGTCAAGTAAGGCAAATTTAAGCATATTTGAAAAAAAAAACTCATAATATGAATGAAAATAGTAGGATAAGACAGTGTATGATAGAGTAGGAGGGCAAGGTATGATGTTAGGGTAGAAGGGCAGGGTAGGATGGCAGGGTAGGGTCTATTTTTTCATGACCCTTACCCTGCCTTAGGGTAGAAGGGCAGAGTACGTTAGGGTACGAGGATAGGGCAGGGCAAGGTACGAATCCGGCAGAGTAAGGGTGGCCCTAAGGGCATTTTGACCCTAGGATCAAATGCCTACCCCTAACTGCCATCTCGTCAACGCCATCTGCACAAAATCAATACTCGAATCCCTTCCTCACCCCAAACGATTCCAAAACTCGCCTCCGCAGCATCAATATCGACACCACCGAGAGCGGCACCCCTAAGATCAAAACGTAGTAAAACGGATGATCAACGGCGGAGCCGGACGACACAGCGAAGCTGAGAGTACCTGGAGGTCAGCCACTAGGAGAAGGAGCCAATGTCGGGACCGAAGAAGGCGTAGAACCCAAGCAGTGGTGCAGTCAAACCGAGGCCGGTCGTCATCGCGTACATCCCCGGGTCCCGATCGTTAGATTTGCAGTTGAGACGGTGAGTAAGGCAGCAGCATATAACAAAGTAATTAGACAAGCAGTAGTTACAAAAAAAAAGTCGTAAAAATTGTGCAGAAGATGAAAAATGTAACATCGTATAAGTTTTTGGCATGGAAAATAGAAATACCGACGTTGAACGAAAGGGATGTGTCGAACTTGAAGAAGGTGCATTTCCATTTCCACCTGTGACATTTTCGGTTATACTAATGGACACAATATCATGCTCTGCTCGAATCTCAACCGAGTACGAAGTCCAACTTATTTCACGAAAACTGAAAATAAAAACAGTTAACTAATTAAGCTAGCCATTGAATGAGTATTAAAACATGTGTATCAGTACCATTTTGCCCCATATGCAACATAAAAAATTACGTTGCTTAAGTAAAAAATGTGTTGCTTGGGACTTGAGCAACGTACACGTCGTTGCATAAGATCATGTTGCGTTATCCCTATGTTAGTGATTTTAGGGTTTAGATCAGTACGGACGCATGTGTGCGAGCGCACAGGGAAAGTGTGCGACCGCACAAGACTGTGCGAACGCACAAGATTTCTGTGCGTCTGGTCAAGTTTGTGCGAGCGCACACCAGTACTGTGCGACCGCACAAGGCTGCAAAACAAGGCAAAAAGTTGCAACGTTTCACTGGCGTGCGAGCGCACACCAAGACTGTGCGACCGCACAACTGCAACAGGCGTGCCTGTTCAGTCTACAGTCACATCTACTGTTCATACCCGATTGTTTCTCTATAAATTGAGATCGTTTTCTCATTCATAGGACACGAAATTGTGTTGTGCAATTGCTAGAAACATCAAAATCCTTTCTCTTGATTTACAACACACCCAAACCCTAAGTTTTGCTTTGTTTTCTTTGCCTAGAAACAAAGTGTTTTCAACAATTTGGATTGTATCCCACATTCAAATTTCCTGCAACCCAAGACATAGAATAGGGTGGAAATATTGAATTCGGACAGCGATTACGTGGTTCAAATTGCTATCCAAGTACTCATTCATCACACCAGAAGGAAGAAATCTGCATTCAATCGAAGTTCATAGCCCGCATCGAAGACCCTTACCAAGACTTGTTGCTGCGAAGTTGAGGAACAAGACGACCCAGCAACTACAAACGAATTCAATATGTTCCTATCGATGGCGAGCATGAGATAAGATGGAAAAGATGAAGGAATGATGAGAGAGTGACAATTGGCAAAACAGGATTCACACATGATGTTGGCCAAAGATGTTGTCAAAGAAAAAGAAAAAGAAAAGCACTTGATAGAGCTTCTGAGAGAGAGGAGTGCTACCTTGCTGGAGGCGCTAAAGGGGTGTCATTTAAATTAAATTTTATTTGCCTTTTACTTGTTGATTTCTGGTTTGATTTGTGTTGCAGAAACACTAAATTGGTGGAATTGAAGATGATGATTCACAAAATTTGAAGTCAGTAATCTCAGACGCTGGCAAAGTGTTGCTGCGTATGGGGGAGGTGAAGTTTGGAAAAACGAATGAAGAAAAGATGAGATTAGGTCTCTTTGGATTGGCGACTTGCTGTTTGGATGGATGAGAAATATCATGTTAACTGTATTGCTCATACCGGATTGAAAGAAGTTGCTGAACGTTGGGGCCTGATGCTTCTCAGAGAGACGCGACTGAAAAAGGGTTTTCTCTTATATTTATTAAAGTTTGATTTGAGTAATTAACTTATTTAATTGTGTTTGAAAAAGGGGAGGTTGCTGTACGAGTTTGGTCGGCGTTCATGGATGTGAGACGGCTACCAATTTTGCTAATTAAGCATGAAACCCATTGGGTCAGGCACATTGTTGCAGCACCCTCAGCGGCTAATGAATAAGAAAAGTTGTATGCTGACATGATTCGTTTATTAAATCAATTGACATCTTGCATCAGGCAAAGCCTTAGATTGGCGGCTATTAAAATTCAAGTCGGATTTTGGTCAACAAAATGAACTCTTTTGTTTCATTTGAAATTGGTTAATTCTGATGCGGTGGAGGAGACTTACCGGACTAAACAGTGCAAGTTGAACCCGGAAACACAAGTCGTGTTTGGCTTCTAGTCGTGACTGTTGATAAGTCCTTCGAATGTCATTGAATTGGGCTGTATGCTCGGTGCTGGGAGAGGCATGCAGATGATGGCGCTGACTATAACTGTTGTTAAAAGGATTGTTTAGGTGATTACCATGAGAGCAAGGGGATGCCTAGCAATCAGTTGGTCTCGAATCAATGGAATAAACCAGTTTGGTTTGATTCAGATCGGACCAAAGATTGATTAATTTAATTCTGACTTGATCAATTAAATGAATGCAGTCAGATTCAGATTGATACCATCATGATGAATGTTGAGTGCCCTGGATTTATCCAAAGGGCGCGCCATGCGCTTGGTTATATAGATTATTTCATCAAAGATGAATTGGACGTATGATGACATGATGAAAGTCAAAGTGGAAACCCTAAGTAAATCGGGTCAACTTTGGACAGATCGGTTAAGAATGGTTTATAACCAAAGTGGGAGCATGAACATCCAATATGCAAATAAAAGTGATGGTGCCACTATTATTGATGATAAAAATCCAAGAATATGAAAGACAAAGCTGGATTACATACAGGATCTCTATGATTCTCTTTAAGATGCGGATAGAGGATTCACAAGGCGCAACTACGGACAGGTTCGATTGTTAAATTTGTCTATTTATTTATTTACTTGATGAGTCTAATAAGTGAAGCATGCGTGATTTAATATGATCGGTTTGAGTTACTTATTCGAGATTTTATAATAATTCGATAGAATCATAATTGAGGACTGTCAAATATGAAATTGATTATATGGCAAATTTCGAAGTGTTGAAAGTTAAAATTGATTTTGACTTATTAAATGAGTATGTGATCAGTTAGCATGTTAATGATGCATATGACTTTGGAGCATGTGGTGTTTTAATAATTTCATTCGACGAACTGCTTGATATGCTATTATAGTCCATGAATGTGTAAGTTTCATACTGATAGAACTTGATTAGTGAAGTTCATGATTGCATATTATCACTGAATTCATAGTTGTTTCGGTCTTTTATGAGAAACTTTAGTGAAAGCATTACATGCATGAAAAGATCACTTTAGCCATGTTTATACATCTGCTCTTAGATTATGCTTATCATACATGTTAAGGGCCTCATTCAAACTGATTTGAAAAATGAGAATATGCTTCTCATATGAAGTTAAGTTTCCAAGGGAAAGGTTAACTTAGACTGGAAATTGGTTTGACTGTTAATATTAAAGATTTATCTCATTACGTGATAAATCTGATATTATGAAGTAGAGGCATACTTTAGGCTAATATCTTGTTGTGTATGTGTTATGAATTATGATAAATATGTGTGTGTTGATGGTTTCGACCAGAATAAAATTGGAAGGATTTTCTAATGTGTAACTCCTGTAACTATGCTTGTAAGTTTATCGGGTTGATAAGCTTGATTGGTGGAGTTTGTGGTTCAAATACTCACTAGGTTAGTGATTATTTAAGTTTCTGGTTTGAGATATTCACTAAGGGTTCAAGTTAGTGAAGGACACCTTGATATATGTATTGGTTGAATACTATACTGAAAAGGGTGTTGTTTAACATGTCGGAAAATTGTGTATTAAATCAAATACAAGTTTTGGTATGGGATTCTGATTGTGATTCTCCATGTGTGACTTGCATGTTGAATCTGGAACAACACATATATTTGTATAATTCTTGTATACACGTGTTACTTGGTTTATGCTTGTATATCATGGTTTATTGATTGCATAAGTAACATGTGGTGTAAAATTTCAAAGGTTAAATTTAGAAATAAGAACACTTTGATATTCAAGTTGCTAACTTGACATATGTATTCTTCTCTTGGTTCTTTCAATCTTTATAATAGAATTTATAAGAGTGGAACTCTTGGTAAATTTGGGACTTATAAGAGTGAAGTTGAAAGTTGAAAGAGAACATTAATAAAAGTGTTGATTTATGTTATATGCTAGACCTGGCATCGCACTTGCGGTGGGTAAGCTTAGTCGATATACTAGTAACCCTAGTATGTAACATTGACAAGCGGCTCATAGGGTATTTAGGTACCTTAAGAGGACAATGATTTTGGTCTTGCATATATGTTCTTATATTTCTTCGGTCATAAGAAGGATTTTCTGATGCACGTTAGATTTAAATGAGGAAGAACATCCCTATACAAGTAGAAGGGTAATTTTACTTGGGGAAGACATTTAATGGGAATCTAAGAAATAAACTTGCATCATAGGTTTAACAATGAAATATGAGTTTGTTGCTCTAGTCGGTGCTTCAAAAGAAGAAAGATGATTAGAGAACATGAAATATGAAATTTCATTGTGGGGAAAGACCGATATCACTAATATCGATACATTGTGACAGCGCTGATACATTGGCTAAAGGATTTAGCCATGTATACAATGTGGTCTAGACACTTAGGTGTTAGACATAGTGCAGTAAGTGAGCTCATTATGCATGTGGTGATGTCTGTGAATTTTGTTAGGTTATAACAAAAGGTAGGCTAATCACTTGACGAAGGATTAGCTAGAGACTTATTTTCCGAGTCGATAAAGGGGATGGGACAAAACCCATATAATCATCTAGTCGTGGGACACCCAATTCACATCTAACTAGCGTTAGAGCTGAATTCAATGCGGAAAGCCCATTCCTAGAAGATTGATGAACACAAATATGCATCCCCAAGTGTGTGTTCGGTACCTACAAAGGTTAAGGTTGAAGATGAACTCTTCTTAATAGATTCTTTGAAAAAGTGCTAAGTGTAGGAGCACAATCGGGCGGTGTGACCCAAAGGAATCTACCTATGTAAACGTGAAGTTTCTGGTCGCTTCATGAGATATCGGGTTTAATCTCAATACGTTTATGAATGGATAGGGACTCAAGGGCCATCAAGAGTCAAGTAAACTTAACGGTTTGTGAAGTAACACATGTGTGTGTCGCCGTCAAGTACCCAAATGAATTGATTGGTTCAATCCTTAGTGACACCATTTCAATTCGGGTATATTGTATGCGTGATTACACTATGCGGAAATTCAATCCGTAGTGACATTTCTGCTTATGCGTGTTTTGCTTAAAACAAGGTATTTTGTGAATCAAAAGGGAAACCCAAAAATGGGGGAGGATTGTTAGTGATTTTAGGGTTTAGATCAGTACGGACGCATGTGTGCGAGCGCACAGGGAAAGTGTGCGACCGCACAAGACTGTGCGACCGCACAAGACTGTGCGACCGCACAAGACTGTGCGAATGCACAAGACTGTGCGAACGCACAAGATTTCTGTGCGTCTGGTCAAGTTTGTGCGAGCGCACACCAGTACTGTGCGACCGCACAAGGCTGCAAAACAAGGCAAAAAGTTGCAACGTTTCACTGGCGTGCGAGCGCACACCAAGACTGTGCGACCGCACAACTGCAACAGGCGTGCCTGTTCAGTCTACAGTCACATCTACTGTTCATACCCGATTGTTTCTCTATAAATTGAGATCGTTTTCTCATTCATAGGACACGAAATTGTGTTGTGCAATTGCTAGAAACATCAAAATCCTTTCTCTTGATTTACAACACACCCAAACCCTAAGTTGTGCTTTGTTTTCTTTGCCTAGAAACAAAGTGTTTTCAACAATTTGGATTGTATCCCACATTCAAATTTCCTGCAACCCAAGGCATATAATAGGGTGGAAATATTGAATTCGGACAGCGATTACGTGGTTCAAATTGCTATCCAAGTACTCATTCATCACACCAGAAGGAAGAAATCTGCATTCAATCGAAGTTCATAGCCCGCATCGAAGACCCTTACCAAGACTTGTTGCTGCGAAGTTGAGGAACAAGACGACCCAGCAACTACATTGAACGAAAGGGATGTGTCGAACTTGAAGAAGGTGCATTTCCATTTCCACCTGTGACATTTTCGGTTATACTAATGGACACAATATCATGCTCTGCTCGAATCTCAACCGAGTACGAAGTCCAACTTATTTCATGAAAACTGAAAATAAAAACAGTTAACTAATTAAGCTAGCCATTGAATGAGTATTAAAACATGTGTATCAGTACCATTTTGCCCCATATGCAACATAAAAAATTACGTTGCTTAAGTAAAAAATGTGTTGCTTGGGACTTGAGCAACGTACACGTCGTTGCATAAGATCATGTTGCGTTATCCCTATTGAACGAAAGGGATGTGTCGAACTTGAAGAAGGTGCATTTCCATTTCCACCTGTGACATTTTCGGTTATACTAATGGACACAATATCATGCTCTGCTCGAATCTCAACCGAGTACGAAGTCCAACTTATTTCACGAAGAAGGTGCCGGACGACACAGCGGCACCCCTAAGATCAAAACGTAGTAAAACGGATGATCAACGGCGGAGCCGGACAACACAGCGAAGCTGAGAGTACCTGGAGGTCAGCCACTAGGAGAAGGAGCCAATGTCGGGACCGAAGAAGGCGTAGAACCCAAGCAGTGGTGCAGTCAAACCGAGGCCGGTCGTCATCGCGTACATCCCCGGGTCCCGATCGTTAGATTTGCAGTTGAGACGGTGAGTAAGGCAGCAGCATATAACAAAGTATCATGTTGCGTTATCCCTATTGCATAAAAAATAACGTGTTTCAAATTGTATTGCATAAGATCTTATCTAATGCAACGAGTGCTTTGGTGTTGCATATGTTCTATTCCATCAGATGTCACATTTTGCAACATCAAATGCAACTTTGTTGCTATATTTTATGCAACATAGATAATGCAACATGTTCTTATGCAACAACACTCCTCTAATGCAACGTAGTGTTTGCAACATAATACGCCGTTACATTAGATGTCTTCTTTTGCAACACATTTATGCAGGTTCATTGTTATATTTTATATAACACGGATATTGCAACATTTTCTTATGCGACAACTAAGGTGTTGCGCAACGACTCATATTTCTTTAGATTAAAATTTTTCCAATCCAAAAATCATAAAACACATACAGATTTGGATTACAATATAGTTTCAATCCAAATTTCTAAACAACTTAGTGAGTTTCATACTAAAATGACGAAGTTCACGGGTCCTCCCCTCCCCTGACACTGCTGCTCTACTTTTCAGCCATCGCTCTGGCCGTCACCAACGATCTGAAATCGAGAAGGAAGGGCAACCCTAGGACGCATTTCACTCTGGCCGTCGATGGGGCCGTTGTAACGAAGGATGTATCTTAGGGTTTCAAGCTAGCATAGTGGTTGAGATGACGAAGAGAAGTGTGAGGCAGGTGGACAGAGATTGAGAGTTTCTATGCTGAAAACTCTGAAGGTTCAATTAAAAAGCCACATTTATTGTTGGGCTCCATTAAGCTTCAGCCCAAAAAATAAAAATAAAATAAAGGATTTTGTAAATATGGTTTAATTTATACTTAATAGGATCTAATATTGATTCAATTAATCATATTAACCTTAAATTGGTAATGATCAGACTTAACTTGGAATGACAAGTTTATACCATGTGTTCATAAAATGTACATAAGGATTATATATGTTATGTTGTCCACAATTGCATAAGGTTGTACACCGGATTTATGTTCTGAAATGTCCATACCCTTATGGACACATGATATAAAATTGTCTTTGATATGATTTGTGATGATTTATGAGGTGATTTGAATGCGTCGTTAAAGGATTTCAATGGAATTGATTAGTGAGTTACCCTTAATCAACCTTATATTATGTATTTGCTTTAAATTATGCTTAGAACATACATGAAACATTATTATATAACATAACTAAACCTTTATTATAATCCATCAATTAACTTGTTTCAAACCTTATAATATATGAAATTAAACTTTACTTTGTACCAATTACACTTGTATTACTATAAAAAAAAAGAATTACACGTGTATTATAAACCTCGAGCTTATAATATATACACATAAACTTTATTATACAACTAAACAGTATGACACAAACCTTATATTATGAACCTAAACTTTATATTATACCAAGTTAAATAAATATTGAACACTAATTCATTAGTGCATTACCCTTAAAACCAAGTTAAATCTCACAACCTTACGTACTTGATAAATCTAACCAACATCTCATAACATAACTCTTATGTACAAGTTAAATCTTGATGAAGGCTAAGTCATATTAGTGCATAACACCCTTAAACCAAGTCAAATCTAACAAGCTTACGTGTTTGATCAATCTAATTCACACAACTCATAACAATATAAATGATAAACATAACCCCTTATGTACGCATTATATGAACACATGGTATAACTTGTCGTTAATATTCTTTATCATTAATCATGATGTGAGTAGATTACATGAATTGGAGGCTATCTTTAGTGCATTACCCATAAACCAAGTTAAATCAAACAACCTTATGTATTTGATCAATCTAATTCACACAACTCATAATGTAACTACACTTATGTTCAACCTAATGCATTTGTGATATTACCTTTAACACATGTACACATTATCTCCAATTGTCATTAGTGCATATAACCTCTCATGTATTGTTTTATCTAACAATTAACTCATAACATAACATCGCATAACCCTCTTAACCCTTATGTATTGTTTGATCACTAAATTAAATCATAACATAACCCTCTCATAACCCTCAAACTCTCATAACCCTATAAACCCTCGTAACCCTATAAACCCTTACTCTTGCAACAAAAAACCCCGCGTTGCATATGCACATGTTGCCTTAGCATTGGCGGGAATCCAAAAGTCACAAAATTTCTTTGAATTTTGTTTTTCCACCTAATTTCCATTCCCCTCCTTTTCTAAAATTTGCCTCCAAAATTTTCATATTTGTCTTACGCAACAAATGAAGATAATGGCGTTGCATTAGATTTGGTGGGACCTCAAATGAAAATTTTGTGCCTAAATTTTCATTCCCTCCTTCTCTAAAATTTGACCCCCAAATTTTCATATGTATCTTACGCAACGACTAAAGATAATGGCGTTGCATTAGAGTTGGTGGGACCCCAAATAAAAATTTTGTGCCTAAATTTTCATTCCCTCTTTTTCTAAAATTTGCCCCTCAAATTTTCATATTTATCTTATGCAACGACCAAAGATAATGGCGTTGCATTAGATTTGGCGGAGGCCCAAATCAAAAAATTGTGCCCAAATTTTCATTCCCTCCTTTCAGAAATTTTCCCCAAATGTAACATAATTGTCTTACGCAACGACTACGGATAATGGCATTGCTTTAGATAAAATAATAACCCCTAATTTTCATTCCATCCTTTCCGTAGTGTGCTCGTTGCTTAAGTGAAAAGTAGCTGAACACCAGCATCCATGTTGTACGACCGTCCTTTAACACTTAAGCAACACAAAAATACTATTTAAACAACGGTTGTTGCATAAGATATCCAACCTAATACATGTGCTGTTATTGCTTGTGAAGGCATTGGATAGAAAATCTTAAGCAACACAAGACCGCAAGTCACTTTATTGCATGTTGCATTTTAGTACTTATGCAACATTCGGTAATATGCTGCTTTTGAGTTCGTTGCGTAAGGAACTTAAGCAACGTTCCCCAAGATGATGCTTAACTACATGTTGCCTTGGTGGGCTTACGCAACGAGTGACACGATGCAGGTTTTGCGTATGTGGCATTATATTTCTTACGCAACGGGCGACGTAAGTAACAGATGACGCTTGTTGCTATAGATATTATGCAACACTATTTTTGCAACGGCGTGTCATGTCATGTTGCATATGGGGCAAAATGGTATAGTGTTTGTGTTTTTATAACTAGCATTTGAAGCTGCCCTCCAGAGACTTGAGATGGTGTGACGAGTTGAAACCGAATACAGGCTTTAAGAACTTCACAAGAATTGGAATAATGTGTTGATGGAAGAGAGTGGGTGAGAGGATGAAAAGGAGGGGATGAGAATAATAAAATTTGTTGTTATTTGATTGATCCATCACTCAGTACAATCACACTGCATTTATATTAAATCAATAGTGAAGTCAGTGCTGCCTGACGGTCAACGATTTTTGCAAGTGGTACATCTCTGGGGCGAGGCGCTGATGCACCCATAGGAGTCTTATCACGCACCGTCAGGCAAAGGAAAGCATCACAGATATATCCCTGCGCTGAGTACGTAACCGAGAAGATTACATGCACAACGACTGCCAGCTCGTCATGCAGTGCATAGAGTTTGTTAGGGGGACAACTGTCAGTCATTAAGGGACGACCCATTATGAGGGGTCACTATTTATGTAACCCTAGAATGCAGACAATAAACAAGTAACAATTACCAAATCTTCCTCTTTTCTCTCACCTTCTGATGGATGCACAGTCGTTATGTGCAAACGTCAAGAATAAATTTATAAGTCCGCTACTCGCGACTTTACTACTGGGTAGCAAGTGGTAAGTAGGGGTCGAACCCAAGGGAATCAGGGGAATAGATGTTCTTTGAGGGGGTTGTCCAGCGAGAGAGCGTGTTTTAGGTCGGTTGGTTGGTTTTAAAGCTACCAGATAAGTGATTGATTGATTGATTGGTTGGTTGGTTGGTTTTAGTACTGGAAAGTAAATTGCAATTTATAATTAAAGGAAAGCGTTTGGTTTCAGGGGCCTTGTATTATATCCTGTTTATCATTGACCTTTAGTGAATCTACTAAGTATTCAAACGGTGTATCAAGGCCATTCCAAGCACTCGATTTGCGTACACTGTCTAGCCTATTCTAAGGACGTAGAGCACTTATTCTATTTAGACTAATACTTCATTCCCGGTTATATTAGCCTATGTGCATCCATTTGACCAATCATTCCCGATCAACCAAATGGTGTTTAAGATAAGTCAAACTTATCAGATAAGCTTTGCCATTCCAAGCATCCACTTATCCGTACAAGTTTACGAACCCCGCTGTAGAGTTTTGCCATTCCAAGCATCCACTCTACCTTGGACGTTCTAACCGAATATATGGCACATAGAATAAGTTTTGAATACTAAGCAGAGACGCTAAGTTAATAGTCTAAAACATTTTATAATACAAGTGCGCCCCTTAGACCGAACTACTAGTTTAGCTACTATTCATCGCGCTAAACATTATAACTAAGGAAATAAAAACAGTTGAATAAATACTAGAAATAATACTTACAACCATTGAAGCGCCAAGGGAGCTATTCTTTATTTCCAAAGCCAAACTTACAATTACAAAACTTAGAGAGAGAAGTGAATATTGAGAATTGAGGTGTTGATTGATGATACAAATGAGGGGAGGAGCTCCTCCTTATATAGCCATGAGAGGAGGAGGAGATGGCCACAAGTGTCCCATGGTGATTGGAGGAGAAAATGGATGCAGGAGATGGCCAACACATGGAGGAAGGAGAGGAGGAGCAAGGAGGAGCCGCCACCTATGGAGGAGCAAAAGCCGCCGGTCACCATGTGTGGAGGAGCCGCCGGTTGCCGGTGGTGGAGGGAGGAGGAGGGGTGGCTTTGGCCACCTCTTGCCCAAGTGGCCGGTCACTTTGCCCATGTGTGAGTTTTGTACAGTTTTGTGCAGTCTTTTCACAAAACTGTCAATGTGTTTCTTCCCCGGACTGTCTTGATTCCTCTCCTGATTCTTCTGATTAATTTGTTATGAGTGCTTCAACGTCAGGATCCTTGATATTTCTTCAGTCGGCATATGATCTTGACCTTGGATTGACTCGTAACTTCTTTTCTGCTTTAAAAGCTCCTCTTTAATGTGTCTTCTCTCTAGGCTCTGAATTACCCTGCAAAAATATATCTGAACTAACAAGCAAAAGTTAAATAGACAAAATGTCTAAATAAGGGGGTTATACTGTGTTTATGATTCGTATAATTTTGGTCCATTAGATCACCCCACACTTTTAGTTGTTCGTCCCGAACAATGCTATTAAAGGGCTGTACTATAAGTTGGCTTTGAAATATGAAAATTAGACTGTGGTACTCGATCTATCCTAATTCATGCATTGCTTACTTATTACCAAATTAAACTGCGTAAATAAATAGAAGAAACTTAATACTTGTACCTCCGTGCTGAGATGCAAATTATATTGGATGTCTCGGGAGATAGCCCTTTTTAGGTTCCTGGACTGCAATCTCGGGATCGTCTCGCACTATATGGTTTTCTGGTAGCTTTCTCTAGCACGTGATTCGGTTCGGATTTCAATGGTTTGAGTACTTTGATTTTCTTTTGGCAAGGGACTGCTTTTGTAGTGAATCGGCCTTTGGCCTTTGATTTGACTTTTTGAGTTCTTCACTTTTTGTTCGGTTAAAACCTTCCACAATTTTGGGCCTTTGGCCTCTTGATTTGCTTCATTGAGCTTTTCGCCTTTTTGTGGCTGCTAGTCCATTTTCTCAAGCCATTTTGGGAGGTCCAATCATCGCCCGCAAGCCTATGGAAATACCTCCCCGCTCCTCTCGTTTTTGCCGTTTTCGCGCGGGTCAAGGTGAGGGTCGCTCATCTATTTTCTCGGCTATTTTGACTGTCGTTTCGTGCGGGTCAAGATGAGGGTCGCTCATCTATTTTCTCGGCTACTTTGACCGGAGATAGAACGGTCTGATTCCCGTCCTCGCCTTTTGCATAAAACACTGCATGGTGGAGATGACTTCAATCTTCATTGAAAACCCGAAGTGCAGCCTCCACTGACTTCGAAAACCATATAGTTTGATATGATCCTTTGATTGCTTGCCAAGCCTCTCTAGGGCAGTTTATATCAACTCCACATCCCTAGTTATCTCAGCACAAAGGACAATTGAAAAGTTACATTCTAAGTTTTTAAACAGTTTGAATTTTCACAAGGTTAATGCATGAATTATGATTTATCTTTTTCACATTCTTAAGTTCATATTTTCAAAAAGATACTATTACTAAAACAGCAAGCATGTTATTTATGTACATAGGTGGTTCTCACCCCCCACTTTTGAACGAAGGCGTGCCTTAGTTCAAAAGTCATGCAAGCTTAAAACTAAATTACTGAATTTAAATGACAGAAATTAAAGTGCGGAAAAGTAAGATAGTGTCGGGTTACCTCCCGACCAGTGCACTTGTTTAACGTCGTTGGCTCGACAGTACCTCGTTGTGGATTACTGGTTTGGGTCCCATGGGTGGCTCAAGTCAAACTTCGCCACCGTTCCAGTGTTGCTTCTTCCTTTGACTCGTCCTGACTTCTTACTGGAGTAAGAGCTCCATGGTTTTGGTGTTTTCTCTTTCCATTGTTTCTGAGAAGGCGGGAGACCTTTGACCATAGCTGCTGGTCTTGTTACTTTTTTGGTCTCTAATGACAGGTCAGAAAACTGTGCACCGTGATCTGAGATAGGTGTTATGTCTGGCGGTTTCTTTGTGTCCGGGCGGCTCTTATTAATGTAGAAGTGTGCAATTTTGCCGCCAAACTTAAGTGATAATGTGCCCTTGCCCACATCGATTCTTGCTTTAGTGGTGTAGAGGAATGGTCGTCCCAATATTATTGTTGGTGGGTCGTCTTCGCAGGTCTCTTCTGTTGGTATTACATAGAAGTTTTCAGCAACGACAAGTTCTCCCACATGGAGTATTACATCTTCCAGTTCTCCAACCGGGCAGATGCATGATTTATCTCCTAGCTCGATATTTGATCGAGGTGGTTTCAACGGACCAAGTCCTAGTAGGTAATACAAGGAGGAAGGCATGGCGTTGACAGCAGCCCCAAGATCGACTAAGCATTTATGGATCTGGGTTTCACCAATACCACAGGTGATTGTAAAGGCCCCAGGGTCTATATCTCTTTCCGGTTGTGGCTCATGATCTGAAGTGAGGGCTCTTTTTATTGTCGGGCTATTCTGCCCATTCCCTGGCTTAGGATTTGCATACTCGGACCCTTTAATATTTTGCTTCGAAGCATAAATATTAGTTGGGGAGTCCCAACCAGATGCTGGTATGTCAAAGTGTGTGATCGGCGGCGGTGTTATGCAAACAGTAAACGCATACCGTCCATTGTCAGCATGCGTAACCCATGTTTTGCCATCATTGGGTCGGTCTTCTTCTTGATTTCAATCAGGTCGACTCCTACGGTTGAAGTGATTGTTCGTAAGTCTGTAGGTTGGGGACCGTGCTACTTCTCCTAGAGTAACCTTCATGTTTGACCTCCTTATCATGCTTATGTTTGCCTTAGGATTTTGGACGGTCTGTGAAGGAAGTCTGCCAGGTTCAGTAGTGAGTGTTGACATTGCGGTGGCGAGCTGGGACATTTGTTTGGTCAATTCTAAAATTGCCCCGTCAGTTTTTGCCTGGTACTGGTGGAGCGAAGTACCCAATTGATTAATGTTTCCCGTGAGCTCCTTCATCGTGTCATTGAGCGACTTGCTTGGTTCCTGCTGATTGCTCAGGCTGGCTTGGTACTGATTTGGCCCTTTTTGGTGATATTGGCCTGCCGATGGAGCGTTTTGGTTATATTGTTGGTGGGGGGGTTAGTAGAATGACTGTGCTAGTTGAGGGACAGCTGGTTGTGTCTCCGTCTGAGGATAGCCGTTGTTGTTACGCCAGCCTGGGTTGGATGTTTGACCGTACTGTCTGTTTTGTCCAGCTCTGTCGTTGTTGTTGTTGTTGTATCCTTGATATCCTCCCACTATATTCACTTCCGCCGGTTCTTCTTCTATCAATGTTGGGCATGCGTCAGTTTTGTGGTCTGTAGAACCACAGAACTCGCAGGGTTTTACCGGAACTGGCTGTCTACGTATGATCTCCATCATCATCTCCTTTAACTGTTTCATCTCTTCAGTTATGGAGTTTACTGATGTCTCGGCTTGTGCTACCTTTTTTGATCGAGAGAATTCATCTTGACGAGTAGTCTCTTCTCTAAATCGGGCATTTTTAGCAACGTTGGCGATGAGATTCCTTATGCCACTTAATGATAGATTCATCATGGATCCTCCCGCTGAGGCATCCAAGAGCATTTTGTCTAAGGGTCTTAATCCATCAATGAGGTACTCGATGACGAGTTTCTCGGGCAATCCAAGGGTACAGCAGCTCCTTTCTAGGTGATTGAACTTTTCCAGGTAATCGTACATGGTTTCATTGGGACCTTGTTTGATTTCCTGTAGTTGCCTCCTTACTTGCATTGCTCTTCCAGCCGGATAGTATTTGTCTAAGAATTTCTTCTGCATCTGAGCCCATGTTCTGATGCTTCCGGAAGGCAATGAAAGGAACCAGTCGCTTGCCGAGTCTATGAGGGAAAAATAGAACGCCTTTAACTTGAAGTCGTCCATATTCACTCGATTGGGCTTTAGATTCTGGCAAATGCCATGTAGGCGTTGGAGGTGAGTTGTGGCAGATTCTCCTTGAGCTCCTGAGAATTTTGGCAGGCTGTGCGCCACTGATGCGTTGATGGTTATGTTTTCTAATTCAGGGCTCTCATAGATGCACCACGGCTGTGTCTCGAAATTAGGGGCATTTAACTCGCCCATAGTTGGTTCACGGTAGTAGTTATCCCTGTAGTAGTCGTCGAAAGCGGGTTCTCTTCTTGGCATGTATCGAGGTTGAGGTTGTGGTCGTGGGGGATGGATAGGAGGTTGTACTGGACCAGCTGCATTTCGGTCCTCGGGTAATTCTTGGTTTCTTCTGACTGCTTCCCTATCACGAGCTCTTCTATTTCTGATGAGTTGTTCCGGATCGTCGACGAATGGAAACGGTACCTCATCATTTTGATCGTACAGGTTTATTTCTTCGTCATCCTGGTAGTCATGGTGACTTTCTTCGCGAGACATGGTTGTTTTGAAGCGCGTAACGATTCAAAGAACTTTATCCGATGGCTGATTCCCCGGCAACGGCGCCAATTTTGATGGATGTACAGTCGTTATGTGCAAACGTCAAGAATAAATTTATAAGTCCGCTACTCGCGACTTTACTACTGGGTAGCAAGTGGTAAGTAGGGGTCGAACCCAAGGGAATCAGGGGAATAGATGTTCTTTGAGGGGGTTGTCCAGCGAGAGAGCGTGTTTTAGGTCGGTTGGTTAGTTTTAAAGCTACCAGATAAGTGATTGATTGATTGATTGGTTGGTTGGTTGGTTTTAGTACTGGAAAGTAAATTGCAATTTATAATTAAAGGAAAGCGTTCGGTTTCAGGGGCCTTGTATTATATCCTGTTCCTGTTTATCATTGACCTTTAGTGACTCTACTAAGTATTCAAACGGTGTATCAAGGCCATTCCAAGCACTCGATTTGCGTACACTGTCTAGCCTATTCCAAGGACGTAGAGCACTTATTCTATTTAGACTAATACTCCATTCCCGGTTATATTAGCCTATGTGCATCCATTTGATCAATCATTCCCGATCAACCAAATGGTGTTCAAGATAAGTCAAACTTCTCAGATAAGCTTTGCCATTCCAAGCATCCACTTATCCGTACAAGTTTACAAACCCCGCTGTAGAGTTTTGCCATTCCAAGCATCCACTCTACCTTGGACGTTCTAACCGAATATATGGCACATAGAATAAGTTTTGAATACTAAGGAGAGACGCTAAGTTAATAGTCTAAAACATTTTATAATACAAGTGCGCCCCTTAGACCGAACTACTAGTTTAGCTACTATTCATCGCGCTAAACATTATAACTAAGGAAATAAAAACAGTTGAATAAATACTAGAAATAATACTTACAACCGTTGAAGCGCCAAGGGAGCTATCCTTTATTTCCAAAGCCAAACTTACAATTACAAAACTTAGAGAGAGAAGTGAATATTGAGAATTGAGGTGTTGATTGATGATACAAATGAGGGGAGGAGCTCCTCCTTATATAGCCATGAGAGGAGGAGGAGATGGCCACAAGTGTCCCATGGTGATTGGAGGAGAAAATGGATGGAGGAGATGGCCAACACATGGAGGAAGGAGAGGAGGAGCAAGGAGGAGCCGCCACCTATGGAGGAGCAAAAGCCGCCGGTCACCATGTGTGGAGGAGCCGCCGGTTGCCGGTGGTGGAGGGAGGAGGAGGGGTGGCTTTGGCCACCTCTTGCCCAAGTGGCCGGTCACTTTGCCCATGTGTGAGTTTTGTACAGTTTTGTGCAGTCTTTTCACAAAACTGTCAATGTGTTTCTTCCCCGGACTGTCTTGATTCCTCTCCTGATTCTTCTGATTAATTTGTTATGAGTGCTTCAACGTCAGGATCCTTGATATTTCTTCAGTCGGCATATGATCTTGACCTTGGATTGACTCGTAACTTCTTTTCTGCTTTAAAAGCTCCTCTTTAATGTGTCTTCTCTCTAGGCTCTGAATTACCCTGCAAAAATATATCTGAACTAACAAGCAAAAGTTAAATAGACAAAATGTCTAAATAAGGGGGTTATACTGTGTTTATGATTCGTATAATTTTGGTCCATCACCTTCTCATTCTCGTCTTCCCTTACAGTCTGCTTCCTGAATCTATCTCGTCTCTCTTATTCTATCATCTGGTTCTTTCATCGATTGAACTTCCATGCCTGGGACACGTAGCAACACCACCTCTGAATCGCTCGCCGTTCTCTCCGCTAGTTTCACTGAACTGAGTTCCCAAACTTAGACCATGGAGGACCTGATCCAATCTCAGGCCGCAGCCATCCAGCGCTAGGCTGACGAGTCTGCTCGCAACTCAGCCATTATAGAGGGTATGATGGAGAAACGGCAGTTTCTGAGATCCGACAAACAACCTGTCAATACAAACCTACCCATCCTACCAAACCCACCAGCCCCCATTAAACCTTACAAACTCAACCCCGCACAACCTCCTCACATCACCCACCCATCCCTTTCAACCAATACTTATAGTCCAAGACCCCTCAAACAACCCCATACTCTCAAACCTCTCCTCGCCCAGAAAGCCTCCCACTTTCCCCACCAAGCACACCCAAGCTTGAAATCCCGTTCTTTGTCGGAGATGGTGTCGATGGATGGCTATTTCAGATCGAACACTATTTCAAACACCATGGCATTCCACCTGATTAAAAGGTCACTCTCGCCACATTCTATTTGTCTGGGCCAGTGCTATCATGGTTCTAGTGGATGAGTTTAACACACCAAATCTCCATATGGGAATCATTTCGCACCGACCTCAAGTCACGTTTTGGTCCGACCAGCGTTTACAAACCAGAAGTTCTCATTAACATCCTGCATCAGACCACTTCTGTGTCCAACTATATTACAGAGTTTCAGGCTCTATGCATACGTACACCAGGGCTCTGATCTGATAATCTCATGTACCATTTTCTCGCTGGCCTTCGCCAACTTGTCCATCATGAACTGCTCCTTCTAAATCCCACTTCCTTACAAGCAGCTGACGGAGCCCACCGCACTGTCGTTAAGGTGCGATGTTCTCTGTGCAAAAATAAATTTATATCTCCGCTACTCGTACTCTACTAGTGGGTAGTAAAGGGTAAGTAGGGGTCGAACCCAAGGGAGTCAGGTGAATAGTTGTTCTTTAAGTAGGACAGTTGGGGGTTGGTTGTGATTTTAGTACTGAGAGTAGCGTGGGTTGGTTGTGATTTTATTACTGAAAGGTAAAGTAACAGTTTACAATTAAAGGAAAGCATTCGGTTTTAGGGGCCTTGTATCATAGTCTATTTATCATTGACCTCTAATGATCATACTAAGTGTTCAAAGATGAATCAAGGCTATTTCTAGCACAAGACTTGCAACATCGTTTAGAACACTTGTTCTATTTAGACTAATTCCTCCTTTCGAAGTATCTTAGCCTTATGTGCATCCATTTGATCTTCAGTTACGATCAACCAAATGGTTTTTAAAAGAGGTCGAACTCCTCAGATAAGCTTTGCCCGTTAAAGCATCCACTTACCCGAGTATGTTCACGAACCCCACGGAAGAGCTTTGCCCGTTAAAGCATCCACTCAACCTTGGAAGTTCTAACCTAATATGTGGCACATAGAACAAGTTTTGAACATAGAGAGGCACTAAGCGAAGGGTCTAAAACATTGTATGATACAAGTACACCCCTTCAACCGAATGAAGGGTTTAGCTACGAATATTCATGGAGCAGGACATCATAGCTAAGTGCTTGAAAAGTAAAGGTTTTGAAAGACAGAAAATAAAGTTTTCGAAAGTAAAGACAGGAAAGTAAAGTACTTTGAAAGACAGTAAAGTAAAGAAGAGAGTACTTACAAAAATTGATAAGAGTGCTCAAGATCCAACTTCTATTCCAAAGGAAAGTGTTTACATGATTGTGCCCACAAAAGCTAGAGAGATAAGTCACTTGAGGACTTGTGATGTTGGAATGTGGAATGAGATTGTGGGATGATTTTACAAAGGTATTGAAGGGTTCTATTTATAAGCTTAGAGGAGCCAACACTTGGCAAGATGGGAGAGGAGGAGAAGAAAGCCATCGGAGTGACTCATCCTTCCCAAAAGCCGCCGGCCACATGTCCATGGAGGAGAGGATTGTGAGCTTAGCCACCGACTAGGTGGAGGGGAGTGGGTGAGAGATGTGTGTTTGTGATCTTCCACAAAAGCCATCAATCCTTTCAGCTCCGGACTGACTCTGGTTGCCCTCCGGTTGGACTTGTTTTGAGTGATTCCACGTCCGGTTCTTGAAAGTCAGAATTTGGTCGTGACCTGGAATGACTCGTAATTCATTTTCACCTTTAAAACTCCTCCTTAGCCTGTATTCTCTCTAGACTTCAAAATACCCTGTAGATAAATATCGGAACTAACAAGCAAAAGTTAAATAGAAAAAGAGTCTAATTTGGTGGGGTTAACTGTGTTTATGATTCATACTATTATGGTCCATCAGCAGCCATGAGTATGGCTCGTGTCGCTGAATAAAAATGTATTGCTCGTAAACCTAAGTATGCACATCCGGTCCGGACCGGACCGAACCGGACCAAATTTTACGGGTTGGTCCGGACCGATGGACCGAAATTTTTGAAAAGTATGGACCGAGGACCGGACCGGGTATGTATGGATCGAGGACCGAACCGAGACCGAAATTTTGTGAAAAGTGTGGACCGAGGATCGGACCGGACCGGGTATGTATGGACCGAGGACCGGACCGACCCGTACTTTTTTACTGGATAGGTTGATCTTTATGTCTTGATTAGCTCTGAACTTAAATAATTCATAAGCAACATTATCTAAAGCTTGTAGCCTTAATTTGAGAATTCCTTCTTTTCCAATAGGTGCTTCAGCAATAACTTCATTAATAGCTGGATGAGTCCCAACTGGTCCCATCCTTATGATGTGATAAGGAGCATAATTCTCGTTTTCATGGAAATCTGGAAAACTTGATTCCAGCTTTAGGTATAGTTGCTTTGGTGTTCCAGTCTTTCTAACAAACGTAACTAAAACGTTCTTGTAGGCTGCATTAAAGTGATCTAACTCTTCATGATTCTTGCTTAGATAAATTGTATCTACCAGTCCCTGGCAAAATAATTCATATACATCAGCTGGGTTGGCACCCGGATATATGATCACTTTGAGTAGCCCGTTCTTGTAGACTGGATAAATGTTCTCTTTCTTCATTCCAGTAAGTAGGGCATTGTAGTTTTTTAGCCATAGTTCTTCATTGAACTTATCTGCATTTTTTCGGATTATAGGTTTCTTTACTTCAGTGACTGAGCCAATAATTTGCATAGAGCTTTTAGGTTTCTCAGTTTGGACTGCCTTGAGGTAGTCATTCATTCCTCTGGTGTTTTTTGTTGGTTAAATAAATACCTTGCTTCAAATTCTGAAGGGTATTCTTTAATTATATCTCTTTCTGAGACTCCTTGTGGATAGGTAGTGTAAACTCCTTTATTTGACCCCGAAAAAATTACGTAGGCCTTTTTAGGTTGCTGGGGAGCCAATACTTGAGTAGTCATAAGTATCTCTGGTTTAGTTGGTTGAGGAGAACTTTCTTTCTCAATATCCATACTTTTCGCCTTAAGTAGAGTAAGTTCTTTTTCCAAGATACTAGCTTGTTGCTTGGCGTACTTGATCTCTTTTTCAGTAACTTCAGCCATAAGTTTTTCATAAACTAATTCTTTCTCCATGACAGCAATCTTTGAGGGATCCATTTCTGCGTCGTTTGTACCTGCATGACATTGTTAGTTTCCTCGTAGGTAATTAACTCAAATTTTTCTTCTATGTTATTTAGTTCACGAGTTAGGCTATCTGCTAAGCTATTTTTTGTTCCTGGTATATGTTCTACTTGAAATTGATAATAGTTGAACCATTGTTGCCACTTAAGTAATCTTCCTTGCTTATAATCTTCGGCAATATTTGTTCTAAGGAAATAGCCGAAATTTTTGCTATCTGTTCTAATTAAAAATTCTTTGTCAATAATATATGCTCTAAATTTCTTAATGGTCTTTTTGATGGCTAAGTATTCTTTTTCATTAGAATGATATCTAGTTTCAGGCCCATTGAAGGTGCCTGAAGCGTATCTACATAAGTGTTCAGAACCATTTTTTGTTCTAGCTTTAAGGATTCCTCCCCAAAACAAATTGCTTGCATCTGTTTCGATAATCATAAAATCGGTTTTTCTTGGATGATATAAGTTGGGTAAGTTTTTACATTGTTTTTTACATTTAACAATGTAATTCGTGTCGTTATCAGTCCACGTCCATCTCACATTTTCTTTTAATTTTATTTGTAAAGGTTTTCTTAGTTCTGCAAGTTTGTAAATGTAGGCTTCTGCATAAGTTAAACATCCTAAAAATCTTTGAAGCATTTTCTTGTCTTCCATTTTATCAGGGAACTTATTTATGTGTTCTATTATGTGCTTTTGTAATTTGATCTGTCCTGCTTTTATTTCTAGTCCTAAAAAGGATATTTCCTGTTGGCATAACTTGGCTTTCTTTTCTGATAAGACAATTCCTTCTTTTTTACAAGTCTTAAGAATTGTTTTAACGTGTTCATAATGTTCTTTTTCATTATTAGAGAAAATTAGTATGTCATCTACGTACACAAGACAGAAGTCTCTGTATTTTTCTAATATTTTATCCATATATCTCTGAAAAATACCTGGGGCTTGTTTAAGTCCAAAAGGAACTACGTTCCATTCATAATGTCCTTGTGGACAACTAAATGCAGTGAGTGGTTTTGATTCTTTACTTAAACGCACTTGCCAAAATCCTGATTTACAGTCTAGGCCAGTGTAATACGTTTTTCCTCTTATCTGTGCTAATAATGTTTCTTTGTTAGGTAAGAAGTAACCATCATCAATTGTTTCTTTATTTAGGGCTTTGTAATTTATAACCATTCTTTTCTTTCCTCTTTTCTTTTCAGCTTCATTTTCTACCATGAATGCTGGTGAGCTATGTGGACTTTTACTTGGTGTGATTAAGTTCATTTCGAGTAATTCTTTTATTTGTATTGCAAATTCATTTCTATCTTTAGGAGTGTAGATCATAGGTTTTACCCTTATCACTTTAGTTTCCTCTCTTAATTTTATAGTTGCAATTTCCTTCGAATTGTTTATTCTTAGGTCTAAAGGATTTTCACTAGATGTGTCTTTTAACAATTCTTTTAGTTCTTCTAGTTTTGTTATTTGTTGTAAATATTCTATTGTTGTTTCTTCTAAAATTTCTGCTACCACCTCACCATGTTTTTGCTGATTTTCTTTCTTAAATTGTTTTAGGAAATCTGGTTTTGCTATTTTAATAATGTTATTTTCTAAAGTGCAAAAAATTCGTCTCTTGGTTAGGTGATGCGTTATGCTTATCCAATCTATGTCTTGTATAAATGGCCTATTTAGTTTTAAAAAGTTGTTTCCTATTATTAAATCATGTCCTGTCTCTTGTTGATAAATAGTTGGGAAGACAAAGTCTTCGCCACATAATTTTATGTTTATATTTTTTACTACCATACTGACAGGTACTGAAGCTTTATTTGCAATGAGAACCGTAAATTGGTTTTCTACATTTATCCAAAGTTCTTGTGGAAATATGTATTTACTGGCAACACAAATACTTGCTCCTGTATCTAAGTATGCAAATAGGTGATATTTCTTATATTTTTTAAGTTTTATTTCAACTTTAATGTAGCTACTATTTGGGTTTGCTAAGCTATTCAGAGTCTGATGTGTCATATTCAGAATTTGTTTCGTATTCACTATCTGTTTCGAGGTAATATAGTTGCTCACAATCACTTAAATCATTTTCTTCAATTGGTTCTAATTGTTGTGAATATACATATTCAAGTAGTTTTACCTTTTCTTTTCTTTCTTTATTTATTCTTTCTTTATTTGGACATTTATTTGCATAGTGTCCTTCTTCTTCACATAGCCAACAAGTACATGATTTTTTGCCCGTGGGGCAATATTTGTCTTTTTTATAAGTATTTTTCTTATTATATTTTTTGAAATATCTTTTTCTGTATTTTGGTTTTGTATATTTAGGCTTATAAGGGACTGATTTAAATCTTTTATATTTTGGTTTCTTATATTTCTTATAGAGGTTTTTTCTGACTTGACATCCATATTTTCCTGGTATGTCTAATTGGGATCTATCACAACAAATCCTATTATTTCCCGTATAGTATTTTTTTATACATTTGCCTTTGTGTACATATATCTCTTAAGAATATTTCTATAATTCTAATAATTCCCCCTAGAGTATCAGGTATATCAACCGGTTTTGATTTCCATAATTCTTTTATTTTGTCTCCTGATGGTTTGGGTAATTTATTTAAAAACATTTCTTTATATGTAGGCCTTGTTGTATGATTTAATTTGTAGTAGTATTTTTCATATTCACATGCAAAAGTGCTGAAATAACACATCTCGCATATGACCATGTTATCTAAATGCCATTTAGCTTCATTTTCTTCTGCTTCTCTTACTTCTTTTTGATGATTTATTTCTTCTCTTCCAATAAATTCAGAGTAAATTACTCTAACGAAGTTTTTTAGTAAAATACTTCCTGTTGTAGCGTCTGTCTCAAGTTCTTTTTTCAAATCATCTGTAAGATTTTGATACCAACTTTTAATATTTCCTGATAGCTTGTGTAGAATAAATGATTTAGCTGCTCCTATGTTGTCTTTAAGTCCATTATTACTCTGTATAATTACGTCAATTGCGTTTCCCCAATCATCCAATGCTCTAGTTCTGTCTTTGCAACAGTCTAAGTTTAGGACATCATACTTAATTTTGGTAACTTCTTTAGGTTGATATTCGTCTGGGATATATCTTGTTGAGGGTATCCTAGTATTTTTATAGTCCTTATATGGTTGTTTTCTGTAATTATATTTTCTTTCTCTATTGTCATATCTATATCTACTTTGTTCGTATGTTGTATCATATGCATCATACATTTCTGCATCTTCATTATGAGGTACTACCTGCCAATTACTTGGGCCTCCTTGATCCATAAATATTTCTCTATTTGGCATTTGAGGTTCTTTATAATTAATTCTGATTTTCGGTGATTCAGGTTCTTCTTCGGTTGAAGAATATTCGTGTATAATATTTTCTTCCTTTTCATTGCTTAATAGTGTTTCTTGAATTAATTCATTATCTGTTAGACTTAATAATTTAATACACTTATCCATGTTGATTCCTGCATCGAATTCTTTTTCTAATTCTGTTCTTATAGTTAATTTATCTTTAACTGATGTTTCTCTTGGTTCGATGGTCATAACTTGATTTTGTAGCAGTTCCGATTCTATGCCGGCTTGCGTACTAATTGTTGACCTAACTATTTTGGGTAAGAAACAAAAAATCTTTTTAATTATTCTGTTAATTTTCATTGTCAGTTATTTGTTGTCTTTCATCCTTTTCTTTATTGTCTTCAAACGGTTTTCCCCATGGTAAACTAGGTGGTGGTTGGAAGTCTGAAAAGTTTAATCCTGAGTTTTTACTTGGGCTGTTTAGTAATTTGATTTGTAACATTTGTCTTTGTATTTTATCGAGTCCATTTCTGCATATATTTAATTCTTCTCTGAGGATTTTAATTAGCTTTTCTTCCGTGATAATGATTGTTTTTATTTCTTTTAATTCTTCTTTTAGGTATTTTAGTACGGATTCAGTCGAAGTTGTCATAAATCTTCGTTCCCGATGGCTCTACTAATGTTATCTAAAGTTTTGAACATTTTTGTAAAGTCTTTTAATAATGGTTCTATATCTGGTATCTTCTCATTTAATTCATGAACTGGGTTTTCTAATTTCTTTATATCAATTGGTTTAATAATATTGATTATGTGCTGATTTTGTTCTGTAAGTTTCTTTAATTTACTAAGTTCATGTGTTCTTAAACTAGTCAAATCATTAGCTGGATTTACACTCAGGTTATCACCAAATCCGAATGCACGAGGTCGATATCTACAAAACTGCATTTCGAACCCATGATGGCCTTTACGAGTTCCTTGTTATACCTTTTGGCTTAACTAATGTGCCATGTAGCTTCCAAGCGGCGATGAATGACTTGTTTCGTCCCTCCTACGAAGGTGCGTTTGGTGTTTTTTGACGATATACTAGTGTATAGCCCATCTTGGGCGCAACATATGCAACACTTGTCTATTGTTCTATAGATTCTTGCTGCACATCGGTACTATGCAAAGCACACAAAATGTGACATCGGCCAATCTACGATACAGTATTTGGGCCATGTCATATCACCCAGAGGAGTTGAGGTTGACCTAGAGAAGATCGAGGCTGTCAAGCTTTGGCCTATTCCTACCACCCTCAAACTCCTTAGAGGCTTCCTAGGTCTCACAGGATATTATCGTCAATTCGTTGCTGGTTACGCCCAGCTTGCTGCTCCCCTCACTTGCCTCCTCAGCAAAGATTGCTTTCTATGGAATGATGATGTAGACAGAGCTTTTGAGGCACTCAAAATTGCCCTCACATCTACACCTGCGCTCGCATTGCCTAACTTCAAGAAACAGTTTGTTAGACGCATCGGGTGACGGAGTAGGTGTAGTACTCACACAAGATGGCCATCCAGTCACTTATTTCAGTAAACAATTCAGTCTGGCCCTGCATGTCACGTCAGCCTACAATAGAGAACTCTACGCCGTTATCCTCGCAGTTCAAAAGTAGCGCCAATACTTGGAAATTATTCCGTAATCCAAACCGATCACCAACCTCTCCGCACGCTGCTCACCCAGGTAGTTCACACTCCGGACCAACAGCGTTGGCTCAATAAGTTACTTGGATTTGATTTTGAAGTTCTGTATAAGCCGGGCAAGGAAAACGGACCAGCCGATGTGCTCTCTTGCCAAGGCCCCGCCACCTTTCAAGCAATGCATGGGACCTCTAGACCCATTCTCGGCATTCTACAAGTACTCTGAACCACCTATCAAGCTAGTTCCGAAGCAGCAAGCCTCTTCCAATCCATCTCCCAGCAACCATAACCATCCCTGCACCTTGACTTTACCATCAAGGATGGTTTGGTTCTGCATAGAGGCCGCCTTTTTGTACCAGCAGAACACTCCCTCAAGCAGTTGATCATGCATGAGTACCATGCGACACCCACTGGGCTTCACGCCAGCATACAACGAACATTAGCCAGGGTTTCAGCTGCCTTTTATTGGCATGGTTTGAGACAGGACATGCAAGCTTTTGTTCGTAATTTTTCAACATGCTAACAGGCCAAAAGTCCTACTAGCGCACCCTTGGGGCTTCTGCATCCTCTGCCAATTTCTAATAAGGTTTGGTCGGACATCTCCTTTGATTTTATTACCCATTTACCAGTTTACAGCAGCAAGTCAGTCATCCTTGTTATTGTGGATCGCCTCACAAAGTACAACCATTTTGTTCCCTTAGTTGCAGGATTCACAGCCGAAGGGGTGGCTAAAGATTTTACTAAGGAAATTCTCTGCTTACACGACATGCCTACAAGCATAGTTTTCGACTGAGATCCCATCTTTGTGAGCCATTTCTGGAGAGATTAATTTCGATCTCAGGGGACTGCCCTCGCGACCAGCAGAGCATACCATCCTTAGACATACGGCCAAACTGAGGTCGTCAATTGTTGCCCTGAAGACTACCTAAGATGCTTTGTATCTGACACCCAAAAGACGTGGATATACATGCTTCCTTGGGCCGAGTACAGCTATAACACGACATGGCACTCAATTATTCAAAAGTCCCCTTTTGAAGCCCTATATGGTTGAACACCACCATCCGTGGTGGATTACATGGCAGGCACATCGAAAGTTACAGCCTTGGACGAGATGCTTCAGGCTAGAACACAAATCCTTATACAACTACACACCAATATAAACAGAGCACAACAGCGCATGTGCACTCAGGCCAACAAGCACCGCAGAGATGCCAACTTTAATGTGGGCGACTTTGTCTACGTCAAGCTCAAACCATTCTGACAAGAAACCCTCCATCGTCGCCAGTCCCCCAAACTAGCCATGCGCTACCTTGGACCATTCCGCGTTATGGAAAAGGTTGGGGAGGTTGCCTATCATTTGGACTTGCCACCTACAGCTCGGCTGCATAACGTCTTCCACATTTCTTAACTCAAACTTTGTCCCAACTTTGTTCACCAAGTCCAACTGTCTTACCCGACTGCTTCCTACGCAAGCCTCCGGAGAAGACCCCACTCAAGGTGCTCAGTTCATGTCAAATCACCCGTGACGGGTCCTTGGTCCACCAGATCTGCATTTCAATGGCGCGAGCACTCTGTTGATGAAGCCACCTGGGAGGACGTCGACGTGTTTACTCTCGACTACCCTGCATTCCGACTCAAGGACGAAGTCGCTTCTAAAGGGGCGTGGCAATAATGCACCCACTAGAGTCTTACCGTGCACCGTCAGGCAAAGGAAAGCATCATAGAAATATCCCAGAGCTAAGTACGTAACTGAGAAGATTCCATGCACAACGACTACCAACTCGTCATGCAGTGCGTAGAGTTTTTTAAGGGGACAGTTGTCAGTCATTAAGTGGACAACCCATTATGCGGGGCCACTATAGATGTAACCCTGGAATGCAGACAATAAACAAGTAACAATTACCAAATCTTCCTCTTTTCCCTCACCTTCTCATTCTCTTCTTCATCTTCTTCCCTTGCAGTCTTCTTCCTCAATCTATCTCGTCTCCCTTACACTATCAGGCGCCCAGAAGGTTCCTGAAGCCGTGTTCCTCTCCACGGCAAGCCCTGTTCTTTCTGTGTGTTGTTGTCAGGTATGAGCGTATTAGGATTTTGTGAATGGACAGGCCCATTAGCATATGTGAGCCCATCATGGCCACCCCCATCGGAAGCAACCTTGTCCTCAAGGTTGACCGTCGGAAAATCCGTGAGAAGTGAATCTGTGAATTCCCACGTAGCTTAGGCCGTTGGAACGTCGTGCCATTTGACGAGTCATTGCATTTTCCAGCAATTAGGGACTCTGACCTTGTGGGTGTTCAAGATAGTCTCTGGTGTGAGGACTGGACGAAGGTCCTCCAGTTGGGGCGGGAAATCTTGGCAGATGGAGTTCGAGCCACCAATGAGCTTGCATAGGAGGGCGATGTGAAACACATTTTGTATACGTGCCGATGGTGGAACTTGGAGACGGTAAGCGACATGTCTTGGGGATGGAGGACTTTCTGGCGGATGGAGGTAAGTGTGTGATAAAATCCATGAAAATGTCGTGCCACACTTTGTCCGGTATTGGCAATGGTACTAGTACGCCCTGGGGTGATGCATTTGGGGCTTTGACTTGTTGGCAAATGTCACACTGTCAAACATGAGTCAAGGCATCTAGGCGAAGACCTTGCCAATAGAAGCTAGCACTGATGCGCGTCAAGGTTTGTCGGGCTCTGAGGTGGCCGCCAGAAGTTGTGTTGTGGAACTCGTAAAGGATGAGTTCTTTAAGGGTAGTGTCGGCAGAGACCTTAAGCTTTTCTTTTGAATAGGATCAAGCCGTCTCTGATTATCCAGTCGGTTTTAGGTTGATGAGTGATTGTTGTGACAAGTGGAGCTGGATCATTGGAGTAGTATTTCTTGAGGGATCAGAGAATGCCAAAATCAGGTTTAGAGGTTGCTAATGGCACCATGCAGAAGGATTGTGGAGATACTTGTTCATGCAGTTGAGATAAAGTATCAAAGGGCGTGTTGTCCTTGTCGGGGCGGTAACGAACTTTGAAGTCATAGCCCATCAATTTTACCAACCAATGGTGTTGATCCGGTGTATGGACGGCTTGGGATAGGATAATTTTAAGTGGTCGGTGGTCTGTCTCAATAATGAAGTGGTGACCGAGAAGGTATTGACGCCACTTTTGAACGTGGAGGACCAAGGTCCACAGTTCGCGGTTGTATGCAGAAGTGCTCCGTAGACGTGGACATAGCTACTTGCTAAAATATGATATCGGTGACCACCTTGAGCTAGGGTAGCTCCTATCCTTGTGTCGGAAGCAACAGTGTGAACATGGTAAGGGATGGAAAAATTAGGCAGTGTGAGGACTGGTGTTAAGGATAGGGCAGCTTGGAGCTTTGTGAAAGCAACGGTTGCATCTGGAAACCATATATAAGCATCTTTCCGGAGTGAGCTCGTGAGGGGTGCATCAAGTGAAGCATAGTTTCGTACAAACGGACGATAGTAATCGGTCAAATCAAGAAATCCTCGGAGTTTTTTTAACATTCTGTGGTTCCGGCCATTGTTGTATGACTTGGTTTTTAGCAGGGTCGACTGCAACTCCTTGATGACTAATGATATGGCCCAAGTAGGTCAAAGATTCCTTAATAATGTCGCATTTGAAAGGTTTAACATAAAAAGAATACGAGCTAAGGGTAAGAAGTACCTCCTGCAGGTGTTGAAGGTGTTCCGCTGGGCTAGTGCTATAGATCATAATGTCATCGAAGAAAACCAAGACACATCTCCGTAGGAAAGGTTTGAATATAGTGTTCATTTCGGTTTGGAAAGTTACCGGGGCGTTAGTGAGGCCAAAGAGCGTAACTAGAAACTCGGGGTGCCCTTCATGGGTCCTAAAGCCGTCTTGAACACGTCGTCCTTCATATAGAGCTGGTGATAACCGGCCCTTAGGTTGAGTTTGGTGAATAGTGTCGCACCATGCAACTCGTCTAAGAGTTCATCGACCGTAGGTATTAGGGAACTTGTCTTTAATCGTGATGGCATTGAGGGCACGGTAAGCGACATGAACTCTTTCTTCTTGACTAACAGCACCGGATATGAGAAGGGGTTGCAGCTTGGCGTATAATACCCACGTTCAACATAGTGTGAATCATGGACTCGATCTCTGTCTTTTGGGAATGTGGGTATCTATATGGTCTTGTGGTGATTGAGTTAGAGCCAAAGATTTTAGGAATGGCGTGGTCGATTGTACGGGGTGGTGGAAGGCCGTGGGGTGTGGAGAAGATAGTTTAGTGTGAGGTGAGCAGGTCGGTGAGCTTAGCTAAAAAAAATCAGGTTGTATGTGGTCTGGGAGTGTGATATTAGGAAGTAGGGTAGGTGGGTGAAGCGTGGGTCAGGTTTCCAGGATGTGAACATTTGCAAGTAAAAGAGGGCGGCTTTTTTATTGTTGATTTTCTAGATCTGAGCTACACTGGATTTCGTAAGCTGGGCCTGGAGTTTGGGCCGACGTCTGCCAACCATTGGGCCCCCAGCACGAGGTCTGTTTCAAAAATTGGAAAAAAGTGTAGTTCTAAAGTGAAAATGGCGCCGCTGATGGTTACTAGCACCTTACGGCAAACCCCTTTGCAGGTCATTTCGTCTCCGTTGCCAACGGTCACGCTCAAGTGAATAGCTGGCAATGACAAGAGTAACCACACATATTTGCTTTAAAGAAAAGTAGAACATACTTTCATATATACAATTCACAAAATCTCACCAGTGGTTAAATTATAAGACACTAGGTAACAAAAGGGCCAGTTTTCAGTCCTCAATTATGCAAATGAAGGAGCTGTTGCAATATTTTGGACAGTTATAGCCAACTAAATTTTTGAATTATATGATGCATACTACTCAGATATGATTTTGTCTGCGCAGAAATCAAAATGTAGAGAATATATAAGGGAACTTCATCATCGAGCCAGAAGGAATTACAATCATAAAATTTATAATCTATGAAGCAGCTGTTGCAACATAGGATAGCATAAGTAAACTGATGAAAAAGAAGAAAACGCAGGTACAGAGCAAGTAAGCTTCATTTGGTTAAAAAGGGTTAACAGTTCATGATCCTGGAAACAAATGTCAACGATCTTGCCCACACTAAAAGATATTTTTTTTTCAACAATTGGGTCAATCAGGATGTTCTTTGGTCCCAAATAGTTTTACAGTTCACCAGTAAAGACCTTTCATCCGACGTAAAATAAGCTAATTCGCTATTTTCTTTCTCAAAATCTGTCCTGCTTGCCTCTGTTATCTGTTAGAGATATACTCGTATATTCGGTTACCATTCTGATCTTAGATATTATTCTTTGTATATTTGACTTGATCTCATACATATCTCATCTTGTACTGTGTATATATAGGCTATTGGCCTCATATCAATAATACTCCCGATTCATACATTTATAACATGGTCAGACGCTAGGGTTCTCTTCCCTAAATTTGTTTGATTTTGATCGATATTTTTTTCGGTCTCCACTGCGTTTTTGTGTTGCGCGTCTCTGCCGCAACCAGTTGCAGTCTCAAATTTCATTCCTGTTTTGGCTGTCGATTTGGTTCCTATCACCAATCCGTTCAGCCAGATTCAATTCTCCACATCTATCCGTCTGCTAAGTCTGTCTGGTTTCGTCCAAACTGCCAGACCGCTTTCATATTCATCCGGCTTGCAGTTCTGTTCTCCAATTGATCCGCTCGTCTTCAGATCCGCTCCAATTGTTCCAACAAACGCTGCTCACCCCCCGGCGACATCAATTTCGTAGCCGATTATATCAACCTGCGCAACTGAAACAGAAGCGGAGCAGGTCGAGTGGAGTTTTCTTCGCCTCAATCACGCCAGGTCATCAATTCTCATTAAAGTTCATTATCTCTTTCCTTATTTGTTTTTTTATTTCATTCACTGCTCTAAGCAGTGGCAATTGTCACGCCACCTTCATTATTTTACTAGGTCAAAGTTGTTGACTTAGTCAGCACCGTTTATATTTTCAAAAAAAAGTCTACATCTCTTTCTACAGGTACTTTCTCAATTCCTCGATGTCCAGTTCTATTTGCTGGTTTCAATTATCGTGAATGGACTCAGCACATGCGCATACATATGAATGGATTACATCTTTGGGAGGTTCTTACTAGTGAGATCTCGTCCTGCTCGCCCGATTCGATCGGTTCGACCAGAGTTGCCAGCCGAGACTGATCCCGCTGTTCTTCAGAAAGCCATTGAGGATTTTGACGATGCTATGGATTGCTACCACAGTGAGCTCACTGCTATCAGACATGGAGTGATGCAGATGCTCGTGCCACCGCTATTTTGGTTGCCAGTATGGAGGTATCTCTCACTGGTGATGTTATTCATTTATCTTCTGCCCATTTGATGTGGACATTTCTTCGAGATCGTTATGCGACTTCTAGCGATGCTCTGTTTCTCACCGTTGTCCGTCAAGAGCACTCCCTACAGCAGAATGATGCCACCGTGGATGAGTTTTATAAACAACTCTCTGCAGTTTGGCGTCAGCTTGATTCCCTTGGACCCCGGGTTTGCCGTACTTGTCAGTGTTGTCAGCTGCAGCGCTCTCACCAGGATTACATTCGGCTTCACAGTTTTCTCACACGTCTTCATCCCGAGTTTGAGCCGATACGTGCACAGCTGTTAGCTCGTCATCCCCGTGTGACTTTATTGGAGGCTCTTTCTAATGTTCGTAGTGAGGAGACTTGGCTTCGAAGTGCCGGACTACTGCCGACACCCTCTGTCTTAGCTGTTCATCCTCCATCTGCTACTTGTCAGGCTCCCCCTGTGTCAGTGACTCCTGTCTCATCTGGTGGTGAGCGACCTCGATGCACGTACTGTCACAAGCTTGGACATCTGGTACAGACATGTTTCAAGAAGAAACGAGATACTACTCCTCGTCGCAACAGCCGATTCTCAGGTAACCCTCGAAGCTCTGAGACTCAGGAGCTTCTCACTTTGCTACGCCGTATGACCACATCAGCACAGCCGGGTTCTGCTAATTCAATCGCTCAGTCTTCGGGTAATGAGAGAACTAATCCCAGTCCATCTTCTTCATCAGGTACGTCCCCTTGGATTTTAGATTCCGGTGCTTCCTTTCATATGACTTCTGACTCTACATATCTTGGTTCCATCTGTCCCTTACCTTCTGATATGACTGTTGAGACTGCTGATGGTACTACACTTTCTGTTACTGGACGAGGCACTCTCTCAACCTCCTCTTTTCATGTTCCCGCTGTCTCTCTTGTTCCTAAATTAACTATGCAGCTCATTTCTGCTGGACAACTCACTGATAATGGCTGTCGTGTTATCCTTGATGCTGATTCTTGTTCTATTCAGGATCGACTCACAGGGACTCTGGTTGGTACTGGCCCCCGGCGCCGTGATTCGCAGCGCCTCTGGGAACTCGACTGGCTTCATCTTCCTTCCGCTGCCGGTGCCAGTCCTTTAGCTTCCGCCGTAGTTGTCCCTTCTACCGCATCCTTTGCGCAATGGCATCATCGGTTGGGTCATCTTTGTGGTTCTCGCCTTTCCTCTTTAGTTCGTCGTGGTCTCTTAGGACCAGTGTCTGGTGATGCTTCGTTGCAGTGTCAGGGTTGTAAGTTAGGAAAACAGCTTCAACTACCCTATTCTTCTAGTGAGTCTATTTCTCAGCGTCCTTTTGATCTTGTTCATTCTGATGTATGGGGTCCTGCTCCCTTTGTTTCAAAAGGTGGTCACCGATATTATATTTTTTTTATTGATGATTACTCTCACTACACTTGGATTTACTTTATGTCATCTCGTAGTGAGGTTTTATTTATATATAAAGATTTTGCCACTATGATCTGTACTCAGTTTGACAGCCCCATCCGTATTCTTCGAGCTGATTCTGTTGGAGAATATCTATCTCGCAATCTCCGTCGCTTCCTTGCTGACCATGGCACTCGCTCTCAGTTTTCTTATCCAGGTGCCCACGCTTAGAATGGTGTGGCTGAGCGCAAACATCGGCATCTTCTTGAGACCACGCGTACTCTTATGCTTGCTTCTGGTGTCCCTTCCCACTTTTGGGCTGAGGCTGTCTCTACCGCTGCATATCTCATTAATATTCAGCCTTCCTCTGCTCTTGATGGTGGTATTCCGGTCGAGCGTCTTTATGGTAGAGCTCCTGATTACGTTCATATTCACGTCTTTGGGTGCGTGTGCTATGTTCTCTTAGCACCTCGTGAGCGTACCAAGTTGACCGCTCAATCCGTTGAGTGTGTTTTTCTTAGTTATAGCGATGAGCATAAAGGATATCGTTGTTGGGATCCTGTTAGTCGGCGGATCCGAATCTCTCGTGATGTCACCTTTGACGAGTCCCATCCATTTTATCCTCGACCTTCCTTGAGTTCGACTCCCTCCTCTCTTGTCGAACCTCTATCATTTCTGACATTTGCCTCTACTCCTACTCACACCACCCCTATACCACATCAGTCGTCCCCTACAGTCCATTCTCCGTCACTTCTTCCTTCTGTCCCTACCGAGGATATTCCTATTTCCACTATCGCGGACTGTCCTTCTACTCTTCCATCCTCTCCCTCCAGTGCACCATCATCTCCGTTAAGTGAGCCGTCATCTCCTATTCCCTCTCCTCGGTATGCTCTTTGTGATCGACGTGACATTCGACCTCCTGATCGTTATACTATTGCTGCGACACCTCTTGCTGTGCCGAACTCCTATCGTGAGGCTATAGTGCATGAGGAGTGGCAACATGCGATGGCAGAGGAGATTGCTGCTTTTGAGCGTACAAGTACTTGGGACATAGTGCCTCTCTCTGCAGGTGTTCGTCCGATCACATGCAAGTGGATCTATACGGTCAAGACTCGCTCTGATGGCTCTCTTGAACGTTATAAATCACGTCTTGTGGCCCGTGGCTTCCAGCAGGAACATGGACGCGATTACGAGGAGACCTTCGCTCCCGTAGCTCACTTGACCACAATTCGCTCACTCCTTGCGGTCGCTTCTGTTTGGCAGTGGTCTATCTCTCAGCTTGATGTTAAGAATGCCTTTCTTAATGGCGAGCTTCGTGAGGAGGTATATATGCGGCCACCCCCCGGGTATTCAGTTCCAGAGGGCATGGTCTGTCGCCTTCGGCGCTCCCTTTATGGTCTTAAGCAAGCTCCTCGTGCTTGGTTTGAGCAATTCTCTTCAGTCATTACTGTCGCCGGTTTTTCCCCTAGTGCTCATGACCCCGCACTCTTTGTCCACACTTCCTCTCGTGGTCAGACTATTTTCCTTCTTTATGTTGATATGCTCATTACTGGTGATGATCCTCACTATATCACTTTTGTCAAAGAGAAGCTTGGGGCTCAGTTTCTCATGAAGGATCTAGGACCTCTTCATTACTTTCTTGGGATTGAGATTTCCTCCACCTCTGAGGGGTTCTTTATATCCCAAGAGAAGTATATCCGAGATCTACTTGATCGTGCCTCTCTTACTGATCAGCGTACTGTCGACACTCCGATGGAACTAAATGTCCATCTTCGACATACTGATGGGGAGCCTCTTGAGGATCCTACTCGCTATCGTCATCTTGTTGGTAGCCTAGTGTATCTTGGCGTCACTCGTCCCGATATATCTTATCCAGTTCATATCCTGAGTCAGTTTGTCTCTGCTCCCACTCAGCTTCACTATAGCCACCTTCTTCGTGTCCTACGTTATCTTCGTGGCACTATCACTCGTCGCCTTTTCTTTCCGCGTTCGGGCTCCCTTCAGCTTCAGGCCTATTCAGATGCTACTTGGGCTAGTGATCCCTCTGATCGGAGGTCTCTATCCTCCTATTGTGTGTTTCTAGGTGGTTCTCTCATTGATTGGAAGACTAAGAAACAGACGGCCGTCTCTCGGTCTAGTGTTGAGGCGGAACTACGTGTTATGGCTTTGTTGACAGCCGAGATTACTTGGCTTCGTTGGTTACTTGCAGATTTTGGCGTCTCTGTGTCTGCACCTACTCCTCTCTTGTCTGACAGTACAGGAGCTATCAGTATCGCTCGCTGGTGAAGCATGAGCTCACCAAGCATATTGGTGTGGATGCTTCTTATGTCAGGTCTCAGGTTCAGGATCAGGTTATTGCTCTTCAGTATGTTCCGTCAGAGCTTCAGTTGGCAGACTTCTTCACGAAGGCCCAGACCAGAGCACAGCATGCATTTCATCTCTCCAAACTCAGTGTTGTTGACCCATCATGAGTTTGAGGGGGGGGGGTGTTAGAGATATACTCGTATATTCAGTTACCATTCTGATCTTAGATATTATTCTGTGTATATTTGACTTGATCTCATACATATCTCATCTTGTACTGTGTATATATAGGCTATTGGCCTCATATCAATAATACTCTCGATTCATACATTCATAATGTTATCTACCTACGAGAAAATTTACTGGACGAAAGGGCTTTCACTACCTCTCACTACTATTTTTCTTATCCGGAAAAGGCCTCCCATCTGCAGGTAAGCCTTATTTTTGTTTTCTAGATGGTTTTTCAGGCTATAACCAGATTCCCATAGCACCCGAGGATCAGGAGAAGACAACCTTTACATGTCCATTCGGTACGTTTGCTTTTCGCCGGATGTCTTTTGGCTTGTGTAACGCACCAGGTACTTTTCAGAGGGTGGTTACTAGCATATTCTCTGACATGATAGGGTCATTTATTGAGGTGTTTATGGATGACTTCACTGTGCATGGTGACACTTTTTTGATGCATGTCTAGATAATTTGAGCATGGTACTTGCACGTTGTGTTTCTATGAATTTGGTGCTCAATTATGAAAAGTGTCATTTTATGGTTACTCATGGAGTTGTACTCGGTCACATAGTCTCACATGAGGGGATAGAGGTAGACAAGGCTAAGATAGATTTGATTGTTACTCTGCCATATCCCTCTACAGTCCGTGATATTAAGTCATTTCTAGGGCATGCTGGTTTCTATCGTAGATTCATTAAGGATTTCTCGAAAAAGGCACTGCCTTTATCTAACCTCTTGCAGAAAGATGTTCCTTTTGAGTTTACAGATCAGTGCAGGGCAGCTTTTGACGAGCTAAAGGAGGCCCTCACCAGCACGCCCATCATTAGAGCTCCGGACTGGACTCAGCCATTTGAAATTATGTGTGACGCGAGTGATTATGCTGTAGGAGCAGTTCTTGGTCAGAAGGTGGACAAGAAGCCCGTGGTGATCTACTACGCTTCGAGGACACTGGACGTGGCCCAGAAGAACTATTCGACCACAGAGAAGGAGCTGCTAGCCGTGGTTTTCGCCTTGGAGAAATTTAGATCATATCTGTTATGTACTAAAGTTGTTGTCTATTCTGACCATGCAGCTATTAGGTACTTGATGACGAAGAAGGAGGCGAAACCAAGGCTCATTAGGTGGATCCTGCTCCTACATGAGTTTGAAGTGGAGATCAGGGACAAGAAGGGCATAGAGAACACAGTCGCAGATCACTTGAGCCGTCTTGTCAGAGAGGAGGATGCCGGGCAGATTACCGAGACGTTCCCAGATGAGCACTTATATGCTATTTCGGGTAAGATGTCATGGTTCGCTCCCCTAGTGAACTACCTGGTAGGAGGTAAGTTCCCGCCCTCATATTCTAGGGCACAGTGTTTGAAACTGAAGCATGATGCTAAATACTATGTGTGGGATGACCCGTACTTATGGAAAATAGGCGTAGACCAGATTCTTAGACGGTGTATCCCTGATGATGAGATTGCTTCAGTTATCAGTTTTTGCCATGAATTAGAGTGTGGAGGCCATTTCGGCCCTAGGAGGACTGCTAGGAAGATTTTAGATAGTGGTTTCTTTTGGCCGCATGTTTTTAGAGATGCCTACGATCATTGTAAGAGATGTGATAGATGCCAGAGAGTAGGTAACATTTCGGCCAGACAGGAGATGCCACAGGTCCCCATATTAGTGAATGATGTGTTTGACATTTGGGGGATAGATTTTATGGGTCCTTTTCCTGCTTCATGTGGTTTTGAATTTATCTTAGTTGCAGTTGATTATGTGTCCAAGTGGGTAGAGGCCAAGGCCACTAGATGTGCTGATGCTAAAACTGTCGTAGACTTTTTGCGCACTAACATCTTTTGCAGGTACGGAGTACCTAAGGCCATTATCAGTGATCAGGGGACACACTTCTGCAACCGCATCATGGCATCCACACTGAAGCGCTACCATGTTCATCACCGGACTTCCACAGCATATCACCCCCAGACGAATGGGCAAGCGGAGATCTCCAACCGCGAAATTAAGGGAATTCTGGAGAAGATGGTAGGACCGACTAGGAAGGATTGGAGCCAGCGGTTAGATGAGGCATTGTGGGCGTACATGACAGATTACAAGACCCCGATAGGCACCTCACCTTTTCGGTTGGTCTATGGGAAGGCGTGCCACTTGCCAGTAGAGTTAGAGCACAAGGCGTATTGGGCACTGAAGAAGTGCAATCCAGACTTACAGACAGTCGGGTTAGATAGGCAGTTGCAGTTGTGTGAGCTTGAGGAGCTGCGCCTCGAGGCTTATGAGAGCCAGACAGACTACAAGGCGCGGACCAAGCTCTACCACGACAAATTCATACTAAGGCGCTCGTTTGAAGTCAGACAGAAGGTGCTCTTATTCTCATCACGGTTACGACTCATGCCCGGGAAGTTGAGGTCCAGATGGACGGGACCGTACACGATTGTTCAGATTTACAATCATGGGGCACTGGCGTTGGAGAACCCAAAGGATGGGCATCGGTTCAAGGTCAATGGACAGAGAGTTAAGCACTACCACGGAGAGATCGAGGTACCAGCCCAGGAGTTTGACCTAGCCGAGCCAGTTGAGGGTCCCGTTGATGAGGTTCCCGTTGATGAGCCTCCTGACACTTAGAGGAGGTACTGTCGAGCCAACGACGTTAAACAAAGGCGCTCGCAGGGAGGCAGCCCTGCACGGTTTGCACTGCATTTTATTTAGTTACCATGTTTATTTATGAGTCTTATTTGTCACATTGTACCTTGGAAAGGATTTGGTTTCATTTTGTAGGGATTGGACTTAGTCGGCCGGAAAATTCACTTGCGAGCTACGCATTTTAGCACCAGACGAGTCCGGGTCGCGTCCCATTGAGACCGGACTTGGCCCGAGTTCAGCCGACCACGTCTACACCCCAGGGGAGTCTTGCTCTACCCTTCTCCTTTCCTTATCTATTTATTGCATGCATTTGTGTCTAGATTTGAGTCGTGCCGTGAGGACACGGCTCATTTCAAAAGTGTGGGGTGGGAAAGTCAGTTATGAGTCAGTTATCGAGTCAGCATGCCCACCACACAGAGTCAGCACGTTTCGAGTCATTTTTAAATTTTTTTGTACATGATTACTTCACTATTTCCTAGACTTGCAGTATTGGATCATGATTAGGTGAAATAGATAGAGCCGATTACATGCATGTCTTTGGTGAAACTTGATTTGTGCGACTAACATGTGATCTTTAAATCATTGCGTGCCTTTGTTAGTTGAGATAAACAGGGATGTGGAGTTGATAGCAATGCCCTAGAGAGACTTGACAGATCATTCAGAGACCGGACTCAGGATATATGGTTATGTGGAGCTCGTGGAGGCTAGCACTTCGAGGCAACATAGTACGAGTCTGCTCCGCCACTGCGGTACCTTTGCGGTTGGTCGGGACGGGAATACTTCACACCGTCCAAGCTCTAGTCCAAGTAGCCGAGAAAATAGGCAAGCGACCCTTGACTTGACCCGTGTCGAAAGGACGAGGATGAGTAAGAGCAGGAAGGTTTCTAATCCGAGTAACCGGGAAAATAGACGAGCGACCCTCGGCTTGACTCGCGTCAAAAGGAGAAGGAACCACGGTTCGAGCAAATCACAATCTGCACTACAAAGCAACAAATCCACAAACCATCGTGATAGTCCACACGTCTCATGTGACAGCATCATTGAAATCCCAAATCAGATGACACTATAGCTGGCCGAATAACACTCAACACTTTGAAGCTCGAATCAATAACGTGCAAGAAAAAGCGGCAAAGCATAACCATATAGCAGCGAGTTCGAGTCCGAGAATGAGAGTTCATGGGTCTAAACAGGGCTATCTCCAGATACATCCGAATTGATTTGCATCTCGACTTCAAAGGTAATACGTATCTTTAGCCCTTGTTTTCGCAAAATGATATTAGTAGCAAGCATGCATAACAGGTAGGATCTATAGTAGCCAAGTCATGTCCATGTAGCTCGTCTAGGATGACCGAAGCATTGTGATGTTTACATTAGTCGTTCCTCTTATGACCTTGTTCTTGTTCGGGACGAACAAGTTTAAGTGTGGGGTGGTTTGATGAGCCGTATTTATACGACTCATCGAGTCGTTAATTCCCACCATTTCATTCACTTTATTATGCGAACAGTTACTTTTTAGTGTTGTTTCGTATTTCAGGTGATTTGGAAGCTCTAGGAGGAAACACGCTTAAAAGACGGCATTTTCATGCCAGAAACATCGCAGTGGAAGAACGGAGCCAAAGGAGGGTCGTGAACAGTACTCCGGCGTGAATAGTAATTCCGCGTGAATAGTGATTTCGGGCCGTGAACAGTACTTCGGAAAAAGAAAGTCCAAGCCCTAAATCCAGCAGCCGGCCCATTCTACATTGTGATATTAGGGCAACATTCAAATGCTAGGGTTTCGGAAGGTTCCAAGAAGATCAAATGGTTTCTCAAACCCTATATAAGGAGGAGTCCACAAGCATCTCATCATCCCTCATTCTACAATTCAGCCGTGTGCTACTCTCCTCACAATCCAGTCGTGCCTCCTTGCTCAGCCACAATTCCGCCGCTTCTCAGCCTTGCACGGCCGCTCATCAGCCCTACACGGCCAGCCCTTGCTTGCCTCGGTTTTGTGAAGTATTTCATCCCCTTTTATTATTTGCATTGTTTCATTATGATCATGTGTAACTAAACCTTCTATTCGGGTTTGGGTTAATATATTGTGACTATGTTTTTGAGACTTGGATCTTTAATGCTATATTCTATGTTTTACTAATTCTCGTACATGAATTCCATGAAATATTGTTAGACTGGACGTATACTTTGTCGTGAAATCTAGTTGCGCATATTTCTACATTAATCATCTATCTAATACTTTGTCGTTTAGATAGATAGTACAACTAGGGCAATTAACAACTTTGTCGGGTTAATTAAACCTAGGGGAATTAGGTCGTGGCGTAACACCTTTGTCGGGTTACTTGAGAAATCACCTTTGTCGGGACAACCACACGTAAAACACGAATTGAATATTTAGAAGTCTATGATAAAACAAGTCACAATCAAACCCTAATCTGAATACTTCTCTCTGATATTTACAACCTTGCAATTTTCGATTATTTCACTAACCGTTACTCTCATTCTAGTTTCTTGTTTTTCTCCATTACAGAACAAATTAGTAGCTATCTAGCTCCCTTGGGTTCGACCCTTGCTTGCCATTGTGCTAACCCACAGTTCAGGACAAGGAAATTATAAATTGTTTTTGCACAGGTACGACGACAGCCTGTTCAGGGATCACTTGGCGGAATGAAATAATGCTAATCCATGTTCCACACGGCCAAGGAAGCATTGTTTTTTAATCTCATTATGACTTGGTCGTTCGGAACATATTTTTTCTATATATACTAAAAATATATTTTTAGCCACAATATAATAATTGGATGAACATATTAGCATCAAATCTAAGTGAGAATGACTATAATGGTCAGTATTGACATTTATCGAAGTCAATCGGTACTTCAGTATGTTTTCAATATGATATGATATTGATAAGATGATATAATAGAAGAGAGTATTTGTCATTTGAAGTTGAAATTTATTATATGAATGGAGAATGCACAACAATATCCAAAAAAGGACTGACATAGCATGCCCAGCAGACATGACGGACAAACTGTCCCTAGATTACTCGGATGTCAATCAACAAACATAGGCTGTCTTGCTGGGCACTTCTGGAGGTTCAACATTTGTTCAGAACAGTGAAATGATGTGGATGCATGGTTATTTATTTCAGAACTGTGACAAGTTGAGGATGTGACACACCTAGTTAGGTCTACATTATTTCCACCACAGCTCGACTTACAATCTTCCCATCATTGAGATCCTGGTATGCTTGGACAGAATCTTCGAATGTGTATGTCCTTGAAATTGCTGAGTTCAGATTAAAGACACCGGATTCTGCAAGCCTAACAAGTTTTGGAAGATCCTGTCTTGCCCTTCCTCCATAAGAACCAATAACTTTTATCTACAAAATGGATAAGAGAAAATAGAGCACAATGTAATTCAAAAACACAGGTTGGGCACAAAGCAATCATCATGTCGCAACCCGCGATTTAGTCTATTTTCCATTTTATAGTGAAGCAGCAAATAAGCTCACTCAAATATTCAAAAAAAAAAACACAACTCAGCTCACTCCTTGGATATATCTTGCTAGATTATTGAATTGAATTGGATGGCTGCAAGTATTCCAGCGCTTCAGAGAAAAACTTATTAAATTAAGTCAGGTTGAACTATCCCCGATAAAGAAACTCGACACAATCACAAAAATTCATCACAAGAAAGAAGGTTAATTGTAGATAGATGATGTATATGAAACTCACCATTCCTATTGTATAGCATGTTAATGGTCTATACTTTTAATAATCTTCAAAAGATAGAATTACCCACCTGCCTACGAACTAAGCGGTTTATGTCCACCTCTCCAATAGAGCCAGCTTTTGCAAGACCAATCATAACAGCTTTTCCTCCATCTCTTACACTAAGTAAGCACTGCTGGAATGTTTGAGGTCTTCCTAAGGCTTCCACGGCGATGTCAACACCAAGCCCTCCAGTTATTTCCTGTTACAAATGAAAGAAGCTATCCAGTCTTAAACAACAATTTGAGGCAATCTTCATCTGGACAAATACCAGTAACAGAACTGATTTTTGATTTCTCTATTTTGTTATTGCAAAATTAAGATCCAATTATCCAAAGGCATTTACATATGTGATATTTTGATTAGATAGACTGTTACAGTGCAGTAGCGCGAAGAAACATTTGAATACAATGCCAGAACCATTAAAGACTAACACATCCCCAAACAAAATAATATCATAGGTTGTCGTTACTAAACAAAAGAATATAACTTTAACATAATGGACAGCTATAATATGGATATTAAACTATGGTAGAGGAAGCCATAGACAGCTATGCATACCTAAGAAAGTTTAAAAGAGTAACAACTGACAAGCAGCCTTTGACTGTCACACACTATCTCAGACATGGTGATAATGACAAAACAAACTTAGATTATGACATGATATTAAGCGTACCCGAATCTTTTCAACAGCATCTTCTTTAGCAGAATTTACAGTATGTGTAGCTCCAAAAATCTTTGCCTTCTCAAGCTTGTCATCTTGAATGTCAACAGCTATGATGTCAGATGCACCAAAAGCTCGTGCAAGTTGCAGACAACTTCAACATGTAACGAAATTACAATCACATGTTAAGAGTATCATTAGAATTGAGTAAGAAACACAAATATGCACAAAGTACATATTCCCACATGGAAACGGGTTTTAAAAGAGTTCATAGTCAAAACAAAGATAATGTTGGCAGCGGTACAAGTTAAGTCACGAGTCTTACCTAGAGCCAACACCACCAACACCAATCACAGCAATCGAATCCCCCGGACGCACATTAGCTGCATGAACCATTGCTCCATATGCAGTAAAAACAGCACAACCAAGGATCGCTGACTCTGCATAGGGTAGCGAATGTGGTAATACACACAATCCATTTGCAGGCACTACACAATATTCAGCCATTCCTCCCATACTATACATGTACACAGGTTCACCTGTAAAATTGACAATCAGTGAGATATACCTAGACAGGGTACTAAAGGAGTTTATGAGAAAATAAAGCAAGGATGGGTTCAGTGTAGTCGCAAAACTGACTGAAAACTAGCAAGATTAATATCTCAGTAGTAAATAAGACTACTCATTTCAATAACGCATGATACGGGAAAGAACATTGATTGTTGACTACAAAAACAGATAGTGAGTATTGACTACCATTGCTGCGAAGAAACAGCCTTGTTTCGCCATCATAAAGAGTTCCCTGAGCACGGTTATATGTAAAAAAAGGCTCACATATGTCTTCTTGACCCTGCCCATTTCAAGATGATCAGACACGGGTCAAAAGGTGTACGCCCAGAAAAAGCCGACATAGTTAACCGAAGATATGAGTCCGAATTCACATATAGCCACTAACCCTATTACAGAAGAAACAATTCCCACAAGGCATGATAAAAGCCCCAATAACTCGTGATCCAATCGGCAATCTGAAACCAAATAAAAACAACACAACAACAAGGTAAATAGATACTTCTCAACAGACCGACTCCAAAAACCAGAAACATTACTTCCCAATGGATAACATTGTACACTTAATTCACAATCAATCTCTACACTAACCTCTCTACTACTTTCTTATCGGTCAAAGGCCCGTGTTCAACAACTTCTCCAGTAATCTCATGGCCCACCACACAAGGGCTAGGAAATGGAAGCTCACCTTTGATCACATGTAGATCAGAATGGCACACTCCACATGCTTCACTCCCCAATCCCCATGCACATTACCAACACATCAAACAAAAAAAATCCAAACCTTCAACTCCAAATCCAAACATTCCCAAATTTAACTGAACTCGACAATTGAGCAACACATCAAGCTTAATACCTTTGGTTTTGACAAGGATTTCACCAGCTTTGGGGCGCGGCATGTGCAGCTCCTCGATAGCAACCGGCTTAGAAGGATCGCGAAACACGGCTCCGCGAATAAACGACGAGCCACCTTGAACGTTGTAGGAAGCGGCGGATGAACTAAACGGCCTTGACAACGATGACATAGCCTTGGAATTGCCGGCTGCTGCTGCCGCCGCCGCCGTTGCTGGCTTCATTTTCCGGATCAGCGATCGGCACAAATTAGCCATTATTGGATAAATTGATTGTTTCCGTAACAGTAGTCAATTGGTGAAATTGTGAAAGTCGGCGATCGCGAATTGCAGATGATGATGAATTGATGATTGAGAAGATGTCGAGTTGGGTTAGGACGTAAATCGTCCTGTTGCGCCTAAACCCTATTAGTATCTAATTACTCCATCAAAAAAATAAGTATCGCTTGAAAATGTATTGGATTGTGGATAAGCTTGTTTGAGTCAACTCAGTCTTATAATTGGCAAATGAGTGTGGCTAGTGGTTGAATTCTTATATTGCATCCACAATGGAGAGGGTTCAAGTTTCATCCGGCAAGCGTAGACGCTACTATGAACTTATTATAGAGGTGTGTGTCTCGTGGTGTGTACCTTCTCTTCCATCCCTCGCGGAAGTTTTCCAATTTCCTTTCATCTTCTTCTTCCTCGTCCCGTGTGGACGTTTGCAGGTGTTATGTTATGTCCTTTCATGGAGGCGTGCTTAGACGCTATTATGATCATATCATAGAAGTGTGTTAGAGGTACCAAGATGGTAAGTACTTTAACGGTGAATCAAGTTCAAGTTCGGGCGGTGCCCTTTATGTGGCATGTGCTTCAAAATGACCTATATATTTATATATATTTATATTTACTCGCAACATGCTATATATGTATTGTCTATCTGTTCAATGTAAACCCACAATCAAAACAAAAACTCAATCTTATAATTGGATGATTAAATGTATGTGTCATAAAATTGGTTTAGCTTTAAATTTATATTTTTTTTATTTTTATCTTTGCTACCGGCCGTCATTCGGTTGACTTATGCTATTTACTGAAAATGGATCAACATTTGTTCCTTAATCAACATTTATCTTTCACAACCTGCAGGACTGGTTTTCGGACATTTCACATTTTATATGGGAATGTACATTTTCTAGCGAGTTGTTGTTATATGTGATTTTAGTTGCGCTTGACAGGTAAATAGGGAATAGTGCACGTACTGCTTGTCGGCCATAATTTTTTCCATTTAGTGATTACTTGTATGCTAATTATTAACTACTAATCAAATTGGCAGACACTTTAGAGTTTGAAAAGCATAAACGAGAGATTGGTGATGAAATGACTATTGTTGGGGCGACTATCCCATTTTGTCATTGATGATAGTGGGGTATCATGATGTTTCCCATACTGCGTTTCATTGCAAGAGGATGTGAATTGTTTTCATATTTTCCATGACATTGCGAGGTATAAGAGCATTGTTTTCATATTTTCCATGACATTGCGAGGTATAAGAGCATCATACGTTGAGTTGTGTAGCGTATAAAATATAATAATTATTATTTTGTGAGGATCCTAATACAAAAGAGACTTAGTCATATCTTTACCTCATTCATTCTCTCTTTTACTCAAGTGCACACAACTCTTACATTCATCGCTAATTATACTACCCTTCTTCCTAAATAAAAGGCTATGGTCCAACGACTGTAAAATAGTGTTACAGGAAGTTCCACGTAAATATCTATCTCTACCATACTCCATAATATTTTAGATTTCTCCTTATTCGTCTTCATTCTTGTTTCATTTTCGTTTACAAAATTTACATATTTTTATAGTTTTTAAATATGTGATAAACTATTAAGATGTTTCTATTATCCGACTTTTTATTCATAAAGACACTATAATATATATAAAAGCTCTCCATCTAACCCCCCGTGCTTTGTGGGCTCGCCACGTGTCCAACTAATAAAACCCACTATCAAAAGCAAAAAGTAGTGGGTTTTACTATTCTGCACACGTGGCGCGTTGTGGTTGGTTGTACTCACGTCCTCATTTTTAGAGGTGTCCTCAATTGAACGTCCCTATATATATAGGGATATATATACCGTTTGCGTTCACACTACGAGGGGTTAGATGATTGGCTCACGTTGTGCCTCACTGCCTCATTCTTATTTTGCCTGCCTCATTTGAGCGCCTATATATATATATATATATATATATATATATATATATATATATATATATATAGGAGCGTTCAATTGAGGTAGCCCTCCTAAGAATGAGGCAACGTGAGGCACAATCTCAACCACACATCAACTCCCCGTGCATTGTGGGCGCGCCACGTGTCCAAATAGTAATCCCATTACCAACAGTAGTGTGAACACAACAAAAACTATTCCTGCACTATTCTTGCCACTATCTCTGTCACGTCATCAGAATGATTGTCTCACGTTGTGCCTCATGTGCCTCATTCTACCAACCCTGCCTCAACCGAGTGCTCCCTTAAATATATGTATATATAGGGGGCGTTCAATTGAGGATATCAAATTTGGTGAGGACGTGAGGACAACCAACCACAACGCGCCACGTGTGCAGAATAGGTAGTGGGTTTTACTGTTTGCTTTTTGCTTTTGATGGATTTTTGGTAGTGAGAGACGTGGCGCGCCCACAAAGCATGGGGGGTTAGTTGGGTGATGATCTAATGGATGAAATTTGTCCCTACGTCCTTACAAATTTTGGGTGTCCTCAATTGAACGCCCCTCTATATTTATATATATAGGAGCATTCAAATGTTACACCCTCTTAGAGTGTTATGTGTTAACTCAATCTCAGCCACACATCCATACCCCTCGTGCTTTGTGGGCGCGCCACGTGTCCCACTACAAAAAATCCAACAAAAGTAAAAAGCAAACACTATTCCTACACTATTCTCACCCATTCAACCAATCACATTCAAGATAACACATAACACTCTAAGAGCTTATAACATTTGAACGCCTCCTATATATATATATATATATATATATATATATAGGAGTTTTCAAATGTTACATTGGTTTTATTGTGTTATGTGTTATGTGATTATCAGCCATTGATCAACTTTCATCTAATCCCTAATATTTAGACACGTGTCCCACTCAAATCTAATTATCCTATTGACAGCACTGCCTTGTCGCGAGGCAATGTGTACAAAATAAATTTATAAGTACGCTACTCGCGACTTCACTATTGGGTAGTAAAGCGGTAAGTAGGGGTCGAACCCAAGGGAGTCAGTGTGGAATGGTTATTCTTTAAAAAGAAAGAAAAGGAAATAAAAACATTTGGGTTTTGTGGGTTGTTTTATGAACTGAAAAGTAAATGACAGAATTGAAAGTGCGTAAAGTAAATACTGAAAGTAAGTGCGGAAAATAAAGTGCTGAAATGTAAGTACTGAAAGTAAATGACAGGAAAGTAAACAGTTGATAGTGAGACTGAAAGTAAAGTTACAGGCGGTGTTTTAATTAAAGGAAAAGATTCGGTTTTTAGGGGTCTTGTATCATAATCCGTTCATCATTGACCTCTAATGATCATACTAAGTGTTCAAAAGTGTATCAAGGCCATTTCAAGCACTTGACTTGCCACACTGTCTAGCCCATTTCAAGGCATAGAGCACTTGTTCTAGATAGACTAATACCCCATTTCAAGGTATATTAGCCTATGTTCAGTCACTTGATCCGTCATTTCCGATCAAACCAAGCGACTTAAAGAGAGGTTGAACTCCACAGAAAAGCTTTGCCATTTCAAGCATCCACTTAACCGTGTGTGTTCACAAACTCCATGGAAGAGCTTTTCCATTTCAAGCATCCACTCAACCATGTATGTTCTACCCGAATGTAAAGCACTTAGAACAAGGTTTGAACACAAAGAGGCACTAAGAGAAGGGTCTAAAACATTTTATGATACAAGCACACCCTTAAACCAAATCTAAGCCTTAGCTACTTGTATTCATGTCAAGGAATACAAGTAGCCGTGACTTGAACAAGGAAAACAAAAGTAACCGAAACAAGGAAGTAAGGAGAACAACATAAAAGTAAAGAACAACAAGGAAAATAAAGGGAACTTAACTTCAAACTTCAAGAGCAAGTAAGGAACCGTGGCTTTGCAAGACAAGTAAGAGAACTCAAGAACAAGTGAAGAAACTCAAGAACAAAAGTGTGTTTTGTATTGAAAGTGAAGAGAAAGAGAGTTAAGTTCTCTTCTCTCTAATGTGGGTACAAGTGACAAGGGAGTAGGATATGGATTACATGAGGCAAGGCCTCTATTTATAGAAGAGGAAGACTTGGATGCTAAGTATTGCTTGAAAATATCCCAACAACTTGGAGGCTAAGTTTGCTTGAAAATATCCCAAAGACTTGGAGGCTAAGTTTGCTTCTCCACCTCCTTGCACATGGCTACGCCACCTGCAGCCAGCTGAGTGGTGCCACATGGCATGGCCGGAGCTAGGTCGGAGGTAAGGCGGTGGTTGATCGGAGCTCCCTGGAGTTCGCCGGAATGTGGCCGGAATCTTACCGGAGCCTTGGTCGGACCTTCTTGGATTTTGGAGGGTGTGTTCTGAATGAAAAAGTCATTCTAAGATGATCTCAAGAAGGATGATAAGCCAAATTCTGTCCGGAACAAGGTCGAAATCCCAAAACGGCCGATATTGCCCTTGTTTGCCTTTACCGGGCTTGGGCCCTTTGCATTGCGTTCTCAGCTTTTGGGCGATGGTTCTAGCATGTTGAAGTGATTCTAAGATGAATGCTCGAGCTAGATTTGCTGGAACACCGCCGGAAAGTGGTCGTGACCAGATTTGAAGTTTTGCTCGGGCACAGGGCGATCGGGCTCGGGCGCTGGTTTTCCTCGGGCCTTGGCTGGCCAGAAATGCTTGGTGTGCATTTTGGGCATAAATCTTCCCTTTTAGGCATGTTTCCTCTTTAGACCCCAAAATCGCCTGTATACACAAAATGGCATTAACAAGCACTTGTTCGTATAACCAAATGTCTTAATTGGTGGGTTTAGTAGTACTTAATGAATCATATAAATATGCTCCATCAAATACCCCCACACTTAATCTTGTTCGTCCCGAACAAGTGTAGTCAATAAGAGGAACGACAACACCCTAAGTCTTAAATATGAATGATAGATGCAAAACTAGACTTCACCTTAGCATGCATAACTTACTTGCTTCCAAACGAAATCATGCTCACATATGAAAGTAACTAGATACTTGTTACCTTTGAGCCGAGATGCAAATCAATTTGGATGATTGGGAGATAGTCCTTTTTAGGCCCTTGAACTGCACTCTCGGATCCGATCTTACTATATGGTTAAGTTACTTACTTCTTCTAGCACGTGATTGATTTGGGCAACTTGGGTTGAGCTCTTTTTCTTTGTTTGTGTGGTTGGACAGCTTTTGTAGTGAGGTTTGGCCTTCGGCCTTTGATTTGACTCTTTGAGTACTTCACTTTTGCTTCAGTTTTGTTTCACCACTTTGGCTGATTTTTTTCTTTTCTTCTTTGAGCTTTGCTCCTTTGATGAGAATTTGCATGTCCATTTTTCTTCACTTTTGGGAGGTCCAATCATCGCCCGAGAGCATATGGAAATACCTCCCTGCTCTTTCTCATCGTAGTCGTTTCGGCACGGGTCAAGTTGAGGGTCGCTCACCTCTTTTCCCGGCTACTCAGACTAGAGATAGGACGGTTTGATTCCCGTCCCGCCTCTTGCATAAACGCTGCATGGAGGAGTCCACTCTTCACCAAGAGGCCCGAAGTGCAGCCTCCACAATTTTCACATAACCGTATAGTAAGGATCCGGTCCCTGAAGTGCTTGTCAAGCCTCTCTAGGGCATTTATTTCAACTCCACATCCTACATTATCTCAGCACACAAGGACAAGTAGAAAGTTAAGTTCGCATGTTTTTACACAATTAAGTTTTCACAAGGAAATGCATGAATCGGGTCTATCTATTTTCACATCATGGAAGTTTGTATTTTCAAAAAATTAATATTAAGGGAAAAGGAAAAGAACAAACATGTAGACTAATATGTGCAAAACTAACTAATATGTGCAAGACTACTCAATCACCCCCACACATTTGAACGAAGCCGTTCCTCTCGGAACGACTTAGTTCAAAACACAAAAAGCTAGTTAACTAAGGAAATGACATAAACATAAAAATTATAACGAGTAAAGAAAATATGCCGGGTTACCTCCCGGCTAGTGTCTTTGTTTAACGTCGTTGGCTCGACGGTACCTCAATTAGGGATCATAAGTTCGGATCCCATGGGTGTGTGAGGTCGAACTTCTTCTCGGCTGCCCTTTTGATTTGCCCAAAGAACACATATGGCAGCGGGCTCAGTTCTGCTCTCCCTTGATCCGGAGGCTTCTTCTTCACATATCCCCGAAAAGGCGAGGATTCTTTGACCATAGCTGCTGGTCCATGGAGTCGTGCCCTTGTGTTTCTCCTTCCGAGCTTCCATTCCTTCGGCCCATGTCTAGGTCGCTTTTTCATGTCTGAATGGTTGGCATCCTTGCGGGTTTGGAAGTTCAGCATTTTGCCGTCAAGTGTAGGCGACGTTAAGCATGCGCCCATGCCAACCCTCTTCTTTGTGGCAGCGGTGATGGGTATTCTTGGAACAAGTGAGTTTTCCGAGCCTCTCTGTTGAGTCATGGTGAGTGGGACCGGGGCTTTCTCGACTAGCCCGTCCGTGAGGACCGGGCCTGTTTTGGGCAGCTCGGGCGCTTCGGCCAGCTCGTCAATGAGGTCCGGGACTTCCTCGGGTGATCCCAGAGCAAGGACCGGGCTTGGATTGATTTGTTCGGCCGCTTCAGTAGTGAGGTCCGGGACTTCTATTGCCTCGTCAAGTAGAGCCGGGACTTCTTTGGGCAGATTGGTGATGAGGACCGGGCATGTCTTGGCTGGTTCTTCTTTGGTCATCCGCGGGTCCTCATCCTCTACCGGCTCCGATGTAGGTTCTTCTTTGATAACCCTTGCCTTGAGCATCTCATTGATCAGATAATCAGTTTCTTTTAGACCCGCCTCTATTTCTGCCCATGCTTTCTCGGATCTGGCTTGACTTTGGTCCATCATGTTGGCCAGCTGCTGGTTGCCAGATGCCATCTCCGTTGTAATGTCCTCGAGTGGCTAAGCCTAATCTTGTCTTGGTCTTGACCTCGCGGCCAAATCATCTATTAAGTTCCAAAGATCATCTATGTCTAAGTTGTTCACCGAGCCTCCTGCTGCATCATTTAGCCAATTCCACTCTTGTGGCATCATCCCATTGAGAAACCTTTGAAGAAGATCGTGGTTGGTGAATCCATAGTGCGGGCAGCTCGTCACAATGGAGTCAAAGTACGCCAAGTACTCGTCCAAAGTTTCGTCCCGGGATTGCTCTATGTTGTTGATCTTCTCGCGGACTTCAAGTTCGAATGGTAGTGGGGAAAACTTATCATTGTTCCAAGGCTCGCATCCGTAGTAGAAAGACTTTGTGAACTGCATGACAGAACTAAAACAAAAGAAAAACAAATAGAACAACTATTCCGAAACACAACTCCCCGGCAACGGCGCCAATTTGACAGCACTGCCTTGTCGCGAGGCAATGTGTACAAAATAAATTTATAAGTACGCTACTCGCGACTTCACTATTGGGTAGTAAAGCGGTAAGTAGGGGTCGAACCCAAGGGAGTCAGTGTGGAATGGTTGTTCTTTAAAAAGAAAGAAAAGGAAATAAAAACATTTGGGTTTTGTGGGTTGTTTTATGAACTGAAAAGTAAATGACTGAATTGAAAGTGCGTAAAGTAAATACTGAAAGTAAGTGCGGAAAATAAAGTGCTGAAATGTAAGTACTGAAAGTAAATGACAGGAAAGTAAACAGTTGATAGTGAGACTGAAAGTAAAGTTACAGGCGGTGTTTTAATTAAAGGAAAGGATTCGGTTTTTAGGGGTCTTGTATCATAATCCGTTCATCATTGACCTCTAATGATCATACTAAGTGTTCAAAAGTGTATCAAGGCCATTTCAAGCACTTGACTTGCCACACTGTCTAGCCCATTTCAAGGCATAGGGCACTTGTTCTAGATAGCCTAATACCCCATTTCAAGGTATATTAGCCTATGTTCAGTCACTTGATCCGTCATTTCCGATCAAACCAAGCGACTTAAAGAGAGGTTGAACTCCACGGAAAAGCTTTGCCATTTCAAGCATCCACTTAACTGTGTATGTTCACGAACTCCATGGAAGAGCTTTGCCATTTCAAGTATCCACTCAACCATGTATGTTCTACCCGAATGTAAAGCACTTAGAACAAGTTTTGAACACAAAGAGGCACTAAGAGAAGGGTCTAAAACATTTTATGATACAAGCACACCCTTAAACCAAATCTAAGCCTTAGCTACTTGTATTCATGTCAAGGAATACAAGTAGCCGTGACTTGAAGAAGGAAAACAAAAGTAACCGAAACAAGGAAGTAAGGAGAACAACATAAAAGTAAAGAACAACAAGGAAAATAAAGGGAACTTAACTTCAAACTTCAAGAGCAAGTAGGGAACCGTGGCTTTGCAAGACAAGTAAGAGAACTCAAGAACAAGTGAAGAAACTCAAGAACAAAAGTGTGTTTTGTATTGAAAGTGAAGAGAAAGAGAGTTAAGCTCTCTTCTCTCTAATGTGGGTACAAGTGACAAGGGAGTAGGATATGGATTACATGAGGCAAGGCCTCTATTTATAGAAGAGGAAGACTTGGATGCTAAGTATTGCTTGAAAATATCCCAAAAACTTGGAGGCTAAGTTTGCTTGAAAATATCCCAAGACTTGGAGGCTAAGTTTGCTTCTCCACCTCCTTGCACATGGCTGCGCCACCTGCAGCCAGCTGAGTGGTGCCACGTGGCATGGCCGGAGCTAGGTCGGAGGTAAGGTGGTGGTTGATCGGAGCTCCCCGGAGTTCGCCGGAATGTGGCCGGAATCTGACCGGAGCCTTGGTGGGACCTTTTTGGATTTTGGAGGGTGTATTCCGAATGAAAAAGTCATTCTAAGATGATCTCAAGAAGGATGCTAAGCCAAATTCTGTCCGGAACAAGGTCGAAATCCCAAAACGGCCGATATTGCCCTTATTTGGCGTTTACCGGGCTTGGGCCCTTTGCATTGCGTTCTCAGCTTTTGGGCGATGGTTCTAGCATGTTGAAGTGATTCTAAGATGAATGCTCGAGCTAGATTTGCTAGAACACCGCCGGAAAGTGGTCGTGACCAGATTTGAAGTTTTGCTCGGGCGCAGGCCGATCGGGCTCGGGCGCTGGTTTTCCTCGGGCCTTGGCTGGCCAGAAATGCTTGGTGTGCATTTTGGGCATAAATCTTCCCTTTTAGGCATGTTTCCTCTTTAGACCCCAAAATCGCCTGTATACACAAAATGGCATTAACAAGCACTTGTTCGTATGACCAAATGTCTTAATTGATGGATTTAGTAGTACTTAATGAATCATATAAATATGCTCCATCACCAATTGAATTCTTTAATTCATTTATTTGAAACACAAGAATGAAGGGCAATTTAGACAATTAGATTATTTACTTTATCTTATTCATCTCATCATCTGCGCCGTATTCTCATCATCTCTCTCATCCGCGCAGCTTCTTCTTCTACCTCGGGCGGATCTTCGGTCATCGGAATCGGAATTCTGTATATATGAGGGTTCAGATTTAGGACGACGACGATCCATCAGCCACTCGGCTCCGACTCCATCAGCCCCTAGCTCCGATTGTGGTTGTGGTGGAAATCGCTCAGTCGTCTCTCGGTATTCAGATCCGAACGGCTTGAGGCGACGCTGGCGATAGCAGGCGGTGCTGAGTCGTCTCTCGCTCAGTCGTCTCTCGGTTTTTTCTTTTTTTTTATGTGAAATTATGGTTGTTAGTTTGTATGATGTTCAGCTGGAATGATCAATGTGGATGTGTTGATATGATTTTAGTAGTTTAATGTCGTAGGGAAGGAATTTGTTAAGGTTTGATTTCTAAATTTTCCGAAGTGAAATTTCAGTATCAGATTTTGAGGATAGTGCGATTAAGAGAATGTGTTGGATTTTGAAGTTGCATTAACTGACTAGTTAGGCTTGAGGCTTGATGAAATTGCGATTTAGGAATAAGAATATTGATTTCCAACTAATGATAACTGTGTTGGATTCAGGAATATTGATTTCCAACTAATGATAACTGTGATGTATAATCGGCGTGGGCAGCTCAAGCAGGTTTGAAACATTATTGATTTCCAACTAATGATAACTGTGATGTACATGATGTTCCTATTATTACGAAGGCTGCAAAGCCACATTATTGATTTGTGGCACGTCATGTTGTTCAGGAATTCAAGCGAGAAACTAGATTCACATCAAAATGCCCAGCAGATGACATTATAAACAAAATTACGAAGGCTGCAAAGTCACTTGGTTTTGATGTACAGACAAAAGAATTACAAGGTAATTTTTTAACTGAAGGATTTGTTTCCATTGTAGATGAAGTAATACAAAAACAGATTATAACTAATAACTCACAAATCTACTCTATATAACGTGGATCAGTGTTTATGCCGCGCTTCAGTTGCTGGGAACAATTGGGCCAAAGGACATTACACTGAGAGAGCGGGGTTGATTGATTCCGTTATGGATGTTGCATGTAAGTGGAGAACTTTGATGCGTTGCAAGGTAGTTTGTACTCCTTGATCTGATGTTGTTCTTTTTTTCATTTGTGTCAAAAAATTTGACTGCCATGTTTGATTTTGATGCGCAAGTATTTGTGACCGCTTATTGAGTAACCACATTTTGGTGGAGTGCATCCATGTTCTTATCCGATTCGGTGTGTTTGTAGCTGATATTAGTCAACCATAAATGATGTTTATTGGAAACATTTTGATTTGTTGCTATTTTTATCCAGTTACCTCGAAAAATATTCTGGCAGAACTTATTCCTGCTACGATAGTGCCATCTCCTGTATTGCTTTCGAGATTCAAGGTTTTCATTTTGTTTTCCTTTACACTTCATAGTTTGTTCATGTACCATACATATTCTTTTATGAAAATGTGGATTGTGGAATTTATATTATTATAACCTTAACATTGCTCAATTTGAAACTGCTGTCTGAGGGCACAATTTCCAGTTTCTCACAAGTTTTTGTGATTGTTAATATGCTTGAGGGTAGGAGAATCACTAGAAGGCCATTGATTTCTTGGTTTGATTTGAATGAATTTTGTGTTTGATTTTGGAATTTCATTTGAATGGTCCATTTTGCTATGCATGTGGGGGGGGGGGGGGGGGGGGGGAACTTGGCCGTGGGCCTTGTGAAATGAAATGCAAGACTGTGTTCGGAGTTTCAATTTTCTGATTTTCAAGTTAAGGCACATCTCATATTTCTTACACATGAATAAGTGTTGGTTGTTTCTCTTCTTTCAGAGAATTGTGTATGCTTATCTGATAAAATTTTCAGATTAGGATATGATTGACATTTGTTGATTTTGTGCAAGTGTAGGTCGACCAACTTGATTTTGTGTCCCGGTGATTATTCAAGAGACAGATTGATGCTCCAAAGAATCAGAAACTCATAAAAGACAATCTGCTTGGACAATCTAAGCCCCTCTTGAGGAGCACCATGTGGAGAAGAAGCTTCAAGTTGAGTTAAAGATCGAGGAACATCATGCGGGCAAATAAGAGCAAGAAGTAGAGAATGGTAGTGAAGAAAAAAAGAGTTTATACAATGACGTATTTTTGGAAGGAAGAAACAGTGCACGTTTTTCCAGCTTTTTTATGACAGGAGCAATGTATTAGCAAAGTGTAAAACAATTTGCTGCTATGTTGTAACTTATTTGTGTCATGTAGTGCAAATGTTGTAAGTTTGTGTTATGTAGTCAAAATTGTAAGTTTTTTTTGTAAAGTGGAACTTGTATATTATTTTTTCGGAAATAAAAAAGGGCAAGTTTAAGGTGTAAATGTCATTAAGGAAATGAGGGGCATCATCATCCAGGAGCATCATCCGAAGGAGCTTCAAGTTGAGTTAAGCCTGCACTCCCTCAACAGCATTATCAGCTCCAAACTGCACTCCCTCAACATCATTATCAGCTCCAGACTGCACTCCCTCAACAGCATTTTCAGTTCCAGACTGCACTCCCTCAACATCATTATCAGCTCCAAACTGCACTCCCTCAACAACATTATCAGCTCCAGACTGCACTCCCTCAACATCATTATCAGCTCCAGACTGCACTCCCTCAACAGCATTTTCAGTTCCAGACTGCACTCCCTCAACATCATTATCAGCTCCAAAATGCACTCCCTCAACAACATTATCAGCTCCAGACTGCACTCCCTCAACGACATTATCAGCTCCAGACTGCACTCCCTCAACATCATTTTCAGTTCCAGACTGCACTCCCTCAAAAACATTATCAGCTCCAGACTGCACTCCCTTATTTTAACATGTTGTTGCGGGAGTGCAGTCTGGAACTGACTTCAACATCATATTCAGTTCCAGACTGCACTCACTTCAATATCATATTTCAGTTCTAGACTGCACTTATTTCAGCATCATATTTGGGTTCCAGACTGCACTTAGTTTAACATTATATTTTAGTTCCAGATTGCAGTTAGTTTAACATTATATTTCAGTTCCAGACTGTACTTACTTCAACATCATATTTGGGTTCCAGACTGCACTTAGTTTAACATTATATTTCAGTTCCAGACTGCACTTAATGCAACATAATATTTAAGTTCCAAACTGCACTCACTTCAACATCATATTTAAGTTCCAGACTGCACTTACTCCAACATCATATTTCACTTCATACTGCATTCATTTCAACATCATATTTCAGTTCCAAACTGCACTTACTCCAACATCATATTTCAGTTCCAGACTGCACTCAATTCAACATCATATTTCAATTCCAGACTGCACCCACGTTAACTTCATATTTCAGTTCCAGACTGCACTCACTTCAACATCATATTTCAGTTCTAGATTGCACTCACTTCAACATCATATTTCAGTTCCAGACTGCACTCACTTCAACATCATATTTTAGTTCCAGACTGCACTCACTTTAGCAGCATATTTCACTTCCATACTGCGCTTACTTCAACATCATATTTCAATTTCAGACTTGCATAAGAAATTTGCAAAATGCAACAACAAATTTTTTACATTTTGTAGTGTATTATACCCATCACCATCTACACTTATGACACATAAGAAAGGATAGTCTGAGACAAACAACAATTTATTTTACATTGTGCGAATGTACCAACACTACACACTGAAATGGAATTGATTTACATACAAATTCGAATGTATGAAAAGATTATGTAGCTAAGTTTTTCATATTCAAATTAGCTATCGCCTCTCCATCGTCATTCTCTAGTTCGTGCTTCTGATTCTCATATGATGCACCTCAGTCTTTTACTCAACTTCAAGCCTCAAGCTTTCCTTCTATTCCATTAACTCTAAAAAGTTCAATCTCAAAGCACTTTTATTATACACCTGAAAACAAAGCACGGACCAAGTAATTTAACATCAGCTCAAATAACTTTGTAAGAGAATGAATTCCGTGTAGCAGTACTAAGCTAATCTGAACATGAATAGAATGCAAATACTACTGTTCTTCAACGAAAACAACAATACATGCATTAGAGGAAATGCACCATTCAGACAACATATAAGAACAGTCGTTAAATATGCAACTCAACCTCAACCCAATCCTCACCATGCACCACAAAAGCTTCAATATAATTCAAATGCTCATTTATGTTCCCTATAGCTGTGACATACATAAATCATGCCTCCTGAAATCTATGGCATTCACAACATCAATAGATAATGATACATTAAATTATCATTGTTGAGATAAAATGCAAGCATGAATTCCTCAGAGAGCACACGCAATCCAGTTCCTCAAAGTATGACCACAAAAATAGGTCTAAGCCTAACTGCAGCTACTGAAGTTCAATACTCAGGTTTAAGGGTACAAACAATACAGGACATTCAGCAAAGATACAACATTCAAATTAATTTCCCTCTTTTAGATTGCACAATCTTTTTCTATATACACTGCCTAAATGCAGTTCAAAGAAAAACATCAAGACATGTTATATTTTTTGCAGTAAATAATGATGGATGAATATGAACACAAACAGACCATGGATGAAAATCACCTTTGGGCTTACTAAGAACTCATGAGGCCGCGAATATAATCAGAGGCAAAACTGTCAAGCACGTCGCAACTCTTAGGCCAACATAAGCATCCTCACCCTCCACCACAAAACTTCAATTTAATTTAATCACTCACTTACGTTCCTTAGCTAGAACATACATATAGCATACCTCTTGAAAGCTATGGCCTTCACAACATCAATAGATAGTGTGATACATTAAATCTGAGACCACTCATAACCAAGTTCCTTAAAGTGTGACCACCCAAGGAGGTCTAAGCTTAGGTACTGCTACTGGAGTTCAAAACTCAGGTTGAAGAAGAAACAAAACATGATATTTAACAAACATACAACACAAACTAATGTCCCTCTTTTCAACCGCCTAATCTTTTTAAATTCAATTCAAAGAAGACAACAACATATTCCATTTTTTTTTGCATTATGCACTCAGTTAGAGGTATTTCACTAGTAAAAGAATTACTCAACAATCCATAGAGATGTGTCAGCCTACATATGCATCCCTGACCAGGAAACAAAAAACTTATTACACTTCACGCCTCACCTCAGACCCACCTTGCACCTCCTCCATATCCCCTGAACCCCAACTGACACTTCCTCCACCCTTTCAATCTCAGCTTACACCTCTAAGAAGCTCCAGATACCACACAATCTGACTTTTGAACACCACCTTTTCCATATGCACACAACATTTTCAAACTGGTATTACAATCCAGAACAAACACACAACAATTTCTAGACAGTCACGTTATTTAAAAAAAAAATCCAAAAATCGACTTCCTCACCTGATCGTCATTTTTTGAAAACCCAAAACTTAGCCGATAGCCAAACCATCAGACAAATCCCAGCGTCCACGTTGCATCCGACCGCAGACAAAAGAATCCCAGCACCGATTCCGCCCAGCCACCACAGTCGCCTCCCTCTCGTAACCCTAATTTTCAGCCATGGATGCGAAGCCCAAACCCCAGCAGCATCTTCCGCCTCACTCAGCAGCATCTTCCGTTCCACTCAGCAACATAAAAACCAAAATCTCAGTTGCACCCTAATTCGACTTGGACACGCGGGCGATGCGTCGTTCTTGCTGGATCTGTATTTCAGCAAAGAGGGATTAACGGATCTGGAGTTGGAGTTGGAGTTGGAGTTGGAGAGAGAGAGAGAGTCAGGCACGTGAAATGTGGGGAGAGAGAGTCTGACAGCCTGGGGGAGAGTTAAAATGATCATGGGACGCAATTGCCCCTCAATGCCAAACATTTGGCTGACTCACCAGCCACATAAGCAGTCACGTGGCTTGATATGGAGCATGGGATGAAACTTGATCAGTGGCTGAAAAGGATGTAACACATAACATTATAAGGGGTTGTAATACTTGAACGCCCCCACATATATATATATATATATGCGCTCAAATGAGAACACCCTCTTAGGCTAAGAACATGAGAATCATTCTCAGCCACTCATTTTGTTGAAATGAGTGGTCCAAAATGCACCAAGTCATCTACTATGCACTTTCTGCTTTTTACTATGCACTTTCTGCTTTTACTATTTGCACTTTTGTCTTTTACCTATAAGACAAAAGTGCAAAATCAATCTACACCCTTAGATCATTTGATCCAAAGGTGCAAAATGGTTCTCATGTTCTTAGCCTAAGAAGAGTTCTCATTTGAGCGCGCACATATATATATATATATATATGAGAAAAGATCACATGAGAAGTTAATGTTACGGTGAGAAATGAGAAGTCTTCAGGACCATTAGATCTAAGATCGTATGACTGTTAATAATCAAAATACTTAACATTTAATTAGTTGCTAAATATGGTTTACTGGCATTTTCGGAATAAATCAGAATTTCTTTTTTTTCTTTTTTCAATCGCGTCATATTCTTCTCTCTCCTCCGCAAAATTAGAATCGAACTCTTCTGTCACCGACGCCGATCGGTTCGATTGGCCTCCACATCTTCCACCACCGCGCCCTTCGTCCGCTGCGATGAAGCGATTGCGAGTTCGATAGAAGAGGAGAGGATCGCTCTCGGACCGGATCCAATTTGAAATCTCTCTATGATCTGATTAATATGTTTCTGGATCTTGTGATTGATTTGAGTTGGTTGAAAATGGATTCGATGCGCAGAAGGCGGAGGTGGCTGCGAGCGAGAAGAACAGAGCGTCCGTTGTGGCGCTCAACGCCGAGATCCGACGAACTAAGGCGCGGTTGATGGAGGAGGTTCCTAAGCTGGAGAGATTGGCTGTCAAGAAGGTTCGTATATCACTTTCAAGTTTGTTTTTACATTTTTGGTCGAATTTGACCTTTACGATTTGAGATTATGGCTTTTGTAAAATTTTGAAGATTGTGAATGTGCATCATGTTCTGGTTTGATTATGGCGAAGTGGTCCTGCTGGCCCCAAGGTACATCAAAGTTTTTATCTTTTATAATTTGTAGATGCAAACATGGGGTGATGTTTATTTATGCAGATGCAGACATGGGTGTTTTCATGTGGTGAACAATGACTACACGCATTGGGAGATGTATGCGATTGGAGGAAGCGCAAACCCGACAATCAATAGTCAAGGAAATCAATTTCTAGCTCCGAATGATGAGTTCACCAAAGAGGTTGGGACAGTTCCTAAACTCAGCTGAGTTTCAGAGTTCATCACATTTTTGTAAAACTGACTGATTTGTTTTACATGTTATCAGGTAACGAAGCATGAGGATGCGCCGTAGAGCGAGTGGAAGCACTGGAACTGGAGGTCATTAACAGGTGGTGCTGGAGTACTTAGCTGCAAAAAGAGCTCACATTGCTGACTTTGGCTGAGGCTCATTAAGGCCATAATCAGCACTGTATCATTGATTACTCTCAAGTTACAGTAGTTGATGATGTGCTGTGAATGTGATTTGATAATGTATACTACTATATATGCTCAAGATGGGCTCTCTCACTCACATGGATTGTTTTTCAAGCTGTTATGAAAATGAAATGACCATGACTCATTTGCCACATTGTGTTTTTAGTTTCAAATAAATTTAGAATCAAATGGAGCTAATGAAATTCAGTGGTTTAGAATTCATATCAATAGTTTCCGCAGGTGTACGCATCTGTACTATTATTTGTATTTATTTCCATATTTATAATTTGTAGAAACAGATTTATCTTTCGTAATAACAGATTTATAATTTGTAGTATCCTGCGTGTTGTGTATTACAAATAATGTATTACAAATAATGTAATACGAATAATGTAATATGTAGCAAATTACCAATAATAGTTTTGAATTCTACAATATTCGTAGCAATCACATACAATATTCATAGCATATTATTCGTAGCTTTCAAATGATAATTCGCGTAGCATCTCAAGTGAGTCGACAAATCTACAAATCTACGAATGTTATATACAAAAGCTACGATTTTTTATGTACAAATCATTATTGTTGGTGTTTTTTCCAATTTCATCACCAAAAAGCTCGGATAGTCTCTTCTTCCATCACTTGGGGATGCTACAAGAGCTATGTCGAGTTTTGTTCGGCGTCTAGTCTTTCAGTTGCTCGCACAACACTATTTGGGTGGATTGGAGTATTTCCACGCGAAGGCAGCATAAACCTCGGTGTTGAAGTTAATCTCGTCACCATTCTCATTTGTGCCAAAACCCCTTGGTTTCCCAAAATAAATTCCTGCCATTGTAAACACTGCTTTAGTATAAAGTAAATGCAATGGATCAAATAAATAACACCCAAGCAGAAGAAAACTAACAAAACCAGACTTCAATGACGCTAGACTAGACTGTTTCCTTTCTGTTGACTTTCTGATTATATTAATATCAAAGTTGTATGCCTGGCTGCTGCCTGCAACCTGTTTTTAACAGTAATTTTTCACAAATGACTAGAATCATTGATCAGCAATAAAATACGTTCTGAAAAATCCAGCTAACCACAACGAAAGGTGTGAAGTGTACAAAATGTCATACTGTTATGAGCCAAAAATTATGTTACAGAATGCTACGAATAATGCTACGAATAATGATATTATGTTGCCACAAATTATGGTTTTCCAAACACTACGAATAATGACACAGAAGGCTACGAATAATGATGCGTAAACACATAGCTACGTAACTAATGACATAGAAGGCTACGAATAATGATCAAAAGTCACTCCATGTATCACAACAGCTACGAATGATGTGTGTCAGGGCATTGACAAGAATGTCTGGTGCCTTACGATGCAGTGAAAGGCGTAGATGCTGATAAAGCATCCAAAAGACTAATAAAGATAAACCATACTACGAATAATGTGTGTTAATTCACTATATGTAAGCTGCAATTCAATACGAAAGATAAAACTGATACTACAAAAGATAAAATTGATACTACGAAAGATAAAACTGTTACTACAAAAGATAAAATTGATAATACGAAAGATAAAACTACGAATAAGTGTGCTAAACTACGAATAAAAAAGGCATCCTACTACGAATAATGTGTGCTACACTACTAACAAAGAAGGAACTCATTTAATACAACAGTACGAAAGACCTATGTTCACTACGAACAATAATCAAAAGTTATAATTCGCATAAGCCATTATCATAAAAAGATGAAATCTTTACAGACGATTTAGTACCTCCGAAGCTCGAATCAGCTTCACAGCTCCAAATAATCTTTACAGAACAATTGCATTTCACCAAATCAAAATCTCAAATAACCAAATAAATCACACAAACATAACCCGTCGTCATCTGTCGTCGTCGATTGATGCGTGAGATGCCGAGTTTGAGTTTCCGAATGTCGTCGAATCTTCGTCGTCGTCCGTCCACGCGGTCTGTCATCCGTCGTCGTCCGTTGTCTTCCGTCGTCCGTCGTTGTCGTTCGCCGAATGATGTCGAGACACGAATTCGAATTCCTAGTGTGAGAGAGAGGGATTAGGTTAGGTTTGACGAAATTTACGGGATTGTGATTTTTTTAATTGATTCCAATCCCGATTATACCCTCAAATCCCTAATTAGTCGATTTAATTCTGATTTATGTACGAATAATAAGGATAATCTTGACCACAGATTACAATAATTACATGGCCAGGATTTGTTCTCATTTCTCATGGTAACTGCACTTCTCACAGGATCCGGACTCATATATATATATATAGGGGCGCTCGGTTGAGGCAGGGGTATAAGAATGAGGCAGTGAGGCACGATCTCGGCCGTCTGTGGAGTTGATCGGACGCACGTGACAAAGCCACGTGGCACAGCCGCAATTGTTGACTTTTCAACAGTTTAGTGGGTTTTACTATTTGGACACGTGTCGCACCAGAAATGCACGGGGGGTTAGATGTGTGGTTGAGATCATGCCTCACGTGCCTCATTTTACTGTTTACATCCTCATTTGAACGCTCATATATATATATATATATATATATGCGCTCAATTGAGGACACCCAAAATGGGGAGAACCTAGGGACGCATTTTGCACCTTTAGATCTAATGATTTAAAGGTGTGGATTGATCCAACTTCTACTTTTTTGTCATTTTGCACTTTTGCCTTTTAGGTAAAGACAAAAGTGCAAAATGACAAACAACTTGCACTTTTTAGATACAGGAGAATTGTTGTGTCCTTTGATTTAATGGCTTGAATTTGTCCCTAGGTTCTCCCAAAATGGGATGTCCTCAATTGAGCACTTATATATATAACGATTCAGGTACAAAGTACAAAGTAATCATAATGGTAGATTTAATTAAAATAATGGCTGAAATTAACCATCCATTTTTAATGGATGTTATGTCTCCGTTAACTTTGAAATATAGTGAGGGGGTATCTAGGACATTAAGTAGATTAATTTTATTTTTATATCAGTTGTAACTGAACGAGATAATCTCACCAAATCAAATCTCTCACTTCCGGAGCACAATATCGAGCAACAGGGCGATTTCGAGTACTCTCGCTGTTCGATTTTGAGAACTAAGGTGGCCGATTGCTGTAGAGTTAACGGATGGATAAATGAAATTCGATTTATTCGCCAGGTATGATGCCTTAGTTTAAAATAGTGTTCAGTTTTAGGTCTTTTGCTATATCGATGATGTCGTTGGTATTTGGGTTACTAAGGCGGCTGAGAATGGGTTTGTTGATTTGGACACATTGGTGAAATTCGTTTGATATAACTTGTGACATGGTTTGTATTTTTTAGAAAAAGTTTCTAGTAATATAGTTGATGGGTATTGTTAGGACTAATTTACATCTTACAGCAATTAATTGTATATACATAAACTATAAGGACAATACTGTAAATAGCAATTCTGTATACCTGTATATATGCACAGCAATGAGAATCAATACATCAGTGGCTGTAACAAACTTTCAGAAAAACATTCTTTCTGCCCTTTGTCAGTTTCCTCTACGCCTCCATTGATCATCATGTGCTCCTCCATTGGAGCTCAGCTCCTTGAGCTTCTTCATGGTATCAAGAGCAGCGTCTAGACGATCAAAGGCTTCTCTCAGCTTCCTGCAACCTCGCCCAGTCTTCATACCCATCTTTTTCCTTCTTTTTCTCCCCTTCTCTGTGTTGTTGCTTCCTAGTTGGAATCCATGGCTACCACTGAGAGTTCTGATGCGACGACTGATAATACACCAGTGCTGCCAACTCGAGTCACTCATGCTCATGGATCTAACCTCTTCAACCCAGCAGATGATCCACTCTTTGTCAGCAACAATGAGAACGTAGGCGTCTCCCTCGTTTCTCAAAAACTCATGGGTGCTGATAACTACATCCCATGGAGCAAGTCCATGGCTCGAGCTCTTGGCATCAAGGCGAAGCTCGGCTTCGTACAAGGCTTATTCCCCAGACCCACTGATGATCCCTTTGCACTTGCTAGATGGGAGCGTTGCAACAATGTCACCCTCTCTTGGATTGTGAATTCCGTTTCTGAAGAGATCAGCGCCTCCCTGGTTCACTCCACCAGTGATAAGTCGTAATTGTACGACTATTTTATATGTTAAAACCCCGTCTCTTAGTGTTGCCTGTATATTATTTCACTACCTGTGTGTAGTTTTCATTCTCAGGTACATTCGGAGACCATAGAAGGAATACCGGCTAAAGGGAGCCTATTGGAAGATGTTTGGCGCGGAAAGAAATGAAGTCCGTAGTGCTGAAATTTGAGTCAGTGCAGCACACTTACGTCTGAAGAATTAAAGCACTTACGTCTAAAGAATTACGGTAATTATAGAGACCTCCGCGGGTGATTAAATCAAGAGACGTAAGTAGGGAAAGCTGGCAAACAAATTTCTTAAATTCTGATTTGTTTTCTCAGGAAGAAACATACTGAAAACGAGGAGCCTCATTAGGGAAGGGAGAAGAGAATTCAAGGAGTTGGAATTGAGAGGTTAAATATAAAAAGAAAAGGAAAAGTTCAGATTGTTTTTGGTTGGCCGTGTGAATTGGGGGGTGTGGGTGACACACGCTTCTTCTTTTGGTTCCCTTTTGGCCATTGGCTTTGGTCCGTATAGAGTTTGGAGAAAAGAGAAGACAGCAATTTGTCTTTTGGTTTGGTCGTGAGTTCTAATTGAGAAAAGAAAAGTGACAATTGTTTTCTTTAGATCTTTTGTCTTGTCCGTGGATTTGCTGGTGTGAATTTTGGGAGGATTTTCCCTTCTTTTGGCCGTGAGTTGATATTGTTTTGGTTTGTGACACACGCTGGGATTTTAGAAGTCAACTTTGGCAGTGACAAAAAGCTGCGAATTGAAGGGAGCTTGGAAGAGAATTCAACAACAGTATTTTTTCTATTTCATTTCACTCAATTACTTTATGATGAATTGCATTTCGATGAGTAGCTAAACTCATTTGTGTAGGCTAGAACTTGAAATTGTGATGTATTGACTTGAGACTATTATTGAACTTCTATGTTTTGCATCATATTACTATGCATTGTTTATGGAATCGATATGTTAGCATGAGTGGAACCCTAGCGGGGGAGCTAATGTTTGTGTGTTAATTTCAATTATCAAAGTTTACTAGCAACCTAGCGGGGATAGTAAACTAGGATACGAGTAATATACCACTAGGATTGACACCCTAGGACAACTTGTAGTGCAACCTAGCGGGGAGCTATAAGTTGTAAAACATTAGAAATCAAAACGGTTGGGTTAATGATTTAATCTTGCATCACAATCGAAAGTTCTAGCTTGCACTTCTCTTGATATTTGATTTACGAATTTGTGTGACGATTGATCTCTTGACAACGGATCATTGTTGCATGCTTTTATTTTTACTTGTTACTTGTTCCAAAACCCCCATTGTTACTCTAATACTTAGTGAACAGATTCTCAAACCGATCTCTGTGGATTCGACCCGACTTACCACTTGCTAGTCGGAATTATAAATGTTTTTGTACAGGTACAACGACGCCTGTCAACCAGCTGTATCCAAACCTGGATAGATCTGTAGGATCAGTTTGGAGGTGATAATGCAATGAGGGAGTACTCTATCTCGAATGATATAAGCTTACTTATGCAAGGTGATATGCTTGTTTCTACTTATTATGGTAAACTAATCCAACTGTGGGGTGATGAAGATTCTTATACAAATGATAACCTATGTACACTTGGTGAGAACTGCAAGTCTACCAAATGTATGTATGCAAAGAAGATGAAAGACAGACTTCAAAAATTTCTCATGGGGCTCAATGACATACACAGCCAGGTCAGAACTCAGATACTTATTACTAGACCTCAACCTAGTTTGAAAGAGGCATATTCTCTTGTTATTAAAGATGAAGCACAAAAACGTCTAACACAACCTATTGTTATGGAAGCATCTGCCCTATATAGTTCATATAATGCTCAGAATGACAAGCCACGTAACCAAACATATGATCGGCAAATAACGAACAATGACAAGCACAATGGAACCACAAAACCCTATGCTACTTCTGGCACTACCAGTGGTTCTAATATAAGGAACAGAAGGCAGTTGTTCTGCACAAACTGTCAGTTGCAAGGATGATGTTCCCTTGAGTGGCATGTATTTGGCAAAACGTCTTTAGACAGTTGAAGCAGGAGTTCAGGGGGAGTTCGAACACATCCTGGCACTCATGAACAGCGTGGAGTAGACGCAAGGATGTTTTCCGAAAGGTTCTAAAGATCGAAGATCTTTTCAAACTGAAGTCGGCCAGTGAAGTTTTCAAACTTCTGATATTCAAACGAATATCTTTGCAAGTATTTTGAAGAAGGATGGCTGACTTGTCGTGGAAGAATTATCAAGATCTTCCCAAAGATTGGTTAAAGATATACATCGAATATTTAGGAATATTTCCTAAATATTTGATGAGGATATCTGGAGCAGATTTGGAGTTCGCCCATGCATATAAATAAGAAGCTAGGGCGTCCATAATCTGCATTGCTTTCAGAGAGATAATATACACGAGTACACATTACCGATTGGAGAAGGAGAAAGCGACAGCCGACTGTTCTTTCCCCACTGGAAAAACATCGGCGCTGACAGAACCTGTTCAGTGTGCTGTTCAGGCTGTCTGAGACTGATCTTACTTCTGCACACACAAGACGCAACTACTGGCTTTCGAGAGAAAGCAACCGAGCTTCGAAGAAGATCGAGCACGTTCAGACAACAGGTTCGGGCGAAGGGGATCAAGGTAAACTGCGGTGAACCGAGATTACAAATCTGAGAGACGGAGTAGTAGAGGCTAGGCAATTACAAACGAGGAGTTGCGTAAGCGTAAGTCCACTTGTAGCCCTATACTCGTAATAAAGATTTGTGTCCCTTTAGGGTGTGGGAAACACCCCAGAGTAGGCGTAGCCAAACTGGGTATCATATTGTGTGTGCTCCTATTCTGTTTTATTTGTGGTACTGTTAGCAACAGTGTTCAACAATTGTCTGAACACGACCTAGTAGAGTAGCTTGAACATACAATAGTATTTCAATTGGTATCAGAGAAAACACTCGACACACTGAGTGGGATCCTAGCACTGTTCAAGATGACTCTGAAGGAAGGACAAAGCACCACCAGAGCCCTGCTGCTTGAAGGATCAAACTATGCTACCTGGAAGCCCAAGATGAAATCTTTTCTAAAATCTTTCGATGAAAGGGCTTGGAAGGTAGTCTTGACTGGATGGACTGAACCCACAATGGAAAATCTCACTAGAGAAGCTGTTCCGAAACCAGAAGCTCTATGGACTGAGGCGGATGACAAAGCATCTATGGGAAACTCTAAGGCCATGAATGCAATCTTCTCCGGAGTAGATGAAAACGTGATGAACCTGATCATTAACTATGAAGTGGCTAAGGAGGCCTGGGATATTCTTCAAACGGCTTATGAGGGCACGGACAAAGTTCGGAATTCGAGAATGCAGATTGTAACAACAAAGTTCGTGGAGATGAAGATGAAGGATAGTGAAACCATTCCTGAGTTCAACGATAGAGTTCTGGATCTGTCCAACGAGGGTGCTGCACTGGGGAAACCTATTGATGAAGAAAGAATGGCAAGTAAAGTCTTAAGATCGCTCCCTCCGAGATTTGCCATGAAGGTCACTGCCATTGAGGAGATGCATGACATATCCAAGCTGAAACTGGATGAGTTGATGGGCTCTCTCAGAACTTACGAGATGAACCACGAAGTCCAACCCAGAGATGTGAAGGGAATTGCCCTAAAAGCAGAAGTGCCCGAAGACATACCGGAATCTGCCTGCACCACTGAGCAACTGGCTATGATGGCTCAGAATTTCGGCAGGATGGTGCGGAAGATCAATAGACGTGGTCCAGAACATGGCCAGTCATCCTCCAATAACTTTCAAAAATGGAAAACCGACAAGTCAAGGACCGGTGATATGAGGCAAGATTCTTCTGAAAAGGGGAAAGAGATTCAGTGCCATGAATGCAGGGGTTTCGGTCACATCCAAGCACAATGCGCAAATACCCTCATGAAGAAGAAGGCAATGGTAGCCAGCTTCAGCGACAGTGAGTCAGATGAGGAAAAAGAATGAAGTGAAATCACCAACTTTGTGGCATTCGTCGCAACCCTAGGAGAATGTAGCAAAACCAGTGAAGACATGTCCTCTCAGTTGGAACACCCAGTTGACTATTCCTCAAACAGTGATGATGAAGAACTCACACAGGAAACTCTAGCTGAAACTTACAAAGAGCTGTATGAGAAGTGGCTGCTATTGATCAAGGCCAATAAAAAGCTGAATGACACAGTTACAAACTTGACCACAGAGAAGGATAAAATATAACAGGAGGTCGAGATTCTGGTCACACAGAAGGTGGAACTCCAAGGTAAGGTTGATTTGCTGAATACTCATTTGACCAAAATAAAAATAGGAAATATTGTGTCTGCTAGCTTAGAAAACGGAACTCCTGGGTACAGTCTCTTCGCTGAAAGTTGACATGGATAAAGATCATGAAAATCATCCTGTAGGCATGGCAGGTCTGAGGAAAACGATTACTGATCTGAAAAGCAAGGAGGTGTTCCTTCTGAAGAAAGTGGAGTCCCTGGAGCTTCAGCTGGAATCGGAGAAGATGGACCGCTCAACCGCTGAGAAGGAGCTCAATCGGCTCAAACAGTCGGTAAGGATGTTAAACTCTTGCTCAAAAAATTTGAATGAGATTCTCAAGGCTCAGAGGATGGAATCTGGACATCGAGGGATGGGATACACAGAAGAAGGCAGCTCAAAAGGAACTACCTTTGTTAAAACGAAACCAATGGCTGAACAGCACCCATAACAGAAGGTGAGACAGCACCATAGACAGAAAGTGGATCTGTCCCAAGGAAAAACCACAAGTGGTCAGAGAAGAACTCGCAAAGATCACTTCAGCTCGCCTTTAAATCAGAGGAAAGATTCCCGCACATGCTGGTACTGCTACCAGATTGGACACATCAGACCGAGGTGTCACTTGTTTCTTGCTGAACAAAGAGCCATGGGACACAAGAATAAACCTCGAATGCGACAAGTCTGGGTTCCAAAGGTAGGCAAGACCGTATGTATGGCTGCGTTCAGTGTATCATGCCACATAGAGAAAGATCATTGGTACTTCGATAGTGGATGCTCCGCTCATATGACAGGTAATCCTAAACTTCTTACACGCATTCGACCTATTACAAACAGACAGTTTGTCACTTTCAGAGATGGAGGAAAGGGTCAGGTGATCGGCTGTGGGACATTGAAGGTTCCGGATCTCCCTGATCTCAAGGATACTCTTATTGTTGAAGGACTGACAATGAATCTTATCAGTATTAGTCAGCTATGTGGTGATGGACATCATGTCAGTTTCACCCGCGACTCATGTCACGTGTGGAATAAGGAAGGAGGCACCCTGATGAGAGGCTATCGGGCAACCAATAATGGTTACCTCCTAAACTCTGCTGGAACAGTTGCTACACTAGGTAGGTTTACAAGTCAAGCGGGTGAAATGACACTGTGGCACAGACACCTGGGTCAGTTGAATCTCAAGACCATGATGAAGATCTACTCAGCTGGACCTGCCCAAGGAACGCTCCATACGAAAGGCGACGTAGATTTGATATGTGAAGAATGCCAGATAGGGTCACAGACAAAGGCCTTGCACCCCATCACCTCGCAGATCAGTACTAGCAGACCATTGGAACTGATCCATATGGGTCGATGCAGGTTGAGAGCTACGGGGGGCAGAAATACATTCTAGTATGTGTGGACGATTTCCTCAGATTTACCTGGACTCGACTTCTCCAAATGCACGACCTCAAGCAGGCACCCCAAGTATGGGCTAAGCATCCCACCGTGTTTCTCGTCGACCATGGATGTGTGCGAGGGGGTGTGGATAAGACCCTGTTGGTTAGTATCGCACAAATTTATGTTGACGATTTAGTGGTTGGATCGAACACCCAGAAGCTGGTGAAACAGTTCGTGGAACAGATGCAGAAAGAGTTCAAGATGTGCTTGGTTGGAGAATTGGTTGGAGAGATGAACTACTTGCTTGGACTCCAGGTGATACAGAAGGATGCTGCACAATTTGAAACACTCAGACCCTCTTTGGGTCTATGTGTTATCAATAGCTAAGTGTTCCAGAATGTGGTCAGTCACAGAGGAAACTCCAGCAAAACAGTTGGACTGATCGCTCTTGCAAGAGAGCTGGAACAGAAGGTGAATATTTTGATGATAAATATTTTTTTAAATATCTTAAAGACTTTTTCGAGCAGTTGCGGAAAGAGAGGATATTCTCGAGGACATTTTTGGGAAGTTGAAACGACCAACCTTGATTGGAAAATCAAATCAATTTCGTCTGCAGCCCTTCTCTCCCTCTTCCTAAACCCTAGAACGGCAGCCCTTTTGTGAACTCTCTCAATCTTTCATCTGTTCGACAACGATGGTGAACACCAGAAAATCCTCAAAATCCGGTGTCAAGTCCTTTGAGAAGAAGAAGGAGAGCATGCACTCCTCCAAGGCTATGGTGGCAAAGCCCAAAATTCCAAAATTGAAGGTGCCGAAGGAGAAAAAGGCATCGCCTTTACATGCCGAAACAACATACTTGCCTGCTGTCAAGATAACCGATGGAGAAGCGGTTCCAGCGAACCCTAAAACCGGAGCGGAGAAGAAGAAAGGACCAAAACCTGCTACAAAGCAGAAGATGGTGCCCTCGCTAACCACGGAGGATACTTCTAAACCAATCGATGCTGGTTCGACATCAACAAGTCGCATTCCTCCACCGGCTGTGCCCCAAGTTGAGGTAATCACTAACCCTAAAGTTCCGGTTGTTATGTCTGTGCCTAAGAAAGATGCGGTTGTTGGAAATAAGGAGGTTGAAAAGGGAGTAAAAATAGTGGATGATGAGATTGGTGAAGCCAGTAGGGCTGGTGTTAGTGAAGATGCTGTCAGATTAGTGAAAGAAAGAGAACCTAGCAAGCCTGTATCTAAGGTTGCTGGTGGTTCAGGAGTATGGAGGGAGAAAATTCATGCATCCGGATATGTGCATCCGTCAGGAGTTTGAAGGAAAAGGGGGACACGTCGAGTAGCGTCTCCAAGACAGTATCTTGCTAAGATCAGTTCAATAAGGGGACGGCTTATTGCAATGTCAGACTCAGAGACTGAACAGCTTCTTGGATCCTCAAGCAAAAGGAAAATGGCTATCAATGAAGGATCTGAAGATGGGTCACTAGAAAAACAAAAGGGTTCAGGTAGAGAGGAGCTTGAAAAACAACCTGATGCTGTGGCTGGAAAATTTGATTCCTCCGAGAAGGATGAAGATCTGGACAGTGTTTACAAGGATATTGATGAAGTTGTTAGAGATTTGCAAAAGGAGGCTTCTATTCCTGTGGCACCAAGACCAGACCAGTCTTCAGAAGTACAGGGTGTCGGGGTTGAAGATACAGGACATGTTAACAATTCATCAGCTGCAAAGGAGGCAAGTGTACCAGTGGATGTTCCATCCGGGAGTCAGCAGGGGGTTGAATCTGTTGTTCCCCAAGATCCCTCTGCCCCTGAGGGAGTTTCAGTAGAGGAGGCAAGTGAAGCTCCAGTGGTTGTGGAAGGAGGACTACATGATGATCATATGGAGGACGCCACTGTGGAAAAAGAGCACCCGACCATTCCTGATGCCGTGATAGAGGATGCTGCTCAGACAGTCCCCAAGGCAGTCACCTTATCAGATGATGATCAAGATTCTGTCCCTCTCGCTAAACTCAAGAAGACAAAGAAAAGACAAAGGTTTCAGTTGTCAGCCCTGTCAGAAAGGACTCAGCTTGGAATGCAGAGGGGAGAAAGGATGCAGGGGGAGTCGATGCTTCTAAAAAGAGAAAACGTGGAGTCCCTTCAACTGTTGCAGAAGATCTCCTAGCAGGCATCATGAAGAAAGACGTCTGGTTTGTTAACAAGGATGCTGCGAAGAAGTGGAAATCTGTCCAGAAAAGAAAGATAATTCCAGAGAGAATTTTGGATGAGACGCGATACAAAGGGAAGGAAGTAGTAGATGTGCTGAAGCAAACTGACTTGTTCTGGACACTGGCCAGGAGCAAACCATTTAATGATTAGCTGGTCAGAGAGGCGATTGCTGACCTCCCTCCGCAGTTTGGTGTGGTCGGAGACAAAGACTTTGGAGTGGTCTACGTGCGAGGAAGAAGGATCGAAATTGATCCTGATCTGATCAACATCTACTTCTCAATGGATGGTCCAGCAGTAGATATGGAGGAGCCAGACTATGACAAAATTGCAGACACCATTACTGCCGGCTCAGTCCGTTGGTGGCCGGAGACTACTCTCCTTACGGCAGACCTGACGACCTTCTACTCCATGCTATTTTTCATTACGGTGTGCAACTGGAAGCCCTCCTCTCACCGCTCTTCAGTTAGCTGAGCAGTGGCACAGTTAATATATCAGATTGGGAACAAGATGCAGTTCAATCTGGGCCGAATCATGTTCAAACAGATTGCTGAACATGAAACCTCAAGCTGCTTTCTTCACCAGATATACTTCCCATCTCTGATATATGAGTTGACCATCTATCAGACTCCAGAATTGAAGACCCCAAATGACCACCTTTCGAAGACCCCACAAAGCTTCATGGTGGATCATAAGCTGTTCAAAGGACGTCATGTGAATGATCTTAAAGAACCGGGTCAGAAAAGGAAGGACTTTCCAGAGTCATCGAAAGGAGGCGGAGCTAGAATGGGTCGTGATGAGAGGAACAAGTTGATCAAGGAACTGGATGCCATCATCGTTGCTGCTGCGGTGCTTCGCAAGAGCATCAACAAGCTGGCTCGTGTACTCCGCTACCCGAGTGATAATGAGGAAGATGATGCAGATACTGATGGTGGTTCTAGTGAAGGATCGTCTGATTAAAGGTCCTTGAATTCAAACTCTCTGAACTATGTTTTGATTAAACTTTGGTACTATTTGGTGCTTGTTCTGGCACTTTTCATTTGACTATTCGAACTAGATTGGACCCCTTGCCAGTTTGTGGCAAAATGGGGAGTATTTTGAGGTGACCTATTTTTGTTCCCTCAAGTATGTCTAAAGTCTAGATAGTTAGATAGATCTAGTCATCTGGTAGATTTGGTTTTGCCAAAATGCCAAGGGGGAGATTGATGTTCCCTTGAGTGGCATGTATTTGGCAAAACGTCTTTAGACAGTTCGAGCAGGAGTTCAGGGGGAGTTCGAACACATCCTGGCACTCATGAACAGCGTGGAGCAGACTCAAGGATGTTTTCCGGAAGGTTCTAAAGATCGAAGACCTTTTCGAACTGAAGTCGGCCAGCGAAGTTTTCGAACTTCTGATATTCAAACGAATATCTTCTCAAGTATTTTGAAGACGGATGACTGACTTGTCGTGGAAGAATTATCAAGATCTTCCCAAAGAATTGTTAAAGATATACATCGAATATTTAGGAATATTTCCTAAATATTTGATGAGGATATCTGGAGCAGATTTGGAGTTCGCCCATGCATATAAATAAGAAGCTAGGGCGTCCATAATCTGCATCGCTTTCAGAGAGATAATATACACGAGTACACATTACCGATTGGAGAAGGAGAAAGCGACGGCCGACTATTCTTTCCCCACTGGAAAAACATCGGTGCTGACAGAACCTGTTCAGTGTGCTGTTCAGGCTGTCTAAGACTGATCTTACTGCTACACACACCAGACGCAACTGCTGGCTTTCGAGAGAAAGCAACCGAGCTTCGGAGAAGATCGAGCACGTTCGGACAATAGGTTCGGGTGAAGGGGATCAAGGTGAACTGCGGTGAACCAAGATTACAAATTTGAGAGACGGAGTAGTAGAGGCTAGGCAATTACAAACGAGGAGTTGTGTAAGCGTAAGTCCACTTGTAGCCCTATACTCGTAATAAAGATTTGTGTCCCTTTAGGGTGTGGGAAACCCCCCCCCCCCCCAGAGTAGGCGTAGCCGAACTGGGTATCATATTGTGTGTGCTCTTGTTCTGTTTATTTGCGATACTGTTAGCAACAGTGTTCAACAATTGTCTGAACATGACCTAGTAGAGTAGCTTGAATAGACAATAGTATTTCAAAGGACATCTAAAGGAGGCATGCTACAAGCTGGTGGGTTATCCACCAGGGCACAAACTATATAGAGGAGACAATTCAACCAATCATAGAGGACAAAAACATTTTTCTAACAATGTTACCTCTATTCCACATTCCACAGATGCTACTAACAATTCAAGGGCAGATAAAATAGTACCTGCGGGCTTTGATTCTTCAGCAGCTTCTCAGCTCAATCATGTTCAGGACCAACTGGCCAAACTACTTACCCTGTTCAACCAAAAGGAAACAAAGGACTCGAATCAGTTCCACATAGTAGGTATCTCATGTTTTACTACAACAAAACTTGCGCATAATACCTGTATATTAGACAGTGGTGCCACCGACCATGTTACACCTCATATGCATCTTCTATATGATGTTAAATTGCTGAAGATACCCTATGAAGTTCTTATGCCTAATGGTAGTAAGCCTTTTGTTACTCATACTGGGAGTTGTGACGTCAATCCCCAACTTACTATCCATGAAGTTATTCTTGTTCTTGATTTCCAATTCAACCTCTTTTTTATAGCGAAGTTGATTAGTCAATCTCACTATACTGTACATTTTCTTGACACTAAATGCTATATCCAGGACCCAGTCAAGCTAAATGTTCTGGGGACTGGTGATCTCATTGGAGGCTTATATCAAATAAGGTGTCCAGCTAATATCCTTAGCCTTGCAGCAGCTGTGAATCACAAGGGCACTCTCCAACTATGGCACTAAAGGCTTGGCCACACCTCTATTAGCAATCTATCTGCCATTATCAGAAGATATCTATCCTCTACTACTTGTAATAAGTCTGATTTTTGTTGTGACATTTGTCCTAAGGCAAAACAGACAAGACTACATTTCCCTATCAGCAATACCCATTCCACTCAAAGTTTTGAGCTTATTCATGCAGACATTTGGGGCCCTTTTCGTGTCCCTATTTCTATTGGGGTTAAATACTTCCTCACACTAGTTGATGATTTTTCAAGAATCACATGAACATTTCTAATGCAAGCTAAACATGTTACTGCTACCTTACCACAACAGTTCTTCAAAATGGTATCTACTCAATTTGGCAGCAAATTAAATTCCTCTGAACAGATAATGGGACTAAATTTTTCAGTAAAGATCTATCCTTATGCATGGAAAATGAAGGTTGTATACATCATTCATCTTGCACTTACACACCACAACAAAATGGTGTTGTTGAACGTAAACACAGACACCTACTCAGTGTTGCTAGAGCTTTAAAATTTTAGGGCTCATTACCTGATTTCTTCTGGGGAGACTGTGTTCTCACAGCAACCTATCTGATCAACAGACTGCCTTCAGGATTGCTGGAGGGCAAAACTCCTTACCAGGTTCTCTTTGACTCAGTTCCATCCTATGATCATCTGCGTGTCTTTGGTTGCCTGTGTTATACAACAACTATCAGCTCTGGAAGAAGAAAATTTGACAGTAGAGCTGATGCTTGTGTATTTGTGGGATATCCACATGGACAAAAAGAATACAAATTATTCAATCTCAAGACACATGCATACTTGGTTAGTAGGGATGTTATTTTTCATGAAAATAGATTCCCATTCACTGAAAAGTTTGAGAACTTACTAGCATTGGCAGCTATTCCCCTGCCTCACTGCACCACCTCAGACCCTCCATTTGATCAAACTACTATCTCAGCTCCAGTACATATACCTGAGACAACATTATTAGAAGATGATCAGCCTCTCACAAACAGTGATATTACTATTGAATCAATACCTCCCAGTAATGAAAGTTCACACGAGAATACACAATCCTTAAACCCAGGTATCAGTGACAATTCTGCTAATCTTTGAAGATCTACCAGGTTACCTAAGCCCTCTGTCCTTCTCAAAGACTATGTTTGCAGTACCTTTACAACAAAATATCCCATCTCTAACTATGTCCAATATTCTAAATGCTCTACCATTCACCAGAAATATGTGCTTCAAAAATCAGCCATTGTTGAGCCTACGTCCTACACTCAAGCTTCGAAAGATCCCAAGTGGATTACTGCTATGGAAACAGAACTTAAGGCATTACAAACCAATAATACTTGGGAAGTTCTTCCTCTTCCTCCTGGCAAAAATGCAATTAGTTCAAAATGGGTTTTTAGAGTAAAAAGGCACTCAGATGGAACTATTGAACGCTACAAGGCACGGTTAGTAGCAAGGGGATTCTCTCAAGAGGAGAGACTTGATTACAATGAAACTTTTGCTCCAGTGGTTAAAATGACCACTGTCCGCACTGTTATTGCCCTAGCATCTTCTAAAAACTGGCTGTTATTTCAACTAGATGTTGATAATGCTTTCTTACATGGTGCAGTAGATGAAGAGGTGTATATGTCTTTTCCTCCTGGCTTCTACAAACAAGAAAAGCAGTTGGGTATGGTCCGCAAACTAAATAAAAGTCTATATGGCCTCAAACAAGCCCCTAGACAATGGTTCAACAGACTCAGTGATGCTCTCTTAGCCTATGGCTTTCAACAAAGCTCAAATGATCACTCTTTATTCACCTACAATCACAATGGTGATTTTCTAATTCTACTTGTCTATGTTGACGATGTGGTGATCACTGGCACTTCCACACCTCTTATTAATTCAGTCAAAGCCATTATTCACTCTGAATTCAAGATAAAAGACTTAGGCCAGCTTAAGTATTTTCTGGGAATAGAAGTGGCTAGGTCTTCATCAGGCATATTCATTAATCAACGCAAATATGTACTGGATATTCTATCAGAGGTTGGTCTCTTAGCGTGCAAGCCTAGCACTACTCCTATGGACACCAAACAAAAACTGGCCCTATCTACTGCTGATAAACTTCCTGATCCTACAGAATACAAGAAAATTGTAGGCAAATTGGTTTACCTCCATGTCACACGACCGGACATAGCCTTTGTTGTTCATATCCTTAGCCAATTCTTGGCTGCTCCCACTACTGAGCATCTTCAAGCGGCCACCAGAGTTCTTCGCTTTCTCAAAACTACTCCAGCGCAAGGCTTTTTTATCCGGCAGGTGCCCCTCCTTGTCTTGAAGCCTTCTGTGACGCGGACTGGGCCTCCTGTCCTATCTTCAGATGCTCTACGACTGGATACTGCATAAAGCTTGGTCCTTGCATCATCTCATGGCGCACCAAGAAGCAATCAACTGTTTCCAGGTCCTCCGCCGAGTCTGAATATCGCGCGATGGCACAGACTTGTTGCAAATTGGTCTGGATTGTTGCCCTACTTCGCGACTTTCACATAATCATTGCACATCCCATCAATTTATACTGCGACAACAACGCGGCCAATCACATCACCCGCAATCCAATCTTCCACGAGCGGACGAAGCATATCGAGTTAGACTGTCATCTCATTCGTCAACACTTCGCCTCTGACTTCATCAACCCGCACCCTATTAATTCGACTTCTCAACTGGCTGATCTATTTACAAAGGCTCTACCAGCAGACGCCCTCCACCGATTCGCAGTCAAGCTCGGGGTATCGAACTTCCTCCACCGCCAAGCTTGAGGGGGGGTGTTAGGACTAATTTACATCTTACAGCAATTAATTGTATATACATAAACTATAAGGACAATATTGTAAGTAGCAATTCTGTATACCTGTATATATGCACAGCAATGAGAATCAATACAGCAGTGGCTGTAACAAACTTTCAGAAAAACATTCTTTCTGCCCTTTGTCCTTTTCCTCTACGCCTCCATTGATCATCATGTGCTCCTCCATTGGAGCTCAGCTCCTTGAGCTTCTTCAGGTATGTTTCTGGGTAAATTGTTGATGGTTTGTTTATGATTTACATAATTTTGTGAACTCATTGATCCAAATGCCAATCTGCAGAACCTGTAGTTCTTATAATGTGAACTCAAATAGCTATTATTGAACCCAGTGGTCCAAATGTGAACTCAGTGGTTGATGTTCTTGCTGAGTGTATTGAATAAGTTTTTTGAAAAAATGATGACTACGATCACTACATTGTACTCAGTGGTCCAAAAATGATGACTACGATTCCAGCTTGTCGATTCCTGCAACTTGTTCCTTATCAACGATGACTTTTTGACGATAGAATTGGAAAATCGCGATCAATTTCTCCCTCAGGTATGTTTTCGAACATGTACGATGGTGGCCTAGCTTATAGAAACTGTTTTTTCTTTAGTTTTTGTTCGAAATCTAGTCTGTTTTGGTAGTACAGAGTTAGATTGGTTTGATTTCATATTGCATTTTGGTTTTTCGAATTCTAAAGCTTTTTGGATTGGGTACAGTTCCACTTATAATCCGGTTGTTTTTTACTAAATTTCTTCTTGTAACAATGCGAATGGTGGGGCGGGTTGATCGAAGTGTTTAAGAGTGCAGATGGATGTTGATATTTCGTGAACGCAGTTCTTGACTAGTGAATTTTATTCGTGCTCTGTGAACTCTGGGAAATACATATACAATTGATTGATGATATTATGTGAACGCAGGTGTTGAGTTGTGGATCTTCTTCCCACCTTTGTCGGGGCTGCTTCCTCCAACAACCAGTCTTTGGAGTGGAAAGGTGCTTGTTTTTACAAAAACACCGCTCGGATGGAGTTTCATAATAAGACCGATAGCCAGTTTGGAGGAGGCACTCTCCACATCAAGGTTTTTCCTTTCTTCCTCAACCACCATATCCCTCTACCGAGGGTAATTTTTAAGGCCTTTTAACATGTTTGTAGGGTGAAGTTCACTACACCATTTTACATCCTACGCGACACAATTTGAATTCTGTCGCAAAAGATTTGTTGCATAACACAGTTTATACGAATACACTTTGATGTGTTGGTCGCAATACCACATATATGCGACTTAATTTTAAGCGACGCGAAACATGTTGTCACATAAAGATGATTACGCGACTTTATTTTAAGCGACACAAAATGTATGTCCCGTAATAGTCTTATTGCGACATTATTTTAAGCGACACGGAACTTTTGTCACGTTAAACATATTATGTGACTTAATTTTTGCGACAATCGACAAAATGTCGCATAATAGTACGAATTAAAATCCCCAAACCAGGTCCTGGTATGACAACCCTCGCATGTTTCAAATTTTTTGTGCAATAAAGAGAGGTAGCTACTGTTTTTGGTTTACGCGACATGTATATCCAAAGTATGTCGCGTAAAGGTACAAAGTAAATGCAGAAAAACAGAACACACCCCAGTACCGTACTCTGCCTTCAATTCTACTCAACAACCTTAAATCTTGTCTGAAAACACCCATGTGTCTGTAAATATACTCTGCAATATCCATGGTGGGGTCTTTCATCAGTTTTTGCTCAGATCTGGACGTGTAAACGACACAATTTGGTGAAGGTATAGATCAAAACTCTCACACTCTCCTTAAGTTTTATTTCCATTCTCTTCAACCTGTTTTGTTGGAGTTAAAACTAGATCTGTATTGTGTTGCCAATATGACAAATTTTGGGGGAGGATATGAGTGTGTACGAATACCAGATCGAGTTAGATTATTGATCAGAGAGCGCATCAGCTAGGTAGCAGGGGATGGCAAATTTGTGCCAAATTTTGCTATTTTTCAGGAATAACATGAAGGCACAGCATATATATATGCGCAGCTGCCCTTTTTTCTGTCTTCCTTGAAGGGCATTGGCCAGCACCATGAATATAACATTATATGATGTACGTGTGTGTGCTTAAATTTCAGAGAATTGTGGGTTTGATTTTGGTAGGATTTTTGGGGCATATAGAGATCAGCATCAGGGCATTGTTGGGTCCATTTGGGCAGCGTTTAGCTAGCCATTAGGGCTGCAGAGATAGCAGCACGTACACGTACAGCAGCACGTACACGTACAGCAGCACGTACACGTACACCATCACGTACACGTACAGCAGCACGTACACTACAGCAGCGCATTAAGCTATCCATTTGGGCTGCATTTTACATGATATTTGGTTTCCATTTATTTTTCAGATTGTGTTTTTGTTGGTTTCCATATGTAATTTTCATTTTCAGCACGTACACAGCATTTTTGCTGCATTCTATGTAACACTCTAGGCATCATTTGATTGAATAATATGTGATGGTTTAACTCCCCTAATAATTTGTCTCAATTTTGGTAAATATAGGATTGGAAACTTAACCATGGACAAGACTTGGATGAATTTGTCGGACAAATGTGATCCGTGGTTTGCACAGGGTATTATGAATTTCGTAAACTTCGTCAAACAAAAAAATCCAAGGATCAGTAAGCATAAATGCCCATGTAGGCGTTGTAGGTTGCACCATGCAAAATTGTCATTGGATGAAATCCAAACACATTTGTTTCGCAACGGTATAATGCAAGACTACACGACTTGGACTTCTCATGGGGAAGTAGAAGACGATGCTTCATCATCAATATACACACAACGACATCACTATGTTATGGAAAAAAGTTGTGGCACGGTTGAAGAAAGTGGTGCTTATTACATGGATCCGACAATAGAGATGCTTAACGATGCTTTCCCTTTTCCGGAACAACAAGATAACCTTGAAAATGAATATTTGGGCAAAGAGGCATATGATAAGTATCAACGACTTCTTGCGGAAGCACACACTCCCATATATGTGGGGAGTGACAAAACTGTATTGGGTACGATTTTAAATGCAATGAAAGTTAAAGTCGACAATGGATGGTCCGACAAGAGCTTTAACGATTATTTGAGACTCACACAAGATCTCCTCCCAAGCCCAAATAATTACCCCGCTTCGTATAGTGAGGTTAACAGACTCTTGAAGAGTTTGGGGATGGGATATGAGATTATTCACGCATGTGAATTTGGTTGTGCACTTTTCTATAAAGACTTCAAGAACCTTGAACATTGTCCGATGTGTAAGGAGTCGAGATACGTAGACAGTGATGTTGATAGACGGATTCCAAGAAAAGTGGTACGCTACTTTCCCTTAACTCCAAGATTACAACGTCTTTATATGTCACCACATATAGCTAAGGTGATGCGGTGGCACCGGGAGAGAAAAGTGAAAAAAGGTCATATTAGACATCCTACAGATGGCGAAGCATGGGAAGAGTTGGATAAAAAATATCCTGACTTTGCACGAGACGCTAGGAATGTGCGTCTTGGATTGGCTACAGATGGCTTCAATCCCTTCGGAGCAGCAGGTCTTTCTCATAGCACATGGCCAATCGTGGTGGTGCCTTACAATTTACCACCTTCAATGTGCATGAAGAAGGAATTTAATATTCTTGTTTTACTGATCTCGGGTCCAAAATCTCCCGGTAAGTGCTTGAATGTGTTCATGCAACCCCTGATAGATGAATTGAATATTTTGTGGGACACAGGTGTACTTACATTTGATCGACATGGAAGATCGACATTCAACATGAAAGCTGCGGTGATATGGACAATCAGTGACTTTCCGGGTTTGGGAATGTTAGGAGGTCTAAAGTGTAAAGGATACAAAGCTTGTCCTTTGTGTTTAGATGATATTGATGCTAAACATCTAGCGGGAAGAATGTGTTACCAAGGCCACCGCAGATGGCTTGATAGGGATCAGTCGTGGAGGCATCAGGCTACTAAATTCAATGGGGAAGTGGAATTACGAGATGCCCCACCTACATTAACAGGTGAAGAGGTTTTCTCTTCTATTCTTAGCCATGAGTACCCCGCAATTAGCTTGCATCCAGATTGGAAAACTAGAGGTGTGAATAAGGAGAAGTTGTGTTGGACGCATATGAGCATTTTCTACGATTTGCCTTATTGGAGCACATTGAGACAACCATATTCGTTAGATGTAATGCACATAGAGAACAATGTGTTTGATAACATCATTGGTACTATTCTTGGTCTTCAAGGAAAGACAAAGGATGATATTAAGGCTCGAGAAGGTTTGGAGCAACAAGGAATTCGGAAGGAATTGTGGTTGAAGAAGACAGGCTCATCTTCCCGGAAAGATAAGGTTTCACAGGCATCCTATACCGTTTTACCTAAAGAGAGGGCTGAGATATTTGAGTTCATTAAGGATGTTAAGTATCCTTATGGTTATGCCGGTAGTTTGAAGAACAAAATCAATGTGGAAGACAAAAAATTCAATGGGTTAAAAACACATGATTGCCATGTCATGTTGCAGTGTTTACTTCCGGTGTTCATTCGACCATACTTGCCACATTATGTAGTTGAGCCACTTATATCATTATCACGATGGTTTCAGAAGTTATGTTGTAAGGAGTTCACGGTCAATGACGCGATTCAAATGAAAGATGACATAGTTATCATTCTATGCAAATTGGAGACAATTTTTCCTCCTGCTTTCTTCACCATCATGGTACATCTACTGATCCATCTTCCCGATCAAGTTTTGCTTAAGGGACCCGTACACTATAGCTAGATGTATCCTATTGAGAGGTATTCCCTACACTTTGCTAATTGAAACTAAATTAGCTAACATACATGTATATTTGTAAATTAACTATGCCTTATTACGCCTTACAGACAATTGGGTGAGTATAAGAGATCGGTTCGGAATACCAGATATCCAGAGGGTTGTATCGCTAAGCAATACATTACACATGAGTGTGTACTGTATTGTGACTTATACATGAACAATGAAATGGAGATGGACTCAACAAAAGAAGCTCAATTATATGTCCTCGATGTGTACTCTCCTCTTATCACGGTTAGTGGTAATTGTCCGCGGATCAAGTTGAGTAAGAAACAACTTCACATGGCGCACTGGTGCGTGGTGGAACACTGCGTACAAGCAAAATGGTATATTAAGAGGCATTGAAAAGTTTGAACATGAATGCCCAAACAGATCAAAGAAAGAGCGTGTTAAGCATTTTATTCCATATTTTCGCGGTTGGGTATGACTACTAAATTATGTATTTACTTTATTTACTACTTTTGTCATTCATTTCTATAAATGTCATTGTTTTTTATATCGGTTTTTTGTACAACTTTTACAACTGCAGATGGACATCTTGGAAAGAGAGCGTAGCGAATCATATTTTAGTGAATTGCATAGTTTATCACGCATGCCTCAATCATATGTGTGCCACTCTCAGTGTAATGTTAATGGTGTGAAATTTGTTGTTTGGGAACGCGACCAAAAGAGAAGGACTCAAAATTCGGGTGTCATGGTCGAAGACGGTGACTTAACATATTATGGCATTATCCGGAACATTATTCAAGTACAGTACGCAAATGGAATGCCGGTATTTGTTGTTGATTGCACATGGTTTAACACTAATCCTAAAGATAGGGATAGCACCAAGAGGGATTATGGACTACTTTCCGTTGACACTTCCACCACTTGGTATGAAGATTGGCCGTATTGTCTTGCCACAACCGCAAGACAAGTTTTTTACTTGGATGATCTAAAAGCGGGTGACAATTGGAAGGTTGTAAATGTAGTATCACATAGAGGACTATATAGTGATAGTTCCCTTGCAAGAGAAGATGACAATGTAATGTGTGACACCTACCTACCGGTTGAAGACGATTATCCTTATCAAGAGCAAATGCCCACTTACGTTACAAGTGATGTACAACCTGAAGGTCGGTATTCCATTGAGGAACATAGTAATCAACATATTCCAAGAGCACGGAGGCAATTGTACTTGGACGAAGATGATGATGAAGCAGGGGATGAAGATGATGATGAATCATCAGATGATGATGATGATGATGAATCAGAGGATGAAGATGATGATGAAGCAGGGGATGAAGATGATGATGAATCAGGGGATGAAGAAGATGATGATAGTATATGTTATGAAGATGATGATAAATCAGGGCACGAAGGTGAAATGAATTATCGAAGTGACGATTCAATGCAATCGAATTATGTAACGGATGATGATTGTTGATCTGCAAGTGTTGGTGTTTTATTTTGTGTCTCATTTAGAACATGTACTAAATTGTTGACAAATTTCTTGTGAGTTGAAGTGTTTGGAAACATGTTCTCTGTTATGTTCTATTTTGTTTATGCGACAACTTAAGTTACTCGTGTCGCTAATACCAATTCAAATTTTGGGGCAAGGTTTGGCGGGACTTTGAAATTTTCATTTGAGTTGCGAAAATTCATATTTGGTAATCTTTACGCGACGTGGACGAGCATGTTTAATCGCATAAACATAAGATCTGGGCCAAGAAAATAAACAGACTGGTCCATGGGCCCAGTAAGCTTGGCATTGAAACGAAACCCTAAGTCTTCTCGATTCTTTGCTCACCCTAGCTAATCGCTTCCTCTCGTTTCTCTCTCACCGACGCCGCGAATACACGACTGCCGAATTCAAGATCTCTCTCATCGACGCCGCTCGATCCGACTAACACCATGGCGAAATTAAAGAACAAGGCTTGTAGACGTCCCAACGATGTCACCGTTACAAGTCGTCCTCCCCCGATGAAACTTAGGTCGCCTTCCACCCGTCGCCCATCCAGGAAGTTACTAAACATGCCACCACTGAAGCCGATCCCAACTGCACCACTTGAACGCTCTGAGTCTCCGGTTGCCCGGGAAGAGCGGTTGCCTTTTGTTGTTCCTGCTGTCAGGCAGACCGAGCATTCAAGGGCAATCCTGCATGCAATAGTGGAAGAAGAAGGACAGTCAAGGCGCCTGAAGAAGCTGGATGAGATTAGGACACCACCTGTGCCGAATACGACCAACAAAGTCCCTGTATTCGTAGCCACTCCAACTCGGAAGAAGAAAAAGCTTTGCCCTGCTGTTCCGGTTCGTCAAACTCCGAAACACAAGGCAAATGACCTACCTACAGAAGCCCTGCCCGACTCCGAACCACCGGCAGTCGTTCAGTTAATTCAGAAGCCTCCAGCACCTCCTCTTGTGAAAAGAAAAACGACCAACAACTCAAGGCCTGAGAAACAAAGGAAAACTACAACCTAAAATTCCCCAGAAATTCAGCACAACAACCCTCCAGCACCTGCCAATTCAAGCCCAGCAAGACGACCAAATCCCTTAATACCTCGAAGGTCCCCATGGAGTTTAGCAAAGACAGCTGGTCCACCTAATCCTCCTACACCAGAACCCACAATTCCCGCTCTTGTTCCACCCCCTGCTTCCATGAATCCAGTATTACCTGCTCCTAACCATCCTCCTCAAGCCCCTGCTCCAGAACCCACAGCTCCAGAGTTTGAAGCAATGCACTCATTCAACAACAGTTCATCGGATGATGATGAGGATGTCGAAGACGGTTTGCAGCATATTCCGAGCATTAGATGCAAGAGCGCTGGTTTTGTGCTAACAGGTAACAAGGCTGTTTGTTATTGTGTGATTGTTGATTAGTGTGTTTTTTATGATGAAGCTTATGTTATTGTTGATTAGGTAGTTTTCAAATACATATATAATGAATTTGTCAATGACAGGGGATGAAAGTGGAGAGAAGAAGAAGGTACGTGGAGTTGTGAATGGTTCAAAGGTGGCCAACTATAAGGTGGCGCATAATAAAGGGCAGCTGATCAAGGTGGAATTCATACCTGGCGGGAATGTGCCTGCTAGCCAAGCTGTTAATAACCTAATTATACATGAGATTGGTAGTGCTGTGAAGGACAAGGTTCCAATGATAGCCTCGTCATTCAAAAACCTTCAGGAACAGGATCGACGTATTGTGTTTGATCATTTGAGGGTGAGTACTTTCTATTTCTTCTTTGCATTTACTTCATTATTTGTCCGCAAACTTTTAAACATACATTTGTTCCTTGCAGCCAAACTTTGTTATTGAGAAAGAAGATGACCAGCTGTGGAACTACATTTTCAGGAAAGCCACTGAGAGATTTCGTGACTGGAAATCAAATTGCAAAAAATTCTACACGGCGTATGGACCGGATGTAACTCCAAGGGAGTTTGTGGAAAGGCCTGCTCAGTGGGAATGGCTTAAGAGCCACTTTAATGAACCAAATAATCAGGTCAAGCATTCATTTTGCTTACAAGTGGACATAATTGTATAAGTACTATCTAACTTGTCTACATTTTCTTATAACAGGAGCGGGGTAAAAGGATGTCAGATGTGCGCAATGATCCTAATAGGATTAACCATCGTGCTGGGAAACGTTCGTTTCAGTTGAGGGTTGCCGCACTCGCTGCCAAGGGAGATAAGGCACAATTTATAGCCACGTTCTCCCAAGTCTACTCGGGTGATCCAAAGGGTGCTGCACTTGCGGTACATATTTTTTTAAGCCATTTTCATGTACTTGAAATTTCTATATGTTTGTGTTTCACTTGGTTGTATTTGTTGATTCTTATTATCCCACATGTTGTCCCATATATGTTCTTTTCATTATGTATGTTATGTATAAGGATTTGGGTACGATGTGTTGTTGCTCATGTGCAAACAAGTATTATCTGCCATGTTATCTAACCTGTGCTAATCCTCTTGTTATTGTGCAATAATATCTGCCATGTTTATCTTGGTGAAACAAGTGCTCCTGTTGTATGTCATTTCCATGCTAAAAATTAATTTGGTCTTGTTCATGTTGTATGATATATTTCATGTCAAACTTTACTTGTTAAAGCTGTTATTTTCTGCTGTTATTTTCTGCTGTCTTGGCAGATTGTCCATTGTGCTTTGTGATTGTATTTACACTTTACAATGTTTAAATTTGTAGGAAAAAAATGCAAGATTTGGTTCGTCAAGCATTGGCAGATCAGAATGGTGATGAATCTGAACAAAGTGAATTAACTGAACCCCTTCCAATTGCTACTCAGATCGACATCATAAGCCAAGTGGTTGGGCAGACTCGTGGAACATATGTGTCCGGGACTGGTAAAGCGTTGAAGAGACCACCACTTCCTAGAGGAGGTGCAAGAAGCTCCCAGCTGAAGTGGCCAAGAAAAAAGATGAGTTCGAGGTAATGAAGGCTGCCTTTGAAGAAAGGATTCGTGTGCTAGAGGACTTGGTGGTTCGTGGTGGTTCGGCAAATTTTGCAAGCCAGAATGCTTCGAAAGGTGCCACTAGTGCTGCTGCTGCTAAAAACTAAGTTGATTAATACTTTGCTAAACGTTGTTCTTTTGTTTGGGTGCACACCTATTTGTGCTTTGGATTCTTGTTGTTTGCTTCTTGTTGGATGCTATTTTGTGTGTTTAAAATGAAAACTGGTTCATGTTTGGTATACAGGTTTTTGCCACAATTTTTTGTTAAATGTTAGTCGCCAAACCTCTTTTATACGGCAGTTATATATTCAAAATAAATCACGAAATCACTTTTATACGATATGTAAAGGTTCATTATAAATCGCGTAAAATGATTTATACGACATCTATATGCTTAATTTGTGTCGCTAATGATACTTTATACAACATATATACGTTCAGTAAAGTCGTGTAAACTATTTATACGACATCTATATGCTTAATTTGTGTCGCGAATGACAGTTTATACGACATATAAATGTTCCCATTAAGCCGCGAAATGCGGCTTACACGACGTCTATTTTTTCTTTGTTTGTCGCAAAACATAGTTTACACGACAACATTATGTTCAACAGTTGTCGTCAACGCTCTTTTACACCATTGGAGACTGTATATACGCTCATTAGGAGTGGACATCAGCTATATGATTACGTGACAAACTGAAACATTAGTCGCATAAACGTTTAACATTTCGCGATTACCGCTTTTTTCGTTTGTCGCGTTAACTTTTCGCTACTCCGATTACGCGACACACTAAAAGTCACATAAAGTCTATGCGACAAATTTAGCAGTTTTTGCGACATAAAAAAAATGTCGCGTAGGATGTAAATTGGCGTAGTGGTTGTTGCGGACTGCGGCTTTTAACCTGTTTGCAGACAACTTTAAGTTCTTTTAACCTCTCTGAAATTTTTCGAGACAGATGCAAGGTGACTACCAAAATGGTGAAATATTCAAGATGATGTACAGCTCTCATACTGTCTAATTAAAGGCAAATATCGAATGCAACTTGCAGGATACAATACAATAAATCCATATCCTCGTATGAATGGGAATTGCCCTAGTCTTCCTCCAAAGTATTCAAGGCCAAAGACCTCCAAAATTTTCTAATTGGTGAACGCTGATCTCATAAGGTGAACTTGATATTTGAGCAATCTCGTGTATACTAATTTTGGTTTGTAAAATTATGTTCAATATCTCAACTGTCAATAATATGTGAGTTGGCAGGGAGAAGTGAGCATTTTTGTTTCTGATTGTTGTTCCAGTTTGTAAAATTATGTTTAATCGAACTCATAAAATTATGTAAAATATGTGATGAATAATCACTACACCATTTGGTCGATTATGTCACTGACCAAAAAATGTCGCGTAAGGACGTTTTCAGTCGCTTAAGGTTTTATGCGACTGAGGTCAGTGACATAAGGACCAGTCGCATAAAGGGTGTGACATAAGTAAAAATGCGACTCACTTATGAACATCAGTCACATAAGACTACTTGAGCGACATACCTTTTTTGGCCGCGTTAGGAAATATGTTAGTCGCATTAGATTATGTATTTCCACGAGTGAGGTGACGTTTTTACTTATTGAGCTAGACGCTTAAGTACAAATTTCCAATATCAGTCGCGTTAGGATGTTACATACTGTGATTTATTCTGTCGCTTAAGTGGGTATTATACTATTGTCTAGTCGCGTAAGTAATTATAATCGGTCGCCTAAGTGAAGATTCTCGCTTTTTTAGTCGCATAAGTTTTGCACCTGTGTTCGAATATGTCGCATAAGTTTTAAATTGCCTTATTTTTATTAAGATCTGTAGTCGCATAGGGCAGCTGTAAATATCATTATAGGAATTTTGGCACATTCAGAAACCCATGATATATTACACAAAACAGTCACCTAAAAGTTCCAAAAAAAACTTGTTCAACAAGTTCACAGGTGCACTGAAAAGTTAACCAACAAGTGCAACGAAGAGTTCAACAAGTTCACAGTCACCAACATAACTTACGATACAACCAAAGTTCACAGAGTCCCCAAACCAAATGAAGCACCATCCGAAACATTGCCACCATTTCCATAAGCCCCCCCCAGCATCTCCTCAATAGCCATGAGCCTACCCTCGAATTCAGCTTTATCTTTTGCTGCATCTTCCTTTGCCTTGATCAGCTCTTCCTTGAGCACATGGTTAGATGCCCCGCCTCTAGGGCAAGGAGGCCTCTTAAGATTTCCACCAACTCCGGACACCACAGTCCCTTTCTTCTGCCCGACAACTTTGTAAATGATGTCTAGCTGTATCTTTGTCGGGAGGGGATCACGCTGGACAACCATGCTGGGGTCATCGGAATCATCATGGTCATCTCTGGTAAGCAAATCGACATCACAATTCATTTGCTCCTATATGTAACAAAAAATAACGTAATTAATTAAACAAATAACAGAAATGTACTACATGAATATAGATACAATCATCATCAAGGTACTTTACAAATAAGAGCTGAAATGCAGAACATAAACCAGAACACTTGTAAACAATATGGACTAGCATACACATACATAACACAAACATTTATACTTAAACAGCTGAAATGCAAGATTTAATGCAATTGAACACTTATAAACATATACCAGCAACAATATGGACTTGGAACATTACCACTAAGGGAAGACTCTCTGGCTCCTGGGAGTACACCTCTTCAAATGCGGCAACATAGGGTGCCTTATGTCCCTTTTCCATGTGCTTCACCGCTCTGATGGTGAATGGAGTCTTGCCTGAATGGTGGTTCATTTTATTTTTCCTTGCATCTCTCATTCTAGCTGATATTGCCTACATAACAAAGTAAAACATTAGCCAAATAGGTCAGATAATGAAAAAAACCGTCACTTATAATGTAACATCACCTGCTGAGCAGGCTCTTGAAAGTGCTGCACGAGCCATCTCCATTCTCCTTCTCTGTGTTTGAATTCCTTGGGTATTTTTTCACCATGAGCCAGATAGTGGGTGCGACAATCAGATTTGCGGTCTTTGAAGCGAGAGTTGGCCTGCCTAGTTATATACTCCCATAACATAGTGTCATCTTCGGGCAAGAAGAAATGAGGCTGTGGACCAACCCAAAAAAATCATGGTAGTCCAATAACTCTTACATATATGCAATAAGAAACATTGTAATGCTCATGAGTAAACAATTAGAACTTACACTTAAGTAATTGGTGACTATATTCCAATGCTTCGGGTCCAATTCAGAGTAGGTTGGGGCTAACATCGGCACTTTCTCCCTTACGCAACTCCCAATTTGATGGGTCATCATGCTCCGTATTTTGTCGCTAACTGGGCCATTTGCCTCAAAGCTGCACTCCACCTTTATCCTCGATCCCAATCTATACACCAAGTCCGCTAACTTGGCGCCACAGACAACTCCTCTACGCTTGCACTTTTTTGCTGGTTGATCAGGGGAATCTGCTCCTACAATTACACAGTGACATTAAAAAGCAAATGTAATCCATCTAAAAACAAAACAAATATCAATAACTGACAAATATCATAGTGAGATGACAATATATAGAGATCGATCATCATACCAGCTGGCACAGAATTGTTGCATCTTATGCTCAGCAGTTCGTCATCAGCAGGTTCTTCTTCAGTATTATCAGCCTCAACATTCTGATCAGAAACTTCAACACCATCTGCCTCTTGAGAGGCACCCCCAGAGCCTTCCGGATCCACTTCTTTTTCAGCAACATTATTATCTTCCGCCATATCATAAGCAAAGTCGTCTCCTTTGTCAGCATCGTCATCGTCAGCATCCTCTTTGTCAACATCGTCATCATCATCTTCTTCTTTGTTAGATAATTGGGGCGAGGGTGTAAGGGATGGGTATAGGTCACTAGCAGTTGAACGGTGAAGTGATGAAGTGCTTAAGGTACGAGCTGGGTATTTTGAAGTTGGCAGAGGAAGATTTAGGGTTTCGGTCACAGGGTAATTTGAAGGTTTGTGGACTCTAAGCTTTGCCGAATTTCTAGGGCTGCGGCGGATTTGTAGTTGGATGGATGACTTCTTCTTCGGAGTAACATGCACAGCAGTTTCACGGGTCGGTATATCGAGCTCGGTCGTTGGTATGACGATGTCAAGTGGTTGTTCGGTGGCTGATTGGTTTTTCGACGGAGACTTTGATGGTGGTTTCGCAGCCGCTTTCTTCTTGTTCTCCTTGGCCGGTCCTCCTCTCTTCGAAGCCGGCTCAGGCATGTGAATCTTGGCCGGTTTCCGTCAATTAGGAGATCGGAGCTTCATCAGACCTTCGTTGGTGGCGTTGGCGACTTCGGAGAGGGACTTCTTCTTCGGTGGCATGGCGGTTGTGGGGAGATGTCGAATGTAGATGGAGAGAGATGTTGGTGTGCGGCGGATGACGAAGTGAGGAAATGAAAACAAACCATAAGTAAAACGAGTGTATTTTTCTGAACAACGCACACGTGGTTCAGATTGGACACGTGTCCGGCTAGGATTATTTACCCCCTTAGGCGACTAACATTGATAAATAGACGCATAAGGAAGGGTTTTTGAAAATGAAATATATTTTTTCCCTCTACAGAATTCAATTTGTCCCGCTCAGAGAATAGTCATCTCCCCCTATAAATCTGACCACCTTACGTAACTCATAAACAAATATTCAGTCGCGTAAGAGGCTTCAGAATTGAAAACAATGTCTTCATTACAACAAGCATTATATTATCCCTAACACCATTAATTATACATGACACCTGCAACAAACATTGCCAAAATGATGGGGTAGAACTACTAATCATCTTCTTGGTCATCCCCATCCACCTCATCGTCAACCTCATCATCACTTTCATAATTGTCACTTATATATTCAAGTTCGATGTCATCATCCTCTTCATAGTCATCTGCAAACTCATCTTCATTTTCTTCCACATCCATTGGGTCGTCACCTGTTTGTACATCGTGGTATAAAGAAGGAATTGTGCGTGGAGTCTGTAATCCTTCATCAATGGCATCATCTTCATAATTTTCATTGGACATGTGAAAAGGAGGGATATTTGTGGTTTCATCTTCTTGATATGCTTGCTCCACAACATTTGAACTTAAATCGCCAGATATACAAGAGTCACTATAAGTGCCTCTTTGAGCAACCACGTTGACAACTTTCCAATTATCGCCTAATTTAGGATCTTCTAGATAGAATACTTGTTGCGCATGTTTTGCAAGACAATAAGGAGCATCATCATACCATGTTGTGGAAGTGTCGATCGAGACTATTCCATGGTCCGTCTTTATGTTTCCCTCTAACGGATCGGTGTTAAACCATTTGCATTTGAATATGATGAGTTGCATTCCTTCGGCATACTTAAGTTCGATGACATTTTGCAAAACTCCGTAGTATTTAACATCTCCTGAATAAACAGCAAAATTATCAAATAATGTGAGGATAAATGAAATGCACTACTTGTATGTATAAGTCTCAAAAAAACACACTTACCCGCCAAAACCAGCACTCCACTGGAGGAGCATTCAGCTGTGCGGTTTCTTCCGTGCGTGGGGAGGAGAAGTGGGAGAGATGAAAGTCCAAAGGTGGTACAAAAGTTGGTGAAAATAGTTTATGTTTCTTCATTAAATGCTTCATTCCTTTCGCGACTAACTTTGACAATATCTGTCGCTTAAGCGTATAGTTGTTGTACCAGTGCATTTAAAGACAATTGTACGATGGTCCAATGTCAGATAGTCAACGATTTCAAATATCGGAGAATACGTGGCACTTTATGTATTTTACTTACGCGACACACTATTTCGGTCAAACGAAGCCGAGTCGCATAAGAATACTTATGTCGCGGAGTTTGAGTGAGTTACATAGGACTATGTCGCGTAAGTACACTTATGTAACGCATTTATGTCAGTTGCATAAGAATATGTCGCTTAAGTACACTTAAGTAACATATTTATGTCAGTTACATAGGTGTCCGTCGCATAAGGATACTTATATGACCAACCTGTTTTTCTCAGTCGCTCAAGGAAACTTATGCGACCGATCCTTATGTAACAGACTAACAGTGTTACATAATCGACCAACTGGTGTAGTGAATGTTCTTGCAGGGCAAAAGCCAACATTGTTGTTATGTGAGTTGCAAATAGGAGGTGAGGAGTACAAGGATTATAGAGGTGAATATTGGTTTTATTTAGTGAAAAGGTAAATTGTTCCGTGAACTCTGCACATATTTTGTGAATATTGGTTTTATTTATTGAACAGGTAAATTGTTCTGTGACCTCTGCACATATTTTGTGAATATTGGTTTTATGTAGTGAAAGAGTGTTCAGTTTTGTGAATATTGCTTTTATTTAGTGAATAAGTTTTTCGTTCTGTGAACTCTGCACATTACTTTGTTTGGAGTTTTTACAATTTGTAATTACTAGTGTTGGTTTGTAACAATTTTGACATTGGTACACTTGACACAAACTAAGGTCGCAAGATATCATATTATAATATGGTTGTGATATTGCTTTCACTTGTTGAACATTATATATATTTTTGTGGTTTTTTGTGGCATTTCTGTGCCATTTTATCTTGTAATGTACTTGTCCTGTGACATTTTATTTTTTGGTAAATTGCAATGATTTAAGAATTGTTGGCTGGTGTCACAACCCGATAAAAGAGCCGAGACCGGCGCTTGACACTTATGCCAAATGCCAAGCAAGCCTCTACATCGGTCTAACAAACACTAATAAATTATTTGTAAAAGAGATTCATATAACTAAGTAGCAATTAAAATAACAATCTAAGATCCTGCTCAAGTACCTCCGAGCAACACTAAGGATGACTGAAAATAGAGAGAACAGACTGAAAGACTTCCAAAGACAATTGATCAGCTGGATGACACCATACTTGGACGAACAACTCTCGAGCGTCGAAGTACGATAGCTTCCAAATTAGCGGTTCACTTATCTGAAAATTTAGGGGAAATGAGGGGGTGAGTCGGGGAGACTCAGTAAGTAAATAATATACTTTATTACCGTGAGTTTGATTTTCTTTACGTGTATTTTCCCTTTTAACATATATTATATTAATACGTTGTATCATTTAGTGCACACATAAACATATGATGCATGAATGCACGATGATGCACATGTAGCCGATCGATCGTACTATCCATCTGATATAGACTGCTCTCTGGGCCACCAACGCGTTTCACCAGACCGTCCGTTGGGCCACTCATACCGTCATCTATATCAGAATCAAACTGTTATATTATCTCAACTGGGCCGTTACGTATCGCAGTCACCCAACTTATCTCAGTATAGTACTTGGCCGTTACGTCTCTCCGTCACCTCAGTACTCATATCCCATGTCATGTCCATGATGATGCATATCGTGTATGCAAATGATGTGTATGCAATAATGCACATGTCCATATCACAATATTCTCCATCAGTTATCTCATACATATTAACCGTTTATAGTAAATATACGTTCACAAATACGTAACGTCTTCGTAAAGACGAGGGGGAATTTGTGTTTGTTATAAACGCCATTAACTGAGTATAATCTTTAATATATAAATAATCGATATGATAACAAAATATATTATAAACTTACCGATCATACACTCGATCTTAGATTCTCGAATGCGCCTTTATGGTTTCTTTGCTCGATCAACTGATCATGTACCATACTTGATATGTATTCACCTCATTGATACACCAGAGATTCCCTTGTCAAGTTGGACTCATCATTCAAATCTTCCCAATTGCAGGTCACAAATCAGCCACCAAATTGCTCCCAACTTTGCCTATCTACCAGCGAGCTTGCTTTTCCCTTCTGCTGCGCTTTTCTTTTTCTTACTTTTCTTTGCAAATCATAACTCAGCCACCACTGCCGATTCATCCTTGCTTCACCTCTTCTTATGCGCTGCTAGACTTGTTGTTATCAAGCTTGTCGTCCATTCAATTCAAAAGCTTCCACCAGCGCTCGAAGCTTCCTTCTCAAAGCCTAACTTGACGACTGATGAGATCGGCATCAACGACTTAACCCTTTAGTCACGCCGATCCACGAAGAGGGGAACCCAATTGCGAAATTCAGATCGAGAAACTGCAGCAAGATTGAGATTTTGAAGATGGATGCTGCTGCTTTTGTAGTCGATCGACGAACTCAAATCCTGGTTATCTCTCCCACCGGAAGTTGGGATTGGATTTCCGCTCCCCTTGCTCCAGCTGCTGATGCGTCCCTTTTTATTATTATTTTTTTTGTCTCTCAAACCCTAGCACTTGTTAAGTTAAATAAGGATAATTTAGGAAGCCGATAGATTCTTCTCGAACCAACTCTAATATTTTATATTTTTATTTTTATTTTGAGTCAAAGTCAAAAGGTAAATAAAATATTTGATTTCAGGATATAACATTCTACCCTCCTTCAAAAAATTTGGTCCCCAAATTTAACTGATCATACCTCGAGATTCAAAAAGATGAATATATCTCGCTTTCATGTCCTTCTCAGATTCCCAAGTTGCTTCAGCTTAAGTATGATTTTTCCATACAACTTTGCATAAATTATCTCCTTGTTTCGTTATCTCTTCACCTGTCGATCCAGAATAGCCACAGGGTTCTCATCATAAGATAGAGTACCATCAATTTGTAGTCACTTGTATTCCAGTACATGACTAGGATTTGATATATACTTTCGAAATATCGAGGTGTGAAATACTGAATATACGCTTCAGATAACGTCGAAGGTAAAGCCAACTTGTAAGCAACATTGCCAACTTGCTCAAGAATCTTGAAAGAACCAATGTATCGCGGACTGAGCTTGCATTTCTTGCCAAATCTCAAGACTCCTTCCATCGGAGACTCGCAAAAAGATAAATCACCAACCTTGAACTCTAACTCTCTGCGTTTGGGATCATCATAAGACTTCTATCGACTCTGAGCTACCAATAGTTTATCCTCGATCAAACGGACCTTATCAGTAACATCTTGTATCAAATTGGGTTCAAGTATCTTACTCTCACCCAAATCCAACCGCTCGATATGCGACCCACATCTTCTGACATACGGTGCCTCGAAAGGACCATCTGAATGCTAGAGTGATAACTGTTATTATAAGCAAACTCTATCACTGACAAATATCGATCCCAACTGCCTCCGAAGTCGATAATGCTTTAATGTTTGACTAGAGCTCTTATTCAGCATGTCTATTGAAGGATGCAATGCCCAGATATAACTTTCATTATTCCGTCTCTTGTAAAATCTCTCAAACTGAGATGTAGATTAGAAACTGGAAACCAAGATAACAAACAACGGAAACTGATACGCCGTGAAGATGTGCTATCCCATCAATACACTCATAAATATAACTTCACCTTAAGACCGATCTTCACTGCAGTAAGGTGGACAGTTTTAAAGAATCTATCACTCATGATCAAAATCTGGTCATGTCCTTTACTAGTAGTGGAAATTTAGTAACCCGAGTCGTAACACTAGTTTTCACTCAGAGGGCTCAATGGTCTGACTAAACAAACTAGTCCATGATGTTCACTTTTCACTGCTTGACATGTTATACATTTGAAACCATTGTAAGGCTGACACATTTCTCACAACCTTACTGGTGCATAATTTTTACTGATTCGCATCCCAAAGATCATAAAGTATCTTAGTTGAGCCTGAATTAGGCCTGGGCTCGATTCGGTTCGGTCCCGATTTTTGTGAAAACCGACCCGAACCCCAAAAATTTGGTTCGGTTCGGGTTCGGTCTTTTTCAAAAGTGAAAACCGACCAAAGCTCGATTTTTCGGGTTTCGGGTCGGTTCGATCTTTTTCGGGCTTTTTTGGGGGTGATTTTTTAGGTTTTTTTCAGGTTCGGGTCGGGTTTTTTTTCGGGTTTTCACGATTTTTCGGTCTTTTTATGTAAATTGAATGAAAACACATATTTTCGGTTCGGTTCGGGCTTTCGGTCTGAGAAAAATGCAAAACCGAGACCAAACCGAATCTCACCATTCGGTTCGGGTTTTTTCGGTTCGGTTTTCGGTCCGATAAGAACCGACCCGTTCGGGCTTTTTCGGTTTAGTTCGGTTCGGTCTTCGGTTTTTCGGGTCTGGACGCCCAGGCCTAGCCTGAATGCATTATCCATATATCATGTCTCACCACCAATCACTTGGACACATGATTAATTCGAAATCAAAGTACATCATCTTACAAATTTTAAAGTATGCAATGCTTGCATTCTCTAACCTCTTACAATTACTTACTTAACGTGAAAGTCTCTTAGTTCGAGAATAATTACGGTAGACAATCAAACATGCAAGAAGAATTTATTTCTCACTTACACCAAATGAAATGGACTTTTCTCCAACTCTGATGACCCTTTATCAAGCATCTTTTAGTTGCACAAATGTGTGATAAGTTATCACTTGACGTCCTTCTAAGCTCATGAGTAATGACCTTGGTCTTCTCGGGTCAGTTAAAAGTTACAATCATACTTTTTCAAAAACTTTGTTTGTCCACATTGTCAAAAATGGAGATACTTCAGATCCAAATATATTCCAACATTTTCTGATCCATAAACACCTCACACGACCTTTGCATAAATGGTGACAATTCTTAGTCACGTGTAAGACATCTAACATCTTTTGAAGTTGTGCGCTCTCAACTAATGCAACACCAACAGTAACTCTGATCGTATCGAAATTCATCAACATCATCCGAAAATTTTTCGCCTTAACTTCACAAAGTCGAACAATGCATACTAATCTAACTTGATTCATCATAGCTGACAAGTCGACTCTCCTCCACAACATATTTCTCCATTAACTTACTCTTTATGTAATAAAAGTTCTCAACATTATGACTGCTATCGTCTCTCTGTTGCTTGGTCAAAGTACAATATCAAAATAAGAAAGTACCACAACCGAGCGAATAAGAATTTCAACTCATCCGAACTTATCAAATCTCCACTTGTCGAGTTCGTCAAATCACTTTCACCATACCATTCTTCTAGTACATCTATTCCGTGGGTTCCTTTGCAATTCCATGAAATCCTTCCGCAGCATCGAATCTTTGCTTAAAACTCATTATCAACTATGAACATTCTGTTGTCTGTTCAAGCTACTCTTCGAGGTGATGTTTAGACAGACCTTGAACACTTTGGTAGATAGTATCTAGGACAGTATATGAGGAGAGCACGCAGTGTAGTTCTCAGTGCTACTAGAGACTGGAATACCTTAGTAGTTGTCTGTCCAAGACCAGTTCGAGGTTGTGTTCTACTAGAGACTGGAACTCCTTAGCAGATAGTATACAAAACAGAACAATAGGAGTACACACGATATGATACCCAGTTCGGCCTTGCCTACTCTGGGGGGCTTCCTACACCCTAAAAGTGACACAAATCTTTATTACGAGTTTAGAGCTACAGGTGGACTTACGCTTACACAACTCTTCATTTGTAGTAGCCTAGCCTCTAACACTCCGTATCTCAGATTTGCAATCTCGGTTCACCGCAACTCACCTCGGTCCCCTATGGGTAGTACGAGACTCCCTCCCGACCTAGTCTTGGACCTCTCCCGAAGTCCAGAGCCTTATCCTGAAGACTGACTTGATCATTGTGTGTGTGCGCTTGGTAGTTCTTCAAGAACAGTTTGAACAGCACCCTGAACAGACTGCTTCTTCGCCGTTAATATTCCGGTGTGGAATACTCAGCCGGCCGTCGCTCCTTCTCCAATCTCATGAGTTCTCTCGTGTTTCTTTCTCTCTGGAAACGATGCTGATGTCGACGCCTAGCCTTCTATTTATATGCATTGGCGGAACCAAATCAGCCCTAGGAAATCTGTCAAATATTTAGGAAATATTCCTAAATATTTGCTAGATATATTTCCTCCAATCTTCATCAAGATCTCGATCTTTCTTTCTCGCCAAGTCATTCCGAAACTGGTTGGATACTGATGTGAGAATATCTATCTGAATATTTGTTCTCTCACGATGACTTGTCGATTGATCCCAATCAAATAATCTCGTCGATATCTTCTGGATATCCAGATCTTCATTCCCATCTTCATGAGATATCTTCTACGGTAAGTTAGTTAGGCGGTCTTCAATTCTGGTGAGGAGACCAACTTCAACCAAAAAGATCTTCTGTCTTCAGAACCTTTCGGATTCAAATCATGCGTCTGCTGCACGCTGTACTTCTCTTCCAGTCCATGGTTGAACTCTTCTTGAACTCTAGCTCGAACTGTCTAAAGCCGTTTTGCCAAAGTCATGCCATTCATGGGAACATCACTACGGATGAGATTGGTTCCTAGGTTCTTAGCCTAAGAGTGGTTCTCATTTGAGCGCGCCCCTATATATATAGGAGCATTCAAATGAGGCACCCCAAATTAGAATGAGGCAAGTGAGGCATGATCTGAGCCACACATCTAAACCCTCCGTGCTTTGTGGGTGCGCTACGTGTCCCACTACCAAAATCCTACACTATTCAAAAAACAAAAAAGCAAAACACTATTTCGATACTATTCCCTACCACGTCAACAAAATGAGTGGCTCACAATGTGCCTCACTGCCTCATTCTACCAACCCTGCCTCAACCGAGTGCTCCCCTATATATATATAGGGAGCGTTCAATTGAGGACACCTCCAAAAATGAGAACGTGAGTACAACCAACCACAACGCGCCACGTGCCCACTACTTTTTGCTTTTTGCTTTTGGTAGTGGGTTTTACTATTTGTACACATGGCGTGCCCACAAAGCACGGGGGGTTAGATGGATGATGATCTAATGGATGAGATTTGTCCATACGTCCTTACAAAAAACCCATGTCCTCATTTGAACGCTTCTCTATATATATCTATATAGGGGCGCGCTCCGTTGAGGACACCCAAATAGGGGAGGACGTGATGACAAATGTGGATTGTTGGATGAGTTTCATCCAACAATCCACAACGCGCCACGTGTCCCACTATCCACAAAGCACGGGGCCCATTGGACATGTGAATAGAGTTGTGGGGTGGTGGAGTTAGTGGGACACGTGGCACGTCGTAGAGCTGTTGGATGAAATCATCCAACGGCTGAGATTAGTCCTCACGTCCTCCCCATTTTGGGGTGTCCACAATTAAGCGCTCCTCTATATATATAGAGGAGCGCTCAAATGTTAACCACTTCTTAGCATGTTAACCTATTAACTCATTGTGATTTGTTGGATGAGTTTCATCCAACCAATCTGGACGCGCCACATGTCCCACTCACCCAACTCCTCCACTCACATGTCCAATGGGCCCCGTGCTTTGTGAGGTGGCGCGTCCTCATTGGTTGGATGAAACTCATCCAACCAATCACAATGAGTTAATAGGTTAACATGCTAAGAGTGGTTAACATTTGAGCGCGCCCCTATATATATATATATACATATATTATATATACAGGAGTACTCAATTGAGGACTCCCCAAAATGGGGAGGACGTGAGGACTCATCTCAGCCGTTGGATGAAATCATCCAACGGCCCCACAACGCGCCATGTGTCCCACTAACTCCGCCACCTCACAACTCCACTCACATGTCCAATGGGCCCTGTGCTTTGTGGTAGTAGGACACGTGGCTGAGTGTGGGTGCTTGGATGAAGCTCATCCAACGCCCAAGATGAGTCGTCACGTCCTCCCCAAAATGGGGTGTCCTCAAAGAAGCGCACCCCTATATATATATATATATAAGGGTGCGCTCAAATGTGGTTGTGTACTATTGGTGAGGTCGTGAGGCCTAATCTTGCACCTTTAGATCATTTGATCTAATGGTTGAGATTTGTCCAAAAAGCATTTTTTTTGGAGTTTTATACTTTTGTCTTTATATATATATATCAGAATAGAGGAGCGTTCAAATGAAGCAGCCAAAATAAGAATGAGGCAGTGAGACACGATCTCAACCACACATCTAACCCCCGTGCATTGTGGGTGCGCCACGTGTCCAAATAGTAAACCCACTACCAACAGTAAAAAGCAAACAGTAAATCCCACTACCACACTTTAAATCTCAACCATTAGATCAATATCATCAATGACCAAGATCATGCCTTACTGCCTCATTCTTATAACCATGTCTCAACCGAGTGCTCCCCTATCAGAATAATATTTATATAATTATTAATTATTTAAGAAAACTAAAAACACAAAACCGATTGATCCTGAAAGCCACTGACTCTTTCCGCCCTTTAACGCCTATCATTTCCTATAACCTTGCATATGATAATTCAATAACATGCGGTGAACTAGTTGAATTTTTATCTTACATTCACAATGTAAAGGTTCAAATCCCAATCATGATACTTTTCTCGCACAATTGCCTGAATTTATTACTCCTATCTATAGTGTAAACTCTTCCTCGCCATTGTGAAATGTATCGGATTCTCTTATGAGTTATGACTTTTCCTTCCGCGAAAATGTGAAGGTGTTCATTTATTCTCGTAGGTTTCGAGTTAGAGGTGGATGATGATTTGCACTTCAATTTGATAATTCAAGTTCATACTCTGATAGTGCCCTTTGCGTGTATCGTGCTTCAGTATCTATAAATATAAAATATTTGATTAGCGATCATATTTTTTAATGATAGGTTTACATCATACATATCAAGGAACGCATCTGATACATGCTGTTTTTCGGATACATATATATTTCTAAATCATTTGAAGCACAGCCACATATAAGGCATCAATCCGGATTTGAACTTAGATCACTTGATGAAAGCAGGGGTCATCCCGGCACGTCTTTAACTTTGAAACTCACCCTTGACCTTGTCATTTACAAGGCAAGTGGTTAATCAATTCATCCAACACCTTGTTAGCCTTGGTTAGCGATCACATAATACGTATAAACTATTGCACCTGATATTACATTCTACAACCGCAAAGTTGGGAATATTGTGTAACTAATTGTGGCACAAAGATACAAAGACTAGCCATCTGAATGATTTGAATGACTACTAAGAGAAAATGGGGACATCAGGATGGGCAGTCCTCGGTTTACACTAGTGGCCAGTAATCCACGACTTCAGGTCAGTAAAACCCCAGCTGATATTTGTTCAGACTTCAGAGAAAGGATACAAGTTGACTTCTACAACTGATGAGTACAATATTCCAGTCTCCACATATAATCTAGTGAATAGTGCCAGCCGATAGACCCTAACATTCTTTCTCTTGCCCACCAGAAGTTTTGACATTTGCTCATCCTACTCCCTGGAGATGAAGGATATATAGATTGAGTGATGGAAAGAAGAAAACCAAATTACAAATATGCATTGACTGAAAAACAATCTGCTTCAAAATTTCTGACCCAGCAAATAAGAGGTTCCCTTATGAGGGAGATTGAGATATCAAAACTTAAAGCAGGCTCACACGACCATCGATGCAGTTAGTATGTCTATTTCTAGGATTCTAAGAAAAACAGTATCTGTTGCACTCCAATCTACCCCAGTGAAGGATGCTGATCATTATGAGCATACAACAATAATGCTATATTCTACAAAAATGTTGCCCAGTTACAACCAGTGAACATTAGAGAATTAAAGCAAGCTGGAAATCCACTTCAAGATTGGTAAGTTGCCACTTGTATCAGAAACTCATCCACTTAACAACATAATAAAACAAATTCAGATCAATGCGTCAAGAAATCCTGTGAACAGGACCCAGGAGACAGTTCCAAGAGGCCATCAAACATTTAATTCAGTTCCACAATATAATTGTAGCATAGTTGAAACCAGTCACTTATAAATATCACCCAGACCATGTTAGCAGTTGCTATATTGAAAGCCATCTCTAGTGGATATACACTACAAATTTAACGAAAAATAATTTTAGGACTAAAATTGTGAGCAAAATTGATGACTTTGGCTAATCATAGAATGCTAAACATGCATGTAAGAGGAACTGAGGAAGTACAAAGATAGTTCATAAAAGTAAATGGTCCTGACTTTTTAATGATGTATGACAAAAAGGTAAATGGAACAACAGCCCTATTTTTCTTCAATGTAAGGACTATAGGCCTTAACTGATTGGCAAACCTGCTATTACTTTGACACATCTTTAGAACTTACATGCATATATCCAACAAATCAAACAAAGTTTCTAGAGTAGTTATACACTTATACTGGCAGCGTTAAGCAATTTAAATGCAGACATCCAACAAAATAGAACCCATAAAACGAGACCATATAACTTAATTAAAATGTCCGCCATTGACTAACGTAGATTAGCGTACTAATGCGGAAAAATAAAAACTAGCTATGATGAAACAATCATACCACTTGATGAGCCACCCAAACAAGAAATGCTGCATTATAGGAACTTTCTCCAAAACCTCTACTTTATACATCTTCAGTAATCCACCATTCACCTTCTTCCAGTTAGGTACGCCACTTATATCATCCAGCAATGGAGAGTGCTCTGCAAAAAGCCCTTTCTTCACCTTTTTCACAAAGGCAATACAAGACAGATACATATACTCATTTGCAAAGTTCTCCAAAACATCATCACTGTGTATAGACTTTGGCTTCAGATACTTATGGTCAATCAACTGTGAAGACCCAAATATGAATGGCATAAAATGGTAATCATCAAGCCCCCAAACTCCATGTGATCCAGCAGGCTCGAGGCAGTAAACCATTTGTAACTTCCTCATCAACTCAAGATATTTAACAACAGCCCTGCATACTACAGCATGGTAATCTTCATCGCCAATAAGTCCAATTTTAGCCAAGCAGTATAGCCACGCCACAAAGTTAGTCTCATGACCAGTCCCATAATCTATCCTACTCTGATTGCCGAAACTATCTAAAAAATAAGGTAAAATCTCAACCACAGCATCATGGAGATCTCCAGGAAGAATCTGAAGCATCAACGACTCTCCATTTTCAATCAATCGATTCTGCCACTCTCTAAACGAGTAATTTCCATATCTAGACGACTGATGGACCGGTGGAATCTCATCGATCCACTTTATTAGGGTTTCCATCATAGACACAATAGAGCTTACAGTGGTTGATTCATGGCAAGGATCGGAGATCTTATGGCCACGAACCGAATCCGAAAGCAGGACTGTGAATCCCAAAAAGTTCTTACACGTCTCCGATTCATGAAACCGTCTGATATCATCAACCGACTGAATCCGCTTCGCCGGCGCTTGGAAATGGTACGGCGGACACACGACCTCAACCTTCCGCGCCAGCGGAACAGGCGTGAGCATAATCTCTTGTTGAGAATGATTCAGAGGCAAGTTGATGTAAGGAGCACGAATTGGACGGTAGTTGAGCGGAGGCGAGACCTCCGACGACGCCGAGGGCGGCGGCTTCGGCGATCCTCCGGCGTGATGGTGAGATTGGGCTTCGTTGGATTCCATTGGCGGTGACTGAACTGAAAAGAGTGATGGTTGAAGCTGACTTTTTGCGTTAAGAGAGTTTCTAATGAAGAAGCTTAATGGGCCGAGATAGCTGCCCATTAATAAACAGGCCAAATGTTTAAAGAATAGAAGCCCGGCTAAGCTCTTAAACCCAATAAAACGAAGCATGACAAGCCATCAACCAAAACCTTTTATGCAAAGAGCCTACATTTATTTCAATTATTAAACCTCATCCGGTAAAAATATTACTCCAAAAACCTCAGATCATGTATGTGCCGCTTTCCTGGGAACTTGTAATTTCCATATGACTGTTTCTCAATTTGTTCATGTTCGACGGTCACTAATCCAAACATATGTTAAGTTTTGTATGCAAGTGCATGCATGCTTTTTTAATGTTAGTTTTCTAAGTGGATGTATGTGGACAACGGTTAGAAGGCTAGGGCCAGTTTGTGGACAGTTTAAGGATGGTTTAGTGTGTGTGGGGAAGTTACCTTATTTTAGTTTAAATATGTATTTGTTTTTAAAAATGTATGAGAAAGCAATAACCGATGTTTTTCATCCAAAACAGGGTTGTTGTTTCTTCTCTTCATTGTGCAGTAACTTTTGGTGAATGTTTCTTGTGTGAAGATACTTGAGTGAAATCCAACATTTCGTATTAGAGTCGGGGCATCAAGGATATGTCAGGGAGTTCTAGCACTGCGGGAAGTTCCACCGGAAGGAATCAGGTGGCGGGGTTGCCACAAGTGGAGAGAAATCCAACGGTTGGGTTGCCATATGGGAAGAGGCAAGTTACCCGAGAGGGGTCAGTAACTCTCCAGTACCCAATGTTATCGAAGGATAATTATGCCTCTTGGGTCATCAAGGTGCAAGTGTTCATGGAAGCTCAAGGTGTTTGGGACGTCGTAGGCCCACCAACCGGTATGGTTGTGGATAACCGGAGGAATAAGATGGCATTGACGGCCATCTATCAAGGGATTCCGGAGGATGTGCTATTGGCAATAGCAGAGAAACGGACAGCAAAAGAAGCATGGTCAGCTTTAAAAACCATGCACCTTGGAGCGGATCGCGTCAAGAATGAAAAAGTGCAGACGTTGAGAGCGGAGTTTGAAATGCTTCGCATGAGGGATTCAGAGTCACTAGATGAGTTCGCCATGAAATTGTCAAGCCTTGTCAACCAGATTTGCGGTCTTGGACAACCAATAGAAGAGTTACATGTGGTAAAGAAATTTTTGTGAGCTGTGAGTCAAAGATTTCTTCCCATAGTGTCAACAATCATGCAGTTTGGCAATATTGACACCATGCCATTTGATGAAGCAATTGGAAGACTAAAAGCGCACGAGGAGCACACGCGTTTCGTTGAAAAAACTAAAGAAGAGAAGCTATTGTTAACCCACTCAGAGTGGACATCTCGCATGAAAAAGCATGGTGCACGTGGCCATGGTCGAGGTCGTGGTCATGGAGATCAAAATCGGCCCAATGCGTTTCGCCGGGAAGGGGAAACTAGCCACGGTAGCAAACGAGACAAGTCCAAAGTACGATGTTTTAAATGTGACATACTTGGACATTTTGCATCCGAGTGTAAAACCAAGAAGGAAGAGGATGAGGCAAATTTGATTTTGCTCAATATGATGAACCGGCCTTGTTGATGGCAGAAACAAAGAGCTTGTTGATGACAGAAACAAAAAGCTTGACAGAAGAAGCTCAAAATGTACCCGAGCTACTGTGAGTGAAAATAATTCAATGAGTTTGGATTAGGGAGAGTATGTTGGACTAATCCAAACATATGTTAAGTTTTGTATGCATGTGCTTGCATGATCTTTTAATGTTTAGTTTTCTAAGAGGATGTATGTGGGCAACGGTTAGAAGGCTAGGGCCAGTTTATGTCAGTTTGTGGACAGTTTAAGGGTAGTTTAGTGTGTGGGGAAGTTACCTTATTTTAGTTTAATTATGTATTTATTTATTTTTAAAAATGTATGAGAAATGAAGAACCGGTGTTTTTCATCCAAAACAGGGTTGTTGTTTCTTCTCTTCATTGTGCATTAACTTTTTGTGAATGTTTCTTGTGTGAAGATACTTGGGTGAAATCCATCACTCTATAGCATGCATTTTTCTTGTCCACTAAGTTTGCTGCATCTAGTCAGTTCGGCGGTGGTTGAGTTGGTAAAACATTTGTCTTACAATAGTAAGGTCAAGTGTTCGAATCTCACTGTGACATTTTCCCGCTTGTGATGTAGACCTTTCCTCCATCAATCACATATGTTTTCCTCTTTCTCTTCCTCACCCCTTTTAAACGTGAGGCGTACTTAGACACCATGGAGGCGGGTCATGGATTGTGATTTTGTCGAAAGTGAGTGTGGTTTTATTAACACACAAAAAGTTGGATATGAGTTTCAATTCAATTTGTTGGGGAAGCTTACTGATAGGGAACTTGCATATATTGGGCTTGGGACTTAAAGCTGGCCCATCTCCAGTATTTGTCCAGCTCAACGCCAGCATTGTCATAGCTGGCTTAGTGGTCCAATGAGGAGCAAGCTGTCATGTGGGTATTGATATATGCCTATCGTCCGATCAAGTTGAAATTTACAGCTGATGAATTGAGATATAAAAGCATCGCTTCCAGAGATGCAAATCAAGTTCAAGATTCATTTGGCTAGGGTTCTTGAGCGTCTTAGTTTCTCCTCCTTCTCTCTACTTGTCTAGCTGAATGCGAGCCTATTGTATTAGCTCTAGTAGATTTTGCTGGTATTCTTCAGTCAATCAAGGCTGTGTATAGAATAGGTGAATCTGTTGGTTCCTGTGTAAGCCGGTTTTGAGAGTTGTGTGAGTCTGAACAGGTGTGTGAGGGATTCCTGAAGTGTAGAGAGTGTTTTGTGTTCAGATCCGTTTCGATCTGTGTTTGTAAGGCATAAGCCAACTCCTATGTGGTGCTGGTGACCATCGTCCAAGATTCTAGTGCATATCGAGCCCAGACGGAGCTCAACGTGGATTATCCCTATTTTTGAGTGAACCACGGGCCTTAAAAGGTTATGTCATTTTGTTCTTGTTATCTTTCCTTTTTGTCAAGCACTGCATGCGTAAATCTGAAATGAACTAGTGTAAGTTTAGCATAAAACTAATAGTGTAGATAGATCTGATTCACTACAGTGGTATCTAGAGCTTGGATCTTTTGAAGTACTTATTGAACTTCATCTACACTGATAAAATATTTCTTGTGTTTTTTGTGCAGTAACTGAAAATGACTGGACATGTTGAAGTCACTACCTACGATGGCAAGAGTGACTTCAACATCTGAAAAGTAATAATCAAGGCACTGCTATCACACCACAAGGTGTCGATAGCACTGGAGAAGGACAAAACTAAATGGAGCGAAGACCAGAAGAAGAGGAAGGTAGAAATAAATGAGGAGGCATTCAACCTCCTCACACTTAACTTAATTGATCATGTGATCAGAAAGGTTAGTACCTCTACCACTGCTTTAGATGTATGGACTAGGTTAGACACCTTGTATTCCAACAAGCGTGCTCCCAACCTAGCCTACTTAAAATCCTCTGCGTTTGCATTTAAGTTTGATAATGCTAAGTCTCTTGATGATAATCTTGATGAACTTCTGAAACTGGCTTTGTTGCTTCATGGCACTGCACATGCTTTGGATGCTACTAGCATTGTTATGATCTTGATGAATGCTTTGCATGAGAATTATCAAGTAGTTAAAGATTCTTTTCAATACTATGGAACAGTGCCTGAATATGATTTGTTATGTTCTGCCTTGCGTACTAGGGAATTAGAACTTAAAATCAAAAGAACAAATCTGGCATGAATCTGTTTATTAAGCATAAGTCATTCAATAGTCAACCTAATAAGCCTAGGTTTCCCAAACAGGATAGTAAGGCCAAGACTAATAAGTTCAAAAATAATAAACCCCAAACAGAATCTAGAAAGTGTTTTTACTGTGGCATTAAAGGACATCTTAGGAAAATTGTCAAAAGTTGCTAAATAAGAAGAAAATGAATCTGAAACTAATGTTGCAACTGCTGATATGCATGCTGATGTTCCTGAAGTACTGACTGTGTCTAATAAGTCTAGTCATGATGATTGGATTCTTGATTCTGGTTATTCATATCACATGTGCCCGCATAGAACATGGTTTGAGCATTTGTCTGAGAATGTTACTAATGAAAGGGTGTTTATGGGTAATCATAATGCATGTGAGGTTAAGGGGGTAGGAACAGTTAAGCTTACTTTAAACAATGGGAAGCATGTGTTACTGTTTAATGTTAGATATATGCCTGGCTTAAGAAGAAATCTGATTTCTTTGGGTGCTTTGGATGATTCTGGTTGTCTTATAATGCTGTGAATGGTAATATGCATATTTTTAAGAATGACAAGTGTGTGCTTGCTGGTTCCAAGTTGGCTGGATTATATGTTCTTGATGGTGTGTGTTGTAAGGCAGCCTATGCTAATGTGGCAGAGCCTGAGGACACTGTTAAGTGGCACCTTAGGCTTGGTCACATTAGTCATAGAGGCTTTTACCTGAGTTAGGAAAGCAAGGCATATAAGCCAAAGCAATTATTAATGATCTGCCATTTTGTGAATGTTGTGTGCTAGCTAAGCAACATAAAAAGAGTGTTTCTGCTGGTGTGCATTTATCTAAGAATGTGTTGGACTATGTGCATGCTAATTTTTGGGGGCCTGAGGGGTATGAAACATATGGGGAAATAAGTATTTCATGAGTATTGTTGATGATTTCTCTAGGTTTGTGTGGATCATTTTGCTTAAGTCTAAGTCTGATGCCTATAGTAAGTTTAAGAATTGGAAAGCCTTAGAAGAAAACCAAACCAGCTGTAACCTTAAAGCCCTTAGAACTGATAATGGTTTAGAGTTTTACAATGATGAGTTTGACTCCTTCTGCAAGTCCTGTGGCATTCTGAGGCACAGAATAGTAAGGGCAACCCCTCAGCAAAATGGAGTTGCTGAGAGGATGAACTCTTTTAGAGAAGGTTCGCCCTACTGTTTACCTCAGGTGTGCCTAAGGCCTTCTGGGGTGAGGCACTAGCCACTGCAACCTACATTATCAATCTATGCCCAAATAGGAGCCTTAGTTTTAAGTGCCCTTTTGAAATTTGGACTAAAAGAAAACCTTACCTTAGACACCTTAGGATCTTTGGATGTGCTCCATATTCCCACAATAGGGAAGGAAAGTTAGAACCCAAATCTCTTAAGTGTGTGTTCTTGGGGTATCAGCCTGGTACTAAAGGGTATAGAGTGTGGGAAAGGGACACTAGAGGGGTAAAAATCATAGTCAGCAAGGACGTTGTGTTTAATGAGTTAATATTCCCTTGTAAGCAAGCCCAAGTAGACATTTCCCAGCCTAGTGAGCCTAGTACCTCTAATGAGGTGGAGTCTAGCTTGCTGCCCTTGTTCCCAGCCACTACTAGTGGGCAGAATGATGACCCACCTTTGGCTCCTGAACTTGATGATCAGCATGGGCTTCCTGATCAACAACATGATGATCAGGTTGAGAACCTTGAAGAAAATCAGGACGCTGGAAATCAGGTGGAGCATCATTATATCTCTGCACAAGAGCAGTTTGCTGACTATCAGCTTGCTAGAGATAGATCCAAAAGAGAACATAGACCACATCCTAGGTATTCAGAAGCTAACATAGTACTTAATGCCTTAGTTACTGCTAGTGAACTGAAAGAAACTGAACCTGTAAGTTATCATGAGGCTATGAGTTGTAGGGCTAAGGATAAGTGGCTAGTTGCCATGGAGAATGAAATGAGATCCCGATGGACCATAATTGTATGAATCATAAACACAGTTAAACCCACCAAATTAGACTCTTTGTCTATTTAACTTTTGCTTGTTAGTTCTGATATTTATCTACAGGGTATTTTGAAGTCTAGAGAGAATACAGGCTAAGGAGAAGTTTTTAAGCTGAAAATATATTACGAGTCATTCCAAGGTCACGACCAGATGCCGACTGAAGAAATATCATGAACCTGACATGGAATCACTCAAAACAAGTCCAACCGAAGAGGCAACTAAAGGGCAACTAGGAGTTAGGATCCAACCGATGGCTTTTGAGAAGGAAAAGATCTCACTTCTCCTTCCCTCCTCACCACATGGGTGGCTAAAGCCACCCTCCACTCTCCTTGCGCCACCTAGGCCGGCGGCTCTTGGCCAAGCCACCTCACCCCGGCGGATTTTGCTCCTCCACCCTCCTCATGCCAAGTGTTGAGATCTCAATCCATATGCCTCTCCTCCCTTGACAAGTGTGTGGCTCTCCTCCATCCTCCATGCCTATAAATAGAGCTCCTCTTCTCCTTTGTAAATCATCCTCATTTCAAAACATCATCCATCACAAAGCTCTAGCTTCTCTCTAGATTTGGGCACTACTCTTGTAAACATTTGTTTTAAATCTATAATACTCCTGTTGGTTCTTGATTATTCTAGTAGTTCTTGAGTTTACTCCTGTTGGTTCTTGAGTATTCTCCTTTACTTACTGTCTTTCAAAAACCCTCGAGTACTTAGCTATGGTATCCACCTCTATGGATATTCGTAGCTAAACCCTTCATTCGGTTGAAGGGGTGTACTTGTATCATAAAATGTTTTAGGCCATACTCTTAGTGCCTCGTTGTATTCAAAACTTGTTCTATGTGCCATATATTAGGTTAGAACTTCCAAGGTTGAGTGGATGCTTGGAATGGCAAAGCTCTTCCGTGGGGGTTCGTAAACATACTCGGATAAGTGGATGCTTGGAATGGCAAAGCTTATCTGAGGAGTTTGACCTCTCTAAAACACCATTTGGTTGATCGGGAATGATTGATCAAATGGATGCACATAGGCTAATATATTTTGGAATGAGGTATTAGTCTAAATAGAACAAGTGCTCTATGTCTTGGAATGGACTAGACAGTGTGGCAAATCGAATGCTTGGAATGGCCTTGATACACTTTTGAATACTTAGTAGGATCATTAAAGGTCAATGATAAACAGATTATGATACAAGGCCCCTGAAGCCGAATACTTTCCTTAACTTAAAACATCACCTGCACTTTACTTTTCGGTCTCAATATCAACTGCAATATCAACTGCTCACCTTCCGCAAGAATTGCCCTTCACGCAACAATCGCTATAAGTCTTCTCCTTTTATTTTCAGTACTTTACTTTTATGTCATTTACTTTTCCGCACTAAAAACCAAAACCAACCAAAAAGCCACGTAGATATTAGCACTAAAACCTCAATCAACCTAAAATCACGCTCCCTTCCTGTACAATCCCTCAAAGAACAACTATCCCCCTAATTCCCTTGGGTTCGACCACTACTTACCACTCTACTATCTAATAGTAGAATCACGAGTAGCGGACTATAAATTTATCTTTGCACAGAGAACACCGCACCTTAACGACAGTCTGGTGGGCTCCGTCAAAATTGGCGCCGTTGCCGGGGAATTAGCCGTCGGATTAGTTGTTCTTTCCCTTTCCTTCTCATCTCTTCATCACACTATGTATGCATGGACAACACGACATCTTCATCTGTTCGGAGGTATGAAGGGAGAAGACCCCGTAATGCATTGCCGAAACTTTCACCATATTTGCCACCACATAAAACCTGAAAATGAAATGTTAGAGGAATTTAAGCTAAAATGCTTCAAATTTTCTTTAACTGATTTTGCGACAATTTGGTATTACACATCAACCGCTAGTCGTGCAGAATATTTTGTGGACCTTTGCGTTCCATTCCTTACGGAATTCTCCCCCCCATCCTTACGACAAAAAACCCGTGAGAAGATCATGTGCCTGCAACAATCCCGGGATGAGACCTTGGCTGAATACTACACGAACTATGACACCATCGTCTCACGCTGCCTGCACCATGGATTCACGAAAAAAATTCTTCTTCAAAATTTTCTTCGTGGGATGAGGGCCGATGAGCAGACAAGGATTAACGAAGCAATGAGAAGATCAGCCAGGAACTTATCCATGGCAGATATATGGAACCTCATAGATGACCTGGCCGCAGCCACAACACGAAGGCCAATACCCCAAGCTAACAGAAGAATGCAGATAGAAGAGGCTGGTCCAGAGACAGATGAAGAAGATACTCCCGAGCCATCTGAAGAATTAGACATAGAAAGCATCGGAACCAACGGAAGCAACGGGGAAAACCCTCATGGGAACTCGAGGCCGTGCCAACAAGGGAAGAAGTCCAAAACACCACTGGCGAGCTACCCGAGTCATACCCTACTATCATTTCCAGAACAGCGGAGACCATCTACGACCAGATCCTCACAGACGGACATGACAAGGCAGAACCAAGCCTTAAGATGCAAGCTTCCCAACTTTTCCCCTTGATCAATAGGCAAATCGCAGAAAACTATGTGATCCATGAAGAGGCTAAAAAGAGGATGGGAAAAGGGCCTGAGCAGAACGACTCCTCGATGGAGGATTTTTTTGCCACAACTGGACAAGACAGCCCTAAACATAAGAAAACCCAGTTCAAGAGACTAGTAGTGAAAGGTCCCTCGCCTTCTTCGAGACGTTGGAAGGAGAAACCACCAGAACCATGGGAACTGGACCCAAGCCCTTCATCCCCCAAAAACCCAGGAAGAGTCAAGGCAAGAATCAAGGTTGGCGCAATAAAGAAATACGACCTGAGCCACCCATGGGATCCAAACCAGTGATCCTCATGCGTCGAGCCAACGACGTTAAACAAAGGCACTGGTCGGGAGGTAACCCGACACCTATCTTACTTTCAGTAATTTTCTTTTCTGTCATTTAGTTTTTACCATAAGTCACTCTCACCCACTTTTTGTCTAGAAGGAATGTCTAACATGTAGGAATCGGTTTTTGGAGCAAGATCAGATCAGCCAGGCAGCTTCCGAGAATTTACCGGGCCTGCGCTGAGAGTTCAAGGCCCCAGCCAAACTCTCTCGATTATCCAGCTCCGAGGCATGTCGTTCCACGACACGACACAGTAAAAGGGAGTTCAGTTCTTCTCTTTTCCTTAATGTCATTTCCTTCTCTTGTATATATTTGCATGACTTTTGAACTAAGTCTTGCTGAAAGGCAAGCCTTCGTTAAAAAGTGTGGGGTGAGAACTGCCGTTGCACATATGTTTTTCTTTTTCCTTTTCCCTTAATATTATCTTTTTGAAAATATGAACTTGAGAATGTGAAAAAGATAGATCTAAATTCATGCATTTACCTTGTGAAAATTCAACTGTTTAAAAACTTAGAATGTAACTTCTCATTTGTCCCTTTGTGCTGAGATAAACAGGGGATGTGGAGTTGATAGAAAATGCCCTAGAGAGGTTTGGCAAGCAATCGAAGGATCGAATCTAACTATATGGTTTTTGAAGTCAGTGGAGGCTGCACTTCGGGTTTCAGTTGAATCAGAGTCATCTCCGCCATGCAGGGTTTATGCAGAAAAAAGGCGGGACGGGAATCAAACCGTCCTATCTCTAGTCAGAGTAGCCGGGAAACAAATGAGCGACCCTAATTTTGAGCCGCGTGAAATGGCGAGGATGAGAGAGAGCGGGGAGGTATTTCCATATGCTCGCGGGCGATGATTGGACCTCCCAAAGTAAGGCTGAGAAAATGGACTAGACAGTGTGGCAAATCGAGTGCTTGGAATGGCCTTGATACACTTTTGAATACTTAGTAGGATCATTAAAGGTCAATGATAAACAGATTATGATACAAGGCCCCTGAAGCCGAATACTTTCCTTAACTTAAAACATCACCTGCACTTTACTTTTCGGTCTCAATATCAACTGCAATATCAACTGCTCACCTTCCGCAAGAATTGCCCTTCACGCAACAATCGCTATAAGTCTTCTCCTTTTATTTTCAATACTTTACTTTTATGTCATTTACTTTTCTGGACTAAAAACCAAAACCAACCAAAAAGCCACGTAGATATTAGCACTAAAACCTCAATCAACCTAAAATCACGCTCCCTTCCTGTACAATCCCTCAAAGAACAACTATCCCCCTAATTCCCTTGGGTTCGACCCCTACTTACCACTCTACTATCTAATAGTAGAATCACGAGTAGCGGATTATAAATTTATCTTTGCACAGAGAACACCGCACCTTAACGACAGTGCGGTGGGCTCCGTCAAAATTGGCGCCGTTGCCAGGGAATTAGCCGTCGGATTAGTTGTTCTTTCCCTTTCCTTCTCATCTCTTCATCACACTATGTATGCATGGACAACACGACATCTTCCTCTGTTCGGAGGTATGGAGGGAGAAGACCCCGTAATGCATTGCCGAAACTTTCATCATATTTGCCGCCACATAAAACCTGAAAATGAAATGTTAGAGGAATTTAAGCTAAAATGCTTCAAATTTTCTTTAACTGATTTTGCGACAATTTGGTATTACACATCAACCGCTAGTCATGCAGAATATTTTGTGGACCTTTGCGTTCCATTCCTTACGGAATTCTCCCCCCATCCTTACGACAAAAAACCCGTGAGAAGATCATGTGCCTGCAACAATCCCGGGATGAGACCTTGGATGAATACTACACGAACTATGACACCATCGTCTCACGCTGCCTGCACCATGGATTCACGAAAAAAATTCTTCTTCAAAGTTTTCTTCGTGGGATGAGGGCCGATGAGCAGACAAGGAATAACGAAGCAATGAGAAGATCAGCTAGGAACTTATCCATGGCAGATATATGGAACATCATAGATGACCTGGCCGCAGCCACAACACGAAGGCCAATACCCCAAGCTAACAGAAGAATGCAGATAGAAGAGGCTGGTCCAGAGACAGATGAAGAAGATACTCCCGAGCCATCTGAAGAATCAGACATAGAAAGCATCGGAAGCAACGGGGAAAACCCTCATGGGAACTCGAGGCCGTGCCAACAAGGGAAGAAGTCCAAAACACCACTGGCGAGCTACCCGAGTCATACCCAACTATCATTTCCAGAACAGCGGAGACCATTTACGACCAGATCCTCACAGACGGACATGACAAGGCAGAACCGAGCCTTAAGATGCAAGCTTCCCAACTTTTCCCCTTGATCAATAGGAAAATTGCAGAAAACTATGTGATCCATGAAGAGGCTAAAAAGAGGATGGGAAAAGGGCCTGAGCAGAACGACTCCTCGATGGAGGATTTTTTGCCACAATTGGACAAGACAGCCCTAAACATAAGAAAACCCAGTTCAAGAGACTAGTAGTGAAAGGTCCCTCGCCTTCTTCGAGACGTTGGAAGGAGAAACCACCAGAACCATGGGAACTGGACCCAAGCCCTTCATCCCCCAAAAACCCAGGAAGAGTCAAGGCAAGAATCAAGGTTGGTGCAATAAAGAAATACGACCTGAGCCACCCATGGGATCCAAACCAGTGATCCTCATGTGTCGAGCCAACGACGTTAAACAAAGGCACTGGTCGGGAGGTAACCCGAAACCTATCTTACTTTCAGTAATTTTCTTTTCTGTCATTTAGTTTTTACCATAAGTCACTCTCACCCACTTTTTGTCTAGAAGGAATGTCTAACATGTAGGAATCGGTTTTTGGAGCAAGATCAGATCAGCCAGGCAGCTTCCGAGAATTTACCGGGCCTGTGCTGAGAGTTCAAGGCCCCAGCCGAACTCCCTCGATTATCCAGCTCCGAGGCATGTCGTTCCACGACACGACACAGTAAAAGGGAGTTCAGTTCTTCTCTTTTCCTTAATGTCATTTTCTTCTCTTGTATATATTTGCATGACTTTTGAACTAAGTCTTGCTGAAAGGCAAGCCTTCGTTCCAAAGTGTGGGGTGAGAACTGCCGTTGCACATATGTTTTTCTTTTTCCTTTTCCCTTAATATTATCTTTTTGAAATATGAACTTGAGAATGTGAAAAAGATAGATCTAAATTCATGCATTTACCTTGTGAAAATTCAACTGTTTAAAAACTTAGAATGTAACTTCTCATTTGTCCCTTTGTGCTGAGATAAACAGGGGATGTGGAGTTGATAGAAAATGCCCTAGAGAGGCTTGGCAAGCAATCGAAGGATCGAATCTAACTATATGGTTTTCGAAGTCAGTGGAGGCTGCACTTCGGGTTTCAGTTGAATCAGAGTCATCTCCGCCATGCAGCGTTTATGCAGAAAAAAGGCGGGACGGGAATCAAACCGTCCTATCTCTAGTCAGAGTAGCCGGGAAAACAAATGAGCGACCCTAATTTTGAGCCGCGCGAAATGGCGAGGATGAGAGAGAGCGGGGAGGTATTTCCATATGCTCGCGGGCGATGATTGGACCTCCCAAAGAAAGGCTGAGAAAATGGACTAGACAGCGTGGCAAATCGAGTGCTTGGAATGGCCTTGATACACTTTTGAATACTTAGTAGGATCATTAAAGGTCAATGATAAACAGATTATGATACAAGGCCCCTGAAGCCGAATACTTTCCTTAATTTAAAACATCACCTGCACTTTACTTTTCGGTCTCAATATCAACTGCTCACCTTCCGCAAGAATTGCCCTTCACGCAACAATCGCTATAAGTCTTCTCCTTTTATTTTCAGTACTTTACTTTTATGTCATTTACTTTTCCGCACTAAAAACCAAAACCAACCAAAAAGCCATGTAGATATTAGCACTAAAACCTCAATCAACCTAAAATCACGCTCCCTTCCTGTACAATCCCTCAAAGAACAACTATCCCCCTAATTCCCTTGGGTTCGACCCCTACTTACCACTCTACTATCTAATAGTAGAATCACGAGTAGCGGCCTATAAATTTATCTTTGCACAGAGAACACCGCACCTTAACGACAGTGCGGTGGGCTCCGTCAGATCCCATAGGATAAACCAAACCTGAGAATTAGTTGAGAAGCCCAAATCTAAGAAGCTAGTAGACTGTAAGTGGTTGTTTACATTTAAAGAGGGGCTGGCACAATCTGGCCCACCTAGATATAAGGCCATGTTAGTGGCCAAGGGGTTTACGTAGAAAGAGGGGTAGATTATACTGAAGTTTTCTCTCATGTTGTTAAGTTTAAGACAATCAGAGTTACGCATGCTTGTGCTGCCTATTTTGACCTTGAAATTGAACAGCTTGATATTACTACTGCTTTCTTGCATGGTACTTTGGATGAAGTGATTTATATGCGACAACCTGTAGGTTTTATTAATGCTGAGTTGCCAGAACATGCCTGTTTATTAAAAAAATCTTTGGATGGATTAAAACAGAGTCTTAAGCTATGGTATAAGCATTTTGATTCCTTTGTGCTGAGTACTAGCTTTGTTAGAAGTAATTATGATAGCTGTTTCTATTTCTCTTCACTGGATAATGACCCTGTGTATTTGTTATTATATGTTGATGATATGCTTCTGATTAGTAAATCTATGCAAAAAAGCAATAAGCTTAAGGTTATTTGAAATCTGTGTTTGATATGAAAGACTTAGGTCATGCTAAAAAAATATTGGGTATGATCATTGATAGAGATAGGTGATGAGTCGTATTTATACGACTCGTCGAATCAACTAATCTCATTTATTTCGACACTTTTTTATGCGAACAATTACATTTTAGTATGGTTTTGCATTTCAGGTGTTTTGGAAGCTCTAGGAGGTAACGCGCATAAAAGAACAACTAAAAAGTCACGTAGATATTAGCACCAAAACCAACCAAAAATTCACGTAGATATTAGCACTAAAACCTCAATCAACCTAAAATCACGCTCCCTTCCTGTACAATCCCTCAAAGAACAACTATCCCCCTAATTCCCTTGGGTTCGACCCCTACTTACCACTCTACTATCTAATAGTAGAATCACGAGTAGCGGCCTATAAATTTATCTTTGCACAGAGAACACCGCACCTTAACGACAGTGCGGTGGGCTCCGTCAGATCCCATAGGATAAACCAAACCTGAGAATTAGTTGAGAAGGCCAAATCTAAGAAGCTAGTAGACTGTAAGTGGTTGTTTACATTAAAAGAGGGGCTGGCACAATCTGGCCCACCTAGATATAAGGCCATGTTAGTGGCCAAGGGGTTTACGTAGAAAGAGGGGGTAGATTATACTGAAGTTTTCTCTCATGTTGTTAAGTTTAAGACAATCAGAGTTACGCATGCTTGTGCTGCCTATTTTGACCTTGAAATTGAACAGCTTGATATTACTACTGCTTTCTTGCATGGTACTTTGGATGAAGTGATTTATATGCGACAACCTGTAGGTTTTATTAATGCTGAGTTGCCAGAACATGCCTGTTTATTAAAAAAATCTTTGGATGGATTAAAACAGAGTCTTAAGCTATGGTATAAGCATTTTGATTCCTTTGTGCTGAGTACTAGCTTTGTTAGAAGTAATTATGATAGCTGTTTCTATTTCTCTTCACTGGATAATGACCCTGTGTATTTGTTATTATATGTTGATGATATGCTTCTGATTAGTAAATCTATGCAAAAAAGCAATAAGCTTAAGGTTATTTGAAATCTGTGTTTGATATGAAAGACTTAGGTCATGCTAAGAAAATATTGGGTATGATCATTGATAGAGATAGGTGATGAGTCGTATTTATACGACTCGTTGAATCAACTAATCTCATTTATTTCGACACTTTTTTATGCGAACAATTACATTTTAGTATGGTTTTGCATTTCAGGTGTTTGGAAGCTCTAGGAGGAAACGCGCATAAAAGAACAACTAAAAAGTCACGTAGATATTAGCACTAAAACCTCAATCAACCTAAAATCACGCTCCCTTCCTGTACAATCCCTCAAAGAACAACTATCCCCCTAATTCCCTTGGGTTTGACCCCTACTTACCACTCTACTATCTAATAGTAGAATCACGAGTAGCGGACTATAAATTTATCTTTGCACAGGGAACACCGCACCTTAACGACAGTGCGGTGGGCTCCGTCAGATCCCATAGGATAAACCAAACCTGAGAATTAGTTGAGAAGCCCAAATCTAAGAAGCTAGTAGACTGTAAGTGGTTGTTTACATTAAAAGAGGGGCTGGCACAATCTGGCCCACCTAGATATAAGGCCATGTTAGTGGCCAAGGGGTTTACGTAGAAAGAGGGGGTAGATTATACTGAAGTTTTCTCTCATGTTGTTAAGTTTAAGACAATCAGAGTTACGCATGCTTGTGCTGCCTATTTTGACCTTGAAATTGAACAGCTTGATATTACTACTGCTTTCTTGCATGGTACTTTGGATGAAGTGATTTATATGCGACAACCTGTAGGTTTTATTAATGCTGAGTTGCCAGAACATGCCTGTTTATTAAAAAAATCTTTGGATGGATTAAAACAGAGTCTTAAGCTATGGTATAAGCATTTTGATTCCTTTGTGCTGAGTACTAGCTTTGTTAGAAGTAATTATGATAGCTGTTTCTATTTCTCTTCACTGGATAATGACCCTGTGTATTTGTTATTATATGTTGATGATATGCTTCTGATTAGTAAATCTATGCAAAAAAGCAATAAGCTTAAGGTTATTTGAAATCTGTGTTTGATATGAAAGACTTAGGTCATGCTAAGAAAATATTGGGTATGATCATTGATAGAGATAGGTGATGAGTCGTATTTATACGACTCGTTGAATCAACTAATCTCATTTATTTCGACACTTTTTTATGCGAACAATTACATTTTAGTATGGTTTTGCATTTCAGGTGTTTGGAAGCTCTAGGAGGAAACGCGCATAAAAGAACAACTAAAAAGTCACGTAGATATTAGCACTAAAACCTCAATCAACCTAAAATCACGCTCCCTTCCTGTACAATCCCTCAAAGAACAACTATCCCCCTAATTCCCTTGGGTTTGACCCCTACTTACCACTCTACTATCTAATAGTAGAATCACGAGTAGCGGACTATAAATTTATCTTTGCACAGGGAACACCGCACCTTAACGACAGTGCGGTGGGCTCCGTCAGATCCCATAGGATAAACCAAACCTGAGAATTAGTTGAGAAGCCCAAATCTAAGAAGCTAGTAGACTGTAAGTGGTTGTTTACATTAAAAGAGGGGCTGGCACAATCTGGCCCACCTAGATATAAGGCCATGTTAGTGGCCAAGGGGTTTACGTAGAAAGAGGGGGTAGATTATACTGAAGTTTTCTCTCATGTTGTTAAGTTTAAGACAATCAGAGTTACGCATGCTTGTGCTGCCTATTTTGACCTTGAAATTGAACAGCTTGATATTACTACTGCTTTCTTGCATGGTACTTTGGATGAAGTGATTTATATGCGACAACCTGTAGGTTTTATTAATGCTGAGTTGCCAGAACATGCCTGTTTATTAAAAAAATCTTTGGATGGATTAAAACAGAGTCTTAAGCTATGGTATAAGCATTTTGATTCCTTTGTGCTGAGTACTAGCTTTGTTAGAAGTAATTATGATAGCTGTTTCTATTTCTCTTCACTGGATAATGACCCTGTGTATTTGTTATTATATGTTGATGATATGCTTCTGATTAGTAAATCTATGCAAAAAAGCAATAAGCTTAAGGTTATTTGAAATCTGTGTTTGATATGAAAGACTTAGGTCATGCTAAAAAAATATTGGGTATGATCATTGATAGAGATAGGTGATGAGTCGTATTTATACGACTCGTCGAATCAACTAATCTCATTTATTTCGACACTTTTTTATGCGAACAATTACATTTTAGTATGGTTTTGCATTTCAGGTGTTTTGGAAGCTCTAGGAGGTAACGCGCATAACAGACGGCATTTCATGCCAAAAACATCATAATGGGAGATTACACCTTTGGAGCTTCAACGGAGTGCTGGGAATGGACCTCTGATCATAAAAATACGAGCCACATGCCTCTGCGTAGCTGACTCAATTCCCTACAACTCCCTAGTTCACACTAAGAGCATCGGAGGTCATTTGGATGGTCAAATCAATAGCTGAAGTCGGGACACAGTGGATACCGCGCCCATAGTAGACATTAGCGCAGTGCTTTTGCCTCTTTTGCACTCATAAATACTCACAGCCCCCTTTCTTTTCTTGTTTTCAGATACAACTTCAACAACCAGCTCTCTTGGGTTCGACCCTGCTTGCCGCTACACTAGCTTTCGTAGGAGATTATAAATTTAAGTTTGACGCGTCAGACGACGCGCGTCAAATTTTGGCGTCGTTGCCATGGAGCTGCGCTTCGGTGAAGTTGTTTCTTTTTTGTTTTTGTGTTTTGTTTTGTGAAGACGATGAGGAGGATGATGGTAGCGAGGTTCAGTGTTGGATGATTCGGCGTCTCCCCAAATTTGGAGGTGCAATTGGAGAAGTCCCTGTGACACATGTAAAAATGTTCTACTCCGTGTGCTGCCGCATAAAGCCTAAAGAAGAGTCATTGGAGAGGTTTAAGTTGAAAATATTTTTATTTTCTTTAACTGACTCCGTGAGATCGTGGTATTGCTCATCATCTACAGATTGTGAAAGTACTTGGTCGGATCTATGAGCCCGATTTCTTAAGAAGTTTTCTCCGCCATCCTATCGATTTGAAATTCGCAAAAAAATTTCTACCATTGAGAAATTCCAGGGCGAGACATTATATGAGTATTATTTACGCTTCGATGACCTTGAGGGAAGCTGTCCACACCATGGATTAACAGATTTATTTCTTCTTGAGAGCTTTCTTGATGGGGTGATTCCACTAGAGCGTTATATGCTTGATGCTGCAGCAGGAGGTTCAGTAATTAATTCACACATTTATGATATCTGGGACCTGATAGATGATACGGCACAGAGATCTAGACGAGGTCAGATGCATAAAACGAATGATAAGGCGCAGACAGTAGAAGCTGATTTAGTGCAAATCGTGCCCGACATCACATGCAACACCTCCATCACGACCTTACCCTCAACAGAGACTCAAGCTTCAGATGAAGAGGATAATTCCACCACTACCAGAGAGTTGCACACAGAGGAAGAAATAATCATGTCTGCGGTAATCTCAGAACCACCTCAAATTATACAAAATTTTAATACACATCTTCCACTTCTTGTGCAAGATAACATTATCCAAGATGATCATAAAGAGCCAAAAGAAGAAGTAGGAGAAGAAGAAGAAGATGAGAATAAATTCAACCGAATAGTGCTATTCACATACGAGGAGGAAATATGTTCTAGCGAAGAAAACTCCACTCCTTACCTTTGCACAGACTTGATTACTAAAAATTCTGAGGTAAGCGCTGAATTTAATATGGAATTACATATGACTCATATGCCTCTTGTGTTGTACTTGCAGGATGGTGAACCTAAAAAATTACAAGAAAAGGCGTTTGATTCACTTTACATTGTGGCTGCTAGTATTCCATTGTGCAGGACTAGAAACTGGATCACCAACTACAAACTGTCATTCAAAAACACATTCGTGAGTTGGAATCATCATTAGGAGAAAAAACAAGCTAGGTCTTGCAAGCATGTCTCTACAGTAGTTTCAGTCGACCTACCGAGACATGACACATGTGGATGGAAACCAGGATGGACACACATGAGAGCACCACTCGATGAGGGCTATGAGCATCACAAAGGATTAGAGAAGTTTGACCTCACACGCCCATGGGATCCTAACTTGTAATCCCTAATGAGGTATCATCGAGCCAACGACGTAAAACAAAGGCGCTCGCAGGGAGGCAGCCTGGCAAATTTGTGTTTTTTGTTTTTTTATGTCGTTTAGGTGTGTTTGAGTCTTGAGTCATGTTTTTTCATTGTCTTTTGGGAAAAGAGATGATTTTCATGCAGGAAATAGGTGCAACTCAGTGCGTATCGCGCCGAGCATAGACATTAGCACCGCGCCCACATGTAACATTAGTGTCGCGCCGAAAGACGACATTAAGCGCCGATAAAGTCTACGCTGGGCGCGGTTGACCAACGACCAACGTTGATCGGCTCGTTTGACCAGAATTCTTACCATCACGCGACAAAACGAGGGGAGTGCCTGTTCACCTTTATTCTCTATTTACTTTTTCCCTATGTTTGTGAGTCTTGCATTGTTTGTGTCCTTGAACTTAAGTCGTACCGTGAGGACACGGCTTGGTTCAAAAGTGTGGGGTGGGAGAGTCAGTCAGTCTGTTGTGTCAGCATATTTATTTTTCTTACATATGTACTGTGTCAGCACGTTTCCTTTAAAAAAGTTTGAAAAGTAGAAAGTTTCTCTCTATTTCCTAGATATGCAGTATTGAATTTTGATGATGTGAAACAGACGATGCTGATTAGATGTATTTCTCTCGTGAAACCTGAATTGTGCTTTTACATGTGAATTTAACCCACTACGTGTCCTTCTGAGTTGAGATAAACAGGGATGTGGAGTGGATAGAAATGTCCTAGAGAGACTTGACGAAGCATTCAAAGGACCAAATTTTGAATTATATGGTTATGTGGATTTTGTGGAGGCTAGCACTTCGAGACTTATTGGTTCAGAGTTTGCTCCGCCGCTGAAGCGTTTATGTAGATAGGCGGGATGGGAAAACAGACCATCCTATCTCTAGTCCGAAGTAACCGGGAAGAGGTGAGTGACCCTCATCTTGACTCGCGTCAAAAAGGGCGAGGATGAGAAAGAGCGGGGAGGTATTTCCATATGCTCGTGGGCGATGATTGGACCTCCCTCAAAAGAAAGGTAGAAAAGGACAAGCTATTCACAACAAAGGAGCAAAGCTCAAGAAAAATCAGCCAAATTGTGAAAGTTCTACACGCAATAAAAGTGAATACATCATTCTTACATCAAGAGCCAAAGGCCAAAGAAAGTCACTACAAAAGCTGTCCAACAAAAGAAGAAAGAAAGCTCAAAAACCTTGAAGTTCGAATGAATCACGTGCAAGAAAAAGCAATGAAGTATAACCATATAGCTAGAGTTCGGAACTGCGAATGGATCATGGGTCTAAAGAGGACTATCTCCCATTCATCCGATTTGGTTTGAATTTCAGCTCAAAGGTAACATGTATCAAGTTTATTCCACGTTGAGCATGATGATTTTAGTAGCGATTGAGTTATCCATAGAAAAACGAGTCTAGACTAGCAACTCATATTCATGTACATCTATTCAGGACGTAGAAGAAATTGTGGTGTTATATCTATCTTACTTCTATGACTTAGTTCTTGTTCGGGACGAGCAAGTTTAAGTGTGGGGTGGTTTGACGAGTCGTATTTATACGACTCGTCGAATCAACTAATCCCATTTATTTTGACAATTTTTTATGCGAACAATTACTTTTTAGTATGGTTTTGCATTTCAGGTGTTTTGGAAGCTCTAGGAGGAAACGTGCATAAAAGACGGCATTTCATGCCAAAAACAGCACAATGGCAGAATAGACCTTTAAAGCTTCAACAGAGTGCTAGGAATGGACCGCTGATCATAAAAATACGAGTTAAGGCATTAGCGCAGTGATAACGTTAAGGCTGGATGCGGCTGTAACGTAGAGGTTGGGCGCAGTCGCTACTGTCAACACGCGTTTTGATGATGTCAGCAAGCCTGAAACTTGGAAATTGAGCCCAAAAATAGACTTGGAAACCCTATTTTTTGCTATAAATAAGATCTTTGGGTTAGGGTTTCCATCATCTCATAATCCATCATTCTACGACGTTTGAAGACGGCTCTGGAGGAGAAGGCGAAGCTTTCGACGAGAGAAGCGATTTTTCTACTTTTCATCATGCATTGTGTCTTTATTTCAATCATGTGTAGCTAAACTCTTTATTCAGTTTAGGGTTTTGTTCATTGTGACGTTTGTTTTGAGACTTTGTTCTTAATGCTATTTTATGTTTTACTAGTTCTTGTGCTTATCTTATGAATTAACTTGTTAGATTAAGTGGAAGCTTTGTCGCAGAGCTTAATTGAGCAGTTAATTCTTACCGTTAATATCTACTGGAAACTTTGTCGTAAAGGTAGATAGTAACACCTAAACTAAATAATACCTTTGTCGGATTATTTTATTTAGGAAAGAACTAGAAGTCTAACACCTTTGTCGGGTTAGATTGTGGTGTATCACCTTTGTCGAGATACTTAGGGTTGTTACCTTTGTCGGAACAACCACATTTAGAAACATGAGATTAGATATTTAGCAGTCAATGATAAATATGTCACAATAGAAACCCTAAGCTGAACACTATCTCTGATTGAAACCTTCCTTGCTTTTGCCTCTTTTGCACTCATAAATACTCACAACCCCCCTTTCTTTTCTTGTTTTCAGATACAACTTCAACAACCAGCTCTCTTGGGTTCGACCCTGCTTACCGCTACACTAGCTTTAGCAGGAGATTATAAATTTAAGTTTGACGCGTCAGACGACGCTCGTCAATAGGTGTAAATTCTTTCTGAAATTACACCAAAAGCCATATTTGAAAAAAATTGTTGCTAAGTTTGGTTGTGCTTATTGTAAGCCTGTTACTGTGCCTTTAGCTCCACATTTCATACTTAGTAAATCGCAGTGTCCTTCAAATAATTCTGAAATGCTTGAAATGAAAAATATACTTTATTCTAATACTTTGGGTTCTCTTATGTATGCTGTGATTGCAACCATACCTGATTTATCCTATGATGTCTCCTTATTAAGTATATACATGTCTAAACCTGGTAAATATCATTGGAATGCAATATGGGCGGCGTTCAACGATTGAGATTAATCTAGACAATGATTCGTGGATGAGCGGCTTGTCTAGTGTTGTTTTGGTTTATTTCCATATTCGATAGCATGATGAATTTACGTGATATGATTGCATGATTAGTGGGGTTGGCACGGGTGAAGTTTGATCCTGGGATTCTTTCTTTGATGAAATCAAAACCTTTTATTTTTCTGTATTGAATTTTTGTGTTTTTGTTCACACCAAAACCTCTTGTTAATTGGAATAGCTAAATAGGTCACTTGTTAGCTAGTACTCACACGCGTTGTTCCTTGGATCGACCCTTGGCTTACCAAGGTTTATAAATTTTGTTTGACTGCAACTTGACCCCTACATATAAATTGACAACTATAAATGGTTAAAAATACGCTTGTCAAAATGGCGCCATTGCCGGGGAACGACTTAGTGTGACACTACTCCACGCGTCACTGGGTTCCAGTCCGCTATTGCACCGCCCGGAATAGAAGCTAATACTTGGGAACTGAAAACCGGTCTCATTCAGATGGTGCAGAATAATCAGTTCTCAGGAAGAATTAATGAAGACCCTCACCAGCATCTCAAGCGTTTCGTTCAGATGTGCAATACAGTGAAGACCAATGTGGTCCCTTCAGAGTCTTACTACCTCAGACTATTCCCGTTCTCACTGTCCGATAAAGCCAGCAGATGGCTAGATAGCCACGCAGAGGGTACATTTACTACATGGAATAGGCTGGCCGAAGCTTTCCTCCAGCAGTACTTCCCGCCATCAAAGACAGCTCACTTCATTAATAAAATTATATCATTTCGCTCTATTGATGGTGAGACTCTGTACGACGCTTGGGAGAGGTACAAGGAGCTGACAAGGATGTGTCCACACCACAATCTAGAGCAGTGGCAGATTATTGACACTTTCTATCAGGGGATCGATCAGGGGATGCGTACCTTAATCAATCAAGCAGCAGGTGGGGGACTGAACCAAGTCCCGCTTGAAGACACCTATGATATTATAGAGAGAGCAGCCCAAGACTACCACCTCTGGACGAGTGATCGAGGCAACCCTAGGGACAGGAAGGGCGTGCAGGACCTCTGCCAAGCCGAGAGCACTAATGATATCGCTCGGTTGGCTGACTCAATGAAGATACTTGCCACCGAGATGCAGAATATGAAGCTAGCAAACTCCATGAAGTCCTCAGACGTTGCTCATATTGGCGTATACTGTCAGATTTATGGCTCTCCTTCTCACTACGCAGATGGTTGCCCAGTGATCGGATCAGATAATGATGGTGGGACTCAAGAGGATGCAAACTTTGTTGGGCAGAATAATCAAGGGACTGGTTTCGGGAACGGATCAGTCGGTAGCAGGTGGGACAATCCCAACCGGAATCACCCCAACCTATCTTACAAGCCCCAGAATCAAGCCCCTCAGGGTTTCCCTTGCAAACAGCAACAAAGCAATGCACCATACCAGCCACGAGGCCAATACAACGTTCGAGCTCAAGAGCAGAATAATACTTCCTATCAGCCGAAGCCTCAGTACAACAACCAGTCACAAGGGTAGCAAAATCAGAACTCGGGAGGCTACTCATATCAGCCGCAGCAGCCCAAGCAACAGGAGACTAGCAAATCATCTGGCCTGGAAACCATGATGGCTAAGTTCATGGCAGATCAAGAAAGGAGAGCTCAAGAGCAGGAAAGACGAGTGAAAGAGCTCGAGCAGACAATACGGATGATAGGAAATCAGGTTGCTCAACAAGTAGATTCAGCACATAGAGAACCTGGGAAACTCCCTTCAAAACCAGATCACAATCCTAGGGAGTCTGTCAATGCTATCACACTCCGAAGTGGAAAACACCTTGAGATGATATCCGCTCAAGACACTCGAACAGGAGCAGAAAAATCAGCGCTAAATTCTGCACTTGATGAAGAAGAAACATCAAAAGAAGCTGAAAACAGAGAAGAAAATTCTGCGCAGACAGTAGAGCCGGCTCCTTACAAACCTCCAGTCCCATACCCTCAGCGACTCAAGGGTGCTAGGAGAGACAAAGAGTTCATGAAATTCATGGACAAGATTCGCACACTGTACATCACTATGCCCTTCACAGATGCAATCACGCAGATTCCAACATATGCCAAATTCATGAAGGAAATTATGACCGGGAAACGGAAGATGGACGAAACCGAGACAGTAGCTCTAAGTGAGGAGTGCAGCGCTGCAATGCACGTGCCCATGCCACCTAAGCTTAAGGATTCAGGGAGCTTTTCCATTCCTTGTGATATTGGTGGTCTTACTATTCGTCGTCCATTGTGTGATTTAGGTGCTAGTGTGTCTATCATGCCATATTCTCTGTATTCTAAACTGAACTTGGGTGATCTCTGTCCTACTAACATCTCCATTCGCCTTGCGGATCGTTCTTGTAGACTCCCGAAAGGGATTCTGAAGGACGTACCCGTTAAGGTGAAGAATATTTATATCCCTGCTGATTTTATCGTGCTAGAGATTTCAAAGGACACTGATATCCCAATCATTCTTGGTAGACCATTCCTTTACACAGCTAGGGTTGTTATTGATATGGATAGGGGTTCTATCGCTTTGCGAGTAGGCAGCGAACGTGTTGTCTTTTATCTACCTGACAAGTGCAGAACTCCTAGTCTTCTTGCTGATTGTGATGTGTTAGACTGTGCTGATGTTGATCAGCCAATTTCGCTGACTTCTATTGAGTCTTACAAGGTTGTACCATGCTGCCCTATACCGATGGATGTCTACGCCATGAGCACAGAGGGCGCGGACGCAGCTGATGCCGCAGGAGACGCGGGTAAGGAATCTTGCACGGTAGAGCTGAAACCTCTACCTGCAAGTCTCAGGTATGAATTTCTGGGCCCTAACTCGACATACCCAGTGATTGTTAATGCATCCTTGACTGATGTAGAGACCTAGAAATTGCTTGATGTCTTGCGA